>OZ014523.1:385960415-388360415 GCA_963966055.1 Lathyrus aphaca
AATTGACCAAATTAATTTAAACTGAATTAATTAATCTAATTAATTAGGATTAGGGTTTTAATGAGAGATCCAGGCCATTCATATGCGCGTGAGTCAACAAAAGTCAGCCAGATCTATGGTCCAAATTCAAACTTTGCCCTAAACGTGATTAATGCCCTAATGACATTTAGGTGGCCGGAAATGACCTCCGGTCATCTTCTCCGGCCACACCTCCCCTGAGAATTTCCCAAATCACTCCTCAGGCCATTTCTGGAGCTCTAAAGCTCCAGATCACTTCCTCTCACCTCCCTAAACTCATCCCTGACCTCAAAAACAATTTATTTCTAAGCATGAACCAGATTCGAAGCAAGATACAAAAATGGCAGAAATTTCAGACAAGCCATACACACTCATTTCTCAACCATTTTCGAAAATTTAAAGTTCAGTGTGACCAGGAAAGCAAGCTTAATCATTTAGAAACTTAAAATAAGAGTTCTGGAAAAATGTTTTCACATGGCTACCTTAGATGGAGCTTTCAATCCAGGAGCTTTTTGACTGCTTCCTTGCTTCAAAATGAACCCAATGAACCTCCTGAGGAGTTTGCAAAGCTTGTATGGAGTTTATTTTGGCTGGTTTGTGAGATTGATGAAGTTCTGCTCAGAGAGGGGGGGGGGGAATCGTGTTTGAGTTTCAGGGACTTTTAAGGCAAGGTGAAGGGTGGTTTATGCTCTATGAAGCTTTTCTGAATGAATGGTGAAGTTGGTTTTGAGGTTTAATGATTGTGTGATGAGATTCGAAGGAAAGTGCATAAGAGGAGAGTTTTGTGAACTATGGCTTATGAGATGTTTCAGGCTGTGTTGTGCTATGTGTTGAGTCTCATTTATTCCATGTATCACACTGTGATAGGTCTGTGGAGTTGGTGTGGCCTAGCTTGATTGGTATGGGCCATTTTGCATAAAGTCAACTTTTTGTGTAAGAGAGGTATGGGTCAATGGCAGGCCAAGGACAAAGGGGTGTCCTGCGCAGCAAGGATTGAGGAGAGCCATAGAATCAGTCTTGAGGCCAATTAGCAAGTGGATTAGGGTTTGTGAGAGGTTTTGCAACTTTGTGATCTTTTGGCCCTTTTGTGATTACTTGAAGCATAAGTCATGAAAATGGGAGGTTCTTTTGTGAAATCTATTTTTTAGGTCATGGTTCATGTTTGTGTGATGCATAGAAGTCAATTTGAAGTCACATAAAGGCTTGGCATAAGGTTTTGCAACTATGCCCCTTTGGTACAAAACTTGAAATTATGTGATTTTGTCCAACTTTGACAAGCCATAACGTTTGATCCAAAAATGAACTAGAATGAGTTCTTGTACTTTTTGAAAAGGGAATGATCCAATCTACAACTTTCATGACCAAAGTTTTCTCATTTGAGGCATTTTTGAATCAAAAAGAGAAGGTTGAAAAACTTTCCCAAAATGGCAAGTTTTCATTACAAGTCACTTTCCCAAAAAGGCAGCTTTGCAAATGGCTTGAAATTCTTCAACTTTGTGAACTTATAACATCTTCTATGATCAAATAAAGATCATACACATTCAAAATGATGAAGAACACCCTTTGGTTGGGTCATTGGGGGCCTCAGATGCCCTGATTTTGCACTGACTTGCTCAAGAAGTCAACTCTTGATCAGATGCCTTCCCCATGGAATTTCTTCATGAAAATTGATATGTATGATCCCTATAACATATAGAGACCAATAGAAACAAGAATGACAAAAAAAATTGGAGTTTTGGTCTTTGAAACCAAAACCCTAATTTTAGGTCATCTGTGTAGTTAAACTTGGCTCTGCCTCCATGCCTTTCTCAGTTCTTGTGATTCTTTGACTTCCTTGACCTTGTGAGGGTATAATATGATGCTTGAACACACATGGACCCCTTTGAAGTGATTAAGGACCTTTGGAGTGGCTCAGATGGCACTTGGATTGCTCAGATCACAAACCCTAGATGCAGATGACTTTGAATCAATGCAGTGAGGCAAATATGCAATATGAGATGATGATTGAATTTATGCATATGAAAAGATCACAAGCCATGGTGTGAATGGGTGAGGGAAAATTTGGGGTGTTTACAGCTGCCCCTATTCAAACATGAGTTAGCTGTGCAGGATGTAAGCAACGAATTAAAAGGCAAACAAGATAACTTGTGGTTGAATACCGAAGACAGACCAAAATTTGCACTCACTGAATGAAGAAGAAAAGGGATATAGATTGTAAAAGGAAAATAAAGTATATTATAAAGTGCGGGCGACGGAGGACGACCGTCGAGCAGAGGACGACTGCTGGGGATAAAGCAATGACGGGGACGACTGACACGCTGGGGAAGATGCGGGAAACAAAACAATGACGGGGACAGCCGACACGCTGGGGATATAGGAGATCATGATGGGGACGGCCATCAGGCAAAGAAACGAGACTTTCTGGGGATCATAGGTAAATGATGGGGACGACCATCGAGTTCAAGGCATAAATGAAATAAATGACGAGGTACGGTCATCAGAGGTGAAGGACGATCACCTAGCAGGGGACGGCTGCTCTGTTGGGGATAAGATGAGGGACGGTCATCTAAGGTGAAGGACGATCACCTGGCAAGGTACGGTTGCCAAAAAGTATCGCGACATAGGACGAATGCCGGATAAAAAGGTCGGCGATGGGGACGGCCATCGGATAAGCATGATGAAGAACGATCATCAAGAGGTGAAGGACGATCACCTAGCAGGGTACGACTTCTCTTAAGGTATCATGACATAGGATGAATGTCAGATAACAAGATCAACGATGGGGACGGCCATCAGATAAAATGATGAAGGACAATCATCAAGAGGTAAAGGACGATCACCTAGCAGGGGACGACTGCTGAAAAAGTCACGACATAGGACGAATGTCGGGTAGGAAGGGGTTATAATGAATAGAGACTCCACTGGGAGTGATGAAGGATGATCATCGAAAAGGTGAAGGACGGTCACCTGGAAGGGTACGGCTGCCGAAAGGTATCATGACATAGGACGAATGTCATATAGAAAAGAAATAATCTAATGGGATTTGCTGAGACTCTTCTGGGGAATGGTAGACACAGACGAGTGTCTAAATTCAAGAAAACATAAGTGTTTGACGCGGTGTATAGATTAAAGATGCGGACGAGCATCCTTAAGATTATGATACGGACGAGAATCAGTAGAAACAAACGCTTGACGCATGTTCAGAGATGCTGATACGGACGAGTACCAACTAGTTAACAAAGAACACGGACGAGTGTTGGATCTGAGGGGATTTAAGTGGTATATACAAGATACGGACGAGTATCTGCATGAGTAAAAAGATGATGAGTAACAAGTATGAGTGAAACACGGACGAGTGTTTAACTTGATGGGGAGAGCATGACACGGACGGGTGTCGGAAAAAGTGTATCATAGACAAGTATTTTTATTTCCAAAGGGTTTAGGCAACCATGCTGGGGGGTGACACGGACGGGCGTCAAGGAATTGTGTATATATGTATCTGTGAGTTCAAAGGGGATGCTTTGGCTTTCTGCTGGGGATATGACACAGACGAGTGTCGGGAAGCATTTGTAATGTATGAGTCGTCTGTTTGCAAGGAATGCTCGGGCGACTTTACTGGGGAATGATGACACGGACGAGTGCCAAAAGGAGTGCGTATCTGTAAGTGAAATGTTTTGGCCCTCTGGTGAGGAATTGGGGAAATATTTTGTATCTCGCTGATGGATTGTCTGTATTTACAAGGGTTTGATTCAGAACATGGCTTATGAGTATGCAACATGTTTGATTTTTGCCGTAATGCTCCGTATTAGATGGAATGCTACGCTCTGTGGGGAAAATATGATGTGAATGCTATGATTATGCAAATATCGATCTGGGATTCGGATCCCGATGTTGTGAAGATCTCTGGCTGATCAGCTTGAAGTGGACATCTCAGCTGGGGATGGAGATCATTGGTAGATCTGACATTCATGACTCTGTATGGGGAAGTAGGTCATTGATAAACCTAACTTGGTAACGAGGGACCAAGCTGGGGTTTGTAGAAGCTTTCGTCACTCTGTTGTGAGATCTTCAGGTATTGCTTTTCTGGATAGAGGTTGAAACTCTGTGGGGAGATGATTCCCTGCCTAGCACTCGGTTGGAGAAGAAGAGAGATCACTGAAAGACCTTCCTAGAGATTTCTGTGGGGGATCCTGCTGAGGTTGATACTTGACAACTCAGCTGGGGAATATGAACACCTTCTGGTGTTGTCCTTTGAAGGAAATATTGGAGAAGTGATGCCTGGCAACTCTGATGGGGAGAAAGCATCTCTGGTGCTGTTTGGAAGGTGTGCTGAGGAAACAATGATTTGGCAGCCTACTGGGGAGAAACTTGCATGCCCCATGCTATGCTTTGAATTACCTGCAATCCTGTAAAGACAAATAAACGCACAAGTACCCCGAGGTATCCCTTAATGGATTCTATCATAGGAGTTTAGACACTCCCGGGAGCAAATATATTTCCTGTAAGCACGTATTTTTAGAAGGGAAGCATCTATATTTGTTCCATCAATATCTCAAGGACATCAGACATTTTGCAAATGAAAATAAAATGTACGAGACGAAACACGACTGAAAATCTGATTTTATTAATTTGCGTGCCCTGAATTGGCAAATACAGTCATAGAAACAAATCCCCTAAAATGAGGAGATTGTTACAAATTGAGAAACAAAAGATGCTGGCAATGTTGATGACGCTTCGGGGAGCTTCCGTTTTGCTATGACTCGTATGACATTGACGTTCTTCTCGTCTTGCTTTCTAAAGAAGGTTGATTCTGACCGACGCTCGAACCTTTCGAAGATTGTGTAAACACCCCAAATTATCCCTCACTCTTTCACACCATGGCTTGTGATCTCTTCATATGCATAAGTTCAGTCATAGCATCTCATATTGCATTTCTGATTCACTGCATTGCTCCTAAGTCATCTGCATCTAGGGTTTGTGATCTGAGCAACCCAAGAGCCATTTGAGCCACTCCAAAGGTCATCGATCACTTCAAAGGGGTCCATGTGTGTTCAAGCATCATATTATATCCTCTCAAAGTCAAGAAAGCCAAAGAATCACAAGAACTGAGAATGGCATGGAAGCAGAGCCAGGTTTAACTGCACAGATGACCTAGAATTAGGGTTTTGGTTTCAAAGGCCATAACTCCAAATTTTTTGGTCATTCTTGTTTCTATTGGTCTCTATATGTCATAAGGATAATTCATATCAATTTTCATGAAGAAATTCCATGGGGAAGGCATCCAACCAAGAGTTGACTTCTTGAGCAAGTCAGTATAAAATCAGGGCATCTGAGGCCCCCAATGACCCAACCAAAGGGTGTTCTTCATCATTTTGAATGTGTATGATCTTTATTTGATCATAGAAGATGTTAGAAGTTCACAAGATTGAAGAATTTCAAGCCATTTGCAAAGTTGCCTTTTTGGGAAAATGACTTGTAATGGAAACTTGCCATTTTGGGAAACTTTTTCAACCCTTTCTTTTTGATTCAAAAATGCTTCAAATGGGAAAACTTTGGTCATGAAAGTTGTAGAATGGATCATTCCCTTTTCAAAAAGCACAAGAACTCATTCTAATTAATTTTGGATCAAAAGTTATGGCTTGTCAAAGTTGGGAAAAATCACATAATTTCAAGTTCTGTACCAAAGAGGTATTTTGCAAAATGGTATGATCAAGCATTCTAAAGACTTCAAATGTGCACAAACTCTTCACAACATGCTCATGTGACTTCTAAAAATCAGAATTGGCCCAAGAATTATGCATTAGAGTTTGATCAATCTCACAAACCGGCCATTTTAAACTCCAAACAAGCCTTGCAAACTTCTCAGGGGGATCATTAGAGGTGATTGGAAGCAAAGAGCTGGCCAGAAAGTTGCAAACTGAGAAAGCTCAAGCTCAGGTACCTCAAGAACTTTTTTTTCCAAAAATTGTTTTTTATGCTATAGAATTGTTGCTTATGCTCCACTGATCATTCTGGTGTTCTTAGTTTTTAAAATGATTGAGTTTTGAGCCTGAACCATGTCTCTGAAAGTTTGACCTGAAAACTTCTTTGATTCGATTCGTGTTTGTGTTGAAAGATAAACATGATTTTGTGCTTGATTCGTGTTTAGGGTGGGTAGAGGATGAATTCCGGAGAGTTAGAGCATTTGAAATGGCCTAGGGAGTGATTTTGATTTTCGGTTGGCCGGAGAAGATGACCGGAACACTGTTCCGGTCATCTGAAAGTGTTTAGGGTTCAGATTAGGGCTTAATGACGTAATTAGTGTAGTTTGAATCTCAGCCATCCAGATGCGCGCGCTGGTCAATTCCCTCCTGTTTTATTTGAATCTCAGCCATTGGATTGGATTACTTTCATAAATTCGTATTTTTATTTCATTTAAATTGTATTTATTTCCACATTTTATTTAAAATAGCAAAAACCATTTAAAAATTATGAAATTTTTTGTCAAAGATTTCATTAATTTTTAAAACCCAAAAATATTTTTATTTTTATTTTTTTCACTGAAAATTATTTTTAAATCATTTAATTGTTTATTTTTAATTAGTTAATGAAAATTAATTAATAAAAAATGCATTTAGGTATTTAAAAATCACCAAAAAATTCACATTGCATTTAGAAACATTGTCCAACTCTCAAACCAAATTTCTTTTTTGTTCTTGATGCCTTTTGATCATTTTCATTGGAATTAAATTCATTTTAAGGCAATATTTTTGTGCAAACTTTGAAAAATCCCTTCTGCCTAACCATTGAGAGTTGGATGATGATTCTTCTTGCATTGCATTCTTCATAGCATGTAGTTTATAGGATAAAATTGGCTTGATTTGATCTTGCATTTTCAATTTGTTTGGTATTTTTCTTGTTGAGGCACCCCAAAACCCTAGTAATCTTAGGAAATTCATAACTTACACTAGGTTAAGAGATGGATCCCCTCCTTTGGGCAGTGAGTTTGTATAGGTTTAGGGTATCTTTGATTGCATTTTCAAATTTTTATCATGTCATTTGCTTCTGGTTTTTTTTTTTTTTTTGCTTTGCATGATGCATGTAACCCTAATTTGTGCCTTTCTTTGCATCCATTTCTCATTTGCTTGCATCCAATGACTTGCCATGACATTTTGTGTATCCACATGATTCATGATACATCTTAGGACATATTAGGACCATGTTTGATCATTGCATCTTTCATTTGCCATGTTGTATGCCCATTGCATTTCATAACTTTTCATGTACATTCATGGTTCAAGGCATGATTCATTTGCAACCTTATGCTTGTTTGATCATTCTCATCTCTTGTCATGTGTTTGCCTCATCTCTTAGTATCAATAACATCATGTTTATGCTTCTGGTTTTAGTTTGCATCATGGCATTGCATCTCATTTGCATTGCATTTCATTTCTTTTGGCTAACTTTTCAGGTGGTAAGTTGTTTGAGAAGTGAATTTGCCTTCACTTCTCACAATCTCTTTCATCTCTTTCATACTTTCTTTGCTGCATTCTTTATGTGTATTAGAGAGAGCTTGCTCATTCATGTTCATCTCTTACTTTCTTCCCTCAAGCAACTTGTCTTCTTAAGTGAAGCAAGTTGTTTTGCTTCTCTTTGCTTCTTGCTTCTTTCATCTGCTTCCTTCCTGGTGGTTCCTCTGAAAATCTTTCTCTCTTAAGCCTCATAAAACCTAGGATCCCCAAGCATGATAACAATTAGGGTTTGATTAGTCCCCCATTTAGTTTTACCTTAGTGTCATCTTTGAGTCTTCTCTTCTCATCTCATAATCAGGGACTAAACCCTAAAGGCTTTAAGGCTTTGTGATTAAGCTTATGCCTGCATCCTTCTATTAGGATGGAGTGTATAACTTTAATCCTAAGTGTTAAACCCTTAATCTGTTTAAATCCTTTAATCAATTCACTTAATAATCATCAAGACATCAAGCTTGTAACTTGGGCCTTACATTAGGGTTTTAATTCTTTCTTAATTGGTTAAGAAGGACTAACCCTAGTGTTAATGGACAAGTCCCCCTCAAGTTGTCTTACCAACCATAAAAAATAATTTCTTCATCTTATCATTAACTAACATCCATCTAATAAAGGCTTTGTTTTGTCATGAGGTTAATCCCTAATCATGGATTAAGTTGAGGAGTCTTTCTCAGCCTAACTGTTCTCATCTATTATCCTTCTATTAGGATGGTGTAATGAGTCCATTAAATCCTTGATTATGGCTTAAACTCATTACTCAACACTAAACAAAAGCAACAAAAACATCTAAATAAATCACAAGTAGGTTAATGATCTTAATCCTACATCAGGGTGATTAAGTGTGAGATGCTGACTTCACACTTAAGGTATTCTCATTACCCCTAATCAGAGGGAAGATGTGATGAGTTTACTAACCCATTAGTTTAGGCTTAAGCTCATTTTCTTATGACAAACCTCCAAAAGCAATAAAAGACTGAAAACATCAAAAACAAACAATAATTGTCTCCTTCGGGATTCTTTTCTCATCTCATTCACTCACAAACGGGAACTTGCTTCTTCCGTCTAATGCAAGACAATTTGCACCTGAGCCAGACAGGTCATACACTTGAGCATAGACAAGTAAGCAGTTCACAAGTCAATTTATCTTTCAGTCTCTTTGAGTCGAACTACGGTGTTCTGACTTCCTCATTGCTCATAGTCATTTCATTCTTGTTCCTGTATTATTCTTTAAGCCTCATAGTCATTTCATTCTTGTTCTTACACTGACACTTCTTTGATACACTTCACTTTTCTTTTACATTGACACTTGCATTCTTTCCAACTTTGATACACAAATTGCACTGACACTACCCCTTTAAAACACAAATCATTCAAGCGTGGATCCCGTCGAGTACAGCGGACAATCTGGGTGCTAATACCTTCCCAGGTTGTAACCAACCCCCTTTCTCAGTCTCTCTAGTTTGCAACCGTCTTATCTATATCTTTCCTCAGGTTTATGCAGCATTACCTTTCCTCCGGGATAAAAATGCCTAGCTGGCGACTCTTGTCTTCTGAGTTCACCATTGTGTGTTCTCTCTCCTCTCGCCGACCGTTCGCGTCTGTACCCCATTTGACTTAGCCTCATTTGGTGGGAGCGACAGCTTGGCGACTCACCTGGGGAACCTTATACTGTAACCAGGGCTTCTGGTTCTTTTTGTGGGTTCCTCCTAGCGCTTGTTTGATTTGTGTTTACAGGGGTGTTATGTACTAATTGTGTTTATATATTTGCTTCATTTACTGCTTTATGTACAATTATTTATTGCTTTCTTTACAGCTTTATACATCATACTGTCATACTGTCATCTTGCTGGATCTGGTTTTTGTTTTGGTGGGTGGCGTTCTACTGAGAGTTTAAGGTCCTATACTTGGGACCTGAGTGACACCTAGGCTAGAGTGGTTCATGTTCTTTCCAATTCCATTTCGGTCTGGTGCGGGAATATGAAACACGGTTCAGATATGGGTTTCTTCTTGAGAACTCTGTGCTACAAATCTCCTGTAGTGCTAGGGCTATCTGGGAAGCCTGCTAAGTCTGAATGACCTTTATTATGACCTTCAGAAATTGAGGTGAATTAGAGGAGGATCTTTTATGGTTATTGTAAACACTATACCTCCGGGTTAGAAGTGTTTACACTTCTCATAATTGATCCAAGTCTGAGGATCTTTGTTCTAGAACACCACCTGTGAGGGGGGTTGGGCTGCTTACAGGTTTGCAGGAACCCTTGGCCACATCATACCCTGTTACTTGTTTGATTAAGAGTACCTCATTTTGGACAGTTCTTGTGATTTAAACCATGGACATGTGACTCTTTATTTGAGTCCCCCACCTTGATTATTGGTTTTCTAAGACCTCCATTTGGACTTCTTGAACATACATGGACTTATATCAAGGCAGTAATCAGATCCAGCTTGATCACAAACCTTTTCATATCATTTGCATACTCATCATTGCATCATTTAAAATTTTTTTATTTGTTTTTCAGGGTATCCATATTATATCTGGCTTGGTTTTGACCCCTTCATCAGCATAGACCTCGGCTCATCAGTTATCTACTTCAACTATCTTCATCAGTTGCCTGCTTCAGCTACTTTTATCACCAGCCTCAGCCTATCAGTGGCTCATCTCCAATATCAATCTTCATCATCAGCACTTGTTTTCAGCTCTTCATCAGCAGTCATGGCACCCAAGAAGAGCAACATTTCATACCATTTCTTTGAGCCTGTGCTGACTGGCATCAGGCAGGTCCAGGCACTTATCACTCCAGACCACATCCCATTATTCAGAGAGCATTATGGAGGCATCTTTGATATGGTTATGGACCTAGACCCTTCTCAGAGGAGTTTGATCCATACTTGCCTATAGTTCTATGACCCTCCTTTGAGATGCTTCACTTTCCAAAACTTTCAGTTAGGACCTCTGCTGGAGGAGTTCTCATCATTGATTCGAGTACCTGTCAGGGGTGGTGTCCCCTTCAACCCTGAGATGACTTCTCCCAGCAATGGAGAAATGGCAAAGGCACTGTATTTAGAGCCTATTTTGATTGAGCAGAACATGACCACAAAGGCTGGGATCCCTGGTTTGCACTTAGACTTTCTGACTTCTCAGGCCATTCTGAAGGCCTCCTTGGGGGAATGGAGGGCAGTTTGTGCATTGTTAGCCCTCAGTATATATGGGGTTAAATTATTTGCAGATGAGCCCAAGTTTATCAGCAAGAATGCTATTCATCTCTTCCTTTTGAGGAACCCAGTACCCACATTGCTGGGGGATTTCTATTATTCTGTTCACCAAAGAAATGAGAAGCAGAGAGGGAAGTTGGTGAGATGTTGTGCTCCTCTATTTCACACTTAGCTGCTTAAATACTTACCCAAGACATATGCCTTCCTAAATCCTCACCAACAGAAGAATTGGGCTAAAAGACTTATTGCTTTGACTTCAGATGACATCAGATGGTGCACCCAGAGCACCAAGGGCAGAGACATAATCACTAGCTGTGGGCAGTACCCCAATGTACCTCTAGTAGGAGTGAAGGGTTGCATCAACTACAATCCCTTGCTGTTTAAGAGACAATTGGGCTATGCTTTGGTCCACCCTCCTAGAATGCAAGATTTAGCTGAAACCCTGTATTGTGAGATAAAGCCTAATCTAACTGTTGTCAGACAAGCATCCTGGGCTTGGGACAACATCCAAACCAAAGGGATGGCCATTCTTGGGAGGTGCAATAATGTGGTTTCAGCTCAATACTATGAATGGTCCCATGCTAGAGCTCAGATTTATGGGATGCCTTTCACTATTGAGGATGCACCTGGACCATCCACAATACCACCTCCAGCCACTGTCAGCCTGGGAGAATTTGAGAAGTTGAAGGAAAGGAATGAGAATCTGTCTCAAGCTCTGAAGAAGACCCTCTGGGAGAGGAGTGATGGTCGTCTAGACATTGAGAGGTTGGAGAAGCTTAAGGTGGAGCATCTGGCCAAGATTGAGAAAGCAGAGGACTACATCAAGAAATCAAGAGCTGGGGAGCAAATATTGAAGAATGCCTGTAAAGAGGCCCAGTTTCAGAAAGCTAGGACTGATCTCTATCTACAAGAAAGTCAAGCTAGGTGGGTCAGGATCACTGAAGCTCGTACTCAAGAAGATAAGAGAACTCAGGCCAGGATTGAGCAGTTGGAGGCCAATGAAAAGAAACAACAGGAAGCTTTGCTGGCAGCCCAGAAGGAGATTTCAGAGTTGAAGCTGACCACTGCTATTGCCACCAGAAACCTTCTTATCAGAAACATTACAGAGCATCCGGCTGGTCCTGTAACTGAAGCACTTTTGAAGGAGGTTAAGGAGGATGAGTTTGGATTAGATGTTTGACTTCTTTGCTTGTTGTTATTTCCATTTCATGTACTTTTCTTTTATGTTGTATTTTGACCCTCCAGGGGCATATTGTTGTAAAAACAAACTATGTATGATCCACCATTTGTAATGTATGTGTTAGTTTGTTTCATTGAGTTTCTTTTCTCAAGCAACATCAAAGTATCTTCCTCAGGGTCTGGAAAGGTCAAAACCAAGGGCCAAGCTGGATACCTTGGAAAATAAATAAGCATACTGCATTGCATACTGACTTTTGTTTTGTTTTGTAGGTTTTGTCATTACTTTATTTTGTTTCTAACTCTGTTGTGGTTCAGGAATTATTGCTCGCCGTCGGGTGTTCCCTCTCAACCGTCCACACAGGTATCCTACTCGCAACAATCTTCCTGGTATCCAAATGGATCAAGTACAGCAAGATCTGACAGAGGTCAGAACTCAGATGGCTAATGAAAGGCTGGAGATGAGAAACCAAATGACCCAATTCATGGAAGTAATGAATGGCTTGGCCCAAAGTCAAGAAAGGTTGAGGGCATTGGTAGAAAGACAAACCCCGGAAGAACCCCATCTGGGAACTGGAGGAACAAGTAACAATGAAAGGGGTCAGCCTCATGTTAATCCACCAGTATATGGGCCTCATCTACATCCGGAAGTCAACATCCCGGGTAATGTGCAAGGAAATACTACTACAGGCAGGATCTTGCAAGAAGATCCTCAAGAGGAGCAGTTTACTGTAATGGGAGCTGGGGATGAAGTCTATGATAGGAGGTTTGATGAAATTGCTGAGAAATTGAGATCTTTGGAGTCTCAAAATTCCTTGGGTTTTGATGTGATGGATATGGGGTTAGTGGATGGGGTAAGGATTCCCCACAAGTTTAAACCCCCATGCTTTGAGAAGTACAATGGAACTTCCTGTCCACGAACCCACTTGTAGTCCTTTCTGGGGAGACTTAAAGCATACACCATGGATGAAAAACTGTGGATGTTCTATTTTGAAGATAGCTTGACCGGGGCTTCCAGGGAATGGTATTCGAACTTAACTAGAGCTACTATCAGATGCTGGAAGGACCTAGCTGAGGCCTTCATCAGACAATACCAATACAATCTGGGCATGGCTCCTAACAGGACCCTCTTGATGGGAATGTCTCAATCCTCCAGGGAAAGCTTCAGGGAATATGCCCAGAGGTGGAGACAGCTTGCTGCTGCTGTCCAGCCACCCATGTCGGAAAGAGAAATGGCCGACATGTTTATGAACACTCTGCAAGGAACATATATTGATAGGCTAGCTGCCTTTTCTTCCACCAGCTTCGCAGACGTAGTTATAGCCGGTGAAAGAATTGAAAGCCTTCTGAAGATGGGAAAAATTTCTGATAATGGTGCAAGTTCGTCCAGTAATCCCAGAAAGCCTTTTGTGGGACCTAGAAGAACCAGTGAGACAAATGCTATTCATGCCAGCAGGGACAGACCTCAGTATGTCCACAGATCAGTAGCAGCTGTCACTATTCCAGCTCCGATTCCTCAGCAAGCAGCATATCAGCAACCACAACAACCACACTATCAACATCAAGTTCAGTATCCGCCACAGAGGACCTACAACAATAACAACAGCAATCAACAACAAAGACCTTTTCAGCAAAGACCGTCACAGGCAAATAGGGTGATTGACCCTATCCCTATGCCTTATGTTGCCTTGTTGCCAAAACTCCTGAAACTCAACTTGGTTGAATTAAGGACATTGGCACCGCCAGACCCCTCCAATCTGCCAAGAAATTATGATGTCAACGCCAGATGTGCTTTCCACTCCAATGCACCTGGCCACAATACGGAAAAATGCAGGGCTTTACAAATGAAGGTACAAGATCTGGTGGATTCTAAAGCCCTAAACTTTGCACCCCCTCCAAGTGTCACCAAGAATCCCATGCCCAATCATGGAGGGCCAAGAATTAATGCCATTGAGGAAGACAAGCCATCTTTCTTAATCACCAGTGTTGGACAGATTCGAACACCTCTGGTCGAAATTAAAGCTTAGCTTTTAGAATGCCAGATGTTCCCCGGGTGTGAGCTCGGTTGTGGGTATTGTAACATTTCAGTCAACGAGTGTGATAACTTGAGAAGCGGCATAGATGGTCTTATCAAAAGTGGTATACTTCAGATCTCAACAACGGTGCCTACAAATCCAGAAAATCCTTTGACGACAATTCCTGATTCTTCTACAACTGCAACAACAATCATTCCGACCAATTCATCAATATCATCAACAATGGCTCCGTCCATCACTTCAGCAAACCAGATGTCAACAACCATTTCTTCTACAACATCAGCATCCATTTATTCAACAGAATCTTCTACAACACCAGCAAGGCTCGATGAAGATATCTCAGCAGTCACCATTTACTATGATCCATCAGATGTTCCTCCAAACAACAACTTTCAGCAACAAACAGTGGAACCTCCTGCCAGGTCACCAGTCACCATCTACTACGATCCGCACACCGTTACAATACCCTCCTCTGCAGCAGTCAGTCCAGTTACCATCACGGTGCCTGGACCCGTTCCATATGAAAGCAGTAATGCCATACCTTAGCATTATGGCTCTGATCTCTACTGCAACGGGGAGAAAATCACTTTGGATCCTTCAACCTCTTCTCCACTGATTGATAATGTTGGGGGAGGCGGAGGCTTCACCAGAAGCGGACTCCTTTTTTCCTCACAATTGCAAAGACCTAGTGCCGAAGCAGAAGCTGCTGCAAAAGCAAAGGGGAAGAGTGTGATACCTGAAGAACCAATCATCAAAGAAACTCAGAAGACATCTTTTGAACAAGATGTAGATGAGTTCATGAGAATTATAAAGAGAAGTGATTACAAGGTGGTTGATCAGCTTCACCAAACTCCCTCAAAAATCTCCATATTATCCCTGTTGATGTGTTCTGAAGCTCACAGGAATGCATTATTGAAAGTCTTGCATGCGGCATACGTGCCAGAGGAGATCACTGTTAATCAGCTAGAAACTGTGGTAGCAAATGTCAACACCAGTCATGGACTGGGCTTTACCAATGCTGACTTAACAACTGAGGGACGTGACCACAACAAGGCCTTACATATCACCTTGGAATGCAAAGGTGTTGTTCTGTCTCATGTGCTGGTGGACACTGGGTCTTCACTCAATGTTTTGCCAAAGAAAGCCTTTGTGAAGCTGGAGTATGATGGCTTGGCATTGTGTCCAAGTAATTTGGTGGTGAGAGCATTTGATGGCTCTTAAAGATCAGTGCTTGGGGAGATTGATCTGCCTGTGATGATTGGTCCGCAAACCTTCAAAATTACCTTCTATGTGATGGACATTCAGCCGGCCTACAACTGTTTGTTGGGTAGACCTTGGATCCATGCCGCTGGCGCTGTTACGTCTACCCTTCACCAGAAGCTGAAATTCGAGTGGGAAGGCCAGATCATCACCATTTGTGGTGAGGAAGACATCTTTGTTAGCCATCTGGCTACATACAAGTACATTGAAATGGATGGAGAAATCCATGAAACCATGAGCCAAGGGTTTGAGGCCCTAAACATTAATGAAGCGTCTGCTGTACTGGGAACCTCCATGACATCTTATCAGCAAGCCATGAAGGTTGTTGAAGAGGGTACTGCCCAAGGCTGGGGCAAGCTGCTGCCCGTGGAGAAGAAGGAAGACAGATTTGGGTTGGGTTACAGACCAACTCAACAAGATCAATCAGAGGCTGCCAAGAAGCCCAATTTTGTCAGCGGGGGAATGCTCACCCCGGATGCAGTGAACAACTTGGAAGACGAGGAGGAAAGCGACCGCAACCTGGAGAGCTAGATACGTCCAAGGATCCTGGGGAGCCAAGTCCTTAACTGGTCTTCCCAGGAAATTATAAGGGTTACTCCTGCAGAGTAATTATTATTTCCTGTATTTTTAAGCATGCATCAAGTCTTGCATCTTGCCAAGATGACAAGACTCATTTTGTAATCGGGCCATCTTGTAATTTTATGCAAACAGATCAATCAATGAATATCGGACATCTTTTGCAAATGAGTCTTTTTCTTTCCCGCTCACTGTTTTTCATTTTTCTTTTTGTACAAAAATAAAATGGCAATGTTTTCCAAAATGATAACTTCATTTCACTTTTTTCTAAACAAGATTAAAATCGATCACTAAAATGAACAATCTAAACCCTTGCAGAAAGTGCCCTTCAGACTGCACCGACAACAACACTGCTATGGCTTAGTATGACTTTGACAATCTAATCAATCAAGTTGATGAAGGGGTTGAAGAAGATTATGAGCTGCCTGAAGAGCTAGCCAGGTTGTTAAGGCAAGAGGAGAAGGTTATCGCTCCTCATCAGGAGGAGATTGAAACGGTTAATCTTGGTAAGGAGGAAGACGTGAAAGAGGTTAAGATCGGGGCCTGCTTACAAGATTCAGTAAAAGAGCAACTGATTGATATGCTTCGGGAGTATGTGGATGTCTTTGCTTGGTCTTATCAGGATATGCCAGGGTTGGACACTGATATTGTCATGCACAAGCTGCCTTTGAAAGAAGACTGCCCGCCAGTAAAATAGAAGTTGTGCCGTACTCGCCCAGATATGGCAATGAAGATCAAAGAAGAGGTACAAAAGCAGTGGGACGTCGGGTTCCTTGCTGTAACTAGCTATCCACCATGGGTTGCTAATATTGTACCTGTGCCTAAAAAAGACGGCAAAGTGAGAATATGTGTAGACTACCGGGATCTGAACAGAGCAAGCCCGAAAGATGACTTCCCTTTACCTCACATTGATGTATTGGTCGACAATACGGCTCAGTTCTCGGTGTTCTCCTTCATGGACGGATTTTCAGGATACAATCAGATCAAGATGTCACCTGAAGACATGGAGAAGACAACTTTTATCACACCCTGGGGAAGTTTCTGTTACAAGGTGATGCCATTCGAACTGAAGAATGCTGGTGCAACTTATCAACGGGCTATGGTAACATTATTCCATGACATGATCCATAAAGAAATTGAATGTTATGTGGATGACATGATTGCCAAGTCCCTCACAGAAGAAGACCACCTGGTAAATCTGTTGAAACTATTCAAGCGTCTGAGGAAGTACCAATTGAATATAACCCCAACAAGTGCACATTCGGAGTGCGATCTGGTAAGTTGCTGGGATTTATTGTAAGTGAGAAAGGGATTGAAGTTGACCCTGATAATGTCAAAGCCATTCAAGAAATGCCTGCACCGAAGACAGAAAAAGAAGTTCGAGGGTTTCTAGGTAGATTGAACTACATTTCAAGGTTCATATCTCACCTTACAGCAACTTATGAACCCTTGTTCAAGCTATTGAGAAAAGAACAAACGGTCAGGTGGAACGAAGACTGCTAGAGGGCTTTTGACAAAATCAAGGAATATTTACAAGAGCCTCCAATCCTTATGCCTCCAGTTGAAGGAAGACCTCTGATAATGTACTTAACAGTATTAGAAGAGTCAATGTGGTGTGTGTTGGGCCAGCATGACGAGTCTGGTCGAAAAGAGTATGCAATATACTACCTAAGCAAAAAGTTTACCGACTGTGAACAACGTTATTCACTGCTCGAGAAAACTTGTTGTGCTTTAGCGTGGGCTGCTCGCCGACTAAGGCAGTATATGTTGACCCACACTACCTTGTTGATTTCAAAGATGGATCCAGTTAAGTACATTTTTGAGAAGCCAGCACTTACCGGACGGGTTGCAAGATGGCAAATGATCCTCACAGAATATGACATCCAGTACACATCTCAGAAAGCCTTCAAGGGCAGTGGACTGTCCGATTATCTTGCTGAGCAACCTATTGATGATTACCAGCCTATGAGATTTGACTTCCCTGATGAAGACATCATGTTCATAAAAGCAAAAGATCATGAAGAGCCTGTTCACACTGAAGGGCCTGACCCAGAAGAAGAATGGACTATGATGTTTGATGGGGCTGTTAATATGAATGGTCGTGGTGTTGGTGCAGTACTCATCACACCTAAAGGAGTTCACATGCCTTTCTTGTCAAAACTCACTTTCAACTGCACTAACAACGAAGCTGAATACGAAGCTTGTATTATGGGCCTTGAGGAAGCCATCGACCTCAGGATCAAGACTTTGACTGTATTCGGGGATTCAACTTTGGTAGTTAATCAAACCAACGGCAAATGGTACACCCACCAAGATCATCTGATACCTTATAGGGATTATACAAGGAGGTTATTGACTTTCTTCATAACAGTCAAGCTTGAGTATATCCCTCGAGATGTGAATCAGTTTGCAGATGCTCTGGCTACCATTTCATCCATGATCAAAGTTCAAGCTTCCAACTTCGTACCTTGGATTTCGGTGTCCAGACTTGACAGACCGGCATATGTATTTGCAACATATGTTGTTAAAGATGATAAGCCTTGGTTCCACGACATTAAGTGCTTCTTGGAGGATCAAACATACCCACCTGGGGCATCTTCCAATGACAAGAAGACACAAAGAAGGCTAGCTGGTAGTTTCTTCCTGAATGCTGATGGTTCCCTGTACAAGAGAACCTTTGATATGGTACTCCTCAGATGCGTTGATAGAACAGAAGCAAACTTGTTGATGCACGAGGTGCACGAAGGATCCTTTGGTACCCATGCGGGAGGGCATGCTATGGCTAAAAAGTTGCTGAGATCAGGCTATTACTGGATCACAATGGATGCAGACTGTTGTGCTTACGCCAGAAAGTGTCATAAATGCCAGATCTATGCGGATAAAGTGCATGTGCCTCCCAATCCTTTGAATAGGATGTCTTCACCCTGGCCCTTTGCTATGTGGGGCATTGATATGATTGGCAAGATTGAACCGACTGCTTCCAATGGCCACAGATTCATCCTGGTTGCCATTGACTATTTCACCAAGTGGGTTGAAGCAGTTTCTTATGCAAATGTTACGAGGAAAATGGTAGCCCTATTTCTGAAGAGAGATATCATCTATCGGTATGGAGTACCTGAGCGAATCATTACTGATAATGGTTCCAACTTAAACAACAAAATGATGGCAAAGCTATGCCGGGACTTCAAGATCCAACACCACAATTCTTCTCCTTACAGGCCAAAGATGAATGGCACTGTCGAGGCAGCTAACAAGAATATCAAGAAGATTGTGCAGAAAATGGTGGTTACCTATAAAGATTGGAATGAAATGCTACCATTTGCCTTGCATGGGTACCGTACGTCAATCAGGACATCCACTGGGGAAACACCGTATCAGCTTGTGTATGGTATGGAGGCAGTCCTGCCTGTTGAAGTTGAATTACCCTCCCCGCGGGTATTGATGGATGTTTAACTGAATGAAGCAGAATGGGTCTGAGCCCGATACGAACAACTGAATCTGATTGAAGAGAAGAGATTGGCTGCAATCTGTCATGGGCAGTTATATCAGAAAAGAATGAAGAAAGCCTTCGATCAGAAAGTCAGGCTCCGAGAGTACCAAGTAGGAGATCTTGTGATGAAAAGACTCCTCCCTCCTCATACAGACCACAGGGGCAAGTGGACTCCGAACTATGAAGGACCATTCGCAGTAAAGAAAGTTTTCTCTGGTGGAGCACTGATGCTCAGTACTATGGATGGTGAAGACTTCCTGTCCCCTATGAATTCAGATGCAGTTAAAAAATACTTCGCATAAAAATGACCCGCTGGATATAAAAACAGAATGTAAGTCCAGGCAAAAATAGGGCATCCCGGCGAGTCAAAAACAGAATAAAAGACTCGGGCAAAAATAAGGGACAATAAACAAAAAAAATGTACACCCGCTGAGTTGAAAAGCCGCATTGGATAACTCAGGCAAAAAAAAGGTATCCCGATGGATTGAAAACCCGAAAGGGAGATCCATGCAACATAAGGGAATAAGCGAACAAATGTACTCTGAATTCATCTGTATCACTTACAACTTGTTAAGCTTCGAAAGGATCAAGCTTCTTTCAGAATCATCCTTCTTCAGAAAGCAAGACGAGAAGAATGTCAAAAAGTCATACGAGTCATAGCAAAAGGGAAGCTCCTTGAAGAGTCATCAACATTGCCAACATCTTTTGTTTCTCAATTTGTAACGATTCCCTCATTTCAGGGGATACGTTTCTTTGACTGTACCTTGCCAATTCAGGGCACTCGAATTAATAAATCAGATTTTCAGTCATGTTTCGTCTCGTACATTTTATTTTCATTTGCGAAAATGTCCGATGTCTTTAAGATACTGATTGCATAAATAACATATGTTTCTTTTCTAAGGAAAACGTGCTTACAAAAATATACTTACTCCCGGGATTGTCTAAATTCCTATGAGGGAATCCAGTATGGGACACCTCGGGATTACTTGTGCGTTTCTATGTCTTTACAGGATTGCAGGTGTTCAGAGCACAACATGGGGCATGAAAGCTTCACCACAGCAAGCTAGCAAATCATTATTTACTCAGTCTTAGCACCAGAGGTGCTCTCTCCCCAGCTGAGTTGCCATTTATTTTTTCCTCCTCAGCCAAGTACAAAAGCCAAGGAACCATCTCCCCACAGAGTTTCAGCCTCTATCCAGAAGAGCAACGCCTGAAGATCTCACAACAGAGTGACGAGAGCTTCTACAAACCCCAGCTGGGATGTTCTTCAAGTAGATCAGCCGGAAATCTCCACAACAACGGGATCCGAATCCCGGGTCGGTATCTTTGCATAATCATAGCATTCGCATCATATTCTCCCTGCAGAGCGTAGCATTCCGTCTAATACGGAGCATTACGGCAAAAATCAAACATATTGCATAATCATAAGCCACGTTCTGAATCAAACACTTGTAAAATACTGACAATCCATCAACGATGTACAGAAAACTCCCTGGATTCCCCGGCAGAAAGCCAAGGCACTTTCCCTAAAGATACAGATACTTCCTGACACCCGTCCGTGTCATATCCCCAGTAGAAAGCCAAAGCGCCCTTTTTGCACTCACATATACACATATATACAATTCCCTGACACCCGTCCGTGTCACCTTCCCAACATAGTTACCTAAACACTTTGTAAACCATACACCTGTTTATATTACACTTTTCTCTTTTGACACTCGTCCGTGTCACCCTCCTCAGCAAGTCAAATACTCATCTGTACACCACTCATACTTATTACTCCCGTTTTACTCATACAGATACTCGTCCGCATCTTGTATACACCACTTATCTTTCTTAAATTCAAAACTCGTCTGTGTTCTTTGTTAACCAGTTGATACTCGTCTGTATCATCATCTCTGAACATGTGTCAGCGTTTGTCTCTACTGATACTCGTCCGTATCATAGTCTTAAGGATGCTCGTTCGCATCTTTAATCAATACACAATGTCAGATACCCTTACCTCTTTTTAGAATTTAGACACTCGTCCGTGTCTATTATTCCCCAGAAGAGTCCCCTCAGATCCGACACTCGTCTGTGTTCTTTGTTAACCAGTTGATACTCGTCCGTATCATCATCTCTGAACATGTGTCAGTGTTTGTTTCTACCAGATACCCGTCCATATCATAGTCTTAAGGATGCTCGTCCGCATCTTTAATCTACCCACAGTGCCAAACACTTATACTTTTCATTTCTTGGATGTAAACACTCGTTCGTGTTTACTATTCCCCAGCGATTTCCCCAACAAAACTTGTTAAACTATTCCCTTTTTTATCTGACATTCGTCCTATGTCATGATATCTTCCGGCAACCGTACCCTTCCAGGTGATCGTCCTTCACCTTTTTGATGATCGTCATTCATCACCCCTAGTGGAGTCTCTATTCATTAGAACTCCTTCCTATCCGACGTTCGTCCTATGTCGTGATATTTTTGGCATCCGTCCCTTGCTAGATGATCGTCCTTCACCTCTTGATGATCGTCCTTCATCATTTTATCCGATGGCCGTCCCCATCGTTGATCTTGTTATCTGACATTCGTCCTATGTCATGATAAACCCCGAGAGCAGCCGTACCCTGCTAGGTGATCATCCTTCACCTCTTGATGATCGTCCTTCGTCATGCTTATCCGATGGCCGTCCCCATCGTCGACCTTTGTATCCGGCATTCGTCCTATGTCGTGATACTTTTCGGCAGCCGTACCTTGCCCGGTGATCGTCCTTCACCTTAGATGACCGTCCCTCATCTTATCCCCCAACAGAGCAGCCGTCCCCTGCTAGGTGATCGTCCTTCACCTTTGATGACCGTACCTCATCATTTATTTCATTTACCTATAATCCCCAGAGAATTTTATAGCTTTACTTGATGGTCGTCCCCATCATAATCTCTTATATCCCCAGCATGTCGGCCGTCCCCGTCATTGCTCTTCATCCCCAGCAGTCGTCCGCTGCTCGGCGGTCGTCCTCCGTCGCCCACACCTTATAATTATACTTTATTTTCTTTTACAATCTATATCCCTTTTCTTCTTCATTCTGTGAGTGCAAATTTTGGACTGTCTTTGGTATTCAACCACAAGTTATCTTGTTGGCCTGCTAAGCCGTCGCTTACATCCTGCACAGCTAACTCATGTTTGAATAGGGCCAGCTGTAAACACCCCAAATTTGCCCTCACTCTTTCACACCATGGCTTGTGATCTCTTCATATGCATAAGTTCAGTCATAGCATCTCATATTGCATTTCTGATTCACTTCATTGCTCCTAAGTCATCTGCATCAAGGGTTTGTGATCTGAGCAACCCAAGAGCCATTTGAGCCACTCAAAAAGGTCATCGATCACTTAAAAGGGGTCCATGTGTGTTCAAGCATCATATTATATCCTCTCAAAGTCAAGAAAGCCAAAGAATCACAAGAACTGAGAATGGCATGGAAGCAGAGCCTGGTTTAACTGCACAGATGACCTAGAATTAGGGTTTTGGTTTCAAAGGCCATAACTCCAAATTGTTTTGTCATTCTTGTTTCTATTGGTCTCTATATGTCATAAGGATAATGCATATCAATTTTCATGAAGAAATTCCATGGGGAAGGCATCCAACCAAGGGTTGACTTCTTGAGCAAGTCAGTATAAAATCAGGGCATCTGAGGCCCCCAATGACCCAACCAAAGGGTGTTCTTCATCATTTTGAATGTGTATGATCTTTATTTGATCATAGAAGATGTTAGAAGTTCACAAGATTGAAGAATTTCAAGCCATTTGCAAAGTTGCCTTTTTGGGAAAATGACTTGTAATGGAAACTTGCCATTTTGGGAAACTTTTTCAACCCTTTCTTTTTGATTCAAAAATGCTTCAAACGGGAAAACTTTGGTCATGAAAGTTGTAGAATGGATCATTACCTTTTCAAAAAGCACAAGAACTCATTCTAATTCATTTTGGATCAAAAGTTATGGCTTGTCAAAGTTGGGAAAAATCACATAATTTCAAGTTTTGTACCAAAGAGGTATTTTGCAAAATGGTATGATCAAGCATTCTAAAGACTTCAAATGTGCACAAACTCTTCACAACATGCTCATGTGACTTCTAAAAATCAGAATTGGCCCAAGAATTATGCATTTTGGTACCTTGAACTTCATGAATTTCCAAAGGGGGCAAATATGTACCAACTTGCAAAAACTCATGAAGCCATGCCTCTACTTGTTACAGCTCATAGAATCTGATCCACAAGAACTCCATGATCTTAGCTGAGCCCAACCATGCCCCTATCACAACCTCACACTTGCCCATACCTCAAGTACACCTAACTTGGACTTTATACAAAAACACCCATACCAATCAGCCTGTGCCACACCAACTATTCTGACCAATCAAGACTTTACAAACACACTTCAAGCAAGCCATTTCATATCATCTTGAAGCCTAAACACACACACAAGCCAGCATTCTCAAAAACCTCCCCTTATGCATTTTGCTTCGAATCACACAACACAACCTTCAAACATCAAAACAAACTTCATAGAATCACTTAGCATGCTCCCCTGATCATTTCCCTACCCTCATTCATCCCTGAAAGCTCCTCAATCAGAAACACGATTCTCACCCCTCACTGAACAGAACTTGATCAATCTCACAAACCGGCCATTTTAAACTCCAAACAAGCCTTGCAAACTTCTCAGGGGGATCATTAGAGGTGATTGGAAGCAAAGAGCTGGCCAGAAAGTTGAAAACTGAGAAAGCTCAAGCTCAGGTACCTCGAGAAATTTTTTTTTCAGAAATTGTTTTTTATGCTATAGAATTGTTGCTTATGCTCCACTGATCATTCTGGTGTTCTTAGTTTTTAAAATGATTGAGTTTTGAGCCTGAACCATGTCTCTGAAAGTTTGACCTGAAAACTTCTTTGATTCGATTCGTGTTTGTGTTGAAAGATAAACATGATTTTGTGCTTGATTCGTGTTTAGGGTGGGTAGAGGATGAATTCTGGAGAGTTAGAGCATTTGAAATGGCCTAGGGAGTGATTTTGATTTTCGGTTGGTCGGAGAAGATGACCGGAACACTGTTCCGGTCATCTGAAAGTGTTTAGGGTTCAGATAAGGGCTTAATGACGTAATTAATGTAGTTTGAATCTCAGCCATCCAGATGCGCGTGCTGGTCAATTCCCTCCCTTTTTATTTGAATCTCAGCCACTGGATTGGATTACTTTCATAAATTCGTATTTTTAATTCATTTAAATTGTATTTATTTCCACATTTTATTTAAAATAGCAAAAACCATTTAAAAATTATGAAATTTTTTGTCAAAGATTTCATTAATTTTTAAAACCCAAAAATATTTTTATTTTTATTTTTTGAAATGAAAATTATTTTTAAATCATTTAAATGTTTATTTTTAATTAGTTAATGAAAATTAATTAATAAAAAATGCATTTAGGTATTTAAAAATCACCAAAAAATTCACATTTCATTTAGAAACATTTAGAAACATTGTCCAACTCTCAAACCAAATTTATTTTTTGTTCTTGATTTCTTTTGATCATTTTCATTGGAATTAAATTCATTTTAAGGCAATATTTTTGTGCAAACTTTGAAAAATCCCTTCTGCCTAACCATTGAGTGTTGGATGATGATTCTTCTTGCATTGCCTTCTTCATAGCATGTAGTTTATAGGATAAAATTGGCTTGATTTGATCTTGCATTTTCAATTTGTTTGGTATTTTTCTTGTTGAGGCACCCCAAAACCATAGTAATCTTAGGAAATTCATAACTTACACTAGGTTAAGAGTTGGATCCCCTTCTTTGGGCAGTGAGTTTTTATAGGTTTAGGGTATCTTTGATTGCATTTTCAAATTTTTATCATGTCATTTGCTTCTGGTTTTGTTTTTTTTTTGCTTTGCATGATGCATGTAACCCTAATTTGTGCCTTTCTTTGCATCCATTTCTCATTTGCTTGCATCCAATGACTTTCCATGACATTTTGTGTATCCACATGATTCATGATACATCTTAGGACATATTAGGACCATGTTTGATCATTGCATCTTTCATTTGCCATGTTGTATGCCCATTGCATTTCATAACTTTTCATGTACATTCATGGTTCAAGGCATGATTCATTTCCATCCTTATGCTTGTTTGATCATTCTCATCTCTTGTCATGTGTTTGCCTCATCTCTTAGTATCACTAACATCATGTTTATGCTTCTGGTTTTAGTTTGCATCATGGCATTGCATCTCATTTGCATTGCATTTCATTTCTTTTGGCTAACTTTTCAGGTGGTAAGTTGTTTGAGAAGTGAATTTGCCTTCACTTCTCACAATCTCTTTCATCTCTTTCATACTTTCTTTTCTGCATTCTTTATGTTTATTAGAGATAGCTTGCTCATTCATGTTCATCTCTTACTTTCTTCCCTCAAGCAACTTGTCTTCTTAAGTGAAGCAAGTTGTTTTGCTTCTCTTTGCTTCTTGCTCCTTTCATCTGCTTCCTTCCTGGTGGTTCCTCTGAAGATCTTTCTCTCTTAAGCCTCATAAACCCTAGGATCCCCAAGCATGATAACAATTAGGGTTTGATTAGTCCCCCATAATCAAGGACTAAACCCTAAAGGCTTTAAGGCTTTGTGATTAAGCTTATGCCTGCATGCTTCTATTAGGATGGAGTGTATAACTTTAATCCTAAGTGTTAAACCCTTAATGTGTTTAAATCCTTTAATCAATTCACTTAATAATCATCAAGACATCAAGCTTGTAACTTGGGCCTTACATTAGGGTTTTAATTCTTCCTTAATTGTATAAGAAGGACTAACCCTAGTGTTAATGGACAAGTCCCCCTCAAGTTGTCTTACCAACCATAAAAAATCATTTCTCATCTTATCATTAACTAAAATCCATCTAATAAAGGCTTGGTTTTGTCATGAGGTTAATCCATAATCATGGATTAAGTTGAGGAGTCTTTCTCAGCCTAAATGTTCTCATCTATTATCCTTCTATTAGGATGGTGTAATGAGTCCATTAAATCCTTGATTATGGCTTAAACTCATTACTCAACACTAAACAAAAGCAACAAAAACATCTAAATAAATCACAAGTAGGTTAATGATCTTAATCCTACATCAGGGTGATTAAGTGTGAGATGCTGACTTCACACTTAAGGTATTCTCATTACCCCTAATCAGAGGGAAGATGTGATGAGTTTACTAACCCATTGGTTTAGGCTTAAGCTCATTTTCTTATGACAAACCTCCAAAAGCAATAAAAGACTGAAAACATCAAAAACAAACAATAATCGTCTCCTTCGGGATTCTTTTCTCATCTCATTCACTCACAAACAGGAACTTGCTTCTTCCGTCTAATGCAAGACAGTTTGCACCTGAGCCAGACAGGTCATACACTTGAGCATAGACAAGTAAGCAGTTCACAAGTCAATTTATCTTTCAGTTTCTTTGAGTCGAACTACGGTGTTCTGACTTCCTCATTACACGAGAGGATACGTAGGCATAACTTAACAGTTATCGAACGAAAGTCTCTGTATATTCCCCCTCCTTCCTGTATTATTCTTTAAGCCTCATAGTCATTTCATTCTTGTTCTTACACTGACACTTCTTTGATACACTTCACTTTTCTTTTACACTGACACTTGCATTCTTTCCAGCTTTGATACACAAATTGCACTGACACTACCCCTTTAAAACACAAATCATTCAAGCATGGATCCCGTCGAGTACGGCGGACAATCTGGGTGCTAATACCTTCCCAGGTTGTAACCAACCCCCTTTCTCAGTCCCTCTGGTTCGCAACCGTCTTATCCATATCTTTCCTCAGGTTTATGCAGCATTACCTTTCCTCCGGGATAAAAATGCCTAGTTGGAGACTCTTGTCTTCTGAGTTCACCCTTGTGTGTTCTCTCTCCTCTCGCCGACCGTTCGCGTCTGTACCCCATTTGACTTAGCCTCATTTGGTGGGAGCGACAGCTTGCCATGTTGTAAGTGATACAGACGAATTCAGAATGGAGTTGTTCTCTTATTCCCTTATTTTGCGTGGATCGCCCTTTCGGGTTTTCAATCCACCGGGATACCCATTTTTGCCTGAGTTGTCCAATGCGGCTTTTCAACTCAGCGGGTGTACATTTTATTTATTTATTTTATTTTACCTTATTTTTGCCCGAGTCTTTTATTCTGTTTTTGACTCGCCGGGATGCCCTATTTTTGCCTGAACTTACATTCTGTTTTTATGTCCAGCGGGTCATTTTCATGCGAAATATTTTTTAACTGCATCTGAATTCACATGGGACAGGAAGTCTTCACCATCCATAGTACTGAGCATCAGTGCTCCTCCAGAGAAAACGTTATTTACTACGAGTGGCCCTTCATAGTTCGGAGTCCACTTGCCCCTGTGGTCTGTATGAGGAGGGAGGAGTCTTTTCAGCACAAGATCTCCCACTTGGTACTCTCGGATTCTAACTTTCTGATCGAAGGCTTTCTTCATTCTTTTCTGATACAACTGCCCATGACAGATTGCAGCTAATCTCTTCTCTTCGATCAGACTTAGTTGTTCGTACCGGGACCGGACCCATTCTGCTTCGTTCAACTTAACATCCATCAGTACCCGTAGGGAAGGTAATTCAACTTCAACAGGTAGGACTGCCTCCATACCATAAACAAGCTGATACGGTGTTGCCCCAGTGGATGTTCTGATTGAGGTACGGTACCCATGCAAGGCAAACGGTAGCATTTCATGCCAGCCTTTATAGGTAACCACCATCTTCTGCACAATCTTCTTGATATTCTTGTTAGCTGCTTCAACAGCGCCATTCATCTTTGGCCTGTAAGGAGAAGAATTATGGTGTTGGATCTTGAAGTCCCGGCATAGTTCTGCCATCATTTTGTTGTTTAAATTGGAACCATTATCAGTAATGATTCGCTCGGGCACTCCATACCGACAGATGATATCTTTCTTCAGGAATCGGGCTACCACTTGCCTTGTAACATTTGCATAAGAAGCTGCTTCGACCCACTTGGTGAAATAGTCAATAGCAACCAGGATGAATCTGTGGCCGTTTGAAGCAGTCGGTTCAATCTTGCCAATCATATCAATGCCCCACATGGCAAATGGCCAGGGTGAAGACATCACATTCAGAGGATTTGGAGGCACATGCACTTTATCCGCGTAAATCTGGCATTTATGGCATTTCCTGGCATAAGCACAACAGTCTGCATCCATTGTGATCCAATAATAGCCTAATCTTAGCAACTTTTTGGCCATTGCATGTCCTCCTGCATGGGTACCAAAGGATCCTTCGTGCACCTCGTGCATCAACAAGTCTGCTTCTGCCTTATCAACACATCTGAGGAGTACCATATCAAAGTTTCTCTTGTACAGGGAACCGTCAGTATTCAGGAAGAAACTACCAGCTAGCCTTCTTAATGTCTTCTTATCATTGGAAGATGCCCCAGGTGGGTATGTTTGCTCCTCCAAGAAGCATTTGATATCATGGAACCAAGGCTTATCGTCTTTAACAACATCTGCTGCAAATACATATGCTGGTCTGTCAAGTCTGGATACTGAAATCCGAGGCACAAAGTTGGCAGCTTGAACTTTGATCATGGATGAAATGGTAGCAAGAGCATCCGCAAACTGATTTTCATCTCGAGGGATATACTCGAGCTTGACTGTCGTGAAGAAAGTGAATAACTTTCTTGTATAATCCCGGTAAGGTATCAGATGATCTTGGTGGGTGTACCATTTGTTGTTGGTTTGATTAATTACCAGAGCTGAATCTCCGAACACAGTTAAAGTTTTGATCCTGAGGTCAATGGCTTCCTCAATTCCCATAATACAAGCTTCGTATTCAGCTTCGTTGTTAGTGCAGTTAAAGGTGAGTTTTGCTGAGAAAGGCAGGTGAACTCCTTTAGGTGTAATGAGTACTACACCAACACCACGGCCATTCATATTAACAGCCCCATCAAACATCATAGTCCATTCTTCTTCCGGGTCAGGCCCCTCAGTATGAATAGGCTCTTCATGATCTTTTGCTTTTATGAACATGATGTCTTCATCAGGGAAGTCAAATCTCATAGGCTGGTAATCATCAATGGGTTACTCAGCAAGATAATCAGACAACACACTGCCTTTGATGGCTTTTTGAGAGGTGTATTGAATATCATATTCTGTGAGGATCATTTGCCATCTTGCAACCCGTCCGGTAAGTGCTGGCTTCTCAAAAATGTACTTAACTGGGTCCATCTTCGAGATCAATAAGGTGGTGTGGGTCAACATATACTTCCTTAGTCGGCGAGAAGCCCACGCTAAAGCACAACAAGTTTTCTCGAGTAGTGAATAACGTTATTCACAGTCGGTAAACTTTTTGCTTAGGTAGTATATTGCATACTCTTTTCGACCAGACTCGTCATGCTGGCCCAGCACACACCCCATTGACTCTTCTAATACTGTCAAGTACATGATTAGAGGTCTTCCTTCAACTGGAGGCATAAGGATTGTAGGCTCTTGTAAGTATTCCTTGATTTTGTCAAAAGCCCTCTGGCAGTCTTCGTTCCACTTGACCGTTTGTTCTTTTCTTAACAGCTTGAACAAAGGTTCACAAGTCGCAGTAAGGTGAGATATGAACCTTGAAATGTAGTTCAATCTACCCAAGAACCCCCGAACTTCTTTTTCAGTCTTCGGTGCAGGCATTTCTTGAATGGCTTTGACTTTATCAGGGTCAACTTCAATCCCTTTCTCACTTACAATAAACCCCAGAAGTTTACCAGATCGCACCCCGAATGTGCATTTGTTGGGGTTTAATTTCAGTTGGTATTTCCTCAGACGCTTGAATAACTTCAACAGATTCACCAAGTGGTCTTCTTCTGTGAGGGACTTGGCAATCATGTCATCCACATAACATTCAATTTCCTTATGGATCATGTCATGGAATAACGTCACCATAGCCCGTTGATAAGTGGCACCAGCATTCTTCAGTCCGAATGGCATCACCTTATAACAGAACGTGAACCAGGGTGTGATAAAATTTGTCTTCTCCATGTCTTCAGGTGACATTTTGATCTGATTGTATCCTGAAAATCCATCCATGAAGGAGAACACCGAGAACTGAGCCGTATTGTCGACCAATACATCAATGTGAGGTAAAGGGAAGCCATCTTTCGGGCTGGCTCTGTTCAGATCCCGGTAATCCACACACATTCTCACCTTGTCGTCCTTCTTAGGCACAGGTACAATATTAGCAACCCACGGCGGATAGCTAGTCACAGCAAGGAAACTGGCGTCCCACTGCTTTTGTACCTCTTCTTTGATCTTCATTGCCATATCTGGGCGAGTACAGCGCAACTTCTGTTTTACTGGCGGACAGTCTTCTTTCAAAGGCAGCTTGTGCATGACAATATCAGTGTCCAACCCTGGCATATCCTGATAAGACCAAGCAAAGACATCCACATACTCTCGAAGCATATCAATCAGTTTCTCTTTTACTGAATCTTGTAAGCAGGCCCCGATCTTAACCTCTTTCACGTCTTCCTCCGTACCAAGATTAACCGTTTCAATCTCCTCCTGATGAGGATTGATAACCTTCTCCTCTTGCCTTAACAAACTGGCTAGCTCTTCAAGCAGCTCATAATCTTCTTCAACCCCTTCATCAGCTTGATTGATTGGATTGTCAAAGTCATACTAAGCCATAGCAGTGTTGTTGTCGGTGCAGTCTGAAGGGCACTTTCTGCAAGGGTTTAGATTGTTCATTTTAGTGATCGATTTTAATCTTGTTTAGAAAAAAGTGAAATGAAGTTATCATTTTGGAAAACATTTCCATTTTATTTTTGTACAAAAAGAAAAATGAAAAACAGTGAGCGGGAAAGAAAAAGACTCATTTGCAAAAGATGTCCGATATTCATTGATTGATCTGTTTGCATAAAATTACAAGATGGCCCGATTACAAAATGAGTCTTGTCATCTTGGGCAAGATGCAAGACTTGATGCATGCTTAAAAATACAGGAAATAATAATTACTCTGCAGGAGTAACCCTTATAATTTCCTGGGAATACCAGTTAAGGACTTGGCTCCCCGGGATCCTTGGACGTATCTAGCTCTCCAGGTTGCGGTAGCTTTCCTCCTCGTCTTCCAAGTTGTTCACTGCATCCGGGGTGAGCATTCCTCCGCTGACAAAATTGGGCTTCTTGGCAGCCTCTGATTGATCTTGTTGAGTTGGTCTGTAACCCAACCCAAATCTGTCTTCCTTCTTCTCCACGGGCAGCAGCTTGCCCCAGCCTTGGGCAGTACCCTCTTCAATAACCTTCCTGGCTTGCTGATAAGATGTCATGGAGGTTCCCAGTACATCAGACGCTTCATTAATGTTTAGGGCCTCAAACCCTTGGCTCATAGTTTCATGGATTTCTCCATCCATTTCAATGTACTTGTATGTAGCCAGATGGCTAACAAAGAAGTCTTCCTCACCACAAATGGTGATGATATGGCCTTCCCACTCAAATTTAAGCTTCTGGTGAAGGGTAGACGTAACAGCGCCAGCGGCATGGATCCAGGGTCTACCCAACAAACAGCTGTAGGCCGGCTGAATGTCCATCACATAGAAGGTAATTTTGAAGGTCTGCGGGCCAATCATCACAGGCAGATCAATCTCCCCAAGCACTGATCTTTTAGAGCCATCAAATGCTCTCACCACCAAATTACTTGGACGCATTGCCAATCCATCATACTCCAGCTTCACTAAGGCTTTCTTTGGTAGAACATTGAGTGACGACCCAGTGTCCACCAGCACATGAGATAAAACAGCACCCTTGCATTCCAAGGTGATATGTAAAGCCTTGTTGTGGTTACGTCCTTCAGTTGTTAAGTCAGCATTGGTAAATCCCAGTCCATGACTGGTGTTGACATTTGCTACCACGGTTTCTAGCTGATTAACAGTGATCTCCTCTGGCACGTATGCTGCGTGCAGGACCTTCAGTAATGCATTCCTTTGAGCTTCAGAACACATCAGCAAGGATAATATGGAGATTTTTTAGGGAGTTTGGTGAACCTGATCCACCACCTTGTAATCACTTCTCTTTATGATTCTCATAAACTCGTCTACATCTTGTTCAAAAGATGTCTTCTGAGTTTCTTTGACAGTTGGCTCTTCAAGCACCACACTCTTTCCTTTTGCTTTGGCAGCACCTTCTGCTTCGGCATTAGGTTTTTGCACTTGCGAGGCAAAAAGGCGTACACTTCTGGTGAAGCCTCCGCCTCCCCCGACATTATCAATTTGTGGAGAAGAGGTTGAAGAATCCAAAGTGATTTTCTCCCCGTTGCAGTAGAGGTCAGAGCCATAATGCCAAGGTATGGCATTACTGCTTTCATATGGAACTGGTCCAGGCACCGTAATGGTAACTGGACTGACTGCAGCAGAGGAGGGTACTGAAATAGTGTGCGGATTGTAATAAATGGTGACTGGTGACCTGGCAGGAGGTGCCACTGATTGTTGTTGAAAGTTGTTGTTTGGAGGAACATCTGATGGATTATATTAAATGGTGACTGCTGAGATATCTTCATTAATTTCTGCTGGTGTTGTAGAAGATTCTGCTGATATGATGGATGTTGATGTTGTAGAAGGAATGGTTGTTGACATTTGATTTGTTGAAGTGATGGACGGAGCCATTGTTGATGATATTGATGAATCGGTAGGAATGATTGTTGCTGCAGTTGTAGGAGAATCAGGAATTGTTGTCAAAGGAATTGTTGGATTTGTAGGCGCCGTTGTTGAGATCTGAAGTATGCCATCTTTGATAAGACCATCTATGCCACTTCTTAAATTATCACACCCGTTGACTGCAATGTTGCAATACCCACATCCGAGCTCACACCCGGGAAACACCTGGCACTCTAGAAGCTGAGCTTTAATTTCGACCAGAGGTGTCCGAATTTGTGCAACACTGATGATTAAGGTAGATGGTCTGTCTTCCTCAATGGAATTAATCCTCGGCCCTCCATGATGAGGCATAGGATTCTTGTTGACATTTGGAGGGGGTGCAAAGTTGAGGGCTTTAGAATCCACCAGATCTTTGACTTTCATTTGCAAGGCCCTGCATTTTTTCAGTATTGTGGCCAGGTGCATTGGAGTGGAAAGCACATCTGGCGTTGACATCATAATTCCTTGGGAGATTGGAAGGATCTGGTGGTGCCAATGTCCTTAACTCAACCAAGTTGAGTTTCAGGAGTTGTGGCAATAAGGTGGCATAAGGCATAGGGATAGGGTCAATCACCCTATTTGCCTGTGACGGTCTTTGCTGAAAAGGTCTTTGTTGTTGATTGCTGTTGTTGTTGTTGTAGGTTCTTTGTGGCGGGTATTGAACTTGCTGTTGATAATGGGGTTGTTGTTGTGGTTGATATGCCGGTTGCTGAGGAATCGGAGCTGGAATAGTGACAGTTGCTACTGATCTGTGAACATACTGAGGTCTGCCCCTGGTGGTGTGAATGGCATTTGTCTCACCGGTCCTTCGAGGTCCCACAAAAGGTTTCCTGGGGTTACTGGATGAATTTGCACCATTATCAGAAATCTTACCCATTTTCAAAAGGCTTTCAATTCTTTCCCCAGCTATAACTACGTCAGCAAAACTGATGGAAGAAAAGGCAGTTAGCCTATCAATATATGTTCCTTGCAGAGTATTCATGAACATGTCGGCCATTTCTCTTTCCGACATGGGTGGTTGAACAGCAGCAGCAAGCTGTCTCCACCTTTGGGCATATTCCCTGAAGCTTTCCCTGGAGGATTGAGACATTCCCATCAGGAGGGTCCTGTTAGGAGCCATGTCCAGATTGTATTGGTACTGTCTGATGAAGGCTTCAGCTAAGTCCTTCCAGCATCTGATAGTAGCTCTGGTCAAGTGTGAATACCACTCTCTTGAAGCCCCAGTCAAACTGTCTTCAAAATAGAACATCCACAGCTTTTCATCCATGGTATATGCTTTAAGTCTCCCCAGAAAAGACTGCAGGTGAGTTCGTGGACAAGAGGTTCCATTGTATTTCTCGAAGCACAGGGGTTTGAACTTGTGGGGAATTCTCACCCCATCCACTAACCCCATGTCCATCACATCGAAGCCTAAGGAATTTTGAGACTCCAGAGATCTCAACTTCTCAGCAATTTCATCAAACCTCCTATCATAGACTTCATCCCCAGCCCCCATTACAGTAAACTGCTCCTCTTGAGGATCTTCTTGCAAGATCCTGCCTGCAGCAGTGTTGCCCTGTACATTTCTTGGGATGTTGACTTCCGGATCTAGATGAGGTCCAAACACTGGTGGGTTAACATGAGGCTGACCTCCCTCATTATTGCTGGTCCCTCCAGTCCCAGGATGAGGTTCCTCAGGGTTTTGTCTTTCTACCAATGCCCTTAACCTCTCTTGACTTTGGGCCAAGTTAGTCATTACAGTCATAAATTGAGCCATTTGGTTCCTCATCTCCACTCTTTTGTTAGCCATCTGAGTTCTGACCTCTGTCAGGTCCTGTTGTACTTGATCCATTTGGATACCAGGAAGGTTGTTGCGAGTAGGATACCGGTGCATACGGTTGAGAGGGAACACCCGACGGCGAGCAATATTTCCTGAACCACAACAGAGTTAGAAACAAACAAACTAATAACAAAAACGTACAAAACAAAACAACAATTAGTATGCAATGCAGTATGCTTATTTGTTTTCCAAGGTATCCGGCTGGGTTCTTGGTTTTGACCTTTCCAGACCCCGAGGAAGACGCTTTGATGTTGTTGAGAAAAGAAATCCCAAAAATTGAAACAAACTAGAATATATTACAACTGGTGAACCATACATAGTTTGTTTTACAACATATGCCCCTGAAGGGTCAAAATACAACAAAAGAAAAGTACATCAAATGAAAACAACAACAATCAAAAGGTTAGACATCTAGTCCAAACTCATCCTCCTTAACCTCCTTCAGAAGTGCCTCGGTCACTGGACCAGCTGGATGCTCTGTGATGTTTCTGATGAGGAGGTTTCTGGTGGCAATGGCAGTGGTCAGCTTCTTGTGCCTGTCCTGGTCCTTTGACCTCTTCAACCCAGCCCTGAGCTTCAACTCTGAAATCTCCTTCTGGGCTGCCAACAAAGCTTCCTGTTGCTTCTTTTCATTGGCCTCTAACTGCTCAATCCTGACTTGAGTTCTCTGATCTTCTTGAGTACGGGCTTCAGTGATCCTGACCAACCTAGCCTGACTTTCTTGTAGATAGAGATCAGTCCTAGCCTTCTGAAACTTGGCCTCTTTGCAGGCATTCTTCAATATTTGTTCCCCAGCTCTTGCCTTTTTGATGTAGTCCTCTATTTTCTCAATTTTAGCCAGATGCTCCACCTTAAGCTTTTCCAACCTCTCAATGTCCAGACGACCATCACTCCTTTCCCAAAGGGTCTTCTTCAGAGCTTGAGACAGATTCTCATTCCTTTCCTTCAGCTTCTCAAATTCTTCCAGGCTGACAGTTGCTGCTAGCTGAGCTGTAGATGGCCCATGTATATCTTCAACGGTGAAGGGCATTCCAGTAATCTGAGCCCTAGCATGAGACCAGTTATAGTACTGAGCTGAAGCAACATTATTGCACCTTCCAAGAATAGCCACCACTTTTGTCTGGATGTTGTCCCAAGCCCAGGATGCTTGTCTGACAGCAGCTAGATTAGGCTTTATCTCACAATACAGGGTCTCAGCTAAATCTTGCACTCTAGGAGGGTGAATCAAAGCATAGCCCAGTTGCCTTTTAAATAGCAAAGGATTGTAGTTGATGCAGCCCTTTACTCCTATCAGAGGTACATTTGGGTATTGCCCACAGCTGGTGATTATGTCTTTGCCTTTGGTGCTCTGGGTGCACCATCTGATGTCATCTGAAGTCAAAGCAATGAGCCTCTTGGCCCAATTCTTCTCGAGTAGTGAATAACGTTATTCACAGTCGGTAAACTTTTTGCTTAGGTAGTATATTGCATACTCTTTTCGACCAGACTCGTCATGCTGGCCCAGCACACACCCCATTGACTCTTCTAATACTGTCAAGTACATGATTAGAGGTCTTCCTTCAACTGGAGGCATAAGGATTGGAGGCTCTTGTAAGTATTCCTTGATTTTGTCAAAAGCCCTCTGGCAGTCTTCGTTCCACTTGACCGTTTGTTCTTTTCTTAACAGCTCGAACAAAGGTTCACAGGTCGCAGTAAGGTGAGATATGAACCTTGAAATGTAGTTCAATCTACCCAAGAACCCCCAAACTTCTTTTTCAGTCTTCGGTGCAGGCATTTGTTGAATGGCTTTGACTTTATCAGGGTCAACTTCAATCCCTTTCTCACTTACAATAAACCCCAGCAGTTTACCAGATCGCACCCCGAATGTGCATTTGTTGGTGTTTAATTTCAGTTGGTATTTCCTCAGACGCTTGAATAACTTCAACAGATTCACCAAGTGGGCTTCTTCTGTGAGGGACTTGGCAATCATGTCATCCACATAACATTCAATTTCCTTATGGATCATGTCATGGAATAACGTCACCATAGCCCGTTGATAAGTGGCACCAACATTCTTCAGTCCGAATGGCATCACCTTATAACAGAACGTGCCCCAGGGTGTGATAAAATTTGTCTTCTCCATGTCTTCAGGTGACATTTTGATCTGATTGTATCCTGAAAATCCATCCATGAAGGAGAACACCGAGAACTGAGCCGTATTGTCGACCAATACATCAATGTGAGGTAAAGGGAAGCCATCTTTCGGGCTGGCTCTGTTCAGATCCCGGTAATCCACAGACATTCTCACCTTGCCGTCCTTCTTAGGCACAGGTACAATATTAGCAACCCACGGCGGATAGCTAGTCACAGCAAGGAAACTGGCGTCCCACTGCTTTTGTACCTCTTCTTTGATCTTCATTGCCATATCTGGGCGAGTACGGCGCAACTTCTGTTTAATGGCGGGCAGTCTTCTTTCAAAGGCAGCTTGTGCATGACAATATCAGTGTCCAACCCTGGCATATCCTTATAATACCAAGCAAAGACATCCACATACTCCCGAAGCATATCAATCAGTTGCTCTTTTACTGAATCTTGTAAGCAGGCCCCGATCTTAACCTCTTTCACGTCTTCCTCCGTACCAAGATTAACCGTTTCAATCTCCTCCTGATGAGGAGTGATAACCTTCTCCTCTTGCCTTAACAACCTGGCTAGCTCTTCAGGCAGCTCATAATCTTCTACAACCCCTTCATCAGCTTGATTGATTGGATTGTCAAAGTCATACTAAGCCATAGTAGTGTTGTTGTCGGTGCAGTCTGAAGGGAACTTTCTGCAAGGGTTTAGATTGTTCATTTTAGTGATCGATTTTAATCTTGTTTAGAAAAAAGTGAAATGAAGTTATCATTTTGGAAAACATTGCCATTTTATTTTTGTACAAAAATAAAAATGAAAAACAGTGAGCGGGAAAGAAAAAGACTCATTTGCAAAAGATGTCCGATATTCATTGATTGATCTGTTTGCATAAAATTACAAGATGGCCCGATTACAAAATGAGTCTTGTCATCTTGGCAAGATGCAAGACTTGATGCATGCTTAAAAATACAGGAAATAATAATTACTCTGCAGGAGTAACCCTTATAATTTCCTGGGAATACCAGTTAAGGACTTGGCTCCCCGGGATCCTTGGACGTATCTAGCTCTCCAGGTTGCGGTCGCTTTCCTCCTCGTCTTCCAAGTTATTCACTGCATCCGGGGTGAGCATTCCCCCGCTGACAAAATTGGGCTTCTTGGCAGCCTCTGATTGATCTTGTTGAGTTGGTCTGTAACCCAACCCAAATCTGTCTTCCTTCTTCTCCACGGGCAGCAGCTTGCCCCACCCTTGGGCAGTACCCTCTTCAACAACCTTCCTGGCTTGCTGATAAGATGTCATGGAGGTTCCCAGTACAGAAGACGCTTCATTAATGTTTAGGGCCTCAAACCCTTGGCTCATAGTTTCATAGATTTCTCCATCCATTTCAATGTACTTGTATGTAGCCAGATGGCTAACAAAGATGTCTTCCTCACCACAGATGGTGATGATCTGGCCTTCCCACTCGAATTTAAGCTTCTGGTGAAGGGTAGACGTAACAGCGCCAGCGGCATGGATCCAGGGTCTACCCAACAAACAACTGTAGGTCGGCTGAATGTCCATCACATAGAAGGTAATTTTGAAGGTCTGCGGGCCAATCATCACAGGCAAATCAATCTCCCCAAGCACTGATCTTTTAGAGCCATCAAATGCTCTCACCACCAAATTACTTGGACGCATTGCCAATCCATCATACTCCAGCTTCACTATGGATTTCTTTGGTAGAACATTGAGTGACGACCCAGTGTCCACCAGCACATGAGATAAAACAGCACCCTTGCATTCCAAGGTGATATGTAAAGCCTTGTTGTGGTTACGTCCTTCAGTTGTTAAGTCAGCATTGGTAAAGCCCAGTCCATGACTGGTGTTGACATTTGCTACCACGGTTTCTAGCTGATTAACAGTGATCTCCTCTGGCACGTATGCTGCGTGCAGGACCTTCAGTAATGCATTCCTTTGAGCTTCAGAACACATCAGCAGGGATAATATGGAGATTTTTGAGGGAGTTTGGTGAACCTGATCCACCACCTTGTAATCACTTCTCTTTATGATTCTCATAAACTCGTCTACATCTTGTTCAAAAGATGTCTTCTGAGTTTCTTTGACAGTCGGCTCTTCAAGCACCACACTCTTTCCTTTTGCTTTGGCAGCAGCTTCTGCTTCGGCATTAGGTTTTTGCACTTGCGAGGCAAAAAGGCGTCCGCTTCTGGTGAAGCCTCCGCCTCCCCCGACATTATCAATTTGTGGAGAAGAGGTTGAAGAATCCAAAGTGATTTTCTCCCCGTTGCAGTAGAGGTCAGAGCCATAATGCCAAGGTATGGCATTACTGCTTTCATATGGAACTGGTCCAGGCACCGTAATGGTAACTGGACTGACTGCAGCAGAGGAGGGTACTGAAATGGTGTGCGGATTGTAATAAATGGTGACTGGTGACCTGGCAGGAGGTGCCACTGTTTGTTGTTGAAAGTTGTTGTTTGGAGGAACATCTGATGGATTATAGTAAATGGTGACTGCTGAGATATCTTCATTAATTTCTGCTGGTGTTGTAGAAGATTCTGCTGATATGATGGATGCTGAAGTTGTAGAAGGAATGGTTGTTCATTTGATTTGTTGAAGTGATGGACGGAGCCATTGTTAATGATATTGATGAATCGGTAGGAATGATTGTTGCTGCAGTTGTAGGAGAATCAGGAATTGTTGTCAAAGGAATTGTTGGATTTGTAGGCGCCGTTGTTGAGATCTGAAGTATGCCATCTTTGATAAGACCATCTATGCCACTTCTTAAATTATCACACCCGTTGACTGCAATGTTGCAATACCCACATCCGAGCTCACACCCGGGAAACACCTGGCACTCTAGAAGTTGAGCTTTAATTTCGACCAGAGGTGTCCGAATTTGTGCAACACTGATGATTAAGGTAGATGGTTTGTCTTCCTCAATGGAATTAATCCTCGGCCCTCCATGATGAGGCATAGGATTCTTGTTGACATTTGGAGGGGGTGCAAAGTTGAGGGCTTTAGAATCCACCAGATCTTTGGCTTTCATTTGCAAGGCCCTGCATTTTTCAGTATTGTGGCCAGGTGCATTGGAGTGGAAAGCACATCTGGCGTTGACATCATAATTCCTTGGGAGATTGGAAGGATCTGGTGGTGCCAATGTCCTTAACTCAACCAAGTTGAGTTTCAGGAGTTGTGGCAATAAGGTGGCATAAGGCATAGGGATAGGGTCAATCACCCTATTTGCCTGTGACGGTCTTTGCTGAAAAGGTCTTTGTTGTTGACTGCTGTTGTTGTTGTTGTAGGTTCTTTGTGGCGGGTATTGAACTTGCTGTTGATAATGGGGTTGTTGTTGTGGTTGATATGCTGGTTGCTGAGGAATCGGAGTTGGAATAGTGACAGCTGCTACTGATCTGTGAACATACTGAGGTCTGCCCCTGGTGGTGTGAATGGCATTTGTCTCACCGGTACTTCGAGGTCCCACAAAAGGTTTCCTGGGGTTACTGGATGAACTTGCACCATTATCAGAAATCTTACCCATTTTCAAAAGGCTTTCAATTCTTTCCCCAGCTATAACTACGTCAGCAAAACTGATGGAAGAAAAGGCAGTTAGCCTATCAATATATGTTCCTTGTAGAGTATTCATGAACATGTCGGCCATTTCTCTTTCCGACATGGGTGGTTGGACAGCAGCAGCAAGCTGTCTCCACCTTTGGGCATATTCCCTGAAGCTTTCCCTGGAGGATTGAGACATTCCCATCAGGAGGGTCCTGTTAGGAGCCATGTCCAGATTGTATTGGTACTGTCTGATGAACGCTTCAGCTAAGTCCTTCCAGCATCTGATAGTAGCTCTGGTCAAGTGTGAATACCACTCTCTTGAAGCCCCAGTCAAACTGTCTTCAAAATAGAACATCCACAGCTTTTCATCCATGGTATATGCTTTAAGTCTCCCCAGAAAAGACTGCAGGTGAGTTCGTGGACAAGAGGTTCCATTGTATTTCTCGAAGCACGGGGGTTTGAACTTGTGGGGAATTCTCACCCCATCCACTAACCCCATGTCCATCACATCGAAGCCTAAGGAATTTTGAGACTCCAGAGATCTCAACTTCTCAGCAATTTCATCAAACCTCCTATCATAGACTTCATCCCCAGCCCCCATTACAGTAAACTGCTCCTCTTGAGGATCTTCTTGCAAGATCCTGCCTGCAGCAGTGTTGCCCTGTACATTTCTTGGGATGTTGACTTCCGGATCTAGATGAGGTCCAAACACTGGTGGGTTAACATGAGGCTGACCTCCCTCATTATTGCTGGTCCCTCCAGTCCCAGGATGAGGTTCCTCGGGGTTTTGTCTTTCTACCAATGCCCTTAACCTCTCTTGACTTTGGGCCAAGTTAGTCATTACAGTCATAAATTGAGCCATTTGGTTCCTCATCTCAACTCTTTTGTTAGCCCTCTGAGTTCTGACCTCTGTCAGGTCCTGTTGTACTTGATCCATTTGGATACCAGGAAGGTTGTTGTGAGTAGGATACCGGTGCATACGGTTGAGAGGGAACACCCGGCGGCGAGCAATATTTCCTGAACCACAACAGAGTTAGAAACAAACAAACTAATAACAAAAACCTACAAAACAAAACAACAGTTAGTATGCAATGCAGTATGCTTATTTGTTTTCCAAGGTATCCGGCTTAGTTCTTGGTTTTGACCTTTCCAGACCCCGAGGAAGACGCTTTGATGTTGTTGAGAAAAGAAATCCCAAAAATGGAAACAAACTAGAATATATTACAACTGGTGAACCATACATAGTTTGTTTTACAACATATGCCCCTGAAGGGTCAAAATACAACAAAAGAAAAGTACATCAAATGAAAACAACAACAATCAAAAGGTCAGACATCTAGTCCAAACTCATCCTCCTTAACCTCCTTCAGAAGTGCCTCGGTCACTGGACCAGCGGGATGCTCTGTGATGTTTCTGATGAGGAGGTTTTTGGTGGCAATGGCAGTGGTCAGCTTCTTGTGCCTGTCCTGGTCCTTTGACCTCTTCAACCCAGCCCTGAGCTTCAACTCTGAAATCTCCTTCTGGGCTGCCAACAAAGCTTCCTGTTGCTTCTTTTCATTGGCCTCTAGCCTGACTTTCTGGTAGATAGAGATCAGTCCTAGCCTTCTGAAACTTGGCCTCTTTGCAGGCATTCTTCAATATTTGTTCCCCAGCTCTTGCCTTTTTGATGTAGTCCTCTATTTTCTCAATTTTAGCCAGATGCTCCACCTTAAGCTTTTCCAACCTCTCAATGTCCAGACGACCATCACTCCTTTCCCAAAGGGTCTTCTTCAGAGCTTGAGACAGATTCTCATTCCTTTCCTTCAGCTTCTCAAATTCTTCCAGGCTGACAGTGGCTGCTGGCTGAGCTGTAGATGGCCCATGTATATCTTCAACGGTGAAGGGCATTCCAGTAATCTGAGCCCTAGCATGAGACCAGTTATAGTACTGAGCTGAAGCAACATTATTGCACCTTCCAAGAATAGCCACCACTTTTGTCTGGATGTTGTCCCAAGCCCAGGATGCTTGTCTGACAGCAGCTAGATTAGGCTTTATCTCACAATACAGGGTCTCAGCTAAATCTTGCACTCTAGGAGGGTGAATCAAAGCATAGCCCAGTTGCCTTTTAAACAACAAAGGATTGTAGTTGATGCAACCCTTTACTCCTATCAGAGGTACATTTGGGTATTGCCCACAGCTGGTGATTATGTCTTTGCCTTTGGTGCTTTGGGTGCACCATCTGATGTCATCTGAAGTCAAAGCAATGAGCCTCTTGACCCAATTCTTCTGTTGGTGAGGATTCAGGAAGGCATCTGTCTTAGGTAGGTGTTTGAGCAGCCAGGTGTGAAACAAAGGTGCACACCACCTTACTAACTTCCCCCTTTGTTTCTCATTCCTCTGATGAATGGAGTAATAGAAGTCTCCCAGCAATGTGGGTACTGGGTTCCTCAGAAGTAAAAGATGAATGGCATTCTTGCTGATAAATTTGGGCTCATCTGCAAACAATACAACCCCATATATGCTGAGAGCTAGCAATGCACAAACTACCCTCCATTCTCCCAAAGAGGCCTTCAGGATGGCCTGAGAAATCAAGAAGTCTAAGTGTAAACCAGGGATCCCAGCCTTTGTTGTCATATTCTGCTCAATCAAAGTAGGCTCCAAGTACAGTGCTTTTGCTACTTCTCCATTGCTGGGAGAAGTCATCTCTGGGTTGAAGGGGACTCCATCCCTGACAGGTACTCCAATCAATGATGAAAACTCCTCCAAAAGAGGTCCTAGCTGAAAGTCTGGGAAAGTGAAGCATCTCAAAGGAGGGTCATAAAACTGCAGGCACGTGTGGATCATGCTCCTCTGAGAAGGATCCAGGTCCATAACTATGTCAAGGATACCTCCATAATGCTCTCTGAATAATGGGATGTGGTCTGGAGTGATAAGTGACTGGACCTGCCTGATACCAGTCAACACAGGCTCAAAGAAATGGTATGAAATGTTGCTCTTCCTGGGAGGGGCCATGACTGCTGATGAAGAGCCGAAGACAAGTGCTAATGAAGATCAAGACTGATACTGGAGATGGGCATCTGACAGGCTGATGATGGTGATGATGAAGATGACTGAAGCAGACAACTGATAAAGATAGCTGAAGCAGGTCACTGATGAAACAGAGGTTTATGCAGATGAAGGGGTCAAAACCAAGCCAGATACAATGTGGATACCCTGAAAAACAAATAAACAAATGTTAAATGATGCAATGATGAGGTATGCAAATGATATGCAAGGGTTTGTGATCAAGATGGATCTGATTGCTGTCTTGGTATAGGCCCATGTATGTTCAAGAAGTCCAGATGGAGGTTCAGAAATCCCGTAACCAAGGTGGGGGACTCAAATAAAGAGTCACATGTCCATGGTTAATCACAAGAACTGTCCAAAATGAGGTACTCTTAAACCAAATAAGTAACAAGGTATGATGTAGCCAATGGTACCTGCAAACCTGTAAACAACCCAACCCCCTCACAGGTGGTGTTCTAAAACAAGGATCCTCAGACTTGGATCAATTATGAGAAGTGTAAACACTTCTAACCACAGTGTTTACAATAACCATAAAAGATCCTCCTCTAATTCACCTCAGTTTCTGAAGGTCATAATAAAGGTCATCCAGACTTAGCAGGCTTCCCAGATAGCCCTAGCACTACAGGAAATCTGTAGCACAGAGTTCTCAAGAAGAAACCCACATTTGAACCGTGTTTCCTATTCCCGCACCAGACCGAAATGGAATGGGAAAGAACATGAACCACTCTAGCCTAGGTGTCACTCAGGTCCCAGGTATAGGACCTCAAACTCTCGATAGAACCCCACCCATCAAAACAACAAACCAGATCCAGCAAGATGACAGTATGAAATATGAAAAGCTGTAAAGGAAAGCAATAAATAAAGCTGTACATAAAGCAATAAATAAAGCAACTATATAAACACAATTAGCACATAACACCCCAGTAAACACAAATCAAACAAGCGCTAGGAGGAACCCACAAAAAGAACCAGAAGCCCTGGTTACAACATAATTCTCCCCAACAGAGTCGCCAAGCTGTCGCTCCCACCTGATGACACGGGGCCACGAGGGGTACAGACGCGAACGGTTGGCGAAAGAAGAGAGTACACACAAGGGTGAACTCAAAAGACAAGAGTCTCCAGCTAGGCATTTTTATCCCGGAGGAAAGGTAATGCTGCATAAACCTAAGAAAAGATATGGATAAGACGGTTGTGAACCAGAGAGACTGAGAAAGGGTGTTGTTTACAACCGGGGAAGGTATTAGCACCCAGATTGTCCGTCGTACTCGACGGGATTCATGCTTAAAAGATTTGTGTTTTAAAGGGGTAGTGTAAGTGTAATTTGTGTATCAAAGCTGGAAAGAATGTAAGTGTCAGTGTAAAAAGAATGTGAAGTGAAATATGTGAAGTGTCAGTGTAAGAACAAAAGTGAGATGCTCAAGACTATGAGGCTTAAAGAATGATGCTGGAAGGAGGGGGGATATACAGAGACTTTTGTTCGATAACCGTTAAGTTATGCCTACGTATCCTCTCGTGCAATGAGGAAGTTAGAACACCGTAGTTCGACCCAAAGAGACTGAAAGATAAAATGACTTGTGAACTGATTACTTGTCTATGCTCAAGTGTATGGCCTATCTTGCTCAGGTGCAAACTGTCTTGCATTAGACAGAAGAAGCAAGTTCTCGGTTGTGAGTGAATGAGGTGAGAAAAGAATCCCGGAGGAGACGATTATTATTTGTTTTTGTGCTTTCAATATTTTATTGCTTTTTGAAGTTTGTCATAAGTTAATGAGCTTAAGCCTAAACCAATGGGTTAGTAAACTTGTCACATCCTCCCTTTGATTAGGGGTAATGAGAATACCTTAAGTATGAAGTAAGCACTTCACACTTAATCACCATGGTGTAGGATTAAGATCATTAACCTACTTGTGATTAATTAGATGTTTTTGTTATATTTTTTTAGTGTTAAGTAATGAGTTTAAGCCATAATCAAAGATTTAATGAACCCATTACACTATCCTAATAGAAGGATAATAGATGAGAACATTTAAGCTGAGAAAGACTCCTCAACTTAATCCATGATTAGGGGTTAACCTCATGACAAAACAAAGCCTTTATTAAAGTGGATTTTAGTTAATGGTAAGATTAAGAAGTGAGTTTTATGGTTTGTAAGGCAACTTGAGGGGGACTTGTCCATTAACACTAGGGTTAGTCCTTCTTAACCAATTAAGGAAGAATTAGAACCCTAATGCAAGGCCCAAGTTACAAGCTTGGTGTCTTAGTGATTATTAGGTGAATTGATTAAAGGATTTAAACACATTAAGGGTTTAACACTTAGGATTAAATTTATACACTCCATCCTAATAGAAGGATGCAGGCATAAGCTTAATCACAAAGCCTTAATGCCTTTAGGGTTTAGTCCCTGATTATGAGATGAGAAGAGAAGACTCAAAGATGACACAAAGGTAAAACTAAATGGGGGACTAATCAAACCCTAATTGTGATAATGCTTGGTGGTTCCTAGGGTTAATGAGGTTTGCAAGAAGATCTTCAGAGAAACCACCAGGAAGGAAGCAGATGAAATGAGCAAGAAGCAAAGAGAAGCAAAACAACTTGCTTCACTTAAGAAGACAAGTTGCTTGAAGAAAGAAAGTAAGATATGAACATGGATGATAAAGCTCACTCTAATACAAAGACATAATGCAATAATGATGCAAGAGAGAAATGAGAAGAGATTATGAGAAGTGAAGGCAAATTCACTTCTCAAATTACTTACCACCTGAAAAGGTTAGAAAAAGAAATGAGATGCAATGCAAAATGAGATGAAATGTCATGATGCAAACCAAAGTCAGAAGCATAAACATGATGTTAATGATGCTAAGAGAAGATGCAAACATAAGGCAAGACATGAGAATGATCATACAAGAACATGGATGCAGATGAAGCATGCTTTGAACCATAGAAGTTCATGAATGTTTATGAAATGAAATGAACATATAATCATGGAAAATGAAAGATGCAATGATCAAACATGATTCTAATATGTCCTAATATGTATTATGAATCATGTGGATGCACAAAATGTCATGGCAAGTCATTGGATGCAAGCAAATGAGAAATGGATGCAAGGGAAGGCACAAATTAGGGTTTATGATCAACACACAAAGCAAAATTCAAAATCAGAAGTATATGACATGATAAAAAATTGAAAATGCAATCAAATATACCCTAAACCTATACAAGTTCACTGCCCAAAGGAGGGGATCTAACTCTTAACCTAGTGAAAGTTATGAATTTTCTAAGTTGGCTAGGGTTTTAAGGTACCTCATCAAGAAAAATGCAAAACAAATTGAAAATGTAAGATCAATTAAAACCAATATTATCCTATGAACTACATGCTATAGAGGATGCAATGCAAGAAGAACCTACATCAAACTCTCAAAGATTAGGCAGAAAGGATTTTTCAAAGTTTGCACAAAAATATTGCCTCAAAATGAATTTAATTCCAATGAAAGTGATCAAAAGACATCAAGAACCAAAAAGAAATTTGTTTTGAGAGTTGGATAATGTTTCTAAATGTTTTTAAATGCAATGTGAATTTTTTGGTGATTTTTAAATACCTAAATGTATTTTTAATTAATTAATTTTCATTAATCAATTAAAAATAAACATTTAAATGATTTAAAAATAAATTTTAATGCAAAAAATAAAAATAAAAATATTTTTGGGTTCTGAAAATTAATAAAAGATTTAATGAAAATTTTCAGAATTTTTTAATGTATTTTGCTATTTTTAATAATTCGTGCAAATTAAATGAAAAGAAAATGAAATAAAAATTAAAATATGAGAAGTATGCACATCCTGAGGTTCAAATTCAAACTGGGAAATGGAGGGAAGACTGCGCGCGTCATCCAACGTCTGTAATTCAAACTGACCAAATTAATTTAAACTGAATTAATTAATCTAATTAATTAGGATTAGGGTTTTAATGAGAGATCCAGGCCATTCATATGCGCGAGAGTCAACAAAAGTCAGCCAGATATATGGTCCAAATTCAAACTTTGCCCTAAACGTGATTAATGCCCTAATGACATTTAGGCGGCCGGAAATGACCTCCGGTCATCTTCTCCGGCCACACCTCCCCTGAGAATTTCCCAAATCACTCCCCAGGCCATTTCTGGAGCTCTAAAGCTCCAGATCACTTCCTCTCACCTCCCTAAACTCATCCCTGACCTCAAAAACAATTTATTTCTAAGCATGAACCAGATTCGAAGCAAGATACAAAAATGGCAGAAATTTCAGACAAGCCATACACACTCATTTCTCAACCATTTTCGAAAATTTTAAGTTTAGTGTGACCAGGAAAGCAAGCTTAATCATTTAGAAACTTAAAACAAGAGTTCTGGAAAAATGTTTTCACATGGCTACCTGAGATGGAGCTTTCAATCCAGGAGCTTTTTGACTGCTTCCTTGCTTCAAAATGAACCCAATGAACCTCCTGAGGAGTTTGCAAAGCTTGTATGGAGTTTATTTTGGCTGGTTTGTGAGATCGATGAAGTTATGCTCAGAGAGGGGGGGGGGGGGAATCGTGTTTGAGTTTCAGGTACTTTTAAGGCAAGGTGAAGGGTGGTTTATGCTCTATGAAGCTTTTCTGAATGAATGGTGAAGTTGGTTTTGAGTTTTGATGATTGTGTGATGAGATTCGAAGGAAAGTGCATAAGAGGAGAGTTTTATGAACTATGGCTTATGAGATGTTTCAGGCTGTGTTGTGCTATGTGTTGAGTCTCATTTTGTCCATGTATCACACTGTGATAGGTCTGTGGAGTTGGTGTGGCCTAGCTTGATTGGTATGGGCCATTTTGCATAAAGTCAACTTTTTGTGTAAGAGAGGTATGGGTCAATGGCAGGCCAAGGACAAAGGGGTGTCCTGCGCAGCAAGGATTGAGGAGAGCCATATAATCAGTCTTGAGGCCAATTAGCAAGTGGATTAGAGTTTGTGAGAGGTTTTGCAACTTTGTGATCTTTTGGCCCTTTTTGTGATTACTTGAAGCATAAGTCATGAAAATGGGAGGTTCTTTTGTGCAATCTGATTTTTAGGTCATGGTTCATGTTTGTGTGATGCATAGAAGTCAATTTGAAGTCACATAAAGGCTTGGCATAAGGTTTTGCAACTTTTCCCCTTTGGTACAAAACTTGAAATTATGTGATTTTGTCCAACTTTGACAAGCCATAACTTTTGATCCAAAATGAACTAGAATGAGTTCTTGTACTTTTTGAGAAGGGAATGATCCAATCTACAACTTTCATGACCAAAGTTTTTTCATTTGAGGCATTTTTGAATCAAAAAGAGAAGGTTGAAAAACTTTCCCAAAATGGCAAGTTTTCATTACAAGTCACTTTCCCAAAAAGGCAACTTTGCAAATGGCTTGAAATTCTTCAACTTTGTGAACTTCTAACATCTTCTATGATCAAATAAAGATCATACACATTCAAAATGATGAAGAACACCCTTTGGTTGGGTCATTGGGGGCCTCAGATGCCCTGATTTTGCACTAACTTACTCAAGAAGTCAACTCTTGATCAGATGCCTTCCCCATGGAATTTCTTCATGAAAATTGATATGTATGATCCCTATAACATATAGAGACCAATAGAAACAAGAATGACCAAAAAAATTGGAGTTATGGCCTTTGAAACCAAAACCCTAATTCTAGGTCATTTGTGTAGTTAAACCTGGCTCTGCCTCCATGCCTTTCTCAGTTCTTGTGATTCTTTGACTTCCTTGACCTTGTGAGGGTATAATATGATGCTTGAACACACATGGACCCCTTTGAAGTGATTGAGGACCTTTGGAGGGGCTCAGATGGCACTTGGATTGCTCAGATCACAAACCCTAGATGCAGATGACTTTGAATCAATGCAGTGAGGCAAATATGCAATATGAGATGATGATTGAATTTATGCATATGAAAAGATCACAAGCCATTGTGTGAATGGGTGAGGGAAAATTTGGGGTGTTTACCCCCACATGGCAAAGGGCCAGGGTGAAGACATCACATGCAAAGGGTTGGGAGGCACGTGCACTTTATCCGCATAAATCTGACATTTATGGCATTTTCTGGCATAGGCACAACAGTCTGCATCCATTGTGATCCAGTAATAGCCTGATCTTAGCAACTTTTTAGCCATATCATGCCCTCCAGCATGGGTACCAAAAGATCTTTCATGCACCTCGTGCATCAACAAGTCTGCTTCTGCCCTATCAACACATCTGAGAAGTACCATATCAAAGTTTCTCTTGTACAAGGAACCGTCAGCATTCAGGAAGAAACTACCAGCTAGCCTTCTTAATGTCTTCTTATCATTGGAAGATGCCCCAGATGGGTATGTTTGGTCCTCCAAGAAGCACTTAATGTCATGGAACCAAGGCTTATCATCTTTAACAACATCTGCTGCGAACACGTATGCTGGTCTGTCAAGTCTGGACACTGAAATCTGCGGTACAAAGTTGGCAGCTTGAACTTTGATCATAGATGAAATGGTAGCCAGAGCATATGCAAACTGATTCTCGTCCCGAGGGATATACTCAAGCTTGACCGTTGTGAAGAAAGTCAATAACCTTCTTGTATAATCCCTGTAAGGTATCAGATGATCCTGGTGGGTATACCATTTGCCGTTGGTTTGATTAATTACCAGAGCTGAATCTCCGAACACAGTCAAAGTCTTGATCCTGAGGTCAATGGCTTCCTCAAGACCCATAATACAAGCTTCGTATTCAGCTTCGTTGTTAGTGCAGTTAAAGGTGAGCTTTTCCGAGAAAGGCATGTGAACTCCTTTAGGTGTAATGAGTACTGCACCAACACCACGACCATTCATATTAACAGCCCCATCAAACATCATAGTCCATTCTTCTTCCGGGTCAGGCCCTTCAGTGTGAACAGGCTCTTCGTGATCTTTTGCTTTCAAGTACATGATGTCTTCATCGGGAAAGTCGAATCTCATGGGCTGGTAATCATCAATGGGTTGCTTAGCAAGGTAATCAGACAATACACTGCCTTTGATGGCCTTCTGGGATGTGTATTGAATGTCATATTCTGTGAGGATCATTCGCCATCTTGCAACCCATCCGGTAAGTGCTGGATTCTCAAAAATTTACTTAACTGGATCCATTTTTGAGATCAAGAAAGTGGTGTGGGTCAACATATACTGCCTTAGTCGGCGAGCAGCCCACGCTAAAGCACAACAAGTTTTCTCGAGCAGTGAATAACGTTGTTTACAGTCGGTAAACGTTTTGCTTAGGTAGTAAATTGCATACTCTTTTCGACCAGACTCGTCATGCTGGCCCATCACACACCTCATTGACTCTTCTAATACTGTCAAGTACATGATTAGAGGTCTTCCTTCAACTGGAGGCATGAGGATTGGAGGCTCTTGTAAGTATTCCTTGATTTTGTCAAAAGCCCTCTGACAATCTTCGTTCCACTTGACCGTTTGTTCTTTTCTTAACAACTTGAACAAAGGTTCACAGGTTGCAGTAAGATGAGATATGAACCTTGAAATGTAGCTCAATCTACCTAGGAACCCCCGAACTTCTTTTTCAGTTTTTGGTGCAGGCATTTCTTGAATGGCTTTAACTTTGTCAGGGTCAACTTCAATTCCCTTCTCACTTACAACAAAACCCAGCAGCTTACCGGATCATACCCCGAATGTGCACTTGTTGGGGTTTAACTTCAGTTGGTACTTCCTCAGACGCTTGAATAACTTCACCAGGTTCACCAGGTGGTCTTCTTCTGTGAGGGACTTCAACAGGTTCACCAGGTGGTCTTCATTGCCATATCTGGGCGAGTACGGCGCAGCTTCTGTTTTACTGGCAGAAAGTCTTCTTTCAAAGGCAGCTTGTGCATGACAATGTCGGTGTCCAACCCTGGCATATCCTGATAAGACCAAGCAAAAACATCCACATACTCCCGAAGCATGTCAATCAGTTGTTCCTTTACTGAATCTTGCAGGCAGGCCCCGACCTTAACTTCTTTCACGTCTTCTTCCGTACCAAGATTAACCGTTTCGACCTCCTCCTGATGAGGAGTGATAACCTTATCCTCTTGTCTCAACAACCTGGCTAGCTCTTCAGGTAGCTCATAATCTTCTTCAACCCCTTCATCAGCTTGATTAATCAGAATGTCAAAGTCATACGAAGTCATAGCAGTGTTGTTGTCGGTGCAGTCTGGAGGGCACTCTCTGCAAGGGTTTAGATTTGTTCGTTTTAGTGATCAATTTTATCTTATTTAGAAAAAGTGAAAATGAAGTTATCATTTTGAAAAACATTGCCATTTTATTTTTGTACAAAAAATGAGAAATGAAAAAACAGTGAGCGAAAAAGAAAAGACTCATTTGCAAAAGATGTCCTGATATTCATTAATTGATCTTTGCACAAAATACAAGATGGCCTGATTACAAAATGAGTCCAGACATCTTGGGCAAGATATAGGACTTGATGCATGCTTTAAAACACAGGAAATAATAATTACTCTGCAGGAGTAACTCTTATAATTTCCTGGGAAGACCAGTTTGAGACATGGTTCTCCGGGATCCTTGGACGTATCCAGCTTTCCAGGTTGCGCTCGTCTTCTGACTCATCTTCCAAATTGTTCACAGCATCCGGGGTGAGCATGCCCCCGCTGACAAACTTGGGCTCTTTTGCAGCCTCTGGTTGATCTTGTCGAGTTGGTCTGTAACCCAACCCGAATCGGTCTTCTTTCTTTTCCACGGGCAGCAGCTTGCCCCAGCCTTGGGCGGTACCTTCCTCAACAACCTTTCGGGCTTGCCGATATGATGTGATGGAAGTTCCCAGTACAGCAGATGCTTCATTAATGTTGAGGGCCTCAAACCCCTGGCTCATGGTCTCATGGATCTCCCCATCCATTTCTATGTACTTATACGTAGCTAGCTGGCTAACAAAGATGTCCTCCTCCCCACAGATGGTGATGATTTGGCCCTCCCACTCGAATTTTAACTTCTGGTGAAGGGTAGACGTAACAGCGCCAACGGCGTGGATCCAGGGTCTACCCAACAGATAGCTGTAGGCCGGTTGTATGTCCATCACAAAGAAGGTAGTTTGGAAGGTCTGCGGGCCAATCAACACAGGCAGATCAATCTCCCTAAGCACTGATCTTTTACTTGGACGCAATGCCAAGCCATAATACTCCAGCTTCACTAAGGCTTTCTTTGGTAGAACATTGAGTGATGACCCAATGTCCACCAGTACATGAGACAGAACAACACCCTTGCATTCCAAGGTGATATGCAAAGCCTTGTTATGGTTGCGTCCCTCTGTTGTTAAGTTAGCGTTGGTAAAGCCCAGTCCATGACTGGTGTTGACATTTGCAACCACAGTTTCTAGCTGATTAACAGTAATCTCCTCCGGCACGTATGCTGCGTGCAGGACTTTCAACAATGCGTTCCTGTGAGCTTCGGAACACATGAACAGTGATAATATGGAGATTTTGGAGGGTGTTTGGTGAAGCTGGTCCACCACCTTGTAATCACTCCTTTTTATGATTCTCATGAACTCGTCTACATCTTGTTCAAAAGATGTCTTCTGAGTGTCTTTGGTAGTTGGCTCTTCAGATACCACATTCTTCCCTTTTGCTTTGGCAGCAGCTTCTGCTTCAACATTAGGTCTTAGGTGTTTGTGAGGCAAAAAGGCGTCCGCTTCTGGTGAAGCCTCCGCCTCCCCCAACATTATCAACTTGTGGAGAAGAGGTCGATGAATCCAGAGTGATTTTCTCCCCGTTGCAGTAGAGATCAGAGCCATAATGCCAAGGTATGGCACTACTGCTTTCATAAGGAACCGGTCCAGGCACCGTAATAGTGACCGTACTGATTGCTGCAGAGGAGGGTACTGTAATGGTGATCCGGCAGGAGGTGCCATAGTTTGTTGTTGGAAATTGCTGCTAGGAGGAACATTTGATGGGTCATAGTAGATTGTAACTGTTGAAACATCTTCATTAACTTTTGCTGGTGTTGTAGAAGATTCTATTGACTGGATGGGTGTTGAAGTTGTAGCAGGAATGGTGACTGAACCTGTATTCGCTGAAGTGATTGACTGAGCAGTTGTTGGAGTTGTAGTAGAATCCGTTGGAACAATGGTTGCTGACGTTGTAGGAGTATCTGGGATTGTTGTTGAAGGGATTGCTGGATTTGTAGGCGCCGTTGTCGAAATCTGAAGGATACCATCCTTAATAAGACCACCTATGCCGCTTCTCAGCCTTTCACACCCATTGACTGCAATGTTGCAATACCCACAGCCGAGCTCACACCCGGGGAACACTTGGCATTCTAAAAGCTGAGCTTTAATTTCAGCCAAAGGTGTTCGAATTTGTGCAACACTGGTGATTAAGATGGATGGTTTGCCTTCCTCAATGGCATTAATCCTAGGCCCGTTGTGACTAGGCATTGGATTCCTTGTGACATTCGGAGGAGGTGCAAAGTTGAGAGCTTTTGAGTCCACCAAGTCTTGGACTTTCATCTGTAAGGCCCTGCATTTTTCAGTATTATGCCCGATGCGTTTGAGTGGAATGCACACCTGGCATTGGCATCATAGTTCTTTGGCATATTGGCGGGATCTGGAGGTGCCAATGTCCTTAACTCAACTAGGTTGAGTTTCAGGAGTTGTGGCAAGAGCGCAACATACGGCATTGGGATTGGGTCAATTACCCTGTTTGCCTGTGATGGTCTTTGTTGGAAAGGACGCTGTTGTTGGTTGTTGTTGTTGTAGGTTCTCTGTTGCGGATACTGAACTTGTTGTTGATACTGCGGTTGTTGTTGTTGAGGATACAGTGGTTGTTGAGGAATGGGAGTTGGGATGGTGACAGCTGCTATTGACCGATGAGCATATTGAGGCCTGCCTCTGCTTGCATGAATGGAATTTGTTTCACTGGCCCTTCGGGGTCCCACAAAAGGCTTTCTGGGATTACTGGATGAACTTGCACCACTGTCGGAAATCTTGCCCATTCTTAAGACGCTTTCAATCCTTTCACCAGTTATGACCACATCAGCAAAACTGGTAGAGGAGAAGGCAACCAATATGTCAATATAGGTTCCTTGCAAAGTATTCAAGAACATGTCAGCCATTTCCCTCTCTGACATGGGTGGTTGGACAGCAGCAGCAAGCTGTCTCCACCTTTGGGCATAGTCCCTGAAGCTTTCTCTGGAAGACTGGGACATTCCCATTAGGAGGGTTCTATTGGGAGCCATGACCAGGTTGTATTGGTATTGACGGATGAAAGCTTCAGCTAAGTCTTTCCAGCATCTGATGGTAGCTCTGGTCAAGTGTGAATACCACTCTCTTGAAGCCCCAGTCAGACTGTCTTCAAAGTAGAACATCCACAGCTTTTCATCCATAGTATAAGCTTTAAGTCTTCCCAAGAAAGACTGAAGGTGAGTTCGTGGACAAGAGGTTCCATTGTATTTCTCGAAGCACGGGGGTTTGAATTTGTGGGGAATTCTCACCCCATCCACTAGTCCCATATCCATCACATTGAAGCCCAGTGAATTCTGAGACTCCAAAGATCTCAACTTCTCAGCAATTTCATCCAATCTCCTGTCATAGACTTCATCTCCAGCTCCCATAACAGTAAATTGTTCTTCTTGGGGATCCTCTTGCAAGATTCTTCCTCCAGCAGTATTACCTTGTACGTTCCTCGGGATGTTAGCTTCTGGATCCAGATGAGGTCCAAATACTGGTGGGTCAATACGAGGCTGGCCCCGCTCATTGTTACTAGTTCCTCCTGTTCCAAGATGAGGTTCCTCGGGAGTTTGTCTTTCCACCAGTTCCCTTAACCTTTCCTGACTTTGGGCCAAGCCAGTCATTACAGCCATGAATTGAGTCATTTGGTTTCTCATCTCCACTCTCTCATTAGCCATCTGATTTCTGATCTCAGTCAGATCCTGCTGTACTTGTTCCATTTGAATACCGGGAAGGTTGTTACGAGTCAGGTACCGGTGCGCGCGGTTGACAGGGAACACTCGGCGACGAGCAATGTTTCCTGAGATGACAACAAAGTTAGAAATAATAATAGTAAAACCTACAAAACAAAACAAAAGTTAGTATGCAATGCAGTATGCTTATTTGTTTTCCAAGGTATCCGGTTTGGTTCTTGGTTTTGACCTTTCCAGACCTCGAGGAAGATGTTTGATGTTGTTGAGAGAGAAGCCCCAATGGAAGCAAACTGAAATATATTACAAATGGTGAACAATACATAGTCTGTTTTACAACATATGCCCATGGAGGGTAAAAATACATCAAAAAAGAAAAAAGTACATCAAATGGAAATAACAACAAACGAAGAATCAAACATCCAGTCCAAACTCATCCTCTCTGACCTCCTTCAGGAGTGCCTCAGTCACTGGACCAGCTGGGTGCTCCGTAATGGTCCTAATAAGGAGGTTCCTGGTGGCAATAGCAGTGGTCAGCTTCTTGTGCTTGTCCTGGTCCTTTGATTTCTTCAATCCTACTTTGAGGTTCAACTCTGAAATCTCCTTCTGGGCTGCCAATAAAGCTTCCTGCTGCTTCTTCTCATTGGCCTCTAGCTGTTCAATCTTGGCTTGAGTCTTTTGGTCTTCTTGTGTACGGGCTTCGGTGATCCTGACCCACCTAGCCTGACTTTCTTGCAGATAGTGCTCAGCCCTAGGCTTCTGAATCTTGGCTTCTTTACAGGCATTCTTCAATATTTGTTCCCCAACCCTTGCTTTCCTTATGTAATCTTATGTCTTCTAAATTTTGGTGAGATGCTCCACCCTGAGCTTTTCCAATCTCTCAATGTCCAGACGACCATCACTCCTTTCCCAAAGGGTCTTCTTCAAGGCTTGAGATAGGTTCTCATTCCTTTCCTTCAGCTTCTCAAATTCTTCTAGGCTGACAGTTGCTGCAGGTTGTACTGTTGATGGCCCAAGTATGTCCTCCAAGGTGAAAGGCATTCCAGTAATCTGAGCTCTAGTACGGGACCAGTCATAGTATTGAGCTGAAGCAACATTATTACACCTTCCAAGAAAAACCATCCCTTTTGTCTGAATGTTGTCCCAAGCCCAGGATGCTTGTCTGACAACAGCTGAATTAGGTTTTACTTCACAATACAGGGTCTCAGCCAAATCTTGCACTCTAGGAGGGTGAACCAAAGCATAGCCCAGTTGTCTCTTGAACAGTAAAGGATTGTAGTTGATGCAACCCTTTTTTCCTATTAGAGGCACATTTGGGTATTGTCCACAGCTGGTGATAACGTCCTTGCCCTTGGTGCTCTGGGTGCACCATCTAATATCATCTGAAGTTAAAGCAATGAGCCTCTTGGCCCAATCTTCTGTTGATGAGGATTCAGGAAGGCATCTGACTTAGGCAGGTGTCTGAGCAGCCAGGTGTAAAACAAAGGGGCACAACATCTCACCAACTTCCCCCTTTGCTTTTCATTCTTCTAATGAATGGAGTAATTGAAATCTCCCAGCAATGTAGGTACTGGGTTCTTCAGAAGAAACAGATGGATGGCATTCTTGCTTACAAATTTGGGCTCATCTGCAAACAGTATAGCCCCATATATGCTGAGGGCTAACAGTGCACAGACTGCCCTCCATTCTCCCAATGAGGCCTTCAGGATGGCCTGAGAAATTAGGAAATCCAAGTGCAAACCAGGGATCCCAGCTTTGGTTGTCATACTTTGCTCAATCAAGGCAGGTTCCAGGTACAGTGCTTTTGCTATTTCTCCATTGCTGGGAGCAGTCATCTCTGTGTTGAAGGGGATCCCTCCTCTAATAGGTACTCCAATTAACAAAGAAAACTCTTCCAACAGAGGCCCTAGCTGGAAGTCTGGAAAGGTGAAGCATCTCTAAGGAGGATCATAAGACTGCAAGCATGTGTGGATCATGCTCCTCTGAGAAGGGTCAAGGTCCATAACCATATCCAGGATACCTCCATAGTGTTCTCTAAACAATGGGATGTGGTCAGGTGTGATGAGTGACTGGACCTGCCTGATACCAGTCAACACAGGTTCAAAGAAATGGTAGGATATGTTGCTCTTCCTGGGAGTAGTCATGAATGCTGCTGAAGAAGATGAAGATATGTGCTGATGAAGATTACAAACTGATGCTGGAAATGAGCCACTGACAGGCTGATGCTGGTGATGATGAAGATAGCTGAAGCAGATAACTGATGAAGCAGAGGTCTTATGCAGAAGAAGGGGTCAAAACCAAACACGATATAATATGGATACCCTGAAAAACAAATAAACAAATGTTAAATGATGCAATGATGATATATGCAAATGATATGCAAGGGTTTGTGATCAAGCTGGATCTGATTATCTGCCTTGATATGAGTCCATGTATGTTCAAAAGAAGGTCCAGATGGAGGTTCAAAAATCCAGTAACCAAGGTGGGGGACTCAAATAAAGAGTCACATGTCCAGGGTTAATCACAAGAACTGTCTAAAGTGGAGTACTCTTAATCAAAACAAAAACAGGGTATGTTGTGGCCAAGGGTACCTGCAAACCTGTAAACAACCCAACCCCCTCACATGTAGTGTTCTAGAACAAGGATCTTCAGACTTGGATCAGTTATGAGAAGTGTAAACACTTCTAACCCAGAGGTACAGTGTTTACAATAACCATAAAAGATCCTCCTCTAATTCACCTCAGCTTCTGAAGGTCATAATAAAGGTCATCCAGACTTAGCAGGCTTCCCAGATAGCCCTAGCACTACAGGAAATCTATAGCACAGAGTTCTCAAGAAGAAACCCACATCTGAACCGTGTTTCATATTCCCGCACCAGACCGAAATGGAATGGGAAAGAATATGAACCACTCTAGCCTAGGTGTCACTCAGGTCCCAGGTATAGGACCTTAAACTCTCAATGAAACCCCACCCACCAAAACAGAAACCAGCTCCAGCAATGATAATGACAGTATGAAGTATGAAAAACTGTAAAGGAAAGCAATAAATAAAGTTGTACATAAAGCAGTAAATAAAGCAAATAAATAAACACAATTAGCACATAACACCCCAATAAACACAAATCAAACAAGCGCTAGGAGGAACCCACAAAAAAGAACCAAAAGCCCTGGTTACAATATAAGTAGTCCCCAGCAGAGTCGCCAAGCTGTCGCTCCCACCAAATGACACCCAGGTCAGGAGGGGTACAGATGCGAACGGTCGGCGAAGGGAGAAGAACACACAAGGGTGAACTGAAAAGAAAAGCGTCGCCAGCTAGGCATTTTTATCCCGAAGGAAAGGTAATGCTGCATAGACCTAAGAAAAGAATGGATAAGACGGTCGCGAACCAGAGAAACTGAGAAAGGGGGTTGGTTACAACCTGGGAAGGTATTAGCACCCAGATTGTCCGCCGTACTCGACGGGATCCACGCTTGAAAAATTTGTGTTTAAAAGGGGTAGTGTCAATGCAATCTGTGTATCAAAGCTGGAAAGAATGCAAGTGTCAGTGTAAAAGAAATGTGAAGTGAGATGAAGAAGTGTCAGTGCAAGGACAAGAGTGAAATGCTCAAGACTATGACGCTTAAAGAATAATGCTGGAAGGAGTGGGAATATACATAGACTTTTGTTCGATAACTGTTAAGTTATGCCTACGTATCCTCTCGTGCAATGAGGAAGTCAAAACACTGTAGTTCGACTCAAAGAGACTGGAAGATAAATTGACTTGTGGACTGCTTACTTGTCTATGCTCAAGTGTATGACCTGTCTGGCTCAGGTGCTAACTGTCTTGCATTAGACGGAAGAAGCGAGTTCTCGTTTGTGAGTGAATGAGGTGAGAAGAGGATCCCGGAGGAGACGATTTTTGTTTGTTTTTGGTGTTTTCAATCTTTTATTGCGTTTTGTGTTTGTCATAAGTTAATGAGCTTAAGCCTAAACCAAGGGTTAGTAAACTCATCACATCTTCTCTCAGATTAGGGGTAATGAGAATACCTTAAGTATGAAGTAAATACCTCACAATTAATCACCCTGATGCAGGATTAAGATCATTAACCTACTTGTAATTATTTAGATGTTTTTGGAGTTTTTGTTTAGTGTTAAGTAATGAGTTTAAACCATAATCAAGGATTTAATGGACCCATTACACCATCCTAATAGAATGATAATAGATGAGAACATTTAAGCTGAGGAAGGCTCCTCAACTTAATCCATGATTAGGGATTAACCTCGTGACAAAACAAAGCCTTTATTAAATGGATTTTAGTTAATGGTAAGATTAAGAAGTGGATTTTATGGTTTGTAAGACAACTTGAGGGGGACTTATCCATTAACACTAGGGTTAGTCCTTCTTAATCAATTAAGGAAGAATTATAACCCTAATGCAAGGCCCAAGTTACAAGCTTGATGTCTTAGTGATTATTAAGTGGATTAATTAAAGGATGTGTAGATGTTTAGAATTGGCAGAATTTTTGGACCAACAAGAAGTGTTGAACTTAGTTCAGGATGTCACATCAGATGTTGTGACATTATCAAACAGAGTATAAGTTAATGAACTTAATTCAGGATGTCACACCAGATGTTGTGACATTGTATCAGTTAATGAAGTAAGTTCAGTTTTCAGGATGTCACACCAGATGTTGTGACATCTCAAACCTGCTACCAGAATTAATTAATGCTTAACAGAACTAAGTAAATTCAGGGAATTTATCTGAAAAAATTATGAATGGATAAAACAGAAGAAGGCGCATCTGTAGGGAGATTAGTTATATGATCTCGGTATAAACAGAAGAACTGACTCACCTAGAATCAAGGAAGTAACAAACCCTAATTCAAGGTGTTAGCAGCATGCGTATCAGGATTGGATAACCTACAGAAAAGCCCAAAATCCAAGCATCTATTTAAGCAACAGAAACTCTCAGAATAGAGTATGAAATTAAGAAGACTAAATAGGGTGTTTCTGTTTTAATAGCAGGTTGTATATGTGTATCACTTTATGAGCTTTTAAGCAAAAGTGTATTGTGTCTTGATTGAAACTGTGAAGTAAGATCAAGTTGTTTTGGTTGAAGTGTGACTTCAATTTTATTAAACTTGTAAACATATCACTGTGTGATTGAGGGGGAGTGAGTTGGTACTCATATCTAAGTTGTGTCTTAGGTAGAAATTGCCTTGGGTAGATATTAAGTGAAAGATTAAACTGAGTAGTTTAAGTCTAGAATTAATATTACTTATATTGGATTTCCTTCCTGGCTTGGTAGCCCCCAGATGTAAGTGTGGTTATACACTGAACTGGGTTAACAATTTCCTGTGTTGTTTACTTTACCTGCACTTTAAGATTTGGTCTAAGTCTTCATGTGTTTAAACATCTCATTCGACATCACGTACCTGATCCCAAAATTTCAATTGGCATTAGAGCAGGCACCCTGCCTGTTTAACTGGGTGAGATCTAATGACTGCAAATTTTGGAAACATGGACAGAGATGTAGGATCTGTAAATAGACCACCTATATTGGATGGATCCAATTATGACTACTGGAAGCCAAGAATGGTAGCATTCTTAAGATCACATGACAATAGGGCCTGGAAAGCAGTCAACAAAGGATGGGAGCACCCTGTCCAAGACAACAAGGATGGAGCAAAAGTGTTGAAACCTGAAGAAGAATGGAGCAAGGAGGAAGAAGATTCAGCACTTGGAAATTCCAAGGCCTTAAATGCTTTATTCAGTGGCATTGATAGGAACATATTCAGACTTGTGCATCACTGTGAGCTGGCCAAAGATGTTTGGGACACTCTCAAAACAACTCATGAAGGAACATCAAAGGTGAAGATGTCAAGACTTCAACTTCTCACCACCAAGTTTGAGAACTTGAAAATGAAGGAAGATGAGACAATTCATGAGTTCTACATGAACATCTTGGAAATAGCTAATACTTCTGGTGCTTTGGGAGAAAAGATGACTGATGAAAAGCTGGTAAGAAAGATTCTCAGATCTTTACCAAAAAGATTTGAAATAAAGGTCACAGCAATAGAAGAAGCTCAAGACATATGCACAATGAAGGTTGAAGAGCTCATTGGTTCCCTTCAAACATTTGAGATGGGAATGAATGACACAATAGTAAAGAAGAACAAAAGCATAGCCTTGGTGTCAAATACTGATAAAGAAGAAGAAAATGATGAAGCAGACCCTGAAGAAAATTTATCAGAAACCATTGCTATGCTTGGAAGACAATTCAACAAGATTCTCAGAAAGATGGATGGCAAGTCTAGATCAAGTGGAAGATACTCAAACTCTTCTGAGAATAAAAGACCTTATGATGCTAATAGAAGGTCAAATTATGATGAAAAGACCAATCAAGAAAAAGGGATTAAATGTCATGGATGTGAAGGATATGGACACATCAGAAATGAATGCCCTACCTATTTAAAAAGGCAGAAGAAAGATCTCTCTGTAACCTGGTCTGATGAAGACTCATGAGGTGATTCAGAAGAAGAATCAGCAAAGCATATCACTGCTCTAGCTGGATTATGTGAATCTGAAAGTGGATCCAGTGATGAGGAGCTTACTTTTGAAGAGCTTGAACAATTATACAGAGAGCTGTGTAAAAGGAGCACTGAAGTATGCATGGAGATTATAAAGCAGAAGAAGCAGATTGAGGCATTAAAGGTTGAAAAGACAAGTAATCTAGAAACCATTGACACTTTGAAAAGTGAAGTAAGTCTTCTCAACTCCAAGCTGGAACATATGTCTAAATCTGTTAGAATGTTGAACAGTAGCTCAAACACACTGGATGTCATTCTCAACAACAATAAGCATTCAGGTGATAGAACGGGACTGGGATTTAACAAAGCTCAATAGGTTGAGGCTAGCACTAGCAAAACTACTTCAAATCCCATAAAGTCAAACAAGATGTCCCAACAGATGTCTCATCATCATGAAAAGAACATAATGAAAAAGAAGTATCAAAGATGGAGATGTCATCATTGTGGAAGGTTTGGTCACATCAAACCTCATTGCTACAAGTTGCATGGATATTCAAATCAGATGTATCAGCAACCCCCTAAGCAGAAGATAGAGAATACCAAGAAAGTGCTGCATAGACATCAAAATCAAAGATATCAGCAACACCCTAAGCAGAAGACAGAGGTCATCAAGAAAGTATGGGTACCTAAAGCTAGTCTTCATGCTGATCAAAGCTATATGTCCAAGAAAAAGTTCAACAAACAACCTTGGAGCTCTAAAGATGGACACTACACAGGGCAGAGGCATCAAAGGAAACCTCAATACAAATGGTCAAAGAAGGGTGTTGCATATATAGCTCATACATCTCTAAGAGTATCAGCTAAAGAAGACTGGTACTTTGACAGTGGATGCTCAAGGCACATGACTGGATTGAAGAATCTGCTAGTAGACTTAAAGTCATATTCATCCAGATATGTAACCTTTGGAGATGGAGATAAAGGAGAACTCAAGGGAGTTGGGACCTTGGACTGTCCAGATGTACCAAGACTAGATGATGTGTTGCTGGTAAAAGGATTGACTGCTAACTTGATCAGCATAAGTCAATTATGTGATCAAGGTTACAGTGTAAACTTTACCAAAAGTGAATGCATAATGTCTAATAAAGAACAGAAGGTTGTCATGAGAGGAGCCAGATCTAAAGACAATTGTTATATGTGGGAACCTCAAGATTTCAGTCTCACTTCAACTTGCTCTTTAGCCAAAGAAGAAGAAGTGAAACTATGGCACCAAAGACTGGGTCATCTTCATTTCAGAGGTATAAACAAAATCATATCTATGGAAGCTTTGAGAGGAATTCCTAAACTGAAGATTGATGATGGCAAAATATGTGGTGAATGTCAAATAGGCAAGCAAACCAAGATGTCCCATCCAAAGCTCCAACATCTGACAACTTCCAAAGTTCTGGAATTATTGCATATGGATCTTATGGGACCTATGCAGGTTGAGAGCCTTGGTGGTAAGAGGTATGCCTATGTGGTGGTTGATGACTTTTCAAGGTATACATGGATAAATTTTATCAAAGAAAAGTCTGATGTATTTGATGTATTCAAAGATTTATGCCAAAGAATACAAAGAGAAAAAGCAAGCTGTGTGGTCAGAATAAGAAGTGACCATGGAAAGGAGTTTGAGAATAAATTTTTTTAAGGTTTCTGTTCTTCAGAAGGAATCAATCATGAATACTCTTCACCTATCAGCCCTCAACAGAATGGGATTGTTGAGAGGAAGAACAGAACTATCCAAGAATCAGCAAGAGCTATGATCCATGCTAAAAAGTTACCATTGTACTTCTGGGCTGAAGCTATGAACACAGCTTGTTACATTCATAATAGAGTCACTCTAAGGAAAGGAACCTTGTCCACAATCTATGAAGTCTGGAAGGGCAGAAAACCCACAGTTAAGTACTTTCATGTGTTTGGAAGTAATTGTTATATTCTGGCTGATAGGGAGCAAAGAAGAAAAATGGATCCTAAAAGTGATGAAGGGATTTTCCTTGGATATTCTATAAATAGCAGAGCCTATAGAGTATTTAACTCTAGAACCAAGGTTATCATGGAGTCCATAAATGTGATAATTGATGATGCCCCTGCAAATGTTACAGATGATGTTGGAACATCTGCTGATAGTCAGACTGAAGCTGAAATAAAGAGTGACCATCCTGACTTCACTCAAACTGAAGCAAGGATAGAACAATCCAGCAAACCTCCCTACATCAAAATTTAAAAGGATCATCCCAAAGATATAATAATTGGTGATCCCAATAGAGGTGTAAGCACTAGATCAAGAGAGGTGATTTCAGGTTCTTGTTTTGTTTCAAAAATAGAACCTAAAAACATCAAGGAAGTTCTTAATGATGAGTACTGGATTTGTGTTATGCAAGAAGAATTAGGTCAGTTCACAAGGAATAAAGTGTGGGATCTTGTTCCTAGACCTGATGTCATAAATGTGATTGGCACTAAATGGGTGTATAAGAACAAGTCAAATGAGCAGGGAGTTGTTACAAAGAACAAAGCTAGACTTGTAGCTCAAGGATACACGCAAATTGAGGGAGTAGACTTCGATGAAACCTTTGCACTAGTAGCAAGGCTTGAATCAATCAGACTACTTTTAGGAATTGCTTGTATTCTGAAGTTCAAGCTATTTAAAATGGATGTGAAAAGTGCCTTTCTAAATGGATATCTTAATTAAGAGGTATATGTGGAGCAGCCTAAGGGATTTGTTGATCCAAGTTGTCCAGATCATGTATACAAACTAAGGAAGGCTCTTTATGGTCTAAAACAAGACCCAAGAGCATGGTATGAAAGGCTGACTACTTTTCTCATAAAATAAGGGTACAGAAAAGGTGGAATAGACAAAACCTTGTTTGTAAAGGATGAAGAAGGAAATGTCATGATTGCTCAAATATATGTTGATGACATTGTCTTTGGTGGGATGTCAGACAGGATGGTTAAACATTTTGTCACTCAAATGGAATCTGAATTTGAGATGAGCCTAGTAGGAGAACTAACCTACTTTCTTGGACTACAAATCAAGCAGATGGAAGACTATATGTTCATTTCCCAAAGCAAGTATGCTAAGAACATTGTCAAGAAGTTTGGGATGGACAATGCTAGTCACAAAAGAACCCCTGCCCCCACTCACTTAAAGCTGACAAAAGATGACAAGGGTGAGAATGTAGACCAAAGCCTATACAGAAGTATGATTGGAAGCTTATTATATCTGACTGCTAGCAGACCAGACATAGCCTTTGCAGTAGGTGTATGTGCAAGATATAAAGCTGAGCCAAAAGTAAGTCATCTAAACCAGGTTAAGAGAATTCTGAAATATGTCAATGGTTCTTGTGACTATGGCATAATGTACTCCCATGGATGTGAACCAATTCTCACTGGCTTCTGTGATGCTGATTGGGCTGGAAGTGCTGATGATAGAAAGAGCACATCAGGAGGATGCTTCTTTCTAGGAAACAATTTGATTTCTTGGTTCAGTAAGAAACAAAATTGTGTTTCCTTATCCACCGCTGAAGCTTGCAGCTGGTAGCAGTTGTTCACAGTTGGTTTGGATGAAGCAAATGCTCACAGAGTTCAATGTCCCACAAGATGTCATGACATTGTACTGTGACAACTTAAGTGCTATTAACATATCAAAGAATCCTATCCAACATAGCAGGACCAAGCATATTGATATCAGGCATCATTTCATCAGAGATCTTGTGGAAGAGAAGGTGATCTCATTGGAACATGTAGCCACAGATCTGCAATTGGTTGATATATTTACTAAAGCTTTGAATGCTACCCAATTTGAAAACCTAAGGGGTAAATTAGGAATCTTCTTATGTGAAATATAGCAGTTATGGAGAAGTGCCAACATGTCCTATGACATCGTGTGGCATGATCACCAGATGGCAACACCAGTCTGGTCAAGAACTCTGTGTATTCCACTCCTTAAAATTCTCCAAGTAACGACTCTTAAAAAAGTTCCAGCTTGCTCTCAGCTATTCATCTTCTCATCATTCTTTCAAAGCAAATTGCATGTTATAGCTGATTTTCAGAGCTCATCAAACTCAATCAATCTTAACCTCTTCCTCCACCACATTCGAAAATGTCTCAACATCAAAACCCTAACCTCTCTGATGAAATCCTCAACCAAGAAGATGTGGTGCATGCAACCCCCATCTCTGTGGTACCTATGGATTCAACTCCTATAGACGAAATGAGAGGAAGTGTTCCTCTTGCTCAAAAGCCTAGAACTCCAACAGTGAGAAGAGCAAAGGAACCTGTATTCAGCAAAGTCAAAGGGATGCCTTCTTCCTCAAACACCACTCCCAAAGCCTCTAAATATGTGGATGCTTCGATTAAGGATCTTGTGAACAAGATTCTGTCTGAGCAAAGAGTTGTGAGTGGTATATCCATTCCCCTGAACACCATGCCAGCTCCACAAGAAGAACAACCAAATCAGGCTGAAGAGAACACTCCTGTCCAACAGGATGTTCCAATAGATGTTGAAACATCTGAGGAACAGCACAAGACCTCCACTGATGATGATGATGAAACATCTGAGAACCAACACAAGGCCTCCACTGATGATCAAGCCTCTGTTGATCCACCTGCTGAAGAGGAGACTACACAACCTCCTCCTGTTGTAGACATAGAGCATGATTCTGACACAGAGATCATTGCCTCCGTGGACCCTAGCATAGCCAAAAGGCTCAGGACTAGGAAGGAAAAGAAGACTGCAGGACATGCAACTCCTGAGAAGAAGCAGCCTACACCAAAGAAGGACAAAGCTAAAGTTTCTTTTGGTCCTACCAAACAATGAAGCAAGGTGAATACACAAAAGAGGAAAGTTGTCACTCCACCAGATTCAGATGTTGAAGAGAATGTCCCAACATCCCAACCAAAGAAGAAACCAGCACCTTCAAGGTCCACCTCTGCTGTTCCAGAAGCTCCTCTGGATAATATTTCATTCCATCATGTGTCAAGTGTGAGTAGATGGAAGTTTGTATACCAAAGAAGGGTAGCACTTGAAAGAGAGCTGGGAAGAAATGCACTTGAGTGCACTGAGGTAATTGACCTAATTTCTTCTGCTAGCTTATTCAAAACAGTGTCAAACATTTCACCTTGCTATGAGCTGCTAGTCAAGGAATTCATTGTCAACCTTCAAGAGGACTGTGCTGATGGTAAGTCAGATGAATTCAGAAAGGTGTATGTAAGAGGGAGATGTGTGGAATTCTCTCCTAGGGTTATCAACCATTACCTAGGGAGAGAATCTGATGGACCTAATGAGCTGGGAAAGACAGACAACCAGATTTGCAAGGTCATCACTGCCAATCAAGTCAAGACTTGGCCAGTCAAGGGAAAACTTTCTGTTAGCTTGCTAAAAAGGAAGTATGCAATGCTGCATAGGATTGGTACTGTAAACTGGGTCCCTACCAATCATACCTTTTCAATAGCAACTGGATTGGGCAGATTCATATATGCTGTGGGCACCCAAACAAAGCTGGACTTTGGGGCTTACATTTTTGATCAAACATTGATGCATGCTGGGACATCAGCAACAAAGCTGCCTATAGCCTTTCCTTCTTTGCTGTGTGGAATAATTCTCAGCCAGTATCCAGGTATCCTCACTGAGAAGGATTCAATCTGCAAAAGAGAGAGTCCTCTGGCCTTCCACTACAAGTTGTTCTTAAGCCATCATGCAACTGATGTTGAAGCTCCCTCTGGGACATCTGCTGGACCTTCAAAGGCAAAGTCTCCCATATCCAAAGCTGCTTTGATTGCTGAGATGAAGAACACCTGCAAAGAACTGGATGCCAGGAAGCAAAGCTTGAGGAGATTATTCAAAGGCTGGAAGTGGAAGAAAGTGCTCAGAAGGCTGCTGACTCTAATGATGAAACTGAAGAAGAGGAAGACACTGAATATGAAGATTCTGAGTGAAAAATGTTTGTGAGGAATATGTATTGTCTGCTTCAGCATTGTATTTTGAATGTGTATTTTTGTATTTCTCTCTGTCAATGTAAAATTTGGCCCCAATTTATGTCTAACAAGGGGGAGAAGAGAACTGAACAACAACAACAATGTCTGCTGCAACTTACTAATTAATGAAAAATGCCTTTTGTTTGCTTCTGAAATAAGTTGTTTTTAATGAAAAATTTCTGTTGAAACAAGTCAGAACACATACAGATTTGAGGGGGAGTAAATTCACACATAACTCAACAGAAAAGAACTATTGTACTCTGATAAAAGAAATTCTGCTGCACTCTGATAAAACCAGAAGATTGTGTTAGCCAAAAATTAGCCAAAGGGGGAGTTTGTAGATGTTTAGAATTGGCAGGATTTTTGGACCAACAAGAAGTGTTGAACTTAGTTCAGGATGTCACATCAGATGTTGTGACATTATCAAACAGAGTATAAGTTAATGAACTTAATTCAGGATGTTACACCAGATGTTGTGACATTGTATCAGTTAATGAAGTAAGTTCAGTATTTTGGATGTCACACCAGATGTTGTGACATCTCAAACCTGCTACCAGAATTAATTAATGCTTAACAGAACTGAGTAAATTCGGGGAATTTATCTGAAAAAATTATGAATGGATAAAACAGAAGAAGGCGCATCTGTAGGGAGATTAGTTATATGATCTCAGTATAAACAAAAGAACTGACTCACCTAGAATCAAGGAAGTAACAAACCCTAAATCAAGGTGTTAGCAGCATGCGTTTCAGGATTGGATAACCTACAGAAAAGCCCAAAATCCAAGCATCTATTTAAGCAACAGAAACTCTCAGAATAGAGTATGAAATTAAGAAGACTAAATAGGGTGTTTGTGTTTTAATAGCAGGTTGTATATGTGTATCACTTTATGAGCTTTTAAGCAAAAGTGTATTGTGTCTTGATTGAAACTGTAAAGTAAGATCAAGTTGTTTTGTTTGAAGTGTGACTTCAATTTTATTAAACTTGTAAACATATCACTGTGTGATTGAGGGGGATTGAGTTGGTACTCATATCTAAGTTGTGTCTTAGGTAGAAATTGCCTTGGATAGATATTAAGTGAAAGATTAAACTGAGTGGTTTAAGTCTAGAATTAATATTACTTATATTGGATTTCCTTCTTGGCTTGGTAGCCCCCATATGTAAGTGTGGTTATACACTGAACTGGGTTAAAAATTTCCTGTGTTGTTTACTTTACCTGCACTTTAAGTTTTCGTCTAAGTCTTCAAGTGTTTAAACATCTCATTCGACATCACGTACCTGATCCCATAATTTCAGGATGTAAACACATCAAGGGTTTAACACTTAGGATTAAAGTTATACACTCTATCCTAATAGAAGGATACAAGCAAAACCTTAATCACAAAGCCTTAAAACCTTAAAGGTTTAGTCCTTGATTAAGAGATGAGAAGAGAAGACACAAAGATGATACAAAGGTAAAACTAATGGGGGGCTAATAAAACCCTAATTATTGTCATGCTTGGATGTTCCTAAGGTTTATGAGGATTGCAAAAGATCTTCAGAGAAACCACCAAGGAAGAAGCAGATGGGAGAAGGAAGAAACAAAGAGAAGCATGACAACTTGCTTTACTTGAGAAGACAAGTTGCCTGAAGAAAGAAAGTGAGGAGGAGACATGAATGAGCAAGCTCACTCTAATACACAAGTAAAATGCAGAAATGAATGCATAAGAGGGATGAAAGGAGATTATGAGAAGTGAAGGAAAATTCACTTCTCAATGACTTACCACCTGAAAAGTTAGTAACAAGAGGTGAAATGAAATGAAAATGAGATGAATGCAATGATGCAAACCAAAGTCAGAAGCATAAACATGATGTTAATGATGCTAAGAGATAAAGCTAACACATGTCAAGAGTTGTGGATGATCACACAAGGATAAGGATGCAAATGAAGCAAGTCTTGAACCATGAAAGTTCATGAAAGCTTATGAAATGCAATGGAAGTATAACATGAAAAATGGATAAAGCAATGACTTATCATGATTCTAATGTGTCCTAACATGTCTTAGGAGTTATGTGGATGCACAAAATCTCATGGCAAGTTCATGTATGCAAGCAAATGAGAGATGAATGCAAATGAAAGCCAAAATTAGGGTTTATGCACAAGATGCAAAGCAAAATTCAAAATCAGAAGTCCATGGTGTAACACGGTGGGAGAACTGACTTTAGTTATGTTGCAGATAGCAAGAGTCGCCACCGACTTTTATTTTATCCAAAGGAAAGGCATAAAAGAACAGGAAAGACCTTTTAAAAAGATTTTTGGGTCCGGGGGGTAGGTTATGTAAAGGGAAGGTGTTAGCACCCTTTACATCCATGGTTATCCATGGGCTCTTAGTTACTTAGCTCACTTTAAAATGTTTTTGAAATGTGTAGTGTGTGAATAGAAATTTTCTTAAGAGTTTGATAATGATCCATGTACGGATGCGTAAAAAACCTTTGTTTTGAAAATTGTTTGAAATGTGTGAAGTGTTTGAAAAGTTTTTGAATAGTGAGCAAGTATCTAGGAGGAACCTACCCCTAAGTTTTAAGTCTTTCCTGTTCTTGAATCCTTTAAATGGTAAGACTATCCCTATTATTAAGGAATAGGTAGTCATTACCTTGGATGCGAGGGACAAGTGAAGGGTCATCTGTTATTTAGGCAACTGTGGGGTGTATAAGCAATTTTTAAGGGACTATCATCTTTATTCGAAAGGGACAAGATCATTACGAAGGCAACATTCGAAAGGGACTTGATCTTTTATTTGTTAAGGGACTAGATGATGTGAATTTGAGGGACTTTTGCTTTATACACCCTACTTGACCTTTTTGATTAGGCAACATGAGAGGTATCCCTAAGGAAGTGAGATGGCGATCAAAGATCGACTTACGTGTGTGAGTGTACAATTTTAATATTTATCTTTAAATTTGTGATCTAAATTAATTTTAAAATACAAGTATGTTTACACTCCCTATTTACTAACCATAGCATAAAATATAAATAATAAACATTATTAATAAATATTACACCAAGGAACAATTACATAATAATAATAAAAGCAAAATTAAATATAATAAGCAAAATAAATAAATAATTATAATGGGGTTAGTGAAATAATAATAATAAAAATAATCACAATGTGGTTAGTAATAATAAAATATCATATAAACATAATTAATAATAATAATAATGAAATAAGCAAGAATATTATAATAATTAAAAAAAAAATCAATTTTTTATATAAACAATTATTTAAGATTAATAAGAAAATATGAGCAACTATACTAATTATTATAAAATTTGAAGTTATATGTAAATTATAAAATTAAATTAATTATGAACATATTATGAAAATAAATTATAATTACAAAAATTAAATTAGCAATTTTTAAACATATAATAAAAATTATTTACATGCAAAATTAAATTATAAACAAATTATGTCATATTATCATATTAAGAATTTTAATTTTTAAACATATTTACATACAAAAATTTAAATTATAAACAATTTATACATTAACAAAAATTAAATTAAGAATTTTAATTAAGTCATGAATATAATATATACAAATAATAGTATTAAAGAAATAGAAGAAGAAAAATTAGGGTTTTGAAAATTATTAGGATTAATTAGGGTTTAAAAAGAATTAGGTTTTTATATATAAAAATATTAGGTTTTTTAATTTAATATACAATATTAATTTAATTATATACATATAAATATATTAAAAAAAACATAATATAAGTTTTTTAAAAGAAAAATGATTTATATATATTGTTTAGAAAATTATTTAAATTAATTTAGAGAATAATATGAAGAAATAATAAAAGAAATAAAACAAGAAAAAAACCAAAACCAAAAAAAACAGGACCTGGGATTTGAACCCAGGTCCTTTACCTGAATGATCAACAACATAACCACTGAGCTAGCGCGCGCTGGCTGATAACATATTGCATCCATTTGGTTTTGTGCTTATCCTGTAAAACAAAACAAATTGACAAAAAAATATGCATTGAGGCTGGTTTCGAACCCAAGCCATTGCTTTCACACGCGCACACACTTACCACTGCACCATCAGCACCATTCAATAATTATAATACAAATAAAACTATATAATATAAAATCATTTTTTGAATTCCCAGCTGCGCGCGAAACTCCTTCTTCTTCCTCCAGACCTGCAAAATTTCCTACGAATTTTGCTTGGGTTTTTGCTGCGAATTTTGTTTCCTAGGATATCCTGCGTTTTATCAAACATCAAGAAAACGACAATATTTTATGAAATTGATGAGTGCACTACATTCTATGAATTCCATACAACATAGCCATGTTTCCAGAATTCATTTATAGTTGATAAATCAAAGAACCCTAAAATGGCCGAAGAACCCTAGCCATGGTGATTCCTCCATCTTGTACCTAAAATCGAATTAATTTGTCCAGAAAGTCTCCAAACATCATCACAAACACAAATATAAGATCAAATTCAGGATGTTTTAGATGTTGTTCATGATCCAAATACGTTCAATGAACATCATAGAACATGTTGCAATGCTCAAAACTCATTGAAACTCCCTCTACATTGAAATCCGAATGTGAATTTTTGATGAATTTTATGAAGTTTGAAATTGGTTTTGGAGGCTGTGAAATCGTGTCAATGAGTAGGGTTATGTTCTATACTTATAGTGCAATGGATTAGGTCAGAAAAAATTGATCATTGTGTGAAAAAATTGATTAGAAAAGATTGAAAAAGATCAAGCTTTAAAATTCAAATATTTGAGAATTAAGCCTTTCTATTTCAAGCCAATCACCATTATTTTTGTATCAATTTGATCCACATTGCATTCATGATTTTCTAGAAGCTCAATCTCTTTTAAATATTTGACTTTTCTATTTTATTTTAATTTAAAATGATTTTAAATGAATTAAATCAAAATAAATAAAATAAAATGATAAAAAAATCTGATTTTTAGAGACTTGGGTCGTGCATGAGGTATTGGTATGGATTGGGTCATCATATGGCAAGCCCATTTAGAAAAAATTGGTTTTAAACCTCCATTTTCTTCATAAACCAACCAAATATTTCCCAACTTTGCAAGGGCACAAATCCTTCAATTTTAATGCTATGAGGGTGTTCTTGGACATTTTGGAAAGCTTGAAGAGTCCTCTAACCAACCCCACTGGTTTCATGTCCATATCATTTACCATTCTCCAGTTATGCCCTTTTGAAGTTGTTGACTTTTTGTTGACTTTCAAAAGGACCTATAATGTCTTAGCTCATACCTTCCAAATGAAGCATTTTCGGGCTTGGCTTGTGAGATACAAAGTTGTAGAGAATTCAATTTCCTTCAAAATGAGCTTTGGATGGAAACTTGGTGATGAAGCATGTGAAAGTTATGGCTGGTCAAAGTTCAGTTGACTTTTCCTGAGGAAACCCTAATTTAGAAACTCCTGATTCTTGATGATCTGGAATCTCCTTGATGAATCATGATCAACCCTTGATCAAATGATGAATTTTACTTCATATACTTGATGTTGGCAAAACATCATGAAGTTTGAATTTGGTTTGACCACAGTTGACCTCAGTTTGACTTTTTAACTACTTTGACTGACTTTGACTTATCTGATCATTTGACTGAGCAAACCTTTGAGAAAAGTCTTGAAACTTGTCATGGGGATTCTTAGACACATATAAGATGTTATGAAGCTCATTTGAAGTCTTGGAAATCCATTTAGCCTGATTAAAGTCAAAACCCTAGTTTTGGATGCACTACTTAGGAGAATGCCTTGTCTGAGGGAATTGTCCAACTTCTGACCAATTGTGAACTTTGTGAACCTTGTGAACCATCATAAGATGTCTTGTGAACCTTGTGAACTTCATAAAGTATCTTGTAGACTTCATGAACCTCATGAAAGGTTTTGTAAGTATTGTGAACCTTGTGAACCTCATAAAGTGTCTTGTAAACTTCATGAACTTCATGAAAGGTCTTGTGAACCTTGTGAACCTTCTTAGCACACAAAGTCTTGTATTGTGAGGGCAAATTTTGGGGTGCAACACATGGCAAGAAAAAAAATTGAAAAGGGGACCAAAGGAACCCTAACCCTACACAAGTTCACTGCCCAAAGGAGGGGACCTAACTCTTAACCTAATGGAAGTTATGATTTTCTCAAGTTGGCTAGGGTTTCAAGGTACTTCAAAAGGAAAACATGCACATCAAATTGAAAATGAAAGATAAATTCAAACCAAATTTAACCTAGAAACTACATGATATGAAGAATGCAATGCAAAAAGAACCAACATCAAACTCTACATGGTTGACCAGAATGAATTTTTCTAAGTTAGGGCAAAAATAATGACTTTTAAGAACTTTAATTCCCAAGAAAAATGTCAAAATATGTCAAGAACCAAAAAGAAATTTGTTTGAAGAGTTTGATAATGTTCCTAATGTATTAAAATGCAATGTGATTTTTTTTGGAATTTTTAGAAACTTAAATGCTATTTTAATTAATTAATTCTCATTAACTAATTAAAAAATACATTTAAATATTTTTAAAATACGAAAAATTATGCAAGAAATAAAATAAAAATTATTTTCAGAAAGAGAAAAATATTTTAAGGTATGATGCAAAAAATGAGATTTTTGTGATGTGTTTTGATATTTAAAAATAAATGAGAAAGAAAATGTAATGAAAATGAAATAAAAATCAAATAAAATGGAAAGTCAACTGATCCAAAGGCTGGGATTTGAACCTAGGGCGCGGGAATTGACTTGGCACGTGATCTGAGGGTCCACATTCAAACTGTCATATTTAAAATTAAACCCTAATTAATTAAGTTAATTAAGTGGATTAGGGTTAAGTGGGATGATCTGAGCCATTGGACACATGCGGGAAACAAAATCGTACGCTCTACATTCAAACTGAGCCCTAATCCAGATTAAAGCATTAATGACTTTCAGGTGGCCGGAAATAACCTCCGGTCATCTTCTCCGGCCACCTCTCCCCTGAGATTTCTCTAAAATACTCCCTAGGCCAAATCAAACCCCCAAAATCTCCAGAAATGATCCCCAAACCCCATAGAACAAGAATCCAGCATCAAACTTCATTTATTTTTCATCAACAACAAGATTCGAACAAAAACTTAAAACTGAACAAAATTTCAGAACATGCATACACACTCAAAACTCAATCATTTTTCACCATTCAAGGTTCATTGTGATCAGTGGAACACACTCTACCATTCTATAACTAAAGAAACAAGTTCTGGAAAAAAGTTTCAAGAAGATACCTGAGATGGAGCTTTGCCAATGGAGCTGTCTGGGCCTTCTGCTTGATGCAAACAACCTCCTCTAACCTTCCTTGAGCTTCCTTGATGTTTGGCTGAAGTGTTTGTGTCCTTTCTTTGAAGTTCAGTGAAGCTCAGTTCAAAGGGGAAAAAATCGTATTTTGTGTGTGGTGGCTTTTAGGGCAAAGTGAGGGGTGGTTTGTGATCAGTGATGGATTTGAAGATGAATGGTGGAAGAAATTTTGAGAATAAATGGCTGAGTTATGGGATTCGATAGAAAATGCAAAAGGGGGAGGTTTTGTGGTTGCTGTCTTGTGGGAGAGCTCAGGCTGTGTTCTTATGTCAAATGGCTTGTGTTTGGTCCATGTATCAATATGTGATAGGCCTGTGGAGTTGGTGTGGGCTATGCTGATTGGTATGGCTTGTTTTGCAAAAAGTCAAGGCTATGTGTCCTTTGAGGTATGGGCTGTTTCAGGCCTAGGACAAAGGCATGTCTGCTGCAGCTTGATTCAAGGATGACCATGGAAATGAGATTGAGGCAAACCAGCAAGTGGATTGAAGCTTATGGGGGGTTTTGCAATTTTCATTAAGTTTGCCCCTTTCTTGATTTCTTCATGCACAAGTCATGAAACTTGGAAGTTCTTGGGCCAATTCTGAGTTTTAGGCAATGTGGTATGATGTTATGATGTATAGAAGTCCATTTGAAGTCATAGAAATGCTTGGCATGAGAATTTGCAATTTTCCCTCTTTGGTGTAAAAGTGAAATTTACGTGATTTTTCCCAACTTTGACAAGCCATAACTTTTGTTCTAAAATGAATTAGAATGAGTTCTTGTACTTTTTGAAAATGGGAGGATCCAATCTACAACTTTCATGACCAAAGATTTTTCATTTGAAGCATTTTTGGATCAAAAAGAGGAGGTTGAAAAACTTTCCCAAAATGGCAAGTTTGCATTACAAGTCACTTTCCCAAAATGGCAACTTTGCAAATGGCTTGAAATTCTTCAATTGTATGAACTTCTAACATCTTCTAAGATCAAATAAAGATCATACACATTCAAAATGGTGGAGAATACCCTTTGGTTGGGTGATTGGGGGTCTCAGATGCCCTAATTTTGCACTAACTTGCTCAAGAAGTCATCTTGTGATCAGATGCCTTCCCCATTGAATTTCTTCATGAAAATTGGTATGCATGATCCTCATATCATATAGAGACCAATAGAAACAAGAATGACCAAAAAATTTGGAGTTATGGCCTCTGAAACCAAAACCCTAATTTTAGGTCATCTGTGCAGTTAAGCTTGGCTCTGCTTCCATGCCTTTCCTCAGTTCTTGTGATTTTTGACTTTCTTGATCTTGGGAGAATAACATATGATGCTTGAACATTCATGGACCCTCTTGAGATGATTGATGACCTTTGGAGTGGCTCAGATAGCTCAGGGATTGCTCAGATCACAAACCCTAGATGCAGATGACTTTGAATCAATGCAGTGAGGCAAAAATGCAATATGAGATAGTATGATTGAACTTATGCAAATGAAAAGAATCACAAGACATGGTGAAATGAGTGAGGGCAAATTTGGGGTGTTTACACTTCTAAACTTTGTTTGTACTTTCATGTTGATTTTAATGAAATGAGCATTGCTTTGTTTTGATTCAATTTCATTTACTATGTGCATCTTTATGCTTTACATTTGAATTTCATGTTCTTTTCTCAAGCTTTCACAATGATTTGAGGGAGGATGATGAAAACGAGATACCCATAATTGTTGTTAGTATGCTTTCAATTGAGACTTGGCTGATGATATACAAGCATTGTTTCAAATCTCAAACACCGGAGAAATAAGGAAGTTAATCCTTTGTCACCCCCTTTGGGCCTTGAAGTTGGAGTTTTCTTTCTATTCGAAAAAACCCTCAATTTTAACCTGGGGATGGGTAGTTCTCAATTAATTTGAATGTGCATTCAAGTACAAGGGAATCATTCAAGATACCTTTTAGTAAAGTTTGCAATCTCAAGTTTTCCTTCATATACATCAAGAAGTGTTGAAGATGTTTCTCGATTCAAAAGCCAATGATGGTTCATCATAATCATTAAGCCGTGCAGTCATTATCTTTATAAAAAAATTATATTGAAAAATTATTTTAAGAAAATCAAAGCCCGCTAAGTCAAAACCTATGAAGGAGACTTAGGCAAAAACTGGGGCATCCCGCTGGCTGTAAGTTCAAATGACACAGTTCAGGCAAAAGTTAGGGATGATAAAAATAAATATTTGTCAAGAGGTCATCAAAATCCTCAGCAAAAATAAGATGAGTGGACCAAAGTCCTCATCAGAAATAACAAAAGGAAGATGTGACTGCTATCTCAAAATCCTTTGGCTTATGAACCATCTTCATCTGTGCAATCTTAAATTTCTGGGAACTTGAATGCATAAGCTGAATTAATTGAATGTAGGACTGGAGTTCATCACAAAGTGGGTTGGGTACAAATAAACTTTGAGCCTATATCCTTTGTTTCATAAACCGTGAACCAAACCACGTTACAACCTTTTAAAGTCCTAATTGAATCCAGGTTTCTTTTGAAAAGCATACTACAATGAGGTTGCGTAAACTGACTCCCAAGTTTGTTACTAATCGTTTGTTTTCTTACCTTTGCTTTATCTTTAATTTTGTCTCAACCGCCGTATTTTGACAATGTTTTCATTTACTTTACATCAATAAATTTCATTCCAAAAATGAATTTTGATTTCAAACATTGCATTGAATTTTGCATTAAAATTACCAGGTTTGTACAAACATTTTTATTTGCAAATAAACTTTCCTCATCAAGGAATCTTCTCAGGTCCTGTGGTTCGAGAGTTGTTGCTCAGTGCAAGTTTTTCTCAGATTTGGTTAGTCAGAAGATTCTCTGCATGATTCATACTGGATTTATCTTCTCGGCATTCATTTCAAGAACTGAAGCCATGATCAGTTTATTCTTCTCAACAGTTATTTCAAAGATCTGATTATTTTCTCCAGCAGTAATCAAGAACTTAATCCATTATCAGTTTACCTTCACCGATCATTGAACTTGGGGCAATTTTTCTTCAAGAATCCCCAAGCAGCTTTGCATGACTTCTCTCAAAAGATTTTCAACTTGATACAGTTTACTAGTGGGACAGAGATTTATTCAGCAGTAGCATCTCTCATATTCGAGCAGAATGGCAGTGATCTCTGTGTTGAGGAATCAGTCTTCATCTTTTTCACTCCTCTAAGAGTCTAAACCGGTTGTCATCATTTTTCTCTCATCTTATCTCCTTGGGTGTGTTATTTCCCAGTTTTGTTTATGTTTGCATATTTGAGTGTTTTAGTCCTCATTATGCGTTTTCTTGGGTGTGTTATTCCCCATTCTTGTTAACCTTGCATATTTGAGTGTTTTAGTCCTCATTATGTGTGTTCTTGGGTGGTTTAGTCCCCATTTTCGTAAATGTCTGCATACTGAGTGTTTTAGTCCTCATGTGCATTTCTCGAGGTCTTGATGTTTTCAACTTCTTACTTTTTGGTCAAAGTCCAACTTATTTGGCATTTGTCTGTCTCTCCAGAACTTTTTCTTCACCTACTTGTTGTTTCTCTCAGATATTAGTACTTTTTTATCCGATTTCCATTCTCGGATGTCCATAGTGAAGTCATCATTGATTTGATGTACTATCCCGGACCTTTTTCCATCTCATTCAGTTATGTTCCTGAATGTTGTGATTCACATTTTATCTGGTTGCTATTCTCAGATGTTGTGATCATTTTTCATTCCGATTGCCATTCTCGGATTTCCATGATTGGAGTTATCATTAAGCTGGTATACTTTCCCGAATATTTCCCATTTCATTCAGTGTTGTTCCTGAATGTTGTGATTCATATCTGATTGCTATTCTCAGATGTTGTAATTACCCTTTTCCGATTGTCATTCTCGGATATTCCTAGTAAAGTCAGTAATGCCATCCCTGGATGTTTCTAATGTACTTTTTCGGGATTTTTCTTACTTCATTCAGTGCCATTCCTGGATGTTGTGATCCTTTTTGTCCGATTGCCATTCTTGGGCATTTTCATCTAAGCTGAGCCATGTGTTTATCCTCTAGCATGTTGCTTTTCCCTGTCGGAGTTTCATGCTCCTTATCCCCAGCGATTATTCTTTTTTATGTGTTGTCTTATCCCTCATGGATTTCTCTGCATTTCATATACATTTCATATCATCTCATATTTTTCTCATCACATTTCATATGCTTTCATAACATTTTCATATGTTCTCATAGCATTTTCATATGCTTCGTATCATTCTCATATCATCTTCATATCGTTTGTTTCATTTCATTTCATTCCAGATTTTGGCATCTTAGGATCAAAAATTGGGTTTTTGGATATTTAAGTATCTTCCATCTTGTCGAAACGAAGATTTCAATCTTCATTATCTCTGGATTGAAGAAACTTAAATAGGGGCATCTGTCAGACCCTAATTTTTGCCCTAAGATTTCTTTGCATCTCATCTGCATTTTGCATACAAACAAGATCGCATTGGTTGCACGGTTCCTCCCGGGTTAGGATTATGTCTCGCAGAGGATCACTGTTGTCTTTAATTGTTTTATTTGATTGTGTTTACTAACCATTAATCAAAATCCAAAAATATTTTGTTTCCTTTTGCTAACTTTTTTTTTCAGGAAGAGGAACCATATAAAAATGTCAAAAAATATCAGTCCTGCAGCTCGAGTAAATTTCACAAAAAGTCGAAGACGATCCACAAATAATCCAAAATTATCAGAGCAAGGATTTCCCAAGTTAATTGATTCATTCAAAGGATCTCCAAGGTTCACATGTTTATTTCTTCGACGTACACAAGAATTGGGCCGAAACAACCAAGTAACTATTTTTGAACACAAAAATTCAAAATTCAGCTTGGTTAACCGGTTAACCGGTTAACTAGTGCGAAATTTGAATTTTTTGTTCAAATTCATCACCCTTAGATCATTGATTTAATTGGAATATTCTAGATCCATTGGTTTCTGATTTCTCTACATCATTTTGATCATTTCCTACCAAAAACCCTCACTAATCACCACTCTTTTTCATTTCCCACCAAAATTCCAATTACCAAGCCTAAATTCAAATTACAAAAGCAAGCTCCATTCCACCAAATTTCCATACCTAAGGCCTTTTAAATAGGACCTCAATTTCTTTCATTCCACAAGCTTTTGATAGCCACAAAACCTCTTGCAAAATTACTCCCCAACACCAAAATTCTCCAAAGCTCATCTTTCTTTATTTTGAAGTTATCAAGAATTCACATTGAATTCTTGATTAACTTGAGCTAAACCTTCATTCTTTCATTCTCTTTCTTATCAATTTCAGTAGATTTAAGCTTGTGTTGGTTCAATTTGAAGAAAAGCTTTTGGTAATTCATCTTCCTCCATAAACTCATATTCACCATCAACATTCAAGATGTAGATCTTTGGTGCTTTTGTTTCTAGATCCTTTGGATCTTTATTTGTTGTTTGATTGCAGGGATTTCACTGTATTTTGGTTTTAAAATTCGTGCAAATTCAGGTCATGATTATCCAATGTTTGAGAAAAGGTTTCAAAATGGATTATGCTGAATTTTCTGCATTTTTCAGCTTCTGGTACAGCGTTAACCGGTTAACCATTTGGTTAACCGGTTAACCAGTTTAAAAACAGCGTAAATTATTCAAAATCTGCTTGCGTTAACCGGTTAACCAATTGGTTAACCGGTTAACACGAGTCAGAATGGTGTTTTTGGCTTGTTTTAAGCCCTTTTTTGGTTCCTCTTTCTTCTTCTTCCTCCTCCTTTTTATTTTTACCTTGGGAAGTATTTTCGGGAATAATTCCTCTTTAATTTCAATGGACTTTGGGTGTAGATTAGAGTAGTTAATGTTCATTAATTCAAAACTACCTTTAAGTGGATTGTTCAATTCATTTAAGGTACTGTGCATTAGTGAGACATTTTCATGCTTGAATCCACCGAGATGAGTGATTAAACTTAAGGATGGAAGAATACCATAAGTATGACTCAATTTGGTATTCATCTTTAGTTTTGTGCGCTATCGCGTTCGGATAACGATTTATATATCGTTTATCTCGCATACATCAGCACTAATATTATGCACCTTAATTGGTGGTGGCCGGCCTCATTTGTAGGGTAATTACTTCGTAAATTACTCGGCGATTGCTTAACATAGACCTAAATGTGTCCCGACTTCGGAATAAAAATCTAATTGGGTACTTGCACTTTCGTGGACCGGATCTCTTGTTGATCGCGTAATCCCAAAGTGGTTAATCATATTGCATCAAGAATCGAGACTTGTGAATTTTTGATGCGTAGGTGCTTTGGGTCTCCCAATCGCCTTTCAAATTTCATTGAATTAGGTTCGGTTTGCCTTGATTAATCGCTATAGTGTAAGATGCTAAGCGGATCCGGTTGCCTTCGATTTTGGTTACTTTCTTTTTTTGGTTGTGGTTGATTAAGTTCACCATACCATTATTATATGAATATTATTATAATATTACTACTATTAATATTTTAGATTCTTGCATTTTTATTTCTTTGTTACTAACATTTAATTTCTTGCACTATTATTACCTTTATTTTATTTTGCTTTATTCATCCATATCATGTTTATTATTTGCCCTAATTGTTTGTTGATTTGATTTTCTATTTGTCCATTTGGACACAAAAAAATTAATAAAGGATTAAACCTCTAAAAAACTTGTGACTTTAATTTCGGACTATGGTTACTATCCTTAGCATTTGAGTATGGACTTAGATTTTAGGATATATCCCTTTGCTTGAGTTGTTATGGATTGAAGACTTTGGCTCCGATTGAGTTCAGTTATTCATGAAGATGGAAATCCTATTGTTTCGAAGAATGTTCACCACACGGTTTGATCGTTCTTCCTTTAACTTTTACATTCAAGTTTTAGGATAGTCCCTTCATCTCCTCCCACTTCTTAAATTTTCAAATCTCCTTCCTATTTTCAAAATTTTCTTTGTTTTCAAACTTCAAACATTTTCACAATCAAACCTTGACCTAGGTCATGCGATTTTACCTTTTCAATTTTTTTCTTAATAAATGCTAAACCACATAAGCATATCGAAACTTTCTTCTCAAAAACTTTAATAAATATTCAAACCTCATTCAATTGTTTTTGTGCCCTCGCGCACGTTTCTTTTTAACCATTTTTATGTTTAGATATGATTCATTCTTTCTAGCGGAATTATTCGCTAAAGAATGACGACTTATCTTTACATTTTAAAATCAATTCAACTCATTGCTTCTTTTCACAATTTGTACCACGAACTACGGGGTTTTGATCTCGCATTGCACTTTGTGGGTACGTAGGCATGAGACATTCGTCTCTTCAAACGCAAAAATCTTAAAAAAAACATTCTTCTTCACATCTCTTCAATCTTTTTTCAAGAAAACCAATTTCAGACTAAAAAAGCAATAAATATTTCAAAGGGCTCCCGTGGAGTACCACGGACATGTCGGGTGCTTAAAACCTTCCCGATTTGTAACCTATCCCCTTACCCATTCTCTGTTTGTTTCTTTTAGCTTTTGCTTCTAGATTCATTAGGCTTTCTTCGTTCTTTTTTCCTTTTTCCTTTTGGAAATAAATAAAAGCGCGGTGGCGACTCTTTGTACCTTGAGTGAAGTTAATCAATAACTTACACTCACGATTTTACCGCTACAGACACCACTATTTCAAGCTGATTCACCGTGATCTCTTCTGGCACATAGGCAGCATGCAGAACTTTGAGTAGCGCATCTCGATGGGCTTCGGAACACAACAACAAGGATAGTTTGGAGATCTTAGAAGGAGTCTGGTGGAGCTGGTCCACAACTTTATAGTTACTTCTTTTAATTATCCTCATAAATTCATCCACATCATGATCGAAGGATGATTTAAGAGTCTCTTTTGATGCAGATTCTTCAGGTATCACGCTCTTCCCTTTAGCTTTGGCAGTAGCCTCTGCCTCAGTATTAATTCTGGGAGCTTGTGATGCAAAGAGACGTCCGTTTCGGGTGAAGCCTCCGTGTCCCCCAACATTTTCCACTTGTGGGGTAGGAACTGAAGAATCAAGAAGGCCTTTTTCTCTGTTGCAGTATAGTTCAGCACCATAATGCCATGGTACAACACTGTCTTTATCATATGGAATTGGCCCTGGCATCGTGATGGTGACTGGGCTTACTGCAGCAGGAGTTGGGACCATTATTGTCTGTGGATCATAGAAAATAGTGACAGGACTGCTTTTGGATGTTGGAGGTGGTGAACTGAAGCTTGGTTGAAACTGTTGTTGGGATTGTTGAAAGTTGCTGGAATTCGGGACCGTTGTCGGGTCATAATATATAGTAACTATGGAGACATCATTGTTGGTGATTTCTGAAGTTGTAAAAAGAGATGGAGTGGAACTGTTGTTTGTTGAAGTGAAGGAAGAAATGGTTGTTGATGTTGTAGATGAATCAGTAGGAACAATGGTTGTTGCAGTTGTAGAAGAATCAGTAGGAACAATGGTTGTTGCAGTTTGTCGCTCCCACTAAATGAGGCTAAGTCAAATAGGGTACAGACGCGAACGGTCGGCGAGAGGAGGGTGTGAGAACACACAGGAGTGAACTCACAGGGAATGAATAGAGTCTCCAGCTAGGCATTTTTATCCCAAAGGAAAGGCAATGCTGCATAGACCTAGAAAGATATGGATAAGACGGTTGCGAACCAGAGAAACTGAGAAAGGGGGTTGGTTACAATCTGGGAAGGTATTATCACCCAGATTGTCCGTCGTACTCGACGGGATCCACGCTTAAAAGATTTGTGTTTTAAAGGGGTAGTGTCAGTGCAATTTGTGTATGAAAGAGCTGGAAAAGAATGTACAGGTGTCAGTGTAAGGTGTAATATGAAAGTGTCAGTGTAAGAATGAGGATGAGATGCTCATGATAATGAGGCTAAAGAATAAAGCTAGAAGGAGGGGGAATATACAGAGACTTTTGTTCGATAACTGTTAAGTTATGCCTACGTATCCTCTCGTGCAATGAGGAAGTCAGAACACCTTAGTTCGACCCAAAGAGACTGAAAGGTGAATTGACTTGTGAACTGCTTGCTTGTCAATGCTCAAGTGTATGACCTGTCTGGCTCAGGTGCAAACTGTCTTGCATTAGACGGAAGAAGCAAGTTCTCGTTTGTGAGTGAATGAGGTGAGAAAAGAATCCCGGAGGAGACGATTATTGTTTGTTTTTGAGTTTTCAGTCTTTTATTGCTTTTTGGTGTTTGTCATAAGTTAATGAGCTTAAGCCTAAACCAATGGATTTGGTAAACTCATCACATCTTCCCTCTGTTTAGGGGTAATGAGAATACCTTAAGTGTGAAGTCAGCTTCTCACACTTAATCACCTTTGATGCAGGATTAAGATCATTAACCTACTTGTGATTATTTAGATGTTTTTTGGTGTTTTTGTTTAGTGTTAAGTAATGAGATTAAGCCATAATCAAGGATTAAACAGACTCATTACACCATCCTAATAGAAGGATAATAGATGAGGGTGTTTAAGCTGAGGAATGCTCCTCAACTTAATCCATGATTAGGGATTAAACTCATGACAAAACAAGCCTTTGATTAAGTGGATTTTATTTAATGGTGAGATGATGAAGTGAACTTTATGGTTTGTAAGACAACTTGAGGGGGACTTGTCCATTAACACTAGGGTTAGTCCTTCTTAACCAATTAAGGAAGAATTAGAACCCTAATGCAAGGCCCAAGTTACAAGCTTGATGTCTTGATGATTATTAAGTGAGTTGATTAAGAGATTTAAACACATTAAGGGTTTAACACTTAGGATTAAAGTTATACACTCCATCCTAATAGAAGGATGCAGGCATAAGCTTAATCACAAAGCCTTAAAGCCTTTAGGGTTTAGTCCCTGATTATGAGATGAGAAGAGGAGACTCAATGAGACACAAAGGTAAAAAACTAAGTGGGGAGACTAATCAAAACCCTAATCATTGTCATGCTTGGTTGTTCCTAAGGTTTGTGAGGTTTACAAGAGAAGCCTTCAATGGGACCACCAAGAAGCAGATGAATGGAGAAAAGAGAAAGCAAAGTAACTTGCTTCATTCAAGAAGTCAAGTCACTTGAGGAAAGAAAGTAAGGAGAAGAAGAATGAGCAAGCTCAATCTCAAACACATAACAAAATGCAGCAAGGATGCATAAAAGAAATGAAAAGAAGTTGTGAGAAGTGAAGGCAAATTCACTTCTCAAAGTAACTTACCACCTGAAAAGTTAGTGAAAGAAATGCAATGCAATGCAAAATGATATGGAATGGCATGATGCAAACCAAAACCAGAAGCATATATGAGATGATAATGATGCTATGAGATGCTGCAAACATGTAACAAGGCATGGGGATGATCATACAAACTTATGGATGCAAATGAAGCAAGTTTAGAAACATGATCATACATGAAATGTTATGGAATACAAATGGCATACAACATGGCAAATGCAAGATGCAATGATCAAACATGCTTCTACTATGTCTTAAGATGTCAAATGAATCAAATGGATGCACAAAATGCTATGGCAAGTCAAGGTATGCAAGCAAATGCAAGATGGATGCATATGGAAGCCCAAATTAGGGTTTATGATCAATGCATCAAACAAAAACCAAAATCAGAAGCAAACATCAAGATAAAAATTTGAAAATGCATTCAAAGGATCCCTAAACCTATATTAACTCACTGCCCAAAGGAGAGGTTCCAACTCTTAACCTAATAAAAGTTATGAATTTCCTAAAATTTCTAGGGTTTTAGGGTACTTTAACAAGAAAAATGCCAAACAAATTGAAAATGAAAGATCAAATCATGCCAATTTAATCTCACAAACTACATGCTAAACAAAATGCAATGCAAGAAGAATCAAAGTCCAACTCTCAATGGTTAGGCAGAAATGATTTTTTGAATATTGGATCAAAATAATGCTTTGAAAATGAATTAATTCCATGAAAAAATTCTCAAAAGACATCAAGATCAAAAAAGAAATTTGGTTTGAGGGTTGGACAATGTTTCTAAATGATTATGAAGGTTTCATGAATTTTTTTGTGATTTTTAAATACCTAAAAGTATTTTTAATTAATTAATTCTCATTAAGTAATTAAAAATAAACTTTTAAATGATTTAAATATATTTTTTAATGCAAAAAATAAAAGTAAAAATGTTTTTGGTTTCTGAAATTAAATAAAAGTTTGTATAAAAAATTTCAGAATTTTTGAATAATTTTTGCTATTTTAAAATAAATGAACAAAAGAAATACAAAACTAATGAATTAATATTAATAAAAATGAAAAGTAATCCAATCCAAAGGCTGACATTCAAATCTGGGAGAAAGGGCTTGACTGCGCGCGTGAATCAAGGGTCAGGATCATTTCTGGCTTAATTAAATTAATTATGATTTATTAAATTAATTAAAACAGGTTAGGGTTTAATGACTCCATCTGGACCATCCATAACTTAAACTAATCCACATCCAATGGCTGAGAACGCATCTGGCAAATTAATTAGGGTTAGGGTTAATGACTTTCAGGTGACCGGAGGGAAGCTCCGGTCATCTTCTCCGGCGGGTTGGAAACCCTAAAACACGCTACAGGCCACCATTCACCAAATTGAAAGCAGGGAAATGATCCTCTACCCAAACCTCATTCAAATCACCCCTCAAACAATATTTATCGTTCAAAAACAGAGAGAATCGAAGCCAACAAGATTCACGGGTGAAATTTCAGAGTGCAACAAAATACTCATTTCTTCACTATTTTTGATTCTAAAGGTATCATCATGATCAGCAAGACATGCACTATCAATTTGTAACATAAAATGCAAGCTCTGAAAAGTTGGAGATTCGAAGCTACCTGAAGTGATGAACTATGGATATAAGCTCTCCAGACCTTGCTTTGATGCAGAATGCCTCCTCTGAACCCCCTGAAGCCAATGGAATGCTCACAATCCTTTTTTGGTGGCTAATTTGAGAGCTTGAGTTCTGATATGGCAGGTTTCACAGTTGTGATTTGTAGGGTTTCAGGCTGCTTCAATGGTGGATTCTGGTTCTCTTGAGTGTGTATGGTTTGTTAGTGAAGAGAAAGTGAGTGTTTGATGGCTGTAGAGAGAGATTCGAAGAAGAGGAGTTTTTGACAGATTTTTGTGAAGGCTGTGTTGTGTCTTGTTTCAATGGCCAATGCATTGCTATAACACTCCCAAGATGTGTGAGTAGCCTGTGGAGCAGGTCAGTAGAGGTGGCTGCTCACTGTTCCAAGAGTATGGGGGTTTTGGCCAAAAAGTCAAGTTGATTTGTACTTGCAGCATGTGATAGATTTTGCAACTTGCCCACTTGTGTTTTCTCATGATTTTTGGTTATGCACATGAGATACTTCTTGCTGAATTTTGGTGCATGATGCTTCATTTGATCATGGCAATGCATAGAAACCAACTAGTGATCACATAACTCATTGGAGGGTGATTTTTCCAAAAATCCCTCTTTGCATCTTTATGAAAATGACTTATGGATTTCTTGAAAATCAAGTCACACAAATGAGAAATTCCTGGGGCCAATTCTGATTTTATGTCATGTGTAGCATTGGTATGATGATTATAAGTCATGTTGAAGTCACACAAAGGCTTGCCATGAGAAATTGCAAGTTTTCCATTTGGTGCATAACTTGAACTTTAGTGATTTTTGCCAACTTTGATGAGCCATAACTTTTGATCCAAAATGAATTAGGTCATGTTCTTGTACTTTTTGAAAAGGGAAAGTTCTATTCTACAACTTTCATGACCAAAGTTTTTTCCTTTGAAGCTTTTTTGAATCAAAAAGTAAGGGTTGAAAAAGTTGCCTAAAATGACAATTTCATTAAAAGTCAAACTTGCCCAAAAAGTCAACTTTGCAAAAGACTTGAAATTCTTCAATTTTGTGAACTTCTAACATCTTCCATGATAAAATAAAGATCATATACAATCAAAATGATGAAGAACACCCCTTGGTTGGGTCATTGAGGGCCTCAGATGCCCTGATTTTGCACTGACTTGCTTGAAAAGTCAACTCTTGATCAGATGACTTCCCCATGGAATTTCTTCATGAAAATTGATATGCATACTCCCTATGCCATATAGAGACCAATAGAAACAAGAATGACCAAAAAATTTGGAGTTATGGCCTCTAAAACCAAAACCCTTAATTCTAGGTCATCTGTGCAGTCAAGCCTGGCTCTGCTTCCATACCATTCTCAGTTCTTGTGATTTTTTGACATTCTTGCCTTTGAGAAGATATAATATGATACTTGAACACACATGGACCTCTTTGAAGTGATTGATGGCCTTTGGAGTGGCTCAAGAAGCTCTTAGATTGCTCAGATCACAAACCCTAGATGCAGATGACTTTGAATCTATGCAGTGAACCAAAAATGTGATATGAGATGCTATGATGGTGTTTATGCATATGAAATGATCACAAGCCATGGTGTGAATAGGTGAGGGCAAATTTGGGGTGTTTACAGCTGCCCCTATTCAAACATGAGTTAGCTGTGCAGGATGTAAGCGACGGCTTATCAGGCCAACAAGATAACTTGTGGTTGAATACCAAAGACAGTCCAAAATTTGCACTCACAGAATGAAGAAGAAAAGGGATATAGATTGTAAAAGAAAATAAAGTATAGTATAAAGTATGGGCGACGGAGGACGACCGTCGAGCAGAGGACGACTGCTGGGGAAATAGCAATGACGGGGACGACCGACATGCTGGGGATAAAAGGGGTTATGATGGGGACGGCCATCAAATAAAGCTGTAAGATTCTCTGGGGATTAAATGAAACATGACGGGGACGGCCGTCAAGTTCATAAAATGAAGTAACCAACGATGGGGACGGCCATCGGGCTAAAAAGAAAAGGGACCACGACGGGGACGGCCATCGGGTTAAAGAATAAATAAAATAAACAGATGATGAGGTACGGTCATCAAAGGTGAAGGACGATCACCTAGCAGGGGACGGCTGCTCTGTTGGGGATAAGATGAGGGACGGTCATCTAAGGTGGAGGACGACCACCTGGCAGGGTACGGCTGCCGAAAATATCGCGACATAGGACGAATGCCGGATAAAAGGTCAACGATGGGGACGGCCATCGGATGAGCATGATGGAGGACGACCATCAAGAGGTGGAGGACGACCAGCTAGCAGGGGACGGCTTCTATCAAGGTTTATCATGACATAGGACGAATATCAGATAACCAAAATCGACAAAGGGGACGACCATTGGATAAAATGATGAAGGACGATCATCAAAAGGTGGAGGACGACCACCTAGCAGGGGACGACTGCTAAATATCACGACACAGGATGAGTGTCGGATAGAAAAAGTCAACGATGGGGACGGCCATCGGACAAGCATGATGAAGGACGATCATCAAGAGGTGGAGGACGACCACCTAGCAGTGTGCGGCTGCTCTCAAGGTTTGTCATGACATAGGACGAATGTCAGATAGAAAAGAAAATTTGCTTTGCTGGCGATCTACTGGGGAGTAGTAAACACGGACGAGTGTTTATATCCAGGAAAATAAAAGGTATAAGTGTTTGGTATTGTGTATAGATTAAAGATGCGGACGAACATCCTTAAGACTACGATACGGACGGGTATCGGGTAGAAACAAATTACTGACACGTGTTCAAAGATGATGATACAGACGAGTATCAACTGGTTAACAGAGAACACGGATGAGTGTTGAATCTGAGGGGACTCTTCTGGGGAATAGTAAACACAGACGAGTGTCTATTTTCAAGAAGACGAAAAGTGTTTGACACAGTGTATGGATTAAAGATACGGACGAGCATCCTTAAGACTATGATACAGGCGAGTATCAGGTAGAAACAAACGCTTGACGCATGTTCTGAGATGATGGTACGGACGAGTACCAACGGGTTAACAAAGAACAAGGACTAGTGTTAAATCTGCGGGGATATAAACGGTGTATACAAGATACGGACGAGTATCTGTATAAGCATGATTGGTATATATTTAAGTGTTCCACCTGCTGGGGAGAGTGACACGGACGAGTGTCAAAAGGAGAAGAGTACAGTATAAACAAATATCTGGTATACAAAGTGTTTATGCTACTGTACTGGGAAAAATGACATGGACGGATGTCAAGGAAGTTATGTATATATATATCTGTGAGTGTAAAGGGGATGTTTTTGGTTTTATGCTGGGGATATGACACAGATGGGTGCCATAAGGAGTATATACTGATGTTTGTGAGTGCGAGGCAAACTACTTTTGCTGGGGAATCTGGGATGTATTCTGCATGTTGAAGGATTGTTATTATTCACAAGTGTTTGATTCGGACATGGCTTATGATTATGCAATATGTTTGATTTCTGCCGTAATGCTCCGTATTAAATGGGATGCTACGCTTTGTGGGTGAATATGATGCAAATGCCATGATTATGCAAAGGAAAACAGATCTGGGATTCGGATCCCGTTGCTGTGAAGATCTCTGGCCGATTTGTTTGAAGTGGACATCCCAGCTGGGGACGAGATCGTTGGTAGATCTGATGAAATGATTCTGCTTGGGGAAATGGGTCAACGATAGACCCATTCCTGTAAATGAAGGACCCAACTGGGGTTTCTAGAAGCTTTCGTCACTCTGTTATGACTCCTTCGTGCGTTGCTCTTCTGAATAGAGGCTGGAACTCTGTGGGGAGATGGCTCCCTGTCTTTTGTACTTGGCTGCGGAAGAATGATCGGCAACTCGGCTGGGGAAGCAATAAGTGGCAACTCAGCTGGGGAGCAAGCACTTGGGTGCTAAGACTGAGTGAGTGTTGATTTGTCAGCCTGCTAGGAGTGAAGTTTTCACGCCCCATGTTGTGCTTTGGATACCTGCAACCCTGAAAAAGACAGGGAAACGTACAAGTAATCCCGAGGTATCCCTTACCGGATTCCATCATAGGAGTTCAGACACTCCCGGGAGTAAGTATATTTCCTGCAAGCACGTATCATTTTTTGAAGATAAACATTTGTATTTATGCAATCCGTTTTTTAAAGACATCAGACATCCTTTGCAAATAAAAATGTACAAGACGAAACATGACTGAAATTCTGATTTTATTAATTCATGTGCCCTGAATTGGCAAGATACAGTCAAAGAAACATATCTCCTGAAATGAGGAGATTATTACAAATTGAGAAACAAAATGCCGGCAATGTTGACGACGCTTCAAGGAGCTTCCCTCTCGCTATGACTCGTATGACATTTGACGTTCTTCTCGTCTTGCTTTCTGAAGAAGGCTGATTCTGACAGAAGCTTGATCCTTTCGAAGCTTATCGAGTTATAGGTGATACAGACGAATTCAGGATGCAGTTGTTCGCTTATTCCCTTATTTTGCATGGATCGCCCTTTCGGGTTTTCAATCCATCGGGATACCCATTTTTGCCTGAGCTGTCCAATGCGGCTTTTCAACTCAGCGGGTGTACATTTTCTTATTTCCCTTATTTTTGCCCGAGTCTTTTATTCTGTTTTTGACTTGCCGGGATGCCCTATTTTTGCCTGGACTTACATTCTGTTTTTATGTCCAGCGGGTCCTTTTTATGCGAAGTATTTTTTAACTGCATCTGAATTCACAGGGGACGGGAAATCTTCACCATCCATGGTGTTGAGCATCAGTGCTCCACCAGAGAAAACTTTCTTTACTACGAATGGTCCTTCATAGTTTGGAGTCCATTTGCCCCTGTGGTCTGTATGAGGAGGGAGGATTCTTTTCAGCATAAGATCTCCCACTTGGTACTCTCGGTGCCTGACTTTCTGATCGAAGGCTCTCTTCATCCTTTTCTGATACAACTGTCCATGACAGATTGCAGCCAATCTTTTCTCTTCAATCAGACTCAGTTGTTCGTATCGGGATCGAACCCACTCTGCTTCGTTCAGCTTAACATCCATCAGTACTCGCAAGGAGGGTAATTCAACTTCAACAGGTAGGACTGCCTCCATACCATACACAAGCTGATACGGTGTTGCCCCAGTGGATGTTCTGATTGACGTGCGGTACCCATGCAAGGAAAATGGTAGCATCTCATGCCAGTCTTTGTAGGTAACTACCATCTTCTGCACAATCTTCTTGATATTCTTATTAGCTGCCTCAACAACGCCGTTCATCTTGGGCCTGTAAGGAGAAGAATTGTGGTGTTGGATCTTGAAGTCCCGGCACAGCTCAGCCATCATTTTGTTGTTTAAGTTGGAACCATTATCAGTAATGATTCGCTCGGGCACTCCATATCGACAGATGATATCTCTCTTCAGAAATCGGGCTACCACTTGCCTTGTGACATTTGCATATGAGGCTGCTTCAACCCACTTGGTGAAATAGTCAATGGCGACCAGGATGAATCTGTGGCCGTTTGAAGCAGTCGGTTCAATCTTGCCAATCATATCAATGCCCCACATGGCAAAGGGCCAGGGTGACGACATTATATTCAAAGGATTGGGAGGCACATGCACCTTATCCGCATAGATCTGGCATTTATGGCATTTTCTGGCATAGGCACAACAGTATGTATCCATTGTGATCCAGTAATAGCCTGATCTTAGCAACTTCTTAGCCATGGCATGCCCTCCGGCATGGGTACCAAAGGATCCTTTGTGCACTTCATTCATTAACAAGTCTGCTTCTGTCCTATCAACGCATCTGAGGAGTACCATATCAAAGTTTCTCTTGTACAGGGAACCATCAGTATTCAGAAAGAAACTACCAGCAAGCCTTCTCAAAGTCTTCTTATCATTGGAAGATGCCCCAGATGGGTATGTTTGATCCTCCAAGAAGCACTTAATGTCATGGAACCAAGGCTTATCGTCTTTAACAACATCTGCTGCGAACACGTATGCTGGTCTGTCAAGTCTGGACACTGAAATCTGCGGTACAAAGTTGGCAGCTTGAACTTTGATCATAGATGAAATGGTAGCCAGAGCATATGCAAACTGATTCTCGTCCCGAGGGATATACTCAAGCTTGACCGTTGTGAAGAAAGTCAATAACCTTCTTGTATAATCCCTGTAAGGTATCAGATGATCCTGGTGGGTATACCATTTGCCGTTGGTTTGATTAACTACCAGAGCTGAATCTCCGAATACAGTCAATGTTTTGATCCTGAGGTCAATGGCTTCCTCAAGACCCATAATGCAAGCTTCGTATTCAGCTTCGTTGTTAGTGCAGTTGAAGGTGAGTTTTGCCGAGAAAGGCATATGAACTCCCTTAGGTGTAATGAGTACTGCACCAACACCACGACCATTCATGTTAACGGCCCCATCAAACATCATAGTCCATTCTTCTTCTGAGTCAGGCCCTTCAGTGTGAATAGGCTCTTCACGGTCTTTCGCTTTTATGAACATGATGTCTTCATCAGGGAAGTCAAATCTCATAGGCTGGTAATCATCAATAGGTTGCTCAGCAAGATATTCAGACAATACACTGCCCTTGATGGCTTTCTGAGATGTGTACTGAATGTCATATTCTGGGAGGATCATTTGCCATCTTGCAACCCGTCCGGTAAGAGCTGGCTTCTCAAAAATGTACCTTACTGGGTCCATTTTGGAGATCAATAAAGTAGTGTGGGTCAGCATATACTGTCTCAGTCGGCGAGCAGCCCACACTAAAGCACAACAAGTTTTCTCGAGCAGTGAATAACGCTGTTCACAGTCGGTAAACTTTTTGCTTAGATAGTATATTGCATACTCTTTTCGACCAGACTCGTCATGCTGGCCCAACACACACCCCATCGACTCTTCTAATACTGTCAAGTACATTATCAGAGGTCTTCCTTCAACTGGAGGCATAAGGATTGGTGGCTCTTGCAAGTATTCTTTGATCTTGTCAAAAGCTCTCTGGCAGTCTTCGTTCCACCTGACCGTTTGTTCTTTTCTTAACAGCTTGAACAAGGGTTCACAGGTTGCTGTAAGGTGAGATATGAACCTTGAGATGTAGTTCAATCTACCTAGAAACCCTCGAACTTCTTTTTCAGACTTTGGTGCAGGCATTTCTTGAATGGCTTTGACTTTATCAGGGTCAACCTCAATCCCTTTCTCGCTTACAATAAAGCCTAGCAGCTTACCAGATCGCACCCCGAATGTGCACTTATTGGGGTTCAGCTTTAGCTGGTACTTCCTCAGACGCTTGAATAGCTTCATTAGATTTACCAGGTGGTCTTCTTCTGTGAGGGACTTGGCAATCATGTCATCCACATAACACTCGATTTCCTTATGGATCATATCGTGGAATAATGTTACCATAGCTCGTTGATATGTTGCACCAGCATTCTTCAATCCGAATGGCATCACCTTGTAACAGAACGTGCCCCAGGGTGTGATGAAGGTTGTCTTCTCCATGTCTTCAGGTGACATATTGATCTGGTTGTATCCTGAAAATCCGTCCATGAAGGAGAACACCGAGAACTGAGCCGTATTGTCAACCAATACATCAATGTGAGGTAATGGGAAATCATCTTTCGGGGTGGCTCTGTTCAAATCCCGGTAGTCAACACACATCCTTACCTTGCCATCTTTCTTTGGAACAAGCACAATGTTAGCAACCCACGGCGGATAGCTAGTTACAGCAAGGAACCCGGCGTCCCACTGCTTTTGGACCTCTTCTTTGATTTTCATTGCCATGTCTGGGCGAGTACGGCGCAGTTTCTGTTTAACCGGTGGGCATTCTTCTCTCAAAGGCAGCTTGTGCGTAACAATATCGGTGTCCAACCCTGGCATATCTTGATAAGACCAAGCAAACACATCCACATATTCCTGAAGCAGGTCAATCAGTTGTTTCTTCACTGAGTCTTGTAAGCAGGCCCCGATTTTGACCTCTTTCACATCTTCATTTGTACCAAGATTAATTGTTTCGACCTCCTCCTGATGAGGAGTGATAACCTTCTCCTCTTGTATCAACAACCTGGCTAGCTCTTCAGGAAGCTCGTAATCTTCTTCAACCCCTTCATCAACTTGATTGATCGGATTGTCAGAGTCATACGAAGTCATAGCCGTGCTGTTGTCGGTGCAGTCTGGAAGGCACTCTCTGCAATGGTTCAGTTTGTTCATTTTAGTGATTGATTTTAATCTTGCTTAGAAAAGTGAAATAAAGTTGTCATTTTGAAAACATTGCCATTTATTTTTTGTACAAAAAGAAAAATGGAAAAACAGTGAGCGGAAAAGAAAAGACTCATTTGCAAAAGATGTATGTTATTTCATTGATTAATCTTGTTGCACAAAAATTACAGATGGCCCGATTACAAAATGAGTCTTGTCATCTTGGGCAAGATGCAAGACTTGATGCATGCTTAAAATATACAGGAAATAATAATTACTCTGCAGGAGTAACTCTTATAATTTCCTGGGAAGACCAGTTTGAGATACGGCTCCCCGGGATCCTTGGACGTATCCAGCTCTCCAGGTTGCGTTCATCTTCCGACTCATCTTCCAAGTTGTTGACAGCATCAGGGGTGAGCATCCCCCCACTAACAAAGTTGGGCTTCTTAGCTGCCTCTGCTTGATCTTGTTGAGTTGGTTTGTAACCCAACCCAAATCTATCCTCTTTCTTCTCCACAGGCAACAGTTTGCCCCAGCCTTGAGCATTCCCTTCTTCCACAACCCTCCGGGCTTGCTGGTAGGATGTCATGGAAGTCCCAAGTACAGCAGACGTTTCATTAATATTCAGGGCCTCAAACCCCTAACTCATCGTTTCGTGGATTTCCCCATCCATCTCAATGTATTTGTATGTAGCCAGATGGCTAACAAAAATATCTTCCTCTCCACAAATAGTAACGACTTGGCCTTCCCACTCGAATTTTAACTTCTGGTGAAGGGTAGACGTGACTGCGCCAGCGGCATGAATCCATGGTCTACCCAACAAACAGCTGTAGGCAGGCTGAATGTCCATCACGTAGAAGGTCGTTTTGAAAGTTTGTGGGCCAATCGTTATAGGCAACTCAATTTCTCCCAGAACTGATCTCTTAGAACCGTCAAAGGCTCTCACTACTAAGTTGCTGGGACGTAATGCCAATCCTTCATACTCCAGCTTCACAAGGGCTTTTTTAGGCAAGACATTGAGGGATGACCCTGTGTCTACCAGTACATGTGAAAGAACTGCACCCTTACACTCCATGGTAATGTGCAAAGCCTTGTTATGATTGCGGCCTTCCGTAGTCAAATCAGTGTTGGTAAATCCTAGTTCATTACTAGCATTAACATTCCCAACCACAGCTTCCAACTGATTGACCGTGATCTCTTCTGGCACATAAGCTGCGTGCAAGACTTTTAGTAGTGCGTTCCGATGAGCCTCGGAGCACATAAGCAATGATAGAATGGAGATCTTGGAAGGCGTCTGGTGAAGCTGGTCCACTACCTTGTAATCACTTTTCTTGATGATTCTCATGAATTTATCAACTTCTTGATCAAAAGGTGTTTTCAAAGCTTCTTTAACAATTTGCTCTTCTTGCACCATGCTCTTCCCTTTTGCCTTGGCAGCAGCTTCTGCTTCAGTAGTGGGTCTTTGAATTTGCGGGGCAAAGAGACGTCCGCTTCGAGTGAAGCCTCCGCCTCCCCCCACATTGTCTATTTGTGGCGAAGAAGTTGATGATTCAAGAGTGATTCTCTGTCCTTCGCAGTATAGATCGGAGCCGTAGTGCCAAGGGATGGCATTACTGCTTTCATAAGGTACTGGCCCAGACACTGTGATAGTGACTGGACTGATGGCAGCTGTAAAAGGGACCATGATAGTCTGTGGATCATAGTATATTGTGACTGGTGCTCTGATAGGAGTGGCATTTTGTGAGTTGTAGGCAGAATCATTTGCAGGATCATAATAAATTGTAACTGTTGAGACGCTTGTTGTTGAAGTTGTAGGAGACATTGTTGGAAGGATGGTGTAAACACCCCAAATTTGCCCTCACCCATTCACAGCATGGCTTGTGATCATTTCATATGCATAAACACAATCATACCATCTCATATCTCATTTTTGGTTCACTGCATAGTTTCTAAGGCATCTGCACCTAGGGTTTGTGATCTGAGCAATCCAAAAGCCTCTTGAGCCATTCCAAAGGCTATCAATCACTTCAAAGGGTTCCATGTTTGTTCTTATATCATATTGCATCCTCTCAAAGTCAAGAATGCCAAAGAATCACAAGAACTGGGATTGGTGTGGATGCAGAGCCAAGTTTGACTGCACAGTTGACCTAAAATTAGGTTTTTGGTTTCAGAGGCCATAACTCCAAATTTTTTGGTCATTCTTGTTTCCATTGGTCTCTATATGATATGGGGAGTATGCATATCAATTTTCATGAAGAAATTCCATGGGGAAGTCATCTGATCAAGAGTTGACTTTTCAGACAAGTCAGTGCAAAATCAGGGCATCTGAGACCCCCAATGACCCAACCAAGGGGTGATCTTCATCATTTTGAGTGTATATGATCTTTATTTGATCATGGAAGAGGTTTTAAGTTTACAAAATTCAAGAATTTGAAGTTTTTGCAAAGTTGACTTTTTTGGGCATAGTTGACTTTTCAAGAATATGTCATTTTATGCCATTTTTCAAGCCTTGATTCTTGATCCAAAAATGTTTCAAATGGAAAAACTTTGGTCATGAAAGTTGTAGAACACATTTTTCCCTTTTCAAAAAGTACAAGAACATGACCTAATTCATTTTGGATCAAAAGTTATGGTGTGACAAAGTTGGCAAAAATCACTAATTTTCAAGACATGCACCAATTGGAAAATTTGCAAAATCATGTATCAAGGCCATTTGTAACTTCTAGTTCACTTCAAACCAATGTACAAACATCACATAAGTTCTAAAAATCAGAATTGAACCAAAGTTTCTCATGTACATGGTTTGTATAACAAGATATTTTCATGAAGTTTCAAAGACAAGCAACTTGCAAAATCATCATCACACTTTCCCCCACTTGTCACATTGGATGCTGAACCATGCTAGCCTCCCATACACACCATGCTGCGCCAGCCCTAGCCATTGTACCAAGCTAGAACTCAAGCCATACCTCTCTTACAACAAAGTTGACATTTTGCAAAAGTGAACTTACCAATCAATAAAGGCCAGGTCACATCATCTGACCTATGAGATTATTTTATACTATCCAAATGCAGGCCATTTCACATAGAAGGCAAGGCTGAAACACACAACAAGACACCATACACAAAACTCACCCCATTTGCATTTCTCTTCGAATCTCTCTGCCCAGCTCAAAAACATTCAAACAAGTTTCACTAATCATCTCACCATACTTCATTGAGCCCAAACGCACAAAGAACCAAGCCTGAATCCAGCAAGAACACCTCATTCCCATTTTCACTCCAACCTGCAGTTTCCTTCGAAACATCTTCCACAGCTCATAAACACCCAAACAAACCCCACAAACCTTCTCCACTCATCATCTGGACCACAAACAACCCTTCACCATTGCCAGAAACAGCCTGAATCACCATCACCATTTTCAACTGAGCTTGAGCAGAAGCTGCTCAAACTCCTCAACCAGCCAACTTAAACTCTTTCTAAGCATTCAAGCATCACCAGAGGGTCAAGTGGAGTGGATTACACCAAGAGGGGAGGTCAGAAAGTTGCTGGATTAAAAGCTTCGAAACTCAGGTAGCTCAAGAACCTTTTTTCCAAAAATCATTTTTTAAGTTCTAAAGTTGTTCACCATGCTTCACTGATTGCTCTGGTATCTTTAGTTTTGAAAATGGTGGAGGGATGAGAGTTTAATTAGGCTCTGAAACTTTTTTGCCCTAGTTTTTGTTTGCTTCGATTCAGCCTTTCCAGGAAGAATAAATTTGTTTTGATTGGGGGTTTTGGTTCGTGAGTGAGTGGGAATCATTTCTGTGTTTTTAGATTTTGTTTTAGATGCGTTTTAGAGGAGTTTGAGGTTTGGGGTGAACGGAGAAGATGACCGGAACACGGTTCCGGTCATCTGAAAGTGTTTAACGACGTAATTAGGGTTTAAGCATTAATTAGTCATTTTTGAATTTGGACCGTGAGATCTGGCGCCAAGTCAACTCCCGCCCTGGCCATTTTAAATCTCACGCGTTGGATCTGTTGACTTCTATTAAATTCAGTTTAAATTCATTTTTATTTCATTTCTTTTCATTTAATTTGTCCAATTTATTTAAAATAGAAAAACTTGTCTAAAAATTATGAAACTTTTTCTCAAGAGTTTTATTAATTTTTAAGACACAAAAATATTTATATTTTTATTTTTAGCATTTAAAAAGTATTTTAAAATATTTAAAAGTTTATTTTTAATTGATTAATGAAAATTAATTTATTAAAAATACTTTTGGGTATTTAAAAATCACCAAAAAATTCATGAAATGTTCTAGGACATTTAGAAACATTGTCCAACCTTCAAACCAAATTTCTTTTTTGATCTTGATGCATTTTGAGAATTTTTCATTGAATTAAAATCATTTTTGTGCATTAATTTGATCCATAGTTCAAAAAATCATTTCTGCCTATTCATGAGGAGTTGGACATTGATTCTTCTTGCATTGCATTGTGTTTAGCATGTAGTTTTTGAGATTAAATGGCCATGATTTGATCTCTCATTTTCATTTTGTTTTACATTTCTTTTGTTTAGAAACCCTAAAAACCCTAGAATCTTAAGAAAACCATAACTTGAAATTGGTTAAGAGTTGGGACTTCTCCTTTGGGCATTGGTTTAGTATAGGATTAGGGGTCCTTTGAGTGTCATTTTCAATTTTTTATCTTAGTGTTTGCTTCTGATTTTGGTTTTTGTTTGATGCATTGTTCATAAACCCTAATTTGGGCTTCCATTTGCATACATCTTGCATTCTCTTGCATAACATGACTTGCCATGACATTTCAAGCATCCATTTGATTCATTTGACATCATAAGACATATTAGAAGCATGTTTGATCATTGCATCATGTATTTGCCATGTTGTATGCCATGTGCACTTCATAACTTTTCATGTATGTTCATGTGTCTTAACATGCTTCATTTGCATTCTTGAACTTGTATGATCATTTCCATGTGCTGCCTCATGTTTATAGCATCTCATAGCATCATTATCACCATGTAAATGTTCCTGGTTTTGTTTCTCATCATGTCATTTCATCATATTTGGCATTGCATTGCATTTCTTTTCTAACATTTCAGGTGGTAAGTAATGTTGAGAAGTGAATTTGCCTTCACTTCTCATAACTTTTTTTTTCATCCCTCTTGCATCCATGCTGCATTTTTATATGTGTTTGAGTTTGAGCTTGCTCATTCTTCTTCTTCCCACTTTCTTTCTTCAAGTGACTTGACTTCTTGAATGAAGCAAGTTGCTTTGCTTCTCTTGATCCTTTCATCTGCTTCCTGGTGATTCCTTTGAAGACTTCTCTTGAAAACCTCACAAACCTTAGGAACAACCAAGCATGACAATGATTAGGATTTTGATTAGTCTCCCCTCTTAGTTTTACCTTTGTGTCTCTTTTGAGTCATCTCTTCTCACCATCATAATCAGGGACTAAACCCTAAAGGCTTTAAGGCTTTGTGATTAAGCTTATGCCTGCATCCTTCTATTAGGATGGAGTGTATAACTTTAATCCTAAGTGTTAAACCCTTAATGTGTTTAATTCTCTTAATCAATCCACTTAATAATCATCAAGACATCACACTTGTAACTTGGGCCTTGCATTAGGGTTCTAATTCTTCCTTAACTGGTTAAGAAGGACTAACCCTAGTGTTAATGGACAAGTCCCCCTCAAGTTGTCTTACAAACCATAAAAAACACTTCATCATCATACCATTAAATAAAATCCACTTAATCAAAGGCTTGCTTTGTCATGAGCTTAATCCCTAATCATGGATTAAGTTGAGGAGTTTTCCTCAGCTTAAACATCCTCATCTATTATCCTTCTATTAGGATGGTGTAATGAGTCTGTTTAATCCCTGATTATGGCTTAACCTCATTACTTAACACTAAACAAAAACACCAAAAACATTCAAATAATCATAAGTAGGTTAATGATCTTAACCCTACATCAAAGGTGATTAAGTGTGAGAATCTGACTTCACACTTAAGGTATCCTCATTACCCCTAATCAGAGGGAAGATGTGATGAGTTTACTAAATCCATTGGTTTAGGCTTAAGCTCATTAACTTATGACAAACTTTCAAAAGCAATAAAAGACTGAAAACTCAAAAACAAACAATAAATCGTCTCCTCCGGGATTCTTTTCTCATCTCAATCACTCATAAGCGAGAACTTGCTTCTTCCGTCTAATGCAAGACAGTTTGCACCTGAGCCAGACAGGTCATACACTTGAGCATAGACAAGTAGGCAGTTCACAAGTCAATTCATCTTTCAGTCTCTTTGGGTCGAACTACGGTGTTCTGACTTCCTCATTGCACGAGAGGATACGTAGGCATAACTTAACAGTTATCGAACAAAAGTCTCTGTATATCCCCCCTCCTTCTAGCTTCATTCTTTAAGCCTCATGATCTTGAACAATTCATTCTCATTCTTACACTGACACTACCCCTTTAAAACACAAATCTTTTAAGCATGGATCCCGTCGAGTACGACGGACAATCTGGGTGCTAATACCTTCCCAGGTTGTAACCAACCCCCTTTCTCAGTCTCTCTGGTTCGCAACCGTCTTATCCATATCTTTCTAGGTCTATGCAGCATTACCTTTCCTCCGGGATAAAAATGCCCAGTTGGCGACTCTTTTCATCTCCAGTGAGTTCACTGCTGTGTGTTCTCATTGTCCCTCTCGCCGACCGTTCGCGTCTGTACCTTTATCTGGGCCTAAGTCCCACTTTATCGGGAGCGACAGCTTGGCGACTCTGCTGGGGAGCTGTGATTTTGCAACCAGGGCTTCTGGTTCTTTTTGTGGGTTCCTCCTAGCGCTTGTTTGATTTGTGTTTACTGGGGTGTTATGTGTTTATTTGTGTTTGTATATTTGTGTTTATTTTTGCTTTATGTATAGTTGTTTACTGCTTTCTTTATAGCTTTGCATTATTATCATATTGTCATACTGTGCTGCTGGCTGGATCTGGTTTTTTTGTCTTGGTGGGTGGGTGTTTCATTGAGAGTTAAGGTCCTATACCTGGGACCTGAGTGACACCTAGGCTAGAGTGAATCATATTCTTTCCCATTCCATTTCGGTCTGGTGCGGGAATATGAAACATGGTTCAGATATGGGTTTCTTCTTGAGAACTCTGTGTTGCAGATTTCCTACAATGCTAGGGCTATCTGGGAAGCCTGCTAAGTCTGGATGACCTTTTAGTATTGACCTTCAGAAACTGAGGTGAATTAGAGGAGGAACTTTTATGGTTATTGTAAACACTGTACCTCCGGGTTAGAAGTGTTTACACTTCTCATAACTGATCCAAGTCTGAGGATCCTTGTTTTAGAACACCACCTGTGAGGGGGGTTGGGCTGTTTACAGGTTTGCAGGTACCCTTGGCCTCAGAATACCCTGTTACTTTGATTTGATTAAGAATACTCCATGTTGGAACAGTTCTTGTGATTCTAAACCCTGGACATGTGGCTCTTTATTTGAGTCCCCCCACCTTGGTTACTGGACTTATGGACCTCCATCTGGATTTCTTGCACACATGGACTTATATCAGAGCTCTTGATCAGATCCAGCTCAGTCACAAACCCTTGCATATCATTTGCATACATAATCATTGCATCATATTGACATTTGCTTATTTGTGTTTCAGGGTATCCATCTTCATTTGGTTTTGGTTTTGACCCCATCTTCAGTTTTGACCTATCTTCATCAGCACCTGCTTCAGCTATCAGCTGTCTACTTCAAGTCACCAGCACCAGCCAATCAGTGGCCCTTTCTTCAGTATCATCATCAGCACTTGTCTCTGCTCAGTCTCAACATCATGGCACCTAAAAAGAGCAACATCACCTACCACTTCTTCCAGCCAGAGTTAGCAGACATCAGGAGGATTCAGACCCTGATCACTCCAGACCATATACCACTGTTCAGGGAACACCATGGAGATATACTTGATATGGTTATGGATCTGGACCCCTCACAGAGAAGCCTGATCCACACTTGCCTTCAGTTTTATGATCCCCCACTAAGATGTTTCACTTTCCAGGACTTTCAGTTAGGCCCCTTATTGGAAGAATACTCATCATTAGTTGGTATACCTATCAGGGGTGGAGTCCCTTTCAACCCTGAGATGGTCTTTCCTGGTAATGAAGAGGTGGCAAAGGCATTACATCTGGAACCAGTCCTGATTGGGCAGCATATGACTTCTAAGGCTGGAATCCCTGGCCTGCATCTAGATTTCTTGATCTCTCAAGCTACCCTGAAAGCTTCTCTAGGAGAGTGGAAAGCAGTCTGTGCTTTGTTGGCCTTGAGCATATATGGGATCATACTATTTGCAGATGAGCCTCGATTCATTAGTAAGAATGCAATTCATCTGTTCATTCTGAGGAACCCAGTGCCAACTTTATTGGGTGATCTCTACTATTCAGTGCATCAGAGGAATGAAAAGCAGAGGGGAAGATTAGTAAGATGTTGTGCTCCTTTGTTCCATACTTGGCTTCTCAGGCATCTACCCAGGACAGATGCATTTTTGAACCCTCATCAGCAGAGAAACTGGGCTGGAAGACTTACTACTCTAACTTCAGCTGATATCAGATGGTGCACTCAAAGCACAAAAGGCAGGGATATCATCACCAGCTGTGGGCATTTTCCCAATGTGCCCCTGATAGGAGTTAAGGGTAGTATTAATTACAACCCTCTGCTGTTCAGAAGACAACTGGGCTATGCACTGGTCCACACCCCTAAGGCACAGGACTTGGTGGAGACTCTTTATTGTGAGAACAAGCTTAATTTGGCTATTGTTAGGCAGGCAGCCTGGGCCTGGGACAATGTGCAGACTAAGGGGATAACCATCCTGGGGAAGTGTAACAATGTGGCATCAGCACAATATTATGATTGGTCCCATGCCAGGGCCCAATTCTCTGGGATGCCCTTCACTATTGAAGATATACCTGGGCCTTCCACAGCACCACCTCCAGCAACTGTCAGCTTAGAGGAGTTTGAAAAGTTGAAAGAGAGAAACGAGAAGTTGACTCAAGCTTTGCAGAAGACCCTCTATGAGAGGAGTGATGGAAGATTGGATATTGAAAGGTTGGAAAAGTTGAAGAAAGAGCATCTGGCTAAAATTGAGAAGTCTGAAGATTACATTAAAAAGTCTAGGGCTGGAGAACAAATCCTGAAGAATGCTTGCAAGGAAGCTCAGTTCCAGAAAGCCAGGACAGACTTGTATCTGAAGGAGAGTTAGGCTAGGTGGGTCAGGATCACCGAGGCTCGTACTCTGGAGGACAAGAGAGTCCAAGACAAGATAGAGCAGATGGAAGCTTGTGCAAAAGAGCAACAAGAAGCCCTGGCAGCAGCCCAGAGGGAGATATCAGAACTGAAGATCAGAGCCGGAGTGAAGAGGTCTAAGGACCAAAGTCAACACAAGAAGCTAACTACAGTTGTTGCTACAAGGAATCTCCTCATCAGGAACCTTACAGAGCGTCCAGCTGATCCTGTGACCGAAGCACTTCTCAAGGAAGTTCGGGAGGATGAGTTTGGTCTTGGTGTTTGACCATTTGCTTGTTGTTGCTTTCATTCTATGTACTTTTATTTTTCTTATGATGTATTTTGATCCCCTAGAGGGCTTGTGTTGTAAAAAGAACAAGTTGTATTATTTTACTTTTTGTAATATATTCATGATGGTTTGTCTCATCTGAGTTTACTTCAAAAGCAACATCAACAGCATCTTCAAGGGTCTGGAAGGGTCAAAACTGAATGCCAAGCCAGGATACCTTGAGAACAAATAAGCATACTGCATTGCATGCTAACCCTTTGTTTGCTTTGTAGGTTTTTTTGTTTTGTTGTTGCTAACTCTGTTGTGATGTTCAGGAATTATTGTTCGACGACGAGGGTTTCCACTCAACCGTCCGCACCGATATCCAACCCGTAATAACCTTCCGGGCATACAGATGGATCAGATGCAGCAGGACCTTACTGAGGTCAGGAACCAAATGACCAACGAAAGGTTGGAAATGCGGAACCAAATGACACAGTTTATGGAAGTAATGAACAACATGGCTCAAATCCAGGAGAGGCTCAGGGCACTGGTAGAAGGGAGAAATCAGGAAGATCATCAACCAGGGACTGCTGGGACTAGCAACAATGAAAGGGTCCAACCTCATGTCAATCCCCCAGTCTTTGGCCCCCACCTCCATCCAGAGGCCAACATTCCTGTCAATATACAAGGGCCTGCCACAGCAGTGAGGGTGCTGCAAGAAGACCCTCAAGAAGACCAGTTCACAGTAATGGGAGCCGGGGAAGAAGCTTATGATAGAAGGTTGGAAGAGATAGCTGAGAAGTTAAGATCCTTAGAGTCTCAAAACTCTTTGGGTTTCGATGTTATGGATATGGGCTTGGTAGACGGGGTCAGGATTCCCCACAAGTTTAAGCCACCATGCTTTGAGAAGTATAATGGGACTTCCTGCCCCCGGACCCATCTACAATCTTTTCTCGGGAGGCTAAAGGCCTATACCATGGACGAGAAGCTATGGATGTTCTACTTTGAGGATAGCTTGACTGGAGCTTCGAGGGAATGGTATTCCCATCTGACAAAAGCAACTATTAGATGCTGGAAGGACCTGGCAGAGGCCTTCATCAGACAGTATCAGTATAATCTGGATATGGCACCCAACAGGACCCTCCTAATGGGAATGTCACAATCATCTAGAGAGAGCTTCCGAGAGTATGCTCAAAGATGGAGACAGCTTGCTGCTGCTGTCCAGCCACCTATGTCAGAAAGGGAGATGGTTGATATGTTCATGAACACCCTTCAGGGAACCTACATTGATAGGCTAGCTGCCTTCTCGTCTACCAGCTTTGCAGATGTAGTCATAGCCGGGGAGAGAATTGAAAGCCTATAGAAGATGGGTAAGATCTCAGACAATGGTGCAAGCTCATCCAGTAATGCAAGAAAGCCTTTTGCAGGCCCAAGAAGGACTGGTGAGACTAATGCCATCCACATCAACAGGGGCAGGCCCCAATATGTTCATAGATCAGTAGCAGCAGTCACCATTCCTGCACCAGCTCATCCACAACCAGCTTATCACCCTCCTCAACAAAACTATCAGCAGCAACCTCAGTACCATCAACAAAATCAGTATCCTCCAAGAAATTACAGCAACAGCAACACCAACAACAATAATCAGCAAAGGCCATTCCAGCAAAGGCCATCTCAAGCCAACAGGGTGATCGATCCGATCCCCATGCCATATGCTACATTGCTGCCACAACTCCTGAAACTCAACCTAGTTGAGCTAAGGACATTGGCCCCTCCAGATCCCAACAGTTTACCCAGGAATTATGACTCCAATGCTAGGTGTGCTTTTCATTCAAACGCACCTGGCCACAGTACAGAAAAGTGCAGAGCCTTGCACATGAAGGTACAAGACCTGGTAGACTCAAAAGCTCTGAATTTCGCACCACCACCCAATGTCAACAAAAATCCTATGCCAAACCACGGTGGTCCCAGAATTAACGCTATTGAAGAGGACAAGCCGTCTTATTTAATAACCAGTGTGGGTCAGATCCGGACACCGTTGGTAGAAATCAAGGCTCAGCTCTTGGAATGTCAGATGTTCCCAGGATGCGAGTTAGGGTGTGCTTACTGCAATATTTCAGTAAATGGGTGCGATAACCTGAGGAATGGCATAGATGGCCTTATTCAGAGTGGCCAGCTTCAGATCACCACATCATTTCCAACAAATCCAGCAATCTCATCAGCAACAGTTCCAGTAGCTCCTACAACTACAACAACCATTGTTCCTGACAATTCTTCGGCTTCATCAACAAGTACTTCATCTGTCTTCTCAACTTATCAGTTATCGACAAATTTTCCTGCTACAACTTCAGCACCACTCCAATTTGAATCTCCTACAACAACAACGTCCATCCTTCCGACAATGTCTCCTACAACTCCAGCAACAAATCATGAAGATGTCTCAACTGTCACAATATTTTATGATCCTGAAAACAACTCTGCCTATAATTCAGAAAGTGCTGCTCCCATCAGAGCACCTGTCACAATTTATTACGATCCACAAACTATCACAGTTCCTTCTGCAGCCGCCGTCAGTCCAGTCACTGTCACAGTTCCTGGACCGGTACCTTATGAGAATAGTAGGGCCATCCCTTGGCACTACGGCTCTGACATATACTGTGAAGGACAAAGAATCACTCTTGATACATCAACACCTGCACCACAAGTAGACAATGTGGGAGGAGGCGGAGGCTTCACCCGAAGCGGACGTCTCTTTGCTCCACAATTTCAAAAAACCACTGCCGAAGCAGAAGCTGCTGCCAAGGCAAAAGGAAAGAGCCCGGTGCAGGAAGATCAAGCTGTTAAGGAACCTTTGAAAACACCATTCGATCAAGAAGTTGATGAGTTTATGAGAATCATCAAAAAGAGTGATTACAAAATAGTGGATCAGCTTCACCAGACGCCATCCAAGATCTCTATCCTCTCACTGCTTATGTGCTCCGAAGCCCATCGGAATGCACTACTCAAAGTCTTGCACGCAGCTTACGTGCCTGAAGAGATCACTGTCAATCAATTGGAAACCGTGGTTGGAAATGTCACTGCTAGCAATGGGCTAGGGTTCACCAATACTGACTTGACAACGGAAGGCCGCAACCATAACAAGGCCTTGCACATCACCATGGAATGTAAAGGTGCAGTCCTTTCCCATGTGCTGGTAGACACGGGATCATCCCTTAATGTCTTGCCAAAGAAGGCCCTGGTGAAGCTAGAGTATGAAGGATTAGCATTGCGACCCAGTAACCTGGTAGTAAGAGCCTTTGATGGTTCTAAGAGATCGGTTCTGGGAGAGATTGAGCTACCTGTGACAATTGGCCCACAAACTTTTACAACGATCTTCTATGTGATGGACATTCAGCCTGCCTACAGCTGTTTGTTGGGTAGACCTTGGATTCACGCCGCTGGCGCAGTAACGTCTACCCTTCACCAGAAGTTAAAATTTGAGTGGGAAGGCCAAGTTGTTACTATCTGTGGGGAGGAGGATATATTTGTTAGCCATCTGGCTACTTATAAGTATATTGAGATGGATGGGGAGATCCATGAAACAATGAGCCAAGGATTTGAGGCCTTGAATGTCAATGAAGCATCTGCTGTATCTGGAATATCCATGTCATCTTATCAACAAGCCCAGAAGGTTGTTGAGGAAGGAACTGCCCAAGGCTGGGGAAAGGTTTTATTTGTGGAGGAGAAGAAGGACAAATTTGGGTTGGGTTACAGACCAACTCAACAACAACAAGCAAAGGCTGCTGAGAAGCCCGGTTTTGTCAGCGGGGGGATGCTCACCCCTGATGTTATCAACAATTTGGAAGACGAGCTGGAAGAGGAGCGCAATCTGGAGAATTGGATTCGTCCAAAGATCCCGGGGAGCAGTATCTCAAACTGGTCTTCCCAGGAAATTATAAGAGTTACTCACGCAAAGTAATTATTATTTCCTGTATTTTTATAGCATGCATCAAAGTCTTGCATCTTGCCCAAGATGACAAGACTCATTTTGTAATCGGGCCATCTGTACTTTTTGTGCAAACAAGATTAATTAATGAAATATCAGACATCTTTTTGCAAACGAGTCTTTTTCTTTTCCGCTCACTGTTTTTCCATTTTTCTTTTTGTACAAAAAATAAATGGCGATGTTTTCAAAATGATAACTTTATTCCAATTTTTAAACAAGATTAAAATCAATCACTAAAATAAACAACTGAACCCTTGCAGAGAGTGCATTCCAGACAGCACCGACAACAGCACGGCTATGACTTCGTATGACTTTGACAATCCAATCAATCAAGCTGATGAAGGGGTTGAAGAAGAATATGAGCTTCCTGAAGAGCTAGCCAGGTTGTTGAGACAAGAGGAAGAGGTTATTACTCCTCACCAGGAGGAGGTTGAAGTGATTAATCTTGGTACAGATGAAGACGTGAAAGAGGTTAAAATCGGGGCCTGCCTGCAAGACTCAGTGAAGAGACAACTGATTGATCTGCTTCAAGAATATGTGGACATGTTTGCTTGGTCGTATCAAGATATGCCAGGGTTGGACACCAACATTGTTGTGCACAAGCTGCCTTTGAGAGAAGAGTACCCACCGGTCAAACAGAAACTGCGCCGTACTCGCCCAGACATGGCTATGAAGATCAAGGAAGAGGTACAAAAGCAATGGGACGCCGGGTTCCTTGCTATAACTAGCTATCCGCCGTGGGTTGCTAATATAGTACCTGTGCCTAAGAAGGACGGCAATGTAAGGATGTGTGTTGACTACCGGGACCTGAACAGAGCCAGCCCGAAAGATAACTTCCCATTACCTCACATTGATGTATTAGTGGATAACACGGCTCAGTTCTCGGTATTCTCCTTCATGGACGGATTTTCAGGATACAATCAGATCAAGATGTCACCTGAAGACATGGAGAAGACAACATTCATCACACCTTGGGGCACGTTCTGTTACAAAGTGATGCCATTCGGACTGAAGAATGCTGGTGCAACATATCAACGGGCTATGGTGACATTGTCGCTCCCGATAAAATGAGGAACTAGGTCAAATAAGGGTACAGACGCGAACGGTCGGCGAGAGGGACAATGAGAACACACAGCCGTGAACTAATTGGAGATGAATAGAGTCTCCAGCTAGGCATTTTTATCCCGGAGGAAAGGCAATGCTGCATAGACCTAGAAAGATACGGATAAGACGGTTTGCGAACCAGAGAGACTGAGAAAGGGGGTTGGTTACAACCTGGGAAGGTATTAGCACCCAGATTGTCCGTCGTACTCGACGGGATCCACGCTTAAAAGATTTGTGTTTTAAAGGGGTAGTGTCAGTGCAATCTGTGTATAAAGAGCTGGAAAAGGATGTACAGGTGTCAGTGTAAGAGAAGTGATGTGTGATATGTATAAATGATGTGTCAGTGTAAGAATGAGAAAGAATTGCTCAAGATTATGAGGCTTAAAGAAATGAGCTGGAAGGAGGGGGAATGTACAGAGACTTTTGTTCGATAACTGTTAAGTTATGCCTACGTATCCTCTCGTGCAATGAGGAAGTCAGAACACCGTAGTTCGACCCAAAGAGACTGAAAGATGAATTGACTTGCGAACTGCTTACTTGCCTATGCTCAAGTGTATGACCTGTCTGGCTCAGATGCAAACTGTCTTGCATTAGACGGAAGAAGCAAGTTCTCGTTTGTGAGTGAAGATGATGAGAAAAGAATCCCGAAGGAGACGATTATTGTTTTTTTTTTTTGTGTTTTCAGTCCTTTATTGCTTTTGGAAGTTTGTCATAAGTTAATGAGCTTAAGCCTAAACCAATGGGTTAGTAAACTCATCACATCTTCCCTCTGTTTAGGGGTAATGAGAGTACCTTAAGTGTGAAGTCAGATTCTCACACTTAATCACCTTTGGTGTAGGATTAAGATCATTAACCTACTTGTGATTATTTAGATGTTTTTTTGGAGTTTTTGTTTAGTGTTGAGTAATGAGGTTAAGCCATAATCAGGGATTAAACAGACTCATTACACCATCCTAATAGAAGGATAATAGATGAGAATGTTTAAGCTGAGGAAAGCTCCTCAACTTAATCCATGATTAGGGATTAAACTCATGACAAAACAAACCTTTGATTAGGTGGATTTTATTTAATGATATGATGGTGAAGTGATTTTTAGGGTTTGTAAGACAACTTGAGGGGGACTTGTCCATTAACACTAGGGTTAGTCCTTCTTAACAAATTAAGGAAGAATTAGAACCCTAATGCAAGGCCCAAGTTACAAGTTTGGTGTCTTGATGATTATTAAGTGAATTGATTAAGGGAGTTAAACACATTAAGGGTTTAACACTTAGGATTAAAGTTATACACTCCATCCTAATAGAAGGATGCAGGCATAAGCTTAATCACAAAGCCTTAAAGTCTTTAGGGTTTAGTCCCTGATTATGAGGTGAGAAGAGAAGACTCAAAGAGAGACACAAAGGTAAAAACTATGAGGGGAGACTAATCAAAACCCTAATTCATTGTCATGCTTGGTTGTTCCTAAGGTTAGTGAGGTTTGCAAGAATAATCTTCAAAGGAGCCACCAGGAAGCAGATGAAAGGATCAAGAGAAGCAAAGTGACTTGCTTCATTCAAGAAGTCAAGTCACTTGAAGAAAGAAAGTGGGAGGAAGAAGAATGAGCAAGCTCAAACTCAAACACATATAAGAATGCAGCAATGGATGCAAGAGAGATGAAAAGAAAAGTTATGAGAAGTGAAGGCAAATTCACTTCCCCAAGTTTACTTACCACCTGAAATGTTAGAAAGAAATGCAATGCAATGCAAGATGGGATGAAATGGTATGATGCTAAACAAAACCAGAAGCATGTTGATGATGATTATGATGTTATGAGGTGCTGCAAACATGAGGCAAGGCATGGAGATGTTCATACAAGATCATGGATGCAAATGATGCAAGCTTAGAAGCATGGATATACATGAAAAGTTATGAAGCATACAAGGCAAATGACATGGTAAATATGTGATGCAATGATCAAACATGCTTCCTATATGTCTTAAGATGTCAAATGAAACACAAGAATGTATAAAATGCAAAGACAAGTCATGTTATGCAAGAGAATGCAAGAAGGATGCAAGAGGAAGCCCAAATTAGGGTTCATGGATCAAACATCAAACCAAAACCCAAAACAGAAGCAAACCCTAAGATAAAAAATGGAAAATGCCACCCAAAGAAACCCTAAACCCATACTAAACCAAGGTCCAAAGGGGAAGTCTCAACTCTTAACCAATCTCAAGTTATGATTTTTCTAAGTTATTAGGGTTTTTTAGGGTTCCTAACACAAGAAATGCCAAACAAATTGAAAATGAGGAAACAAATCAAGGCCATTTAATCCTAGAAACTACATGCCAAATAGAATGCAATGCAAGAATAATCAATGTCCAACTCTTCCTAGATAGGCAGAAATGAATTTTTGAACTTTGGATCAAATTAATGCACAAAAATGATTTTAATTCAATGAGAAATTCTTAAAATGCATCAAGATCAAAAAAGAAATTTGGTTTGAAGGTTGGACAATGTTTCTAAATGTCTTAGAACATTTCATGAATTTTTTGGTGATTTTTAAATACCTAAAAGTATTTTTAATAAATTAATTTTCATTAATCAATTAAAAATAATCTTTTAAATATTTAAAAATACTTTTTTAATGATAAAAAATGAAATAAAAATATTTTTGTGTTTACAAAATTAATATAACTCAGAGGAAAAAGTTTCATAATTTTTAAACCTTTTTTACTATTTTTAAATAAATGTGCAAATAAAAGGAAAAGAAAATGAATTAAAATTAAATAAAAGGGAAAGTCAACCAAATGGAAGGCTGAGATGCACTCTGGATTCAAATGCATTGACTGGCGCGCTAATGGAGGGTCCAGATGGCTTCTGACTTAAATTAATAAAATTATGGATTAATTAAGTTAAACACGTGGATTAGGGCATAATGGCTTGATCTGAACCATCCATTCGCGCGGGGAGTCAAACATTTCAACGCAATCAACGCTCAGAATTCAAACTGACTTAATGACACAGATTAGGGCATAATCACATTCAGGCTGCCGGAGAAGACTTCCGGTCGTCTTCTCCGGCCAGCACCCCCCTGAGAAATCCCCAAAACTCTAAAAAGCTAACTAAAATGAAATCTAAGAACTGGGAAATGTTCCTTACACACTCACGAATCAAAACCCTCTCTCAAAACAAATTTAAACTTCCTAACTAAGCTGAATCGAAGAAAATAAGAACTAGGGCACGCAAGCTTCAGAGAGCAATTAAACTCTCATTCCAACACCATTTCAAAAACCAAAAGCACCAGGATACTCAGTGAAGCATAGAGAATAAGTTTATAACATGAAAAATGATTTCTGGAAAAATAAATTTCAAGCTACCTGAGATTCGAAGCTTTCACTCTGATGACTTTCTGGCCACTTCCTTCAGTGCAATCCACTCCACTTGATCCCCAGATGATGTTTGAATGCTCAAGAGGGATTTATGTTGGCTGGATGAGGAGTTTGACAAGCTTCTGCTCAAGCTCAGTCAGAAATGGCTATGGTGAAATAGGCAGCTTCAGGCCTGTATGAGTGGTTCCATGTGATCGGAACAATGAGTGGAGAAGGTCTGTGGTATTTGTTTGGGTGTTTGTGAGCTATGGAGAGAGTTTCGAATGAAACTGCAAGTTGAGGTGAGAAATGGCAATGGAGTGTTCTTGCTTGTTTCAGGTCTGGCTCTTGGTGGTTTGAGGTCTATGGAGTATGGTGAGTTGAAGTGTGGAAATGGTTTTTGTGTTTGTATGCTGTGGAGGCAGATTCGATGGCTTATGCAAAATGGAGTGTTTTTGTGAATGTGTGTGTTGAGAGAGTTTCAGCCTTGCCTTGTACATGAAATGGATTGCAAAATGATAATGTATTATAATCCTATAGGTCAGATGATGTGACCTGGCCTATAGTGATTGGTAAGTTTGCTTTTGTAAAATGTCCACCTTTTGTGTAAGTGAAGTATGGCTTATGATCTAGGCAAGTACAAGGCATGGGGCTGCGCAGCAGAATGAGGGGAAAGGGCTAGCTTGGTTCAAGGGCCAATGCAGCAAGTTGGTGAAGAGAAATGAGTGGTTTTGCAAGTTGTAGCAACTTTGGTTCACATGTGATTTCCTTGTCCAACAAACCATAAACCATGGGCATTCTTGGTTCAATTCTGATTTTTATGACTTAGAGAATGTTTGTGTGCTGGTTTGAAGTGAACTAGAGATTACAAAAGGCATTGGTTCATGGTTTTGCAAAATTCTCATTTGGGGCATGCCTTGAAAATCAATGGTTTTAGCCAACTTTGTCACACCATAACTTTTGATCCAAGAAGAATTTGATCATGTTCTTGTACTTTTTGAAAAGGGAAAGATGAGATCTACAACTTTCATGACCAAAGTTTTTCCATTTGAAGCATTTTTGGATCAAGAATCAAGGCTTGAAAAATGACCTAAAATGAAGCATTCTTGAAAAGTCAACTATGCCCAAAAAGTCAACACTTGCAAAAACCCTAAATTCTTGATTTTTGTGAATTTCAAACCTCTTCCATGATCAAATAAAGATCATATACACTCAAAATAATGAAGATCACCCATTGGTTGGGTCATTGGGGGCCTCAGATGCTCTGATTTTACACTGACTTGTCTGAAAAGTCAACTCTTGATCAGATGACTTCCCCATGGAATTTCTTCATGAAAATTGATATGCATACTCCCTATGCCATAAAGAGACCAATGGAAACAATAATGACCAAAAAAATTGGGGTTATGGCCTCTGAAACCAAAACCCTAATTTTCAGTCAACTGTGCAGTTAAACCTGGCTCTGCATCCACTCAAACCCTAGTTCTTGTGATTCCTTTGCATTTTTGACTTTGTGGGAATATAAAATGATGCTTGAACACACATGGGCCCCTTTGAAGTGATTGGCTGCCTTTGGAGTGGCTCAAGAGGCTTTGGGATTGCTCAGATCACAAACCCTAGGTGCAGATGACTTAGAAACTATCCAGTGAACCAAAATGAGATATGAGATGATATGATTGTGTTTATGCATATGAAATGATCACAAGCCATGATGTGAATGGGTGAGGGCAAATTTGGGGTGTTTACAGACATTATTCCACGATATGATCCACAAAGAAATAGAATGTTATGTGGATGACATGATCGCCAAGTCCCTTACAGAGGAAGATCACCTGGTGAATCTGCTGAAGTTGTTCAAGCGTTTGAGGAAGTACCAACTGAAGTTAAACCCCAACAAATGCACATTCGGGGTGCGGTCTGGTAAGCTGCTGGGGTTTATTGTAAGCGAGAGAGGGATTGAAGTTGACCCTGATAAAGTCAAAGCTATTCAAGAGATGCCTGCACCGAAGTCAGAGAAAGAAGTTCGAGGGTTCTTAGGTCGTTTGAACTACATTTCAAGGTTCATATCTCACCTCACAGCAACCTGTGAACCCTTGTTCAAGCTACTGAGAAAAGAACAGACGGTCAGGTGGAACGAAGACTGCCAGAGGGCTTTTGACAAGATCAAAGAATACTTGCAAGAACCACCAATACTTATGCCTCCAGTTGAAGGAAGACCTCTGATAATGTACTTGACAGTATTAGAAGAGTCAATGGGTTGTGTGTTGGGCCAGCATGACGAGTCTGGTCGAAAAGAGTATGCAATATACTACCTGAGCAAAAAGTTTACCGACTGTGAACAACGTTATTCACTGCTCGAGAAAACTTGCTGTGCTTTAGCGTGGGCTGCTCGCCGACTGAGACAGTATATGTTGACCCACACCACTTTATTGATCTCAAAAGTGGACCCAGTCAAGTACATTTTCGAGAAGCCAGCTCTTACCGGACGGGTTGCAAGATGGCAGATGATTCTCACAGAATACGACATCCAGTACACTTCTCAGAAAGCCATCAAGGGCAGTGTACTATCTGAATATCTTGCTGAGCAACCCATTGATGACTACCAGCCTATGAGATTTGACTTCCCTGATGAAGACATCATGTTCATAAAAGCAAAAGATCATGAAAAGCCTGTTCACACTGAAGGGCCTGACCCAGAAGAAGAATGGACTATGATGTTTGACGGGGCTGTTAACATGAATGGTCGTGGTGTTGGTGCAGTACTCATAACACCAAAAGGAGTTCACATGCCTTTCTCGGCAAAACTCACTTTCAACTGCACTAACAACGAAGCTGAATACGAAGCTTGCATTATGGGTCTTGAGAAAGCCATTGACCTCAGGATCAAGACATTGACTGTATTCGGAGATTCAGCTCTGGTAGTCAATCAAACCAACGGGAAATGGTACACCCACCAGGATCATATGATACCTTACAGGGATTATACAAGGAGGTTGTTGACTTTCTTCACAACAGTCAAGCTTGAGTATATCCCTCGAGACGAGAATCAGTTTGCAGATGCTCTTGCTACCATTTCATCCATGATCAAAGTTCAAGCTGCCAACTTTGTACCTCAGATTTCAGTGTCCAGACTTGATAGACCAGCATATGTATTCGCAGCAGACGTTGTCAAAGATGATAAGCCTTGGTTCCATGACATTAAATGCTTCTTGGAGGATCAAACATACCCACCTGGGGCATCTTCCAATGATAAGAAGACTTTGAGAAGGCTTGCTGGTAGTTTCTTTCTGAACACTGATGGGTCCTTATACAAAAGGAACTTTGATATGGTACTCCTCAGATGTGTTGATAAGACAGAAGCAGATTTGTTGATGCATGAAGTGCACGAGGGATCCTTTGGTACCCATGCTGGAGGACATGCCATGGCTAAGAAGTTGTTAAGATCAGGTTATTACTGGATCACAATGGATGCCGACTGTTGTGCCTACGCCAGAAAATGCCACAAATGCCAGATCTACGCAGATAAGGTGCATGTGCCTCCCAATCCTTTGAACATCATGTCTTCACCATGGCCCTTTGCCATGTGGGGCATTGATATGATTGGCAAGATTGAGCCAACTGCTTCGAACGGCAACAGATTCATCCAAGTTGCCATTGATTATTTCACCAAGTGGGTCGAAGCAGCTTCCTATGCCAATGTTACAAGACAAGTGGTAGCCAGATTTCTGAAGAGAGATATCATCTGTCGATATGGAGTTCCCGAGCGAATCATTACTGATAATGGTTCCAATCTAAACAACAAAATGATGGCTGAGTTATGCCGGGACTTCAAGATCCAACACCACAATTCTTCTCCTTACAGGCCAAAGATGAACGGCGCTGTTGAGGCGGCTAACAAGAATATCAAGAAGATTGTGCAGAAGATGGTAGTCACTTACAAAGACTGGCATGAAATGCTACCGTTTGCCTTGCATGGGTACCGCACGTCAATCAGAACATCCACTGGGGCAACTCCGTATCAACTGGTGTATGGTATGGAAGCAGTCCTACCTGTTGAAGTTGAATTACCCTCTCTACGGGTATTGATGGATGTTAAACTGAGTGAAGCAGAATGGGTCCGATCCCAATATGAACAACTGAGTCTGATTGAAGAGAAAAGATTAGCTGCAATCTTCCATGGGCAGCTCTATCAGAAGAGAATGAAGAAAGCCTTCGATCAGAAAGTCAGGCACCGAGAGTACCAAGTAGGAGATCTTGTGCTGAAAAGAATCCTCCCTCCTCATACAGACCACAGGGGCAAGTGGACTCCAAACTATGAAGGACCATTTGTGGTAAAGAAAGTTTTCTCTGGTGGAGCACTGATGCTCAGCACCATGGATGGTGACGACTTCCCGACCCCTGTGAATTCAGATGCAGTTAAAAAATACTTCGCATAAAAATGACCCGCTGGACATAAAAACAGAATGTAAGTCCAGGAAAAAATAGGGCATCCCGGCGAGTCAAAAACAGAATAAAAGACTCGGGCAAAAATAAGGGAAAATAAACAAAAATGTACACCCGCTGAGTTGAAAAGCCGCATTGGACAGCTCAGGCAAAAATGGGTATCCCGATGGATTGAAAACCCGAAAGGGCGATCCATGCAAAATAAGGGAATAAGCGGACAACTGCATTCTGAATTCGTCTGTATCGCCTACAACTTAGCAAACCTCGAAAGGATCAAGCTTCTCTCAGAATCAACCTTCTTCAGAAGGCAAGACGAGAAGAACGTCTAAAGTCATACGAGTCATAGCAGAAGAGGAAGCTCCTTCAAAGCGTCGTCAACATCGCCAGCACTTTGTTTCTCAATTTGTAACAGCCTCCTCATTTTAGGAGATATGTTTCTTTGACTGTATCTCGCCAATTCAGGGCATTTGAATTAATAAAATCAGATTTTTCAGTCATGTTTCGTTTTGTACATTTTTATTTGCAAAGAATGTCTGATGTCTCTAAAAAACTGATTGCATAAGTACAGATGTTTTTCTCTAAAAATAAAGACACATGCTTGCAGGGAATATGCTTACCCTCGAAAATGTTTAACTCCTATGACGGAATCCATTAAAGGATACCTCGGGATCATTTGCGCGTTTCCTTATCTTTGCAGGATTGCAGGTATCCAGAACGCAACTTGGGGCATGCAAGCTACATCCCAGCAAGCTGGCAAATCAACAAGTAATCTCAGCATCCGAAGTGCTCTCTCCCCAGCTGAGTTACCAACAACATTCCCCAGCCGTAGTACCAATCATTCTTCCTCAGCAGAATGCAGAAGTCAGGGAACCATCTTCCCACAGAATCCTGAGCCTCTATTCAGAAGAGCAATGCATGAAGGAGTCACAACAGAGTATAGAAAGCTTCTACAAACCCCAGTTGGGTCCCATATTACAAGGATATGTCAATCAGTGACCTGGATCCCCAAGCAAATACATCTCACCAGATCTATCAATGATCTTATCCCCAGCTGGGATGTCCACTTCAAGCAAATCAGTCGGAGATCCTCACAGCATCGGGATCCAAATCCCGGATTTGTACCCTCCCATAATCTTGGCATTTGCATCATATTCACCCACAAAGCGTAGCATTCCGTCTAATACGGAGCATTACGGCAAAAATCAAACACATAGCATAATCATAAGTCATGTTGTGAATCGAACACTTGTGAATAATGAACCGTTCGTCAGAATGCAGAATGCAATACACAAAAATCCCCACCAGGGTCCCCAGCAAAAGCAGTTGCCTCACAAATCACAAACACCAATATATACTCCTTTCGACACCCGTCCGTGTCGTCACTCCCCAGTAAAGTCGCCTGAACACACTTTACCAAACAAAACCCCCGTATCACAGATACTTCCTGGCACCCGTCCGTGTCATAACTCCAGCAGAAAGCCAAAGACATCCTCTTTGCACTCACATATACCTATATATACTTTCTTGACACCCGTCCGTGTCGTATCCCCAGCGCAGTCGCTTACGCTTTTACTACCCATATACTTGTTTATTATACTTTTCTCTCTTGACACTCGTCTGTGTCACCCTCCCCAGCAGATAAATACTTATCTATACAATACTCACTACTCATGTTATACTCATACAGATACTCGTCCGTATCTTGTATACACCAGTTACATCCCCACAGATTCGGCGTTGGTTCATGTTCTTTGTTAAACAGTTGGTACTCGTCCGTACCATCATCTCAGAATATGCGTCAAGCGTTTGTTTCTACATGATACTCGTCCGTATCATAGTCTTAAGGATGCTCGTCCGCATCTTTAATCCATACACCGTGTCAAACACTTGTGTCTTCTTGAATATAGATACTCGTCTGTGTCTACTATTCCCCAGAAGAATCTTCAGATTCAACACTCGTCTGTGTTCTCTGTTAACCCGTTGATACTCGTCCGTATCATCATCTCTGAACATGTGTCAGTTTGTTTCTACCCGATACTCGTCCGTATCGTAGTCTTAAGAATGCTCGTCCGCATTTTTTATCTATACACAACATCTAAACACTTATACTTTCTTTTCTTGGTTGTAAACGCTCGTCCGTGTTTACTATATCCCCAGTAGATTGCCAACAAAGCAAATTTTCCTTTTTATCTGACACTCGCCCTGTGTCATGATAAACCCTGAGAGCAGCCGTACCCTGCTAGGTGGTCGTCCTCCACCTCTTGATGGTCGTCCTCCGTCATGCTCATCCGATGGCCGTCCCCATCGTTGATACTTTTTAGCAGCCGTCCCCTGCTAGGTGGTCGTCCTCCACCTTTTGATGATCGTCCTTCATCACGTTATCCAATGGCCGTCCCCATTGTTGATTTTTGGTTATCTGGCATTCGTCCTATGTCATGACAAACCTTGAGAGCAGCCGTCCCCTGCTGGGTGGTCGTCCTCCACCTCTTGATGTTCGTCCTCCATCATGCTTATCCGATGGTCGTCCCCATCGTTGATATTTTTGGCAGCCGTACCCTGCCAGGTGGTCGTCCTCCACCTTAGATGACCGTCCCTCATCTTAACCCCAACAGAGCAGCCGTCCCCTGCTAGGTGATCGTCCTTCACCTTTGATGACCGTACCTCATCATCTGTTTGTTTCATTTATTCTTTAACCCGATGGCCGTCCCCGTCGTGGTCCCTTTTCTTTTTAGCCTGATGGCCGTCCCCATCGTCGGTCACCTTGCTTTATGAACTTGATGGTCGTCCCCGTCATGTTTCATTAATTCCCAGAGAATCTTACAACTTTATCTTGATGGCCGTCCCCATCATATATCTTATTTTCCCAGCTAGTCGGCCGTCCCCGTCTTGGCTTTACCTTTTATCCCCAGCATGTCGGCCGTCCCCGTCATCGCTTTACTTCACACACTTTTCCCTGCATGCCGGCCGTCCCCGTCATTGCTCTTTACCCAGCAGTCGTCCTCTGCTCGACGGTCGTCCTCCGTCGCCCACACTTTACAATATACTTTATTTTCCTTTACAATCTATATCCCTTTTCTTCTTCATTCTGTGAGTGCAAATTTTGGACTGTCTTTGGTATTCAACAACAAGTTATCTTGTTTGCCTGTCAAGCCGTCGCTTACATCCTGCACAGCTAACTCATGTTTGAATAGGGACAGCTGTAAACACCCCAAATTTGCCCTCACCCATTCACACCATGGCTTGTGATCATTTCATATGCATAAACACAATCATACCATCTCATATCTCATTTTTGGTTCACTGCATAGTTTCTAAGGCATCTGCACCTAGGGTTTGTGATCTGAGCAATCCAAAAGCCTCTTGAGCCATTCCAAAGGCCATCAATCACTTCAAAGGGGTCCATGTGTGTTCTTATATCATATTTCATCCTCTCAAAGTCAAGAATGCCAAAGAATCACAAGAACTGGGATTGGTGTGGATGCAGAGCCAAGTTTGACTGCACAGTTGACCTAAAATTAGGGTTTTGGTTTCAGAGGCCATAACTCCAAATTTTTTGGTCATTCTTGTTTCCATTGGTCTCTATATGATATGGGGAGTATGCATATCAATTTTCATGAAGAAATTCCATGGGGAAGTCATCTGATCAAGAGTTGACTTTTCAGACAAGTCAGTGCAAAATCAGGGCATCTGAGACCCCCAATGACCCAACCAAGGGGTGATCTTCATCATTTTGAGTGTATATGATCTTTATTTGATCATGGAAGAGGTTTGAAGTTTACAAAATTCAAGAATTTGAAGTTTTTGCAAAGTTGACTTTTTTGGGCATAGTTGACTTTTCAAGAATATGTCATTTTATGCCATTTTTCAAGCCTTGATTCTTGATCCAAAAATGTTTCAAATGGAAAAACTTTGGTCATGAAAGTTGTAGAACACATTTTTCCCTTTTCAAAAAGTACAAGAACATGACCTAATTCATTTTGGATCAAAAGTTATGGTGTGACAAAGTTGGCAAAAATCACTAATTTTCAAGACATGCACCAATTGGAAAATTTGCAAAATCATGTATCAAGGCCATTTGTAACTTCTAGTTCACTTCAAACCAATGTACAAACATCACATAAGTTCTAAAAATCAGAATTGAACCAAAGTTTCTCATGTACATGGTTTGTATAACAAGATATTTTCATGAAGTTTCAAAGACAAGCAACTTGCAAAATCATCATCACACTTTCCCCCACTTGTCACATTGGATGCTGAACCATGCTAGCCTCCCATACACACCATGCTGCGCCAGCCCTAGCCATTGTACCAAGCTAGAACTCAAGCCATACCTCTCTTACAACAAAGTTGACATTTTGCAAAAGTGAACTTACCAATCAATAAAGGCCAGGTCACATCATCTGACCTATGAGATTATTTTATACTATCCAAATGCAGGCCATTTCACATAGAAGGCAAGGCTGAAACACACAACAAGACACCATACACAAAACTCACCCCATTTGCATTTCTCTTCGAATCTCTCTGCCCAGCTCAAAAACATTCAAACAAGTTTCACTAATCATCTCACCATACTTCATTGAGCCCAAACCAACAAAGAACCAAGCCTGAATCCAGCAAGAACACCTCATTCCCATTTTCACTCCAACCTGCAGTTTCCTTCGAAACATCTTCCACAGCTCATAAACACCCAAACAAACCCCACAAACCTTCTCCACTCATCATCTGGACCACAAACAACCCTTCACCATTGCCAGAAACAGCCTGAATCACCATCACCATTTTCAACTGAGCTTGAGCAGAAGTTTCTCAAACTCCTCAACCAGCCAACTTAAACTCTTTCTAAGCATTCAAGCATCACCAGAGGGTCAAGTGGAGTGGATTACACCAAGAGGGGAGGTCAGAAAGTTGCTGGATTAAAAGCTTCGAAACTCAGGTAGCTCAAGAACTTTTTTTCCAGAAATCATTTTTTAAGTTCTAAAGTTGTTCACCATGCTTAACTGATTGCTCTGGTATCTTTAGTTTTGAAAATGGTGGAGGGATGAGAGTTTAATTAGGCTCTGGAACTTTTTTGCCCTAGTTTTTGTTTGCTTCGATTCAGCCTTTCCAGGAAGAATAAATTTGTTTTGATTGGGGGTTTTGGTTCGTGAGTGAGTGGGAATCATTTCTGTGTTTTTAGATTTTGTTTTAGATGCGTTTTAGAGGAGTTTGAGGTTTGGGGTGAACGGAGAAGATGACCGGAACACTGTTCCGGTCATCTGAAAGTGTTTAACGGCGTAATTAGGGTTTAAGCATTAATTAGTCATTTTTGAATTTGGACCGTGAGATCTGGCGCCAAGTCAACTCCCGCCATGGCCATTTTAAATCTCACGCGTTGGATCTGTTTACTTCTATTAAATTCAGTTTAAATTCATTTTTATTTCATTTCTTTTCATTTAATTTGTCCAATTTATTTAAAATAGCAAAACTTGTCTAAAAATTATGAAACTTTTTCTCAAGAGTTTTATTAATTTTTAAGACACAAAAATATTTTTATTTTTATTTTTAGCATTTAAAAAGTATTTTAAAATATTTAAAAGTTTATTTTTAATTGATTAATGAAAATTAATTTATTAAAAATACTTTTGGGTATTTAAAAATCACCAAAAAATTCATGAAATGTTCTAGGACATTTAGAAACATTGTCCAACCTTCAAACCAAATTTCTTTTTTGATCTTGATGCATTTTGAGAATTTTTCATTGAATTATAATCATTTTTGTGCATTAATTTGATCCATAGTTCAAAAAATCATTTCTGCCTATTCATGAGGAGTTGGACATTGATTCTTCTTGCATTGCATTGTGTTTAGCATGTAGTTTTTGAGATTAAATGGCCATGATTTGATCTCTCATTTTCATTTTGTTTGACATTTCTTTTGTTTAGAAACCCTAAAAACCCTAGAATCTTAAGAAAACCATAACTTGAAATTGGTTAAGAGTTGGGACTTCTCCTTTGGGCATTGGTTTAGTATAGGATTAGGGGTCCTTTGAGTGTCATTTTCAATTTTTTATCTTAGTGTTTGCTTCTGATTTTGGTTTTTGTTTGATGCATTGTTCATAAACCCTAATTTGGGCTTCCATTTGCATACATCTTGCATTCTCTTGCATAACATGACTTGCCATGACATTTCAAGCATCCATTTGATTCATTTGACATCATAAGACATATTAGAAGCATGTTTGATCATTGCATCATGTATTTGCCATGTTGTATGCCATGTGCACTTCATAACTTTTCATGTATGTTCATGTGTCTTAACATGCTTCATTTGCATTCTTGAACTTGTATGATCATTTCCATGTGCTGCCTCATGTTTATAGCATCTCATAGCATCATTAGCACCATGTAAATGTTCCTGGTTTTGTTTCTCATCATGTCATTTCATCATATTTGGCATTGCATTGCATTTCTTTTCTAACATTTCAGGTGGTAAGTAATGTTGAGAAGTGAATTTGCCTTCACTTCTCATAACTTTTCTTTTCATCCCTCTTGCATCCATGCTGCATTTTTATATGTGTTTGAGTTTGAGCTTGCTCATTCTTCTTCTTCCCACTTTCTTTCTTCAAGTGACTTGACTTCTTGAATGAAGCAAGTTGCTTTGCTTCTCTTGATCCTTTCATCTGCTTCCTGGTGATTCCTTTGAAGACTTCTCTTGAAAACCTCACAAACCTTAGGAACAACCAAGCATGACAATGATTAGGATTTTGATTAGTCTCCCCTCTTAGTTTTACCTTTGTGTCTCTTTTGAGTCATCTCTTCTCACCATCATAATCAGGGACTAAACCCTAAAGGCTTTAAGGCTTTGTGATTAAGCTTATGCCTGCATCCTTTTATTAGGATGGAGTGTATAACTTTAATCCTAAGTGTTAAACCCTTAATGTGTTTAATTCTCTTAATCAATCCACTTAATAATCATCAAGACATCACACTTGTAACTTGGGCCTTGCATTAGGGTTCTAATTCTTCCTTAACTGGTTAAGAAGGACTAACCCTAGTGTTAATGGACAAGTCCCCCTCAAGTTGTCTTACAAACCATAAAAAACACTTCATCATCATACCATTAAATAAAATCCACTTAATCAAAGGCTTGCTTTGTCATGAGCTTAATCCCTAATCATGGATTAAGTTGAGGAGTTTTCCTCAGCTTAAACATCCTCATCTATTATCCTTCTATTAGGATGGTGTAATGAGTCAGTTTAATCCCTGATTATGGCTTAACCTCATTACTTAACACTAAACAAAAACACCAAAAACATTCAAATAATCATAAGTAGGTTAATGATCTTAACCCTACATCAAAGGTGATTAAGTGTGAGAATCTGACTTCACACTTAAGGTATCCTCATTACCCCTAATCAGAGGGAAGATGTGATGAGTTTACTAAATCCATTGGTTTAGGCTTAAGCTCATTAACTTATGACAAACTTTCAAAAGCAATAAAAGACTGAAAACTCAAAAACAAACAATAAATCGTCTCCTCCGGGATTCTTTTCTCATCTCAATCACTCATAAGCGAGAACTTGCTTCTTCCGTCTAATGCAAGACAGTTTGCACCTGAGCCAGACAGGTCATACACTTGAGCATAGACAAGTAGGAAGTTCACAAGTCAATTCATCTTTCAGTCTCTTTGGGTCGAACTACGGTGTTCTGACTTCCTCATTGCACGAGAGGATACGTAGGCATAACTTAACAGTTATCGAACAAAAGTCTATGTATATCCCCCCTCCTTCTAGCTTCATTCTTTAAGCCTCATGATCTTGAACAATTCATTCTCATTCTTACACTGACACTACCCCTTTAAAACACAAATCTTTTAAGCGTGGATCCCGTCGAGTACGACGGACAATCTGGGTGCTAATACCTCTCCAGGTTGTAACCAACCCCCTTTCTCAGTCTCTCTGGTTCGCAACCGTCTTATCCATATCTTTCTAGGTCTATGCAGCATTACCTTTCCTCCGGGATAAAAATGCCCAGCTGGCGACTCTTTTCATCTCCAGTGAGTTCACTGCTGTGTGTTCTCATTGTCCCTCTCGCCGACCGTTCGCGTATGTACCTTTATCTGGGCCTAAGTCCCACTTTATCGGGAGCGACAGATGGGTATTGTTGTTGTAGGAGATTCTGAATGAAGGGGTGCTGAAGTTGTAGAAGGGATGTTTGTTGATATTTGGTCCGTTGAAGTAACAGATGAAGCATTTGTCGATGAGATTGAAGAGTTGTTTGGAACAATGATTGTTGCAGTTGTAGAAGACTCGGGAACTGTTGTTAAGGAGATTGCTGGATTGGTAGGTATTAATGTTGTGATTTGAAGCAGGACACTCTGGATGAGACCATCTATGCCATCCCTCAAGTTATCGCACCCATTCACCGAAATGTTGCAATAAGCACATCCTAGCTCACATATAGGGAACATTTGACATTCAAGGAGTTGAGCTTTAATCTCTACAAAGGGTGTCCGGATCTGACCCACACTGGTTATCAAGTAAGACGGCTTGTCTTCTTCAATAGCATTGATTCTGGGGCCTCCGTGGTGTGGCATAGGGTTCTTGTTAACATTTGGTGGTGGTGCAAAGTTTAGAGCTTTGGAATCCACTAAATCCTGTACTTTCATGTGCAAAGCCCTGCACTTCTCTGTACTGTGGCCAGGTGCATTTGAGTGAAAAGCACATCTGGCGCTGGCGTCGTAATTTCTGGGCAGACTGGCAGGATCTGGAGGTGCCAATGTCCTTAGCTCAACCAGGTTGAGTTTCAGGAGTTGTGGCAATAATGTGGCATAGGGAATAGGGATCGGATCGATCACCCTATTGGCCTGAGAAGGTCTCTGTTGGAACGGTCTTTGCTGATTGTTGTTGCTGGTGTTGTTGTTATAATTTCTCTGAGGTGGATACTGAGTTTGTTGCTGGTAATTTTGTTGTTGTGGTTGATAAGTTGGTTGAGGATGAATTGGAGCGGGAATGGTGACTGCTGCCACAGACCTATGAACATATTGGGGTCTGCCCCTGCTGGTATGGATAGCATTGGTTTCACCAGTTCTTATGGGGCCTACAAAAGGCTTTCTTGTGTTGCTGGATGAGCTCGCACCGTTGTCAGAAATCTTACCCATCTTTAATAGGCTCTCAATTCTTTCCCCGGCTATGACTACATCAGCAAAGCTAGTGGAAGAAAAGGCAGCTAGCCTGTTAATGTATGTCCCTTGGAGGGTGTTCATAAACATATCAGCCATCTCCCTCTCTGACATGGGTGGCTGGACAGCAGCAGCGAGCTGTCTCCACCTCTGAGCGTACTCCCGGAAGCTTTCCCTGGATGATTGTGACATTCCCATCAGGAGGGTCCTGTTGGGAGCCATATCCAAGTTGTACTGGTATTGTCTGATAAAGGCCTCAGCCAAATCCTTCCAGCACCTGATGGTTGTTCTGGTCAGGTGAGAGTACCATTCCCTTGAAGCTCCTGTTAAGCTATCTTCAAAATAAAACATCCATAGCTTTTCGTCCATGGTATATGCCTTCAGCCTCCCCAGAAAGGATTGCAAGTGGGTCCGGGACAGGAGGTTCCGTTGTACTTCTCAAAGCACGGAGGTTTAAATTTGTGGGGAATCCTGACCCCGTCCACTAAGCCCATGTCCATAACATCAAATCCCAAAGAATTCTGGGACTCCAGGGATCTCAGTTTCTCAGCAATCTCATCTAGCCTTTTGTCATAGGCTTCCTCCCCAGCTCCCATCACTGTGAATTGATCTTCCTGGGGGTCTTCTTGCAGCACCCTACCTGTTGTGGCAGTCCCTTGCACATTAACAGGGATGTTGATCTCTGGATGAAGGTGGGGTCCATAGACTGGAGGATTAACATAGGGTTGAACCCTCTCATTATTGCTTGTCCCCGCAGTCCCTGGATGGGGGTCTTCCTGATTCCGCCCCTCTACCAGTGCTCTTAATCTCTCTTGGCTTTGAGCCATATTATTCATCACCTCCATAAACTGTGTCATCTGATTCCTCATTTCCAATCTCTCATTGGCCATTTGAGTCCTGACCTCTGTAAGGTCCTGCTGTACTTGGTCCATTTGTATACCCGGAAGGTTGTTGCGGGTGGGATATCTGTGTGGATGGTTGAGTGGAAACACCCGACGTCGAGCAATAGTTCCTGAAGTCACAACAGAGTTAGTAACAATAAAACAAAAACCTACAAAACAAAACAAAAGGTTAGTATGCAATGCAGTATGCTTATTTGTATCCAAGGTATCCGGCTTGGCACTTGGTTTTGACCTTTCCAGACCCCTGAGGAAGATGCTTTTGATGTTGCTTGACAGAAACTCAGATGGAACAAAACAACACATATATTACAAAAGGTAAATGATACATAGTTTGTTTTCTTACAATACATGCCCTCTGAGGGGTCAAAAATACAGCATAAAGAAAAGTACATGAAATGAAAACAACAACAAGCAAAAGTCAAACACCAAGACCAAACTCATCCTCCTGAACTTCCTTGAGAAGTGCTTCAGTCACAAGATCAGCTGGACGCTCTATAAGGTTCCTGATGAGAAGATTCCTTGTAGTAACAGCTGCAGTTAGCTTCTTGTGTCGACTCTGGTCCTTTGACCTCTTCACACCAGCTCTAATCTTCAACTCTGAAATCTCTCTCTGGGCTGCTTCCAGGGCTTCCTGCTGCTCCTTTGCACTAGCTTCCAGCTGCTCAATCTTATCCTGAGTTCTCTTATCCTCCTGAGTGCGAGCTTCAGTGATTCTGACCCACCTAGCTTGACTCTCCTTCAGATACAAATCAGTCCTGGCCTTCTGGAACTGAGCTTCCTTGCAGGCATTCTTCAAGATCTGTTCTCCAGCCCTTGACTTCTTGATATAGTCCTCTGACTTCTCAATCTTAGCTAGATGCTCCACTTTCAGCTTCTCTAACCTTTCAATGTCCAGCCGACCATCACTCCTCTCCTAGAGGGTCTTCTGTAGAGCCTGAGTCAACTTCTCATTTCTCTCTTTCAACTTCTCAAACTCCTCTAGGCTGACAGTTGCTGGAGGTGGTGCTGTGGAGGGTCCAGGCACATCTTCAATAGTGAAGGGCATCCCAGTGATTTGAGCCCTGGCATGAGACCACTCATAGTACTGAGCTGAGGCCACATTGTTGCATCTCCCAAGAATAGTTACCCCTTTAGTCTGTATATTGTCCCAAGCCCAGGATGCTTGCCTGACAATAGCCAGATTAGGCTTGATCTCACAATAAAGGGTCTCAGTCAGATCCTGTACTCTAGGAGGGTGGACTAATGCATAGCCCAGTTGTCTTTTGAATAGCAGAGGGTTGTAGTTGATGCAACCCTTCACTCCTATCAGAGGCACATTGGGAAATTGCCCACAACTTGTAATGATGTCTCTGCCCTTGGTGCTCTGAGTGCACCACCTGATATCATCTGAGGTTAAAGCAACAAGCCTCCTAGCCTAATTTCTTTGCTGGTGAGGGTTCAAGAATGCATCAGTCTTTGGCAAATGTTTGAGAAGCCAAGTATGGAACAAAGGAGCACAACATCTTACTAATCTTCCCCTTTGCTTTTCATTCCTTTGATGAACAGAGTAGTAAAGATCTCCCAGTAAGGTTGGCACTGGGTTCCTCAGGATGAAAAGATGGATTGCATTCTTGCTAATGAACTTAGGCTCATCTGCAAATAATATGACTCCATATATGCTAAGGGCCAATAATGCACATACTGCCTTCCACTCCCCCATGGAGGCCTTCAGGATGGCCTGAGAGGTCAAGAAATCCAGATGTAGACCAGAGATTCCTGCTTTGGTAGTCATATTCTGCCCAATCAGAACTGGTTCCAGATACAATGCCCTTGCCACCTCTTCATTACTAGGGAAAGCCATCTCAGGGTTGAAGGGGACTCCACCCCTGATAGGTACACTAATCAGTGATGAATACTCTTCCAACAAGGGTCCCAACTGAAAATTCTGGAAGGTGAAGCACCTCAGAGGGGGATCATAGAACTGCAGGCAAGTATGAATCAGGCTCCTCTGTGAAGGGTCCAAATCCATAACCACATCAAAGATTCCTCCATAATGTTCTCTGAATAGTGGTATATGGTCTGGAGTAATCAGGGTCTGAATCTTCCTGATGCTAGCCAACTCAGGCTCAAAGAAGTGATAGGAGATGTTGCTTTTCTTAGGTGCCATGTTGCTGAAGAAGAGCTTAGACAGATGCTGATGATGGAAAATAATACTGATGATGGGCCACTGACAGGCTGAGACTGGTGATGCAGGTGACTGAAGCTGAAGTAGATACTGAAGCAAGTACTGATGAAGATAGGTCTATGCTGAAGAAGGGGTCAAAACCAAGCCAATATGTAGGAGGGATACCCTGAAAAACAAATAAACACATGTTAAAATGATGCAATGATGATATATGCAAATGATATGCAAGGGTTTGTGACTGAGCTGGATCTGATTAACTGCCTTGATATAGGTCCATGTATGTTCAAGAAATCTAGATGGAGGTTCATAAGTCCAGTAACCAAGGTGGGGGACTCAAATAAAGAGTCACATGTCCAAGGTTAAATCACAAGAACTGTCCAAAGTGGAGTACTCTTAATCAAACAAAGTAACAGGGTATGTTGAGGTCAAGGGTACCTGCAAACCTGTAAACAGCCCAACCCCCTCACAGGTGATGTTCTAAAACAAGGATCCTCAGACTTGGATCAGTTATGAGAAGTGTAGACACTTCTAACCCGGAGGTACAGTGTTTACAATAACCATAAAAGATCCTCCCCTAATTCGCCTCAGTTTCTGAAGGTCAATACTAAAGGTCATCCAGACTTAGCAGGCTTCCCAGATAGCCCTAGCACTACAGGAAATCTGTAGCACGGAGTTCTCAAGAAGAAACCCATATCTGAACCGTGTTTCATATTCCCGCACCAGACCGAAATGGAATGGGAAAGAATATGAACCACTCTAGCCTAGGTGTCACTCAGGTCCCAGGTATAGGACCTCAACTCTCAATAGAAAACCCACCCACCAAAGCAATAAAACCAGATCCAGCCAGCACAGTATGACAATATGATATATGTAAAGCTATAAAGAAAGAAATAAAACAACTTTACATAAGGCAATAAACAAAATAAACACACAAAACAAATAGCACATAACATCCCAGTAAACACAAATCAAACAAGCGCTAGGAGGAACCCACAAAAAGAACCAGAAGCCCTGGTTACAGTATAAGGTTCCCCAGCAGAGTCGCCAAGCTGTCGCTCCCACTAAATGAGGCTAAGTCAAATAGGGTACAGACGCGAACGGTCGGCGAGAGGAGGGTGTGAGAACACACAGGAGTGAACTCACAGGGAATGAATAGAGTCGCCAGCTAGGCATTTTTATCCCGGAGGAAAGGCAATGCTGCATAGACCTAGAAAGATATGGATAAGACGGTTGCGAACCAGAGAAACTGAGAAAGGGGGTTGGTTACAACCTGGGAAGGTATTAGCACCCAGATTGTCCGTCGTACTCGACGGGATCCACGCTTAAAAGATTTGTGTTTTAAAGGGGTAGTGTCAGTGCAATTTGTGTATGAAAGAGCTGGAAAAGAATGTACAGGTGTCAGTGTAAGGTGTAATATGAAAGTGTCAGTGTAAGAATGAGGATGAGATGCTCATGATAGTGAGGCTAAAGAATAAAGCTAGAAGGAGGGGGAATATACAGAGACTTTTGTTCGATAACTGTTAAGTTATGCCTACGTATCCTCTCGTGCAATGAGGAAGTCAGAACACCGTAGTTCGACCCAAAGAGACTGAAAGGTGAATTGACTTGTGAACTGCTTGCTTGTCAATGCTCAAGTGTATGACCTGTCTGGCTCAGGTGCAAACTGTCTTGCATTAGACGGAAGAAGCAAGTTCTCGTTTGTGAGTGAATGAGGTGAGAAAAGAATCCCGGAGGAGACGATTATTGTTTGTTTTTGAGTTTTCAGTCTTTTATTGCTTTTTGGTGTTTGTCATAAGTTAATGAGCTTAAGCCTAAACCAATGGATTTGGTAAACTCATCACATCTTCCCTCTGTTTAGGGGTAATGAGAATACCTTAAGTGTGAAGTCAGCTTCTCACACTTAATCACCTTTGATGCAGGATTAAGATCATTAACCTACTTGTGATTATTTAGATGTTTTTTGGTGTTTTTGTTTAGTGTTAAGTAATGAGATTAAGCCATAATCAAGGATTAAACAGACTCATTACACCATCCTAATAGAAGGATAATAGATGAGGGTGTTTAAGCTGAGGAATGCTCCTCAACTTAATCCATGATTAGGGATTAAACTCATGACAAAACAAGCCTTTGATTAAGTGGATTTTATTTAATGGTGAGATGATGAAGTGAACTTTATGGTTTGTAAGACAACTTGAGGGGGACTTGTCCATTAACACTAGGGTTAGTCCTTCTTAACCAATTAAGGAAGAATTAGAACCCTAATGCAAGGCCCAAGTTAGAAGCTTGATGTCTTGATGATTATTAAGTGAGTTGATTAAGAGATTTAAACACATTAAGGGTTTAACACTTAGGATTAAAGTTATACACTCCATCCTAATAGAAGGATGCAGGCATAAGCTTAATCACAAAGCGTTAAAGCCTTTAGGGTTTAGTCCCTGATTATGAGATGAGAAGAGAAGACTCAATGAGACACAAAGGTAAAAAAATAAGTGGGGAGACTAATCAAAACCCTAATCATTGTCATGCTTGGTTGTTCCTAAGGTTTGTGAGGTTTACAAGAGAAGCCTTCAATGGGACCACCAAGAAGCAGGTGAATGGAGCAAAGAGAAAGCAAAGTAACTTGCTTCATTCAAGAAGTCAAGTCACTTGAGGAAAGAAAGTAAGGAGAAGAAGAATGAGCAAGCTCAATCTCAAACACATAACAAAATGCAGCAAGGATGCATAAAAGAAATGAAAAGAAGTTGTGAGAAGTGAAGGCAAATTCACTTCTCAAAGTAACTTACCACCTGAAAAGTTAGTGAAAGAAATGCAATGCAATGCAAAATGATATGGAATGGCATGATGCAAACCAAAACCAGAAGCATATATGAGATGATAATGATGCTATGAGATGCTGCAAACATGTAACAAGGCATGGGGATGATCATACAAACTTATGGATGCAAATGAAGCAAGTTTATAAACATGATCATACATGAAATGTTATGGAATACAAATGGCATACAACATGGCAAATGCAAGATGCAATGATCAAACATGCTTCTACTATGTCTTAAGATGTTAAATGAATCCAATGGATGCACAAAATGCTATGGCAAGTCAAGGTATGCAAGCAAATGCAAGATGGATGCATATGGAAGCCCAAATTAGGGTTTATGATCAATGCATCAAACAAAAACCAAAATCAGAAGCAAACATCAAGATAAAAATTTGAAAATGCATTCAAAGGATCCCTAAACCTATATTAACTCACTGCCCAAAGGAGAGGTTCCAACTCTTAACCTAATAAAAGTTATGAATTTCCTAAAATTTCTAGGGTTTTAGGGTACTTTAACAAGAAAAATGCCAAACAAATTGAAAATGAAAGATCAAATCATGCCAATTTAATCTCATAAACTACATGCTAAACAAAATGCAATGCAAGAAGAATCAAAGTCCAACTCTCAATGGTTAGGCAGAAATGATTTTTTGAATATTGGATCAAAATAATGCTTTGAAAATAAATTAATTCCATGAAAAAATTCTCAAAATGATTCTAAATGATTATGAAGGTTTCATGAATTTTTTGGTGATTTTTAAATACCTAAAAGTATTTTTAATTAATTAATTCTCATTAATTAATTAAAAATAAACTTTTAAATGATTTAAAAATATTTTTTAATGCAAAAAATAAAAATAAAAATGTTTTTGGTTTCTGAAATTAAATAAAAGTTTGTATAAAAAATTTCAGAATTTTTGAATAATTTTTGCTATTTTAAAATAAATGAACAAAAGAAATACAAAACAAATGAATTAATATTAATAAAAATGAAAAGTAATCCAATCCAAAGGCTGACATTCAAATCTGGGAGAAAGGACTTGACTGCGCGCGTGAATCAAGGGTCAGGATCATTTCTGGCTTAATTAAATTAATTATGATTTATTAAATTAATTAAAACAGGTTAGGGTTTAATGACTCCATCTGGACCATCCATAACTTAAACTAATCTACATCCAATGGCTGAGAACGCATCTGGCAAATTAATTAGGGTTAGGGTTAATGACTTTCAGGTGACCGGAGGGAAGCTCCGGTCATCTTCTCGGGCGGGTTGGAAACCCTAAAACACGCTACAGGCCACCATTCACCAAATTGAAAGCAGGGAAATGATCCTCTACCCAAACCCCATTCAAATCACCCCTCAAACAATATTTATCATTCAAAAACAGAGAGAATCGAAGCCAACAAGATTCACGGGTGAAATTTCAGAGTGCAACAAAATACTCATTTCTTCACTATTTTTGATTCTAAAGGTATCATCATGATCAGCAAGACATGCACTATCAATTTGTAACATAAAATGCAAGCTCTGAAAAGTTGGAGATTCGAAGCTACCTGAAGTGATGAACTGTGGATATGAGCTCTCCAGACCTTGCTTTGATGCAGAATGCCTCCTCTGAACCCCCTGAAGCCAATGGAATGCTCACAATCCTTTGTTGGTGGCTAATTTGAGAGCTTGAGTTCTGATATGGCAGGTTTCACAGTTGTGATTTGTAGGGTTTCAGGCTGCTTCAATGGTGGATTCTGGTTCTCTTGAGTGTGTATGATTTGTTAGTGAAGAGAAAGTGAGTGTTTGATGGCTGTAGAGAGAGATTCGAAGAAGAGGAGTTTTTGACAGATTTTTGTGAAGGCTATGTTGTGTCTTGTTTCAATGGCCAATGCATTGCTATAACACTCCCAAGATGTGTGAGTAGCCTGTGGAGCAGGTCAGTAGAGGTAGCTGCTCACTGTTCCAAGAGTATGGGGGTTTTGGCCAAAAAGTCAAGTTGATTTGTACTTGCAGGATGGGCTATGGCAGCAGCAGTCTAAGGGCTTGTCTTGCTTCAGCTTGAGTCAAGGATGACCCTTGGATTGCTTGTGAATGTCTGCAGCATGTGGATCATGAGTTGTGATAGATTTTGCAACTTGCCCACTTGTGTTTTCTCATGATTTTTGGTTATGCACATGAGATACTTCTTGCTGAATTTTGGTGCATGATGCTTCATTTGATCATGGCAATGCATAGAAACCAACTAGTGATCACATAACTCCTTGGAGGGTGATTTTGCCAAAAATCACTCTTTGCATCTTTATGAAAATGACTTATGGATTTCTTGAAAATCAAGTCACACAAATGAGAAATTCCTTGGGCCAATTCTGATTTTATGTCATGTGTAGCATTGGTATGATGATTAGAAGTCATGTTGAAGTCACACAAAGGCTTGCCATGAGAAATTGCAAGTTTTCCATTTGGTGCATAACTTGAACTTTAGTGATTTTTGCCAACTTTGATGAGCCATAACTTTTGATCCAAAATGAATTAGGTCATGTTCTTGTACTTTTTGAAAAGGGAAAGATCTATTCTACAACTTTCATGACCAAAGTTTTTTCATTTGAAGCTTTTTTGAATCAAAAAGTAAGGGTTGAAAAAGTTGCCTAAAATGACAATTTCATTAAAAGTCAAACTTGCCCAAAAAGTCAACTTTGCAAAAGACTTGAAATTATTCAATTTTGTGAACTTCTAACATCTTCCATGATCAAATAAAGATCATATACAATCAAAATGATGAAGAACACCCCTTGGTTGGGTCATTGAGGGCCTCAGATGCCCTGATTTTGCACTGACTTGCTTGAAAAGTCAACTCTTGATCAGATGACTTCCCCATGGAATTTCTTCATGAAAATTGATATGCATACTCCCTATGCCATATAGAGACCAATAGAAACAAGAATGACCAAAAAATTTGGATTTATGGCCTCTGAAACCAAAACCCTTAATTCTAGGTCATCTGTGCAGTCAAGCCTGGCTCTGCTTCCATACCATTCTCAGTTCTTGTGTTTTTTTGGACATTCTTGCCTTTGAGAAGATATAATATGAACTTGAACACACATGGACCTCTTTGAAGTGATTTATGGCCTTTGGAGTGGCTCAAGAAGCTCTTAGATTGCTCAGATCACAAACCCTAGATGCAGATGACTTTGAATCTATGCAGTGAACCAAAAATGTGATATGAGATGCTATGATGGTGTTTATGCATATGAAATGATCACAAGCCATGGTGTGAATAGGTGAGGGCAAATTTGGGGTTTTTACACAGTTGTAGAAGCAGTTGTTTTTATTTGCAGAATGCCTTCCCTGATCAAGCCATTAATTCCACTCCTCAAGCTCGCACTCCCGTTCTATGAAAGCTTGCAAGATTGACAACAAGCCTTACATCCTAGAAACACTTGGCATTTCAAAAGTTGGGCTTTAACCTCTGCCAGAGGTGTCTGAATACTTGAAATATCTTCTATTAAACTCATGGGTAAGCCTTCCTCTATAACATTAATCCTTGGCCCACTGTGACTTGGCATAGGATTTTTCGTTACATTGGGAGGAGGTGCAAAGTTCAGGGCTTTTGAATCTACCAGATCCTGGACCTTCATATGCAGAGCCCTGCATTTTTCCGTAGAGTGACCAGGTGCGTTGGAATGAAAAGCACACCTAGCGTTGACATCGTAGTTTCTTGGAAGGTTCTGAGGATAAGGTGGAGCCCATGTTCTCAAATCAACAAGATTGATCTTTAGGAGTTGTGGCAGCAATGTAGCATATGGCATTGGAATAGGGTCAATCACCCTGTTAATCTGAGATGGCCGCTGTTGAAAAGGGTGTTGTTGTTGATTGTTGTTGTATGACCTCTGTTGAGGAAACTGTGGCTGTTGAGGAAAGTGTTGTGGTTGTTGAGTATACTAAGGAAGTGGAGCAGGGATAGTAATAGCAGCAACTGATCTTGGTAGATACTGGGGTCTTCCTCTTCCCATGTGTATAGAATTTATTTCACCAGATCTACGGGGCCCAACAAATGGCTTCCTTACACTGCTTGAACTGGCACCATTGTCGTAGATCTTTCCCATCTTAAATAGGCTCTCTATTCTTTCCCCAGCTATCACCACATCTGCAACGCTGGTGGAAGAAAATGCAGCCAATATATCAATATAGGTACCCTGGAGAGTATTCATGAACATGTCTGCCATCTCCCTTTCAGACATCGGGGGTTGAACTGCAGCAGCTAGTTGCCTCCACCTTTGGGCATATTCCTTAAAGCTTTCACGGGAAGATTGAGACATTCCCATTAGAAGGGTACTGTTTGGAGCCATGTCCAGATTATATTGATACTGACGGATAAAAGCTTCAGCTAAATCTTTCTAGTTTCTTACCGTGGCTCTGGTCAAGTGGAAATACCATTCTCGGGATGCCCCTGTCAAGATATCCTCGAAGTAAAACATCCACAGCTTCTCGTCCATGGTGTATGCCTTCAATCTCCCCAGGAAAGACTGAAGGTGGGTACATGGGCAGGATGTGCCATTATATCTTTCAAAACACTGGGGTTTGAACTTGTGAGGGATTCTCACCCCTTCCACCAATCCCATGTCCATGACATCAAAACCTAGAGAGTTTTGGGATTCAAGAGACCTCAACTTCTCTATAATTTCATCCAAACGACGGTCGTAAACTTCGTCTCTAGCCCGAACCACTGTAAACTGTTCTTCTTGAGGATCTTCCTGCAGGACCCTTCCTCCAGTAGTGTTACCCTGGGTATTTCTTATGGCATTGATGTCTGGGTTCAGATGAGGTCCAAACTCTGGTGGATTAGCGCGAGGTTGCATGTGATCGTTGTTACTGGTACCTCCTGTACCTGGATGGTGTTCCTCGAGAGTTTGTCGCTCAACTAACTCCCTCAGTCTTTCCTGGATCTGAGCTAGACCAGTCATCACTGTCATAAATTGGTTCATCTGATTTTTCATCTCAACCCTTTCATTGACCATCTGGGCCCTCATTTCATTCAGGTCTTGTTGGACTTGATCCATCTGTAGTCCCGGAAGGTTGTTTCTTGTCGGGTACCGGTGTATTATGTTGATAGGGAACACTCTTATGCGAGCAATGTTTCCTGAAACCACATCAAAGTGAGAAACAATAACAAACAAATACCTACAAAACAAAGAAAATGTTAGTATGCAATACAGGATGCCTATTTGTCTTTCGAGGGTATCCGGTTTGGTTCTTTGGTTTTGACCTTTCAAGACCTCAAGGAAATGCTGATGATGTTGCAGAGAGATATAAAGCCCACAAAAAATAATACAAACCATATATATATTACAAAGAGTGAAGATACACAGTTTGATTACAACAAAGTTCCCATGGTGGGCCAAAATACAACAACAAAATCAAAAGTACAAACAAAAGGAAAGTACAAGTACAAGGAAATCAAACATCCAATCCAAAGTCATCCTCTCTGACTTCCTTCAGGAGGGCCTCAGTCCCAGGACCCACCGGGTGCTCAGTGATAGTCCTGATGAGGAGGTTCCTGGTAGAAATGGCATTGGTCAACTTCTTATGCTTATCCTGATCCTTTGACCTCTTCAACCCCGCTCGGAGTTTCAACTCAGAGATCTCCTTCTGTGCTGCTAATAATGCCTCCTGATGCTTCTTCTCACTAGCCTCCAACTTCTCTATCTTAGCTTGAGTCCCTTGATCTTTTTGTGCACGAGCCTCAGTGATCCTGATCCACCTAGCCATGCTCTCCTCTAAGTAATGCTCTTCCCTAGCCTTCTGAGTCTTTGCTTCCTTGCAAGCATTCTTCAGTACTAACTCCCCTGCTCTAGCCTTTCTGATGTATTCATTTGTCTTCTCAATCTTGGTCATGTACTCCATCCTGAGCCTCTCCAACCTCTCATTATCTAGAAGGCTGTCATTCCTCTCTCAGAGGGTCTTCTTTAAGGCCTCGGAGTGTTGAGTATTCCTCTCTTTTAGTTTCTCAAACGCTTCTAAACTGACATTAATTGCATGTTGCATTGTTGAAGGTCCAGGTACATCTTCTAAGGTGAATGGCATCCGGGTGATCTGTGCCCTGGTACGAGACCAATCAAGATATTGTGCTGAAGCAATGTTGTTAGACTTACCCAGAATGGCTGTCCCCTTAGTCTGAATGTTGTCCCAGGCCCGGGCTGCCTGTCTGACAATAGCAGAGTTGTGCTGGATTTCACAATAGAGGGTCTCAGTCAGGTCTTGTCCTCTTGGGGGATGAGCCAAAGCATATCCTAACTCTCTCTTGAAGAGCAAAGGGTTGTAGTTGATGCAGCCTTTTACTCCAATCAAAGGCACATTAGGATATTGCCCACAACTAGTAATGATGTCCTTGCCCTTGGTGCTCTGAGTGCACCATTTGATGTCTTATGATGTCAAGGCAATCAATCTCTTAGCCCAGTTCTTTGGATGATGAGGGTTCAGGAAAGAGTCTGACTTTGGAAAATGTCTTAACAACCAAGAGTAATAGAGTGGAGCACAACATCTGACCGGTCTTCCTCTTTGCTTCTCATTCATTTGGTGTACTGAATAATAGAAATCTCCAAGCAAGGTAGGAACTGGGTTCCTCAGTAAGAACAGGCGAATGGCATTCTCGCTTACAAACTTTGGCTCATCTGCAAACAAGATAATTCCATATATGCTGAGTGCCAAGAGTGCACAAACAACATCCCACTTCCCTATTGCAGCATGCAGGGTGGCCTGGGAAATCAAGAAGTCCAAGTGAAGGCCTGGAACCCCAGCCTTGGTGGTCATGCTCTGATCAATGAGGGCAGGATCCAAATGCAATGCCATAGCTATGTCTTCATTCTTGGGAGCAACCATCTCAGGGTTGAAAGGAATCCCTCTCCTGATAGGGACACCTAACAACATGGAAACTTCTTCTAGCAGAGGTCCCAACTGAAAATCAGGGAATGTGAAGCATCTGAGAGGAGGATCATAAAACTGGATATAGGTGTGAATCATGCTCCTCTAGGATGCATCCAAGTCCATGATCATGTCCAATATGCCCCTATAATGTTCTCTGAATAGTGGGACATGATCAGGAGTGTTAAGAGACTGGATCTGTCTGATGCCCGTCATGGTGGGCTCAAAGAAGTGGTATGTGATGTTGCTCTTCCTGGAAGTGTCCATGCTGATAATGGATGCTGGTGAAGAAACTAAGGAGAAACCCTGATGAAAGTCACTGAAGAAGATGCTGAAGATGAGTCTCTGATGAAGACATCTGGAGAAGGGTCTTTGATGAAGACAAACTGGTGAAAGTGCTGGAGAAGGAACACTGATGAAGATGCTGGTGTAGATAACTGAAGAAGTCTGAGCAACAGAACAGGTCAAAACCAAACCAAAGATAATAAGGTGGATACCCTGTAAAACAAATTGGCAAATGTTAAATGATGCAAAAATGATGTATGCAGAATGATATGCAAAGGGTTTGTGATCAAGTGCTGGATCTGTTATCTACCTTGATAAGGTCCATGTGTGTTCATTAGTCCGGATGGAGGCTTAGAAAACCAGTAACCAGGTAGGGGACTCAAATAAAGAGTCACAAGTCAAAGGTTTCACAAGAACTGTCCAAAGTGATGCATTCTTAAAACAAAACTAGTAACAGGGTATGATGAGGCCAAGGGTTCCTGCAAAGTTGTAAACATCCCAACCCCTTCACATGTATTGTTCTAGAACAAGGATCCTCAGACTTGGATCAGTTATGAGAAGTGTAAATGCTTCTAACCCGGAGGTATAGTGTTTACAATAACCATAAAAGATCCTCCTCTAATTCACCTCAGATGCTGAAGGTCATAAAAGGTCATCCAAACTTAGCAGGCTTCCCAGATAGCCCTAGTACTATAGGAAATTCGTAGCACAGAGTTCTCAAGAAGAAACCCATGTCTGAACCGTGTTTCATATTCCCGCACCAGACTGAAATGGAATGGGAAAGAATATGAAGCCACACTAGCCTATGTGTCACTCAGGTCCCTGGTATGGAACTTAATCACTCAATGATCCCCACCCACCAAAGAAACAGCAGATCCAGCACCAATGACAGTATGAAAACGTATAAAAAACTGTAAATGAAAGCAATAAATAAAGTTGTACATAAAGCAACAAATAAAGAAATAAATAAATAAGCACAAGTAGCATATAACATCACCGTAAACACAAATCAAACAAACGCTAGGAGGAACCCACAAAAAGAACCAGAAGCCCTGGTTGCAATATAAGGTTTCCCCAGCAGAGTCGCCAAGTTGTCGCTCCCGAAGATTTGCATCCCGGTACAAGCGTGAACGGTCGGCGAAAGGAGAAATGAAATGAAGATGAATAGAGTCTCCAGCTAGGCATTTTTATCCCGAAGGAAAGGTAATGCTGCATAAACCTAGAAAGAGATGGATACGACGGTTGCGGACCAGAGAAACTGAGAAAGGGGGTTGGTTACAAACTGGGAAGGTATTAGCACCCAGATTGTCCGTCGTACTCGACGGGATCCACGCTTAAAAGATTGTGTTTAAAGGGGTAGGTGTATGTGCTATCTGTGTGCAAAAGTTGGAAGAGAATGTACAAGTATAAGTGCAAAAGAAAGTGAATTTCTCAGGAACTGATGCTTAAAAGAGAATGCTGAAAGAGGGGGGAGACACATAGACTTTTGTTCGATAGCAGTTAAGTTATGCCTACGTATCCTCGCGTGCAATGAGGAAGTCAGAACACCGTAGTTCGAATCAAAGAGACTGAAAGATAAATTGACTATGAACTGCTTGCTTGCCTATGCTCAAGTGTATGACTCGTCTGGCTCGAGTGCTAATTGTCTTGCATTAGACGGAAGAAGCAAGTTCTCGCTTGTGAGTGAGTGTGATGAGAAACGAATCCCGAAGGAGACGATTATTGTTTGTTTTTTGTGTTTTTAGTCTTTTATTGTTTTTGGTGTTTGTCATAAGTTAATGAGCTTAAGCCTAAATCAAAGGTTATAAACTTATTATATCCTCCCTTGATTAGGGATAATAAGCCTACTTAAGTATGAGATAAGCATCTCAACTTAATTACCGTAACGATGTAGGATTAAGATCATTAACCTACTTGTGGTTATTTAGATGTTTCTGGGTTTTGTTTAGTGTTAAGTAATGCGTTTAAGCCATAATCAAGGATTGGTGAACTCATTACACCATCCTAATAGAAGGATGATAGATGAGAGCACTTAATCTGGGGAAGATACCTCAACTTAATACATGATTAGGGATTAAAATCATTAGATGAAAAACCTTTATTAAAGTGGATTTTAATTAGAGGTAAGATTAAGAAGTGAGTTTTATGATTTGTAAGACAACTTGAGGGGGACTTGTCCATTAAACACTAGGGTTAGTCCTTCTTAGCCATAAAGGAAGAATTAGAACCCTAATGTAAGGCCCAAGTTACAAGTTAAATTCTTAGTGATTATTAAGTGGATTGATTAAGAGGTTTAAACAAATTAAGGGTTTAACACTTAAGATTAAAGTTATACACTCCATCCTAAGAGAAGGATGCAGGCATAACCCTAATTCCAAAGTCCTAAAACCTTAAAGGTTTAGTCTCTAATGATGAGATAGGAAGAGAGACACAAAGAAGACTCAAAGGTGAAAATTAAGGGGGACTAATCACAACCCTAATTATTATCATGCTTGGATGTTCCTATGGTTTGTAAGGCTTGAGAAAAATCTTCAAGGAAGCCACCAATGGAAGAAGCTGAAGAGATAAGTTACTTACTTCATAGGAAGATAATTAACTTAAGGAAAGAAAGTGAGAAAGAAAGAACACAAGTTAGCAAGCCCACTCAAAGGAAATCAAAATGCAGCAAAGATGCATATGAAAAAGATGAAGAGAAATGAGAAGTGAAGGAAATTCCACTTCTCAAATTAACTTACCACCTGAAAATGTTAGCACAAGAGGCATAAGGAAAGAAAAGAAATGGAATGAATCATATGCAAGGACAAAGATCAAAACCAGAAGCATTCACATGATGCAAATGATTCTATGACGTGATGCAAAGGCATACAAAATGTATATGAGTGATCATACAAGAGAATGGATGCAAATGAAGAATGCTTTGAAGTTTGAAAGTTCATGAAAGTTAATGAAAGGAAATGAATGCAAATCATGGCAAATGAATGAAGAAATGATCAATAATGATTCTAACATGTCCTAATATGTCTAAGATGACATATGAATGTATGAAATGTCATGGCAAGTTCATGTATGGATGCATATGCAAGATGAATGCAAGTGAAGATGAAAAATTAGAGTTACATGAAAGGATGAGATGCAAATGGCAAGGACAGAAGCAAGTGACATGATAAAAAATTGAAAATTCACTCAAAGGAACTCTAAACCTATACTAGGTTACCATCCAAAGGGGGAGGTCAGAAGCTAAGCCTAGAGTGAGTTATGAATTTCCTAAGTTTCTAGGGTTTTTTTGGGTGATCTTCAATGTAAAATGCTAAACAAATTGAAAATGAAAGATAAATTCATGCCAAACATATCCTAGATACTAAATGATATACAAAAAACAATGCAAAAATAATCATCTTCAAACTCTTCTTGGTTAGGCAGAAAAGATTTTTCCAAGTTAGGGTTCAAAAATAGGATTTAAATGACCCTTAATTCAAATAAATTTCTCAAGTTATCATCAAACCTAAAAATAAATTTGTGTGAAGAGTTTGAAAATGTTTCTAAATGCAAAGGGATGATTCATGATTTTTTTGGTGATTTTTAAAAACTTAAATGGTATTTTAATTAATTAAATTCAATTAATTAATTAAAATAAACATTTAAATATTTTAAAAATACAATTTTTATGCAAAAAATAAAATAAAAATCATTTTCTGATTAAGAAAAGTATTTGGAATAAAAAAGCAAAAGGAAATATTTTTGGGATTTTTCTAGGTATTTTAAAATAATTATGCAATATAAATGAATAAAAATGAAATAAAAATGAATTTAATGGAAAGTATGAAGATCTGATGGACCAGATTTAAAGTTGAGGGAAAGGGGTTGACTGGCACGCAGACCAAGGGCAGGAATTGTTTATGACCTAATTTCAATTAATTAATTTAATTAATCCTAATTAAAGCTTAATGACCAATCTCATCCGTCCAAACATGCGCGGGAAGGGCCATCCAAGGTCTGACATTCAAACTCACCCTAAACCCTAATTAAACCCTAATTAACCTCAGACGGCCGGAACAGTGCTCTGGTCGTCTTCTCCGGTCACCCCCTCACCTGATACACTCAAAACGCATCCCCAAGACCCCTAAAGCTCCAGAATCAATCCTCTAACATCATAGAACATAAATCCAGCAACAAAAACAATTTCTCATGCATCAAAATGAAGAATCGAAGAAGAACATTTTTAGGTCAAAACTTTCAGAAGCTCATGAAATCCTCATTTCTTAACCATTTTCAAAAATAAAGACATTATGATGATCAACATATCACATAGAATCAATTAGTAACTTAAAAAACAAGTTCTAAAAAAAAAAGTTCTTGATGATACCTGAGCTGGAGCTTTCGAAACTGGAGCTTTCGAAACTGGAGCTTTCTGACCACTTCTTTGATGCTTTTCCACTCCCCTTGATCCCCTTATGCTTTTGGAATGCTTGGAACAAGTTTATATGGAGTGTTTTGAAGGTTTCAGTTCAGAGGTGAGTGAAATCGTGTTTTGGATTCTTGAGGTTTCAGGCTTGTTTAATGGTTGGGAAATGATCTAGAGAGTGTATGGAGATGATTGGTGAAGTTTGTTTGAAGTTTTGATGGCTGGTTTATGAATTTCGAAGAAATGAAGTTTGAGAGGGATTTTGGCACTCTGAATGTGTGAGAGCTAGTAGGCTTGTGTGAGTATGAAAATGAATCCCTTGAAGCATGTATGTGAAGCTGTGATAGGTCAGAATAGTTGGTGTGGGCTATGTTGATTGGTATGGGGTGATTTGAAAAAAGTCAAGGTTGGTTGTACTTGAGGTATGGGCACATGGCAGGTCTGGATTTGGGCATGGCTTGGCTCAGCAGAGATCAAGGAAAGCTATAGAAACAGACTTTGTGTGCTGATGCAAGTGTAAGAGAAGCTTTGTACCATTTTGCAAATTTGAGATACTTTGGCCCTTTTAAGATTTCTTGAAGTTCAAGGCATGAAAGTGTATGATCCTTGGGACAATTCTGATAAAAATGAGTTATACTATGATGGTATGATGTTTAGAGATGCATTAGAGGTCATGAAATGGCTTGGCAAGTGGTTTTGCAAAAAATCCTCTTTGGTGTATTCTTGAAAATTATAGGATTTTTGCCAACTTTGAAGGATCATAACTTGAGTTCCATAATGAATTAGAACATGTTCTTGTACTTTTTGAAAAGGGAAAGACCTAATCTACAACTTTCATGACCAATAATTTTTCATTTGAAGCTTTTTTGGTTGAGAAAGAGGAGGTTGAAGAACTTTCCCAAAATGGAAAGTTTCCATTACAAGTCATTTCCATTTTTGGCAACTTTTGGTTTAGCTCAAGTTTATTCATTTTTGTGAACTTCCAAGCACTTAAATGATCAAATAAATATCATATAACTTCAATTTGATGAAAATACCCCTTTGGTTCCATTGTTGGGGGCCTCAGATGCCCTGATTTGGCTCTAACTTGCTCAAGAAGTTACCCAATGAATAGATGACTTCCACAATGAATTTCTTCATCAAACTTGGTAAAAATGATCCTTATAACATCTTAAGAACATTAGAAACAAGAATGACCCAAAAATTTGGAGTTAAGGCCTCTAAAACCAAAACCCTAATTTTGGTCATCTGTGCAATGAAAACTTTAGCTCTGCTTCCATGCTTTCCCAGTTCTTGTGATTTCTTGACTTCCTTGAACTTTGAGGGATATAATATGATGATAGAACACACATGGAACCTCTTGGAACACTTGGAGGCCTTTGGAGTGGCTCATATGGATCCTTGGATTGCTCAGATCACAAACCCTAGATGCAAATGAACTTGAACTATGCAGATGAAACAAATATGCAATATGAGATGATATGTTTAAACTTATGCAATCATGAAAAATAAAAGCCAGTGGTGTGATATGAGTGAGGGGAAATTTGGGGTGTTTACAAAGAGAGCTAATCATACCTCTGTAGATCTTCTGATCTACTTTCTTACTTACCTATTCCTTTTCCAGAATACACATGGGATGCATAGGAGTTTTCGAAATCTTACTATCTGACATATCAAATTTTTTTCAGAAGTTCCTTGACATATTTGCTTTGATGTATATGTGTTCCTTCTGGTGTTTGATTGTTTTGTATTCCCATAAAGAGCTTTAATTCTCCAATCAGACTCATTTCAAATTATGTATGCATCGACTTAGCAAATTCCTTTCCCAAGGCACTTTTAGTGGAACCAAAAATAATATCATCTACATATATTTGACAAATCAGTTTAAAGGTTTTGCAGAAGATATTTGTGTCCACTTTCCCTAAGATAAAATTATTTTCCAAGAGAAAGTTACTTAGTCTTTCATACCAAGCTCTGGGAGCTTGTTTCAAACCGTATAAATATTTATTATGTTTGTAAACATGTTCTGTAAATTTAGTATTTTCAAAACCAGGGGGTTGGTGTACATAAACTTCTTCATCAATATAACCATTCAAAAATGAACTCTTGACATCCATTTGATAAAGAGTGATGTCATGATTAACAACAAATGAGATTAAGAGTCTAATTGATTCTAACCTTGCGACTGGTGTAAAGGTTTATGTGTAGTCTATTCCTTCTTGTCGACTATAACCTTGTGCAACCAGCCGTGCTTTGTTTCTGACGACCTCACCTTGTTCATTGATCTTTTTTCTGAATACCCATTTGGTGCCAATAATGTTCAATCCTTTTGGTCTAGGAACTAAATTCCACACGTCATTTCTGGTGAATTGATTTAGTTCTTCTTGTATTGTAAGTATCCTATCATTTTCTGAAAGTGCTTCTTCTACAGAAGTTGGTTCAATTAGAGAGACTAGTTCCATTAGATATTCTTCAGAGTTTCTGAATAATGACCTTGTTCTGATTGGATCATCATTCTTTCCCTAAATCATATCTTCTGGATGATTCAACGTGCTTCTGGATTGTTTCTTCTGACGGGGTTTTTCAGTATTGGTTGAGGTGATTGTCTTATCTTGTTCTATGGCTGGTTTATCTTCAGATGTTATGTCTTTAGTGATTTGAACTTCTATATTTGCAAGAGATTCATTTTGCTTTGGTTTTTCAGAGCCAAGCTTATCATCAAATCTGACATAGATGGATTCTATCACAATTCGTGGTTCTGTGTTGTATACTCTGTATCCTTTTGAACTTTCAAAGTATCCAAACATATAACATTTTTGTGCCTTAGAATCAAACCTGTTCAGAGGATCGTTAGTATTCATAATAAAACAAGTGCATCCAAATGGATGAAATTAAGAAATGTTGGGCTTTCTATTCTTCCACAATTCATAAGGAGTCTTCTTCAGAATAGGTCTTATAGAGATTCTATTCTGAATGTAGCATGTTGTATTTACTGGTTCTACCCAAAAATGTTTAGCCATGTTTGTCTCTTTGATCATGCTTCTGGCCATCTCTTGTAATGTCATGTTCTTACGTTCTACAACTCCATTTTGTTGTGGAGTTCTAGGGAAAGAGGAATTATGAGAGATGCCATTTTCATTAAAGAGTAATTCCAATTTTTTGTCTTCAAATTCTCCACCATGATCACTTCTGACTTTAACAATTCTAAACTCTTTTTCATTTTGAACTTGTTTGCAGAAGTTAGAAAATATAGCAATTGACTCATCCTTGTGCCTAAGAAACTTTACCCATGCCCATATGCTATAGTCATCTATAATCACTAATCAATACTTCTTACCACTGATAGAGGCAGTTTTCACTGGACCAAACAAATCAATGTGTATTAGTTCTAATGGTCTAGAGGAAGAGATAACGTTTTTAGGTTTAAAAGCAGGTTTAGAAAATTCCCCTTTCTGACATGCTTCACACAGAGCTTCTGAGTTGAACTTCAAGTTAGGAAGTCCTCTGACCAGATTGAGTTTGTTAATCTGAGACAATCTTCTCATATTAACATGTCCCAATCTTCTGTGGCATACCCATTTCTTAGTGTCCACAGACATTAGGCATTTTACGTTCTGACTTTTCATTCCATAAAGTTTTATTTTATATATGTTGTTCTTTCTCTTTCCACTAAATAGGATTGTTCCATCTTTCTGACTAACAACCTTACAGAACTTATGATTGAAGATTATGTCATAACCATTATCACTTAATTGACTTATGGATAACATATTATGCCTTAATCCTTCTACTAATAAAACATTAGAGATAGAGGGAAGTGTACCATTTCCAATAGTTTCAGAGCCAGTAATCTTTCCTTTTTTATTGCCTCCAAAGCCTACGTATCCTCCAGCTTTCAACTCAAGACTTTGGAACATATGCTTTCTTCCCGTCATGTGTCGTGAGCAATTAGAGTCCAGGTACCAAGATTGATGTTTCAGTCTGGCTGTCAAAGACATCTCTTCTGTGTCAGAATCTGATTTTGATTCTGGTGAGTTGACATCTTCTGGTATCTTTGCCATCAATGCAATGTTGGCATGTTCATCTTCTGAATCTGAATCTGCTTCAGAAGATTCTCTATCATCCCATGTTTCCATTAGACTTTTCTTCTTCTCTCTGTTTAATTTCTTTCTATGCTTCTCTTTCTGATGTTTTGGGCAGTCACACTTGTAGTGTTCAGGTTCCTTGCATTCATAGCACACTACTTCTTTGCTTCTAGGTTTCCTGTGACCAGAGGATGATTTTGAGTGATTGCTTGATCTTCTGATATTTCTGAACTCCTTCTGACGATGCTTCCAGAGTTGTTGAACTCTTCTGGATAAAAGAGATAATTCATATTCTTCTGATGAGCCTCCATAACTTTCTTCTTCTTCTTCCTGCAAAGCTTTAGAATTAGATTTGTTAGATTTAAGAGCAACAAACTTACCTTTCTTCTGAGTTTCATCTTCTTCTAGTTCTATCTCATGACTTCTCAGTGACCTAATCAATTCTTCAAGACATGTATCATTCAGATTCTTTAATAGCTTCAAAGCAGTGAGCATGGGTCTCCAAGCCTTTGGCAAGCTTCTGATGATCTTCTTCACATGATCTGCTGTTGAGTAGCCTTTGTCCAGAACATTCAGTCTAGCAACCAGAATTTGAAACCTTGAGAACATCTTCTTAATTGTTTAATCTTCTTCCATCTTGAAAGCTTCATACTTCTGGATAAGAGCCAGAGCTTTTGTCTCCTTGACTTGAATTTTTCCTTCGTGTGTCATCCTCAGAGAGTCGAACATGTGTTTTGCAGATTCTCTGTTAGTGATATTTTCATATTCTGTGTAGGAAATAACACTCAGAAGTATGGTTCTGGCTTTGTGATGGTTACTGAATTCCTTCTTCTATTGAACTGGCATATTCTTTCTTTCTATCTTCTAACCATCTGCTCCAACAGGATGAAAGTAGCCATCTATCACCATATCCCAAAGATCTTCATCTAGAGCCATAAAGAAACTCTACAGAACATCCTTCCAGTAGTCAAAGTTGTCACCATTGAACACTAGAGGTTTTACGTTGCTCTTGTCATTTTGATAATCATTGTTGTTGTTGACTAAATCTGTCATTGTGTTTGTTTTCTGGATCTTCTACTGACACAGTTAAGTGTATTTCCCATAACCTCGACCTCTGATACCAATTGAAGGAGCGGAAAACACAAGGAAAGGGGTTTGGAATTGGGTTTTTGAAAATAATGACTGTAAATGACACTTTGATTTATCCTTGTTCGTTTAAACTCAAACTACATCCAGTCCACCCTCCAAGATGATTTTGCCTCTCTCAATGAGGTCTTAATCCACTATTCAAAGACTATGAATACAACCACTATGACCTATAATCAAAGTCTTCTTGAGTTTGCTGACTACACTAGTCACTCAAGGAAATCACAAAGAGTTTACAAAATGTTGTAACAATAATTACTTCAGAGAGCTATTATCACTAGGTGATAGTTTTTACAAAAATTAAGTACACAGTAAGAAATTTATTAATGATTTACGCGCATGTGTAAGTGCTCCAATTTCTTCAAGATGTCTCCTTTATATAAGCGTTTGAATAGGAGGTCCGTTTGGAACATCTGGTGCCATATTTGGATGTTTGTAAATAGCCATAATGTCCTTCCAAAATAAAGATTTTGTTCCCAGCCGTTATTCTTGATTCCCTCTTAATTATCCTTTATTATGAGAATCCGAATATACTAAATGCCCATCAGAGTATGATTGAAAAATCACAACAACGAAAGCTTATTTGATGAGAACTTCTTTCTATCATCAGATCTTCTATAGGAGGTGAGTTTGGCTTGAGTACCATTAGAAAATGCTTATCAACCTTAGATTCATTCTTTTCTTGAGAACTTCTATCCTACACATGGAGAATGATTTAGTGCTATAATTTGTTCTTATAAAATATTGTTATCATCAAAACTATATAAGAGAAGTAGAATCAAAATCTTGTTCTAACAAAGATGAAAGGTACGGTAGGAAGGTTATTTTTCAACTTAAAGAAGTTTTCGTGATTTTCGCAGGTGAGAGTTTTTGTGTGATGAGAATGAAGAATATGTGAGTAGAGAAGTTATGGATGAAGGAAAAGGATGGGGTCGAGTGAAAAATGGAATATGTGAGAGCAGAGAGTTTATTTTTTGTATATTTTTCTCCAGGGGTTATTAGCTTCTTCCCCACTTATTTTTTTGAGAGTGAGAGTTAGGCTCGTTTTATAGAATTCATGGAAGTGTTATGGGAATTGAAATGAGGAAAATTGATGAGTTGTTTGTGTCTTGTGCGTGAAATCAATGGAGGGTGGAATGTGCGAGGGAATCTGTTTGTAGTGGACAGGCTAGTATTTGGTGCACTGTGTAGAATTTGTGTTGCATTTTGCAATGGGACCATGTTGGAAAGTTGTGGATTGGCTTAAACGTGTGTATGGAAAAGCTTCAGAATAAAAGCTGTATCAACTTAAAGCAATCCATTTTTTATTACTGAAAATATTTTTTATGTTTTATTCAGTGAAAAACTAGTAACACAACAACAACAACAATAATAATAATAATAATAATAATAATAATAAAATAAAGGTAAATAATAATAAATAAATAAATAAATAAATAAATAAAACTTAAAGAAATTTAATGAAACTATTTTGATGAATAAATAAAATAAATAAATAAATAAATAAAATTGGATTTTATAATATAAAAAATGGACTTGGAGGAATACAATAAAGATGTAAAAAAATGGATATGAAATTGGAATATGGATGAATTGCCAAAGCACCAAAATACATTGATTTTTTTCGCAGCCCAAGCGCATAAACTGACAAACTCAAACAAACATTGTTTTCTCGCACAAACTTAAGTTCGATCAATGACACACTTTTTTTGGAGTTTTATGAATAATGGTTAACGAATAAAAGTAAATATGCAGGTAGGACAAATTTGTGGTATGACAAGGTGCACAAATGGAATGATGTTCCCATGATTAGTGTGACATGGCACTACGGGAAAACAGGGCTTAGAGAGCGCTTTTTTTGACCTTAGATAACGCTTTAAAAGGCCCCAAATAGAGAGCGTTTTTTAAGAAAAAGTGCTTTCTGAAGTAGGCCTTAAAAAGCGCTCTCTATGATATGCCATTAGACAGTGCTTTTAAAGCGCTTTCTATTGTATACGTTGAAAATTTTAATAATTATTTTTACATTACTTTAGAGAGAGCTTTTATGAAAAAGTGCTTTCTTTGGTCCCTGATTAGAGAGCGCTTTTGAAAAGGGCTTTCTAAAGGCTACCTATAATTTTTATTTTATTTCTTGAATAACTTTAGAGTGCGCTTTTAGGAGAAAGCGCTTTCTATTGTGGAACTTAGAGAGCACTTTTAAGAGAAAGCGCTCTCTAAAGTGTACCTATAAATGCCTTTTTTTGGCGCAGAACCTGTAAATGCCTTTTTTTGGCAGTATACCAGTATAAAACAATTCTAAAGTGTACCAGTATAATTCACATTATTATAAACCATTCCAAACCATTTTTTCAAACCATTTCATCATTTATATAAACTAATTCATTTATATCCATTTCAAACCAATATAAACAATCTCAATATTATCGGTATTTATCACCGGAAACTATATATATATATATATATATATATATATATATATATATACATTAAACCAATTCATTTATACCACACATCATGTATATATATACCACAATATTAACCTATTTATACCTTAAATTATCTGTTTTTCTATAATAAATTCACTCAATTCCTCCATAATTTCACCAATTTGTGCGGCCGTATAATGATGACACGCAAATTCTTCAAAGTACTACATAACAAAACAAAATATGCATTAATTAGTTAATATCTGATAATATGCATAATATACGATATTAAAATAAATCCTGTTATAAATTTATGCTTACCTGATTAGGAATCTCTAATTGATCCAATTGAATGATTTCTCTCATGAACCTCAAAACGTAGTACCCGCAGTCTATGCCATTTTTCTATCGAGGACACTACATATAGACAAACAAATTTGTGTTATCAAGTAGCATCCCTAATAAGTAACATTGTGAAAATTAAATTAATTACCTGCACATGGATCCATGGAATAGTGTTTGCTTTAATCCGTGTAACTCGATAATCTCTTTGTGCTCGGTACACTAGTATTGATCTATAAAAGAAAAATGTAAATTTAGAACAATCTCACAGAAATAATTAAATATACAAATACACACGAATATTTCGAACAATCTCACTTACGTATCAACCACTTCCTTCATACTCGGTTATGTTGACCAATCATGCTCTATTGAGTTCAAATAATAGACCACTTCTCTTGTATGATTAATTGCAACCAACAACCAGTGTCCACTGTAAAATATAACAAAAGTTTAGATGGATAACTTATATGAAAAAGATACAAAGATTATAATGAAATTAGAATGACAATCTTACTTGTGTACAGTATTATACGGTAAAAAAACAAAGTTTATGTATTGGATGCCATGTATCTGTCAACTAAGTATTGTCTTACTGTATCCTCATTCAAACCAATTGTCGTATAGTTGACACTAGTGGAAGCAAGGAAACGGAATCGGTTTAACAATTTTGACCCGCGCATGAGTTTGTCATACAAGTACCTTAAATAAAAACAAATAATAGACATTAGACTATTTTCATTGAAATGTTCCAATAAATTGTTCAAGTAAATAAATAATAGATTGATCGGAGTACCAGATGTAGGCATGCATAACACCGATGCCTAATGTTTGATGCTTGAGAATCTGCTCAATGTCCTCTATTCTGATTATCTCCGAATGAGGAAAACCAAAAACACCTTCGTCAAAGTCTATTTGACGAATACAACCTTGCATCACATTTGATATTGACACAAGTGTATCAAGACACGATCGAAAGCGAGTTGCAGCAGTTCTTCTTACAGGAACCTTTTTCTTGCTCTTGACCTATTGTGAAGCTTGAGCAGGAGGAACTTGTAAAGCTTGAGCAGGAGGAACTTGTGAAGCTTGAGCAGAAGGAACCTAAAAATCATATAAGTTAAGTAAAGTAGAAAATCATAAAACTTTTAAATCTAGATCATAGAATAATACTTTAAATGTACCTCTCTTTTTTGTGATGCAACAGACTCTTTTTCTGGAAAAAGCCTTTTAGATGGGGGTTATGTAGGGGTCTAAAATTACCATATTGCAAAAAAATGTACGTAAGGTTCAGAATGATTTTCATAATGGTTCAGAATTGACATTTGAATTCTAAGATATTCATAAGGATTTTAACCTTACCTCATCATCTATAATAATAAGGTCTGACGGCCTTGCTACAAACGAGCCTAAAGCCTCTCCCAACGATGTTATCTCTATAACAGTGTTAGGTATAGGTAGTGCCGCACCCATATCTACAACAATATCAATTGACACTTTCAGACATCCATGAGGGAGTGGATTATGGTAAAGTAACTCTCCCGCTCTGTTATACACTTTTCCTTTGCCAACCATGCGATAAGTCGGTAATGAAAAATACAACTGACAAGAGGAAATGCCCTGAAGCACTAGTGAAAGCATAATTGTTAATGTGTGTAAAGGTTAATTAAAATAAAAGTGTTAATTTAATTAAGATAAATATGTGCTATAATTACCTCAGGAATTTTATTTTCACAATTGATACTAGCTTTGTCACTAGTATCTTTTAACCCAGAACTGCGCTTAGACGCTTCATACATCTCTTTATCCTTTTGCAATGCAGTGACTTGTGCCTTAAGTTCCTCTAATGTTTTCATCACTTCTTGATTGCTAGGATTTTTTATTTTTGGTTGCTTATACAAGGAAGAGGGCGTCACACCAAATCCTTTACCCCTCACTCGACCGGAATACTCAGGAACATTTAGTACTCGACTAAGAATGCTCCTGCAATCCTAATCCTCACCTGTGGTTAAGGATTTAGATAGACTCTCCTGAAATTCATTGACAAATCGAAAATTATTAGTGGGTATTAAAGACATAATATTATACTTACACATTTCTCATAATCTTGTTGAACGTCTTCTCTAGGAACTCCACTCTTTCCCACACGAGCAGCCTTCCATAAAATATGTTCCGGAAGAGATTTTTCTGCATTTTTCTCCTCTTCCAACTAAAAATTGAGAAAAATAATAAGATCGTCAATTATAACATATTGAGACAATTAATAAGATCATATCATTTATATATAGTTACCATTTTTTGTTGTAAGCGTGCATATCCCTTTCGGCCTTTTCTGTATGGATATGCGGGTTTTGAGGCTCTTTTGCGATTAATGGCACTCAAATCCTGGATAAACAAGTTTAAGGCATATCAGAACAAACTAATGCAAAGATAAACAAGTATATAATACAATTAATAGACATGAAATTAAAAGATAAATAAATTTACATTGAATTTTGTGTTTTTCCATTTGGCTACAAAAGCTTTCCATTCTTCCGGTGTAATCAAATCAGCATACAATGGTGGAAGTTCTGCTTCAACAAAAAACTTTTGATCATCCCTCAGATATTTGTTTGATAATAAGGCTCGAAATCCTCTATGTCTCTTTTCGGCCAATTGGAGACAATACTTTTTGCGGCTTTCATCAATATTAAAGGAACTTTACAAAAAACACATACACATATAAACATAAAATGTGTTAGTATAAGTGTGTTAGTATAAGTCAAAAGAAATCTAATAACACATCAATCATGTTTGGTAATCAAGTACCTCTATCTAACTCCATAACTTATCTTTACCAGCTTCCAATATTGAATTCCTCCAATCATCACTAGTAATTGGAATGTGATGGCGGACAAGTTAACCAATGTATGAAGCCAACATTGAACCATTAGGCTCAATTAGTTGGTCCTCATCGCTCCAATGTACATCAAATTTCACCCCTTTGACTCTAGCACGGTGAATTGACCGCATAATTATTATTCCACGTTTTATTTCACTTTCTACATTCAAAGCTTTTTCTTGAGTTTCATTTGCATCATGTGTCCCATGTGCGTCTTCTTCATTACTAGCCATTATACCTATAAGAAATAAAAAACAAAAATTAAATGAAAAATTATAATGACAAATCTAAAATTCAACATGTCAAATCTAAAATCCATAATCTATAATCCATCGAATGATATAACATGTCAAATTATAATGACAAATCTAAAATCCAAAAATTAAATGACAAATATAAATTCATCAACAATGTACAACATAAATATCATTAGTACCTTTTTTTAGGAAAATCTAAATTCATAATTTATAATCAATTACTAGCCATTAGTACCTTTTTTAGGCACGTCTCTTTCTTTTCTTGGTAGGAATATGTTCTACCCGTCTCTTAACAACACGGACGGTTGGATTGATCCAAATACCCTCATTATGATCATTTCTAGTAAATGATTCAATATCACCTTGAACGTTTCTAGTCAATGATTCAATATCTTCATCAATATCACCTTGATCTCCAATGTTATCATCAAGTACTTTGTTCGATAAAAGCACTATACACCACTTTGTACTTGTCGAATCATTAACATAGAACACTTGTTTAGCTTAAGAGGCAAGAATAAAAGGCTCATCTTTGTATCCCACCCTATTAAGATCCACTTGCAAAAATCCCAAATTATCCATTCGTACACCATTGTTGTTTTCAACCCACTTGCAACGAAATATAGGAATCTGAAACTTCTGATAATCAAACACTCAAACGCGCTCGATAACTCCAAAATATGACATATTTGCAAATTTGGGGTTTAAGTCTTTCACACTTGAAATGTGCATTGCTTCAGCTACCACAATGACACCACTATTTTCCATTGTACTTTTATCATCTGTTCTTTGTCTAAACACCCCAAATTTGCCCCCACCCATTCACACCATGGCTTGTGATCATTTCATATGCATAAACTCAATCATAGCATCTCATATCACATTTTTGGTTCATTGCATTAGTTCAAAGTCATCTGCATCTAGGGTTTGTGATCTGAGCAATCCAAGAGCTTCTTGAGCCACTCCAAAGGCCATAAATCACTTCAAAGGGGTCCATATATGTTAAAGTATCATATTATATCCTCTCAAAGTCAAGAATGTCAAAAAATCACAAGAACTGAGAATGGCATGGAAGCAGAGCCAGGTTTGACTGCACAGATGACCTAGAATTAGGGTTTTGGTTTCAAAGGCAATAACTCCAAATTTTTTGGTAATTCTTGTTTCCATTGGTCTCTATATGGTATAGGGAGTATGTATATCAATTTTCATGAAGAAATTCCATGGGGAAGTCATCTGATCAAGAGTTGACTTTTCAAGCAAGTCAGTGCAAAATCAGGGCATCTGAGGCCCCCAATGACCCAACCAAAGGGTTTTCTTCATCATTTTGATTGTGTATGATCTTTATTTGATCATGGAAGATGTTGGAAGTTCACAAAATTGAAGAATTTCAAGTCTTTTGCAAAGTTGACTTTTTGGGAAAGTTTGACTTTTTATAAAATTGCCATTTTAGGAAACTTTTTCAACCTTTACTTTTTGATTCAAAAATGCTTCAAATGGAAAAACTTTGGTCATGAATGTTGTAGAATGGATCATTCCCTTTTCAAAAAGTACAAGAACATGACCTAATTCATTTTGGATCAAAAGTTATGGCTTGTCAAAGTTGGCAAAAATCACAAAATTTGAAGTTTTCTACCAAAGAGGCAAAGTTGCAAATTCACTTGTCAAGGCAAATTGAGCTATCAAACAAACTTCTAATCTTCACACAAACATGTACCAAGACCTAAAAGTCAGATTGCACCAAAGGATCACTCATTTCTATGGCTTATGGAGCAAGATTTCTCAAAGGAAGCAAAAGTGAGGCAAGTTGCAAAAACTCACTCAAGTGTGAATCCACTTGCTTGCTGACTCCACAAACAATCCAAGGGCTCTCCACACATCTTGCTGCGCAGGACACCCCATATGTCCTTGGCTAGCAAGTGGCCCATGCTTCTCTTACACAAACTTGACATTTTGGCAACTTGAGCCATACCAATCACTAAAGCACACATAAACTCATCTGACCTATCACAATAGTTTATGCAAACAAAAAGCAAGCAAAAGCACATAACAAGAGACTCTGATCTTGACCATAGCCATAGTTATCAAAATCTCCCCCATTTGCAAGAGCCTTCGAAACACTCAGTACAAGCTACAAACATACAAACCAACTTCACAAACATACTCAGCACACTTCCCTGATCACAAAGCACCCATCACCATAGCCTAAAACTCCCTGAATCACAAACACGATTTCCACCCCACCTTGAACAGAAGTTCTGCCATCTCTCAAACCACCCATTATAAACTTCAAACAAGCATTGAAAGCTTCTCAGGGGGTCTAGTGGAGTTGATTGCAAGCAAGAAACCAGCCAGAAAGTACCAGAAACCAAAGCTTCAGTTCAGGTAGCCATCTCAAACTTTTTTTCCAGAAACATGTTTTTAAGTTCCTAGATGATTCTCTATGCTCCACTGATCATGCTGATATGTTTTGTTTCGAAAATGATTGAGTATTGAGTGTGTATGTTGCTTCTGAAACTTTTCTGACCTAAATGCATTTTGCTTCGATTCATGGATTTGATGATGGATAAATGAATTTTGATGGCTGATTCTTGTTGGGGTTGGGGAGAGGATCATTTCTGGAGAGTTTTAGGGCCTGGGGATGTGTATTAAGAGAGATAGCTTGAGTGGCTGGCCGGAGAAGACGACCGGAACAGTGTTCCGGTCGTCTGAAAGTCATTAGGGTTTGATTAATTAGGGTTAATCATAATTATGTGAATTTGAATCTCAGCCCTTGGATATGGCGCCAAGTCAATTCGCGCGCGTGTAGGTTTAAATGTTGGCCTTTGATCTTGCTGACTTTTCTCTTTTTTCAGTTTAATTTCTTTTTTATTTCATTTAAATGCATTTGTTTTCTACATTTTATAAAAAATAGCAAAACACCTTTAAAAATTCTGAAAATTTTTGTGCAACCTTTTATTAATTTTTAGAAACCAAAAACATTTTTATTTTTATTTTTTGCATTAAAAAATATTTTTAAATCATTTAAAAGTTTATTTTTAATTAATTAATGAGAATTAATTAATTAAAAATACTTTTAGGTATTTAAAAATCACCAAAAAATTCATGAAACCTTTAAAAACATTTAGAAACATTGTCCAACCCTCAAACCAAATTTCTTTTTTGATCTTGATGTCTTTTGACAATTTTGCATGGAATTAATTTCATTTCAAGGCAATATTTTGATCCAAACTTCCAAAATTCATTTCTGCCTAACCATTGAGAGTTGGACTTTGATTCTTTTTGCATTGTGTCTTGCATACCATGTAGTTTGTAGGTTTAAATTGGCATGATTTGATTTTGAATTTTCAATTTGTTTGACATTTTGCTTGGCAAGGTACCATAAAACCCTAGCATTCTTAAGAAATTCATAACCCTCATTAGGTTAAGAGTTAGAACCCCTCCTCTGGGCAGTGAGTTTGTATAGGTTTAGGGTTCCCTTGGATGTGTTTTCAATTTTTTATCTTGATGTTTGCTTCTGGTTTTGGTTTTTGTTTGGTGCATTGATTATAAACCCTAATTTGGGCTTCCTTTTGCATTCATCTTGCATTTGCTTGCATACCATGACTTGCCATAGCATTTTATGCATCCATTTGATTCATTAGACATCTTAAGAAATATTAGAAGCATGTTTGATCATTGCATCTTTCATTTTCCACTTTGTATGTCATTTGCACTTCATAACTTTTCATGTATGATCATGGTTCTAAACTTGCTTCATTTGCATCCATAGGTTTGTATGATCATCCCCATGCTTTGTTTCATGTTTGCCTCATCTCATAGCATCATTATCATCACACATATGCTTCTGGTTTTGGTTTGCATCATCACATTGCATTCCATTTGCATTGCATTCCTTTCCTTTGCTAACTTTTCAGGTGGTAAGTAACTTTGAGAAGTGAATTTGCCTTCACTTCTCACAATTTCTTTTCATCTCTCTTATGCATCATTGCTGCATTTTTTCTTGTGTTTGAGTTTGAGCTTGCTCATTCTTTTTCATCTTACTTTCTTTCTTCAAATGACTTGCCTTCTTAAATGAAGCAAGTTACTTTGCTTCTCTTGGCTCCTTTCATCTGCTTCCTGGTGGTTCCTCTGAAGATTTCTCTTGTAAACCTCACAAACTTTAGGAACAACCAAGCATGAAAATAATTAGGGTTTTGATTAGTCCCCCATTTAGATTTTACCTTTGTGTCTCATTGAGTCTTCTCTTCTCATCTCATAATCAAGGACTAAACCCTAAATGCTTTGAGGCTTTGTGATTAAGCTTATGCCTGCATCCTTCTATTAGGATGGAGTGTATAACTTTAATCCTAAGTGTTAAACCCTTAATGTGTTTAAATCCTTTAATCAATTCACTTAATAATCATCAAGACACCAAGCTTGTAACTTGGGCCTTGCATTAGGGTTCTAATTCTTCCTTAGCTGGTTAAGAAGGACGAACCCTAGTGTTAATGGACAAGTCCTCCTCAAGTTGTCTTACAAACCCTAAAAATCACTTCATCATCTTATCTTTAACTAAAATCCACTTAATAAAGGTTTTGTTTTGTAATGAGTTTAATCCCTAATCATGGATTAAGTTGAGGAGCCTTCCTCAGCTTAAACATTCTCATCTATTATCCTTCTATTAGGATGGTGTAATGAGTCTGTTTAATCCTTGATTATGGCTTAGTCTCATTACTCAACACTAAACAAAAACCAGAAAAACATCTAAATAATCACAAGTAGGTTAATGATCTTAATCCTGCATCAAAGGTGATTAAGTGTGAGAAACTGACTTCACACTTAAGGTATTCTCATTACCCCTAATCAGAGGGAAGATGTGATGAGTTTACTAACCCATTGGTTTAGGCTTAAGCTCATTAACTTATGACAAACTTTCAAAAGCAATAAAAGATTGAAAACTCAAAAACAAACGATAATCGTCTCCTTCGGGATTCTTCTCTCATCTCATTCACTCATAACCAAGAACTTGCTTCTTCCGTCTAATGCAAGACGGTTTGCACCTGAGCCAGACAGGTCATACACTTGAGCATAGACAAGTAAGCAGTTCACAAGTCAATTTACCTTTCAGTCTCTTTGGGTCGAACTACGGTGTTCTGACTTCCTCATTGCATGAGAGGATACGTAGGCATAACTTAACGGTTATCGAACAAAAGTCTCTGTATATTTCCCCTCTTTCCAGCATTATTCTTTTAGCTTCATGATCTTGAGCATTTCATCTTTGTTCTTACACTGACACTTCACATATTTCACTTCACACTCCTTTTACACTGACACCTGTACATCCTTTTCCAGCTTTGGTACACAAATTGCACTGACACTACCCCTTTAAAACACAAGTCTTTTAAGCGTGGATCCCGTCGAGTACGACGGACAATCTGGGTGCTAATACCTTCCCAGGTTGTAACCAACCCCCTTTCTCAGTCTCTCTGGTTCGCAACCGTCTTATCCATATCTTTCTAGGTCTATGCAGCAATGCCTTTCCTCCGGGATAAAAATGCCTAGCTGGCGACTCTCTTCTTTCTCTTGAGTTCACTCCTGTGTGTTCTCATCCCCCTTTCGCCGACCGTTCGCGTATGTACCTTTATCTGGGCCTTTCCCATTTATCGGGAGCGACAGCTTGGCGACTCTGCTGGGGAAACTTATATTGTAACCAGGGCTTCTGGTTCTTTTTGTGGGTTCCTCCTAGCGCTTGTTTGATTTGTGTTTACTGGGGTGTTATGTGCTATTTGTGTTTGTATATTTGTTTTATTTACTACTTTATGTACAGTTATTTATTGCTTTCTTTACAGCTTTACATATATCATACTGTCATACTGTTATCTGGCTGGATCTGGTTTTGTTGCTTTGGTGGGTGGGGTTCCATTGAGAGTTTAAGGTCCTATACCTGGGACCTGAGTGACACCTAGGCTAGAGTGGTTCATGTTACTTCCCATTCCATTTCGGTCTGGTGCGGGAATATGAAACACGGTTCAGATATGGGTTTCTTCTTGAGAACTCTGTGCTACAGATTTCCTGTAGTGCTAGGGCTATCTGGGAAGCCTGCTAAGTCTGGATGACCTTTATTATGACCTTCAGAAACTGAGGTGAATTAGAGGAGGATCTTTTATGGTTATTGTAAACATTGTACCTCCGGGTTAGAAGTGCTTACACTTCTCATAACTGGTCCAAGTCTGAGGATCCTTGTTTTAGAACATCACCTGTGAGGGGGTTGGGTTGTTTACAGGTTTGCAGGTACCCTTGACCTCAACATACCCTGTTACTTTGTTTTGATTAAGAGTACTCCATTTTGGAACAGTTCTTGTGATTTTTAACCCTGGATATGTGACTCTTTAATTGAGTCCCCCACCTTGGTTACTGGACTTATGAACCTCCATCTGGATTTCTTGAACATACATGGACCTATATCAAGGCAGTTAGTCAGATCCAGCTTGATCACAAACCCTTGCATATCATTTGTATACATCATCATTGCATCATTTGACATTTGCTTATTTGTTTTTCAGGGTATCCATACTATACTTTGGCTTGGTTTTGACCCCTTCATCTGCATAGGCCTTTTCTTCACCAGTATCTGCTTCAGCTATTCCTCATCAGCTACCTGCTTCAGTCACCTGCATCACCAGTCTCAGCCTGTCAGTGGCCCATCTTCTAGTATCAGTCATCATCATCAGCATCTGTTCTTCAGCAACATGGCACCTAAGAAGAGCAACATCTCCTATCATTTCTTTGAGCCTTAGCTAGCTGGCATCAGGAAGGTCCAGGCCCTGATTACTCCAGACCATATACCACTATTCAGAGAACATTATGGAGGCATCCTTGATGTGGTTATGGATTTGGACCCTTCACAGAGGAGCTTGATTCATACTTGCCTGCAGTTCTATGATCCCCCTCTGAGGTGCTTCACCTTCCAGAATTTTAAGTTGGGACCCTTATTGGAAGAATATTCATCACTGATTGGTGTACCCATCAGGGGTGGAGTCCCCTTCAACCCTGAGATGGCTTTCCATAGTAATGAAGAGGTGGCAAAGGCATCGCATCTGGAACCAGTTCTAATTGAGCAGAACATGACAGCCAAGGCTGGAATCTCTGGCCTGCACTTGGATTTCTTGACCTCTCAGGCTATTCTGAAGGCCTCCTTGGGGGAGTGGAAGGCAGTCTGTGCATTATTAGCCCTCAGCATATATGGGGTTATATTATTTGCAGATGAGCCTAAGTTTATTAGCAAGAATGCAATCCATCTTTTCATTCTGAAGAACCCAGTGCCCACTTTACTGGGAGATCTCTACTACTCTGTTCACCAAAGGAATGAAAAGCAAAGGGGAAGATTAGTAAGATGTTGTGCTCCTTTGTTCCATACCTGGTTACTCAAACACCTCCCCAAGACTGATGCATTCTTTAATCCTCACCAACAAAAGAACTGGGCTAGGAGGCTTGTTGCTTTAACCTCAGATGATATCAGGTGGTGCACTCAGAGCACTAAGGGCAGGGACATCATTACTAGCTGTGGGCAGTTCCCTAATGTACCCCTGATAGGAGTGAAGGGTTGCATCAACTACAACCCTCTGCTATTCAAAAGACAACTGGGCTATGCATTGGTCCACCCTCCTAGAGTACAAGATCTAGCTGAGACCCTTTATTGTGAGATCAAGCCTAATCTGGCTGTTGTCAGGCAAGCATCCTGGGCTTGGGACAATGTCCAGACTAAAGGGGTAACCATTCTTGGGAGATGCAACAATGTGGCCTCAGCTCAATATTATGAGTGGTCTCATGCAAGGGCTCAAATTTCTGGGATGCCCTTCACCATTGAAGATGTACCTGGACCATCCACAGCACCACCTCCAGCAACTGTCAGCCTGGAAGAGTTTGAGAAGCTAAGAGAGAGGAATGAGAATTTGTCTGAAGCCTTGAAGAGAACCCTCTGGGAGAGGAGTGATAGTCGTCTGGACATTGAATGGTTAGAAAAGCATAAGGTGGAGCATCTAGCCAGGATTGAAAAGTCAGAGGACTACATCAAGAAGTCAAGGGCAGGAGAACAGATTTTGAAGAATGCCTGCAAAGAAGCCCAGTTCCAGAGAACTAGGACTGATCTTTATCTGAAGGAGAGCCAAGCTAGGTGGGTCAGGATCACTGAAGCTCGCACTCAGGAGGATAAAAGAACTCAGGACAAGATTGAGCAGTTGGAGGCTAATGCAAAGGAGCAGCAGGAAGCCCTATTAGCAGCCCAGAGGGAAATCTCAGAATTGAAGCTCAAAGCCGGTGTGAAGAGGTCAAAAGACCAGGGCAGGCACAAGAAGCTACCCACTGCTATCACCACCAGGAATCTTCTTATCAGAAACCTCACAAAGCATCCGACTGATCTTGTGACTGAAGCACTCTTGAAGGAGGTCCATGAGGATGAGTTTGGTCTTGGTGTCTGACTTTTGCTTGTTGTTGCTTTCATTTCATGTACTTTTCTTTTTCTTATATTGTATTTTGACCCCTCAGAGGTCATGTATTGTAAAAAACAAACTATGTATCATTCACTTTTTGTAATATATTCATTAGCTTGTTTCATTTGGATCTCTCTCTCCTAAGCAACATCAAACAGCATCTTCCTCGGGGTCTGGAAAGGTCAAAACCAAATGCCAAGCCGGATACCTTGGAAACAAATAAGCATACTGCATTGCATGCTAACCTTTTGTTTTGTTTTGTAGGTTTTGTTTTGTTTTTGTTACTAACTCTGTTGTGGTTCAGGAACTATTGCTCGACGTCGGGTGTTCCCACTCAACCGTCCACACAGATATCCTACCCGCAACAACCTTCCGGGTATACAAATGGACCAAGTACAGCAGGACCTTACAGAGGTCAGGACTCAAATGGCTAATGAGAGTCTGGAAATGAGAAATCATATGACCCAGTTTATGGAGGTGATGAATGGATTGGCACAGAGCCAAGAGAGATTAAGGGCACTAGTAGAAAGGCAGACCCAGGAGGAACCCCATCTAGGGACTGGGGGGACAAGCAATAATGATAGGGTTCAGCCTCATGTTAATCCTCCAGTCTATGGACCCCACCTTCATCCAGAGATCAACATCCCTGCTAATGTGCAAGGGAATGCCACTGCAGGCAGAGTATTACAGGAAGACCCCCAGGAAGATCAATTTACTGTGATGGGAGCTGGGGATGAAGCCTATGACAGAAGGCTAGACGAAATTGCTGAAAAATTGAGATCCTTGGAGTCCCAGAATTCCTTGGGCTTTGATGTTATAAACATGGGTTTAGTGGACGGGGTCAGGATTCCCCACAAGTTTAAACCTTCGTGCTTTGAGAAGTACAACGGAACTTCCTATCCCCGAACCCATTTACAATCCTTTCTGGGGAGGCTGAAGGCATATACCATGGACGAAAAGCTATGGATGTTTTATTTTGAAGATAGCTTAACAGGAGCTTCAAGGGAATGGTACTCTCATTTGACCAGAGCAACCATCAGGTGCTGGAAGGACCTGGCTGAGGCCTTTATCAGACAATACCAGTACAACTTGGATATGGCTCCCAACAGGACCCTCCTGATGGGAATGTCTCACTCATCCAGGGAAAGCTTCCGGGAGTACGCCCAGAGGTGGAGACAGCTTGCAGCTGCGGTCCAGCCACCCATGTCAGAGAGGGAAATGGCTGATATGTTTATGAACACCCTCCAGGGGACATACATTGACAGGCTAGCTGCCTTTTCTTCCACCAGCTTTGCTGACGTGGTCATAGCCGGGGAAAGAATTGAGAGCCTATTAAAGATGGGCAAGATTTCTGACAATGGTGCGAGCTCGTCCAGCAAACCCAGAAAACCTTTTGTAGGTCCAAGGAGAACCGGTGAGACTAATGTTATTCAGGCCAGCAGGGGCAGACCACAATATGTTCATAGGTCAGTGGCAGCAGTCACCATTCCCTCTCCACTTCCTCAGCAACCGGCATATCAACCACAGCAACAAACCCATTACCAGCAACAAACTCAGTATCCTCCTCAGAGAAACTACAACAACAACAACAACAGTCAGCAAAGACCATTCCAACAGAGACCATCTCAGGCCAATAGGGTGATTGATCCAATCCCTATGCCCTATGCCGCTTTACTGCCACAGCTCCTGAAGCTCAACCTAGTTAAGTTAAGGACGTTGGCACCACCAGATCCTTCCAGTTTGCCAAGAAATTACGACGCCAACGCCAGATGCGCTTTTCATTATAACGCGCCTGGCCACAGTACAGAGAAGTGCAGAGCTTTACAGATGAAAGTGCAAGACCTGGTATATTCTAAGGCTCTAAACTTTGCACCACCGCCAAATGTTAACAAGAACCCTATACCCAACCATGGAGGGCCCAAAATTAATGCTATTGAGGAAGATATGCCGTCTTTCCTGATAACCAGTGTTGGGCAAATTAGGACACCCCTGGTAGAGATTAAAGCTCAACTCCTTGAATGCCAGATTTTCCCTGGGTGTGAACTTGGGTGCGGTTATTGCAACATTTCGGTGAATGGATCTGATAACTTGAGAAGCGGCATAGACAGTCTTATCCAGAATGGTCTACTTCAAATCACAACATCAATACCTTCAAATCCGACAATTTCTCCAACAACAGTTCCAGAGTCTCCTACAACTGCAACAACAACTATTCCAAACAATTCTTCAGTTTCATCAACAAATGTTCCAAATATCACTTGAACAAGCCACCTATCAACAAACATTACCTCTACAACGTCAGCACCCCTCTATTCAGAATCTTCTCCTACAACACCAGCAAATATCTCAGCAGTCACTATTTATTATGATCCGTCAAGTATTCCTCCGAACAGCAATTTTCAACAACAAGCAGTGGCATCTCCTGCCATATCACCAGTTACTATCTACTATGATCCACATACTATTGCAACACCCTCCACTGCTGCAGTCAGCCCGGTTACCATCATGGTACCTGGGCCTGTTCCGTATGAAAGCAGTAATGCCATTCCTTGGCATTATGGCTCTGACTTATACTGCGAGGGGCAGAAAATCACTCTTGAATCATCAACTTCTTCACCACAAATAGACAATGTGGGGGGAGGCGGAGGCTTCACTCGAAGCGGACGTCTTTTTGCCCCACAAATTCCAAGACCCACTGCTGAAGCAGAAGCTGCTGCCAAGGCAAAAGGGAAGAGCATGGTGCAAGAAGAACAAGTTGCTAAAGAAGCTTTAAAGACCCCTTTTGATCAAGAGGTTGATGAATTCATAAGGATCATCAAGAAAAGTGATTACAAGATAGTGGACCAGCTTCACCAGACACCTTCCAAGATCTCCATTTTATCATTGCTAATGTGCTCCGAGGCTCATCGGAACGCACTATTAAAAGTCTTGCACGCAGCTTATGTGCCAGAGGAGATTACCGTCAATCAGTTGGAAGTTGTAGTTGGAAATGTTAACGCTAGTCATGGACTAGGATTTACCAACACTGATTTGACAACGGAAGGCCGCAATCACAACAAGGCTTTGCACATTACCTTGGAGTGTAAGGGTGCAGTTCTTTCTCATGTATTGGTGGACACAGGATCATCCCTCAATGTCCTACCTAAGAAAGCCCTTGTGATGCTGGAGTATGAAGGATTGGCATTACGCCCCAGCAACTTGGTAGTAAGAGCCTTTGACGGTTCTAAGAGATCGGTTCTGGGAGAGATTGAGTTGCCTATAACGATTGTCCCACAGACTTTAAAAACGACCTTCTTCGTGATGGATATACAGCCTGCCTACAGCTGTCTATTGGGTAGACCATGGATACACGCCGCTGGCGCCGTGACCTCAACCCTTCACCAGAAGTTTAAATTTGAGTGGGAGGGCCAAGTCGTTACTATTTGTGGAGAGGAAGATATTTTTGTTAGCCATCTGGCTACATACAAATATATTGAGATGGATGGGGAGATCCATGAAACCATGAGTCAGGGATTTGAAGCCCTAAACATTAAGGAAGCATCTGCTGTACTTGGGACTTCCATGACATCCTACCAGCAAGCCAGGAAGGTTGTTGAAGAGGGGAATGCTCAAGGCTGGGGCAACTTGTTGCCTGTGGAAAAGAAAGAGGATAGATTTGGGTTGGGTTACAAACCAACTCAACAAGATCAACTAGAGGATGCTAAGAAGCCCAACTTTGTTAGTGGGGGGATGCTCACCCCCGATGCTATAAACAACTTGGAAGATGAGTCGGAAGATGAGCGCAACCTAGAGAGCTGGATATGTCCAAGGATCCCGGAGAGCCGTATCTCAAACTGGTCTTCCCAGGAAATTATAAGGGTTACTCTTGCAGAGTAATTATTATTTCCTATATATTTTAAGCATGCATCAAGTCTTGCATCTTGCCCAAGATGACAAGACTCATTTTGTAATCGGGCCATCTGTAATTTTGTGCAAACAGATCAATCAATGATAATCAGACATCTTTTGCAAATGAGTCTTTTTCTTTTCTGCTCACTGTTTTTCATTTTTCTTTTTGTACAAAAATAAATGGCAATGTTTTCAAAATGATGAACTTCATTTCACTTTTTCTAAACAAGATTAAAATCAGTCACTAAAATGAACAAACAGAACCCTTGCAGAGAGTGCCTTCCAGACCGCACCGACAACGGCACGGCTATGACTTCGTATGACTTTGACAATCCAATCAATCAAGCTGATGAAGGGGTTGAAGAAGATTACGAGCTACCTGAAGAGCTAGCCAGGTTGTTAAGGAAAGAGGAGAAGGTTATCACTCCTCATCAGGAGGAGATTGAAACAATTAATCTTGGTACGGATGAAGACGTGAAAGAAGTTAAGATCGGGGCCTGCCTACAAAACTCAGTGAAAGAACAACTGATTGATCTTCTTCGAGAGTATGCGGATGTGTTTGCTTGGTCTTACCAAGACATGCCAGGGTTGGACACCGATATCGTCATGCACAAGCTACCATTAAAAGAAGACTGCCCGCCAATAAAACAGAAGCTGCGTCGTACTCGCCCAGATATGGCAATGAAGATAAAGGAAGAGGTACAAAAGCAGTGGGACGCCGGTTTCCTTGCTGTAACTAGCTATCCGCCGTGGGTTGCTAATATAGTACCTGTGCCTAAGAAAGACGGCAAAGTGAGGATGTGTGTTGACTACGGGGATCTGAACAGAGCCAGCCCGAAAGATGATTTCCCATTACCTCACATTGATGTATTGGTTGATAATACGGCTCAGTTCTCGGTATTCTCCTTCATGGACGGATTTTCAGGATACAATCAGATCAAGATGTCACCTGAAGACATGGAGAAGACAACCTTCATCACACCCTGGGGCACGTTCTGTTACAAGGTGATGCCATTCGGACTGAAGAATGCAAGTGCAACATATCAACGGGCTATGGTAACATTATTCCACGATATGATCCATAAAGAAATCGAATGTTATGTGGATGACATGATTGCCAAGTCCCTCACAAAAGAAGACCACCTGGTGAATTTATTGAAGCTATTCAAGCGTCTGAGGAAGTACCAACTGAAGTTGAACCCCAACAAATGCACATTCGGGGTGCGATCTGATAAGCTGCTGGGCTTTATTGTAAGCGAGAAAGGGATTGAGGTTGACCCTGATAAAGTCAAAGCCATTCAAGAAATGCCTGCACCAAAGTCTGAAAAAGAAGTTCGAGGGTTTCTAGGTAGATTGAACTACATTTCCAGGTTCATATCTCACCTTACAGCAACCTGTGAACCTTTGTTCAAACTGTTAAGAAAAGAACAGACGGTCAGGTGGAACGAAGACTGCCAGAGGGCTTTTGACAAGATCAAAGAATACCTGCAAGAACCACCAATCCTTATGCCTCCAGTTGAAGGAAGACCTCTGATAAAGTACCTGACAGTATTAGAGGAGTCAATGGGGTGTGTGCTGGGCCAGCATGACGAGTCTGGTCGAAAAGAGTATGCAATTTACTACCCAAGCAAAAAGTTTACCGACTGTGAACAACGTTATTCACTGTTCGAGAAAACTTGCTGTGCTTTAGCGTGGGCTGCTCGCCGACTGAGACAGTATATGTTGACCCACACTACCTTATTGATCTCCAAGATGGATCCAGTTAAGTACATTTTCGAGAAGCCAACTCTTACCGGACGGGTTGCAAGATGGCAGATGATCCTCACAGAATATGACATCCAATACACATCCCAGAAAGCCATCAAGGGCAGTGTATTGTCTGATTATCTTGCTGAGCAACCTATTGATGATTACCAGCCTATGAGATTTGACTTCCATGATGAAGACATCATGTTCATAAAAGCGAAAGATCATGAAGAGCCTATTCACACTGAAGGGCCTGACCCGCAAGAAGAATGGACTATGATGTTTGATGGGGCTGTTAATATGAATGGTCGTGGTGTTGGTGAAGTACTCATTACACCTAAGGGAGTTCACATGCCTTTCTCGGCAAAGCTCACCTTCAACTGCACTAACAACGAAGCTGAATACGAAGCTTGCATTATGGGTCTTGAGGAAGCCATTGACCTCAGGATCAAGACATTAACTGTATTCGGAGATTCATCTCTGGTAGTTAATCAAACCAACGACAAATGGTACACCCACCAGGATCATCTGATACCTTACAGGGATTATACAAGAAGGTTATTGACTTTCTTCACAACGGTCAAGCTTGAGTATATCCCTCGGGACGAGAATCAGTTTGCAGATGCTCTGGCTACCATTTCATCCATGATCAAAGTTCAAGCTGCCAACTTTGTGGCTCGGATTTCAGTGTCCAGACTTGACAGACCAGCATATGTGTTCTCAGCAGATGTTGTTAAGGATGATAAGCCTTGGTTCCATGACATTAAGTGCTTCTTGGAGGATCAAACATACCCACCTGGGGCATTTTCCAATAACAATAAGACTTTAAGAAGGCTTGCTGGTAGTTTCTTTCTGAACACTGATGGTTCCCTGTACAAAAGAAACTTTGATATGGTACTCCTCAGATGCGTTGATAGAACAGAAGCAGGCTTTTTGATGCACGAGGTGCACAAAGGATCCTTTGGTACCCACGCAGGGGGGCATGCAATGGCCAAGAAATTGCTAAGATCAGGTTATTAATGGATCACAATGGATGCCGACTGTTGTGCTTATGCCAGAAAATGCCATAAATGCCAGATTTATGCGGATAAGGTGCATGTGCCTCCCAATCCACTGAACATGATGTATTCACCCTGGCCCTTTGCTATGTGGGGCATTGACATGATTGGCAAGATTGAGCCGACTGCTTCGAACGGCCACAGATTCATCCTGGTGGCCATTGACTATTTTACCAAGTGGGTTGAAGCAGCTTCCTATGCAAATGTTACAAGGCAAGTGGTAGCCCGATTTCTGAAGAGAGATATCATCTGTCGATACGGAGTTCCCGAGCGAATCATTACTGATAATGGTTCCAACTTAAACAACAAAATGATGGCAGAGCTATGTCGGGACTTCAAGATCCAACACCACAATTCTTCTCCTTACAGGCCAAAGATGAATGGCGCTGTTGAGGCGGCTAATAAAAATATCAAGAAGATTGTGCAGAAGATGGTAGTCACCTACAAAGACTGGCATGAAATGCTACCATTTGCCTTGCATGGGTACCGCACGTCAATCAGAACATCCACTGGGGCAACACCGTATCAGCTTGTGTATGGTATGGAAGCAGTCCTACCAGTTGAAGTTGAACTACCCTACGGGTACTGATGGATGTTAAACTAAACGAAGCAGAATGGGTCCGATCCCGATACGAGCAACTGAGTCTGATCAAAGAGAAAAGATTGGCTGCAATCTGTCATGGGCAGTTGTATCAGAAAAGAATGAAGAAAGCCTTTGATCAGAAAGTCAGGCACCGAGAGTACCAAGTAGGAGATCTTGTGTTGAAAAGAATCCTCCCTCCTCACACAAACCACAGGGGCAAGTGGACCCCAAACTATGAAGGACCATTCGTGGTAAAGAAAGTTTTCTCTAGTGGAGCACTGATGCTCAGCACCATGGATGGTGAAGACTTCCCGTCCCCTGTGAATTCAGATGCAGTTAAAAAATACTTCGCGTAAAAAATGACCCGCTGGACATAAAAACAGAATGTAAGTCCAGGCAAAAATAGGGCATCCCGGCGAGTCAAAAACAGAATAAAGGACTCGGGCAAAAATGAGGGAAAATAAGCAAAAAAATGTACACCCGCTGAGTTTAAAAGCCGCATTGGACAACTCAGCCAAAAATGGGTATCCCGATGGATTGAAAACCCGAAAGGGCGATCCATGCAAAATAAGGGAATAAGCGAACAACTACACTCTGAATTCGTCTGTATCACTTACAACTTGGTAGGCTTCGAAAGGATCAAGCCTCTTTCAGAATCAGCCTTCTTCAGAAAGCAAGACGAGAAGAACGTCAAAAGTCATACAAGTCATAGCCAAGGGAAGCTCCTTGAAGCGTCGTCAACATTGCCAACATTTTTGTCTCTCAATTTATAACAATCTCCTCATTCTAGGGGATATGTTTCTTTGACTGTATCTTGCCAATTCAGGGCATATGAATTAATAAAACCAGATTTTCAGTCATGTCTCGTCTCGTACATTTTATTTTCATTTGCAAAATGTCCGATGTCTATAAGATGCTAATTACATAAATACAGATGCTTCTTTTAAATACGTGCTTGTAGGAAATATGCTTACTCCCAGGAGTGTCTAGACTCCTATGTTGGAATCCAGTAAGGGATACCTCGGGATTACTTGTACGTTTCTATCTTTGCAGGATTGCAGGTATCCAAAACACGACACGGGGCATGAATGCTTCACTCCTAGCAGGCTGGCAAATCAACACTCACTCAGTCTTAGCACCCAAGTGCTTGCTCCCCAGCTGAGTTTCCACTTGTTGTTTCTCCCCAGCCGAGGTGCCAATCATTCTTCCTCCTCAGCTAAATACGAAAGCCAGGGAACCATCTCCCCACAGAGTTTCAGCCTCTATCCAGAAGAGCAACGCACGAAAGGATCACAACAGAGTGACAGAGACTTCTACAAACCCCAGTTGGGTCCCTCATTACCAAGAATAGGTCTATCAGTGACCTATTTCCCCAAGCAGAGTCATATATACAAGATCTACCAACGATCTTATCCCTAGCTGGGATGCTCATTTCAAACGTATCAACCAGAGATCTTCATGGCAGCGGGATCCGAATCCCGGATCGGTATCTTTTGCATAATCATAGCATTCGCATCATATTCACCCCACAAAGCGTAGCATTCCGTCTAATACGGAGCATTACGGCAAAAATCAAACATGTTGCATAATCATAAGTCATGGTCTGAATCAAACACTTGTGAATTTTGACAAATCCATCAACAATATACAGAATGCTCCCCAGATCCCCCAGCAAAGAGCTAAAGTAGTTGCCTTACACCCACAAACACCAGTACATACTCCTTGTGACGCCCGTCCGTGTCACATCCCCAACAGAAAGCCAAAGCGTCCCCTTTGCACTCACAGATACTTATATATAACTTTCTTGACACCCGTCCGTGTCACCACCCCCAGCATATTTACCAAAAACACTTTGTAAAGCATATACTTGTTTATAATATATCTCTTGACACTCGTCCGTGTCACTCTCTCCAGCAGGTTGAACACTCATCTACACACCACTCATACTTATTTTATTTATACAGATACTCGTCCGTATCTTGTATACACCATTTGTATCCCCGCAGATTCGACGCTCGTCCGTGTTCTTTGTTAACCAGTTGGTACTCGTCCATACCATCATCTCAGAACATGCGTCTAGCGTTTGTTTCTACCTGATACTCGTCCGTATCAAAGTCTTAGGGATGCTCGTCCGCGTCTTTAATCCATACACTGTGTCAAACACTCTTGTCTTCTTGAATTTATACACTCGTCTGTGTCTACTTGTCCCCAGAAGAGTCCCCTCAGAATCAACACTCGTCCGTGTTCCTTGTTAACCAGTTGATACTCGTCCGTATCATCATCCCTGAACATGTATCAGTATTTGTTTCTACCCGATACCCGTCTGTATCGTAGTCTTAAGGATGTTCGTCCGCATCTTTAATCTATACACTATACCAAACACTTATACCTCTTATTTTATTTTGGATGTAAACACTCGTCCGTGTTTACTATTCCCCAGTAAAGCAAAATTTCTTTTATCTGACATTCGTCCTATGTCATGATAAACCCTGAGAGCAGCCGTACCCTGCTAGGTGATCGTCCTTCACCTCTTGATGATCGTCCTTCATCATGCTCATCCGATGGCCGTCCCCATCGTCGACCTTTTATCCGACATTCGTCCTTTGTCGTGATATTTAGCAGCCGTCCCTGCTAGGTGATCGTCCTTCACCTCTTGATAATCATCCTTCATCATTTTATCCGATGGCCGTCCCCATCGTTGATCTTGTTATCTGACATTTGTCCTATGTCATGATAAACCCTGAGTGCAGCCGTCCCCTGCTAGGTGATCGTCCTTCACCTCTTGATGATCGTCCTTCATCATGCTCGTCCGATGGCCATCCCCATCGTTGACCTTTTATCCGGCATTCGTCCTATGTTGCGATACTTTCGGCAACCGTACCCTGCCAGGTGATCGTCCTTCACCTTAGATGACCGTCTCTCATCTTATCCCCAACAGAGCAGCCGTCCCCTGCTAGGTGATCGTCCTTCACCTTTGATGACCGTCCCTCATCATTATTTCATTTATTCTTTAACCCGATGGCCGTCCCCGTCGTGGTCCCTTTTCCTTTTCCTGATGATCGTCCTTCATCAGTTTAGCCCGATGGCCGTCCCCATCGTTGCTTGCATTACTTTATGAACTTGATGGCCGTCCCCATCATTTGTTCATAACTTCCCAGAGAATCTTACAGCTTTACTTGATGACCGTCCCCATCATAATCTTCTACATCCCCAGCATGATGGCCGTCCCCGTCATTGCTTTACTTCACACTCCCCCCCAGCATGTCGGCCGTCCCCGTCATTGCCCTTTCCCCAGCAGTCATCCTCTGCTCGACGGTCGTCCTCCGTCGCCCATACTTTACAATATACTTTATTTCCTTTTACAATCCATATCCCTTTTCTTCTTCATTCTGTGAGTGCAAATTTTGGACTGTCATTGGTATTCAACCACAAGTTATCTTGTTTGCCTGATAAGTCGTCGCTGACATCCTGCACAGCTAACTCATGTTTGAATAGGGGCAGCTGTAAACACCCCAAATTTGCCCTCACCCATTCACACCATGGCTTGTGATCATTTCATATGCATAAACTCAATCATAGCATCTCATATCACATTTTTGGTTCATTGCATTAGTTCAAAGTCATCTGCATCTAGGGTTTGTGATTTGAGCAATCCAAGAGCTTCTTGAGCCACTCCAAAGGCCATCAATCACTTTAAAGGGGTACATATATGTTCAAGTATCATATTATATCCTCTCAAAGTCAAGAATGTCAAAAAATCACAAGAACTGAGAATGGCATGGAAGCAGAGCCAGGTTTGACTGCACAGATGACCTAGAATTAGGGTTTTGGTTTCAAAGGCCATAACTCCAAATTTTTTGGTCATTCTTGTTTCCATTGGTCTCTATATGGTATAGGGAGTATGCATATCAATTTTCATTAAGAAATTCCATGGGGAAGTCATCTGATCAAGAGTTGACTTTTCAAGCAAGTCAGTGCAAAATCAGGGCATCTGAGGCCCCCAATGACCCAACCAAAGGGTGTTCTTCATCATTTTGATTGTGTATGATCTTTATTTGATCATGTAAGATGTTGGAAGTTCACAAAATTGAAGAATTTCAAGTCTTTTGCAAAGTTGACTTTTTGGGAAAGTTTGACTTTTTATAAAATTGCCATTTTAGGAAACTTTTTCAACCTTTACTTTTTGAGTCAAAAATGCTTCAAATGGAAAAACTTTGGTCATGAAAGTTGTATAATGGATCATTCCCTTTTCAAAAAGTACAAGAACATGACCTAATTCATTTTGGATAAAAAGTTATGGCTTGTCAAAGTTGGCAAAAATCACAAAATTGGAAGTTTTCTACCAAAGAGGCAAAGTTGCAAATTCACTTGTCAAGGCAAATTGAGCTATAAAACAAACTTCTAATCTTCACACAAACATGTACCAAGACCTAAAAGTCAGATTGTACCAAAGTATCACTCATTTCTATGGCTTATGGAGCAAGATTTCTCAAAGGAAGCAAAAGTGAGGCAAGTTGCAAAAACTCACTCAAGTGTGAATCCACTTGCTTGCTGACTCCACAAACAATCCAAGGGCTCTCCACACATCTTGATGCGCAGGACACCCCATATGTCCTTGGCTAGCAAGTGGCCCATGCTTCTCTTACACAAACTTGACATTTTGGCAACTTGAGCCATACCAATCACTAAAGCACACATCAACTCATCTGACCTATCACAATAGTTTATGCAAACAAAAAGCAAGCAAAAGCACATAACAAGAGACTCTGATCTTGCCCATAGCCATAGTTATCAAAATCTCCCCCATTTGCAAGAGCCTTCGAAACACTCAGTACAAGCTACAAACATACAAACCTACTTCACAAACATACTCAGCACACTTCCCTGATCACAAAGCACCCATCACCATAGCCTAAAACTCCCTGAATCACAAACACGATTTCCACCCCACCTTGAACAGAACTTCTGCCATCTCTCAAACCACCCATTATAAACTTCAAACAAGCATTGAAAGCTTCTCAGGGGGTCTAGTGGAGTTGATTGCAAGCAAGAAACCAGCCAGAAAGTACCAGAAACCAAAGCTTCAGTTCAGGTAGCCATCTCAAACTTTTTTTCCAGAAACATGTTTTTAAGTTCCTAGATGATTCTCTATGCTCCACTGATCATGCTTATATGTTTTGTTTCGAAAATGATTGAGTATTGAGTGTGTATGTTGCTTCTGAAACTTTTCTGACCTAAATGCATTTTGCTTCAATTCATGGATTTGATGATGGATAAATGAATTTTGATGGCTGATTCTTGTTGGGGTTGGGGAGAGGATCATTTCTGGAGAGTTTTAGGGCCTGGGGATGTGTATTAAGAGAGATAGCTTGAGTGGCTGGCCGGAGAAGACGACCGGAACAGTGTTCCGGTCGTCTGAAAGTCATTAGGGTTTGATTAATTAGGGTTAATCATAATTATGTGAATTTGAATCTCAGCCCTTGGATATGGCGCCAAGTCAATTCGCGCGCGTGTAGGTTTAAATGTTGGCCTTTGATCTTGCTGACTTTTCTCTTTTTTCAGTTTAATTTCTTTTTTATTTCATTTAAATGCATTTGTTTTCTACATTTTATAAAAAATAGCAAAACACCTTTAAAAATTCTGAAAATTTTTGTGCAACCTTTTATTAATTTTTAGAAACCAAAAACATTTTTATTTTTATTTTTTGCATTAAAAAATATTTTTAAATCATTTAAAAGTTTATTTTTAATTAATTAATGAGAATTAATTAATTAAAAATACTTTTAGGTATTTAAAAATCACCAAAAAATTCATGAAACCTTTAAAAACATTTAGAAACATTGTCCAACCCTCAAACCAAATTTCTTTTTTGATCTTGATGTCTTTTGACAATTTTGCATGGAATTAATTTCATTTCAAGGCAATATTTTGATCCAAACTTCCAAAATTCATTTCTGCCTAACCATTGAGAGTTGGACTTTGATTCATTTTGCATTGTGTCTTGCATACCATGTAGTTTGTAGGTTTAAATTGGCATGATTTGATTTTGCATTTTCAATTTGTTTGACATTTTTCTTGGCAAGGTACCATAAAACCCTAGCATTCTTAAGAAATTCATAACCCTCATTAGGTTAAGAGTTAGAACCCCTCCTTTGGGCAGTGAGTTTGTATAGGTTTAGGGGTACCTTCGATGTGTTTTCAATTTTTTATCTTGATGTTTGCTTCTGGTTTTGGTTTTGGTTTGGTGCATTGATCATAAACCCTAATTTGGGCTTCCTTTTGCATTCATCTTGCATTTGCTTGCATACCATGACTTGCCATAGCATTTTATGCATCCATTTGATTCATTAGACATCTTAAGACATATTAGAAGCATGTTTGATCATTGCATCTTTCATTTGCCACATTGTATGTCATTTGCACTTCATAACTTTTCATGTATGATCATGGTTCTAAACATGCTTCATTTGCATCCATAGGTTTGTATGATCATCCCCATGCTTTGTTTCATGTTCACCTCATCTCATAGCATCATTATCATCACACATATGCTTCTGGTTTTGGTTTGCATCATCACATTGCATTCCATTTGCATTGCATTCCTTTCCTTTGCTAACTTTTCAGGTGGTAAGTAACTTTGAGAAGTGAATTTGCCTTCACTTCTCACAATTTCTTTTCATCTCTCTTATGCATCATTGCTGCATTTTGTCTTGTGTTTGAGTTTGAGCTTGCTCATTCTTTTTCATCTTACTTTCTTTCTTCAAGTGACTTGCCTTCTTAAATGAAGCAAGTTACTTTGCTTCTCTTGGCTCCTTTCATCTGCTTCCTGGTGGTTCCTCTGAAGATTTCTCTTGTAAACCTCCAAAATTTAGGAACAACCAAGCATGACAATAATTAGGGTTTTGATTAGTCCCCCATTTAGATTTTACCTTTGTGTCTCATTGAGTCTTCTCTTCTCATCTCATAATCAAGGACTAAACCCTAAAGGCTTTGAGGCTTTGTGATTAAGCTTATGCCTGCATCCTTCTATTAGGATGGAGTGTATAACTTTAATCCTAAGTGTTAAACCCTTAATGTGTTTAAATCCTTTAATCAATTCACTTAATAATCATCAAGACACCAAGTTTGTAACTTGGGCCTTGCATTAGGGTTCTAATTCTTCCTTAGCTGGTTAAGAAGGACTAAACCTAGTGTTAATGGACAAGTCCTCCTCAAGTTGTCTTAAAAACCCTAAAAATCACTTCATCATCTTATCTTTAACTAAAATCCACTTAATAAAGGTTTTGTTTTGTCATGAGTTTAATCCCTAATCATGGATTAAGTTGAGGAGCCTTCCTCAGCTTAAACATTCTCATCTATTATCCTTCTATTAGGATGGTGTAATGAGTCTGTTTAATCCTTGATTATGGCTTATCTCATTACTCAACACTAAACAAAAACCACAAAAACATCTAAATAATCACAAGTAGGTTAATGATCTTAATCCTGCATCAAAGGTGATTAAGTGTGAGAAACTGACTTCACACTTAAGGTATTCTCATTACCCCTAATCAGAGGGAAGATGTGATGAGTTTACAAACCCATTGGTTTAGGCTTAAGCTCATTAACTTATGACAAACTTTCAAAAGCAATAAAAGATTGAAAACTCAAAAACAAACGATAATCGTCTCCTTCGGGATTCTTCTCTCATCTCATTCACTCATAACCAAGAACTTGCTTCTTCTGTCTAATGCAAGACAGTTTGCACCTGAGCCAGACAGGTCATACACTTGAGCATAGACAAGTAAGCAGTTCACAAGTCAATTTACCTTTCAGTCTCTTTGGGTCGAACTACGGTGTTCTGACTTCCTCATTGCACGAGAGGATACGTAGGCATAACTTAACGGTATCGAACAAAAGTCTCTGTATATTTCCCCTCTTTCCAGCATTATTCTTTTAGCTTAATGATCTTGAGCATTTCATCTTTGTTCTTACACTGACACTTCACATATTTCACTTCACACTCCTTTTACACTGACACCTGTACATCCTTTTCCAGCTTTGGTACACAAATTGCATTGACACTACCCCTTTAAAACACAAGTCTTTTAAGCGTGGATCCCGTCGAGTACGACGGACAATCTGGGTGCTAATACCTTCCCAGGTTGTAACCAACCCCCTTTCTCAGTCTCTCTGGTTCGCAACCGTCTTATCCATATCTTTCTAGGTCTATGCAGCATTGCCTTTCCTCCGGGATAAAAATGCCTAGCTGGCGACTCTCTTCTTTCTCTTGAGTTCACTCCTGTGTGTTCTCATCCCCCTTTCGCCGACCGTTCGCGTCTGTACCTTTATCTGGGCCTTTCCCATTTATCGGGAGTGACACTTTGGTATAAAATGTGTATCCATTAATTGCATATGCGCTATAAGAAAACGCAACCAACCTTGGACCATATGCTAAACATCTCAATCTTTCTGTTATTGAAGCGGGATCTGAATAATACCTTTCGAAAATGGGACTCTTAAACCAAGGTATGAAACTTCGATTGTGCTCTCGCACTATCCAATTCTCATTTCATTTTGTATTTAAACCTCGGAGAACATCTTTGTGCATTTCAACATACGGCTCAACTTCATTCTCATTATGCAGAACATACAAATGCACCTGATCCCGTTCGACCCTTGATATTGTCACAACTTCATTCCCAATTAGCTTTTTTCCTGCTTTTTATTCGACAACATTAGATTTGGGGAGTCCAATTGATTGTACATTGGACAAATATTCAGTACAAAACTCAATCTCTTCTTCAACAATGTATCGTTTGACAATACAACCCTCTGGTCGACTTCGGTTTTTCACATACCCTTTTAATATTTTTCATATAACGTTCAGTAGGGTACATCCATCTCATATAAGTCAGTCCACACAACTGTGTCTCTTTCACCAGATGAAAAACTAGATGAACCATAATGTCAAAAAAGGAGGGAGGAAAATGCATTTCAAGATCACACAAAGTAATAACTATTTCGTTTTGCAATGTTGGTAAGATCGCAGGATCGATCACCTTACTCCAAATTGACTTGAAGAAATAACACAATTTAGTTATTGCACTTCTTACTTTTTTAGGTAGAAAATGTTCCATTATAACATGGCAGTCATGCGTCTTCAAACTCTTTAACATGAGGTCTTTCAAGGACACAAGTCTTCTAATATCTGAAGAGTATCCTTCTGGAACTTTAACTTCACTTAGAAACTTACACAATATCTTTTTCTCCTTTCTAGATAGAGTATATGCAGTAGGTGGTAGATATTTTCGGTTTCTTTTCTTCATGGGCCCTAATTCAGTTCTTATCCCCATCGCTACCAAGTCCTTTCTTTCTTTAAGGTCATCCTTAGACTTTCCAGGTATATGGAGTAACGTACCAATAACACTGTCAAACACATTTTTTTCAATATGCATAACATCTAGAAAATATCTTACATACAAAGACTTCCAATATGGCAGTTCAAAAAAAAATTAAGCTCTTCTTCCACCCTTTCTTGACAAGTGTATTTGCAAAAGGCTTGCCAAACTGAGTATTCACATCTTTCACCTTTTCAAAAATTTGATCACATGTCAATATAGGTGGAGCTCTAATTTGTTATGTGTCTCCATTGAAGGCTTTTCTCCACCCATGGTAGTGATGTCTCGAATGTAAGAATCTACGATGACCGAGAAATACATTCTTCTGACCAAACTTCAATCGCGTCGAATCTGTTTTATCTTCATAAATAGGACACACACATTGACCTTTTATGTTGTACCCTGATAGATTTCCGTATGCTGGAAAATCATTAATTGTGCCAAACAACATCGCCCTCAAGTTGAAACTTTCTTTCCTATACCCATCATAAACTTCCACACCATTCTCCCACAAAAAATTTAAATCTTCGATTAAAGGTGCCAAGTAAATGTCTATGTCATTCCTTGGTTGTCTAGGCCCAGAAATTAAGATAGATAACATCATGTACTTACGCTTCATACATAGCCATTGAGTTAGGTTATAAATCATTAAAATCACAGGCCAAGTGCTATGTGAGATACTTTGAAGACCATGTAGGTTCATTTCATCAGTATATAATGCCAAACAAAGGTTTCTTGCTTCTTTTCCAAATTCAGGATAATCATAATCAATTTTCATCCACTGTGGTGAATCTGCCGGATGTCGAAACTTTCCATTAATAATTATTTCATCTGCATGCCAGGTCAAGTGTCTTGAATTGGTTTCACTACGAAACATGCGTCTGAATCTCGGAATTATAGGAAAATACCATAAGACTTTTGCTGGAGACAACTTCTGCTTATATCGAGAGACACCGCATTTATGACACTCATTTAACGATGCATACTCGTTTCGAAACAAGACGCAATCATTTGGAAAAGCATGTATCTTATCATAGCTCATGCCAATAGAGCATAACATCTTTTTTCCCTCATATGTTCGATTGGGAAGAACATTATCCTCTGGAAGCATATCTTTCATAAGGGCCAATAACTCTGTGAAACTTTTATCCGACCATCCATTGCCCACCTTTAAGTTGTAAAACTTTAATACCGTAGACAAACTTGTGAATTTAGTGCAACCATTATACAACGATTTCTCTGCATTTCTTACCAACCTCTCAAACATTTCAGGGCAATCCTTAAGATCGTCTTCAAGTGCTTCTGGAATCTCTTTGAATCGATCATAATCGTATGTATCTGTGCCATTATCGTTTGAAGCATATGTCGTATTATCCCCTGGTTCAACATTCCCGTTACTTTTCTCACCAAGAAAATCCCAACATGTATAACTTTGATCAATTCCGTGCCTCAGTAAATGCGATAACAACTGACTCGCGTTAACCCAACCCACAAAACAACAATCCAAGCACGAATATTTCAATCGATTGGGGTCTTTGACGTGCTTAACAGCAAACTTAACAAATTCCTTGACCCGATTATCGTACTCTTTCGTCAATCGATTTGAAAATATCCACTTCTTATCCATAGTTACACTAATTAAACTAAACAATAAAAAAGAAAATATACCTGTAGAGATGTAAACAACTTCTAGACCTCACCTCAAAATTTAGATGTAAACAACTTCTAGACCTCACCCCAAAATCTACCTTCAATTTGTATAAAAAAATGAAGATTATTAGAATTTGATACCGTCTCTTAATATACAAATCAATCATCAAGAACGATAACAACAATAATATAATCAAGAACGATAAGATAGTGGTTCCTAAACTTATCATTCTAACATGTTAAAAGAACGATAAATCATAATCAATTTGAGAAATCTTCATTGATACCATGAATGAAAAATGTATACTTTTCATTTAATGAATTAATGAATTAGAGAAAATATTTATGTTTTTCCATTACATTGCAGGTCCTATGTGTATGCTTTATGTTTGCAACAACTATTTTTGTATCAATGGCTATAACGTAAATGGTATCATCAACAACAAAACTGTATCATCACAAATAACCTTAAGCTTACCATTAAAAAAAATTAGTTCAATCTACAACATAAATGGTATCATCAACAACAAACACAACATCATCAACACAATATCATCAACACAACATAGGAAAATTCTTCAACATCAGTAATGAGCAACATCAACAATAGTCAGGAAAATCAACACACCATCAACAATAGTCAGGAAAATCTAAATAACATCAGCAATGAGTAACATCAACAATATCATCAACACAACAACAAACACAACATCATCAACACAATATCATCAAGAACGAACGACAACAACAACAATGTACAACATAAATATCATCACGAACGGACGACAACAACAACAACAATGTACAACATCATCAACACAATATCATCAAGAACGGACAAACGAATAATGTACCTCAGCAATGAACGGACGAACGAACAATGAGAAAGCAATATCGTTTTAAGAACTTCAGCAATGATCAACGAACTTCAGCAACAAACTTCAACAATGATCAATATAGTTTTAAGAACGAACAATGAGAAAGCAAGAAAAGGGTTTAAGAGCGAAAGCGATTCTGGTTTCTGAAAAAGAAAATGATTAGAAACATTTTACATTTTAATAAATGATTGACATTAGAGAACGCTTTTTAGAAAGAGCGCTTTCTAAGGTCTTTTGATAGATTAACCTTAGAGGGTGCTTTTTGTTAAAAGCGTTTTCTAAGGTGTTTGAAATAAAATAATATAAAATATTTTAATAAATAACCTTAGAGGGTGCTTTCATTCGAAAGCGCTTTCTAAAGTTGAAAATATAAATAAAAAAATATATATATAAAAAATGAGTCTGGGGCGAAGGGGATTTGAACCCCAGCCCCAAAGCATTCACATAAACCTCATTGACCAGCGGTACTACGCCCTCATCCATTAATTATATTCACATTAAATATATATAACATAATTTATCATATATATTTTAAATTATATATTAATATAATTTATATATATTAATTAATATATATTAAATTATATATTAATATAATTTGAATATATTAATTAATATATTTTATTAAATAACCTTAAAGAGCGCTATATCTAGAAAACGCTTCTAAGGTCTTTTGATAGTTTTACCTTAGAGGGCCCTTTTTAATAAAAGCGCTTCCTAAGGTAGAAAATATAAAAAAAAATTAAAATGAAGTGGGGCGAGGGGGATTCGAACACCAGACCCAAAGCATTAAGATAAACCTCCTTGACCAAGGGTACTACACGCTCATTCATTTATTAAATTCACATTAAATATATATAATATAAGTTTACATATATATTTAATTAATATAATTTCTATATATTAATTAGTACATTTTAAATTATATATTAATATAATTTCTATATATCAATTAATATATTTTGAGACATATATTAATATAATTTTTATATATTAATTAATATATTTTAAATAATATATTAATATAATTTCTATATATTAATTTATATATTTTAAATTATATACTAATATCATTTCTATATATTAATTAATATATTTTAAATTATATATTAATATAATTTCTATATATCAATTGATATATTTTAAATTATTTATTAAATATTTAAATATATTATTTGAATATATTAATATATTATTTGAATTATATTATTTTAATATATTAATTTAATATATTAAAATAATATTTTGATATATTAATATAATTTTAAATATATTAATTATATTTTGATAAATTAATAAAAAATTATATATTAATTTATATATTTTATATATTTAAATTTATTAATGAATACATTATTTAAATATATTATTTGAATATATTAAAAAAATATTTGTATATATTTGAATATAATTTATATATATTTGTATATATTATTTAAATATATTATTTGAATATATTAAAAAAATATTTTGACATATTAATATAATTTTAAATATATGAATTATATTTTGATATATTAATATAAATTTAAATATATTTTAAATTTATATTAATATAGTTTTAATATATTTAATTATAATTTTAATAAATTAAAATGTTTATATTTAAAACATATATTTGAATAAATATAAATATAATTTAAAATAAATAAAAATTTAATTCAATATGATTTAAATATATTATATATAATTTGATATATTAATATAATTTAAAATTTCTTTCCATACCTAAAGGGCGTGGGTTCGATACCCCATTTTGCCATATTTTGTGATACTTTACATGGTTAAGTATATTTGTACCAAAACCAAAAGATAGCGCTTTTGTAACAAAGCCCTCTTATAGGTCTTTTGTAAAATAATTTAAAATAAAGTTATTTTTTAATTTACACTTTAGAAAGCGCTTAAGGTGAAAGCGCTCTCTAAAGTAGTCACCTTAGAAAGCCCTTTTAGAAAGCGCTATCTAATGTGCCCTTTAGAGAGCGCTTTTTTTGAGCGAATTTTTAATTGACCTATAGCAACGCTTTGCATTAAAAGCGCTGTCTTTTGTTTGCTGCGAAATGCCATTTATGGCGGAGTGCAACTTGAAAGGCCTACTCATGTGTTTGAAGTTGAAGAGGTCTATGATGACAAGCCTTGATATCATGATATTAAATGTTTTCTCCAGAGTCAGGAATACCCACTTGGGGCATCCGGTAAAGAAAAAAGGACATTGAGGAGATTAGTAGGCAAGATCTTCCAGAATGGAAATGTGCTTTACAAAAGGATTTTTGACATGGTTTTGCTCAAATGCGTGGATAGACACGAAGCAGACATGTTGATAAAACAAATTCATGAAGGATCCTTTGGTACTCATGACAATGGGAATGCAATGGCTAAAAAAATGTTGAGAGCAGGTTACTATTGGCTGAGAATGGAATCTGACTGTTGTAAGTATGTGAAAAAGTGTCATAAGTGCCAAGTGTATGCTAATAAGATTCATGTGCCACTAACTCATCTCAAAGTTATCTCGTTCCCATGGCCTTTCTCTATGTGGGTAACTGATATGATTGGTATGATTGAACCCAAGGTTTTGAATGGACATCGTTTTATTCTTGTGGCTATTTACTACTTCACCAAGTGGGTGGAAGCGACATCATTTACTAATGTGACCAAGCAAGTTGTGGTTCAATTTATTAAGAATAACATTATCTGTAGATATGGTGTTCCGAATAGAATCATTACTGATAATGGTTCGAACTTGAATAATAAGATGATGAAAGAGCTTTGTGAAGAATTCAATTTTCAACACCATAATTCTTCTCCTTATAGACCGAAGATGAATGAGGTTGTTAAAGATGCAAATAAGAATATTAAGAAGATCATTTAGAAGATGGTTGTGACATATAAGGACTGGAATGAGATGCTCCCTTTTGCTTTGCATAGTTATCGTACATTCGTCCGCACTTTAATAGGGGCAAACCCTTTTTTCACTTGTTTATGGTACAAAAGTAGTGCTCCCCGTCGAGGTTGAGATCCCATCAATGAGAGTTCTGATGGAAGCCAAGTTGACCGAGGCTGAATGGTGTCAGAGTATGTTTGATCAGTTGAATTTGATTAAGTAAAAGAGAATAACAACTATGTGTCGTGGTCATTTGTACCAACAAAGGATGAAGAAATCTTTTAACAAGAAGGAAAAACCTCGTGTATTCAAAGAAGCAGACCTCGTGTTCAAAAAGATTCAGCCTTACATTACAGATTCTCGGGGCAAGTGGACTCCAAACTATGATGGCTCGTATGTTGTTAAGAAATCCTTCTCTGGCAGTTCATTGACTCTTATAACTATGGATGGTGAGGAGATAAGTCGTCCTGTGAATGCGGATATAGTCAAGAAATACTTCACCTAAAAAATAAAAAGAATAACTCGCTAAGTTGAAAACCCGAAAGGGAGGCTTAGGCAAAATGGAACGTCTCTGTGGATTGAAAACCCGAAAGGGAGGTCTAGGAAAAAATTAGAGATAAACAAAAATAATTATCCCGGTAGATTGAAAACTCGAAAAGGGCAATCTAGGAAAAATTTAGGATCTTGGCAAGTAAATGCATCGACAAGACTAGATCACTTGAAACAACCAAGGATTTCAGATTCTAGCCCACAATAGAATTACCCATCAAAGATTCTTATTCAATCATCTTTGACTGATGTTTTAGACATAGTGGAGTTAAAAGTTGATAGGGAGAATAATGATCATTGTATTTCGATGTAGTCATTCCATGTATTTACCATTTTTCAAAATTTATAATGATCCATGGAGTCATGCAATTTGTTGACTACCATTCTATCAATGAATTTGGGCTTTTATCCAATTGTTTGTAACTCTTTATATTGTTTCTTTTTAAAAAATTCCATTTATTTTTTATGATGATTTTTGAAACAAATTTAATAAATTGAATCTTTGAAGGTTATAAAAACATTTTTCCTTTTGATATATGAATAAAGAAACACATCAATAGTGATTCCAGGGATGGTAAATTCTTGATGTGTGTAACTTGCCTCTCCCAGAGTAGGGTTTGATCCGGTTATCTCCATACAAAATTCTTGAATAGTACTGGTATTTCAAAAGCTTATTCCCCAACAGCAAGAAGGATTTGGATTAGTTAGAGTATGATTGTTCCTAGTCGGAGTTCCAATTTTTTTCAGAGGATTTTTTAAGAGTGATTTTCCTGTCACTAGAGTATACCTAGATAAGTTTTGATTTCTTCCTCGGCAGATTATCTTAGAATTAGTGAATAGAATCCTCATCCGAGTTTATGTTTCTCAACTTGAGTTGTTTGTATCCCTTAGCAGAATTATTGATATAGCAATCAGTTTATATGTTTTCTTTTACCTAGTGGTAGGTATTGATTTAAAATCCCTCATAACTGTATCTTGGCTATTGTCGCTCCTGAGATTTTCATCCTAGTACAATAGAGGAAGTGGCGCAGAAAAGGTAGAATCGCCAGCCAGGCATTTTTATCCCGAATAAATGGGAAAGGTAATGTTGCACAAACCAAAGAGAAGAGGAAATGACAAGGTCCTACGAACCAATGATCTGGGTTCGGGAGTCGGTTACGACCTGGGAAGGTATTAGCACCCCAGATCGTCCGCCGTACCCGACAGGATCCACGCTTGTAAGTCTGTTTCAAAGGGTGAGAAATAAGATGTTGCTGAACAAATGAACTGCTAACTGGAATTGGAAATACGAAAGGGAACTGGAAAAAGAGATCGAAAAGAAAGGGGGAAATGTATGGAAAATAAAGAATGTGCTCAAACAGACCCTACCCCGTTGCCTACGTACCTCATCGAGAAAATAAGGATCAGAGTCGACGTAGTTCGCCTAACTAAGGCGGGAACTATTTTTGTGCTTTTTAGGATGGCATTTCCATAGCTTTAACTCAGGTGTTTGTCGGCTCACTGAACCGAGGGAGTTACCGTATTATTGTCAAATTGTCGAGACAAGTCATGATCGTCCGTAAAGAGTGGGAGATGAGATGAGAAGACGTAGTGTCTTTGTTTATTGTCTTTTAAGAGAAGTGTTTTTTCTTATTTATTTGTGAAACATCCTCATACTAAGACTTGTTCATCGTGGTAAATTCCTTACACCTCGCCCCAAAATGGAACGCGTATAAGTAACTCATTGCAAAGTCTCCTGTCGTACGAGAACATTCAACCTTTATTAGGTGTTTTTTACTTTTATTTGAGATGAGAAAGAAGGTAAAGCGAACCAAAGTGAAAAGTCTAAGGGGAGACTTATAATCCTAAGAGTTGTCATGCATGGATGAATCTAGGTTAGTGCGATTTTCTAATCCTAATGAGAAAAGGAAAAGAAATGGGAACTAGAAATCAACTTACTTCCTAAGGAAGCTAAGTCATTTCATAATGGGATTAGCATGAAGTTATAAAAATTAAGTACAAAATGCTAAAATAAACACTCTTGGAAAGCATAAAAAGTTTAAAATGGACAAGGTTATGTGAACTTACCTCCACCTACCTACAAAATAAAGGTTAATAGGATAAACATGATAAAAGGAATGAGGTAAACAATTACTAAACGAATCCTAATGCATCTAAGACCTAATCTAGACTCAATCCTAAGTCTAAGGGACCTAAAAACTATGCAAAACAAAAATCCAGCATCTACTACAACTCTTTTAGCCACCAACCTACTTCTAAAAGCTCCTAATACATCTATGAACCTGCTAGCACAAAATTGCTACCTAATTATAGCCTTCTAACACCTGTTAGTCTTATGAACAAGCTATCATTCTAGCTACCAACAATCAAAACGAGCAAAACGTAAGCAAACCCTAAAATGATCAAAGAATTCCATTCGGCGAGATGAAGTGAATAAATTAAAAGAGAAAAGAGATTTCAGATTCACCAACCTGTAAAGGGGAGGCTTGCTTTGCTAATTGTTGTGGTGTCGATCAAAATGCGAATGAAGAAGAAAACCGGAGATCTGATGTACTTCCGCGAATGCGTAAAATAAATGCGATTGATGACAATCTTGATGAACACTTGCAAAATCACTTCCAAAAATCTAGAATCAATCCAAAAACAGTAGCAACTTGTTCAATAAGCTATGGAATTGATGCTTGAATGGAGGTTTAGCTTCAAACCTCTCGAGTTTCAATGTGAAACTTTAAGAATTTTTGGTGAAGAAGCTTTTTTGAAAGGTTGAAAATGGAGGAAAAGTTGAGAGAGAAATGAGAGAGATGAAGGGAAATGATAAAAATAGTTGAAGTTGTGAGGTTTGGAGGGAATTGAGCTTATATAGAAGCTAGGTTTGGCGTGAGGTTTGGGTAAGGAGTGAACTTGGGCACTAGGTTTAGAAAATGTGGTTAGGATTTAAGCTTGGAGTTAGTTAAAGTTAATTGGGGTTTCTAGAATATTCCTTGGAATAATGTAGAAGGATCTAGAAAGTGGTGGAAAATCCAAGACAACATGGAGTGTGGAATAGAGTGTAATGCAAGGCAAAGGACGAAAGTGGTAGGAAACGTCTTCAAAAGCCAATTTTTGTCATTTTTGCTGAAAATTAGCACGTGTTAACCGGTTAACCCAGGGTGTTAACCGATTAACACAAGCAAAAATTCAAATTTCCCTTTCATGGTGGGAAAACCTTGAAACTGTGCTGGTGCCGACCGTTTTGAACCCATTTTCCTACTGAGACCTGATTATTGATATTTTATTGGAAAACTCTTGATCACATGCCTTATGCATCCACCAATGATGAATTATTTATTTATTTATATTATTTATTTATTATGCGATGTATGCAATGATATGCGGAATGAAGCACAAGCTGCCTGAGGTTGGTAATAAATAAGAGGGCAAATTTTGGGGTTTTACAGCTGCCCCTATTCAATCATTGTAGACATGAATGGATGATAGCAGTTGCTTTCAGACGTTTGAAGTATACAGGGATTGAATACCAGAAACAACTAGAAAATTTGTATTATCTGAAGGAAGGACCGTGAAATAAATCCAACTATATAACTCTGCTTGGGGAGAACTCTGATGGGAAGAATAGTAAATCAGTGAATGCCTTTTGAATAATGCCAGGAGACTACCAACTTGCTACAGTGCGGGTGGACTTTGGAAGTCTGTCTTTAAATGAACCACACCATACAACTACTGGCTCGACACACTGCGGGTGGACTTTTGATAGGCTGCAAAAGTGCCTTAATGATGCCTTATCTTTTGGATGGAGTCGAACGACTAACGACTTGCCACACTGCAGGTGGACTTTCATATTTTTCCACATTGTGGGTGGACTTCCGCCAATCTGCGATTGAACATCAGATACTTTTCCACACTACGGGTGGAATTCAGATATTTTGCCACACTACGGGTGGACTTCTGCCCACTGCGGGGGACTTTTGCTCGCCACGGGAGACTTTTGCATGCTACGGGAGACTTTTGCTCACTGTGGGAGACTTCTGCCACACTACGGGGGACTTTAGTGTTTTGCCACACTACGGGGGCCTCTTCTCACTACGGGAGACTTTTTCTCGCTACGGGAGACTTTTGCCCACTATGGGGGACTTTAATATTTTGCCACACTATAGGGACCTCAGCTCACTACGAGACACTTTTTCTCGCTACGGGAGACTTTTTCCCACTACTGGTGACTTTAATATTTTGCCACACTACGGGGCCCTTTGCTCACTACGAGAGACTTTTGGTCGCTATGGGAGACTTTTGTCCACTGTGGGGGACATTTGCCAATTTGCGGTTGGACTTTAAGAATTAGCCACCCCGAGCATGGACTTTGGCCAATCTACGGCTGGACTTTGCAAGATACCAAACCTGGATTATGCTGGATATACATATGTTGACCTACCTGACATGATGCCCCATGACACTGGGGATGTTATATCTTGAGTATGTTAATGAACTAACGCAAGTGCAAAGGGAATTCCTGATGCGGAAGTAATAAGTCCCAATTGACTCCATTGAGAATGAAATGATCGCTAATTAGATCTCGAGGAACCTTGCGGGGATAACATCTCTGCTAGAGAAGAGCGTGAATAATTTGTCTGTCTTAGTTCATCACAGTTTCCAAAAATAAATTGGACTTTTGATTTGAGGACCCTGTTAGGGGGTACTTCAATGACTGGGGATTGAATCTCACCCATAATATTCCGCTGGGGATCTGCAATTTTCCGACTTAGCTGGGGAAAGGTCTTGTCAAGGCTCTGCTGTAGAGAACTCTTTGTCTACATTTACTTTCTGAACCCCTGTGGGAAGGGAATCATCCATCTAGTTGCCGAGAATACTTAAATTCTTGTAATAAATACTTCACCGTGGGAAGATGACCCTCTATCTGGGGATTAACAATCTTTATTGCTCTGCTGGAGCAAGGGAAGTCTTCAAAGATCTACTGGGTGTCGCTCCCCGGATTTCCATCCTGGTACAAACGCGAAAGTGGCGAGGAAAAGAATAGAGTCGCCAGCCAGGCATTTTTATCCCGAAGAAAGGGAATGGTAATGCTGCACAAACCAGAAGGAAGAAGAGGAAGGACACAGGTCCTGCGAACCAAAGAGACTGAGTTCGGGAGTCGGTTACGACCTGGGAAGGTATTAGCACCCAGATCGTCCGCTGTACCCGACGGGATCCACGCTTGCAAAAGAAACTGTTTCAAAGGGTGAGGGTATGAAAACTGCAGCAAAGAAATGAAAATGAAAAGAAACTGGAACTGGAAAAGAAACTGAGAAAAGCAATGAATATGAAACAAAGAGGAAAAATGTAGGGAAAATAAAGATTGTGCTCGAACGGGCCCTACCCCGCTGCCTACGTACCTCATCAGGATAATGAGGATCAGAGACGCCGTAGTTCCCCTAACTAGGGGTAACAAGGAAATTGCTTGTGAATTAAGGCTTGAACTGCCTATGTCAATGCTCAGGTGTTGCAGGCCCAGACGACGAGTGCGTTACCGTCTTGCAAAGTGACAAGTAGGAGCAAGTTCGCGTACGGAGCGAAGGATATGAGAAAAGAATTCCCGAAGGAAAGACGCTTATTGTTTGTTTGGTGTTTTTTATGAAGCTTTTATGAGTGAAGGTTTGCATAGGTGAGTGTACCTAAGTCTTACTCAATGGGATGTGTACATCTCACATCATCCCGAAATGGAATGCGCAAGAGGCACACCTATCTATGGAGGAAATCCCCAAAGCTAGTCCCACAGGTGAAGGCTTAAGCACACTGGCCTATTACCATTATTAAGTATTTTTTTGTGGTTTTTGGTTAAGAAGTGTCTTTTAACTTTTTCTTTGTGAGGCACTCATGCTAAGACCTATCTACCACGAGTGATGACTCACACCTCGCACCGAAATGGAACGCGTGCAAGTATCTCATAGCAAAGTCTCATGTCACATGAATACACTCAACCTTTATTAAGTGAATTAGAATTAAGTTTGAAGATGAGAAGAGAAAGAGAACCAAAGGAGCAAAAGGAAAAACTAGGGGGGAAGTTTCTATCCTAAGTTAGCATGCATGTGTAAACACCCCAAATTTGCCCTCACCCATTCCCACCATGGCTTGTGATCATTCTCATATGCATAAACTCAATCATATCATCTCACATCTCATTTTTGATTCACTGCATAGTTTCTAGGTCATCTGCACCTAGGGTTTGTGACCTGAGCAATCCAAGGGCATCTTGAGCCACTCCAAAAGAAACCAATCACTTCAAAGGGATCCATGTGTGTTCAAGTATCATATTACATCCTCTCAAAGTCAAGAATGCCAAAGGATCACAAGAACTAGGGTTTGTATGGAAGCATAGCCAGGCTAGACTGCACAATTGACCTAAAATTAGGGTTTTGGTTTCAGAGGCCATAACCTCAAATTTTTTGGTCATTCTTGTTTCCATTGGTCTCTATATGGTATAGGGAGTATGCATATCAATTTTCATGAAGAAATTTCATGGGGAAGTCATCTGATCAAGAGTTGACTTTCTGGACAAGTCAATGCAAAATCAGGGCATCTGAGGCCCCCAATGACCCAACCAATGGGTGATCTTCATCATTTTGAGTGTATATGATCTTTATTTGATCATGGAAGAAGGTTGAAGTTCACAAAATTCAAGAATTTGGAGTTTTTGCAAATGTTGACTTTTTGGGTATAGTTGACTTTTCAAGAATGTGTCATTTTAGGTCATTTTTCAAGCCTTGATTCTTGATCCAAAAATGCTTCAAATGGAAAAACTTTGGTCATGAAAGTTGTAGAATACATCTTTCCCTTTTCAAAAAGTACAAGAACATGGTCAAATTCTTCTTGGATCAAAAGTTATGGTGTGACAAAGTTACCAAAAATCACTTATTTTCAAGATGTGCACCAAATGAGAAATTTGCAAAATCATGAACCAAGGCTGATTGTAACTCCTAGTTGGCATCAAACCATTACACAAACATTCTATGTGACATAAAAGTCAGATTTGGACCAAGAATTCCTCATGTTTCATGACTTATGGAATGAGAAACTCACATGTGAACCAAAATGAGCCAACTTGCAAAACTCATGATCACACTTCCTACCACTTGCTACATTGGATGCTGAGCTTTGCTAGCCTTTCCCCTCACCCTTGCTGCGCCAGCCCCATGCTTGTACTAGCCTAGAACCAAGCCATACCTCTCTTACACAAAGAGTGGACTTTTGGCAAAAGTGAACTTACCAATCAATAAAGGCCATGTCAAATCATCTGACCTATAGGATTATTTTATACTATCCTTTGGCAAGCAAAACATATGAGGAGGCCAAGCTGAAACAAGACACAACACACCATACACAAAACTCACCCTAATTGCATTTGTCTTCGAATCTCTCTGCCCAGCTCACAAACACTCAAGCAATTTTCACTAATCATCACACCTTGCCATATTAAGCCTAAACCAACAAAGAACCAGGCCTGAAACAAGCCATAACATCACTTCACCATTTTCACCCCAAGCTGCAGTTTCCTTCGAAACACCTTCCACAGCTCACAAACATCCAAACAAACACCACAAACCTTCTTAAAACATCACCCTGATCACAAAGAACCACCCACATTGGCCTGAAACTGCCTGAATCACCATTGCCATTTTCAACTGAGCTTGAGCAGAAGTTGTTCAAACTCTCCATCTAGCCAGCATAAACTTCTCCAAAGCATTCAAGCATCATCAAGAGGTCATAAGGAGTGGATTTCACAAGGAGGGGAGGTCAGAAAGTTGCTGGAGTGAAAGCTTCGAATCTCAGGTAGCCCAAGAAATATTTTTCCAGAAATCATTTTTTATGTTCTAAACTTGTTCTCCATGCTTCACTGATTATCCTGATGCTTTTAGTTTTGGAAATGGTGATGAAATGAGAATTTAATTGATCTCTGAAACTCTGTGACCTAAAATTTTGTTTTGCTCGATTCTTGAGTTTGGGGAAGAATAAATTTGTTTTGATTGGGGGTTTTGGTTCGTGAGTGAGTGGGAATCATTTCCATGTTTTTAGATTTTGTTTTAGTTAGGTTTTGAGAGAGTTTGGAGATTTTAGGTGGGCTTCCCACCGGAGAAGACGACCGGAGATCTTCTCCGGCCACCTGAAAGTCATTATGCCCTAATCTTGTAATTAAATGCCATTTGAATTTGGACCGTAGGATCAGTTGACTCCATTGACCTCCCGCGCGTGTGAATGGCTCAAATCTGACCATTATGCCCTAATCCATTTAATTAGCTTTAATTAATTATAATTAATTTAATTTATCCAGAGTGAATCTAGACCCTCCATTCACGCGCGCAGTCCACCCTTTTGAATCCAGAATCAATCTCAGCCACTCTTTCTGTTGACTTTTCCTTTTTCTTTATTTTTATTCATTTCTTTTCATTTTATTTGCATAATTTATTAAAAATAGCAAAACTTGTTTAAAAATTATGAAATTTTTTATCCTGAGTTTCATTAATTTTTTCAAACACAAAAATATTTTTTTATTTTATTTTTAGCATTTAAAAAGTATTTTTAAATATTTAAAAGATTATTTTTAATTGATTAATGGAAATTAATTTATTAAAAATACTTTTAGGTATTTAAAAATCACCAAAAAAATTCATGAAATGTTCTAAGACATTTAGAAACATTGTCCAACCTTCAAACCAAATTTCTTTTTTGATCTTGATGCATTTAAGAATTTCTCATTGAATAAAAATCATTTTTATGCATTAATTTGATCCAAAGTTCAAAAAATCATTTCTGCCTATTCATGAGGAGTTGGACATTGATTCTTCTTGCATTGCATTGTGTTTAGCATGTAGTTTGTGAGATAAAATGGCCATGATTTGATCTTGCATTTTTCAATTGTTTGACATTTCTTTTGTTTAGAAACCCTAAAAACCCTAAAATCTTGTAAAAATCATAACTTGAGATTGGTTAAGAGTTGAGACCTCTCCTTTGGGCATTGGTTTAGTATAGGATTAGGGTTACTTTGTATGGCATTTTCAATTTTTTATCTTAGGGTTTGCTTCTGATTTTGGTTTTTGTTTGATGTTTGGTTCATGAACCCTAATTTGGGCTTTCATTTGTATCCTTCTTGCATTTTCTTGCACAACATGACTTGCCATGACATTTCAAGCATCCATGTGATTCATTTGACATCATAAGACATATAGAAAGCATGTTTGATCATTGCATCTTGCATTTTCCATATTGTATGCCATATGCATCTCATAACTTTTCATGTGTGTTCATGGTTCCTAACTTGCTTCATTTGCATCCATAAGTTTGTATGATCATATTCATGTCTTGATTCATGTTTGTAGCATCTCATAGCATCATTAACATCATGAATGTGCTTCTGGTTTTGTTTCTCATCATGTCATTTCATCACATTTTGCATTGCATTGCATTTCTTTTCTAACCTTTCAGGTGGTAAGTGACATTGAGAAGTGAATTTGCCTTCACTTCTCATAACTTCTCTTCATCTCTTTTCATGCATCCTTGTTGCATTTTGATATGTGTTTGAGATTGAGCTTGATCATTCTTCTCCTTCTTACTTTCTTTCTTCAAGTGACTTGACTTCTTGAATGAAGCAAGTCACTTTGCTTCTCTTGGCTCCTGTTCATCTGCTTCCTGGTGGTTCCATTGAAGATCTTTCTTGTTTAACCTCACAAACCTTAGGAACAACCAAGCATGACAATGAATTAGGGTCTTGATTAGTCTCCCCTCTTAGTTTTACCTTTGTGTCTCATTGAGTCTTCTCTTCTCATCTCATAATCAGGGACTAAACCCTAAAGGCTTTAAGGCTTTGTGATTAAGTTTATGCCTGCATCCTTCTATTAGGATGGAGTGTATAACTTTAATCCTAAGTGTTAAACCCTTAATGTGTTTAAATCTCTTAATCAATTCACTTAATAATCATCAGGACATCACACTTGTAACTTGGGCCTTGCATTAGGGTTCTAATTCTTCCTTAATTGGTTAAGAAGGACTAACCCTAGTGTTAATGGACAAGTCCCCCTCAAGTTGTCTTACAAATCATAAAATCCACTTCATCACCATATCATTAAATAAAATCCATTTAATAAAGGCTTGTTTTGTCATGAGTTTAATCCCTAATCATAGATTAAGTTGAGGAGCTTTCCTCAGCTTAAACATTCTCATCTATTATTCTTCTATTAGGATGGTGTAATGAGTCTGTTTAATCCTTGATTATGGCTTAACCTCATTACTCAACACTAAACAAAAACACCAAAAACATCTAAATAATCACAAATGGGTTAATGATCTTAATCCTACATCAAAGGTGATTAAGTGTGAGAATCTGACTTCACACTTAAGGTATTCTCATTACCCCTAATCAGAGGGAAGATGTGATGAGTTTACTAAATCCATTGGTTTAGGCTTAAGCTCATTAACCTATGACAAATTTTCAAAAGCAATAAAAGACTGAAAACTCAAAAAAAACAAACAATAATCGTCTCCTCCGGGATTCTTTTCTCATCTCATTCACTCACAAACGAGAACTTGCTTCTTCCGTCTAATGCAAGACAGTTTGCATCTATGCCAGACAGATCATACACTTGAGCATAGGCAAGTAAGCAGTTCACAAGTCAATTCACCTTTCAGTCTTTTGTGTCGAACTACGGTGTTCTGACTTCCTCATTGCACGAGAGGATACGTAGGCATAACTTAACAGTTATCGAACAAAAAGTCTCTGTATATTCCCCCTCTTCTAGCCTTATTCTTTTAGCCTCATTATCATGATCATTTCTCTCTTGTCCTTACACTGACACTGTATATATCACACTTCACTTATTTTTACACTGACACCTGTACATTCTTTTCTAGCTATTTTATACACAGATTGCACTGACACTACCCCTTTTAAACACAAATCTTTTGAGCGTGGATCCCGTCGAGTACGACGGACAATCTGGGTGCTAATACCTTCCCAGGTTGTAACCAACCCCCTTTCTCAGTCTCTCTGGTTCGCAACCGTCTTATCCGTATCTTTCTAGGTCTATGCAACATTGCCTTTCCTCCGGGATAAAAATGCCTAGCTGGCGACTCTATTCATCTCCAGTGAGTTCACGGCTGTGTGTTCTCATTGTCCCTTTCGCCGACCGTTCGCGTCTATACCCTATTTGACCCGGCTTCATTTAGTGGGAGCGACAGCTTGGCGACTCTGCTGGGGACCCTTATACTGCAACCAGGGCTTCTGGTTCTTTTTGTGGGTTCCTCCTAGCGCTTGATTGATTTGTGTTTACTGGGGTGTTATGTGCTTATTTGTGTTTGTATATTTGTACTTATTTTGCTTTATGTACAGTTTGCTTTACTGCTTTCTTTATTGCTTTTGCATTATATCATATTGTCATACTGTACTGCTGGCTGGATCTGTTGTTTGCTTTGGTGGGTGGGTGATTCATTGAGAGTTAAGGTCCTATACCTGGGACCTGAGTGACACCTAGGCTAGAGTGAATCATATTCTTTCCCATTCCATTTCGGTCTGGTGCGGGAATATGAAACACGGTTCAGATGTGGGTTTCTTCTTGAGAACTCTGTGTTGCGGATTTCCTGCAATGCTAGGGCTATCTGGGAAGCCTGCTAAGTCTGGATGACCTTTTAGTATTGACCTTCAGAAACTGAAGTGAATTAGAGGAGGAACTGTTATGGTTATGGTAAACACTGTACCTCCGGGTTAGAAGTGTTTACACTTCTCATAACTGATCCAAGTCTGAGGATCTTTGTTTTAGAACACCACCTGTGAGTGGGTTGGGCTGTTTACAGGTTTGCAGGTACCTTGGCCTCAGAATACCCTGTTACTTTGATTTGATTAAGAATACTCCATGTTGGGACAGTTCTTGTGATTCTAAACCCTGGACATGTGGCTCTTTATTTGAGTCCCCCACCTTGGTTACTGGACTTATAGACCTCCATCTGGTTTTCTTGAACACACATGGACTTATATCAGAGCATTTGATCAGATCCAGCTCAGTCACAAACCCTTTGCATATCATTTGCATACATCATCATTGCATCATTTTAACATGTGTTTATTTGTTTTTCAGGGTATCCCTCCTACATATTGGCTTGGTTTTGACCCCTTCTTCAGCATAGACCTATCTTCATCAGTATTTGCTTATTTGTGTTTCAGGGTATCCATCTTCATGTGGTTTTGGTTTTGACCCCATCTTCAGTTTGACCTATCTTCATCAGCACTTGCTTCAGCTTTCAGCTATCCACTTCAGCCAAATCAGTGGCCCATTCTTCAGTATCACCATCAGCATTTGTCTCTACTCAGTCTCAACATCATGGCTCCTAAGAAAAGCAACATCACCTACCACTTCTTCCAACCAGATCTATCTGACATCAGGAGGATTCAGACCCTGATCACTCCAGACCATATACCACTGTTCAGGGAACACCATGGAGATATACTTGATATGGTTATGGATCTGGACCCTTCACAGAGAAGCCTGATCCACACTTGCCTTCAGTTTTATGATCCCCCACTGAGATGTTTCACTTTTCAGGACTTTCAGTTGGGCCCTCTATTGGAAGAATACTCATCACTAGTTGGTATACCTATCAGGAGAGAGATCCCTTTCAATCCTGAGATGGCTTTCCCAAGCAATGAAGAGGTAGCAAAGGCATTGCATCTGGAACCAACCTTGATTGGGCAGCATGTGACTTTTAAGGCTGGAATTCCTGGCATGCATCTGGATTTCTTGATCTCTCAAGCTACCCTGAAAGCTTCTTTAGGAGATTGGAAAGCAGTCTGTGCTTTACTGGCCTTGAGCATCTATGGGATTGTTTTATTTGCAGATGAGCCTCGATTCATTAGTAAGAATGCAATCCATCTGTTCATTCTAAGGAACCCAGTGCCAACTTTATTAGGTGATCTCTACTATTCAGTGCATCAGAGGAATGAAAAGCAGAGGGGAAGATTAGTGAGGTGTTATGCTCCTTTGTTCCATACTTGGCTTCTCAGGCATTTACCCAAGACAGATGCATTTTTGAATCCTCATCAGCAGAAAAACTGGGCTGGAAGGCTTACTACTCTGGCTTCAGCTGATATCAGGTGGTGCACTCAAAGCACAAAAGGCAGGGATATCATCACCAGCTGTGGGCATTTTCCTAATGTGCCTTTAATAGGAGTTAAGGGTAGCATTAATTACAACCCTCTGCTGTTTAAAAGACAACTAGGCTATGCACTGGTCCACACTCCTAAGGCATAAGACTTGGTTGAGACTCTTTACTGTGAGAACAAGATTAGTCTGGCTGTTGTTAGACAGGCAGCCTGGGCCTGGGACAATGTACAGACTAAAGGGATAACCATCTTGGGAAAGTGTAACAATGTGGCATCAGCACAATACTATGATTGGTCCCATGCCAGGGCTCAATTCTCTGGGATGCCCTTTACTATTGAAGATATGCCTGGGCCTTCCACAATACCACCTCCAGCAACTGTCAGTCTAGAGGAGTTTGAGAAGTTGAAAGAGAGAAATGAGAAGTTAACTCAAGCTTTGCAGAAGACCCTCTATGAGAGGAGTGATGGTAGACTGGATATTGAGAGGTTGGAGAAGCAGAAAGTGGAGTACCTGGCTAAAATTGAGAAGTCTGAAGATTACATTAAGAAGTCTAGGGCTGGGGAGAAAATCCTGAAGAATGCTTGCAAGGAAGCCCAGTTCCAGAGAGCCAGGACAGACTTGTATCTAAAGGAGAGTCAGGCTAGGTGGGTCAGGATCACCGAGGCTCGTACTCTGGAGGACAAGAGGGTCCAAGACAAGATGGAGCAGATGGAAGCTAGTGCAAGAGAGCAACAAGAAGCCCTGGCAGCAGCCCAGAGGGAGATATCAGAACTGAAGATCAGAGCTGGAGTGAAGAGGTCAAAGGACCAAAGTCAGCACAAGAAGCTGACTGCAGCTGTTGCAACAAGAAATCTTCTCATCAGGAATCTCACGGAGCGTCCGGCTGATCCTGTGACCGAGGCACTTCTCAAGGAAGTTCGGGAGGATGAGTTTGGCCTTGGTGTTTGACCATTTGCTTGTTGTTGCTTTTATTACATGTACTTTTATTTTCTTGTGATGTATTTTGACCCCTTTGAGGGCTTGTGTTGTAAAAAGAACAAGTTGTATTGTTTTACTTTCTGTAATATATTTATGTTGGTTTGATTCATCTAAGTTTCCTTCAAAGCAACTTCAACAGTATCTTCAAGGGTCTGGAAGGGTCAAAACTGAATGCCAAGCCAGGATACCTTGAAAGCAAATAAGTATACTGCATTGCATGCTAACCCTTTGTTTGTTTTACAGGTTTTTGTTTTGCTGTTGCTAACTCTGTTGTGATGTTCAGGAATTATTGCTCGGCGACGAGGGTTCCCACTCAACAGGCCACATAGATACCCCACCAGAAACAATCTTCCGAGCATCCAGATGGATCAGATGCAGCAGGACCTTACGGAGGTCAGAAATCAGATGACTAGCGAGAGGTTGGAGATGAGAACTCAAATGACGCAGTTTATGGAAGTAATAAACAACATGGCTCAAAGCCAGGAGAGGCTCAGGGCACTGGTAGAAGGGAGAAATCAGGAAGATCATCAGCCGGGGACTGTTGGTGAAATTCTGTGATCAGGTATGAGATGTCCTAAGAGATGTCCCAACACTTGATAGGACACTTGACAAATTTAACCAAAACTTAAATAGCAATAAAAGTAAACAACACAGAAGTTTGTTAACCCAGTTCAGTGTATAACCACACTTACATCTGGAGGCTACCAAGCCAGGAGGAAATCCACTATTAGTAATATTAATTCTAGACTTAAACCACCCTGTTTAATCTATCACTTAATACTTACCCAATGCAATTTCTACCTAAGACACACTTAGATAAGAGTACCCTACTCACTCCCCCTCAATCACACAGTGATCAAGTTTACAAGTTTACAAAAATTGAAGACATCCTTCAAACAATACAGCTTGATCTTACTTAACAGTTTCAATCAAGTCACAAATGCACTTTTGCTTAAAAGCTCATAAAGTGGTACAATTAAAAACAATCTGCTATTAAAACTCTAGACACCCTATTTGGTCTTCTGAAATTCGTACCCAATTCTATGAGTTTCTGTTGCTTAAATAGGTATCTGAATTTTGGGCTTTCTGTAGAATGATCCAGCCCTAATGTGCAGCAGCTGTCACCTTGAATTTAGGGTTTGTTACCTCCTATATTCTAGGTGATTTAGGTCTTCTGTTTTAATCTGAATCTTCAATATAAAACACCCTACAGATGCGCCTTGTTCTGTTTTTATCCATCATTAATTAATTCCAGATACTTCTCCTTAAATATCTCTGATCAGTTAATCATTAATTAATTCTGGTAGCAGGTCTGAGATGTCTCAACATCTGTTGGGACATCCTGAAAAACTGAACTTAAGTTATTTACACAATGTCCCAACATCTGGTAGGACATCCTGAAATAAGTTCATATACTCTGTTTGCTAATGTCCCAACATCTGATAGGACATTCTGAACTGAATTTAACATTTCTAGTTTGGTCAAAAATTCTGCCAATTCTTAAACATCTACAAACTCCCCCTTTGGCTAATTTTTGGCTAACATCTTTTCTGGTTTTCAGAGTGCAGCAGAAGTTCTTTTTGTCAGAGTATAGCATTACTTTTCTGTTGATTCTTATTTGAGATTACTCCCCCTCAAACATATATGTATCCAATTTTGTTGCAACAGAAAAAAAAACACTAATCAGTTCAGAAGCAAACACACAGATTTTTCATTCATTCTTAAACAGCAATTACATTTGATGTTGTTCTCCCCCTTGGTAGACACAAAATTAGGGGCCAAAGACACTATTACTGTCATTACATTGCTGTCATTACATTTGCCTCACATACATTGATCACTCAGATTCATCACTCTCAGTTGCTTCCTCAACTTCTGTTTCTTCATCAGCTTCTGTTTCTTCATCAGCATCACTGTCTTCATCAGAGTTTGCTTTCTGGTCTTCTTCATTCTCCAACCTTTGAATGATTTCCTCAAGCTTCTGCTTTCTAGCTTCAAGCTCTTTGCAGGTGCTTTTGAGTTCAGCAATTAAAGTCTTCTTGGAGATGGGATTCTTAGCAGTTGAGGGACCAGCAGATGTCCCAGAAGGTGCTTCAACATCTGCAGCATGGTGACTGAGGAATAATTTGTAATGAAAAGCCAGGGGGCTCTCTCTCTTGCAGACTGTGTCCTTCTCATTTAAAATCCCAGGGTATTGACTGAGAACAATACCACACAGCAATGATGGAAAAGCTATTGGCAGCTTTGTTGCAGTAGAGATGGCATGCTTCATGGTTTGATCAAAGATGAAAGCTCCATAGTCCATCTTGGTTTGAGTTCCCACAGCATATATAAACCTGGCTAGACCAGTTGAGATTGAGGAGGTGTGATTGGTAGGCACCCAGTTAGCAGTACCAATTCTGTTCAGCATGGCATACTTTCTGGTAAGCATGCTCACAGAAAGCTTTCCCTTCACAGGCCATGCCTTGACCTGGTTTGCAGTGATCACCTTACATACTTGATTATCTGTTTTACCTAGCTCATTGGGTCCATCTGATTCTCTTCCTAGGTATTCATTTATGATTTGGGGGGAAAACTCTACACATTTACCTCTAACAAAAACTTTTTGAAACTCAGAAGACTTACCATTTGAGCAATCCTCCTGAAGATTCACAATGAACTCTTTGACAAGAAGTTCATAGCAGGGAGAGAGATCTGAGACTGTTTTGAATAGTCCTGCAGCAGAGATGAGGTCTATCAGTTCTGTGCACTCAAGTGCATTGCTGCTTAGTTCTCTTTCTAAGGCAACCCTTCTTTGGTACACATATTTCCACCTGTTGACACTAGAGACAAGATGGAATGATATGTTGTCCAAGGGAGCTTCTGGAACAGCAGTTGAAGCTCTTGCTGGTGTTGGTCTTTTCTTGGGAGGAGATGTTGGGACATCTGATTCAACATCTGAATCTGATGGTGTGGCAGCTTTTCTCTTCTGGGATTGGACTTTGCTCCAGGATTTTGTTGGACCAAAGGTAACTTTAGCTTTGCCTTTCTTTGGACTAGCCTTCTTCTTCTCAGGGATGACAGGTTCAGCTTGCATCTTTCCTTTCCTGGACCTTAGCCTTTTGGCTATGCTGGGTTTGACAGATGCTATGATTTCTGCATCAGAGTCCTGCTCCAGATTGACTACTGGAGGAGATTGAGCAGTCTCCTCTTCAGCTTGTTGATCAGCAGGAATTTGATCTTCATTTGAGTCTTTAGCCTGTTCCACAGAAACTTCTTTGTCACTTTCACTTGAGGCCTCTTTCTGGTCCTCAGTCTGTTCAGTATCAGCATCAGATGAGTTTTCTTTCTCATCTACAGATGTTCCAACATTCATTGGGACATCTGGTTCTCCAGCAGTGTCTTCTGCAGTTTGAGCTGGTTCTTCTTGAGGTGCAGGAATGGTGTTCAAAGGAACAGAGATCCCTCTCACCACTCTTTGTTCAGAAAGAACTTGGTTGATGATCTCCTTGATGGAATCATCAACATATTTTGAAGAGTTTGGGGTTCTGTTAGCAGGAGAAGGAATTCCTTTTGCTTTGCTCCGTACTTGATCTTTAGCTCTCTTTGGAGTTCTTGCCTTTGTAGTGTGAGAAACGCTTCCCCTGAGTTCGTCCAATGGTGTTGATTGCATTGGCACAACAGAGATTGGAGTGGCATGAACCACGTCTTCCTTGTTGAGAATTTCCTCAGTAGTTTTAGGGTTTTGAGACATTGTAGAGGAAGATGGATGAACAGCTTTAGGGTTTATGATTTCTGAGGGATTGAGAGTTAATGTGATTCGCTTGTGATGATATGATGAGAATCTTGATAGCTTCTTATAAGTAGTTACTAAATAAGTAGCCGTTACAGTCCAAATGATTAGGAATGGAATTCCCAAGGATCTTGTCCAGACTAGCTTTGCCATCTGGAACTTATGCCATGCAATGTCATATGACATGTTGGCACATCTCATTAACTGCTAAATATCACATAAACAGATTCCAAGTTTGCCCCTTAAGTTCTCAAATTGTGTAGCATCCAATGCTTTGGTAAAGATATCAGCTAATTGCAGATCTGTAGCAACATGCTCCAATGAAATCACCTTCTCTTCTACAAGATCTCTGATGAAATGATGTCTGATATCAATATGCTTTGTCCTGCTATGTTGAATGGGATTCTTTGATATGTTGATTGCACTTAAGTTGTCACAGTACAATGTCATGACATCCTGTGGGACATTGTACTCAGTGAGCATCTGCTTCATCCAAACCAACTGAGAACAGCTGCTACCTGCTGCTATATACTCAGCTTCAGCTGTAGATAAGGACACACAATTCTGTTTCTTACTGAACCAAGAAATCAGATTGTTTCCTAGAAAGAAACATCCTCCTGAAGTGCTTTTTCTGTCATCAGCACTTCCTGCCCAATCAGCATCACAGAAGCCAGTGAGAATTGGTTTGCAACCATGAAAGTACATTATGCCATAGTCACAAGTACCATTAACATATTTAAGGATTCTCTTGACTTGATTTAGATGACTGACTTTTGGATCAGCTTGATATCTTGCACAGACTCCTACTGCAAAAGCAATGTCTGGTCTGCTAGCAGTCAAGTATAATAAGCTTCCAATCATGCTTCTGTATAAGCTTTGATCTACATTCTCACCCTTTTCATCTTTAGTCAGCTTTAAATGTGTGGGGGCAGGAGTTCTCTTGTGAGCAGCATTTTCCATTCCAAATTTCTTGACTATGTTCTTGGAATACTTGCTTTGTGAGATGAACATTGAGTCTTCCATTTGCTTTATTTGCAGCCCAAGGAAGTAGGTTAATTCTCCTACTAGGCTCATTTCAAATTCAGATTCCATTTGCTTGACAAAATGGTTTGACCATCCTGTCAGACATCTCACCAAAGACAATGTCATCAACATATATTTGTGCAATCATGACATTTCCTTCTTCATATTTAATAAACAGGGTTTTATCAATTCCCCCTTTTCTGTATCCTTGCTTGATAAGATATGTGGTCAGTCTTTCATACCATGCCCTTGGAGCTTGTTTCAACCCATAAAGTGCCTTCTTGAGTTTGTATACATGATTTGGACAGCTTGGATCAACAAATCCTTTAGGCTGTTCTACATAAACTTCTTCATTAAGGTAACCATTTAAAAAGGCACTTTTTACATCCATTTGAAATAGCTTGAACTTAAAGATACAAGCAATTCCCAACAATAGTCTGATTGATTCAAGCCTTGCTACTGGTGCAAAGGTTTCATCAAAGTCCACCCCTTCAATTTGTGTGTATCCTTGAGCTACAAGTCTAGCTTTGTTCTTTGTAACAACTCCTTGTTCATTTGACTTGTTCTTATACACCCATTTTGTTCCAATTACATTTATGTCATCAGGTCTAGGAACAAGATTCCACACTTCATTCCTTGTGAATTGACCTAATTCCTCTTGCATAGCACAAATCCAGTATTCATCAGTGAGAGCTTCCTTGATATTTTTAGGTTCTATTTTGGAGACAAAACAAGAACCTGAAATCACTTCTCTTGATCTAGTACTCACACCTCTGTTGGGATCACCAATTATCAAATCTTTGGGATGATCCTTTTGTATTCTGATGGAAGGAGGTTTGCTTGATTCTTCTGTCCTTGTATCAGTTTGAGTGAAGTTATATTGATCATTCTGTTCTTCAGCTTCAATCTTGATATCAGCAGATGTTCCAACATCCTCTGGGACATCTGTAGGAGCATCATCAATTATCACATTTATGGATTCCATGATAACCTTGGTTCTAGAATTAAATACTCTGTATGCTCTGCTGTTTATGGAGTATCCAAGAAAAATCCCTTCATCACTTTTAGGATCCATTTTTCTTCTTTGCTCCCTATCTGCCAGAATATAACATATACTTCCAAAAACATGGAAGTACTTAACTGTGGGTTTTCTGCCCTTCCAGACTTCATATAATGTGGACAAAGTTCCTTTCCTTAAAGTAACTCTGTTATGGATGTAACAGGCAGTGTTCATAGCTTCAGCCCAAAAGTATAGAGGCAACTTTTTAGCATGGATCATAGCTCTTGCTGATTCTTGAATGGTTCTATTCTTCCTTTCAACAATCCCATTCTGTTGAGGAGTGATAGGTGAAGAATACTCATGATTAATTCCTTCTGAAGAACAGAAATCTAAGAACTTTTGATTCTCAAATTCTTTTCCATGATCACTTCTTATTCTGATCACACATCTGGATTTTTCCCTTTGCAATCTTTGACATAACTCTTTGAATACATCAAATACATCTGACTTTTCTTTGATGAAGTTTATCCATGTATATCTTGAAAAATAATCAACCACAGCATAGGCATACCTCTTACCACCAAGACTTTCAACCTGCATAGGTCCCATAAGATCCATATGTAGAAGTTCCAAAACTTTGGAAGTTGTCAGATGTTGGAGCTTTGGATGGGACATCTTGGTTTGCTTGCCTATTTGACATTCACCACATATTTTGCTATCATCAATCTTTAGTTTAGGAATACCTCTTACAGCATCCATTGATATGATCTTCTTTATGCCTCTGAAATGAAGATGACCTAGTCTTTGATGCCACAGTTTCACTTCTTCTTCTTTAGCTAGAGAGCAAGTTGAAGTGAGACTGAGATTTTGGGATTCCCACATGTAACAGTTGTCTTTAGATCTGGCTCCTTTCATGACAACCTCTTGTTCTTTGTTAGTCACAATACATTCAGATTTGGTAAAGTTTACACTGTATCCTTGATCACATAGTTGACTTATGCTGATCAGGTTAGCAGTTAAACCTTTAACTAGCAGCACATCATCTAGTCTTGGAACATCTTGACAATCCAAGGTTCCAACTCCCTTGATTTCTCCTTTAGCTCCATCTCCAAAGCTAACATACCTGGATGAATGTGATTTTAAGTTTACTAGCAAATTCTTCAATCCAGTCATGTGTCTTGAGCATCCACTGTCAAAGTACCAGTCTTCTTTAGCTGATACTCTCAGAGAAGTATGTGCTATGTATGCAGTACTTTTCTTTGACCAGATGAGATGAGATTTCTTTTGATGCCTCTGCTCTGAGTGTTGTTCAGCTGATCTCCAAGCTTGATTGTTGATCTTGTTCTTGGGTATGTGGCTTTGATCAGTCTGAATGTCAGCTCTTGGTCTCCAAACTTTCTTGATGACCTCTGTCTTCTGCTTAGGAGGTTGCTGATTTCTTTGGAGTCTATGCAGCATTTTCTTGGTACCTTCTACTTTCTGCTTGGAAGGTTGCTGATACATCTGATTTGGATATCCATGTAGCTTATAACAGTGAGGTTTGATATGCCTAAATCTTCCACAGTGATGGCATCTCCATCTTTGATATTTTTTCTTCATTTTGTTCTTTCCAGAATGTTGAGACATCTGTTGGAACATTATGTTTGTCTTTGTGTTTTGATGTTGGAGCATCTGTTGGGACATCTTGTTTGACTGTGTAGTTTTTGAAGTAGTTTTGCTAGAGTTTGCTTCATCTCTGTTATATCCCAGTCCACTTTTGTCCCCTAAATGTTTATTATTGCTGAGAATAACATCCAGTGTGTTTGAGCTGCTGTTCAACATTCTAACAGATTTGGACATATGTTCCAACTTAGAGTTGAGAAGGCTTACTTCACTTTTTAAGGTTTCAATGATCTCCTGATCATTTGCTTTGTCATCTTCTAAAGTCTCATTCTGCTTCTTTAGCTTTATAACTTCACTGCATATTTCAGAGCTTCTTTTGTATAGATCTTTGAATGCTTGCTCAAGTTCTTCATAAGTAAGTTCTCCACAACTGGAATCACTATCATATTCACACAGTCCAGCTAAAGCAGTAATATGCTTTGCTGATTCTTCTTCTGAATCTCCTGAGTCTTCATCAGACCAGGTTACAGAGAGTCCTTTCTTTTGCCTCTTTAAGTAGGTAGGACATTCAAACTTGATGTGTCCATATCCTTCACATTCATGACATTTGACTCCTTTATCTTGACTGGTCTTTTCAGCATACTTTAATCTTTTGTTAGCATCATAAGGTCTTCTGTTCTCAGAGTTTGTGTTTCTTCCACTAGGTTTGGATTTGCCTTCCATTCCTCTGAGAATCTGTTTGAATTGTCTTCCAAGCAAGGCAAGGTTTTCTGATAAGCTTTTATCATTTGCTGGTTCATCATCTTCTTCTTCATCTGTATTTGACACCAAGGCTATGCTTTTGTTCTTTTTGGCATTTGTGTCATTCATTCCCATCTCAAAAGTTTGAAGGGAACCAATGAGTTCTTCAACTTTCATGGAGCATATGTCTTGAGCTTCTTCTATTGCAGTGACTTTCATGTCAAATCTTTTTGGCAAAGATCTGAGAATCTTTCTTACAAGCTTTTCATCAGTCATCTTTTCTCCCAAAGCTCCAGAGGTATTGGCTATATCCAAGATGTTCATATAGAACTCATGAATTGATTCATCTTCCTTCATTCTCAAGTTTTCAAACTTGGTGGTGAGAAGTTGAAGTCTTGACATTTTTACTTTTGATGTTCCTTCATGAGTTGTTTTGAGAGTATCCCAAACATCTTTGGCCAGCTCACAATGATGCACAAGTCTGAAAATGTTCCTATCAATGCCATTGAATAAAGCATTTAAGGCTTTTGAGTTGCCTAGTGCTGAGTCTTCTTCCTCCTTACTCCATTCTTCTTCAGGTTTCAGCACTTTAGATCCATCTTTGGTGTCTTGGATAGGATGATCCCATCCAACATTGACTGCTCTCCATGCCCTGTTGTCAAGTGACCTTAAGAATGCAATCATTCTTGGCTTCCAGTAGTCATAATTAGATCCATCCAGAATAGGTGGTCTATTTACTGACCCTAAATCTCTGTCCATGTTACAGAATTTGTATTCCCTAGATCTCACCCAGTATAAACAGGCAGGGTGCCTGCTCTGATGCCAATTGAAATTCTGTGATCAGGTATGAGATGTCCTAAGAGATGTCCCAACACTTGATAGGACACTTGACAAATTTAACCAAAACTTAAATAGCAAGAAAAGTAAACAACACAGAAGTTTGTTAACCCAGTTCAGTGTATAACCACACTTACATCTGGAGGCTACCAAGACAGGAGGAAATCCACTATTAGTAATATTAATTCTAGACTTAAACCACCCTGTTTAATCTATCACTTAATACTTACCCAATGCAATTTCTACCTAAGACACACTTAGATAAGAGTACCCTACTCACTCCCCCTCAATCACACAGTGATCAAGTTTACAAGTTTACAAAAATTGAAGACATCCTTCAAACAATACAGCTTGATCTTACTTAACAGTTTCAATCAAGTCACAAATGCACTTTTGCTTAAAAGCTCATAAAGTGGTACAATTAAAAACAACCTGCTATTAAAACTCTAGACACCCTATTTGGTCTTCTGAAATTCGTACCCAATTCTATGAGTTTCTGTTGCTTAAATAGGTATCTGAATTTTGGGCTTTCTGTAGAATGATCCAGCCCTAATGTGCAGCAGCTGTCACCTTGAATTTAGGGTTTGTTACCTCCTATATTCTAGGTGATTTAGGTCTTCTGTTTTAATCTGAATCTTCAATATAAAACACCCTACAGATGCGCCTTGTTCTGTTTTTATCCATCATTAATTAATTCCAGATACTTCTCCTTAAATATCTCTGATCAGTTAATCATTAATTAATTCTGGTAGCAGGTCTGAGATGTCTCAACATCTGTTGGGACATCCTGAAAAACTGAACTTAAGTTATTTACAAAATGTCCCAACATCTGGTAGGACATCCTGAAATAAGTTCATATACTCTGTTTGCTAATGTCCCAACATCTGATAGGACATTCTGAACTGAATTTAACATTTCTTGTTTGGTCAAAAATTCTGCCAATTCTTAAACATCTACAGTTGGGACTAGCAACAATGAAAGAGTCCAACCACATGCTAATCCCCCAGTCTTTGGTCCTCACCTCCATCCAGAGGCCAACATCCCTGTCAATATACAAGGGCCTGCTACAGCCGGGAGGGTACTGCAAGAAGACCCTCAGGAAGACCAGTTCACAGTAATGGGGGCCGGGGAAGAGGCTTATGATAGAAGATTGGATGAGATAGCTGAGAAGTTAAGGTCCTTAGAGTCTCAAAATTCTTTGGGTTTTGACGTTATGGATATGGGCTTGATAGACGGGGTCAGGATTCCCCACAAGTTTAAGCCGCCATGCTTTGAAAAGTATAATGGGACTTCCTGTCCCCGAACTCATCTACAATCTTTCCTCGGGAGGCTAAAGGCCTATACCATGGACGAGAAGCTGTGGATGTTCTACTTCGAGGATAGCTTGACTCGAGCTTCGAGGGAATGGTATTCCCATCTGACAAGAGCAACTATTAGATGCTGGAAGGACCTGGCAGAGGCCTTCATCAGACAGTATCAGTATAACCTAGATATGGCACCCAACAGGACCCTCCTAATGGGAATGTTACAGTCATCTAGAGAGAGCTTCAGAGAATACGCTCAAAGATGGAGACAACTTGCTGCTGCTGTCCAGCCACCTATGTCTGAAAGAGAAATGGCTGATATGTTCATGAATACCCTTCAGGGAACCTATATTGATAGGCTAGCTGCCTTCTCATCTACCAGCTTTGCAGATGTTGTCATAGCAGGGGAGAGAATTGAAAGCCTATTGAAAATGGGGAAGATCTCAGACAATGGTGCAAGCTCATCTAGTAATGCAAGGAAGCCTTTTGCGGGCCCAAGAAGGACTGGTGAGACTAATGCCATCCACACCAACAGGGGTAGGCCCCAATATGTTCACAGATCTGTGGCTGCAGTCACCATCCCTGCTCCAGCTCATCCACAACCAGTTTATCAACCTCCTCAGCAAAACTATCAACAACAACCCCAGTACCATCAGCAAAATCAGTATCCTCCAAGAAATTACAACAACAGCAACACCAACAACAACAACCAGCAAAGGCCATTCCAGCAAAGGCCATTCCAAGCTAACAGGGTGATCGATCCGATCCCCATGCCATATGCTACATTGCTGCCACAACTCCTGAAACTCAACCTAGTTGAGCTAAGGACGTTGGCACCTCCAGATCCCAACAGTCTACCCAGGAACTACGACTCCAACGCCAGATGTGCCTTCCATTCAAATGCACCTGGCCATAGTACGGAAAAGTGCAGAGCCTTGCACATGAAGGTACAAGACCTGGTGGACTCAAAAGCTCTGAATTTTGCACCACCGCCCAATGTCAACAAAAATCCTATGCCAAATCACGGTGGTCCCAGAATTAACGCTATTGAAGAAGACAAGCCGTCTTATTTAATAACCAGTGTGGGTCAGATCCGGACACCGTTGGTAGAAATTAAGGCTCAGCTCTTGGAATGTCAGATGTTCCCAGGATGCGAGTTAGGGTGTGCTTACTGCAATATTTCAGTAAATGGGTGCGATAATCTGAGGAATGGCATAGATGGCCTTATTCAGAGTGGCCAACTTCAGATCACCACATCATTTCCAACAAATCCAGCAATTTCATCAGCAACGGTTTCAGAACCTCCTACAACTGCAGCAACCATTGTTCCTGACAATTCTTCGGCTTCATCAACTAGTACTTCATCCATCATCTCAAATGACCAGTTATCAACAATTTTCCCTGCTACAACTTCAGCTTCACTCCATTTTGAATCTCCTACAACAACAACATCCATGCTTCCGACAATGTCTCCTACAACACCAGCAACCAATCATGAAGATGTCTCTACTGTCACAATATTTTATGATCCTGAAAGCAACTCTGCCTACAATTCAGAAGGTGCTGCTCCCATCAGGGCACCAGTTACAATTTATTACGATCCACAAACTATCACAGTCCCTTCAGCAGCTGCAATCAGTCCAGTCACTGTCACGGTGCCTGGACCCGTACCTTATGAAAGCAATAGGGCCATCCTTTTGCACTATGGCTCTGACGTGTACCGCGAAGGAAAAAGAATCACTCTTGAAGCATCAACACCTGCACCACAAGTAGATAATGTGGGAGGAGGCGGAGGCTTCACTCGAAGCGGATGTCTCTTTGCTTCACCAATTCAAAGACCTACTGCCGAAGCAGAAGCTGCTGCCAAGGCAAAAGGAAAGAGCCCGGTGCAGGAAGATCAAGCTGTTAAGGAAGCCTTGAAAACACCATTCGATCAAGAAGTTGATGAGTTCATGAGAATCATCAAAAAGAGTGATTATAAAATTGTGGATCAGCTTCACCAGACGCCATCCAAGATCTCTATCCTCTCACTGCTTATGTGCTCCGAAGCCCATCGGAATGCACTACTCAAAGTCTTGCACGCAGCTTACGTGCCTGAAGAGATCACTGTCAACCAGTTGGAAACCGTGGTTGGAAATGTTACTGCTAGCAATGGGCTAGGGTTCACCAATACTGACTTGACAACGGACGGCCGCAACCATAACAAAGCCTTGCACATCACCATGGAATGCAAAGGAGCAGTCCTTTCTCATGTGCTGGTGGACACAGGGTCATCCCTTAATGTCTTACCAAAGAAGGCTCTGGTGAAGCTAGAGTATGAAGGATTAGCATTGCGACCCAGTAACCTGGTAGTAAGAGCCTTTGATGGTTCTAAGAGATCGGTTCTGGGAGAGATTGAGCTGCCTGTGACAATTGGCCCACAAACCTTTACAACTATCTTCTATGTGATGGACATTCAGCCTGCCTACAGCTGTTTGTTGGGTAGACCTTGGATTCACGCCGCCGGCGCAGTAACGTCTACCCTTCACCAGAAGTTAAAATTTGAGTGGGAAGGCCAAGTTGTTACAATCTGTGGGGAGGAGGATATATTTGTTGGCCATCTGGCTACTTATAAGTATATTGAGATGGATGGGGAGATCCATGAAACAATGATCCAAGGATTTGAGGCCTTGAATGTCAATGAAGCATCTGCTGTATCTGGAATCTCCATGTCATCTTACCAACAGGCCCGGAAGGTTGTTGAGGAAGGAACTGCCCAAGGCTGGGGCAAGGTTTTAGCTGTGGAGGAGAAGAAAGACAAATTTGGGTTGGGTTACAGACCAACTCAACAACAAGCAAAGGCTGCTGAGAAGCCCGGTTTTGTCAGTGGGGGGATGCTCACCCCTGATGCTATCAACAATTTGGAAGACGAGCTGGAAGAGGAGCGCAATCTGGAGAATTGGATTCGTCCAAAGATCCCGGGGAGCAGTATCTCGAACTGGTCTTCCCAGGAAATTATAAGAGTTACTCATGCAGAGTAATTATTATTTCCTGTATTTTTATAGCATGCATCAAAGTCTTGCATCTTGCCCAAGATGACAAGACTTATTTTGTAATCGGGCCATCTGTACTTTTTGTGCAAACAAGATTAATCAATGAAATATCAGACATCTTTTTGCAAACGAGTCTTTTTCTTTTCTGCTCACTGTTTTTCCATTTTTCTTTTTGTACAAAAAATAAATGGCGTTGTTTTCAAAATGATTAACTTTATTTCACTTTTCTAAGCAAGATTAAAATCAATCACTAAAATGAACAAACTGAACCCTTGCAGAGAGTGCCTTCCTGACAGCACCGACAACAGCACGGCTATGACTCCGTATGACTTTGACAATCCAATCAATCAAGCTGATGAAGGGGTTGAAGAAGAATATGAGCTTCCTGAAGAGCTAGCCAGGTTGTTGAGACAAGAGGAAAAAGTTATTACTCCTCACCAGGAGGAGGTTGAAGTGATTAATCTTTGTACAGATGAAGACGTGAAAGAAGTTAAAATCGGGGCCTGCCTACAAGACTCAGTGAAGAGACAACTGATCGATCTGCTTCAAGAGTATGTGGACGTGTTTGCTTGGTCGTATCAAGACATGCCAGGGTTGGACACCGACATTGTTGTGCACAAGCTGCCTTTGAGGGAAGAATGCCCACCAGTTAAACAGAAACTGCGTCGTACTCGCCCAGACATGGCAATGAAAATCAAGGAAGAGGTACAAAAGCAATGGGACGCCGGGTTCCTTGCTGTAACTAGCTATCCGCCGTGGGTTGCTAACATCGTACCTGTGCCTAAGAAGGACGGCAAAGTAAGAATGTGTGTTGACTACCGGGATCTGAACAGAGCCAGCCCGAAAGATGACTTCCCATTACCTCACATTGATGTATTGGTGGATAATACGGCTCAGTTCTCGGTATTCTCCTTCATGGACGGATTTTCAGGATACAACCAGATCAAGATGTCACCTGAAGACATGGAGAAGACAACATTCATCACACCTTGGGGCACGTTCTGTTACAAGGTGATGCCATTCGGACTGAAGAATGCTGGTGCCACATATCAACGGGCTATGGTGACATTATTCCACGATATGATCCATAAGGAAATCGAGTGTTACGTGGATGACATGATTGCCAAGTCCCTTACAGAGGAAGATCACCTGGTGAATCTGCTGAAGTTGTTCAAGCGTCTGAGGAAGTACCAATTGAAGTTAAACCCCAACAAATGCACATTCGGGGTGCGATCCGGTAAGCTGCTGGGCTTTATTGTAAGCGAGAAAGGGATCGAAGTTGACCCTGATAAAGTCAAAGCCATTCAAGAAATGCCTGCACCGAAAACTGAAAAAGAAGTTCGAGGGTTCCTAGGTCGGTTGAACTACATTTCACGGTTCATATCTCACCTTACAGCAACCTGTGAACCTTTGTTCAAGCTGTTAAGAAAGGAACAAACGGTCAGGTGGAATGAAGACTGCCAGAAGGCTTTTGACAAGATCAAAGAATATCTGCAAGAACCTCCAATCCTTATGCCTCCAGTTGAAGGAAGACCTCTGATTATGTACTTGACAGTATTAGAAGAGTCAATGGGGTGTGTGCTGGGCCAGCATGACGAGTCTGGTCGAAAAGAGTATGCAATATACTACCTAAGCAAAAAGTTTACCGACTGTGAACAACGTTATTCACTGCTCGAGAAAATTTGCTGTGCTTTAGCGTGGGCTGCTCGCCGACTGAGACAGTATATGTTGACCCACACTACTTTATTGATCTCAAAAATGGATCCAGTTAAGTACATTTTCGAGAAGCCAGCTCTTACCGGACGGGTTGCAAGATGGCAAATGATTCTCACAGAATATGACATCCAGTACACTTCTCAGAAAGCCATCAAGGGCAGTGTACTATCTGAATATCTTGCTGAGCAACCTATTGATGACTACCAGCCTATGAGATTTGACTTCCCTGATGAAGATATCATGTTCATTAAAACAAAAGATCATGAGGAGCCTGTTCACACTGAAGGGCCCGACCCGGAAGAAGAATGGACTATGATGTTTGATGGGGCTGTTAATATGAATGGTCGTGGTGTAGGTGCAGTACTCATAACACCAAAAGGAGTTCACATGCCTTTCTCGACAAAACTCACTTTCAACTGCACTAACAACGAAGCTGAATACGAAGCTTGCATTATGGGTCTTGAGGAAGCCATTGACCTCAGGATCAAGACGTTGACTGTATTCGGAGATTCAGCTTTGGTAGTCAATCAAACCAACGGAAAATGGTACACCCACCAGGATCATCTGATACCTTACAGGGATTATACAAGAAGGTTATTGACTTTCTTTACAACAGTCAAGCTTGAGTATATCCCTCGGGACGAGAATCAGTTTGCAGATGCTCTGGCTACAATTTCATCCATGATCAAAGTTCAGGCTGCCAACTTTGTACCCCAGATTTCAGTGTCCAGACTTGATAGACCAGCATATATATTCGCAGCAGACATTGTCAAAGACGATAAGCCTTGGTTCCATGACATTAAATGCTTCTTGGAGGATCAAACATACCCACCTGGGGCATCTTCCAATGATAAGAAGACTTTGAGAAGGCTTGCTGGTAGTTTCTTTCTGAACACTGATGGGTCTTTATACAAAAGGAACTTTGATATGGTACTCCTCAGATGTGTTGACAAGACGGAAGCAGATTTGTTGATGCATGAAGTGCACGAAGGATCCTTTGGTACCCATGCAGGAGGACATGCCATGGCTAAGAAATTGCTAAGATCAGGTTATTACTGGATCACAATGGATGCAGACTGTTGTGCTTACGCCAGAAAGTGTCACAAATGCCAGATCTACGCAGATAAGGTGCATGTGCCTCCCAATCCTTTGAACATCATGTCTTCACCATGGCCCTTCGCCATGTGGGGAATTGATATGATCGGCAAGATTGAGCCAACTGCTTCGAACGGCCACAGATTCATATTGGTCGCCATTGATTATTTCACCAAGTGGGTCGAAGCAGCTTCCTATGCCAACGTTACAAGGCAAGTGGTAGCCAGATTTCTGAAGAGAGATATCATCTGTCGATACGGAGTTCCCGAGCGAATCATTACTGATAATGGTTCCAATTTGAACAATAAAATGATGGCAGAGCTATGCCGGGACTTCAAGATCCAACATCACAATTCTTCTCCTTACAGGCCAAAGATGAACGGCGCTGTTGAGGCAGCAAATAAGAATATCAAGAAGATTGTGCAGAAGATGGTAGTCACTTACAAAGACTGGCATGAAATGCTACCGTTTGCCTTGCATGGGTATCGCACATCAATCAGAACGTCCACTGGGGCAACACCGTATCAGCTTGTGTATGGTATGGAAGCAGTCCTACCTGTTGAAGTTGAATTACCCTCGTTACGGGTATTAATGGATGTTAAACTGAGTGAAGCAGAATGGGTTCGGTCCCGATGCGAACAACTGAGTCTGATCGAAGAGAAGAGATTGGCTGCAATCTGTCATGGGCAGCTATATCAGAAGAGAATGAAGAAAGCCTTCGATCAGAAAGTCAGGCACCGAGGTTACCAAGTAGGAGATCTCGTACTGAAGAGAATCCTCCCTCCTCATACAGACCACAGGGGCAAATGGACTCCCAATTATGAAGGACCATTTGTGGTAAAGAAAGTTTTCTCTGGTGGAGCACTGATGCTCAGCACCATGGATGGTGAAGATTTCCCGTCCCCTGTGAATTCAGATGCAGTTAAAAAATACTTCGCATAAAATGACCCGCTGGACATAAAAACAGAATGTAAGTCCAGGCAAAAATAGGGCATCCCGGCGAGTCAAAAACAGAATAAAAGACTCGGGCAAAAATAAGGGAAAATAAACAAAAGATGTACACCCGCTGAGTTGAAAAGCCACATTGGACAGCTCAGGCAAAAATGGGTATCCCGATGGATTGAAAACCCGAAAGGGAGATCCATGCAAAATAAGGGAATAAGCGAACAACTGCATTCTGAATTCGTCTGTATCACTTACAACTTGGAAAGCTTCGAAAGGATCAAGCTTCAATCAGAATCAGCCTTCTTCAGAAAGCAAGACGAGAAGAACGTCATTGTCATACGAGTCATAGCAGAAGAGGAAGCTCCTCAAAGCATCGTCAACATCGCCATCACTTTGTTTCTCAATTTGTAACAGTCTCTTCATTTCAGGAGATATGTTTCCTTGATTGTATCTTGCCAATTCAGGGCACATGAATTAATAAAATCAGATTTTTCAGTCGTGTTTTGTTTTGTACGTTTATACTTTGCAAAGAAGTGTCTGATGTCTCTAAAAATATAATTGCATAAGTACAGATGCTTTTCTCTAAAAATAAGAACACATGCTTGCAGGGAATATACTTACTCTTGAGAGTGCTTAACTCCTATGACGGAATCCAGTAAAGGATACCTCGGGACCTTTTGTGCGTTTCCTTATCTTTGCAGATTGCAGGTATCCGGAACGCAACTTGGGGCATGCAAGTTACATCCCAGCAAGCTGGCAAACCAACAAACAGTCTTAACACTCAAGGTGCTTTCTCCCCAGCTGAGTTGCCTCTCATTACTCTCCCCAGCTGAGTTACCAACAACATTCCCCAGCTGTAGTACCATTCGTTCTTCCTCAGCAGAATGCAAAGTCAGGGAATCATTTCCCCACAGAATTCTCAGCCTCTATTCAGAAGAGCAACGCATGAAAGAGTCACAACAGAGTACAAAAGACTTTTACAAACCCCAGCTGGGTCCTATATTACAAGGATATGTCAATCAGTGACTTATATCCCCAAGCAGATACATCATCAGGTCTATCAATGATCTCATCCCCAGCTGGGAGGTCCATTTCAAATAGATCAACCAGAGATCTTCACAGCATCGGGACCCGAATCCCGGATCGGTATCTTTGCATAATCATGGCATTTGCATCATATTCACCCTCAAAGCGTAGCATTCCGTCTAAAGCGGAGCATTACGGCAAAAATCAAATACATAGCATAATCATAAGCCATGTTTTGAATCAAACACTTGTGAATATTAACCATTCATCAGATTACGGAATACTTTCCCCAAAATCCCCCGGGGTCCCCAGCAAAAGCAGTTGCCTCACAATTCACAAACACCAGTTGACACCCGTCCGTGTCATCACTCCCCAGTAAAGTCGCCTGAACATTCTTTACAAAACAAGATCACCCGTATTACAGATACTTCCTGACACTCGTCCGTGTCAAACCACCAGCAGAAAGCCAAAGACATCAGCTTTGCACTCACATGTACCTCTTATACTCGACACCCGTCCGTGTCATATCTCCAGCGCAGTCGCCTACACTTTTACAACCCATATACTTGTTGATATTGTACTCTTCTCCTTTTGACACTCGTCTGTGTCACTCTCCCCAGCAGTTAAACACTCATCTATACAATACTCATATTCACTACTCATGTTACACTTATACAGATACTCGTCCGTATCTCGTATACACCATTTATATCCCCACAGATTCGGCATTGGTCCATGTTCTTTGTTAACCAGTTGGTACTCGTCCGTATCATCATCTCAGAACATGCGTCAAGCGTTTGTTTCTACATGATACTCGTCCGTATCATAGTCTTAAGGATGCTCGTCCGCATCTTTAATCCATACACTGTGTCAAACAGTCGTGTCTTCTTGAAATTTAGACACTCGTCTGTGTTTACTTTTCCCCAGAAGAGTCCCCTCAGAATCAACACTCGTCCGTATTCCTTGTTAACCCGTTGATACTCGTCCGTATCATCATCTCTGAACACGTGTCAGTTTGTTTCTACCCGATACTCGTCCGTATCATAGTCTTAAGAATGCTCGCCCGCATTTTTAATCTATACACAAACATCTAAACACTTATACCTTTTGTTTCTTGGATATAAACACTCATCCGTGTTTACTATTCCCCAGTAGATCACCAACAAAGCGAAATTTTCCTTTTTATCTAACACTCGTCCTGTGTTATGATAACCCCGAGAGCAGCCGTACCCTGCTAGGTGGTCGTCCTCCACCTCTTGATGGTCGTCCTCCATCATGCTCATCCGATGGCCGTCCCCATCGTTGATTTTTAGCAGCCGTCCCCTGCTAGGTGGTCGTCCTCCACCTCTTGATGATCGTCCTTCATCATTTTATCCAATGGCCGTCCCCATTGTTGATTTTTGGTTATCTGACATTCGTCCTATGTCATGAGAAACTTCGAGAGCAGCCGTCCCCTGCTAGGTGGTCGTCCTCCACCTCTTGATGGTCGTCCTCCATCATGCTCGTCCAATGGCCGTCCCCATCGTTGACCTTTTATCCGGCATTCGTCCTATGTCGCGATATTTTCGGCAGCCGTACCCTGCCTGGTGGTCGTCTTCCACCTTAGATGACCGTCCCTCATCTTATCCCCAACAGAGCAGCCGTCCCCTGCTAGGTGATCGTCCTTCACCTTTGATGACCGTACCTCATCATCTGTTTATTTCATTTATTCTTTAACCCGATGGCCGTCCCCGTTGTGGTCCCTTTTCTTTTTAACCCGATGGCCGTCCCCGTCGTGGTCCCTTTTCTTTTTAGCCCGATGGCCGTCCCCATCGTTGATTACTTTACTTTATGAACTTGATGGCCGTCCCCGTCATGTTTCATTAATTCCCAGAGAATCTTACAACTTTATCTTGATGGCCGTCCCCATCATAATTTCTTATTTTTTCCCAGCTAGTCGGCCGTCCCCGTCTTGGCTTTACTTTTTATCCCCAGCATGTCGGCCGTCCCCGTCATCGCTTTACTTCACATTTTTTCCAGCATGTCGGTCATCCCCGTCATTGCTCTTTACCCAGCAGTCGTCCTCTGCTTGACGGTCGTCCTCCGTTGCTCACACTTTACAATATGCTTTATTTCCTTTTACAATCTATATCCCTTTTCTTCTTCATTCTGTGAGTGCAAATTTTGGACTGTCTTTGGTATTCAACCACAAGTTATCTTGTTTGCCTGATAAGCCGTTGCTTACATCCTGCACAGCTAACTCATGTTTGAATAGGGGCAGCTGTAAACACCCCAAATTTGCCCTCACCCATTCCCACCATGGCTTGTGATCATTCTCATATGCATAAACTCAATCATATCATCTCACATCTCATTTTTGATTCACTGCATAGTTTCTAGGTCCATTGCACCTAGGGTTTGTGACCTGAGCAATCCAAGGGCATCTTGAGCCACTCCAAAAGCAACCAATCACTTCAAAGGGATCCATGTGTGTTCAAGTATCATATTACATCCTCTCAAAGTCAAGAATGCCAAAGGATCACAAGAACTAGGGTTTGTATGGAAGCATAGCCAGGCTAGACTACACAGTTGACCTAAAATTAGGGTTTTGGTTTCAGAGGCCATAACCTCAAATTTTTTGGTCATTCTTGTTTCCATTGGTCTCTATATGGTATAGGGAGTATGCATATCAATTTTCATGAAGAAATTCCATGGGGAAGTCATCTGATCAAGAGTTGACTTTCTGGACAAGTCAGTGCAAAATCAGGGCATCTGAGGCCCCCAATGACCCAACCAATGGGTGATCTTCATCATTTTGAGTGTATATGATCTTTATTTGATCATGGAAGAAGGTTTAAGTTCACAAAATTCAAGAATTTGGAGTTTTTGCAAATGTTGACTTTTTGGGTATAGTTGACTTTTCAAGAATGTGTCATTTTAGGTCATTTTTCAAGCCTTGATTCTTGATCCAAAAATGCTTCAAATGGAAAAACTTTGGTCATGAAAGTTGTAGAATACATCTTTCCCTTTTCAAAAAGTACAAGAACATGGTCAAATTCTTCTTGGATCAAAAGTTATGGTGTGACAAAGTTACCAAAAATCACTTATTTTCAAGATGTGCACCAAATGAGAAATTTGCAAAATCATGAACCAAGGCTGATTGTAACTCCTAGTTGGCATCAAACCATTACACAAACATTCTATGTGACATAAAAGTCAGATTTGGACCAAGAATTCCTCATGTTTCATGACTTATGGAATGAGAAACTCACATGTGAACCAAAATGAGCCAACTTGCAAAACTCATGATCACACTTCCTACCACTTGCTACATTGGATGCTGAGCTTTGCTAGCCTTTCCCCTCACCCTTGCTGCGCCAGCCCCATGCTTGTACTAGCCTAGAACCAAGCCATACCTCTCTTACACAAAGAGTGGACTTTTGGCAAAAGTGAACTTACCAATCAATAAAGGCCATGTCAAATCATCTGACCTATAGGATTATTTTATACTATCCTTTGGCAAGCAAAACATATGAGGAGGCCAAGCTGAAACAAGACACAACACACCATACACAAAACTCACCCTAATTGCATTTGTCTTCGAATCTCTCTGCCCAGCTCACAAACACTCAAGCAATTTTCACTAATCATCACACCTTGCCATATTAAGCCTAAACCAACAAAGAACCAGGCCTGAAACAAGCCATAACATCACTTCACCATTTTCACCCCAAGCTGCAGTTTCCTTCGAAACACCTTCCACAGCTCACAAACATCCAAACAAACACCACAAACCTTCTTAAAACATCACCCTGATCACAAAGAACCACCCACATTGGCCTGAAACTGCCTGAATCACCATTGCCATTTTCAACTGAGCTTGAGCAGAAGTTGTTCAAACTCTCCATCTAGCCAGCATAAACTTCTCCAAAGCATTCAAGCATCATCAAGAGGTCATAAGGAGTGGATTTCACAAGGAGGGGAGGTCAGAAAGTTGCTGGAGTGAAAGCTTCGAATCTCAGGTAGCCCAAGAAATATTTTTCCAGAAATCATTTTTTATGTTCTAAACTTGTTCTCCATGCTTCACTGATTATCCTGATGCTTTTAGTTTTGGAAATGGTGATGAAATGAGAATTTAATTGATCTCTGAAACTCTGTGACCTAAAATTTTGTTTTGCTCGATTCTTGAGTTTGGGGAAGAATAAATTTGTTTTGATTGGGGGTTTTGGTTCGTAAGTGAGTGGGAATCATTTCCATGTTTTTAGATTTTGTTTTAGTTAGGTTTTGAGAGAGTTTGGAGATTTTCAGGTGGGCTTCCCACCGGAGAAGACGACCGGAGGTCTTCTCCGGCCACCTGAAAGTCATTATGCCCTAATCTTGTAATTAAATGCCATTTGAATTTGGACCGTAGGATCAGTTGACTCCATTGACCTCCCGCGCGTGTGAATGGCTCAGATCTGACCATTATGCCCTAATCCATTTAATTAGCTTTAATTAATTATAATTAATTTAATTTATCCAGAGTGAATCTAGACCCTCCATTCACGCGCGCAGTCCACCCTTTTGAATCCAGAATCAATCTCAGCCACTCTTTCTGTTGACTTTTCCTTTTTCTTTATTTTTATTCATTTCTTTTCATTTTATTTGCATAATTTATTAAAAATAGCAAAACTTGTTTAAAAATTATGAAATTTTTTATCCTGAGTTTCATTAATTTTTTCAAACACAAAAATATTTTTTTATTTTATTTTTAGCATTTCAAAAGTATTTTTAAATATTTAAAAGATTATTTTTAATTGATTAATGGAAATTAATTTATTAAAAATACTTTTAGGTATTTAAAAATCACCAAAAAAATTCATGAAATGTTCTAAGACATTTAGAAACATTGTCCAACCTTCAAACCAAATTTCTTTTTTGATCTTGATGCATTTTAAGAATTTCTCATTGAATAAAAATCATTTTTATGCATTAATTTGATCCAAAGTTCAAAAAATCATTTCTGCCTATTCATGAGGAGTTGGACATTGATTCTTCTTGCATTGCATTGTGTTTAGCATGTAGTTTGTGAGATAAAATGTCCATGATTTGATCTTGCATTTTTCAATTGTTTGACATTTCTTTTGTTTAGAAACCCTAAAAACCCTAAAATCTTGTAAAAATCATAACTTGAGATTGGTTAAGAGTTGAGACCTCTCCTTTGGGCATTGGTTTAGTATAGGATTAGGGTTACTTTGTATGGCATTTTCAATTTTTTATCTTAGGGTTTGCTTCTGATTTTGGTTTTTGTTTGATGTTTGGTTCATGAACCCTAATTTGGGCTTTCATTTGTATCCTTCTTGCATTTTCTTGCACAACATGACTTGCCATGACATTTCAAGCATCCATGTGATTCATTTGACATCATAAGACATATAGAAAGCATGTTTGATCATTGCATCTTGCATTTGCCATATTGTATGCCATATGCATCTCATAACTTTTCATGTGTGTTCATGGTTCCTAACTTGCTTCATTTGCATCCATAAGTTTGTATGATCATATTCATGTCTTGATTCATGTTTGTAGCATCTCATGGCATCATTAACATCATGAATGTGCTTCTGGTTTTGTTTCTCATCATGTCATTTCATCACATTTTGCATTGCATTGCATTTCTTTTCTAACCTTTCAGGTGGTAAGTGACATTGAGAAGTGAATTTGCCTTCACTTCTCATAACTTCTCTTCATCTCTTTTCATGCATCCTTGTTGCATTTTGATATGTGTTTGAGATTGAGCTTGATCATTCTTCTCCTTCTTACTTTCTTTCTTCAAGTGACTTAACTTCTTGAATGAAGCAAGTCACTTTGCTTCTCTTGGCTCCTGTTCATCTGCTTCCTGGTGGTTCCATTGAAGATCTTTCTTGTTTAACCTCACAAACCTTAGGAAAAACCAAGCATGACAATGAATTAGGGTCTTGATTAGTCTCCCCTCTTAGTTTTACCTTTGTGTCTCATTGAGTCTTCTCTTCTCATCTCATAATCAGGGACTAAACCCTAATGGCTTTAAGGCTTTGTGATTAAGTTTATGCCTGCATCCTTCTATTAGGATGGAGTGTATAACTTTAATCCTAAGTGTTAAACCCTTAATGTGTTTAAATCTCTTAATCAATTCACTTAATAATCATCAGGACATCACACTTGTAACTTGGGCCTTGCATTAGGGTTCTAATTCTTCCTTAATTGGTTAAGAAGGACTAACCCTAGTGTTAATGGACAAGTCCCCCTCAAGTTGTCTTACAAATCATAAAATCCACTTCATCACCATATCATTAAATAAAATCCATTTAATAAAGGCTTGTTTTGTCATGAGTTTAATCCCTAATCATAGATTAAGTTGAGGAGCTTTCCTCAGCTTAAACATTCTCATCTATTATTCTTCTATTAGGATGGTGTAATGAGTCTGTTTAATCCTTGATTATGGCTTAACCTCATTACTCAACACTAAACAAAAACACCAAAAACATCTAAATAATCACAAATGGGTTAATGATCTTAATCCTACATCAAAGGTGATTAAGTGTGAGAATCTGACTTCACACTTAAGGTATTCTCATTACCCCTAATCAGAGGGAAGATGTGATGAGTTTACTAAATCCATTGGTTTAGGCTTAAGCTCATTAACCTATGACAAATTTTCAAAAGCAATAAAAGACTGAAAACTCAAAAAAAAAAACAATAATCGTCTCCTCCGGGATTCTTTTCTCATCTCATTCACTCACAAACGAGAACTTGCTTCTTCCGTCTAATGCAAGACAGTTTGCATCTGTGCCAGACAGATCATACACTTGAGCATAGGCAAGTAAGCAGTTCACAAGTCAATTCACCTTTCAGTCTCTTTGTGTCGAACTACGGTGTTCTGACTTCCTCATTGCACGAGAGGATATGTAGGCATAACTTAACAGTTATCGAACAAAAAGTCTCTGTATATTCCCCCTCTTCTAGCCTTATTCTTTTAGCCTCATTATCATGAGCATTTCTCTCTTGTCCTTACACTGACACTGTATATATCACACTTCACTTCTTTTTACACTGACACCTGTACATTCTTTTCTAGCTATTTTATACACAGATTGCACTGACACTACCCCTTTTAAACACAAATCTTTTGAGCGTGGATCCCGTCGAGTACGACGGACAATCTGGGTGCTAATACCTTCCCAGGTTGTAACCAACCCCCTTTCTCAGTCTCTCTGGTTCGCAACCGTCTTATCCGTATCTTTCTAGGTCTATGCAGCATTGCCTTTCCTCCGGGATAAAAATGCCTAGCTGGCGACTCTATTCATCTCCAGTGAGTTCACGGTTGTGTGTTCTCATTGTCCCTTTCGCCGACTGTTCGCGTCTGTACCCTATTTGACCCGACTTCATTTAGTGGGAGCGACAGCATGGAGTTCCTAGGGTTTGTGAGGTCTTTCTAACCTAAAAAGGATCTCAAGAGAAGAAGAAGAAGAAGATAAAAGGAGAGATGAGAAAGGCCTAAGCCCAACAAGAAGATGTTAGTCCATATAAACAGTATGAGGAGAGATGAGAAATGGAGATGTGGAACTCAATTCCCACATCTCAAACTTACCATAGCCCCTGCAAGGTTAGTGTAACAACATAAAATCAAGGCATGAACCAACAATTCAGAAGCTACACAAGCATATAGGCATGGCAAAGAGTTCACAAGATAATAAGCAAAGCAACACAAGATCATATTGAGATGATTAGAAGTGAAACAAGTGCAATGAAGGCATGCTTAACACTTAAAGAAATAAAACACATAAAAGAGACCCAACACCAAGACTCAAGGAGACTCAAACCCTATCCTAAGACCAGGAGCAACCATATACCTCTAAAGGACCCCAAAAGGTGAAGAGTAGTTGGCACAAGTGCCCTTCTAAACATAAAAGAGACTAGAAGACTCAAAGAATGCAAAACAAGGCAAGGTGAGGTGGAAAATACCCAAGAAAAAGATCCAAGCACTTAAAAAATTCTACCCAACCAGCAAAGTACTCTCCAAACACAAAGAAATGAGAATCCAAAAGGGTTTGCAAAAGTACAGCACCAAACTAGGTCAATGAAGCTCAAGGATGCAAGGTATCACCATTTAAGGTTTTGAAAATTAAGGCACAAGTAACTCAAGCAAAGTCCAGCAAGGAAATTTGTGAAAAATCCAAGATAAATCATGAAGATAGTAGAGTGTCTTAGGATTTTAATGCAAAACGAATGGGGTTTATGGCCTAAAGGATGAGAAAAATAGAAATTGGACAAGGCAGATTGGTCTATTAGTGTTCACAAGAAAGCAATGCTCAATGTTGAATTTATTTGGCCACGTGGGATGAAAATGAAAATCTGGAAAAATCATGATAAAAAACTAGATGGATCAAGGAGTGTATATGAATTTTTTTGGATTTTTTAGAGTTAAGGAAGTATTTAAAATGGATCAAAAGCAAATGAAATAAAATTGGTAAAGAAAAAGAATAAAAATAAAGCAAATGGGCCAAGGGGGTGTAAAGAGTAAACACGCTAGTTCAAAAAAACAGCATGGGCCTTGCGTGGGGGGTGCAGATAGCGCTGGGGGCTGCACCTTCTTCTTCATGAAGAAACCCTAAACTCTAACCACCATTAATGAACCAAACCCTAACCCTAACTTCATGAAATCTCAAACCAAGCCACGGCTGGCCATGAAACTCTCCAGAATACATAATCTAACATCATTAAACAAGAATACATGCTTGGATTGAATTAAAACTCAAAGAAACTCAAGATATGAATGAAAATAAAATTGTCCATGAAACTTTAAATCACCATAACTTTGTGAATACTCAACCATTTCACAAACTACAAAGAGCATTGTAACCAGCACAACATGAGGATTCTAAAACACACAACCAAACACATTTCTATGAGATTCGAAATTTGAGCATACCTGGGGTGTTGTTCAAAATTTGAAGTTGAGAATGGTATAAAATGATGGCAAATGATCTCCTTATCCCCTTAGATGCAAAATAAATGCATCTAAGGCTTTGCAAGCTTGTAAATCCAACAATGTGCTTCCTTGTGCTTCAAAGCTTCTCAAATGGCCACTTGAACAAACTTCACTATAAGTCTAGATCCATGGGTGCTTAATGATCCTTGAGATGAGAGGAGTATGAATGTGGTCTTGGATTGAAGAAAGCTTGCATAGATCAAAATTTATGGCACAAAATGCAAATGTGCACAAGAAATGAGAAATGGATGATTCTTGAAGAACAATCCAAACAAATGGTATGGAAATGATCTATGAGTGATGAGGATTAAGAATCTAGCAAGAGTTTTGTGAATGGATTCTTGTAGCAAGAGTTTGTGGAGAATGAGCAATTTTGCATAAAAGATGAGAATGAGAGAATGAGTATGTATTCTGGCTGCCTCTAACCCTAATTCTGATTGTTATGGAATATATATGGTAGTGCAAAAGGGTTAGAACAAATGCATGTGAGAGAGAGCTGATTTTTGTGAAAATGCAAATTTGGCCCAAGTGTGCCATAAGCATGCCAAGCTCATGATTTGCTGTCCTCTCTTGCATGTGCATTCACCATCCCACCCATGATTCACAGCAAGCAATTTCAGCCCTTGGATGTAAGCTATCACACAATGGTCATGCCTTATGCAAATTCAAGTGTAAAATGCAAGTTTTATGGAACTTTCTCATGTGCACGAATTTTGTCACTTTTCTTTGAGCCAAATGACCTAAATGTGATGCATTTTGATTGTGTAAACTTACTTTGGACATAGCTGCTCGCGGTGATTTCTGGCGAACAACCTCTGGTTAACCAATTTCTCAGAAAACTGGGTTACTTGCAGGACCAACCAAACAAATCCTAGGACACATGTGCAATTATTCTGTCGAACTACTCTTAGTATTTTTGATTGGTTTATGGTTTGTTTTGTCAATACTGTCAAAGTGTTAAGAACTTTGATTTTGAAAGTAAAGTAAAGTTTAAGTTTAGAAAATAAAATAAAGTTGAAGTTTTTAAACAAAAACAACAAGAAGAACTGTCGAAAGCTATAACTTGCAGAAAAGTAAACAAAGCTTAAAATGAAATAAACTTGATGAATAAAATGAAAATTTAAATAACTTAAAGAATAAATGGTGTTCAAACGTACATGGTTCCAAATATCAAACTCATTTTCTCTCACACTGGGTACTTAGAGTATTTACAGGAATTTTGTATCAATTTTCACACACACATTCCAAACACAAACTATCCTATTTATATACAAACAAAGTAACTGCTTAGAACGGAAAAACTATAACTAAATGACAAGTGTCATCCTGCATGCAATTTTCTTCTCTGAAACTTCCATGTGTCCAACTGTCAAAGGTTACAACCTTTTGAATTTGAATTCCCTTCTTTGGTGACGAAACCTTACACCTCTTCAATCTGTCGAAGCCTTTAAAGAAGAAACAACTCTTTCAGCATCTGTCAAATACTGTCTTTTGTCAAAACCCTCTTCTGTCGAAATGTCAAAAAAAAAACAACCTTATTCTGTCAAATACTTAGCTACCAACAACTTTCCAAACTTATCTTTCCAGAATACTATTTGTCCTTCTGTCGAAGCATTGGAGCTTTTAACTTTGTCATCATCTCTTGAATTTCTTTTCTTTCATTCTTCGACAGAGATGACTTCAAACTCTAAATTTCAACATGTCGAAATCATGAGCTTACAAATTGCCCCCAGCAAAGATGTTTTCGACTATTCTTGGAGAAATATCTTTTGCTGTCGAAATGAACTTTGACATTCTGTCAGTCTCATTTATTATAAAGTAACTTTGTTGAGTCCCAAGAAAACACCATGATTTCCACTTTCTGAAAAACGTCATGTCTAGCCCACGTTTGCACACTCCTCCATGACCCTATATTTTAGCTAAATCATGGCCTCCTACCAACCGTCACTTTCAATCACCACCAATGGATCAAAACGCATGTTCCCACTTTTCCAACTGAAAAAGTCTTTTCATTTTTCTTTTTATTATTATTTATTTATTTTATCTTCTCATCTTCTATAAATACCACCTTTAACAACCTTTTCTTCTTTTTCACATCTTCACAACTCTTCTCCTTCCTAAACGCAAAAAACTCCATTACAAACCCTTTTCAAAGCTTCTGCTTCTTCAAACTTTTCATCTTCTCACATCAATGGCTCCTCCCAAGACTGTTGTTGATCGCAGCGCCAAGAAGACAAAGAAAACAACTGACCTTCCTCCTGCTCATACACTATCTGGACCCATGCAAGTGCAACAACAACAATACATTCCAGAACCCCCAAATGCCAGGGAGAAAGCAAGTATCTACAGGTCCCAGGTAATGATTCCTATCTCTGTTTCTGGAGTTCATCATGCCATGCTAGGTCCCATTTTTGATCCTAATGCTGACCCTAACCGTTTGAAAGACTTCTATCCCTGTTATTCTGCTTCTAAACCCATAGCTGCTAGCAAGAACCCTAAGCCTATCGAAACAACATCCAAAAAACCTGAAACTCCCATAGCTTCAACAGAGATAGATCTATCTTATTTGAATCAAGCTAGGATTTTTAGGAGTCCTCCCTTGACGAAAGATCCCTCCGACTACTTAGCTTGGCTCACTAGGGTCGAAAGAGTCAAAGAGAAATTCTAGAAGAAAACTGGTATCTATGACCTGATCCAACTGTCGAAGGAAGGTCCACGCTATTTCCAGAACATGCTGCTGGCCTCTTTGTACTTCTGGGATAGTACTTACAACACTTTCCACTTACCCTGTGGTATGGTTACTCCTACCCTCTTCGACATAGCAGCCATTACTGGCCTCAGTCCTTTAGGAGAAATTTTTAATCCTGAACACTTAAACAAGGATCCCATAGGCTTCGACACCAAGCATGCTGGATATTATGTTTTCATTGCCCATCACCAAGGCGAAGACGATGAGGAAGTCTCTGACAGAGAGCACATTGCTTTCCTTACTCTATGGTTAGCTAAGTTTGTCTTCTGCACTAGGTCACTTCAAGTTGTCAGAAGTTATATTATCATGGCTAATCAACTTCATAATGGAGTTGCATTCTGCCTGAGTGAGTCACTTTTGGAAAACCTCTATGAATCCTTGAGTGAGAGTGTAAGTAACCTAAAAACCCTTAAGGACAAAGGTAATATTAGTCTCACAGGCCCCTTCTGGCTCCTACAATTGTGGTTGAACGCAACCTTCGAAGCTTGCATTCCTGTCAAAATGCCAATTTACGAAGAAGAGGTAAAAGAAAGGCGCGTCGAATAGCCTAGGTTAGTCCAACTAATCTCTACTAATGACAACATAGGTGTTAGACAAGCATTCACCAGTTACATCATGATGTTCGCCAAACGCTATAAGTTCACTCCTTCCATGGCACCATTTGCCAACAGAAATGTGGGTCCCAGATGGTTCACCAGACAACTCCCAGTGGAGAACCAGAAAGAAGAAGACTTTTATATATCCATTTGGGAGGCTTTCCTTATGCCAAGGCACTTTTTCTCCCACCACAGTCTCAACAATACTAAAGTCTCTCTCATTGTCTACCAACCCAACCTGGTGGCTAGACAATTTTGACTAATACAGACGAAGACGAAGCCTATTTATCACAAGAAAGGCTCTATTATATTCTATAACTCGTTTCAAAGCTTCGACAGAAGTTTAGAGTTATACAAAAAATTCTTCGACTCATCTCTGGAAGTTTACCCCGCTATCTTTCGACTAAGCTTCCTATGCACTAAAGACTTCGACGTTTGGTGGAAGGAATACTATACTAACAAATTCTTTGATGTCACAACTTTCACTACTCTCCTGACGAACGCTTTTACTTTTGTGCAGGATAAGAAGAAAAAAGGTACAGTTGGACATATCAAAGAAATTCAAAAGTTTCAAAAGTATTTTGAAACTATTTACAGGCCCAATGATCTTCGTCGAACCATAGGTGAAGCGGCAGTAACTTTAAAACAAAAATTTACAGAAAAAATGGATAAGTTGGAGGTGCCTTCGTACATTCCAACTCATGCACGTTACAATTTTGCTTTCACCACCTTTCCTCCAAGGTTTCCCCCACTCCCTTCTGCAGAATTTGTTGTGGCCTTGTGCCCTCCATTTCCAGATTGGATTGTGTGTGGATCTGATTTGAAACTGCTTCGCGAGTCCAGCAAGAAACTTGCCGAACGTGTGGTTCCGACGAAGTATCACTTGGGCAACTTCCCTGGGCACCTTCATGTTGGGATAGAACATGTTATTGTGGAAGAACCCATTCTTGAATGTGTCGAAGAAATTACATTTTTCTTCTTATTTCTAACTCCCTTTATTTTGATATCAATGTTCATGCAATTCTTTCTCTTTCAGCTGTCAGAATTGTCAAGAAAACTGTTGGCGAAGGAACCTCCTCCAAGACAGTCGAAAAATCTCCCACCACTGCCAAGAAGGTTTCGACAAATAGAAAACACCTCCTTCTTATTCATGTATCTCAATCTTCCTTTATACTGAATACCTCTTCTCTCTTTTTTACTGCAGGTAACTCGTACACCAGCCAAGAAAAGAAAACAAGAAGAAAAGGAGATGAGTGTCGAAGAGTCTGAGGATGAATCTCCTGAACCTCAACCTCTGAAAAGAAACAAAGGTCTAAAAATAAAAACAGTGGCATCTCAAAGATCCATAGTTCACAGACGAACTCCCCCTGCCAGTCCAACCAACAAAATTCCCTCAAGGAGTGAAAGAAGTGGGGACTCAAGTATTCACACTGAGATCCCTCAGGTATTTATTTTCGACATACAACATTCCTAGTCTTGACTGCATATATTCTTATCTTATACTTCCCTTTTATGCTTTCTTTAGGTTGTTATTGATGTCGAAGAGACTTCTAATGTCCAAGAAGAAGTTATTCCTTCTGACTCTGAGAAGACTCTGGCTGAAAGGCTTCAAGAAGACGCCACCCCAGATGCAGGTGTCTATGGACCTCAAACTTTGGACGAATTCAACATTAGTGACTCTGAATCTTCTGGCAATAATTCTCCCTTTCGTCCAGACTTTACTGCGGAGGAAAAAATAGCTCCAGACCATGATGCACCAACTCAAATACCAACTGCTGCACCAGAAACTGACGAAGATGCTCTTGGTCAGGATGTACAAGCTCAAGAGCCAACTGATACCACAGAGGCTGACAAAGAAATTGTCGAAAAAGAGGTTGATCTGTCGAATCAACCAGAAGCCAACTTGAACCTTGGAGGAACTTCCCAAAATGTTCCTACTTCCTCAGACATTCCAACAGAAACCCTTTGGGTACTGGTTCGACAAGCTTATCACACGAGGAAATTGAAAGCTTGAAAGTTCGAAAACCTCTGGAATATTTAAAAGCTCTACTCAACTCCAGGTATAACTTCCAAGACTCTTCCCACAGTGGTTCAACAGCTTCAGGGGCCACTTCTGACATTCAACCCATCAGTGTCATCATGGATGAAATCAAAGCAATGATCCTTGGGGTGGACCTGTTTGAGACCCTGGCTGAAAATCCTTCTGCCCAGTATGATCTAAAGAAACTCCTGAAACGAGCCAATTTGTTGGAGGCTTCGACTGAAGAGAGCCGTCTGGTGATGGACCTGATGTCATTGATTGATTCTGTAAGTGCTGATTTGATTCGTCAAAAGGAGTTTTCTCAGAACATTACAGCCAAATCTGAAGAACAAGTTTCAGAATGGAATATCGTAGCTTCATAGACAGACAAAATTTCAGAACTGAACAAGCTTTCTGACGAATACACAAAATATGCTACTGAGTGTGAAAACAACATTCAGGCTTATCAGACTCAGATTGCTGAACTTCAAAAGAAAATCCTCCAAGAGAAGGAACGCCAGGCCACTCTCCAACAGCCCAACCAAGAGGAAATCGACAGTGAACTCCAAAAGGGTCTCCAACATGCAGAATCAGCCCAACAACTTCACAGGGAGATTGATGAACTGACTGTCAGTAAGAGTCTCTGCGAGCGTCGAATTCAACTTCAGAAGAAAAAATTCGACGAACTCAAAGCTACCTTCCTTCGACAGTGGTTTGTGTAGATGTTTAAGAATTGGCAGAATTTTTGACCAAATAAGAAATGTTAAATTCAGTTCAGAATGTCCTATCAGATGTTGGGACATTAGCAAACAGAGTATATGAACTTATTTCAGGATGTCCTACCAGATGTTGGGACATTGTGTAAATAACTTAAGTTTAGTTTTTCAGGATGTCCCAACAGATGTTGAGACATCTCAGACCTGCTACCAGAATTAATTAATGATTAACTGATCAGAGATATTTAAGGAGAAGTATCTGGAATTAATTAATGATGGATAAAAACAGAACAAGGCGCATCTGTAGGGTGTTTTATATTGAAGATTCAGATTAAAACAGAAGACCTAAATCACCTAGAATATAGGAGGTAACAAACCCTAAATTCAAGGTGACAACTGCTGCACATTAGGGCTGGATCATTCTACAGAAAGCCCAAAATTCAGATACCTATTTAAGCAACAGAAACTCATAGAATTGGGTACGAATTTCAGAAGACCAAATAGGGTGTCTAGAGTTTTAATAGCAGGTTGTTTTTAATTGTACCACTTTATGAGCTTTTAAGCAAAAGTGCATTTGTGACTTGATTGAAACTGTTAAGTAAGATCAAGCTGTATTGTTTGAAGGATGTCTTCAATTTTTGTAAACTTGTAAACTTGATCACTGTGTGATTGAGGGGGAGTGAGTAGGGTACTCTTATCTAAGTGTGTCTTAGGTAGAAATTGCATTGGGTAAGTATTAAGTGATAGATTAAACAGGGTGGTTTAAGTCTAGAATTAATATTACTAATAGTGGATTTCCTCCTGGCTTGGTAGCCTCCAGATGTAAGTGTGGTTATACACTGAACTGGGTTAACAAACTTCTGTGTTGTTTACTTTTCTTGCTATTTAAGTTTTGGTTAAATTTGTCAAGTGTCCTATCAAGTGTTGGGACATCTCTTAGGACATCTCATACCTGATCACAGAATTTCAATTGGCATCAGAGCAGGCACCCTGCCTGTTTATACTGGGTGAGATCTAGGGAATACAAATTCTGTAACATGGACAGAGATTTAGGGTCAGTAAATAGACCACCTATTCTGGATGGATCTAATTATGACTACTGGAAGCCAAGAATGATTGCATTCTTAAGGTCACTTGACAACAGGTCATGGAGAGCAGTCAATGTTGGATGGGATCATCCTATCCAAGACACCAAAGATGGATCTAAAGTGCTGAAACCTGAAGAAGAATGGAGTAAGGAGGAAGAAGACTCAGCACTAGGCAACTCAAAAGCCTTAAATGCTTTATTCAATGGCATTGATAGGAACATTTTCAGACTTGTGCATCATTGTGAGCTGGCCAAAGATGTTTGGGATACTCTCAAAACAACTCATGAAGGAACATCAAAAGTAAAAATGTCAAGACTTCAACTTCTCACCACCAAGTTTGAAAACTTGAGAATGAAGGAAGATGAATCAATTCATGAGTTCTATATGAACATCTTGGATATAGCCAATACCTCTGGAGCTTTGGGAGAAAAGATGACTGATGAAAAGCTTGTAAGAAAGATTCTCAGATCTTTGCCAAAAAGATTTGACATGAAAGTCACTACAATAGAAGAAGCTCAAGACATATGCTCCATGAAAGTTGAAGAACTCATTGGTTCCCTTCAAACTTTTGAGATGGGAATGAATGACACAAATGCCAAAAAGAACAAAAGCATAGCCTTGGTGTCAAATACAGATGAAGAAGAAGATGATGAACCAGCAAATGATAAAAGCTTATCAGAAAACCTTGCCTTGCTTGGAAGACAATTCAAACAGATTCTCAGAGGAATGGAAGGCAAATCCAAACCTAGTGGAAGAAACACAAACTCTGAGAACAGAAGACCTTATGATGCTAACAAAAGATTAAAGTATGCTGAAAAGACCAGTCAAGATAAAGGAGTCAAATGTCATGAATGTGAAGGATATGGACACATCAAGTTTGAATGTCCTACCTACTTAAAGAGGCAAAAGAAAGGACTCTCTGTAACCTGGTCTGATGAAGACTCAGGAGATTCAGAAGAAGAATCAGCAAAGCATATTACTGCTTTAGCTGGACTGTGTGAATATGATAGTGATTCCAGTTGTGGAGAACTTACTTATGAAGAACTTGAGCAAGCATTCAAAGATCTATACAAAAGAAGCTCTGAAATATGTAGTGAAGTTATAAAGCTAAAGAAGCAGAATGAGACTTTAGAAGATGACAAAGCAAATGATCAGGAGATCATTGAAACCTTAAAAAGTGAAGTAAGCCTTCTCAACTCTAAGTTGGAACATATGTCCAAATCTGTTAGAATGTTGAACAGCAGCTCAAACACACTGGATGTTATTCTCAGCAATAATAAACATTCAGGGGACAAAAGTGGACTGGGATATAACAGAGATGAAGCAAACTCTAGCAAAACTACTTCAAAAACTACACAGTCAAACAAGATGTCCCAACAGATGCTCCAACATCAAAACACAAAGACAAACATAATGTTCCAACAGATGTCTCAACATTCTGGAAAGAACAAAATGAAGAAAAAATATCAAAGATGGAGATGCCATCACTGTGGAAGATTTGGGCATATCAAACCTCACTGTTATAAGCTACATGGATATCCAAATCAGATGTATCAGCAACCTTCCAAGCAGAAAGTAGAAGGTACCAAGAAAATGCTGCATAGACTCCAAAGAAATCAGCAACCTCCTAAGCAGAAGACAGAGGTCATCAAGAAAGTTTGGAGACCAAGAGATGACATTCAGACTGATCAAAGCCACATACCCAAGAACAAGATCAACAATCAAGCTTGGAGATCAGCTGAACAACACTCAGAGCAGAGGCATCAAAAGAAATCTCATCTCATCTGGTCAAAGAAAAGTACTGCATACATAGCACATACATCTCTGAGAGTATCAGCTAAAGAAGACTGGTACTTTGACAGTGGATGCTCAAGACACATGACTGGATTGAAGAATTTGCTAGTAAACTTAAAATCACATTCATCCAGGTATGTTACCTTTGGAGATGGAGCTAAAGGAGAAATCAAGGGAGTTGGAACCTTGGATTGTCAAGATGTTCCAAGACTAGATGATGTGCTGCTAGTTAAAGGTTTAACTGCTAACCTGATCAGCATAAGTCAACTATGTGATCAAGGATACAGTGTAAACTTTACCAAATCTGAATGTATTGTGACTAACAAAGAACAAGAGGTTGTCATGAAAGGAGCCAGATCTAAAGACAACTGTTACATGTGGGAATCCCAAAATCTCAGTCTCACTTCAACTTGCTCTCTAGCTAAAGAAGAAGAAGTGAAACTGTGGCATCAAAGACTAGGTCATCTTCATTTCAGAGGCATAAAGAAGATCATATCTATGGATGCTGTAAGAGGTATTCCTAAACTAAAGATTGATGATAGCAAAATATGTGGTGAATGTCAAATAGGCAAGCAAACCAAGATGTCCCATCCAAAGCTCCAACATCTGACAACTTCCAAAGTTTTGGAACTTCTACATATGGATCTTATGGGACCTATGCAGGTTGAAAGTCTTGGTGGTAAGAGGTATGCCTATGTTGTGGTTGATGATTTTTCAAGATATACATGGATAAACTTCATCAAAGAAAAGTCAGATGTATTTGATGTATTCAAAGTGTTATGTCAAAGATTGCAAAGGGAAAAATCCAGATGTGTGATCAGAATAAGAAGTGATCATGGAAAAGAATTTGAGAATCAAAAGTTCTTAGATTTCTGTTCTTCAGAAGGAATTAATCATGAGTATTCTTCACCTATCACTCCTCAACAGAATGGGATTGTTGAAAGGAAGAATAGAACCATTCAAGAATCAGCAAGAGCTATGATCCATGCTAAAAAGTTGCCTCTATACTTTTGGGCTGAAGCTATGAACACTGCCTGTTACATCCATAACAGAGTTACTTTAAGGAAAGGAACTTTGTCCACATTATATGAAGTCTGGAAGGGCAGAAAACCCACAGTTAAGTACTTCCATGTTTTTGGAAGTATATGTTATATTCTGGCAGATAGGGAGCAAAGAAGAAAAATGGATCCTAAAAGTGATGAAGGGATTTTTCTTGGATACTCCATAAACAGCAGAGCATACAGAGTATTTAATTCTAGAACCAAGGTTATCATGGAATCCATAAATGTGATAATTGATGATGCTCCTACAGATGTCCCAGAGGATGTTGGAACATCTGCTGATATCAAGATTGAAGCTGAAGAACAGAATGATCAATATAACTTCACTCAAACTGATACAAGGACAGAAGAATCAAGCAAACCTCCTTCCATCAGAATACAAAAGGATCATCCCAAAGATTTGATAATTGGTGATCCCAACAGAGGTGTGAGTACTAGATCAAGAGAAGTGATTTCAGGTTCTTGTTTTGTCTCCAAAATAGAACCTAAAAATATCAAGGAAGCTCTCACTGATGAATACTAGATTTGTGCTATGCAAGAGGAATTAGGTCAATTCACAAGGAATGAAGTGTGGAATCTTGTTCCTAGACCTGATGACATAAATGTAATTGGAACAAAATGGGTGTATAAGAACAAGTCAAATGAACAAGGAGTTGTTACAAAGAACAAAGCTAGACTTGTAGCTCAAGGATACACACAAATTGAAGGGGTGGACTTTGATGAAACCTTTGCACCAGTAGCAAGGCTTGAATCAATCAGACTATTGTTGGGAATTGCTTGTATCTTGAAGTTCAAGCTATTTCAAATGGATGTAAAAAGTGCCTTTTTAAATGGTTACCTTAATGAAGAAGTTTATGTAGAACAGCCTAAAGGATTTGTTGATCCAAGCTGTCCAAATCATGTATACAAACTCAAGAAGGCACTTTATGGGTTGAAACAAGCTCCAAGGGCATGGTATGAAAGACTGACCACATATCTTATCAAGCAAGGATACAGAAAAGGGGGAATTGATAAAACCCTGTTTATTAAAGATGAAGAAGGAAATGTCATGATTGCACGAATATATGTTGATGACATTGTCTTTGGTGGGATGTCTGACAGGATGGTCAAACATTTTGTCAAGCAAATGGAATCTGAATTTGAAATGAGCCTAGTAGGAGAATTAACCTACTTCCTTGGGCTGCAAATAAAGCAAATGGAAGACTCAATGTTCATCTCACAAAGCAAGTATTCCAAGAACATAGTCAAGAAATTTGGAATGGAAAATGCTGCTCACAAGAGAACTCCTGCCCCCACACATTTAAAGCTGACTAAAGATGAAAAGGGTGAGAATGTAGATCAAAGCTTATACAGAAGCATGATTGGAAGCTTATTATACTTGACTGCTAGCAGACCAGACATTGCTTTTGCAGTAGGAGTCTGTGCAAGATATCAAGCTGATCCAAAAGTCAGTCATCTAAATCAAGTCAAGAGAATCCTTAAATATGTTAATGGTACTTGTGACTATGGCATAATGTACTTTCATGGTTGCAAACCAATTCTCACTGGCTTCTGTGATGCTGATTGGGCAGGAAGTGCTGATGACAGAAAAAGCACTTCAGGAGGATGTTTCTTTCTAGGAAACAATCTGATTTCTTGGTTCAGTAAGAAACAGAATTGTGTGTCCTTATCTACAGCTGAAGCTGAGTATATAGCAGCAGGTAGCAGCTGTTCTCAGTTGGTTTGGATGAAGCAGATGCTCACTGAGTACAATGTCCCACAGGATGTCATGACATTGTACTTAGACAACTTAAGTGCAATCAACATATCAAAGAATCCCATTCAACATAGCAGGACAAAGCATATTGATATCAGACATCATTTCATCAGAGATCTTGTAGAAGAGAAGGTGATTTCATTGGAGCATGTTGCTACAGATCTGCAATTAGCTGATATCTTTACCAAAGCATTGGATGCTACACAATTTGAGAACTTAAGGGGCAAACATGGAATCTGTTTATGTGATATTTAGCAGTTAATGAGATGTGCCAACATGTCATATGACATTGCATGGCATAAGTTCCAGATGGCAAAGCTAGTCTGGACAAGATCCTTGGGAATTCCATTCCTAATCATTTGGACTGTAACGGCTACTTATTTAGTAACTACTTATAAGAAGCTATCAAGATTCTCATCATATCATCACAAGCGAATCACATTAACTCTCAATCCCTCAGAAATCATAAACCCTAAAGCTGTTCATCCATCTTCCTCTACAATGTCTCAAAACCCTAAAACTACTGAGGAAATTCTCAACAAGGAAGACGTGGTTCATGCCACTCCAATCTCTGTTGTGCCAATGCAATCAACACCATTGGACGAACTCAGGGGAAGCGTTTCTCACACTACAAAGGCAAGAACTCCAAAGAGAGCTAAAGATCAAGTACGGAGCAAAGCAAAAGGAATTCCTTCTCCTGCTAACAGAACCCCAAACTCTTCAAAATATGTTGATGATTCCATCAAGGAGATCATCAACCAAGTTCTTTCTGAACAAAGAGTGGTGAGACGGATCTCTGTTCCTTTGAACACCATTCCTGCACCTCAAGAAGAACCAGCTCAAACTGCAGAAGACACTGTTGGAGAACCAGATGTCCCAATGAATGTTGGAACATCTGTAGATGAGAAAGAAAACTCATCTGATGCTGATACTGAACAGACTGAGGACCAGAAAGAGGCCTCAAGTGAAAGTGACAAAGAAGTTTCTGTGGAACAGGCTAAAGACTCAAATGAAGATCAAATTCCTGCTGATCAACAAGCTGAAGAGGAGACTGCTCAATCTCCTCCAGTAGTCAATCTGGAGCAGGACTCTGATGCAGAAATCATAGCATCTGTCAAACCCAGCATAGCCAAAAGGCTAAGGTCCAGGAAAGGAAAGATGCAAGCTGAACCTGTCATCCCTGAGAAGAAGAAGGCTAGTCCAAAGAAAGGCAAAGCTAAAGTTACCTTTGGTCCAACAAAATCCTGGAGCAAAGTCCAATCCCAGAAGAGAAAAGCTGCCACACCATCAGATTCAGATGTTGAATCAGATGTCCCAACATCTCCTCCCAAGAAAAGACCAACACCAGCAAGAGCTTCAACTGCTGTTCCAGAAGCTCCCTTGGACAACATATCATTCCATCTTGTCTCTAGTGTCAACAGGTGGAAATATGTGTACCAAAGAAGGGTTGCCTTAGAAAGAGAACTAAGCAGCAATGCACTTGAGTGCACAGAACTGATAGACCTCATCTCTGCTGCAGGACTATTCAAAACAGTCTCAGATCTCTCTCCCTGCTATGAACTTCTTGTCAAAGAGTTCATTGTGAATCTTCAGGAGGATTGCTCAAATGGTAAGTCTTCTGAGTTTCAAAAAGTTTTTGTTAGAGGTAAATGTGTAGAGTTTCCCCCCCAAATCATAAATGAATACCTAGGAAGAGAATCAGATGGACCCAATGAGCTAGGTAAAACAGATAATCAAGTATGTAAGGTGATCACTGCAAACCAGGTCAAGGCATGGCCTGTGAAGGGAAAGCTTTCTGTGAGCATGCTTACCAGAAAGTATGCCATGCTGAACAGAATTGGTACTGCTAACTGGGTGCCTACCAATCACACCTCCTCAATCTCAACTGGTCTAGCCAGGTTTATATATGCTGTGGGAACTCAAACCAAGATGGACTATGGAGCTTTCATCTTTGATCAAACCATGAAGCATGCCATCTCTACTGCAACAAAGCTGCCAATAGCTTTTCCATCATTGCTGTGTGGTATTGTTCTCAGTCAATACCCTGGGATTTTAAATGAGAAGGACACAGTCTGCAAGAGAGAGAGCCCCCTGGCTTTTCATTACAAATTATTCCTCAGTCACCATGCTGCAGATGTTGAAGCACCTTCTGGGACATCTGCTGGTCCCTCAACTGCTAAGAATCCCATCTCCAAGAAGACTTTAATTGCTGAACTCAAAAGCACCTGCAAAGAGCTTGAAGCTAGAAAGCAGAAGCTTGAGGAAATCATTCAAAGGTTGGAGAATGAAGAAGACCAGAAAGCAAACTCTGATGAAGACAGTGATGCTGATGAAGAAACAGAAGCTGATGAAGAAACAGAAGTTGAGGAAGCAACTGAGAGTGATGAATCTGAGTGATCAATGTATGTGAGGCAAATGTAATGACAGCAATGTAATGACAGTAATAGTGTCTTTGGCCCCTAATTTTGTGTCTACCAAGGGGGAGAACAACATCAAATGTAATTGCTGTTTAAGAATGAATGAAAAATCTGTGTGTTTGCTTCTGAACTGATTAGTGTTTTTTTTTCTGTTGCAACAAAATTGGATACATATATGTTTGAGGGGGAGTAATCTCAAATAAGAATCAACAGAAAAGTAATGCTATACTCTGACAAAAAGAACTTCTGCTGCACTCTGAAAACTAGAAAAGATGTTAGCCAAAAATTAGCCAAAGGGGGAGTTTGTAGATGTTTAAGAATTGGTAGAATTTTTGACCAAACAAGAAATGTTAAATTCAGTTCAGAATGTCCTATCAGATGTTGGGACATTAGCAAACAGAGTATATGAACTTATTTCAGGATGTCCTACCAGATGTTGGGACATTGTGTAAATAACTTAAGTTCAGTTTTTCAGGATGTCCCAACAGATGTTGAGACATCTCAGACATGCTACCAGAATTAATTAATGATTAACTGATCAGAGATATTTAAGGAGAAGTATCTGGAATTAATTAATGATGGATAAAAACAGAACAAGGCGCATCTGTAGGGTGTTTTATATTGAAGATTCAGATTAAAACAGAAGACCTAAATCACCTAGAATATAGGAGGTAACAAACCCTAAATTCAAGGTGACAACTGCTGCACATTAGGGCTGGATCATTCTACAGAAAGCCCAAAATTCAGATACCTATTTAAGCAACAGAAACTCATAGAATTGGGTACGAATTTCAGAAGACCAAATAGGGTGTCTAGAGTTTTAATAGCAGGTTGTTTTTAATTGTACCACTTTATGAGCTTTTAAGCAAAAGTGCATTTGTGACTTGATTGAAACTGTTAAGTAAGATCAAGCTGTATTGTTTGAAGGATGTCTTCAATTTTTGTAAACTTGTAAACTTGATCACTGTGTGATTGAGGGGGAGTGAGTAGGGTACTCTTATCTAAGTGTGTCTTAGGTAGAAATTGCATTGGGTAAGTATTAAGTGATAGATTAAACAGGGTGGTTTAAGTCTAGAATTAATATTACTAATAGTGGATTTCCTCCTGGCTTGGTAGCCTCCAGATGTAAGTGTGGTTATACACTGAACTGGGTTAACAAACTTCTGTGTTGTTTACTTTTCTTGCTATTTAAGTTTTGGTTAAATTTGTCAAGTGTCCTATCAAGTGTTGGGACATCTCTTAGGACATCTCATACCTGATCACAGAATTTCAGTTTGTAATAAGAATTAGGGAATTTTAATTGTTTAAAATTTTTTTAGCAATTTCATATGTAATGCTATTTCACGCCATCTGTTTGGCGAAGACAAGTTTTTTATTTGCAATTTCATTCTGTTCCTATTTTTATTTCTTGCAATGTTGGTTTATACTTCTTCAAGTACTTTCCATTTATTTTCAGCACTCTCCTGTCTTTTTCTATCTCTTCGAATTCATATGCACCATTTGAGAAGACTCTTAAAATTTTGAAAGGTCCTTCCCATTTAGGGGACCATTTTCCCATCAATCTATCTTTCTTCTCCATGGGCAAGATTACTTTCCAAACTAAATCATCCACTAAAAAGGCTTTAAATTTTACTTTCTTATTGTAGAATTTTTCAACTCTTTCTTTCTGCCTTTTTATTAGTTCTAAAGCACGTAACCTTTCTTCATCTAAATCAACCAACTCATCCATCATCATACTCCAATAAACTTCAGATGGAATCTCATGATGCCTTTGTATTCGTATTGACTGTAAACAGATTTCGACTGGCAACACTGCATCATGTCCATAGGTTAATTTAAATGGGGTAGAATTAGTTGCCTCCTTAGGAGACGTTCGACAAGCCCAAAGGATTTGATCCAGAGTCTTGTGCCAATTTCTGGGTTTTTTACCCACATGCTTCTTTATCAAATTTATCACTACTTTGTTGGCTGCTTCGACCTGACCATTTGCTTGGGCATAATAAGGTGTCGAAGTTAGCAACTTAAAACCTGTCTCTTTTGCAAATGCCTGCATATTTCTTCCAGTAAACACAGATCCTTGATCAGTGGTTATAGTCTCTGGTATTCCAAATCTATACATTATATGTTTCTGGATGAAGTCTATGACTGCTTCCTGGTCTACATTCGTCAATGGTATGGCTTCAATCCACTTAGTGAAGTAGTCTACCCCAACTAAAATGTACTTCTGCCCTTTTGAAGAGGCTGGTCGAATTTCACCAATCAAATCTAAAGCCCAACCTCTGAATGGGCAAGGCTTTATAATGGAATGTAACTCATTTGCTGGCACATGAGGTATGCCTGCATGAATTTGACATACTTGACATCCCTTCGCAAATTCGACACAATCTTTCAACATTGTTGGCCAATACATCCCTTGTCGAAATAGTAACCATTTCATCTTGTGCCCTGCCTGGTGTGCACCACATGCACCACTATGCACATTCGACAAAGCTATATAAGCTTCAATCTCTCCTAGGCACTTCAGTAGAACTCCTTCTGCAGTCTTTTTAAACAATTCATTTCCAAAGAGCACATAACTTATAGCTCTATATTTTATCTTCCTTTCGACTGTCTGGTTTGGATTTTGTAAATAATCTTTTATAGGTTTTCTCCAATCTCCTACCCCTGGATCATCTATATTAAAAACTTCAAAGTTTTCTTCATCACCATATCCCAGTCTCATGGTCTCCAAATCAGATGGGGACAGTCTAGTGGACAAAACTTTTCCTCTTACTTCGACAACTTTCATCAGGTTTTCCTTCGACACTTTATAACCTGAGGCCAGTTGAGCCAAGTCATTTGCTTCCTGATTTTCTAATCTAGGAATGTGTCTAAAGACTACGCTGTCGAATCTCTTGAGGAGCCTGTTGGCTATCACAAAGTACATGATCAAATTTTCTTTGACACATTTGTATTCTTTCGTCAGTTGTTTTATCACCAACTCAGAGTCACCCATTATTTCGACCTTTGTTGCCCCCAATTCCAACAAAATTTCAAGTCCAGCAATTAAAGCTTCATATTCTGCCTCATTATTTGAACAGAACCCTTCTATCTTGTACTTGAACTTTGTTGGAATTTTATTGGGAGAAATGATTAATACCCCAACACCTGTTCCATTTTTATGACTGGAACCATCAAAATATAACCTCCAAGGCTCTCTTTCGACATAATTTGTCTCATCTCCAAGTATGGAGTGGTCAGCTATAAAGTCAGCAACTACTTGTCCTTTAACAGCTTTTAGAGGCATATATTTTAAAGAATATTCAGTCAAGGCTAAAGCCCATTTTCCAATTCGACTATGTAGAATAGACTTAGACAACATATGCTTTATTACGTCGAAATGAGAAGATATATGTACATCAATGGGTTTTATATAATGCTTTAATTTTGTACAAGAGAAATATACACATAAACATAATTTCTCTATCATACTATATCTAGTTTCAGCATCATTTAAGACTCTGCTGAGATAATAGATGGCTCTTTCGACGCCGTGTTCATCTTCTTGACAAAGCATGCTTCCTAATGTTCTGTCAGATGCTGATATGTAAAGCCTCATGCTTCTTTTTCGACAAGGAGATGTTAAGACTGGAGGATTTTCCAGATACTCCTTGATCTTGTCGAAGGCATCTTGCTGTTATTGCCCCCAAGTGAAGCCCTCCTTCTTTAGTCGAAGTAGAGGTGAGAAGGCCTGTGTTTTTCCACTAAGGTTGGAGATGAACCTTCTGAGAAAGTTGATTTTCCCTAGTAGAGACTGCAATTCCTTCTTTGTCGATGGCGCTTTCGCTTCCATTATGGCCTTAGCTTTGTTTTCATTAATTTCAATCCCTTTCTTGTGGACCACAAAGCCTAAGAAGTCCCCAGCCTGCACACCAAAAGCACATTTAAGAGGATTCATTTTCAACCCAAACTTCCGCATCCTTTCAAAGGACTGTCGAAGATGGTTAATATGGTCTGAGCCTGAGGCAGATTTAATCACAATCGAAAAGCTGTTTTTGGAACATCTTCTTCAGCAATGAAAATCTGGTTATAACAAGAATAGCCATCCAGCATACTTAAATACTCATGGCCTGCTGCAGAATCTACTAGCATTTCTGCCACTGGCATAGGATATTCATCCTTAGGGGTAGCTGAGTTTAGATCTCTAAAATCAATGCATACCCGTAGTTTGCCATTTTTCTTAATCACAGGAACAATATTAGCAATCCAAGCTCATGATTTGCTGTCCTCTCTTGCATGTGCATTCACCATCCCACCCATGATTCACAGCAAGCAATTTCAGCCCTTGGATGTAAGCTATCACACAATGGTCATGCCTTATGCAAATTCAAGTGTAAAATGCAAGTTTTATGGAACTTTCTCATGTGCACGAATTTTGTCACTTTTCTTTGAGCCAAATGACCTAAATGTGATGCATTTTGATTGTGTAAACTTACTTTGGACATAGCTGTTCGCGGTGATTTCTGGCGAACAACCTCTGGTTAACCAATTTCTCAGAAAACTGGGTTACTTGCAGGACCAACCAAACAAGTCCTAGGACACATGTGCAATTATTCTGTCGAACTACTCTTAGTATTTGTGATTGGTTTATGGTGTGTTTTGTCAATACTGTCAAAGTGTTAAGAACTTTGATTTTGAAAGTAAAGTAAAGTTTAAGTTTAGAAAATAAAATAAAGTTGAAGTTTTTAAACAAAAAGAACAAGAAGAACTGTCAAAAGCTATAACTTGCAGAAAAGTAAACAAAGCTTAAAATGAAATAAACTTGATGAATAAAATGACAATTTAAATAACTTAAAGGATAAATGGTGTTCAAACGTACATGGTTCCAAATATCAAACTCATTTTCTCTCACACTGGGTACTTAGAGTATTTACAGGAATTTTGTATCAATTTTCACACACACATTCTAAACACAAACTATCCTATTTATATACAAACAAAGTAACTGCTTAGAATAGAAAAACTATAACTAAATGACAAGTGTCAGCCTGCATGCAATTTTCTTCTCTGAAACTTCCATGTGTCCAACTGTCAAAGGTTACAACCTTTTGAATTTGAATTCCCTTCTTTGGTGACGAAACCTTACACCTCTTCAATCTGTCGAAGCCTTTAAAGAAGAAACAATTCTTTCAGCATCTGTCAAATACTGTCTTTTGTCAAAACCCTCTTCTGTCGAAATGTCAAAAAAAACAACAACCTTATTCTGTCAAATACTTAGCTACCAACAACTTTCCAAACTTATCTTGCCAGAATACTATTTGTCCTTTTGTCGAAGCATTGGAGCTTTTAACTTTGTCATCATCTCTTGAATTTCTTTTCTTTCATTCTTCGACAGAGATGACTTCAAACTCTAAATTTCAACATGTCGAAATCATGAGCTTACAAATTGCCCCCAGCAAAGATTTTTCGACTATTCTTGGAGAAATATCTTTTGCTGTCGAAATGACCTTTGACATTCTGTCAGTCTCATTTATTATAAAGTAACTTTGTTGAGTCCCAAGAAAACACCATGATTTCCACTTTCTGAAAAACGTCATGTCTAGCCCACGTTTGCACACTCCTCCATGACCCTATATTTTAGCTAAATCATGGCCTCCTACCAACCGTCACTTTCAATCACCACCAATGGATCAAAACGCATGTTCCCACTTTTCCAACTGAAAAAGTCTTTTCATTTTTCTTTTTATTATTATTTATTTATTTTATCTTCTCATCTTCTATAAATACCACCTTTAACAACCTTTTCTTCTTTTTCACATCTTCACAACTCTTCTCCTTCCTAAACGCAAAAAACTCCATTACAAACCCTTTTCAAAGCTTCTGCTTCTTCAAACTTTTCATCTTCTCACATCAATGGCTCCTCCCAAGACTGTTGCTGATCGCAGCGCCAAGAAGACAAAGAAAACAACTGACCTTCCTCCTGCTCATACACTATCTGGACCCATGCAAGTGCAACAACAACAATACATTCCAGAACCCCCAAATGCCAGGGAGAAAGCAAGTATCTACAGGTCCCAGTTAATGATTCCTATCTCTGTTTCTGGAGTTCATCATGCCATGCTAGGTCTCATTTTTGATCCTAATGCTGACCCTAACCGTTTGAAAGACTTCTATCCCTGTTATTCAGCTTCTAAACCCATTGCTGCTAGCAAGAACCCTAAGCCTGTCGAAACAACATCCAAAAAACCTGAAACTCCCATAGCTTCGACAGAGATAGATCTATCTTATTTGAATCAAGCTAGGATTTTTAGGAGTCCTCCCTTGACGAAAGATCCCTCCGACTACTTAGCTTGGCTCACTAGGGTCGAAAGAGTCAAAGAGAAATTCTGGAAGAAAACTGGCATCTATGACCTAATCCAACTGTCGAAGGAAGGTCCACGCTATTGCCAGAACATGCTGCTGGCCTCTTTGTACTTCTGGGATAGTACTTACAACACTTTCCACTTACCCTGTGGTATGGTTACTCCTACCCTCTTCGACATAGCAGCGATTACTGGCCTCAGTCATTTAGGGGAAATTTTTAATCCTGAACACTTAAACAAGGATCCCATAGGCTTCGACACCAAGCATGCTGGATATTCTGTTTTCATTGCCCATCACCAAGGCGAAGACGATGAGGAAGTCTCTGACAGAGAGAACATTGCTTTCCTTACTCTATGGTTAGCTAAGTTTGTCTTCTGCACTAGGTCACTTCAAGTTGTTAGAAGTTATATTATCATGGCTAATCAACTTCATAATGGAGTTGCATTCTGCCTGAGTGAGTTACTTTTGGCAAACCTCTATGAATCCTTGAGTGAGAGTGTAAGTAACCTAAAAACCCTTAAGGACAAAGGTAATATTAGTCTCACAGGCCCCTTCTGGCTCCTACAATTGTGGTTGAACGCAACCTTCGAAGCTTGCATTCCTGTCAAAATGCCAGTTGACGAAGAAGAGGTAAAAGAAAGGCGCGTCGAATGGCCTAGGTTAGTCCAACTAACCCCTACTGATGACAACATAGGTGTTCGACAAGCATTCACCAGTTACATCATGATGTTCGCCAAACGCTATAAGTTCACTCCTTCCATAGCACCATTTGCCAACAGAAATGTTGGTCCCAGATGGTTCACCAGACAACTCCCAGTGGAGAACCAGAAAGAAGAAGACTCTTATATATCCATTTGGGAGGATTTCCTTATGCCAAGGCACTTTCTCTCCCACCACAGTCTCAACAATACTAAAGTGTCTCTCATTGTCTACCAACCCAACCTGGTGGCTAGACAATTTGGACTAATACAGACGAAGACGAAGCCTATTTATCACAAGAAAGGCTCTATTATATTCTATAACTCGTTTCAAAGCTTCGACAGAAGTTTAGAGTTATACATCAAATTCGTCGACTCATCTCTGGAAGTTTACCCCACTATCTTTCGACCAAGCTTCCTATGCACTGAAGACTTCGACGCTTGGTGGAAGGAATACTATACTAACAAATTATTTGATGTCACAACTTTCACTACTCTCCTGACGAACGCTTTTACTTTTGTGCAGGATAAGAAGAAAAAAAAGTACAAATAGACATATCAAAGAAATTCAAAAGTTTCAAAAGTATTTTGAAACTATTTACAGGCCCAATGATCTTCGTCGAACCATAGGTGAAGCGGCAGTAACTTTAAAACAAAAATTTACAGAAAAAATGGATAAGTTGGAGGTGCCTTCGTACATTCCAACTCATGCACGTTACAATTTTGCTTTCACCACCTTTCCTCCATGGTTTCCCCCACTCCCTTCTGCAGAATTTGGTGTGGCCTTGTGCCCTCCATTTCCAGATTGGTTTGTGTGTGGATCTGATTTGAAACTGCTTCGCGAGTCCAGCAAGAAACTTGCCGAACGTGTGGTTTCGACGAAGTATCACTTGGGCAACTTCCCTAGTAGAGACTGCAATTCCTTCTTTGTCGATGGCGCTTTCGCTTCCATTATGGCCTTAGCTTTGTTTTCATTAATTTCAATCCCTTTCTTGTGGACCACAAAGCCTAAGAAGTCCCCAGCCTGCACACCAAAAGCACATTTAAGAGGATTCATTTTCAACCCAAACTTCCTCATCCTTTCAAAGGACTGTCGAAGATGGTTAATATGGTCTGAGCCTGAGGCAGATTTAATCACAATATCATCTATATAAACTTGCATAAATGTTTCAATGAAATCATGAAAAATTGAATTCATAGCCCTTTGGTAAGTAGCTCCAGCATTTTTCAAACCAAAGGGCATGACTACCCACTCATATGTTCCTATTGCTCCTGGACAACGAAAAGCTGTTTTTGGAACATCTTCTTCAGCAATGAAAATCTGGTTATAACCAGAATAGCCATCCAGCATACTTAAATACTCATGGCCTGCTGCAGAATCTACTAGCATTTCTGCCACTGGCATAGGATATTCATCCTTAGGGTAGCTGAGTTTAGATCTCTAAAATCAATGCATACCCGTAGTTTGCCATTTTTCTTAATCACAGGAACAATATTAGCAATCCATTCGACATACCTTGTTCTACGGATGAATTTGCATTTTAGAAGCCTTTCGACTTCCTCTTTGATTTTCGACAGAATTTCAGGTGCAAAGCGTCTGGGAGTCTGCTTTATTGGCTTCTTCCCTTCCAGTATTGGCAACTTCAATTCAACCAAATTTCTGTCTAAACCAGGCATTTCGTCATAATCCCATGCGAAGCAGTCTTTAAACTCGTTCAGCAGTTGGATTATTTCGACTCTGAGATGGGGATTCATCTTGGCACTGATGTAAGTTTGCCTTTTCTCTGCCCCCAGTCCCAGATTAATCTCTTCTAAAGGATCCTGTGCCACCATTTTCATATTGGATGGGGCTGGATCTTTTTCGAACCCCAAAGGTTCGTCATCATAAATGGCATCAAGTCTTTGACTCTGCCATTCGCCATTAGAGTCTTCTTCAAAACTCTTTGCAAATCGATCCTCAATATTTTCTTGAGGATGTTGTTCTTCGACAATTTGAGTGTTGGCTTCGACATCCATGTTTCTTACTTCATCCTCAAGGGCCGCTTTGAGTTGTTTTTCGGCTATATAAGCCGAAATCCTTTCCATTGCTGAAACTTCAGTCATTTTCACTGAACTCACTCCCCCATCCAGTTGGGTTGACATGGGCAGTTCCCCAAGTGTAATTTGTCTCCCCAATTATTTCTTTATCCCACTCGAAACCATGCGTAGGATGGAGGTACATGGAACAGTAAGCGTTGTCGGAAGTTGTTAGGTCGAAAGCAGCAGGATTGCATGGTGCTATATGGGCTAGGTTCTTGTCGAAGTTATGACTAGTGACATTGTTCACATCAGCTGTGAAGTAACTCTGATCTGCTTCTATGTTTTCGACAATCCCATATGGCCTCCAGATTGCTATCCTTTGATGCATGGAGGATGGCACAGCCCCAATCCCATGGATCCATTCTCTTCCCAACAGCAAGTTGTAATTTGCCTTTGATGTTATCACCACAAACATTGTAAGCCCGGTGATGGATCCTATAGTCAAGTTCAGTTGTATTACCCCCAGTGTTGTCCCTACTTTACCTTCATAGTTGGACAACACCAAGTTGTGAGGCTTAGTGTCGGAGTCATCTTTTCCAATCCTCTTTATCATGTAATGAGGAATTAAATTTACAGCTGCTCCTCCATCTATCAGAATTTTGTTGACACCCACGTTTTCTACCTTTCCTTTTATGAAAAGAGGCTTTAAGTGAGCCTTCATTGCATCATCTGGCTTTTCGAAGAAATCATTTTGCTCTTCGACACAGCCATTGTTCATTATGTAGTAGCATACAGGCTGCAGGCCTATGCTATCATCTGCCATGTCATCCTCTTCGTCTTCGACTTCCATTATCCTGTCATAGTCTCTGGGCAACACAGAAACTACATTACAGGTTACGTCGAAGGACGCATCAGACTCTGAACTGAAGTCATCTGTAACTTCTTCGTCCACTGGCATTCTGTTGTCTGTTTTCTGCATTTCTGTGGTGTCACTAGATCCATTCTTCTGAGGGGTTTCTTCTTCTGCCAGAGGTCTCCCCTTGCTTGTAATCTGCACACATTTGCTTGATTCAGCTTCCTTCTGCCCAACCCTTTTGTGTTCTACAGTTTCCTTTTCAATTTTCTTCTGCCTTTGGAATCTTCTCCATTGGGACTTGGACATAGGATTCTTCCCTTTGTAGTTTTCAGAGACGTACTTTGGCATTGCCTCCTTTTTAACTTCCATTGAGGGACCCCTGTTCACTTCAAAGCTCTTCCATCTCTTCTGACCTTGGGCATCCCTTATAGGTTGAACCCATTTGTCGTCATTTGGTCTGTTGGATGGTTTATAAGTGTTGAAACGTCTTTCTCCCACTCCTTGGATGTGATGCTTCCCTCTTCTTGGGACGAATCTTTCATTTCTGGTTGGTGGGACTGTTCCCCAGTTTCTTTTCCTCTTGGCCTTTTCTGCTGCTTCTAAGTCATCAGCTGCTTTCCTGTCGAACACAACACTGCATCTTGGGCAAAGCATAACCTATGCGTTCTTCCTTTGACACCTCTGAATGAATTCGACAAGACTCTCATTCTCTTCTGGGTAAACCAGCTTCTGATGCTTCTCTTGACGTTTCCTTCCCTTGTTGGTGTCTGGTCCTACCTTTTGAGTGATTTCCACCATATGAATCCCAACATTCTGTTCAGTTGTGATCTTCAATTTGTTCATTTTTTCGACTAGCATCATTTCCTCTGGGATATTCTCTTTTGACTGATCTACTCTGCCTTTTGGGTGTAAACCCTTATAGATGTATTTGCAGCAGTGTGCAACACCTTCGACAGAATGTTCTTCGGTTCTGATGGTATTATTGTTTATTGGTTCGACAGTGAGGGCATTGTCATCAGTCCCTGTTGTCTTGATCTTATCCTGGTCAAGGCCCTCAGTGGCCTCGTTTTGGACAGTGAGGGTTTTGTTAATCTCCTCTTCGTCATCATTTTTGAAAGAATCTCCCCATCTTGTGGGTTTGATTTTGTTGATATCTGTTTTGGAGCTTGGTGGTGCTGAATATCTCCTAAAGTGTCCCAGATCACCCCCTGCTCAGCATCTCTTTCATAATTTCTCTTGTCGAAGCTTCTTCCCACTTTGACTGTATTTCTTTCGTCGAAACCTTCAGTAGTTTCAATGGCATTCTCACTGTCGAAGTCTTCAGAGGCTTTGACTTCTTCATCCTCAGCCTGGTCTGCAAGGTCATCACCTTCTTCCACCACATTTACATGGGTGTCGAAACCTTCAGCAGCTTCTATCATGGTGAAGTTAGTGTCGAAGTTTTCAGTAACCTCCACCATTTCAAAACTTTCCTCAGCCATGATCTCCATTTCGACCACATTTACCATTTCTGGTTCAGCATAATTGGCCTCCACAACCTGCATGGGATTGGAGTCAATCCTCATTTGTTGCTTGGCTTTGTCTCCAAACTTCAGCCTTCCATTTTGGATTGCATTCTGGACTAGATCCCTGAAAAGGTAACATTGAGAAGTTTTATGACCCAAGAAATTATGGTATTTACAAAAACCTCTCTTTTTCTGTTGGTCTACAGGAGGCTCCTTAGTGCCTGCTGGTTTTATTAACTGACCATCTTTGACTAATAAATCAAAAATTTCATCACATTTGGTGATGTCGAATGTATAGGTTCTTTTAGGGAACCTGTCATTCTTTTCTACTTCGACTGGATTTTTTCCATTCGACGGGGCTAAAACTTTACAAGAATATGGAGGGCCTTGTTTTAGTTCTACCAGATCAATTTCTTGCTGGTTGAAAATGACTGGTTCATTTTCGTCATAATCATCTTCTTGAACTATGCCCACATAGGCCACTCTTTCCTTCTTGTTTTTATTTGATCTAAATTTTTCATTTTTTAGTCTTTCTATTTGCCTCACTCTGTCTGCCAGTTGTGCCATGTCTCTCAGGTATTGGGTATCCAGTTTTTTCCTTATGGAATAATCTAGACCCCCTGCAGCCATTTCGACTAGTTCTTGTTCCGGCACTTGAGTAAAGCATCTGGCTTTTAATAGTCTAAACCTATTCAAATAATCATCTATAGGTTCAGAAAATTTTCTTTTGACACTTGCCAACTCTTTTAAACTTATCTTGGTTTGTCCCATATAGAATTGTTCGTGGAACAATCTTTCTAATTGGGTCCAAGTGAAGATTGAAGTTGCAGGAAGAGAAGTAAACCAAGTGAAAGCATTTTTTGTCAAAGAACTTGGGAAGTATTTCATCCTTAAGTTCTCATTATTTGCAATCTCTCCTGCCTCTATCAAATAACGCGCTACGTGTTCTATGGTGGACTCACTAGTGTCCCCTGAAAATTTGGTGAATTTGGGGACTTTCCACCTTGGTGGTAATTCTTGTTGTAAAACAAATTCAGACAGGGGGGAAGTATAACTAGGCCTTTGTAATCCTACGTTTACTCCATTTTGAGCCATTATTCTCTCAACCATAGTTGCAATATTATTTTCGACAGGCATGTTATTGTAACGCATTCTCTGCTGTAATATTTCATCAGCATTTTGGTCTCTCTGGACTATTATTCTTCTTGGTTCCTGTCGAATGGGTTCTTCTATATTAGGCTGTTCGACTATCACCTCTTGCCCCCTGGGATTTTCGTGAGGGTTTCCTAAGGGCCTTTGATTTATAGTAAGTTCCTCTTCTGCAGGCCTATTGGCAGGATTTTGATCCAGTTGCAGTCTTTGCTGTGTTTGAGGGACTCCGAAAAAGTCAGCAATGCGTGCCATCTGTTCTGTCAATATTTGGTTTGTTTGGGTAGTGTTTTGTATTAAAGGATTGAACACTTCCCCCATTTGTTGTGTCAAAGCCTGCACCATATCATGATTGCTTTCATCCATCTGTTGACGAATTACTTGCGCAGAATGGTTTGTCATAGTGGGCATATGGAAACCTGGTGGAACTTGATTCATTCTATTTCCATTTCCACCATATCCTGATCCCTGCAATGGTGATGACATTTTAGCCATAGCATCAGAGAATAATGGTGACGAATTATGTAGGCTTGCCATCATTGAAGTTGGCATTCCGTACGGTTGTTCCCTCCCAGTCAAAGGCTGAGAATAATTCAGATATGGCCTGAAGGTATTTCCTCCAGGGGGAGGGGTTCCAAAGGGTCTGGCGTGTCCCATGGTGGAAGAACTAGGCGCATTCTGGGATCCTGAACCCGTTGGTATGGAATCCCCCAAAGGAGGCCTAATCTGTTCTAAAACAGGGCCAGAAACTGGTATTGTTCCTGACGAAGGGATAGGATTGGAAACTGGTATTGTTTCGTCAGGATTGTTTGAAGCGTTTGGCAAGTTAGCCATCTTTCTTCTTCTTGTTCTCTTTGGTCTTTCTACGTCGGTTACGGCTAGTTTACCACTTCTAAGAATCATACAACGTAGCAAGGAACAATTTGTCTAAGAAGTTCTCTATTAGATTTTATTAACTGCACGGTCCCACTGGGCGTGCCAATTTGTTCGCGGTGATTTCTGGCGAACAACCTCTGGTTAACCAATTTCTCAGAAAACTGGGTTACTTGGAGGACCAACCAAACAAGTCCTAGGACACATGTGCAATTATTCTGTCGAACTACTCTTAGTATTTGTGATTGGTTTATGGTTTGTTTTGTCAATACTGTCAAAGTGTTAAGAACTTTGATTTTGAAAGTAAAGTAAAGTTTAAGTTTAGAAAATAAAATAAAGTTGAAGTTTTTAAACAAAAACAACAAGAAGAACTGTCGAAAGCTATAACTTGCAGAAAAGTAAACAAAGCTTAAAATGAAATAAACTTGATGAATAAAATGACAATTTAAATAACTTAAAGGATAAATGGTGTTCAAACGTACATGGTTCCAAATATCAAAATCATTTTCTCTCACACTGGGTACTTAGAGTATTTACAGAAATTTTGTATCAATTTTCACACACACATTCTAAACACAAACTATCCTATTTATATACAAACAAAGTATCTGCTTAGAATGGAAAAACTATAACTAAATGAGAAGTGTCAGCCTGCATGCAATTTTCTTCTCTGAAACTTCCATGTGTCCAACTGTCAAAGGTTACAACCTTTTGAATTTGAATTCCCTTCTTTGGTGACGAAACCTTACACCTCTTCAATCTGTCGAAGCCTTTAAAGAAGAAACAACTCTTTCAGCATCTGTCAAATACTGTCTTTTGTCAAAACCCTCTTCTGTCGAAATGTCAAAAAAAAAAAACCTTATTCTGTCAAATACTTAGCTACCAACAACTTTCCAAACTTATCTTGCCATAATACTATTTGTCCTTCTGTCGAAGCATTGGAGCTTTTAACTTTGTCATCATCTCTTGAATTTCTTTTCTTTCATTCTTCGACAGAGATGACTTCAAACTCTAAATTTCAACATGTCGAAATCATGAGCTTACAATAGCATAGCAAACTATCCACTTTTGAGCCTTTGTGCAAATGGCTTGGCCTTGAAATTTTGAAATTTGCCCTAGAATGCTCAAATTTTCGAGGGACCTATAGGAAAATCTAGGAATCTCCAGAAAATGCTCTTGTACTTTTTAAAAATGGCAGCCCTTACTCTCCAACTTTCATGTTTACCTTTGGTCCATTTGAAGATTTTTTGATCAAGTTAAGGCCTTGTGAAATTTTAGGTCAAAATGGCCAAAAATAGTAACTTTTCCATAACCAACTTTGTGCACTTTTGCCAAAACCCCTCAAACCACCAAAACTATTGTACTTTAAGCTCACCAAGCATCTTATAACATTTAATAGACCTCATTTGGCCAAAAAATTTGGGTTGGACCCCTTGGAATGGCACAGTTGACTTTTTCTGGGCCCAGTTGACTTTCTGCTTCATCTGCAAGTAACTAAGGCAATGACTGACTTCCACATGGAATTCATCCATGAAAATTGACATGTAGGAACCTCTTATCATATAGAAGACATTTCCCAAAATAGTTGGCCAAAATTATGAGGTCAAGGCCCTTGAAACCAAAACCCTAATTTGGTCGCACTGCCTAGGAGCCTTGCTTTGTCTTGAAACTTGTGATGATTAAGCAATCTTCTGAGCTTTTGCAAGTGAACTTGGCCTTGCTAAAGGAGTCTAGACTCTTCATAGGCCTCTCACAAATCCATTGGAACCCTTGTCTTGGCTTAAATGGCCTTCAACACCTCCCCAGATGGCCATATGCCTCATGCTAGGGCTTCATGCTTGTCATGCTTTATTTTTCTATGCTATAATGCTATATATATGATATGCTTATGATGCAAATGGTGTATTATGATGCTTAAAATGAAGAGGGCAAATTTGGGGTTCTACAGCTGCCCCTATTCAAGCAACTGTTAATCTGAAAAGGACGATTGCTTCCGCTTTCGACCGTTCAAGATAAACTGTGGTTGAATACCCAAGAAAAACAGAAATTTGCGCTCTAATGCAGAAAACAAGAAATGGGAAATAAACCCAATCCAATGACGTTGCAACTGAGCTGAGAGATGAGCAGACGAGCTCCTCCCAACGAAACCAAAGGTTCTGATGAAACATGAAACGGACGAGTCTTCTTGTGACCTGTGATGCCAGGTGCAGAGAGCGGACGAGTCCTTAAGAATCTTCAAAGTTACCTGAGATAGACGAATCTCCTTCACTAATCCTTACGCAGATAAGTGGAATAAGACGGACGAGTCTTCTTCGGATAACCCTTACGCAGGTTCCGGGAATGCATATAAGTCTGTGGGATAGACATGCAACTAGGATGGACGAATCCTCTTCACGAATCCTTACGCAAATAGGTGGAATAAGACGGACGAGTCTTCTTTGGATAACCCTTACGCAGGTTCCGGTAATGCATATAAGTCTGTGGGATAGACATGCAAGTACGATGGACGAATCCTCTTCATGAATCCTTACGCAGATAAGTGGAATAAGACGGACGAGTCTTCTTCGGATAACCCTTACGCAGGTTCCGGAAATGGTTTTGACATTTTAATCCCACCGTCAGGATTTTCAACCTCTTCACGAATCCTTACGCAGATAAGTGGAATAAGACGGACGAGTCTTCTTCGGATAACCCTTACGCAGGTTCCGGAAATGGTTTTGACGTTTTAATCCCACCGTCAGGATTTTCAACCTCTTCAATGCGGACGAGCATCAGAATGATCATCAAAGAAACACGGACGAGTGTCATAAGTCGACGATACGGACGAGTACCGGACGATGATCCAAGAAACACGGACGAGTGCTTCTGATAGTGATACGGGCGAGTGTCGAAGGATGCGGACGAGCAATCTTCAAAGGAATAACAAGCACGTATGAGTGCTAAGAGATGCGGTCGAACATCAAATAAAGATGCGAGTACGGACGAGTACTGGCGACTTTCTTGGGGATATGCCTCAAATAAAGAGGAATCAGACAATGCACGGACGAGTGCTGCAGGGATGCGGACGAGCATCAAATGAAGATGCGCACACAGACGAGTACAGGAAACTTCACTGGGGAAAAACTTCAAAGAACTAATAAGCACGGACGAGTGCCGAGAGCTGCGGACGGTCATCAAGTGAAGATGCTAGCACGGACGAGTGCTGAGGAATACCTCAAATAAAGAGGGATCTGCTGAGGAAAAGGCACGGACGAGTGCTGAAAGAGGATGAGCATCAAATAAAGATGCTAGCACGGACGAGTGTTGAGGAATACCTCAAATAAAGAGGAATCTGCTGAGGAAAAGGCACGGATGAGTGCTGAAAGAGGATGAGCATCAAATAAAGATGCTAGCATGGACGAGTGTTGAGGAATACCTCAAATAAAGAGGAATCTGCTGAGGAAAAGGCACGGACGAGTGCTGAAAGAGGATGAGCATCAAATAAAGATGCGAGCACGGACGAGTGCTGAGGAATACCTCAAATAAAGAGGAATCTGCTGAGGAAAAGGCACGGACGAGTGTTGAAAGAGGATGAGCATCAAATAAAGATGCAAGCACAGACGAGTGCTAGTAGACATAGACTCTACTTGGGAAAGTGCACAGGCGAGTGCCACAAGGTGCTAATTCTTCTGGAGACTGCGGATGAGCAAACTGAATCATCAGATAAGTGTCTAAGAGTGCGAACGAACACTGAATAAGTATCAACGCAGACAAAGGCTGATTATGTTGGGGAAGTAGACAATTCCACTCTGGCTGGGGAATGAAGTCCTGGCGACCTATGGGAGCAGATTCCGGCAACCTGCTGGGGACTCAAAACTTTTAACTCTGATGGAAACGAAGTGTTGGCAACCTGATGCTTGCCGGAGAGGCTTTCACTGGAAGAAAGACGATTTTGCGTGAGGTATATTTCGTTCAACTGCTTTGACCCTCTGCTAAGGATCTGATCACCCTGCTCTGACTCCACTGGGGAGAATTTCTTCTTGCTCTGCTAGGGAAATCCCTTGAAAATGAGAATCCCGATGACTCTGTGGGGAAATGAAGTTACCTGCAACTCTGCTGGGCAAGGAGAACTTCTAGCGATTCCGTTGTAGATAATAAACTTCTGATAACTCTATTGAGGATGGGAGACTTCTACTAACTCCTGCTGGGGATTGACCCGACCTCTGGGGAGTGCAGGTGTTCGGATACCTGCTGAGAATAAGTCACTTGTAAACAGGCGCTCTGTCGGGGAAATACCTCTACTTGGAGAATAACCCTCTGCTGCTTGGGGACACAGTGATAACCAGCAAATCCTGCAATAACAGAATACACACGTATGCACCAAGATTGGTACGGCCTGATCTATTCATCTGCCGTCACCTGACACTCAAAGTGATGTTAAGTGTCTCTGCAATGTCATTTTTTATCAGTTTGAAGAGCAACATGTTTCGCATGCAATGTTATTTTTCAAAAATTCAGGACATTTTTATAAACAAAATAAACATAACACGGTGTTTACCTGAATATTCTTTTTATTGATTGGCCTCTGAATAGGAAAACATTTTACATCAGGAAGTAACCACCTGGAAGGAGGTGGCTACTGTAAAAATTGAGAAAAGAAACTATCCTAATGGTAATGGCACGACATTCCAAGGAGTTTCCTTCCTGTTATGACTGGCACATCCTCAAGACTTTCCGTTCCGTCTTCGGCCTTCTGAAGAGAATGAGGGGCTGATCTCTACCCTTCTGATATGGTCAAGCTGTTTGAAGCGGTGATGTGGTTCAGATAAACCGGAGCGCAGTTGTTCGCTTATTCCATTATTTTGCGTGGATCGCCCTTTCGGGTTTTCAATCCACCGGGCTACCTTTTTTTCCTGAGTTGTCCGATGTGGCTTTTCAACTCAGCGGGTGTACATTTTTTTTAATTTTTCCCTAATTTTTGCCCGAGATTTTATTCTGTTTTTAGCTCGCCGGGATGCCCTTTCTTTCGCATAGACTATAATTCTATTTTTGCGTCCAGCGGGTCTTTTATGCGAAGTATTTTTTAACTGCGTCCGAGTTAACAGGGTATTGGAAGTCGTCGCCATCCATAGTGGTGAGCATCAGTGCTCCGCCTTAGAATACTTTCTTCACTATGAATGGTCCTTCATAATTTGGGGTCCACTTGCCCCTGTGATCTGAACTGGGAGGAATGATCCTCTTGAGTACAAGCTCGCCTACTTGGTACTCCCGAGTACGTACTCGCTGATCGAAGGCTCGCTTCATTCTCCTTTGATAAAGCTGGCTATGACAAATAGCTGCTAATCTATTTTCCTCAATTAGGCATAGTTGATCGTATCGAGCACGTACCCACTCAGCCTCATCAAGCTTGACATCCATCAGCACCCGCAGTGAAGGGATATCCACTTCAACAGGCAAGCCTGCCTCCATGCCGTAGACTAAAGAGAAGGGGGTTGCCCCAGTTGACGTCCTGACTGACGTTCGGTACCCATGTAATGCAAACGGTAGCATCTCATGCCAATCTTTGTAGGTGATAAGCATTTTCTGTACAATCCTCTTGATATTCTTGTTAGCTGCCTCTACGGCACCATTCATCTTTGGTCGGTAAGGAGAGGAATTGTGATGCTGGATTTTGAAGTCCCGGCACAGTTCTGCCATCATCTTGTTGTTCAGATTAGAACCATTATCAGTAATGATTCGCTCGGGCACTCCATATCTGCATATGATATCTCTTTTCAGGAATTTTGCTACCACTTGGCGAGTAACATTGGTATAAGATGTAGCTTCTACCCATTTGGTAAAATAGTCAATAGCGACCAGGATGAATCTGTGGCTGTTTGAAGCAGTTGGTCCAATCTTGCCAATCATATCAATGCCCCACATGGAAAAGGGCCAGGGTGAAGACATCACATTCAGAGGATTTGGAGGCACATGCACTTTATCCGCATAAATCTGGCATTTATGACATTTCCTGGCATAGGCACAACAGTCTGCATCCATTGTGATCCAGTAATAGCCTGATCTTGGCAACTTTTTAGCCATTGCATGCCCTCCAGCATGGGTACCAAAGGATCCTTCGTGCACCTCGTGCATCATCAAGTCTGCTTCTGCCCTATCAACGCATCTGAGAAGTATCATATCAAAGTTTCTCTTATACAGGGAACCATCAGTGTTCAGGAAGAAACTACCAGCTAGCCTTCTTAATGTCTTCTTATCATTGGAAGATGCCCCAGGTGGGTATGTTTGATCCTCCAAGAAGCATTTGATATCATGGAACCAAGGCTTATCATCTTTAACGATATCTGTGCAAATACATATGCTGGTCTGTCAAGTCTGGATACTGTAATTTGAGGCACAAAGTTGGCAGCTTGAACTTTGATCATGGATGAAATGGTAGCCAAGGCATCTGCAAACTGATTCTCGTGTCGAGGTATATACTCAAGCTTGACTGTTGTGAAGAAAGTCACTAACCTTCTTGTATAATCCCGGTAAGGTATCAGATGATCTTGGTGCGTGTACCATTTGCCGTTGGTTTGATTAATTACCAGAGCTGAATCTCCGAACACAGTCAAAGTCTTGATCCTGAGGTCAATGGCTTCCTCAAGACCCATAATACAAGCTTCGTATTCAGCTTCGTTGTTAGTGCAGTTAAAGGTGAGTTTTGCCGAGAAAGGCATGTGAACTCCCTTAGGCGTAATGAGTACCGCACCAACACCACGACCATTCATATTAACGACCCCATCAAACATCATAGTCCATTCTTCTTCTGGGTCAGGCCCTTCAGTGTGAATAGGCTCTTCATGATCTTTTGCTTTTATGAACATGATGTCTTCATCAGGGAAGTCAAATCTCATAGGCTGGTAATCATCAATGGGTTGCTCAGCGAGATAATCAGACAATACACTGCCTTTGATAGATTTTTGGGATGTGTACTGAATGTCATATTCTGTGAGAATCATTTGCCATCTTGCAACCCGTCCGGTAAGTGCTGGCTTCTCAAATATATACTTGACTGGATCCATCTTAGAGATCAACAAGGTAGTGTGGGTCAACATATACTGCCTTAGTCGGCGAGCAGCCCACGCTAAAGCACAACAAGTTTTCTCGAGCAGTCAATAACGTTGTTCACAGTCGGTAAACTTTTTTCTTAGGTAGTATATTGCATACTCTTTTCGACCAGACTCGTCATGCTGGCCCAACACACACCCCATTGACTTTTCTAATACTGTCAAGTACATGATCAGAGGTCTTCCTTCGACTGGAGGCATAAGGATCGGAGGCTCATGTAAGTATTCCTTGATTTTGTCAAAAGCCCTCTGGCAGTCTTCATTCCACCTGACCGTTTGTTCTTTTCTTAATAGCATGAACAAGGGCTCGCAGGTTGCTGTAAGATGAGATATGAACCTTGAAATGTAGTTCAATCTACCTAGGAACCCTCGAACTTCTTTCTCAATTTTTGGTGCAGGCATTTCTTGAATGGCTTTAACTTTGACAGGGTCAACTTCAATCCCTTTCTCACTTACAATAAATCCCAGCAGCTTACCAGATCGTACCCCGAATGTGCATTTGTTGGGGTTTAGCCTCAATTGGTACTTCCTCAGACGCTTGAATAACTTCAACAGATTTACCAGGTGGTCTTCTTCTGTGAGGGACTTGGCAATCATGTCATCCACATAACATTCAATTTCTTTATGGATCATGTCATGGAATAATGTTACCATAGCTCGTTGATAAGTAGCACCAGCATTCTTCAGGCCGAATGGCATCACCTTATAACAGAATGTGCCCCAGGGTGTGATGAAAGTTGTCTTCTCCATGTCTTCAGGTGACATTTTGATCTGATTGTATCCTGAAAATCCATCCATGAAGGAGAACACCGAGAACTGAGCCGTATTGTCGACCAATACATCAATGTGAGGTAAAGGGAAATCATCTTTCGGGCTGGCTCTGTTCAGGTCCCGGTAATCTACACACATCCTCACCTTGCCATCTTTCTTTGGCACTGGAACAATGTTAGCTACCCAAGGTGGGTAACTAGTCACGGCGAGGAACCCGACATCCCACTGTTTCTGTACCTCCTCTTTGATCTTCATCGCCATGTCAGGGCGAGTTCTTCTCAATTTTTGCTTAACAGGAGGACAGTCTTCTTTTAACGGTAGTCGATGCACAACTATGTCTGTATCCAACCCTGGCATGTCCTGATATGACCAGGCAAAGATGTCAACATATTCACGCAACATTTCAATCAACCCCTTCTTAACTTCAGTCTGCAAGCTGGCACCTATCTTGATTTCCTTCTTAACCTCTTTTGTGCCGATGTTGATAACCTCGATTTCCTCCTGATGAGGCTGAATAACTCTTTCCTCTTGCTTCAACAACCTAACCAGCTCTTCAGGGAGTTCATAATCTTCCTCAACCTCTTCATCAGCTTGGTAGATTGGATTGTCGAAGTTATGCTCAGTCATAGCAGGAGAGTTGTCAATGGAATCCGGTTGATCGACACTGCACAAGTGATGTGCTCATTCAGAATCTGCTTAGAGAAAATGCACACCAAAAGCAAGAAAGAAAAACACATTGCCATTTTCTTTATTTGTGCAAAAAATTAAAATTGAAAGAAAAGGAACGATTTGATTGAAAATTGTCCTTTATTTATGACAAATAAATGCTTTCAAAACATGGAGGCCCATACAATGGATCCTTGTACCTTGGGCAGGGTACAGGATTTGACATGCAGTATGTAGAAAAAATGACAAATAAACAATTACTTTGTGATCCAGGTGACTTCGACGATGTCTTCCGTAGACCAATTGGGCAGCTCCTCTCCCGGTGCACACGGGCGGATCCAATTATCCAGATCGCACTCGCTATCTCCGTCTTCACTGGTAGCACAAATATGGTTGCGGTCCAGCAACCCACCACTAGTAAAGGTAATGGTCTTGTTATCTGATGAACAGACGAGCCCATCAGGCTGATACCCAAGCCCAAACTTGTCTTCCTTCTTTTCCAGCTCCAGTAGTCTGCCCCAGCCCTGGGCACTGCCTGATTGCACAACCTCCTTGGCCTGCTTGTAGGAGGTAATAGACGTACCTTCTTTATCTTCATCCCTACTCAGAGGAGACAAGGAACTAACATTCACTGCATCGAATTCCTGGCACAGGGTTTCATGAATTTCACCATCCATCTCCACATATTTGAATGTAGATAAATGGCTCACAAATATGTCCTCTTCACCGCACACAGTCACAACCTGACCATCCGCTACATACTTGAGCTTCTGGTGCAAGGTTGACGTCACAGCCCCTACGGCATGGATCCAGGGTCGACCGAGCAAACAGCTATAAGCAGGTTAGATGTCCATCACGTAGAACGTGCTCTTAAACACTTGCGATCCAACCTTGATCGACAACTCAACCTCTCCAAAGACAGACCTCCGAGAACCGTCAAAAGCCTTTACCACCAAATCACTTGGCCTCAAAACAACCCCTTCCACATTGAGTTTCATTAACGCCTTCTTCGGCAAGACATTAAGAGATGACCCAGTATCAACCAGGACATGAGACAGCACAACCCTTTTGCACATAATTGTGATGTGGAGAGCCTTATTATGATTCCTCCCTTCAGTAGTAAGGTCTCTATCAGTAAAGCCCAGACCATGGCTCGCGTTTACACTTCCCACCACAGCTTCTAACTGATTCACGGTAATCTCCTGAGGAACATACGCCATCTGCAACACCTTCAGAAGGGCTTCTCTATGAGCTGGTGAGCACATCAGCAGTGACAAGATAGAGATTTTGGAGGGAGTTTGATTTAGCTGCTCGACTACCTTGTAGTCGCTCCTCTTAATAATCCTCATGAACTCCTCCATTTCCTTCTCGAAAGTACTTTGACCAGTAGCGGGAGTGGCATTATCGTCAGTTGTTATTTGCTTCCCTTTTGCTTTAGCAGAAGCCTCAGCATCAGTGACTCCTCTCAAAGTCTGGGGAGCGAATAAGCGACCACTCCTCGTGAAACCTCCACTTCCCCTAACATTCACCACAGCTGGGTCCATGGTTACTGTCTTATTTTCCACTTTCTGTCCTCCGACATACACTTCTGATCCATAATGCCACGAAATAGCCTTCTCATCTGAGTACGGAATAGGCCCAGGCACCGTGATGGTGACGGGACTTACTTCCGGGACATAAATAGTAACCGGCTCTCTTCGCGCTGGCATTTCAGCAGGATCATAGTATATGGTCACTGTTGACACTTCATCAATCTTCTTATCAACCCTGTCGAACTGTAACAGCCCATCATCCATCATGCTCTGTAAACTGGTCTTCAATCTGTCACAACCATTCTTTGACTCAACACAGTCTTCGCAATCGAGCCCACAACCATTCTTTGACCAGCAACAAGGAGGTCTTCACTTCTTCAACCCTCTCCACCAAGTTCAAACTCTCCTCCACCTCAATAGCATTAACCCTGGCTCCCCCATGATTAGGGATAGGGTTAGTCATGACATTCGGAGGCGGCGCAAAATTGATTGCTTTGGAGTCGATCAATTCCTGAACTTTATAGTGCAAAGCCCTGTACTTCTCCGTTGAGTGCCCGGGCGCCTCAGAATGGAAAGCACATCGAACATTGGCGTCGTAACCTGGAGGAAGAGTTCCAGTAGGTGGAGCCAAGGTCCTCAGTTGAATTAAGTTTAGTTCCAACAATCTCTAGAGTAAAGCTGTGTAAGTCATTGGAATCACATCAAAAACCCTATCAGCTTGGCGTGTCTACCTCTGCTGATACGGTCTCTGTTGATAGTTGCGCTGCTGTTGTTGCTGAGGCTGTTGTAGAGCCTGTTGAGCTGGTTGAATTGGTGTAGTGGGAATTGTGACTGCAGCTATCTGATTGTATTCTCGTTTATAACCTCTGCCTCTGTCTCGGACATATACTGCATTAGCTTCCCCTTCTCTTCCTCTAGGAGGTCCGCCAAAGGCTTTCCTCGCTCCTCCAGAGCTACCAGCAGTATTAGGGTCCTGAATCTTCCCCGTCTTTAACAGAGTCTCAACTCTCTCTCTCTAGCAATCACTATATCATTGAACTTGGTGGCCGAGCTAGACGCCAACCTCTCTAGAAAAACACCTTGGAGAGTGCCCATAAACATGTCGGCCATTTCGTCCTCCAAGAGGGGTGGTTGCACCCTGGCAGCTAGCTGGCGCCACCTCTGGGCATATTCTTTGAAACTTTCTTTTGCCGCCTAAGCCATATGCTGCAACTGCGTGCGTTTCGGAGCCATGTCCATGTTATATTGATACTGCCTCACAAAGGCTTCAGCTAAATCCTTCCAACTCTTGATATTGACCCTATTGAGCTTCATGTACCATTCAAGAGAAGCTCCCACCAAGCTATCCTGAAAATAATACATCCAAAGTTTCTCATCATCTGTATGAGCGGCAATTCTCCCGACGAATGATTGCAGATGGGTCTTCGGGCAAGTAGTGCCATCATACTTCTCAAAGGTTGGAACTTTGAACTTATACGGGATCCTGACCCCAGGAACCAAGCCCAAATCGGTTATGTTAAATCCCAAAGAGCTTTGGGACTGAATAGCTTTGATTTGGTCAGCCATCTCTTCGAATCTCTTGTTCATCTCTGCTCCTTGACCTTCAGCTTCATAAGGTAGAGTGAACTGGTCGTCATGATTGTCCATCTGAATGTTGTGCAACCCATCGTTGATTATTGTCACTCCTGACTGTGTAACAGGAGGTTCAACCTGACGTGCGCCCGCACCGGTATGATTGTCAGCAGTAGCAGCAGCCGCAGTGTTCCTGTTCTGATTCTCAACCATCTCTCGCAGACGCTCTTGGGTCTGCCCCATGCCGGCCATTAGTGTCATAAAATTATCCATCCTTTGTCTCAGATCTGTCAAATCCGCTTGCAACTGGTCCATGACTCGTTCTCTGTTAATCTTGGTTGGATATCTGTGTACTGTTGGTTGCCTCCGAACTTTACGAGGAGCTATAGTGCCTGAAACACAAAACACATTAGTAACCGAGACACTACCTGCAAAACAACAAACAGGTTATATGGATGCAATGCAGTTGTTTATGTTTCCAATCACAAGTCATTTATGCCCCGGTTCCGGTATTTAGCAAAGAGAACCAGATGGGCACTGATCCTCGACTTCCAGAAACCTTCGCGAGAGACCACATTCAAACCACAACGGCAAGCAAACCAAGAAATAATGGAAAAAACCAAAACATAAATCAAACTATTAGGCAAACAACACAGAATTCCCCGTAGGGTACAAGTCTTTACAAAGGAGAAACAACCAACTAGGACTCCTACAACATGCCTGTAGGTAATCCAGATACAAGAAAGGTAAACTAAAAAGCAGAACCAACGCCTAAGGAACCTGAAGCTCCATCACTAAGCCCCCCATCAGATCTGACCTTCTTGACTCCCGCCATCAACTTTAAGTCTTCAATCTCTTTAAGTGCTGCTTCGAGGGCTTGTTGACTATCTGCGAGTTGTTGGGTCTTCTCTCTGCGAATTTTGTGGACTTGCTCCACCTCTTCTTTTTTGTAAGCCATCTGAGCTTCAAAGAACTCTTCTTTTTCTTTATATTTCTTCAGCTCTTGCTCTCTCTGTCCCTTCAACCAGACAATAGACTGACGAGCATCTCTGAGGGTCTTTGACTTCTTTTTGCGCTCAGCTTCTCTTTGGGCTTCCATCATCCCCAATCTGCGGAAATGTGCTTCTCTACCTGCAAAGTCCTTCTCCTTAGCCTCTAAAGTCGTTTGTATCTTCAGCAACTTCTCTTCAGCTTCAATCTTGGCCCTGTTGGCTTGGTGATACAGGCTTACAATCTCAGTATTTTCAACTCTAACTGCATGTAGCTGGGCTTCCAATTTCTTGAATTCCTCTAGAGGCACAGTGTCAATGGACTCAGCAACTGGGGGAACTGGTGTTGAAAATGGTAACAAAACTCTTCTAGCTCTGTCTTTCAACCAAGCTTCGTACTCTGGGAATGTCTGATTGTTATACTTCCCAAAGCTGGCTATCCCCTCTCCCTTAATGCACTTCCAAGCTCCCGCAACCTTCCTCACCAAGGGCATATTATCTTTCACTGAGAAGTAGAAAATAGGGATCAATTTCAAATCTCCAGGCACTTCTCTCAAAGCGTATCCCAATTGTCTTCTTAACAGGATTGGATTGTAATTAATCCCTCCAGTTATTCCCAACAAAGGCACACTATGATAACTCCCGCAGCTGGTGATGAAACGTGCACCTTGCAGCCTTTGAGTGAACCATCTAACATCTTTGGCCATCAACCTTTCCAACTTCTGAGCCCATACCAGAGTGTGGTCACTAAACACTCCCGTACTATGCAAATGCCTCATGAACCACATGTGAAATAATGAAGCACAGCAGCGAACCAAACCTCCCCTCTTCTTCTCAGTTTTGTAATGAACTGAGTAATACAAATCCCCGAGTAAGGTAGGCACAGGATTCCTCAGCAAAAAGAGATGTATGGAGTTTATATCTATGAACTTCTCCATATCAGCAAACAAGATAATGCCATAGATAGAAAGAGCCAAGATAGCACAGACAGCATCCCATTCTCCTTCAACAGCCAATTCTTCCGCCTTCTTCACCAGAGCCTCCAAAGAAAACCCAGACACACCTCCTTTAATAATGGTCAAAGACTTCACAGCAGAAGGGCTCAAATAAAGAGCCTTAGCAATAGCCTCAGGTGCCGGTCTACTCATCTCAGAATTGAAAGGAACTTGGTCTCGAACCGGCACACCCAGGATCAGAGCATATTCCTCCAGCATAGGGCCCAACTGAAAATCAGGAAAGGTGAAGCAACGAAGCTGAGGGTCATAATACTGAAGCAATGTATGAATGGCACTCCTCTCGGAAGGATCTAGCTCTATTACCACATCAAGAATATTCCCGTAAGCTTTTCTGAATCTCTCTACCTGGTTGGGTGTAATCAGTTTTACCGTCTTTTTCAACAAGCCAACCTTGATATCAAAGAACTTGAAATGAATGTTCTGCTTGCAAGGATATTCCATCTTTGAAGAGAATACCAGAACCGGAAGCAGGGATATAAACCTGTGAATGAAAACAAAAACAATGATTAATGATGCAATGATGCAATGCAGATGCAAATGCAAAGACACATGGCCATCTGAGACTGTCTGGAATCTGGACACTGACAAGGGTCCCTCTGAATAACTTGACAAACTAAAAGTCCACTGAGTCACACTCTCTGATAATCACAACCTTCTGAAGAAGATCTCAGGACCACAGTATCAAGAATACCAGAACAAGAAAACCAGATCTCCGGAACTGTATCATAATATGAACTGCACTGGTAACAAAAGGTATGATGAGGTCAAGGGTTCCTGCAAACCTGTAAACCCATCCCCAATCTCACAGGTGTGCTCCGGGTCAAACATCACGGACTCTCAAAGCCGAATAGCAATAATACTTTCACCATTTCCGAGAAATGGCTCATGACCAAATAAGGGAATCGGTTAGGCATTATATACTACGCAGGGAGGCCTCAGCTGAGTCCAGGAAAAACAAGCATCCCTTATAAGTCCCCAGCTTCAAGCGCTGAAATCGAGAAACAATAGTACATTCAGCCCGTAGGATACAGTACTAATGTCATACGACCAGATGCTTTGACTGAGTTCCTATAAGAGAACCAGGCCATCCTATGCAAGTCCCCAGTGGACCCTCGGGTGCGAATGGGTTTGCCACAAAATGTGGTCTGCCACTGCCACCACTGGAGAGGGTTGTTTCCACAAAGGTTCTCAATGATCGGTCCCCAGATGCACATAACTATCAAGGTCCTATCCCGAAGTGGAGGAAATCCCCACATAAGATATTTCCAAGACGGTCGCAATCTGGGCGTGAAACACATCGCCACTCATCATGCCACATGTGATTACAATATGTCCACTCTAATCCTAGGGTGCACTCAAGCCGGGTACTTAGCTTATCTCTCAGAAACAATATCACCCGAGCCCACCAAACAGAAAACCAGTCCAGACAGTCCAGTATAATATACATGATGCGGAAAATAAATACTGAAAACTGTAAATAAAGCTGTAAATAAACTGTAAATAAACAACAATAAAATACAACAAGCCACAACAAGTAAACATCACCAAATGAAACAGAAACTCACAAGCGCTAGGAGAGACTCACAGGGGAACCAGAGATCATCTGGTGTGCAGTCCCCAGCAGAGTCGCCAGCTGTCGCTCCCCGGATTTCCTTCCTGGTACAAACGCGAAAGTGGCACGGAAAAGAATAGAGTCGCCATCCAGGCATTTTTATCCCGAAGAAAGGGAATGGTAATGCTGCACAAACCAGAAGGAAGAAGAGGAAGGACACAGGTCCTGCGAACCAAAGAGACTGAGTTCGAGAGTCGGTTACGACCTGGGAAGGTATTAGCACCCAGATCGTCCGCCGTACCCGACGGGATCCATGCTTGCAAAAGAAACTGTTTCAAAGGGTGAGGGTATGAAAACTGCAGCAAAGAAATGAAAATGAAAAGAAACTGGAACTGGAAAAGAAACTGAGAAAAGCAATGAATATGAAACAAATAGGAAAAATGTAGGGAAAATAAAGATTGTGCTCGAACGGGCCCTACCCCGCTGCCTACGTACCTCATCAGGATAATGAGGATCAGAGACGCCGTAGTTCCCCTAACTAGGGGTAACAAGGAAATTGCTTGTGAATTAAGGCTTGAACTGCCTATGTCAATGCTCAGGTGTTGCAGGCCCGGACGACGAGTGCGTTACCGTCTTGCAAAGTGACAAGTAGGAGCAAGTTCGCATACGGAGCGAAGGAGATGAGAAAAGAATTCCCGAAGGAAAGACGCTTATTGTTTGTTTGGTGTTTTTTATGAAGCTTTTATGAGTGAAGGTTTGCATAGGTGAGTGTACCTAAGTCTTACTCAATGGGATGTGTACATCTCACATCATCCCGAAATGGAATGCGCAAGAGGCACACCTATCTATGGAGGAAATCCCCAAAGCTAGTCCCACAGGTGAAGGCTTAAGCACACTGGCCTATTACCATTATTAAGTATTTTTTTGTGATTTTTGGTTAAGAAGTGTCTTTTAACTTTTTCTTTGTGAGGCACTCATGCTAAGACCTATCTACCACGAGTGATGACTCACACCTCGCCCCGAAATGGAACGCGTGCAAGTATCTCATAGAAAAGTCTCATGTCACATGAAGGCACTCAACCTTTATTAAGTGAATTAGAATTAAGTTTGAAGATGAGAAGAGAAAGAGAACCAAAGGAGCAAAAGGAAAAACTAGGGGGGAAGTTTCTATCCTAAGTTAGCATGCATGGAGTTCCTAGGGTTTGTGAGGTCTTTCTAACCTAAAAAGGATCTCAAGAGAAGAAGAAGAAGATAAAAGGAGAGATGAGAAAGGCCTAAGCCCAACAAGAAGATGTTAGTCCATATAAACAGTATGAGGAGAGATGAGAAATGGAGATGTGGAACTCAATTCCCACATCTCAAACTTACCATAGCCCCTGCAAGGTTAGTGTAACAACATAAAATCAAGGCATGAACCAACAAGTCAGAAGCTACACAAGCATATAGGCATGGCAAATAGTTCACAATATGATAAGCAAAGCAACACAAGATCATATTGAGATGATTAGAAGTGAAACAAGTGCAATGAAGGCATGCTTAACACTTAAAGAAATAAAGCACATAAAAGAGACCCAACACCAAGACTCAAGGAGACTCAAACCCTATCCTAAGACCAGGAGCAACCATAGACCTCTAAAGGACCCCAAAAGGTGAAGAGAAGTTGGCACAAGTGCCCTTCTAAACTTAAAAGAGACTAGAAGACTCAAAGAATGCAAAACAAGGCAGGGTGAGGAGGAAAATACCCAAGAAAAAGATCCAAGTACTTAAAAAATTCTAACCAACCAGAAAAGTACTCTACAAACACAAATAAATGAGAATCCAAAAGGGTTTGCAAAAGTACAACACCAAACTAGGTCAATGAAGCTCAAGGATGCAAGGTATCACCATTTAAGGTTTTGAAAATTAAGGCACAAGTAACTCAAGCAAAGTCCAGCAAGGAAATTTGTGAAAAATCCAAGATAAATCATGAAGATAGTAGAGTGTCTTAGGATTTTAATGCAAAAAGAATAGGGTTTATAGCTTAAAGGATGAGAAAAATAGAAATTGGACAAGGCATATTGGTCTATGAGAGTTCACAAGAAAGCAATGCTCAATGTTGAATTTATTTGGCCACGTGGGATGAAAATTAAAATCTGGAAAAATCATGATAAAAAACTAGATGGATCAAGGAGTGTATATGAATTGTTTTGGATCTTTTAGAGTTAAGGAAGTATTTAAAATGGATCAAAAGCAAATGAAATAAAATTGGTAAAGAAAAAGAATAAAAATAAAGCAAATGGGCCAAGGGGGTGTAAAGAGTAAACACGCTAGTTAAAAAAAACAGCATGGGCCTTGCATTGGGGGTGCAGATAGCGCTGGGGGGCTGCACCTTCTTCTTCGTGAAGAAACCCTAAACTCTAACCACCATTAATGAACCAAACCCTAACCCTAACTTCATGAAATCTCAAACCAAGCCACGGCCGGCCATGAAACTCTCCAGAATACATAATCTAACATCATTAAACAAGAATACATGCTTGGATTGAATTAAAACTCAAAGAAACTCAAGATATGAATGAAAATAAAATTGTCCATGAAACTTTAAATCACCATAACTTTGTGAATACTCAACCATTTCACAAACTACAAAGAGCATTGTAACCAGCACAACATGAGGATTCTAAAACACACAACCAAACACATTTCTATGAGATTCGAAATTTGAGCATACCTGAGGTGTTGTTCAAAATTTGAAGTTGAGAATGGTATAAAATGATGGCAAATGATCTCCTTATCCCCTTAGATGCAAAATAAATGCATCTAAGGCTTTGCAAGCTTGTAAATCCAACAATGTGCTTCCTTGTGCTTCAAAGCTTCTCAAATGGCCACTTGAACAAACTTCACTATAAGTCTAGATCCATGGGTGCTTAATGATCCTTGAGATGAGAGGAGTATGAATGTGGTCTTGGATTGATGAAAGCTTTCCTAGATCAAAAGTTATGGCACAAAATGCAAATGTGCACAAGAAATGAGAAATGGATGATTCTTGAAGAACAATCCAAACAAATGGTATGGAAATGATCTATAAGTGATGAGGATTAAGAATCTAGCAAGAGTTTTGTGAATGGATTCTTGTAGCAAGAGTTTGTGGAGAATGAGCAATTTTTCATAAAAGATGAGAATGAGAGAATGAGTGTGTATTCTGGCTGCCTCTAACCCTAATTCTGGTTGTTATGGAATATATATGGTAATGCAAAAGGGTTAGAACAAATGCACGTGAGAGAGAGCTGATTTTTGTGAAAATGCAAATTTGGCCCAAGTGTGCCATAAGCATGCCAAGCTCATGATTTGCTGTCCTCTCTTGCATGTGCATTCACCATCCCACCCATGATTCACAGCAAGCAATTTCAGCCCTTGGATGTAAGCTATCACACAATGGTCATGCCTTATGCAAATTCAAGTGTAAAATGCAAGTTTTATGGAACTTTCTCATGTGCACGAATTTTGTCACTTTTCTTTGAGCCAAATGACCTAAATGTGATGCATTTTGATTGTGTAAACTTACTTTGGACATAGCATAGCAAACTATCCACTTTTGAGCCTTTGTGCAAATGGCTTGGCCTTGAAATTTTGAAATTTGCCCTAGAATGCTCTAATTTTCGAGGGACCTATAGGAAAATCTAGGAATCTACAGAAAATGCTCTTGTACTTTTTAAAAATGGAAGCCCTTACTCTCCAACTTTCATGTTTACCTTTGGTCCATTTGAAGATTTTTTGATCAAGTTAAGGCCTTGTGAAATTTTAGGTCAAAATGGCCAAAAATAGTAACTTTTCCATAACCAACTTTGTGCACTTTTGCCAAAACCCCTCAAACCACCAAAATTCTTGTACTTTAAGCTCACCAAGCATCTTATAACATTGAATAGACCTCATTTGGCCAAAAAAGTTGGGTTGGACCCCTTGGAATGGCACAGTTGACTTTTTCTGGGCCCAGTTGACTTTCTACTTCATCTGCAAGTAACTAAGGCAATGACTGACTTCCACTTGGAATTCTTCCATGAAAATTGACATGTAGGAACCTCTTATTATATAGAAGACATTGCCCAAAAGAGTTGGCCAAAATTATGAGGTTAAGGCCCTTGAAACCAAAACCCTAATTTGGTCGCACTGCCTATGAGCCTTGCTTTGTCTTGAAACTTGTGATGATTAAGCAATCTTCTGAGCTTTTGCAAGTGAACTTGGCCTTGCCAAAGGAGTCTAGACTCATCATAGGCCTATCACAAATCCATTGGAACCATTGTCTTGGCTTAAATGGCCTTCAACACCTCCCCAGATGGCCATATGCCTCATGCTAGGGCTTGATGCTTGTCATGCTTTATTTTTATATGCTATAATGCTATATATATGATATGCTTATGATGCAAATGGTGTATTATGATGCTTAAAATGAAGAGGGAAAATTTGGGGTTCTACACTGGGGAAGAGAAAAAATTGGTGTGAGATCTACTGGGGAATATGAGCCACCCTGGATCTACTGGGGAAACATGATCAAGGAAAAATTCTGAAGAAAAGTTTGGCGACTTTATTGGGGTTAACTTCCACCCGTTTGCTGGGGATAACAAAATCGAAGCACGTCCTGCTGAGAATGAAAGATTTCATGTCGTCTCGTGTTGGGGATCATTTGCTTTTGCCTGAACTTTCCCTTAAGAGGATTTTACTAAAGACTTAGTGTCTTTAAACTCTTAAGTATCACAGTGATTGTATGAATTAACATAATACCTGCCTGAACAGACGCGAACGGTCGGCGAAAGGAGAGAGAACACACAAGGGTGAACTCAGAAAGACAAGAGTCGCCAGCTAGGCATATTTTATCCCGGAGGAAAGGTAATGCTGCATAGACCTAGAAAGATGTGGATAAGACGGTTGCGAACCAGAGAGACTAAGAAAGGGGGTTGGTTACAACCTGGGAAGGTATTACCACCAAGATTGTCCGCCGTACTCGACGGGATCCACGCTCAAAAGATTTGTGTTCTAAAGGGGTAGTGTCAGTGCAATTTGTGTATCAAAGCTGGAAAGAATGCAAGTGTCAGTGTAAAAGAAATGTGAAGTGTATAGGAGAGGTGTTAGTGTGAGAACAAGAATGAAATGCTCAAGACTATGAGGCTTAAAAACAATGCTGGAAGAGGGGGAATATACATAGACTTTTGTTCGATAACTGTTAAGTTATGCCTACATATCCTCTCGTGCAATGAGGAAGTCAGAACACCGTAGTTCGACCCAAAGAGACTGAAAGATAGATTGACTTGTGAACTGCTTGCTTGCCTATGCTCAAGTGTATGACCTGTCTGGCTCAGGTGCAAACTGTCTTGCATTAGACGGAAGAAGCGAGTTCTCGTTTGTGAGTGAATGAGATGAGAAAAGAATCCCGAAGGAGACGATTATTGTTTGTTTTTGGTGTTTTCAGTCTTTTATTGCCTTTTGTGTTTGTCATAAGAAAATGAGCTTAAGCCTAAACCAAGGGTTAGTAAACTCATCACATCCTCCCTCTGATTAGGGGTAATGAGAGTACCTTAAGTATGAAGTAAGCACCTCACACTCAATCACCATGATGTAGGATTAATATCATTAACCCACTTGTATTTATTTAGATGTTTTTGGAGTTTTTTGTTTAGTGTTAAGTAATGAGTTTAAGCCATAATCAAGGATTTAATGGACCCGTTACACCATCCTAATAGAAGGATAATAGATGAGAACATTTAAGCTGAGGAAGGCTCCTCAACTTAATCCATGATTAGGGATTAACCTCATGACAAAACAAAGCCTTTATTGAAGTGGATTTTAGTTAATGATATGATTAAGAAGTGATTTTTGTGGTTTGTGAGACAACTTGAGGGGGACTTGTCCATTAACACCAGGGTTAGTCCTTCTTAACCAATTAAGGAAGAATTAGAACCCTAATGCAAGACCCAAGTTACAAGCTTAATGTCTTAGTGATTATTAGATGGATTGATTAAAGGATTTAAACACATTAAGGGTTTAACACTTAGGATTAAAATTATACACTCCATCCTAATAGAAGGATGCAGGCATAAGCTTAATCACAAAGCCTTAAAACCTTTAGGGTTTAGTCCTTGATTATGAGGTGAGAAGAGAAGACTCAAAGATGACACAAAGGTAAAACTAATGGGGGACTAATCAAACCCTAATTGTGATCATGCTTGGATGTTCCTATGGTTCATGAGGCTTGCAAAATATCTTCAAGAGAGAAACCACCAGGAAAGAAGCAGATGAAAGGAGAAAGAAGCAGAGAGAAGCAAGACAACTTGCTTCACTTAAGAAGACAAGTTGCATGAAGAAAGAAAGTGGGAAAGAGCATGAATGAGCAAGCTCACTCTAATACATAAGATAAAATTCAGCAATGGTGCATAAAAGAGATGAGAAGAGATTGTGAGAAGTGAAGGCAAATCCACTTCTCAAAACAACTTACCACCTGAAAAGTTAGCAAAAGAAATGAAATGCAATGATGCAAACCAAAGTTAGAAGAATAAACATGATGTTAATGATGCTAAGAGATGATGCAAACATATGTCAAGAGTTGTGGATGATCATACAAGGATGAGGATGCAGATGAAGCATGCTTTGAACCATGAAAGTTCATGAAAGCTTATGAAATGTAATGAAGGTATGGCATGTCAAATGAATGATGCAATGATCAAACATGATTCTAATATATCCTAAGATGTCTTATGAATCTTGTGGATGCACAAAATGTCATGGCAAGTTCTTGAATGCAAGCAAATGAGAAATGGATGCAAAGGAAAGCAAGAATTAGGGTTTATGCATAACATGCAACACAAAAATCCAAATCAGAAGCAAATGATATGATAAAAAATTGAAAATGGGATCAAAGGAACCCTAACCTTACACAAGTTCACTGCCCAAAGGAGGATACCTAAATCTAAACCTAATGGAAGTTATGATTTTTCTAAGTCAACTAGGGTTTCAAGGTACCTTAAAAGGAAAAATTCTCATTAAATTGAAAATGAAAGATAAATTCAAACCAATTTAACACTAGGAACTACATGTTATGAAGGATGCAATGCAAGAAGAACCATCATCAAACTCTTCATGGTTAGGCAGAATGGATTTTTTCAAGTTAGGATCAAAATATTGCCTTTAAACAAATTTAATTCCAATGGAAATTGTCAAAATAGGTCAAGGACCAAAAAGAAATTTGTTTTGAGAGTTTGATAATGTTTCTAAATGTTTTAAAATGCAATCTGAATTTTTTTGGTGATTTTTAAATACCTAAATGCATTTTTAATTAATTAATTTCCATTAACTAATTAAAAATAAACATTTAAATGATTTAAAAATAATTTTTAATGCAAAAAATAAAAATAAAAATATTTTTGGGTTCTGAAAATTAATGAAATGTTGGACAAAAAAAATCAGAATTTTTTAAAGTGTTTTACTATTTTTAAAAATTCGCACAAGTTAAATGAAAAGAAAATGAAATAAAAATTTAAAATAATGAAAGTATGCCAAAAGAGAGGTCCAGATTGAATCTGGGCTTGAAGGTGTTGACTTGGCGCCACATCCAATGGCCCAAGTTCAAACCTGACTAAATCCAATAATTAAATTAATTAAACATTATTAAGTCAGAATTAGGGCTAATTATGGAATCCTAGCCATCCAACACACGCGGGAAAGAGTCATCGCACGACCTACATTCAAACTTCCATTAATTACACAGCTAAACCTAATTAGGGCTAATTAAACTCAGACGGCCGGAACAGTGTTCCGGTCGTCTTCTCCGGCGAACCAAAAACCCTAGTTTCTTCTATAGGTTACCAAACTCCAAATTTCTTCCACCAAAATGATCCCCACACTCTTCTAAACCTAAACCCTCAATCAAAATTCATTTATTCTTCCTCACAAACATGAATCGAAACAAAATGCAAAACACGGGCAAATGTTCAGAGGCTTCATACATGATGGTTATTTCACCTTTTTCAAAAGTAAATACATATTCATGATCAGGAGAACATGTAGAAGCATAAAAGAACTTAAAACTTAGCTTCTGGGAAAAATGTTCTTCATGTTACCTGAGATGAAGACTCCCTGTTTCTGAGCTTTCTGGACTCAAACTTAGTGCAATCCCTCTCCTCTGAACACCCTGATGATGAAATGAAGCTTGGAGAGCCTTGAGAATGGCTGGTTATAGCTGTTTGGTTCTGGTGTAGCAGAAATGAAGGTCTTTGTGTGTGATGTTTCAAGCTGTTTCAGGGGGTGATTCTTGTTCTATGGATGATTTGTGGTTTATTGGTGAAGAGATTTTGGATTTTTGATGGCTGAGGAGGGAGTTTCGAAGAAGAGAAGTCTTTGGACAAATTTTTGCAAGCTGGATTGTGTCTTGTTTCAATGCTGAATGAGTTTCTATATCACTCCCATAATGTTTGAGTGGGCTATGGAGCAGGTTAGTAGAGGCTGCTGATCACTATTCCAAGAGCATGGGAGAAATTGCAAAAAGTCAAGGTTTGGTATACTTGAGGCATGGGCTGTGGCAGAGATGGTTTCCTGGCTTGTACTGCATCGACTGAGTTCAAGGATGACTCTTGGATCAATTGTGGTGAGCTGTATGTCTTGGATCACAAGTTTGAAGTGATTTTGCATTTTGGCAACTTGCTACATTTTGTGACTTTTGGTCATGAACATGTGACACTCTTTGCTGAATTTTGGTTATGATAGGTTACATGATGTTATGGTGGTGTCTTGAAATCAGTTAGAGACCAAACAAAACCTTGGGGATCAATTTTGCAAGAGTTCCTCTTTGGAGAATTTCATGGAAAATGGCTTATGAAAGTTTGTGATTTAAAGCATGGACCTTGAAAACTCTTGGGCAATTCTGATTTTGCTAAGTTGCAATATGTTATAATGATGCAAAGAAGTCATTTAGAGGTCTTGAAAGTGATTGAAACTTGAATTTGCAAAAATTCCTCTTTGGTGCCAAAAGTGGAAATTTAGTGATTTTGCCCAACTTTGGCAAGCCATAACTTTTGATCCATAATGAATTAGAATGAGTTCTTGTACTTTTTGAAAAGGGAATGATCCAATCTACAACTTTCATGACCAAAGTTTTCTCATTTGAAGCATTTTTGAATCAAAAAGAGGAGGTTGAAAAACTTTCCCAAAATGGCAAGTTTTCATTATAAGTCACTTTCCCAAAAAGGCAATTTTGCAAATGGCTTGAAATTCTTCAATCTTTTGAACTTCTAACATCTTCTATGATCAAATAAAGATGATACACATTCAAAATGATGGAGAACAACCTTTGGTTAGGTCATTGGGGGCCTCAGATGCCCTGATTTTGCACTGACTTGCTCAAGAAGTCATCCCTTGATCAGATGTCTTCCCCATTGAATTTCTTCATGAAAATTGATATTCATGATCCTCATAACATATAGAGACCAATAGAAACAAGAATTACCAAAAAATTTGGAGTTATGGCCTCTGAAACCAAAACCCTAATTTTAGGTCATCTGTGCAGTTAAACCTGGCTCTTCTTCCATGCCTTCTTCAGTTCTTGTGATTATTTGACTTCCTTGACCTTGTGAGGATATAATATGATGCTTGAACATGCATGGACCCCTTTGAAGTGATTGATGACCTTTGGAGTGGCTTAGATAGCTCTGGGATGGCTCAGATCACAAACCCTAGATGCAGATGACTTAGAAACAATGCAGTGAAGCAAAAGTGCTATATGAGATGCTATGATTGAATTTATGCATATGAAAAGATCACAAGACATGGTGAAATGAGTGAGGGAAAATTTGGGGTGTTTACAATACCCTTGTTGGGGAGGTAGCCATTGTCAACACAGATGAGCTTGTAGTTGTTGGAGGCGCTGAACGAGATAATTTGCTTGACGAGCGACTGCTAGATGGGTAATGAACTCAATCAGTGAGATTTATGATAAGAGGGTGACATAGATACCTTTTAGGAGTATAGCTGTCTTGGTACTCTGAACTCTGGATAGATGATTTCGACTGTCTGTCTTTGGGAAATAAATGATATTGTGTGCTATTGGGGTGGCCTGCCCCAATATGAGTCTTTGAAATAGTTTTGTGCTTGACTGACTATTCTTTGCTCTTGGAGAGATTTGAATCACGAAGTAATTTCCTCAGTTTGGCTAAATTTTAAAGAGATTGCTCGACGTATCTTCCCTGGATTGGCTAGCTCTTACCACAATCGGTTCGAAAAGTCCTTACTTAATGAAATTTTCTCGATAAAATGCACCTCGACCTGATTTTCTTTCAGAAGTTTCAGACTTCTCAACTTGGCAAGATTGAGCTTCTAGAATGAAATTCCATATGTGAACTTCTATGATGCCAAACAAATGTATGCAAGCAGAAAATGTTTATTCTGAGAATGAAAGTTCTAATGCAACACACATGTTAATCTTGAAGTCTTTATTGAAAAGTAGTCGCAAATCTTTATTAGCGAATCACTAGTTAAGATATGACATTGAGTATCATGAAAGTATGTACATGCAATACCAACAATGTCTTTTAGCACAACTCATAGGAGTCAGGAACGTGGTCTCGTGGTAGTACGCTCTCAAAATAACCTTGTTTCAGTTAGGACTTTTGAGGGTTGTATCGTGGCTTGGTTCACTGTTATAGAAACAAAGGATATAAGCTCGAAGTTTATATGTAACCATCCCTCTTCATGGTGTCCTCCATTCCTATGTTCAACTATTTCATAAGCGTTCACCTCTCAAAAAGAAACCAATGGAACTAACGGTTCAAGCACCAATTAGGTTATTGTTTGGATTCAGTTACCTCTTTGTCTTTCGTGTCTATGCCACACGACTTTGTTCTTGTTTGAGGATATTTCTTGTGTAATCCTTTTCATCTTTCGCTTTTGCGTTATTTTTCTTATCTATAACTTTTGACTGGACTGATCCTTGTGAATCTTTGATTGTGAAGTCTAGCGGGATGCCCTAACTTTTTCCTAAGTCGCTTGTTTTCAAGTTTCGACTTAGCGGGCTTTTTCATTTATTTTTTTTATTCTCTTGTTTTTTTAACAAATCATGTGACATTATTTGTCTTGATTGCTTTGCGAGGGCGTGACTGTCTCACTTCTCAGTTGATGATGGATAACCCTTGCGGTTTCCAGTCTTTTGACCTCTTGATTTGGGATAAACATTGTGGTTTATGGTCTTTGGACCATTTGATTTGGTACCATAGAATGTAATGGATCCTCAGACACACTCCTTTGTGAAATTCTGAACGTTTGGTCCAACTAGCTGACGCCTACCCTGCCCCTGGGTTACATGTGTGGGCTTTTTTGTGCGGAAAGAAAACTCCTACTACAAGGCTCAAAGGGGTTAGCAAGGGTCTATCTCCCTTATATCTCTGGTGTTTAGGGATTTGAAACAAAGCTTGTACATCGTCAACAAGGTCTTTATTCGAGAGCGCACAATTAGAGATTCTTGCGTTTTTGTTTCGTCATCCTCCCTCATAGAGTTTAAGCACGAGAGTTGGTATTGCAATGCACACATACAATGCTATAAGTGAATACAAATGAATTAATTCAAGAAAAACATGTGAGTTTTATTATTGCTAACATTCAAAAGCAGACAAATTTTGTACATGTACACCAATGTTTAGAAAATAAAAGAAACTACAAATGGAAATGTAGTAAAGAAAATGAATATTGTCGTTATTGAGGAGGCTTGACTTTGTCTAGACTGGTCAGTCTTGGATAATTTTAGTGAATAGTATCTTTTCATGGATTTGCAATCTTCAAGTAAATGGCCGCATGCCCAACATGGCAATCATACCTTTTCATCTAGTTGTTATGAACTTAAGTCTCTGACACAAGACGTCTGGAGGAAAGAGTAAAGATGGGGAATAAAGTTTTCCCATAAGGTTGCTCGGAAAGACCTGACAATCTTCTGCCTACGTATCTCCATTGACCCATGACCAATGAAGAATCAGAGCGACGTAGTTCCCCTTAATAGGGATGAAAATGCATTGAAGAAAGACAAACTAACAATTTCCATCACTGAGAGTATTTGAATACTACTGGCTTTATTTTCTTCTATGAATACCTTTGCAACCTGAGTGATTAACTCGAAGATTTCAGCTTAATACGGACCATTTGGTTTAACAACTGTGACACCCTCATTCATTCCTGCTCCACCGTGATTAGGCAATGGATTTTGGAGTACATTTGGGTGAGGAGAAAAATTCATCGCCTTGGAGTCAATTAGCTCTTGTACCTTATTCTGAAAATACTAACATTTTTCAATGCTATGCCCCTGGGCACCCGAATGGAATTCGCGCATGGCGTTTGTATCAAATTTTGGAAGTAGATTGTTAGGAAAAAAAGCCCACATGGTGCGGAGCTTGACCATGTTCAACTTAAGAAGCTTTAGAAGCAATACAGCATATGGAAATGGAATAGGGTTAATTTTATGATCCCTCACTCTTGCTCTTTGCTGAAACGGTCTCTGTGCCTGTTGTTGCTAACCTTGAGGTTGTTGTTGAACCTGTGGCGTAATAGTCACTGTAGCTGCTTGGTAGTATCCTTGAGAATGACCTCTATCTCGGCCTCTATACACATCATTTGTCTCACCTTCTCTTCTTCTTTGGCCATTTCCAAAAGGCTTTTTTACACCAGAAGAACCAGCACTGCTTACATCCTGGATCTTTCCTAGTTTCATCAAGTTCTCTATTTTTTCTCCAGCAATGACGGTATCAGAAAAACCAATGGACAGGAATGCGACCAGACAATCCAAGAATGCACCTTGCAAGGTGCCCATAAACATGTCGGCCATTTCCCGGTCCAGCAACGATGGTTGAACTTATGCAACTAGTTCACGCCACCTTTAGGCATACTCCTTAAAACCTTCCTTAGGTCCTTGGGACAAGTTTTGTAACTGGGTTATGTTCGGAGCCATATCAAAATTATATTGATATTTCTTGAGAAATGCTTCAGCTAAGTCTTTCCAACTTCGGATAGAGACCCTACTTAGCATCATGTACCAGCTAAATGAAGCTCTGGATAGATTGTCTTGGAAGAAATGCATCCAAAATTTCTCGTCATCAGTGTAAGCCGAGATCCTTCCAAAATATGCATGAATGTGAGTTCTAGGGTACGTGCTTCCATTGTACTTGTCAAATGATGGAACCTTGAACTTAGGAGGGATTCTGACTCTTGGCACTAACCCAAAATTGGTTACATCGATGCCCAAGGAATTCTGACATTCCATGGCCTTAACCTTTTCTGCCAGCTCTTCATACCTTCGATCATTGACCTCATTCATATTAACCATATCAACATCCAGTAGAGTGAACTGGTCCTCTTGTGTGTCTTTTACAACAATATTATGCGTCACGGTCCCATTTGGATTTGGCCATTCGTTACAGGCAGTGTTCAGATCCACAATCCCAACAAGTGTTCCATTATTATCATTCACCTGGGGTTGCTCCACCATTAATCTGAGGAGCTCCTGATTCTGGGCCATACCATTCATCATTTCCATGAATTGATCCATCCTTTGTCAGAGCTCACTGAGATCATTCTGCATTCGCTCAGCCATTCTTACTCGGTTTCTGCGAGTTGGATATCGATGGATGCGTTGACCAGCTATACTTCCTGTAGTTGAATAAGTTAGGAAATCCAGATAACCTGTCAAAATGAAAAATATGAAAATCATGCAATGAATGCGTATGACGTGTCCATGAGGATTTGACAAGCGACCATGCAAATGAGCGAACATGGGTTAGGAATGCAAGCATGCAAATGATGTTATGCAATGCACTGGCTTGTGATCAATGGTCTGGTGATCAATGGTATGATGTTGGTGTTGAGAAGATAACCACATGTTGGTGAAGAATCATAACAATAGTATAACAGTAATCCCGTATCTCAGAATCAAAGGACCATGTAGAACTCGATCATAATACTGAACAGTGCTGGCAAAGTGGGTATGGTGGAAGTTTTAGGGTTCCCGTAAACCTTTAACCCCTCCCATCTCACGGGTGTGCTACTCGGGTCAACATCACAGACTCTCAAAGCCAATAGCAATAATATGTTCACCATTTCTGAGAAATGGCTTATGACCAAATAAGGTAATCGATTTGGCATTATGTACTACTCAAGGAGGTCTCAACTGAGTCCAAGAAAACAAGTATCCCTCATAAGTCCCTAGCTTCAAGCACTGAATCGAGAAACAATAGTACATTTAGCCCTTGCCACTGTCATCACTGGAGAGGGTTGTTTCCACTAAGGTCCTTGAAGATTGGTCCCCAGATGCACATAACTATCAAGGTCATATCCTGAAGTGGAGGAAATCCCCATACAAAATAGTTAACCGATTAACCCAGGGCGTTAACCGGTTAACACAAGCAAAAATTCAAATTTCCCTTTTTTGGTGGGAAAACCCTGAAACTGTGCTGGTGTTGACCGTTCTGAACCCATTTTCCTTCTGAGACCTGATTATTGATATTTTCTTGGAAAACTCTTGATCACATGCCTTATGCGTCCACCAATTATGAATGATTTATTTATTTTTATTATTTTTTTATTATGCGATGTATGCAATGATATGCAGAATGATATGGTAATGAAGTGCAAGTTGCTTGAGGTTGGTGTCATACCCAAAATTTGTCCTACTTGTATCATTTTATTTTCTGTCTAACCATATTCGAAAAATCCAAAAAAATATGTCTTTTTTTTTTCTTCAGGGTTTATGCGAGAAATCGACGTTAATTTTGAGGTTGTCGAGTGCGTGCATGTGTGGTGTGTTATGTGGAAGCTTTTGTCCAGTTATCCTATAATTTTACATTAATCACTTTCATCACAAAATTAAAAAAGAATCATTTATATTTCCTAATTCTTTCCTTTTTATTTTATTTTCTATTCATAATCATATTTTTACTATTTTTCAACTATCATCACCTTTTTTTATTATTAATATTAGTAATTCCTTTTTATTATTATATTTTTTTATCTATTATTATTTTTATTATCTTCATTATTATTTCTATTTTTATTAATATTATTTTCCTTATTATTATTATTACTATTTTAGCCCAAAGTTTTTCTATTTTTACATTTTACCAAATCATCACCCCATATTATTAAATTCATTACTTCATGATATTTTTGAACCCATTATATTTTTTTTATTTGTCCATTTAACATTTTTCTATACAAAAAATTAAAAATTTGATTGTTATTACTGTTATTTTATTTTTATTTCTTAACTTATTACTACTATTTTTATTTTTCTATAGTTTTTAATTATTACTTTTATTTTACCATCATTATATAATTATCATTATCATTATTATTATCATTATTATTAAACCATTATTATCATCCAATTTATTATTATCCATAATTCTATTTTTATATTCATTTTCCATTATTATTATCCAAATTTATTTTTCATTATTATCCATAATTCGATTTTTATATTCATTATTATTATGCAAATATCCAATTACCATTTACTATTTTCTAAATACTAGTTACCATTTTAAATTTTCGTTTCTTATTCCTAATCAATTTTTTAAAATTTACTTCCAATGTCATCTTAAATCATCTCTTTAAATTCAACTATCTATCATTCATTAACCATTTTTCTTAAATCATTTTTATTCATTATCACTATCTATTAAAACAAATTCAATTAATATCCAAGCCATATTTTAAATTTATATTTATATTTTTCCATTTTGTTTCATGCTTCTAAACCAATTTCTAGAATCCAAAAGTCCATTTTATTATTATCTTTTTTCTCTTTTCTTTCTTTTCTATCTTTATTTCATGTATTAAAAATCCATTAACAAAATTACAAAAAAATCATCCCATTGTTATTATTATTATTAATCCTTGCTTTTATTATTTTTTTAACCAAGCTATTAGTATTATGTTTTATTACCATTACTATCATTTTATTATTATTATTATTATTATTATTATTATTATTATTATTATTATTATTATTATTGTTAACAAAATCTCATCCCAATTTCTGCAGCCAAAGCCTACCCCACATTCCTTCCACCAAACTTTGTAAAAAAAACGTACAAACATTGCACACAACAATTCACAGTAGCGCACATTCATTCCTTCAAGCATAATCACATTTTTTACAGCTCATAATATTCTTTACTTTGTCCTCAATCTTCTCCATTATACCCCTTCAATCCACTCTATATGAACATCCTTCAATTCATTCTCAGAGCAAGCTTGGAATACCTTAGGAAACCCCTGTAAAACTTTTTCCAAAACCAAGTTTCAATAAAAAAAATCAGTAAAACAACTCTTCTCTATTCTCAGCCTCAAAATATCCATCGTATAAAAACATAACCCTTCACCAATAAATCATAATCTAAAATCACCACTCCACCTTCATTTACCAAAACAAATCACAAAATATCCAAATACAATAATTCAGCACCACCACAACAAAAATATAAAACACAAAAAAATTGAGTTTAGAACAACGAAAAAGTAAAGAAACGAAAACCTCACCGTCAAAAACCCAAGAAAACATCGTCGCATACAACAACATAAACGAACCTCAACCATTACAAAACCCAACCACTGAAACATCCTTCATCCGCCATAACCACCATGAACACAGAAACACACCCAAAACCGAAATAAAAAACACAGCGAAACAGATCTAAGAACGCCGAAATTGTGAGTCTGAGACAGAGAGAAGCGATTGAAAACACAGAGATATTCGAGATCTCGAGAGAGAGACCGAGTGAAACACAAAACAAAAGAAACCTGCTGTCGTACCCCAAAAAATATGACCTTATGTGATCTAAAAGAGAAGAGCCGCGCGCTGGGCAGACATGAGAGTCGCCACCTAATTCTAATTTATTCTCGAAGAGGGAAAGGGAAGATATAGATAAAACCCGTCGAAAAGGAGGATGAAGACAAAGGTCTCGCAACCATTGCCTGGGTTCGGAAGTCGGTTATGCAAGGGGAAGGTATTAGCACCCCATACATCCATCGTACTCGATGGGAACCATCTAAGTTGTCATGCGCGAAAGGATGTCTATGCTTAATGAGTTACTTGCTATAGGGAAATGAGTTTAAATTATAAGTTAGATTGATCCTAGGTGCTCGGCAAGGATTGAGATCCTTGTGCCTACGTACTCCTACGTGCAATGGGAAAGTCAGAGCCTCGTAGTTCGGGCTACTACGGTTGATGGTTGTTGATTTTATTACCTTCCTTCGATGAAAGGGTTTAGGAGTTGAATTGCACTAAAGACTATGGGTAGCTTATTCCGTCCAACAAGATGAGCGTCTTGCGTCGAAATAATCAGAGCGAGTAACGAGAGCTCGTTAACCTCCTTTCTACCGCTTAAGGCTCGTGGCGTACAATTTCTTCTCGTATTATTAATGTGTTTTATTAATCTACGACCGCTTAACATTGGATCAAGGGTTTGGATCTAATCGAAACATTTTGGTGTTTTTTAGGTTTATGGGTGAATGCAAATGGAGGTTTATTTTGTGGTTTGTTAGCGAGGCACAATGCGCTCGGCTCGCAAGGTGAAGTGGATCCTAATAAACGAAACAATAACTGAAAAATAAAGTGCGAGTGTGTGAGAGTGCAACCACTTGGTGTTGGACCAAGGGTTCGCGAACGAAATAATAATCGATAAAATGCGGAAAATAAAATGCGTACATAACATGAGGGAGGGATACAAAATAAATTACAGGAGATTGCGAGAAATAAAGGGTATCGTTGTAATTTGCCCAAGAGGAAGCGTGTGTGCAGTGTTTTCGAACTGTTCGGAGGCGTTCGACCTTTTTATTCGAATGCAACTGTTCGGAGGCGTTTGACCTTTTCGGACGCATCGAGGTGTGGTTCGTTAACTGCCTTAGAACCAATTTAATGTTAAAATCATTCTATGAGGAGTTGAACAATATTTTTAAAATGCGGAAATAAATAAATGAATTGAATTTAAATCAGATGGTCTCATCATTAATTGAGATGTCGAGTCGGCTCGCGACGAATCTCAAAATTAATTCGATGTTCATCGACCATGAAAATAAAAATAATCGATAAAATTTGAATAAATGAAATTAGTTTAAATAACATGGTCTCATCATAATCGAGATATCGAGTCGGCTCGCGACGAATCTCAAGATTAATTTGATGTTCATTGACCACAAAAATAATAAATAATCGACTAAAATAAACTAATTAATAAATGAAACGAAAAATCTAAATAATTAAACAATTTGGATTAATATAAACGGAATAATAAAAAATAACCGAATTCGACTAATAAATAAAAACTAAGCTATGTAGGCCTCATATTGACCGGATTTCCGATTTAACGAAATCGAAAAATATCTGGCCGTTTGTTATATCATCGGCCCAAAGTAAATTAAGAGAAAATAAGAGTGAAATAAAATGGATCAAGATATTTAGCTTAAAACCAACAAAAAAAACATGGAAAGAAATGAACAAAGAATGATGAGGGAATGCATACATAGCAATAGAAATGTGTGGAAAGTAAGCATCGATTGGGCTAAGCCCAACAATTAACACAAAACAATAATGAAATAAATAAGTAGATAAATAAATATAAAAAAAAAAAAGTTAAAATATCAGCAACAAAAAATGCACATAAAATGACCTAGACATGTTCATCTCTTTCTTTTAAAAAACACGGTTTCATTATGAATAAAAGAAACCCACCCTTTTTTAAGACCAACGACGCCGATCTCTGAATCTCTCACAATGGAAGCTCTCTCAAACACTCGATCTCCATCGCTCCGCCTCAACCTCCATTCACTCGCAGGTTTGAAATCGCGCCGCACTATGTTCTCAGGTTTTGAATGTTTTCGGATTTGTTTCAGTTCTCACGGTTTTTTCGTTTTTGAATCTCTCGCTCAACTCATCTGGTTTTCTCGATCTCTCAGTGTTTCATTGTGTTGGATTTCGGTTTTGTGCGGAGATTTGAGATATGTGTGGTTTGCGGTTTCAAATCGTTAATGTTTGGGTTCAGTGAGTTCGGTTTCGACGCCATTTTGACGGTGATTTGCGTATGGTTCGTGCTCGCGTCCGTGTTCGGTGTTTTGAATTATGGTTTTTGTTTATGCATTTTTATGTGTTTGAGGTTTATATGGGTTTGTTTTGAAAGAAGGTGACGGCTGAGCGGTGTGATGATTGTTCATAGTGGTTTACGATTGGGCTTCACGGATTGGTTTTGTATTTCTTTTTGTGTTGCAGGTTTCTCGTGTTTGGAGGATTTGTGAGTTTACAGGTTAATGGAAATGAGAGAAAACATTTGGATACAAAAATCAGGTTAGTGTGGGGGTGGTGGTATGTTTGGAGTGGAAGATTTGTTGTTTTCGAGGTTATATGAAGGTTTATAGGAATATTGAGAGTTATATAGAAGAAAAGTTTTATGGTGTTTGTTGGTTTTGTTATTATTTGCAGAAAAAACTAAATTTGGTTTGTTGAAGCTTGGTATTTGGAAGAATTTCAGCAGGGTTTGAAGAGGCTCTGCAAGCTTTTTTGATTATGAGAATGGGGTTGTTTAAATAGAGTTTGAGATTGAGGGTGAAATGGGAAGAATTGGGGACAAAGTAAGGAATAAAATCTGATTTTTTGAGCTATGATTTGGGATAAGAATGAGCTGTGAAATGGAACAAAAATTATGTTATGCTGGTGGAAATTGAGTGGAAATGGTAGTGGAAAGTTTGTTTGGGATTGATAAAAAAAATAGAAACAATACTAATAATAAAAAAAAACTATAATAATAATAATAAGAATTATGAAAATAATGACTATGATAAAATAATAATAGTAGAAATGATAATAGAAATAGTAATAATAATAATGATGAAAAATAGTGATAAACAAATAAATATGGGAAAATATTTTTTTGAATTTTGGGATTTGTAATAATAATAAAAGTGAAAATGGTTTAAGGTGGATATTTAGAAAAGTAGGATAATAATAAAAATAGATAATGAGATTTTTTTGTAAGTTTGTGTGAATAAAAAAAAGGATATTTTCTTGTATTTTTGATAATGAAATGAATAATCTAAAAAAAAAAATAAAAGGAGGTTTTTGAGAAAAGAAAATAAATGACTTATTTTTGGATTTTTTTGAATATGGTTAGACCGAAAATAAGATAATGCATATTTTTTGGATTTTCGAAATAATGGTTAGACAGTAAAATAAAATGGTGCGATTTGTTTAGGATTTTTGGAACAGAAAATAAAGGTAGGACAAATTTGGGGTATGACAGTTGCCTCTATCGAATTGACTTAGACTGAGTAAGATGAATTGGCATGTATTCATACTTTCAAGGTATAAGACAATTAGATACTAAAAGAATCCAAATTTGTCCGCAAAAGAAAGAAATTGTGCAGTAAATCGATGATTAAAATTGGAAAATAAAGGTGATACGAAACAATAACAAGTTGACAGAAAATTAAATAATCGCTTATCACTGCAAGATTGATAATGCGACCGTGACACCAAAAGGATGCCGAGTGACAGAAATTTAAACAAGTCGCTTATCACCACAAGGATGATAATGCGACCCCAACACTCGATGCTAGATAGATCTTGAGTAACAGAAAATTAAATAATCGCTTACCACCGCAAGGATGATAATGTGATCCCAACACTCAATGCTAGGTCGATGCTGAGTAACAGAAAAATTAAATAATCGCTTACCACCGCAAGGATGATAATGCGACCCCTAACACCCGATGCAAGGTCGATGCTGAGTAACAAAAAATTAAATAATCGCTTACCACCGCAAGGATGATAATGCGATCCCCAAAACTCGATGTTAGGTCGATGCTCAGTAACAGAAAATTAAAAAAATTGCTTACCACCGCAAGGATGATAATACAACCACATCACTCGATGCTAGGTCGATGCTGAGTAATAGAAAATTAAAAAATAATCGCTTACCACCGCGAGGATGATAACGCGACCCCGACACCAAGAGGATGCCGAGTGACAGAAATTTAAACAAATCACTTATCACCGCAAGGATGATAATGCGACCCCAACACTCGATGCTAGGTCGATGCTGAGTAACAGAAAATTAAATAATCGCTTACCACCGCAAGGATGATAATGCGACCCCAGCACTCGATACTAGGTCGATGCTGAGTAACCGAAAAATTAAATAATCCCTTACCACCACTAGGATGATAATGCGACCCCAACATTCGATGCTAGGTCGATGCTGAGTAACAGAAAATTAAATAATCGCTTACCACCACAAGGATGATAATGCGACCCCAACACTCGATGCTAGGTCGATGCTGAGTAACAGAAAATTAAATAATCGCTTACCTCCGCAAGGATGATAATGTGACCTCAACACTCGATGCTAGGTCAATGCTGAGTAACATAAAATTTAAATAATCGCTTACCATCACAAGGATGATAATGCGACCCCAACACTCGATGCTAGGTCGATGCTGAGTAACAAAAAATTTAATAATCGCTTACCACCGCAAGGATGATAATGCAGCCTCAACACTCGATGTTAGGTTGATGTTGAGTAACAGAAAATTAAAGAAACTGGAAGAGAAATATCCAACGGGGACTTCTACTGAATAACACCTAGGAGAATCTTTGGAATCTTCGATCGACTATGGATCCTGACTTCCACTAGGGAAATGCCTGGAATCTTGGGTTGATCCTGGATCCTGAATTATGCAACTATGCTTGTTTGTTTTTGAAATAGTATTCCATAATGATGGAGATACGATGCAAGTGCATATGCACCGCTGAAAGTTAAAATGTTGGGAGTATGAAAAGTTGATTTATTTAGGTATACATATGATGCACATGCTGTAAATGATGCATATGAGGTGATCGGAAAATGAAAGGTGCCAGCTTCTTGGACTTTTGGTCTGGTAGTTTCCAATAACAATTGGACTTTGGTATGGTGGAGGGTTCGATTCCCCGACACTCGATCTTCGACAATTGTATGGTCAAAAGATGGATCTGTATGCTCCAAGTTTGATCATTTGCTGATGAGCAAAGCGACTTGATTGACGCATGAGAACTGATTTGCTTTGAATGGTTGCCAACGTCCAACAACATCTGCTTGTTTAGCTAGGGAGAAGAGATAGGAAGATTTTCTCATTGTTTGCTTACCCGTGTCTGTAGGGTATTAGAGAGAATTCTGGTGGGGAAACTTTGAGAGTGACCATGACATGATCTGCCCCGGTGTGTGGATTTGGTAGGTGTCTGCCCTTAATTGATCCTTTGAAGGTGATATTGCCCCTAATTGAGCTGTTAAGAATGCTTTTTCTCCTGATTAATGGACTTCGAGATAAATTGCCCCTGATTGGGTTGTTGAAGATGTTTTTCCCCTTATTGGACTATTGATCTAGTCTTGATTCATGTTGGCACCAATGAAGTTCAAATTTCTCTTTTGGTTGCTCCTTGTTGGGATGTCTTAATGTCAAGTACTAAATTTGCAATTAAATTGTTCATACACAAATGGTAATGTTAATGTAAAGTTTGTGCGAGTTTTGAAAAAGTCAATTTATTTGAATGCTATGAAAGTGTGACGAATGGACCGTTAGTCCAAACGAGATGCTAATTTAGAAAGTGCGTAAAAAAAATACAGCAAGAATAATGTGCGATCAAGATTGAATATTAGCCAATATATGGGAGTCATTTTACGCAACCATGTTGGTAATATGCTTTCAGAATAAACCCTGTCTCAATTAGGTCTTTTGAGGGTTGTAACGTGGTATGGTTAACGTTTTGAGAAACAAAGGATATAAGGCTCAAAGTTTGATTTGTACCCACCCTTCTTCGTAATGTTCTTCAGTCCTATGGTCAATTAACTTCTACACATGCATTTGTTTTCAAATTTGCAAGAGTGAAGATGAAGCTTTGATGTTCGCTTGGAAGTGGCAGTCATCTTATTTTGATTTTGATTGGATGTTGGTGACCCTTTGATTCTTGATTTGATAGTCACTGATCTTCGTTTTGTTTTTGCCGAGGATTTGAGCTCCTCTCTTGATTTTTTTTATTTTATTTTCTCGACTAAGTCTCCCTTCGGGTGCTTAACTTAGCGTTTTTTCTTTTCTATTTTTTTTGTATTTTGTTGAATATTGTGACTGATAAGTCATTTGTTGATGGTCCTCCGACGGGATGTCTCATCTTGCGATTTGAAAGTTTAGTCAGGTTAATTGAATAACTACCCTGCCCCGGGTTAGATGTAAGGGTTGTATCCGAAATAAACTCATACTTCTAGGCTCAAAGTGGTTGACTAGGGATTAACTCCTTATTTCTCCAATGTTTGGGGATTTGAATAAATGCTTGTACATCATTGACGAGGTTTTATCCGAAAGCATACCACAACAATTATAGGTATTTAGTTTTCATCATCCTCTCTCAAATATTTGCTAAAGTGAAGCGAGGGAATATTTTTGTGATTTTTTGTTAAATAGGAAATAATGAGCGAATGTAAATAGGCTGATTCAAAACGTGCATAAACATAATATTAACAAAACCAAGTACAAACGATAATGTTCAAAGCAAATAGTACTTAACAAACAATACAAAATAACAAGAATGCGAAAATGATAAATGGCGACGACTGCCTTGATTTGAGGAATTGAACTTCTCTTGATTTGACTTGCTCAGAGTTGGAGACCATTCAGCTCGATCTTCAACAACCCCTTCAAAAGCTTTCACTTGCTGGCACCGTGCGGCGGCATTTGATTGTTCTGGACATTCAGATTCTTCTGGGTGAAGGTGGGATCCTTAAAGTCGATTAAGTCTTGAACTTTGTGCTTGAATACTCTGCAGTTCTCAATTGTGTGACTTGGAGCACCCTTGTGATACTCACAGTGAGCATTGGCATCATAATCTCGGGTGGTACCAGTTTGTGGTGGAATATCCCTCAAAGTAAGAGATCCCTTTGCCATCATCCCATTAAAGATTTCTCCATATGACATAGGCAGTGGATCAAAATTTCTTTCAGGCCTTCTTTGTTGATACGGTGGACGTTGTTGAGGAGCGCGTTGTTGTTGTTGACCAGGCTGTTGTGGATAAGCCGGTTGTTGGTATGGATTGGGTGCATATTGCGCAACAACAATTAGAGGATATGGACGTGGTTGATAAGCCATCTGAGGTGGAAATGGAGCTTGAATAGCTGGCTGGTAAGGCATTGGAGGAACTGGTTGATATGGCACAGGAGTGTATTGTGCAGCAGCAACATACGGGTACTGATAGTAGGGGATTGAAGTAGGCGCACTCTGTTGAGGTTTCCCACTTGCAGTAGAAATGACATTTGTTTCACCCTTTTTGTACCCGTTGAAAGGTTTCTTGACACTGGCTTGGCTGCTAGAACCTCTTTGGATTTTTCCACTTTTCAGACCTTCTTCGATTCTTTCTCCAACAATCACCATGTCTGAGAAACCTGAAGAGACGCTGCTGATCAGCTTCTCGTAGTATTTCCCTTGTAAGGTGCCCATGAAGATATTGATCAATTCACGGTCAACCAATGGAGGATGCACCCTGGCGGCTAGTTCCCTCCAGCATTGTGCGTACTCTTTGAAAGATTTGTTCTCCTTTTGAGTCATACTCTGAAGTTGAGTACGGTTAGGAGCTAAGTCGGTGTTGTACTTGTTTTTCTTTTTGAATGCATTAGATAAATCAAGCCAAGTACGAACGTTGTTGCGCTCAAGTTGCATGTACCATTCTAGAGACGCTCCAGACAGGATGTCTTGGAAGCAATGGATCATGAGTCCGTCGTCTTTGGCATGAGCGGCCATTTTCCTGCAATACATCCTTAAGTGGAGTTCAGGACAACTGAGGCCTTTGTATTTCTCAAATTTTGGAAGTTTGAACTTAGCAGGAATCACAACATCCGGAACTAGGCACATGTCCGAGGCACTCAGAGAAGTTGAATTGTGACCTTCCATGATTCAGAGTTTTTCAGCTAACTCACGAAACATCTTCATAGCTTCAGATTCTTGAACAACATGGGGGTTGTTGATTGGAACAACGGTGTGCATCTCGTACTCAACTTGTTGATCTTCTTCAGAATGAGGCATATGAACCGGAGTAACGGCAGGTTGATTTTTTGGAATAGCACCAACAATAACACCAGAGGTAGGTATTGGTTGGGAAGTGACCTCTTCAATAGCAGGAGTGAAGCCTGGAGGCAAACCATAGACCAAAAGATTTGGAACTGGAACTGAAGGCATTGTGTGCGAGGTAGATCCTTGCACGAGAACATTGTTCCTTGCAGTAGCAGCTTCGCGACGTTCTTCCATCCTAGCCAAAGCTTGTATGGTGTCATAAATATGGTCAATCTTGTTCTTGACCGAGTCAATCTCTTCCCTTATAGAAGCTTTCTCTTCTTGAATCACGTCCATTAGTCTTCTAGTGTTGGCTCGAGTCAGGTACGGACGTCTAGCACGATACGGGAGTCGGGAAACCAACTTGATTTACTAAAGATGGAGGAACATGAAATGAGTTTTTGAATTTGGAATGAAATGCAAGATGAACAAATAATGCAAATGAGATGATATGCAATGTCAGAATCAAGGATCACTAGATCATGGTCTCATTAGCCCAAGGTATAGATGGAGGATACTCTGATCAGGAACTCACTTGGTAGACTCTAAGGTTTTACGGACCTCAAAGTTGTCAATTCATATGGTTGTTCATCACACACGCCATAAGCATGACGGTTGACTGACTCCCCCATATGAATCTATTTTGGGTGAGATCTTCGTATCGACAACCCACGAGAGCAAATTTTCTCGGGAGCCCATACTACACGATCATCGACATGAGGTTTAAACAAAGGTCTCAGAGTTATGTACTTTTCTCAAATGTTTGATGCACATGTCAGCTCTTGACAGTCGATCAACTCCATTGAGAAAATCTATTCTGAGTGAGGTCTTCCTATTGACCACCCACAAGAGCAAATTTCTCGGGAGTCAATACTACGTGACCATCAATCGATGTTTTAACCATAATGGTTCTAAAGGTCCTCAGAGTCGATGACCCTAATGAAAACAACTGAGCACACATAGAGCCTTTCCCTCAAGTTTCTTTTGCGATCAAAGTATCAATCCAATATTATAGTGCCAAGGAGCCATAACGATGTATAATATGGAATGCGATAAAGAAAGAGATAAAAATTAACAGTAAGACAAAAAGAAAACATCCAAACAAGCGTGGAAACCTAAACTAGGTTTGACTTGCATATGGGTGAACCATTCCCCAGCAGAGTCGCCAGCAGTCGTACCCCGAAAAATACGACCTTACGTGATCTAAAAGAGAAGAGCCGCACGCTGGGCAGACATGAGAGTCGCCACCTAATTCTAATTTATTCCCAAAGAGGGAAATGGAAGATATAGATAAAACCCGTCGAAAAGGAGGATGAAGACAAAGGTCTCGCAACCATTGCCTGGGTTCGGAAGACGGCTATGCAGGGGGAAGGTATTAGCACCCCCTACATCCATCGTACTCGATGGGAACCATCTAAGTTTTCAAGTGCGAAAGGATGTCTATGCTTAATGAGTTACTTGCTAGAGGGAAATGAGTTTAAATTATAAGTTAGATTGATCCTAGGTGCTCGACAAGGATTGAGATCCTTGTGCCTACGTACTCCCGTGTGCAATGGGAAAGTCAGAGCCTCGTAGTTCGGCCTACTACGGTTGATATTTTTTTATTTTATTACCTTCCTTTGATGAAAGGGTTTAGGAGTTGAATTGCACTAAAGACTATGGGTAGCTTATTCCGTCCAACAAGGCGAGCATCTTGCGTCGAAATAATCGGAGTGAGTAACGAGAGCTCGTTATCCTCATTTCTACCGCTTAAGGCTCGTGGCGTATAATTTCTTCTCGTATTATTAATGTGTTTTATTAATCTACGACCTCTTGACGTTGGATCAAGGGTTTGGATCTAATCGAAACATTTTGGTTTTTTTAGGTTTATGGGTGAATGCAAATGGAGGTTTATTTTGTGGTTTGTTAGCGAGACACAATGCGCTCGGCTCGCAAAGTGAAGTGGATCCTAATAAACGAAACAATAACTAAAAAATAAAGTGCGAGTGTATGAGAGTGCAACTACTTGGCGTTGGGCCAAGGGTTCGCGAATGAAATAATAATCGATAAAATGCGGAAAATAAAATGCGTACATAACATGGGGGAGGGATACAAAATAAATTACAGGGGATTGCGAGAAATAAAGGGTATCATTGTAATTTTCCCAAGAGGAAGCGTGTGTGCAGTAGTTTTCGAACTGTTCGGAGGCGTTCGGCCTTTTTATTCGAATGAAACTGTTCGGAGGCGTTGGACCTTTTCGGACGAGTCGAGGTGTGGTTCGTTAACTGCATTAGAACGATTTAATGTTAAAATCGTTCTATGAGGAGTTGAACAATATTTTTGAAATACGGAAATAAATAAATGAATTGAATTTTAATCAGATGGTCCCATCATTAATCGAGATGTCGAGTCGGCTCGCGACGAATCTCAAAATTAATTTGATGTTCATCGACCATGAAAATAAAAATAATCGATAAAATTTGAACAAACAAAATTAATTTAAATAACGTGGTCTCATCATAATCGAGATATCGAGTCGGCTCGTGACGAATCTCAAGATTAATTTGATGTTTATCGACCACAAAAAATAATAAATAATCGACTAAATAAACTAATTAATAAATGAAACGAAATGTCTAAATAATTAAACAATTTAGATAAATATAAACAGAATAATAAAAAATAACCGAATTCGACAAATAAATAAAAACTAAGCTATGTAGGCCTCATATTGACCGGATTTCCGATTTAACGAAATCTGGAAAAAAATCCGGATATTTAGCCTTTCTTGGAAAAAAATCTGGAAAAAAATCTGGCCCAAAGTAAATTAAGAGAAAATAAGAGTGAAAAAAAATGGATCAAGATATTTAGCCTAAAACCAACAAAAAAAACTTGGAAAGAAATGAACAAAGAATGATGAGGGAATGCGTACATAGCAATAGAAATGTGTGGAAAGTAAGCATCTATTGGGCTAAGCCCAACAATTCACACAAAACAATAATGAAATAAATAAGTAGATAAATAAATAAATTTAAAAAAAAAGTTAAAATATCAGCAACAAAAAATGCACATAAAATGACCTAGACATGCTCATCTCTTTCTTTTAAAAAACACGGTTTCATTATGAATAAAAGAAACCCACCCTTTTTTAAGACCAATGACGCCGATCTCTCAATCTCTCACAATGGAAGCTCTCTCAAACGCTCGATCTCCATCGCTCTGCCTCAACCTCCATACACTCGCAGGTTTGAAATCGCGCCGCACTCTGTTCTCAGGTTTTGAATGATTTCGGATTTGTTTCAGTTCTCACGGTTTTTTCGTTTGTGAATCTCTCGCTCAACTCGTCTGGTTTTCTTGATCTCTCAGTGTTTCGGTGTGTTGTATTTCGGTTTTGTGTGGAGATATGAGATTTGTGTGGTTTGCGGTTTCAAATCGTTGATGTTTGGGTTCAGTGAGTTCGGTTTCGACGCCATTTTGATGGTTATTTGCGTATGGTTCGTGCTCGCGTCTGTGTTCGGTGTTTTGAATTATGGTTTTTGTTTCTGCATTTTTTATGTGTTTGACGTTTATATGGGTTTGTTTTTAAAGAAGGTGGCGGCTGAGCGGTGGTGATATTTGTTCACAGTGATTTACGATTGGGCTTCACGAATTGGTTTTGTATATCTTTTTGTGTTGCAGGTTTCTCGTGTTTGGAGGACTTATGAGGTTACAGGTTAATGGAAATGTGAGAAACATTTGGATACAAAAATCAGGTTAGTGTGGGGGTCGTGGTATGTTTGGAGTGGAAGATTTGTTGTTGTCGAGGTTATATGAAGGTTTGTAGGAATGTTGAGAGTTATATAGAAGAAAAGTTTTATGGTGTTTGCTGGTTTTGTAATTATTTGCAGAAAAAAATAAATTTGGTTTGTTGAAGCTTGGTATTTGGAAGAATTTAAGCATGGTTTAAAGAGGCTCTCCAAGCTTTTTTGATTATGAGAATGGGGCTGTTTAAATAGAGTTTGAGATTGAGGGTGAAATGGGAAGAACTGGGGACAAAGTAAGGAATAAAATCTGAATTTTTGAGCTGTGATTTGGGATAAGAATGAGCTGTGAAATGGAACAAAAATTCTATTATGCTGGTGCAAAGTGAGTGGAAATGGTAGTGGAAAGTTTGTTTGGGATTGATAAAAAAATAGAAACAATACTAATAATAAAAAAACTATAATAATAATAAGAAGAATTATGAAAATAATGACAATGATAAAATAATAATAGTAGAAATGATAATAGAAATAATAATAATAATAATAATAATAGTGATGAAAAATAGTGATAAACAAATAAATATGGAAAAATATTTTTTTGAATTTTGGAATTTTGGAATTTTGGGATTTGTAATAATAGATGATGAATATTTTTTTGATTTTCGAAATAATGGTTAGATAGTAAAATAAAATGGTGCGATTTTTTTAGGATTTTTGGAACAGAAAATAAAGGTAGGACAAATTTGGGGTATGACACCTGGAAACGGCGTGAGAGAAATCGAACCGTGAAAGGTATCGCGAGAGAGAGGCGGAGAGCGATTTTCTTTCGATTTCTGAACAGGGTGAGGATGATTTTGATTTTCGTGTTTTGTTTATGCGATAACATATTTCTTTCTTAATGTTTACCATGTTGCTGAAATTTTGTTTTAATAACCTTTCAAAAAAAACCCTTTTTATTTTTTATAAAACTTAGTATGTTGTTATTGATGGGCTCAGATGGCCCATGTTCACTTGCGTTGCTACCCACACCCCTGATTTCGCTGCACCCCTCTGTGTTCCTATATTTCTCTTTTTTTATTATTTATTTATTATTAGTTTCATTTAAATTATTTCTTTTATTTATAGTTTTTATTAAGTTTCATTTCTTGGTATTGGATTTTAGATTTATTATTACAAGTATTTTTTAAAATAATTTTTTTTATTATGTCAAGTTTATATTTTGGATACACCTTTTATTAAATATGGCTATTATTATAAGTCTATAAGTTTATTTTTATTTATTGTTTTCTCCCTTATTTATGTTTATAGGCCGATGATATAACAAACGGTCGAATTGTGTCTGAATTCATTAAATCGGAAAATTCGATCAATATAAGGTCTATTTAATTTAGTTTTTATTTATTTATCGATTTCGGTTTATTTTTTATTTCGTTTATATTATGTTAAATTAATTAGGTTTATTTAGTTTATTGGTTATTGAAATTCTGTGATCAGGTATGAGATGTCCTATGAGATGTCCCAACACTTGACAGATTTAACCAAAACTTAAAGTGCAAGAAAATTAAACAACACAGAAGTTTGTTAACCCAGTTCAGTGTATAACCACACTTACATCTAGAGGCTACCAAGCCAGGAGGAAATCCACTATAAGTAATATTAATTCTAGACTTAAACAACCCAGTTTAATCTTTCACTTAATATCTACCCAATGCAATTTCTACCTAAGACACTGTTGGTGTAAGCCCTAGAAGCCAATACTTTTTGGTACTTGTATCGGATTATTCGTTTAATAATAAAAGGCATTTCTTTATTATGTTTGTCTTTCAGAATAATAAAGTCCCTAGAATAGTTAGTCTGTTTAATGAAATGTTAAGTGTGACTTAATCATGAGATCCCATTAAACATAAAGACATTATTCTTAAAATATCCGTAGTCAAGCTTTATTGCAAAGTGGGATAACATTAAAGCATTGAGACTATTATGAAGATAGACTGATGATCACATCTCATGGATCATGGATAAAGAGTCATCAAGTCTTGACATAGGTATAAATATTAGGAGTAATATTTATACCGGATTGACCCGCTATGAGAATACTACATAGTATGTTATGCAAAGTGTCATAAGTTATTCTCATGGTGATAATGGTGTATTACCACCCTTCGACCTGAAACCACTATGGACCCTAGATGTAGAGTCGGGTGCTTTATTGCTGATCAAACATTATCCGTAACTGGATGATCATAAAGACGGTTGATGGGCACTCCACGAAGCATGCTGAGGGACATGAATGTCCTAGATGGAATTTGCCAATCCTGCATAACAGGAGAAATGTCTAAGGGCCCAATATTGAACTGGACAAGGGTGACACAGTGTATTCCTTGTGTTCAATATAGACATAGGGGCAAAAGGGTAATTGTACAAACATATATTATCACGAAAAAGGTTTTGTCAGATCACATGACACTTTCGTGACTTGGGTAGCAGTGATGTGTTGCTAGATACCGCTCACTGTTTATTATGTTAAATATATAATTTAATATAATTACCAATGTTACGAAATCCTACAGGGTCACACACATAAGGACAGTTTGATGAGAGATAGAGAAATCAAAGGAACACCGTAAGGTACGGTGCACTTAAGTGAAAAATAGAAATTCGGATAATATAATAATAATTATTGTTATTTTATAATGGTTATAAAATAAATATATTTATTATAATAATAGTTATTATAATAATATATAATATTATTATGGATCATGTGAATTGGGCTTTTAGCCCGCAGCCCACAAGAGAGTCTATAAAAGGAACCCTTGTGATGAAGCTTTCACTTGATGCAATTTCGTTTTTGATTCTCTTTTCTCACTCAAATAATTCCGTTCGTAAAGCAGCTAGCACTGTGACCGGAAGCTGTTCGTGTGGACTGAGTAGAGGCGTTGCACTTCATCAACGCTTGTGATCGCTGCATCAAAGATCTGAATCGCCACAAAGAGGTAACGATTCTATCACTGACCATGCTCATTCGTAAGGATCACTAAAGGAAAATTTTGTTTTCCGCTGCGTTTAGATCGCAATTTTCCTTCAGTGGTATCAGAGCCACTTACGAAACCATGGATCTGATAGCTGTTAAATTTTCGTTTTTCTGTATTTGATTCGATTAAAACACAAAATGAATTTAACAATAAACGATTAATTAAATTTGGCATCTGTTGTGTACGATTTGGATGATTGATGTTGATTATGCTTCAGAAACCAACATTAGTATGGTGAAGTTGTGCGATACATTGATCATCCATAGGTTACACAATTAGATCGATCACTTTTATATAAGATATAAGAAATTCTGATGCAAAGATGGTATATGGGATATACTGTTTTGATTTCATCCATTCAATCACATAAGGATTGTAATTCTTTTGAAAGATCATCATTTTCATTCGCTTCGGAATCCGACGTTAGTATGGTGAAGCAATGACATGTTGATCTATCATATTGAGTTATCAATCGAGTTGTGTTTGACGACATGAAATTGTTGCATTAGGATTAATGGCAGTACAAGTGTTGTATTGCCGCAGACTTTTCCGGTTGGGGTTGTAAATGCACAAAAGTTGTGCAGGAAACGACCGGGCAGCGGAACCCCCGGCTAAGTCTGCAAAGTGTGATCAATCAGCCGAAATTTAATTTAGTTTATTCAATTATCGGAATTTTAAACTAATAATAAAAGTGTGTTTATTATTATTTATTTGTGGTGATCAGTTATGGCCTTAGTTTATCCTTTATTATTGTTTTGGGATTTTTAAATACGGCCTGCGTGTCGTGCCTCTCTCTCAATCTCTTTATGTAACTTCTTTTCTCATCTCACTCCCTCGTATGTAAAACGAGTTTTCTTATATGTAATGTAATATTATGTTATGAAGAAAAAGGAAGTATTAAATATTAAAGGAGGATAACCTTGGAGATCATGCTTGGAGAAGCTTAGATCGTTATTAGGTTAGCTTAGGTTCTCTCATTGGCTTGAGAGAACAATTGCGTTAGGGGCCATAATTGTATCTTTTTATATGTATGTTGATGCATGTAATTGTATGTTGATGCATGTGAGAGACGTTTTGCATGTTAAGCCGGTGAGATCAAACTAATAACAAATTCCCTCAAAATTAAATATTAAGTTTATGCTTTCCAATTTTTAGCACTCATCAAGACTAGTATCGAGCATTGTAGGTTTCGCCTACGCGAGGTGCATGTTCTATATTAGTAAGGTGTGATGGGATAATTGTAATATCCAATTGCTAAAACAATGGGTCAAACTTAACTAAACAAATTATAATAAGATTATACATGTTTAGAAGCAAGAATTGGGAATGATTCATGTGATGGATCAGAATAAGGAGTTATTCACCCAATTGAAAATATTCGAGAGTTGTATGAGATACAATTGGAAGGAGTTCCTACCTAAATAACTTAGTTTTGTGTAATCAGCCTAACGCTGACTTAAAACAAAGTGAAACATGGATCTCGACCCACTAGAAAGTCTTCCAACGGGATTTTCCGAATCAAATGATGAGGGTCATTTGTTTTGAATAAAATAGTGGGAGCATATTTGATTAAAGGCCTAATTAAATATGTTGTTTTAATGATACTTATATTTTCATATTTCTCTTGTAGATTACCATGACAACAAACACATCGAACAATATTTTGCGATCCATCCTAGATAAGGAAAAATTGTCTGGGACAAATTTCCTGGATTGGCACCGTAATCTGAGGATTGTCCTCAAGCACGATAAGAAGCTGTATGTCTTGGAGACACCAGTTCCTGAGGAGGAACCTCCTAGTTCTGCACCAAAGGCAGAAAGAGATGCTTATAAGAAGCATTTCGATGATGCCAATGAAACCGCTTGCCTCATGCTTGCTACCATGAACTCTGAGTTGCAAAAGCAACACGAGAACATGTCTGCGTTCGATATGATCGGACATCTGAAAATGCTTTATCAAGAGCATGCAAGAAATGAGAGGTTTCAGGTTTCAAAGTCCCTTTTTAACAGCAAGTTAGCTGAGGGAGCCCTTGTAAGTCCCCATGTACTCAAGATGATTGGGTATGTGGAGAACCTTGACAGATTAGGGTTTCCCCTTGGAAAGGAACTTGCGATTGATCTGATCTTGCAATCGTTGCCAGAGAGCTTCAGTCAGTTTGTCCTGAATTTCAATATGAATGACTTGGACAAAAGTCTTCCAGAACTGCTAGGCATGTTGAGAACTGCTGAGCAGAATATGAAGACAAAAGGGAAATCCATTCTGATGGTCAGTAATGGAAAGAAACAGAACAAGAGGCCCATCAAACAGGGTGGTAGAGGGAAAGGCAAGGAAGTTGCCAAAACCAAACCCACTCCTCCTGTTTTGAAGCCTAGTGGAGGAATAGCAAAGGAGGGCACTTGCTTCCATTGCGGTAAGACCGGACATTGGAAGAGAAATTGCCCAAAGTACCTGGAAGATAAGAAAAATGGAGTAGAGACTTCAAATTCAGGTATTTTTGTTATTGAAATTAATTTATCTACTTCTGCATCATGGGTATTAGATACTGGATGCGGTTCTCACATTTGTACTAATGTGCAGGGGCAAAAAGGAGTAGAGATTTGGCAAAAGGTGAAGTTGACCTACGAGTTGGCAATGGAGCAAAGGTTGCTGCTTTAGCTATAGGAACTTATGTTTTAACTTTACCTAGTGGTTTAATAATTCAGTTAGAGAACTGTTATTATGTACCTGCAATTAGCAGGAATATTATTTCCGTTTCTTGTTTGGACAAGTTTGGTTTTTCATTCATAATAAAGAACAATTGTTGCTCCATTTATTTGAATGATATATTCTATGCTACTGCAAAAATGAATAATGGACTATATGTCCTTGATCTTGAAATGCCAATTTATAACATTAATACTAAAAGGTTGAAACCTAATGAGTTGAATCCAACTTACCTTTGGCACTGTCGATTAGGCCACATAAATGAGAAACGCATTTCCAAACTCCATAAAGATGGACTCTTGGACTCTTTTGATTATGAATCATATGAGACATGCAGATCTTGTTTAATTGGAAAGATGACAAAGTCCCCATTCACAGGAAAAGGTGAAAGGGCTAATGATCTTTTGGCACTCATACATACTGATGTATGTGGACCACTGAACATACCAGCCAGAGGAGGTTTTCAGTACTTCATCACTTTTACTGATGACTTCAGTAGATACGGATATGTGTATTTAATGAAACACAAATCTGAGTCCTTTGAAAAGTTCAAGGAATTCAAGAATGAAGTACAAAACCAACTAGGTAAGAATATTAAAGTTCTTCGATCAAATCGAGGCGGTGAATATTTAAGCCTAGAATTTGATGACCATCTAAAAGAGTATGGGATTCTATCCCAACTTACTCCTCCTGGAACACCACAATGGAATGGTGTATCTGAGAGAAGAAATCGAACCTTGTTAGACATGGTCTGATCCATGATGAGTCACGCCGATCTTCCAAACTCCTTTTGGGGACATGCATTATTAACAGCAGCTTACACACTTAACCGTGTTCCATCCAAAAAGGTTGATAAGACACCATATGAGATATGGAGTGGTAAGAAACCACATATGTCTTACATGAAGATTTGGGGTTGTGAAGTTTACGTCAAACGACAAATTTCAACCAAGCTTGAGCCCAAATCTGACAAATGCTTATTTGTGGGGTATCCTAAAGAAACAAGAGGATATTACTTCTACAATCCTTCTGAGGGCAACGTGTTTGTCGCTCGAACTGGAGTCTTTCTGGAAAGGGATTTTATTTCCAAAGGAAACAGTGGGAGGAAAATAGAGCTTGAAGAAATTCAAGAATCACAAAACATTGAAACACCTATGGAGGAACTAGAGCAGGAAACACAAGTAGTTGTGGAAGAGCAACCTGCTCAAGTAGAACAAGACCAGTGTAGGTCAAGCAGGATACGTCACCAACCTGAGAGATATGGATATCTCATAAGTGATCAGGGTGATGTATTACTCATGGATCAAGATGAGCCTGTGACCTACAAAGAGGCCATAACTGGTCCTGAGTCTGAGAAGTGGCTAGAAGCCATGAAATCTGAAATGGATTCCATGTACACAAACCAGGTTTGGACCTTGGTAGAACCTCCTATAGGAGTTAACCCTATAGGATGCAAGTGGGTCTTCAAGAAGAAGACTGACATGGATGGTAAGGTACATACCTATAAAGCAAGACTGGTTGCAAAAGGCTATAAACAAATTCATGGGGTTGACTATGATGAAACCTTTTCACCAGTTGCAATGCTTAAATCTGTTCGGATTTTACTTGCCATCGCTGCATATCATGATTATGAAATATGGCAGATGGATGTCAAAACTGCTTTCCTTAATGGGAATCTTCTTGAGGATGTGTACATGACACAACCTGAAGGATTTGACAAACCACAAGATGCCCAAAAGATATGCAAGTTACAGCGATCAATCTATGGATTGAAGCAAGCTTCCAGAAGCTGGAATATTCGTTTTGATGAAACCGTAAAACAATATGGATTCATCAAAAATGAAGATGAACCTTGTGTCTACAAGAAGGTTAGTGGGAGCATGATCGTGTTTCTGGTATTATATGTAGATGACATATTACTCATTGGAAACGATGTCCCTACCTTGCAACAAGTGAAGACTTGGTTAGGGAATTGTTTTTCTATGAAAGACCTAGGTGAAGCAGCCTATATATTAGGAATTAGGATCTATAGAGATAGATCACAAAAACTGCTTGGCCTAAGTCAGAGTACATAGATAGATAAAGTGTTGAGACGCTTTAATATGCATGATTCCAAGAAAGGATTCATACCTATGCAACATGGTCTGTGTTTATCAAAAACACAATCCCCTTCAACTAAGGAAGAAAGGGATCGCATGAATAAGATTCCATATGCATCTGCAATAGGATCTATCATGTATGCCATGTTATGTACTCGACCAGATGTCTCGTATGCATTAAGTGCAACGAGTAGGTACCAATCTGATCCCGGTGATGCTCACTGGGTAGCTGTCAAGAATATCCTTAAGTACTTGAGAAGGACTAAGGATTCATTCTTGATATATGGAGGTCAAGAAGAGCTTGATGTAATTGGTTACACTGATGCTAGCTTCCAGACAGATAAGGATGATTTTAGATCACAATCTGGTTATGTGTTCTGTCTCAATGGTGGCGCTGTGAGCTGGAAAAGTTCAAAGCAGGAAACAGTTGCTGATTCTACAACTGAGGCCGAGTATATTGCTGCCTCAAATGCAGCAAAGGAAGCTGTTTGGATCAAGAAGTTCATTAGTGAACTTGGCATAGTCCCTAGCATTGTGGATCCCATTGGTTTATATTGTGATAACAATGGTGCTATCGCACAAGCTAAGGAGCCTAGATCTCACCAACGATCCAAACACATACTTAGGCGTTATCACCTCATTCGAGAGATAATCAATCGAGGAGATGTGAAGATATGCAGAGTACCTACACTTGACAATATTGCTGACCCATTAACAAAGCCTCTTGCGCAACAGAAGCATGATGGTCATACTAGATCTATGGGTATTAAGGGTATGCCTAATTGACTATAGTGCTAGTGGGAGATTGTTGGTGTAAGCCTTAGAGGCCAATACTTTTTGGTACTTGTATCGGATTATTCGTTTAATAATAAAAGGCATTTCTTTATTATGTTTGTCTTTCAGAATAATAATGTCCCTAGAATAGTTAGTCTGTTTAATGAAATGTTAAGTGTGACTTAATCATGAGATCCCATTAAACATAAAGACATTATTCTTAAAATATCCGTAGTCAAGCTTTATTGCAAAGTGGGATAACATTAAAGCATTGAGACTATTATGAAGATAGACTGATGATCACATCTCATGGATCATGGATAAAGAGTTATCAAGTCTTGACATAGGTATAAATATTAGGAGTAATATTTATACCGGATTGACCCGCTATGAGAATACTACATAGTATGTTATGCAAAGTGTCATAAGTTATTCTCATGGTGATAATGGTGTATTACCACCCTTCGACCTGAAACCACTATGGACCCTAGATGTAGAGTCGGGTGCTTTATTGCTGATCAAACATTATCCGTAACTGGATGATCATAAAGACGGTTGATGGGCACTCCACGAAGCATGCTGAGGGACATGAGTGTCCTAGATGGAATTTGCCAATCCTGCATAACAGGAGAAATGTCTAAGGGCCCAATATTGAACTGGACAAGGATGACACAGTGTATGCCTTGTGTTCAATATAGACATATGGGCAAAAGGGTAATTGTACAAACATATATTATCACGAAAAAGGTTTTGTCAGATCACATGACACTTTCGTGACTTGGGTAGCAGTGATGTGTTGCTAGATACCGCTCACTGTTTATTATGTTAAATATATAATTTAATATAATTACCAACGTTACGAAATCCTACAGGGTCACACACATAAGGACAGTTTGATGAGAGATAGAGAAATCAAAGGAACACCGTAAGGTACGGTGCACTTAAGTGAAAAATAGAAATTCGGATAATATAATAATTATTATTATTATTTTATAATGGTTATAAAATAAATATATTTATTATAATAATAGTTATTATAATAATATATAATATTATTATGGATCATGTGAATTGGGCTTTTAGCCCGCAGCCCACAAGAGAGTCTATAAAAGGAACCCTTGTGATGAAGCTTTCACTTGATGCAATTTCGTTTTTGATTCTCTTTTCTCACTCAAATAATTCCGTTCGTAAAGCAGCTAGCACTGTGACCGGAAGCTGTTCGTGTGGACTGAGTAGAGGCGTTGCACTTCATCAACGCTTGTGATCGCTGCATCAAAGATCTGAATCGCCACAAAGAGGTAACGATTCTATCACTGACCATGCTCATTCGTAAGGATCACTAAAGGAAAATTTTGTTTTCCGCTGCGTTTAGATCGCAATTTTCCTTCAGACACAACTTAGATATGAGTACCAACTCACTCCCCCTCAATCACACATTGATCTTGTTTACAAGTTTAATAAAATTGAAGACATTCTTCAAACAAAACAGCTTGATCTTACTTCACAGTTTCAATCAAGTCACAAATGCACTTTTGCTTAAAAGCTCATAAAGTGGTACAATAAAAACAACCTGCTATTAAAACAATAAACACCCTATTTGGTCTTCTGGAATTCGTACTCAATTCTGTGAGTTTCTGTTGATTAAATAGGTGTTAGTAATTTGGGCTTTCTGTAGGTTAATCCAGTCCTAAAACACATGCAGCTTCCACCTTGAATTAGGGTTTGTTACTTCCTAGATTCTAGGTGATTTAGTTCTTCTGATTAATCTGAATCCTCATAATAAAACTCCCTATAGATGCGCCTTGTTCTGGTTTTATCCATCCATAATTAATTCCAGATAACTCTCCTTAAATATCTCAGATCAGTTAGTCATTAATTAATTCTGGTAGCAGGTTTGAGATGTCTCACAATCTGTTGGGACATCCTGAAAAACTGAACTTAAGTCATTTACACAATGTCCCAACATCTGGTGTGACATCCTGAAATAAGTTCTTATACTCTGTTTGATAATGTCCCAACATCTGATAGGACATTCTGAACTGAATTCAATATTTCTTGTTGGTCAAAAATTCTGCCAATTCTAAACATCTACAAACTCCCCCTTTGGCTAATTTTTGGCTAACATCTTTTCTGGTTATCAGAGTGCAACAGAAGTTCTTTTATCAGAGTATAGCATTACTTTTCTGTTGAATCATATTTGAGATTACTCCCCCTCAAACATACATGTATCCAGTTTTGTTGCAACAGAAATATTTATCAAAACACACTGATTCAGTTCAGAAACAAACAAACAAATTTTTCATTCATAATTAAACAGCATTACACATTGTTGTTGTTGTTGTTGTTGTTCTCCCCCTTGTTAGACATAAATTTGGGGCCAAAGAGACTAGTTCTAAATTATAATGCTGCTGTCATACAATTTTCCTCACATACAATTATTCACTCAGATTCCTCACATTCAGTTTCTTCATCATCCTCAGTTTCTTCATCAGAAGCAGCCTTTTGATCACCTTCACTCTCCAGCCTTTGGATAATCTCCTTAAGCTTCTGCTTTCTTGCTTCAAGTTCTTTGCAAGTGCTCTTCAGTTCAACAATCAATGCAGCCTTGGAGATTGGAGTCTTTGCATTTGAAGGACCTGCAGATGTCCCAGAGGGTACTTCAACATCTGCTGCATGATGACTCAGGAACAGTTTGTAGTGAAAGGCCAGAGGGCTTTCTCTTTTGCAGACTGTGTCCTTCTCAGTGAGGATTCCAGGGTACTGACTCAGCACTATTCCACACAACAAGGAAGGGAAAGCTATTGGCAGCTTTGTGGAAGATGAGCTAGCATGCTTCAAGGCCTGATCAAAGATGTAGGTTCCATAATCCAGCTTAGTCTGAGTGCCCACAGCATAAATAAACCTGCCCAAGCCAGTGGATATTGAAGATGTGTGATTGGTTGGCACCCAGTTTGCTGTACCAATCCTGTTCAGCATGGCATATTTTCTTGTCAGCATGCTCACTGAGAGCTTTCCTTTAACTGGCCAAGCCTTGACCTGGTTTGCAGTGATAACCTTGCAGACCTGGTTATCAGTCTTCCCTAGTTCATTTGGACCATCAGATTCTCTTCCAAGGAATTGGATGATGATCTGAGGAGAGAACTCTACACACCTGCCTCTAACAAAAACTTTTCTAAATTCAACAGACTTACCATTGGCACAATCTTCCTGAAGATTGACTATGAATTCTTTGACAAGTAGCTCATAGCAAGGAGATAGGTTGGAGACTGTTTTGAAGAGACCAGTAGCAGATATGGGATCAATTAGTTCAGTGCACTCAAGTGCATTACTGCTCAGCTTTCTTTCAAGTGCTACCCTTCTTTGGTACACAAACTTCAATCTGTTTACACTTGAAACATGATGAAATGAGATGTTGTCCAAGGGAGCTTCTGGAACAGCAGTTGAAGCCCTAGAGGGTGCTGGTTTCTTCTTTGGAAGAGATGTTGGGACATCTGCTTCAACATCTGAGTCTGAAGGAGTGACAGCTTTCCTCTTTTGAGTTTGGACTTTGCTCCATTGTTTTGTAGGACCAAAGACAGTTTTGGCTTTGTCTTTCTTTGGGGTAGCTTGCTTCTTCTCAGGAATTGCATGTCCTGCTTGCATCTTTTCTTTCCTAGTCCTGAGCCTTTTGGCTATGCTAGGTCTTACAGAGGCAATGATCTCTGTATCAGAATCCTGCTCTAGGTTCACCACAGGAGGAGATTGAGCAGTCTCCTCTTCAGCTGGTTGATCAGCAGAGATATGTTCTTCAGTTGAGGCTTTGGTCTGATCCTCAGATTCTTCTTCATCACTTTCATTTGAGGTCTTTTTCTGGTCCTCAGATTCTTCTACAGCAGCATCAGATGAAACCTTTTGTTGATACTCAGATGTTTCAACATCTATTGGGACATCCTGTTGAGCAGGAGTGTCCTTTGCAGCCTGAGTTTGTTGATCTTCTTGAGGGGCAGGAATGGTGTTCAGAGGGATAGAAATGCCACTTACCACTCTTTGTTCAGATAGGATCTTGGTAACCAACTCCTTTATGGAAGCATCCACATATTCAGAAGATTTTTGAGGCATGTTTGCTGGTGAAGGAATGCCTTTGGATTTGCTGCAGACTTGATCTTTTGCTCTTTTTGGAGTTCTTGGCTTTTTAGCATGAGGAACACTTCCTCTTATTTCGTCCAATGGGGTTGAATCCATGGGTACCACAGAAATAGGGGTTGCATGAACCACATCTTCTTTGTTGAGAATTTCTTCAGGAATGTTAGGGTTTTGAGACATTTTCAAAGAAGATGGATGAAGAGTTTTAGGGTTGATGATTTCTGAAGAACAGCTAGATAATGCAATTCGCTTTTGATAATATGATGATAATATGGATAGCTGATTATAAGCTGTTATTATATAAGTAGCCGTTACATTGAAAATTATTAGGAATGGAATACCCAAGGTTCTTGACCAGACTGGTGTTGCCATCTGGTGCTTATGCCACACAATGTCATATGACATGTTGGCACATCTCCATAACTGCTAAATCTCACATAAGCAGATTCCCAATTTGCCCCTTAAGTTCTCAAATTGTGTAGCATCCAATGCTTTGGTGAAGATATCAGCCAACTGCAGATTTGTAGCTACATGTTCCAATGAAATCACTTTTTCTTCTACAAGATCTCTGATGAAATGATGTCTGATATCAATATGCTTGGTCCTGCTATGTTGGATAGGATTCTTTGATATGTTAATTGCACTTAAGTTGTCACAGTACAATGTCAAGACATCTTGTGGGACATTGTACTCAGTGAGCATTTGCTTCATCCAAACCAACTGAGAACAACTGCTTCCAGCTGCTATATATTCAGCTTCAGCTGTAGATAAGGATACACAATTTTGTTTCTTACTGAACCAAGAAATCAAATTGTTTCCTAGAAAGAAGCATCCTCCTGAAGTGCTTTTTCTGTCATCAGCACTTCCAGCCCAATCAGCATCACAGAAGCCAGTGAGAATTGGTTTGCATCCATGAAAGTAAATTATGCCATAGTCACAAGTACCATTAAATAATTTAAGAATTCTCTTGACTTGATTGAGATGACTGACTTTTGGATCAGCTTGATATCTTGCACATACACCTACTGCAAATGCTATGTCTGGTCTGCTAGCAGTCAAATATAACAAGCTTCCAATCACGCTTCTGTATATGCTTTGATCTACATTCTCACCCTTTTCATCTTTAGTCAGCTTTAAATGTGTGGGGGCAGGAGTTCTCTTATGAGTAGCATTTTCCATTCCAAATTTCTTGACTATGTTCTTGGCATACTATCTTTGGGAAATGAACATGGAGTCTTCCATTTGCTTTATTTGCAGACCAATAAAGTAGGTTAACTCTCCTACTAGGCTCATTTCAAATTCAGATTCCATCTGGTTGACAAAATGTTTGACCATCCTGTCAGACATCCCACCAAAGACAATGTCATCTACATATATTTGAGCAATCATGACATTTCCTTCTTCATCTTTAACAAACAAGGTTTTGTCAATTCCACCTTTCCTGTACCCTTGCTTGATAAGAAAAGTAGTCAATCTTTCATACCATGACCTTGGAGCTTGCTTCAGACCATAAAGAGCCTTCTTTAGTTTGTATACATGATTTGGACAGCTTGGATCAACAAATCCTTTAGGCTGTTCTACATATACTTCTTCATTAAGATAACCATTTAAAAAGGCATTTTTCACATCCATTTGAAATAGCTTGAACTTTAAGATACAAGCAATTCCCAAAAGTAGTCTGATTGATTCAAGCCTTGCTACTGGTGCAAAGGTTTCATCAAAGTCTACTCCTTCAATTTGTGTGTATCCTTGAGCTACAAGTCTAGCTTTGTTCTTTGTAACAACTCCTTGTTCATTTGACTTGTTCTTATACACCCATTTTGTTCCAATCACATTTATGTCATTAGGTCTAGGAACAAGACTCCACACTTCATTCCTTGTGAATTGACCTAATTCCTCTTGCATAACACAAATCCAATATTCATCAGTAAGAGCTTCCTTGATGTTTTTAGGTTCTATTTTAGAAAAAAAACAGGAACCTGAAATCACTTCTCTTGATCTAGTGCTTACACCTCTGTTGGGATCACCAATTATCAAATCTTTGGGATGATCCTTCTGTATTCTGATGGAGGGAGGTTTGCTGGATCCTTCTGTCCTTGTATCAGTTTGAGTGAAGTCATAATGATCATTCTTTTCTTCAGCTTCAATCTTGATATCAGCAGATGTTCCAACATCTTCTGGGACATCTGTAGGAGCATCATCAATTATCACATTTATGGACTCCATGATAACCTTGGTTCTAGAATTAAATACTCTATATGCTCTGCTGTTTATAGAGTATCCAAGAAAAATCCCTTCATCACTTTTAGGATCCATTTTTCTTCTTTGCTCCCTATCTGCCAGAATATAACAGTTACTTCCAAACACATGGAAGTACTTAACTGTGGGTTTTCTGCCCTTCCAGACTTCATATATTATGGACAAAGTTCCTTTCCTTAGAGTAACTCTGTTATGGATGTAACAAGATGTGTTCATAGCTTCAGCCTAGAAGTACAAAGGTAACTTTTTAGCATGGATCATAGCTCTTGCTGATTCTTGAATAGTTCTATTCTTCCTCTCAACTATCCCATTCTGTTGAGGAGTGATTGGTGAAGAATATTCATGATTGATTCCTTCTGAAGAGCAGAAATCTAAGAACTTTTGGTTCTCAAATTCTTTTCCATGATCACTTCTTATTCTGATCACACAGCTGGCTTTTTCCCTTTGTATTCTTTGGCATAAGTCTTTGAATACATCAAATACATCAGACTTTTCTTTGATAAAATTTATCCATGTATACCTTGAAAAGTCATCAACCACCACATAGGCATACCTCTTGCCACCAAGGCTTTCAACCTGCATAGGTCCCATAAGATCCATATGCAATAGTTCCAAAACTTTGGAAGTTGTCAGATGTTGGAGCTTTGGATGGGACATCTTGGTTTGCTTGCCTATTTGACATTCACCACATATTTTGCCATCATCAATCTTTAGTTTAGGAATACCTCTTACAGCATCCATAAATATTATCTTCTTTATGCCTCTGAAATGAAGATGACCTAGTCTTTGGTGCCATAATTTCACTTCTTCTTCTTTAGCTAAAGAGCAAGTTGAAGTGAGACTGAAGTCTTGAGATTCCCACATATAACAATTGTCTTTAGATCTGGCTCCTTTCATGACAACCTTTTGTTCTTTGTTAGTCACTATACATTCAGTTTTGGTAAAGTTTACACTGTACCCTTGATCACATAATTGACTTATGCTGATCAGATTAGCAGTTAAACCTTTAACTAGCAGCACATTATCTAGTCTTGGAACATCTTGACAATCCAAGGTCCCAACTCCCTTGATTTCTCCTTTAGCTCCATCTCCAAAGGTTACATATCTGGATGAATGTGACTTTAAGTTTACTAGCAGATTCTTCAATCCAGTCATGTGTCTTGAACATCCACTGTCAAAGTACCAGTCTTCTTTAGCTGATACTCTTAGTGATGTATGTGCTATATATGCAACACTTTTCTTTGACCATTTAAGTTGAGATTTCTTTTGATGCCTCTGCCCTGTGTATTGTTCATCAGTAGATCTCCAAGATTGATTGTTGATCTTGTTCTTGGTTATGTAGCTTTGATCAGCCTGAATGCTAGCTTTTGGTCTCCATATCTTCTTGATGACCTCTGTTGTCTGCTTAGGAGGTTGCTGATTTCTTTGATGTCTATGCAGCACTTTCTTGGTAACTTCTATTTTCTGCTTAGAAGGTTGCTGATACATCTGATTTGGATATCCATGCAGCTTATAACAATGAGGTTTGATATGTCCAAATCTTCCACAATGATGGCATCTCCATCTTTGATACTTCTTCTTCATTTTGTTCTTTTCAGAATGTTGAGACATCTGTTGAAACATTATGTTTGACTTTGTGTTCTTTTCTTGATGTTGAAGCATCTGTTGGGACATCTTGTTTGACTGTATGGATTTTGAAGTAGTTTTGCTAGAGCTAGCTCCATCTTTATGTACTTTGTTAAATCCCAGTCCACTTTTATCCCCTGAATGCTTATTGTTGTTGAGAATAACATCCAGTGTACTTGAACTGTTGTTCAGCATTCTAACAGATTTGGACATGTGTTCCAACGTGGAGTTGAGAAGACTTACTTCACTTTTCAAGGTGTCAATTATCTCTTGATCACTTGCTTTTTCATCTTCTAGTGCCTCATTCTGCTTCTTTAGCTTTATTAGCTCACTGCATATTTCAGTACTTCTTTTGTATAGATCTTTGTAGGCTTGCTCAAGTTCTTCAACAGTAAGCTCCCCATCACTGGAATCACTTTCAGATTCACATAGTCCAGCTAAAGCAGTGATATGCTTAGCTGATTCTTCTTCTGAATCACCTCCTGAGTCTTCATCAGACCAGGTTACAGAGAGTCCTTTCTTTTGCCTTTTTAAGTAGGTAGGACATTCATTCCTGATGTGTCCATATCCTTCACATCCATGGCATTTGACTCCTTTTTCTTGACTGGTCTTTTCATCATAATTTTACCTTCTGTTAGCATCATAAGGCCTCTTGTTCTCAGAAGAGTTTGTGTATCTTCCACTGGGTTTGGATTTTCCTTCCATCCCTCTGAGAATCTTTTTTAATTGTCTTCCAAGCATAGCAATGTTGTCTGATAAGCTTTTACCAATTTCTGATTCATCATCTTCTTCTTCATCAGTATTTGTCACCAAGGCTATGCTTTTGTTCTTCTTAACATTTGTGTCATTCATTCCCATCTCAAATGTTTGAAGGGAACCAATGAGTTCTTCAACTTTCATAGTGCATATGTCTTGAGCTTCTTCTATTGCTGTGACTTTCATGTCAAATCTTTTTGGCAAAGATCTGAGAATCTTTCTTACAAGCTTTTCATCAGTCATCTTTTCTCCCAAAGCTCCAGAAGTATTAGCTACTTCTAAGATGTTCATGTAGAATTCATGAACTGTCTCATCTTCCTTCATTCTCAAGTTTTCAAACTTGGTGGTGAGAAGTTGAAGTCTTGACATTTTTACCTTTGATGTTCCTTCATGAGTTGTTTTGAGAGTATCCCACACATCTTTGGCTAGCTCACAGTGATGCACAAGTCTAAAGATGTTCCTATCAATGCCATTGAATAGAGCATTTAAGGCCTTGGAGTTGCCTAGTGCTGAATCTTCTTCCTCCTTACTCCATTCTTCTTCAGGTTTCAACACTTTTGATCCATCTTTGGTGTCTTGGATAGGATGTTCCCATCCAATGTTGACTGCTCTCCAGGCCCTGTTGTCAAGTGATCTTAAGAATACAATCATTCTTGGTTTCCAGTAGTCATAATTAGATCCATCCAGTATAGGTGGTCTATTTACTGATCCTATATCTCTGTCCATGTTTCCAGAATTTGTATTCCCTAGATCTCACCCAGTATAAACAGGCAGGGTGCCTGCTCTGATGCCAATTGAAATTCTGTGATCAGGTATGAGATGTCCTATGAGATGTCCCAACACTTGACAGATTTAACCAAAACTTAAAGAGCAAGAAAATTAAACAACACAGAAGTTTGTTAACCCAGTTCAGTGTATAACCACACTTACATCTGGAGGCTACCAAGCCAGGAGGAAATCCACTATAAGTAATATTAATTCTAGACTTAAACAACCCAGTTTAATCTTTCACTTAATATCTACCCAATGCAATTTCTACCTAAGACACAACTTAGATATGAGTACCAAATCACTCCCCCTCAATCACACAGTGATCTTGTTTACAAGTTTAATAAAATTGAAGACATTCTTCAAACAAAACAGCTTGATCTTACTTCACAGTTTCAATCAAGTCACAAATGCACTTTTGCTTAAAAGCTCATAAAGTGGTACAATAAAAACAACCTGCTATTAAAACAATAAACACCCTATTTGGTCTTCTGGAATTCGTACTCAATTCTGTGAGTTTCTGTTGATTAAATAGGTGTTAGTAATTTGGGCTTTCTGTAGGTTAATCCAGTCCTAAAACACATGCAGCTTCCACCTTGAATTAGGGTTTGTTACTTCTTAGATTCTAGGTGATTTAGTTCTTATGATTAATCTGAATCCTCATAATAAAACTCCCTACAGATGTGCCTTGTTCTGTTTTTATCCATCCATAATTAATTCCAAATAACTCTCCTTAAATATCTCAGATCAGTTAGTCATTAATTAATTCTGGTAGCAGGTTTGAGATGTCTCACAATCTGTTGGGACATCCTGAAAAACTGAACGTAAGTCATTTACACAATGTCCCAACATCTGGTGTGACATCCTGAAATAAGTTCTTATACTCTGTTTGATAATGTCCCAACATCTGATAGGACATTCTGAACTGAATTCAATATTTCTTGTTGGTCAAAAATTCTGCCAATTCTAAACATCTACAGTTATTTTTCAGTTATCCATTTAGTTTATTCAATTTATTTTAATACATAAATGCTTGACTCTTCATAGAACTCAAGATATGACCTTTCAAAGTTGGCAAAAATCACATAATTTTCAAGTTCATGTCAAAGAGGGAATTTTGCAATTTCACTTGCCAAGCATTCTAATGACCTCTAATTGATCTCTAAGCATCATAACAACATCACATAACTTACATTGATCAAAATTGTGACTTGGATCACAAGATTTCATGCCTTTCTTTTCAAGAAAATCCAAAGAGGGAAAATTACAAAACCACTTCAAACTCTTGCATCAAGTGTTACAGCTCATCAAATTCAATCCAAAGGTTCTCCATGAATCAAGCTGAGGCAGGACAAGCCATAGAAACTCCTCTGACCCGTTCCATATCTCAAGTACACATAAGTTGACATTTTTGCATTTCCTCCCATACCAATCAAATTGAGCCACCGCCCACTCTCTGACCAATCACAACCTCTTATGCAAACCCTAAGGACCTCATTCCATTGCACATTCAAGCCAAAAACATTGGAGAGCTCAGAATTGACAAAATTATCAAAAACCTTCCCTTCTTTGAAACTCAAAACACAGCCATCAAACTTCAAAACAAACTTCACCAATCATCTTCAAATCACTCATAGAACACAAAACATCCCTCACCGAGGCCTGAAACCCCCCAAATCAGAAATACGGTTTTTGAGTTATCAGAACCAAACATCTCAAACCAGCCAAAACAAACTTGTTCTAAGCCTTTCAGAAGCACAAGGGGGATCATTGGAGTGGTTTTGCACAAGAGAGGGGGTCCGAATGCTCCAAACTAAAAGGCTTCAACTCAGGTATACCTCAAGAACAAATTTTCTAGAAACTTTCTTTTAAGTTTTAGAATGATTCTTTATGTTCTCTAGATCATTCTGATAAGTTTAGTTTTGAAAATGATTGAGAAATGAGCATGTATGGTTGTTCTGAAATTTTTGACCTAAAACTTGATTGCTTCGATTCAGCCTTGTTATGCATGATAAATGATTTTTGTTTGTGGATTCATGTTCTATGATGTTAGAGGAGTGATTTTGGGCAAGAAATTAGGAGTTTAGCTGCTTGTATGAGTTTCTGGGATTTTGGTTCGCCGGAGAAGATGACCGGAGCTAGCTCCGGTCACCTGAAAATGCTTAGGGTTTAATTAGCCAATTTGAATGTAGGCCCTTAGATCTTAGGGTTAGCGCGCAAATGAGTGGTCCAAATTGTTTCATTAACTTTAAATCAGTTTAATTAGTTTAATTAGGATTAATTAAATTAATTTCCTCATATTGAATCCCAGCCATCCAAAAACGCACGTAGTCAACCCCATCCCTTTAGGTTTGAATCTGGACCACTGGATTTGATTACTTCCATTTTATTCATTTTATTTTCATTTTAATTCTTTTCTTTTGCATAATTTATTAAAAATACCAAAACACTTTCAAAAAAATATGAAAATTTGCATTTATGTTTTAAATATTTTTCTCAACCTGAAAATGATTTTTATTTTATTTTTTTCCATATAAAAAGTATTTTTAAAATATTTAAATATTATTTTTAATTAATTAAAGTATTTTAATTAATTAAAAATGCATTTAGGTTTCTAAAAATCACCAAAAAAATCATGAATCATTCCAATACATTTAGAAACATTTTCAAACTCTTCATACAAATTTCTTTTTAGGTTTGATCATAATTTCATAATTTTCTTTGAATTAGGGTTTTAAAATCAAAATTGTTAACCCTAACTTTGAAAAATCATTTCTACCTAACCAAGAAGAGTCTGAACTTGATTCGTTTTGCATGGTTTCACATATTGGATGTAATTTCTAGGTTATTTTCCTCATGAATTTATTTGGCATTTTCAAATTGATTTGCATTTCCCCTTTTGAATCATCCAAAAAACCTAGCAAACTTAGAAAAATCATAACTTTCAATAGGGTTAGCTTCTGACCTTTTCCTTTGGGGTTTGACCTAATATGGGATTAGGGTTTGTTTGGGCTTGATTTCAATTTTTTATCTTGTTGCATGCTTCTGTTTTGTTCATTTGCATCTCACATGTCCATAAAACCCTAATTTCTCATGTTCATTTGCATTCACCTTGCATATTCATCATCATATGAACTTGCCATGACATCTCAAGCATTCATATGTCATCTTAGACATCTTAGGACATGTTAGAACATTGTTTGATCATTTCTTCATCCATTTTCCATGTGTTGCATTCATTACATTTCATAAACATCCATGTGTTTTCAAACTTCCAAATATGCTTTCATGACATCCCATCTTTGTATGATCATTCATATGCACATTGTATGACTTTGCATCATCTCATATGTCATTTGCATTGCATAATCACTTCTGACTTTGGTCATTTCATCTCATTTCAATTTATTTCTTTATGCTTTATGTCTTATGCATTCATACTAACTTTTCATGAGCTTTTGGTAAGTTATTATGGGAGGTGGATTTTCCTTCACCTCTCACTTCTTCTTATCTCATCCATATGCATTTTGCATGTCTTTGAAGTGAATTAAACTCACTTATGTTCTATCTTTCTCACTTTCTTCCTTTAGGTTACTTATCTTCTTAGGAAGTAAGTAACTTATTCTTCTGCTTCCTCCTCCTTTCATCTGCTTCTTCCATTGGTGGCTTCCTTGAAGATTCTTTTCTCCTAAGCCTAACAAACCATAGGATATCCAAGCATGAAAATATTTAGGGTTGTGTTTAGTCCCCCTTAACTTTTTACCTTTGAGTCTCCTTGAGTCTCTCTTCTCATCTCAATAATCAAAGACTAAACTCTTAAAGTTTTAGGACTTTGGAATTAGGGTTATGCATGCATCCTTCTCTTAGGATGGAGTGTATAACTTTAATCCTAAGTGTTAAACCTTTAATTTGTTAAAACCTTTTAATCAAATCACATTAATAATCAATAAGACTTTATCTTGTAACTTGGGCCTTACATTAGGGTTCTAACTCTTCCTTATGATTAAGAGGGACTAACCCTAGTGTTTAATGGACAAGTCCCCCTCAAGTTGTCTTACCAACTTAAAATCCACTTCTTAATCTCATCCCTTAATTAAAATCCACTTAATAAAGGCTTGTTATATAATGAATTTAATCCCTAACCATGGATTAAGTTAAGGTATCTTCCTCAACTTAAGTGTTCTCATCTATTATCCTTCTATTAGGATGGTGTAATGAGTCCACCAAATCGTGATTAGAGATTAAACTCATTACTTAACACTGAACAAAAACCCAAAAACATCTAATTAATCACAAGTAGGTTAATGAATTTAATCCTACATCATCATGGTAATTAAGTTGAGATGCCTATCTCATACTTAAGTGGGCTCATTATCCCTAATCAGGGAGGCAATAATGAGCTTACAAGCCCTTGATTTAGGATTAAGCTCATTAACTTATGCAAAGCAGCAAAAACAATAACAAAACTGTAAATATCAAAAATTAACAATATTGGTCTCCTCCGAGATTCTTTTCTCATCACACTCATTCATAAACGAAAACTTGCTTCTTCCGTCTAATGCAAGACAATTAGCACTCGAGCCAGACGAGTCATACACTTGAGCATAGACTAGCAAGCAGTTCACAGTCAATTTATTTTCAGTCTCTTTGAGTCGAACTAAGGTGTTCTGACTTCCGCATTGCACGAGAGGATACGTAGGCATAACTTAACAGTTATCGAACAAAATTCTCTTTGTCATCCCCCTCTTTCAGCATTCTTTTTAAGCCTCAGTCCTGAGCATTTCACTTCCTTTTGCACTGACACCTATATATTCTTTTCTTTGCTTTTGCACACAAATAGCACATACACATACCCCTTTTATAAAGCAATCTTGTAAGCGTGGATCCCGTCGAGTACGACGGACAATCTGGGTGCTAATACCTTCCCAGGTTATTACCAACCCCCTTTCTCAGTTTCTCTGGTTCGCAACCGTTTTATCCATCCTTTTCTAGGTTTATGCAACATTACATTTCCTTCGGGATAAAAATTCCTAGCTAGAGACTCTATTCACTTCACTTTCATTTTCTCTTTTCGCCGACCGTTCGCGTCTGCACCGGGATGCAAATCTTCAGGAGCGACAGCTTGGCGACTCTGCTGGGGATTTAATCTTGCAACCAGGGATTTTGGTTCTTTTTGTGGGTTTCTCCTAGAGCTTGTTTGATATGTGTTTATGGGGGTGTTATGTGCTACTTGTGCTTGTTGTTTATTGATTTATTTATTGCTTTCTGTACAGCTTTATTTATTTCTTTCATTTACTGTTTTTATGCATTTCATACTATTATCATCATATCATGTGCTGGATATTTTTTGCCTTGATTGGGAGGGATACTCAGTGAGTAAGGTTCCATACCAGGAACCTGAGTGACACATAGGATAAAGTAGCTTCATATTCTTTCCCATTCCATTTCGGTCTGGTGCGGGAATATGAAACATGGTTCATACATGGGTTTCTTCTTGAGAACTTTGTGCTACAGATTTCCTGTAGTACTAGGGCTATCTGGGAAGCCTGCTAAGTCTGGATGACCTTTTTATGACCTTCAGCATCAGAGGTGAATTAGAGGAGGATCCTTTATGATTATTGTAAACACTGTACCTCCAGGTTAGAAGTCTTTACACTTCTCATAACTGATCCAAGTCTGAGGATCCTTGTTCTAGAACAATACATGTGAGGGGGTTGGGATATTTACATGTTTGCAGGAACTCTTGGCCTCATCATACCCTGTTACTGATATTGTTAAGGTCACATCATTTTGGACTATTCTTGTGAAACTCTGGATTTGTGACTCTTTATTTGAGTCCCCCACCTGGTTATTGGTTCTCTAAGCCTTCATCTGGTCTTATGAACACACATGGACCTTATCAAGGCAGATAACAAATCCATCACTTGATCACAAACCCTTGCATATCATTCTTCATACATCATTTTGCATCATTTTAACATTTGTCTATTTGTTTTACAGGGTATCCACATCTTATTTGGTTTTGGTTTTGACTGTTCATCTGCATCAGCCATCTTCACCAGCTATCTTCATCAGAGATTCCCTTCAGCATCTTCTTCATTTGCCTTCATCAATAATTCTCCTCAGTTGTTTCCTTCAGCATCCATTTTCGACATGGACCCATCCAAGAAGAGCAACATCACTTATCATTTCTTTGAGCTCACTCTGGTAGGCAACAGACACATTCAGACACTCATCACTCCTGATCATGTCCCTTTATTCAGGGAACATTATGGTGGCATTATAGACATGATCATGGACTTGGATGCATCACAGAGGAGTATGATCCACATTTGCCTTCAGTTCTATGACCCTCTACTCAGATGTTTTACCTTTCCAGACTTTCAGTTGGGCCCTTTGTTAGAGGAGTTTTCCATGTTGTTGGGTGTCCCCATCAGGAGAGGGATTCCTTTTAACCCTGAGATGAATGCTCCCAGGAATGAAGATATAGCTAAGGCTATGCATTTGGAAACCACCATCATTGATCAGAATATGACTACTAAGGCTGGAATCCCATGCCTCCACTTGGACTTCCTGATTACTCAGGCCACCAGTCATCCTGTAATAGGGAAGTGGGACACTGTTTGTGCTCTCTTGGCCCTTAGCATATATGGTATCATCTTGTTTGCAGATGAGCCTATGTTTGTAAGCAATAATGCTATCTATCTCTTATTGCTGAAGAATCCAGTTCCCACCTTGCTAGGGGATTTTTATTACTCAGTGCATCAAAGGAATGAGAAGAAGAGGGGAAGATTAGTCATATGTTGTGCACCTCTCTTCTATTGTTGGCTATTGAGGCACTTGCCAAAGTCAGAAGCTTTCTTGAATCCTCATCAGTCAAAAAATTGGGCTAAGAGAACGATTTCCCTTACATCATAAGACATCAGATGGTGCACTTAGAGCACCAAAGGCAGAGACATAATCACCAGCTGTGGGCAGTATCCCAATGTACCTCTGATTGGAGTGAAGGGTTGCATCAACTACAACCCTCTGTTGTTCAAAAGGAAATTAGGGTATGCCTTGGTACATCCACCAAGAGAGCAGGACTTATTAGAAACCCTTTATTGTGATATTTAACATAACCATGCCATTGCCCGACAAGCAGCTTGGGCTTGGGACAACATTCAGACAAAAGGGACTGCCATTCTTAACAAGTGCAACAATATAGCTTCAGCTCAATATCTTGATTGGTCACGTATCAGAGGATAAATCACCCGCATGCCATTCACCTTAGAGGATGTGCCTGGACCATCAGCAGTAGAGCCTGTAGCTACAGTCAGTTTAGAGAAGTTTGAGAAGATGAAGAAAAGGAATACTCAGTTTTCTAAAGCCCTAAAGAAGACCCTCTGGGAGAGGAATGATAGTCGTCTAGACAATGAAAGGTTAGAGAAGCTCCGGATTGAGCATATGACCAAGATTGAAAAGACAGATGATTACATCCGAAGAGCCCGAGCAGGGGAGTTGGTATTGAAGAATGCTTGCAGAGAAGCCAAGATTCAGAAGGCCAGAGATGAGCACTACTTGGAAGAGAGTCAGGCTAGATGGATCAGAATTACTGAGGCCCGTTCACAGGAAGATCAGAAGACCCAGGCTAGGATAGAGCAGCTAGAAGCTAATGAGAAAAAGAGTCAGGAGGCTTTGATAGCAGCATAAAAGGAGATCTCTGAGTTGAAACTCTGGGCGGGGTTAAAGAGATCAAAGGACCAAGACAAGTATAAGAAGTTGACAAATGCTATTGCCACAAGGAACCTTCTTATCAGGACCATCACAGAGCATCCAGTTGGCTCAGTGACTGATGCTCTCCTGAAGGAAGTCAGAGATGATGATTATGGGCTGGATGTTTGATTTCTTTGTATTTGCACTTCATTTTGTTTGTACTTTTGTGTTTGTTGTTGTATTTTGACCCACCATGGGAACTTGTTGTAATCAAAACTATGTATATTTACATTTTGTAATATATGGTTTGTGTTATCCTTTGGGCTTCGTTTCTCTCCAATATCATCATTCCTCGAAGTCTGGAAGGTCAAAACCAAAGAACCAAACCGGATACCCTTGGAAGACAAATAGATACATTGCATTGCATACTAACCACATTCTTTATTTTGTTGGTTTTTGTTTGTTGTTTTGTCACTTTGTTGTGGTTTCAGGAAACATTTCTCGTAGGAGAGTTTTCCCCGTCAACAGAGTTCACCGGTACCCGACAAGAAACAACCTTCTGAGCTTACAGATGGAATATATTCAACAAGATCTGACTGATGTGAGAATCCAGATGGCTAATGAAAGAACTGAAATGAGGGCTCAAATGAACCAGTTTATGGCAGTAATGATTGGGTTGGCCCAAAGCCAAGAAAGATTAAGAGAGTTGGTCGAGTGACAAACTCCTGAAGAAAATCACCCAGGAACAGGGGGTACCAGCAACAATGACCATGTACAACCTCGTACTGATCCCCCGGAGTTTGGACCTCATCTTAACCCTGACATTAATGCTATCAGGAATACCTAGGGTAACACTGGAGGGCGTGCCTTGCAAGAGGACCCTCAGGAGGAACAATTCACTGTAGTTGGGGCATGAGATGAAGTCTATGATCGTCAGCTGGACGAGATAGCAGAAAAGATGAGATCCCTGGAGTCCCAAAACTCCTTAGGATTTGATGTTATGGACATGGGGCTAGTGGAGGGGGTTAGAATTCCTCACAAGTTTAAACCTCCCTGCTTTGAAAGATATAATGGAACATCTTTCCCGCGCACCCATCTTCAATCCTTTCTAGGAAGATTAAAGGCTTACACTATGGATGAAAAGCTATGGATGTTTTATTTTGAGGATAGCTTGACCGGGGCATCCCGTGAGTGGTACTCTCATCTGACTAGGGCAACAATCAGAAATTGGAAAGATTTGGACGAGGCTTTCATACGTCAATACCAATACAATCTAGACACGACTCCTAACAGAACACTTCTAATGGGTATGTCACATTCCTCCATGGAAAGCTTCAGAGAGTATGCTCAGAGATGGAGGCAATTAGCTGCTGTCGTACAACCTCCAATGTCGGAAATAGAATGGGCATATATGTTTATGAACACCCTCCAGGGGACATACATTGATAGGTTGGCTGCTTTCTCTTCCACTTGCTTTGCAGATGTGGTCATAGCTGGAGAAAGGATTGAGAGTTTATTAAAGATGGGGAAAATTTCTGATAACGGCGCTAGCTCAAGCAGCACAAGGAAACCTTTTGCAGGGCCTCGAAGGTTGGGTGAAACTAATTCAGTACACATGGGCAGAGGTAGGCCCCAATATATGCCAAGATCAATTGCCGCTGTCACAATTCCTACTCCACCTCCTCAACAACAATACACTCTGCAGCCACAAAAGTTCCCTCAGCAACATTTTCCTCAACAAAGGTCCTATAACAACAACAATAACCAATAACAACGTCCTTTCCAGCAAAGGCCATCTCAAGTCAACAGGGTAATTGAGCCTATACCAATGCCATATGCCACTTTGTTACCACAACTTCTGAAGCTTAATCTTGTCGAATTAAGGACTCTGGCTCCACCAGATCCTCAGAACCTTCCACGGAATTACAACGTCAATGCCAGATATGCCTTCCATTCTAATGCACCTGGTCACACCACAGAAAAATGTAGATATTTGCACATGAAGGTCCAGGATCTAGTTGATTCAAAGGCTTTAAATTTTGCACCACCTCCTAATGTCATAAAGAATCCTATGCCCATCCACGGTGGGCCCAGGATAAATGCAATTGAGGAGGATCACCCCATGAATTTAATTGAAGATACTACAAGCATTCAAACACCTCTGGTAGAGGTTAAAGCTCAGCTTTTAAAATGCTAGGTGTTCCCAGGTTGTGAGGCCTGCTGTGAATCTTGCAAAGTTTCTGTCAATGGGTGTGCAAGTTTAAGAAGTGGCATCAATGGCCTCATCAGAGAAGGTATCCTGCAGATAACAACAACGGTTTCTACAACATCAGCAACTCCTTTTACAACAACAACAAACACTCCTCCTACAACTTCAAAGAAAATTGTTCAGACAGACTCGTCTACAAAATCAACAATCATCTCTTCCATCACTTCAAAAAATACTAGTTCAATCGCATCCGCTTTTATAACTACAACAATCGTTCACAACGACGTCTCCACAATCACCATATATTACGACCCAGTAATGGTCCCCGACTCCAATAATTTTCAGCAACAATCTTAACAACCCAGCTTCAGTCCTTCACCGCCACCACCAGTCAGAGGTCACATTACCATATATTACGATCCCTAGACAATCACAGTTCCTACCTCTGCTGCAGTCAGTCCAGTCACCATCACGGTACCTGGGCCCATCCCATATGAAAAAGATAATGTTGTACCATGGCGCTATGGTTCAGACCTTTACTGCCACGGGGAAAGAGTCTCTCTTGATTCTTCAGATTACACACCACAGATCGATAATGTCCGGGGAGGCGGAGGCGTCACACGAAGTGGACGCCTCTTCGCGTCACAAGTTCCAAGAGTTAATACTGAGGCAGAGGCTGTTGCCAAAGCTAAAGGTAAAAATGTGGTGCCGGAAGAACCAATTTTTAAAGAAACCCATAAAACATCCTTTGATCAAGATGTGGATGAATTAAAGAGGATAATCAAGAGAAGCGACTACAAGGTTGTGGATAAGCTCCACCAGACTCCTTCCAAGATCTCCATCTTATCCCTGCTATTGTGTTCCGAAGCTCATCGGGATGCATTACTTAAAGTCTTGCATGCAGCCTACGTGCCTGAGGAGATCACGGTAAATCAGCTCGAGACAGTGGTGTCTAATGTTAATACTAGCCATGGGCTAGGATTCACCAACACTGATTTGACAACGGAAGGTCGTCACCACAAAAAAGCTTTACACATCACTCTGGAGTGTAAAGGGGTTGTGCTTTCACATGTTCTAGTTGACACTAGGTCTTCACTCAATGTCTTGCCAAAGAAAGCCCTTGTCAAGCTTGAATATGATGGTATAACTCTTCGACCAAGCAATCTGGTGGTTAGAGCTTTTGATGGTTCCAAGAGGTCTGTTCTTGGAGAAATGGAGCTTCCTTTGATAATTGGCCCCCAGGTATTTCAAACTACTTTCTACGTGATGGACATTTAGCCGGCCTACAGCTGTTTGTTGGGTCGACCATGGATTCACGCCGCTGGCGCAGTTACGTCGACCCTTCACCAGAAATTAAAATACGAGTAGGAATGGAAAATTATCACAATCTGTGGTGAAGAGGATATTTTTGTTAGCCATCTGGCTACCTACAAATACATTGAGATGGATGGTGAAATCCATGAGACCATGAGCCAAGGTTTCGAAGCCCTGAATGTCAATGAGGCGACAACTGAAGTATTTGCTGCATCCTAGGAGGATAGGATCGGTACCTCAATTGTCTCCTATCAACAAGCTCTGAAGGTTATTGAAGATGCAAATGCCCAAGGCTGGGGTAAGCTGCTTCCGGTAGAGAAAAATGAGGACAAATTCGGTTTGGGTTACAAACAATTCCAGCAAGATCAAGCAGAGGCTGCTAAGGAGCCCAAGTTTATAAGTGGGGGGATGCTCACCCCAGATGCTGTCAATAACGTGGAAGACGAGGCTGAAAGCGACCTCAACCTGGAGAGCCGGATTCGTCCAAGGATCCCGGGCCAACAAGTCCTTAACTGGTCTTCCCAGGAAATTATAAAAGTTACTCCTGCAGAGTAATTATTATTTCCTGCTTTTTTTAGCATGCATCAAGTCCAGCATCTTGCCCAAGGTGTCATGACTCATTTTGTAATAGGGCCATATTTGTATTTTGTGCAAATGGAATATCAATGAACAATGGACATATTTTGCAAACAATTTTCTCTTTCACTCACTGTCTTTTCATTTTTGTTATTTTTCGCACAAAACAATAAAATGGAAATGTTTTAAAAATAATAACTTATTTACACTTTTTCTAAACAAGATTAAAATTGATCACTAAAAAGAACAAATCTCCACCCTTGCAGAGATAATCCTCCAGATTTCACCGACAACAACACTCCTATGACCTTGTATGACTTCGACAATCCAATTAATCAAGCAGATGAAGGGATTGAGGAAGACTATGAGTTTCCTGAAGAGTTAGCCAAGTTGTTGAGGCAAGAAGAGAAAGTGATTACTCCTCATCAGGAGGAAATTGATACTGTTAATCTTGGTACCGAGGAGGATTTGAAAGAAGTGAAGATTGGGGTCAGTCTGCAGGCTCCAGTAAAAGAACAGCTTATCACCATGCTTCGGGAATACGTCGACGTCTTTGCTTGGTCCTATGAGGACATGCCAGATCTAGATACGGATATTGTCATGCATATGCTACCATTGAAAGAAGATTGTCCTCCAGTCAAACAGAAGTTGCGCCGCACTCGCCCAGATATGGCCATGAAGATTAAGGAAGAAGTACAAAAACAGTGGGACGCCGATTTTCTCGCTGTAAATAGTTACCCGCCGTGGGTAGCTAACATTGTTACCGTGCCTAAGAAGGATGGTAAGGTGCATATGTGTGTGGATTATCAGGACCTGAACAGAGCTAGCCCGAAGGACGATTTCCCATTACCTCACATTGATGTATTGGTCGACAACACAACTCAGTTCTCGGTATTTTCTTTCATGGATGGATTTTCTGGGTATAATCAGATCAAGATGTCACCCGAAGACATGGAGAAAACAACCTTCATCACACCTTGGGGCACATTTTGTTACAAGGTAATGTCGTTTGGACTAAAAAAAGCCGGTGCAACTTATCAATGGGCTATGGTAACGTTATTCCACGATATGATCCAGAAAGAAATCGAATGCTATGTGGATAATATAATTTCCAAGTCCCTTACTGAAGAAGATCATCTGGTAAATCTGCTGAAGTTTTTCAAGCGTCTGAGGAAATATCAGTTGTAGTTGAACCCCAACAAATGCACATTCGGGGTACGTTCTGGTAAGTTGTTGGGATTCATTGTAAGTGAAAAGGGAATTGAGGTTGATCCCGACAAAGTCAAAGCTATTCAGGAGATGCCTGCACCTAGGACACAAAAAGAAGTTCAGGGGTTCTTAGGTAGATTGAACTACATATCAAGGTTCATATCTCACCTCACTGCAACCTGTGAGCCCCTGTTCAAACTGTTAAGAAAGGAACAAACAGTCAGGTGGATGAAAGATTGTCAGAAGGCTTTTGACAAGATCAAGGAGTACCTGCAATAACCTCCAATTCTCATGCCTCCAATCGAAGGAAGACCTCTTATAATGTACCTGCCATTATTAGAATGGTCAATGGGGTGTGTGTTTGGCCAACATGACGAGTAGGGTCAAAAAGAGTATGCAATATACTACCTAAGCAAAACGTTTACCGACTGTGAACAACGTTATTCACTGCTCGAGAAAACTTGTTGTGGTTTAGCGTGGGCTGCTCGCCGACTAAGACAATATATGCTGACTCACACTACCTTGTTGATCTCAAAAACGGACCCCGTCAAGTACATATTTGAGAAGCCAGCACTTACCGGAAGGGTTGCAAGATGGCAAATGATTCTAACAGAATATGACATTTACTGCACATCTCAAAAAGCCATCAAGGGCAGTGTACTGTCTGACTATCTGGCTGAGCAACCCATTGATGATTACCAGTCCATGAGATTTGACTTCCATGACGAAGACATCATGTACCTAAAAGCAAAAGATTGTGAAGAGCCAGTTCACACTGAAAGGCCTGATCCCGAAGAAGAATGGACTATGATGTTTGACGGGGCTGTCAATATGAATGGTCGTGGAGTTGGTGCAGTGCTCATTACAGCTAAAGGAGTTCATATGCCTTTCTCGACAAAACTCACCTTTGCCTGCACTAACAACGAAGTAGAATACGAAGCATGTATCATGGGACTTGAGGAAGCCATTGACCTCAGGATCAAAACTTTGAATGTTTTTAGAGATTCAGCTTTGGTAATCAACCAGACCAACGACAAATGATACACTCATCAGGAGCATCTGATTCCATACCGTGATTATACAAGGAGATTATTGACCTTCTTCACAACGGTTAAACTTGAATACATCCCTCGAGATGAGAAACAGTTTGCGGATGCTTTAGCTACCATTTCCTCCATGATCAAAGTTCAAACTGCCAATTATTTCCCTCGGATTTTGGTATCCAGACTGGACAGACCAACATATGTATTTTCTGTGGACACTGCTAGTGATGACAAGCCTTGGTTCCATGACATCAAATGCTTCTTGAAGAATCTGACATACCCACCTGGGACATCATATAATGATAAGCATACATTAAGAAGGCTGACCGACAGTTTCTTCCTCAATACTGATGGTTCATTATACAAGCGAAACTTTGACATGGTTCTGCTCATGTGTGTAGACAAGAAAGAAGCAGACATATTAATGCACAAAGTACATGAAGGTTCTTTCGGCACCCATGCTGGAGGACATGAAATGGCAAAGAAGTTGTTAAGATCGGGTTACTACTGAATCAAATTGGATGCAGATTGTTGTGCTTATGCAAGAAAATGCCACAAATTCCAGATCTACGTAGATAAAGTGCATGTGCCTCCGAATCCTTTGAACGTGATGTCTTCACCTTGGCCCTTCGCTATGTGGGGCATTGACATGATTAGAAAGATTGAAACGAATACTTAAAATGGTCACAGATTTGTCCTGGTAGCCATTGATTACTTCACCAAGTGGGTTGAAGGAGCTTCGTATGAAAATGTCACCAGGCAAGTGGTAGCCAGATTTCTGAAAAGAGACATCATCTGTCGATATGGAGTTCCCGAGCAAATCATTACTGATAATGGTTCCAATTTGAACAACAAAATGATGGCAGAACTGTGTTGGGACTTCAAAATTCAACATCACAATTCTTCTCCTTACAGGCCAAAGATGAATGGCGTTGTTGAAGCCGCTAACAAGAACATCAAGAAGATTGTGCAGAAGATGGTAGTTACCTACAAAGACTGGCATGAGATGCTACCATTTTCCTTGCATGGGTACCGAACCTCAATCAAGATGTCTATTGGGGCAACACCTTATAAGCTTGTGTATGGTATGGAAGTTGTCCTACCAGTTGAAGTTGAGCTACCCTCCTTACGGGTGATGATGGATGTGAAGCTGGATGAAGCATAATGGGTCTGGTCTCGGTACAATTAACTGAATCTGATTGAAGAGAAAAGGCTAGCTGCCATCTGTCATAGGCAGTTATATCAGAAGCGAATGAAGAAAGCCTTCGATCAGAAAGTCAGATCTCGGGAATACCAAGTGGGAGAGCTTGTTCTGAAGAGAATCCTTCCTCCTCATACAGACCACAGGGGCAAGTGGACACCAAACTATGAAGGTCCCTATGTCATAACCAAAGTCTTCTTGGGTGGAGCGCTGATGCTCGCAACCATGGATGGTGAAGACTTCCCATCTACTGTGAATTCAGATGCAATTAAAAAATACTTCGCATAAAATGACCCGCAAGACATAAAAACAGAATGTAAGTCCAGGGAAAAATAGGGCATCCCGGCGAGTCAAAAACAAAATAAAAGACTCGGGCAAAAATAAGGGAAAAATTAAAAAAAAATGTGTACACCCGCTGAATTGAAAAGCCGCATTGGAAAGCTCAAGCAAAAATGGGTATCCTAGTGGATTGAAAACCCGAAAGGGCTATCCACGCAAAATCAGGGAATAAGCGAACAACTGCATTCTAAATTCGTCTGTATCACTCACAATATGGCAGGCTTTGAAAGGACAAAGCGTCATTCGGAATCGGCCTTCTTCAGAAAACAAGATAAGAAGAACGCCAGGGTCATACAGGTCATAGCAAAGGAAGCTCATTGGAGCGTCGTCGTCAACATTGCAAACACTTTTATTTTCTCAATTTATAGCAATCTCCTCCTTTCAGGGGATTTGATTCTTTTGACTGAACTTGCCAATTCAGGGTACACGAATTAATAAAATCAGAGTTTCCAGTCACAATTTGTTTTGTACATTTTTGTTTCGTTTGCAAAATGTCCAATCTTCATAATACAACACTTGCGTAAAACATATGAGTTATTTTAATAAATGCTTGCAGGAAATATATTGCTCTCAGTAAATCTAATTCCTATGATGGAATCCGGTTAAGGATACCTCGGGGCACTTGTGCGTTTTTGTTTGTCTTAATAGGTTGCAGGTACTCAAGGCATACAATCTGTCGCAACATGGGGCATATCAAGCATTACATCCCCAGCATACTACTTCCCAGAAGTTATCTCTCCCCCAAGCAGGATCTCCCGAGCAATGCCTGATAGCCTCTTCCACAAAAAGGTGGTCAAGAACTCTTTATTCCCCACCAGAGATGCCAAATTTCTCTCATCCTCAGCAGAGTTGGTGGAACTGATTCCCCATAGAGTTGCCTCCCCAAAAGAGCAATACCTGAAACACATCCCCAGCAGAGTTGCTGAAACTTCCTCATCGCCATTAAGGAATTCTCCCTCCAGATAGATCGACCAATAATCTATTTCCCCAAGCGGAATTCTCCCTCCAGATAGATCTACCAATGATCTATTTCCCCAAGCAGAGTTCTCCCTCTGAACAGATTTATCAATGATCTCTTCCCCCAGCCGGGTTATTCTCCCAAATAGATCAGCCAGAGATCTTTATCCCCACGGGATCTGAGTCTCGGATCGAGTTTCTCATTTGCATAATTATAGCATTCGCATCATATCACCAAAATAAGCACAGCATTCCGTCAAATACGGAGCATTACGGTAAAAATCAAACATTTGCATGATCACAAGCCAGGTCTGAGCCAGTCACCTGCAAAATACCATCAATTTTCATCAGCAATATAGGAAACTCGTATCCCCTGCAGATAAAAGCCAAAGCATCTCCTTTGCACTCTCAAGACACATACGCCTGGTTATATTTATACGTGTTCTTTTCGACACTCGTTTGTGTCATCCTATCCCCCATAGGTCGCCAGAATACCTTCTACACTCTCAAGTACAGATATTTTTTCATAGTTTGTACATATTCTTTTGGCACTCATCTGTGTCATACTTCCCTAGAAAGTCAAACACTCGTCTGTATCCCTTGCTCAATCTTGCACATACTTCACCAACAGATCAACACTCATACTTATACAGAAGTCATTGATACTCGTCCGTATATTATATATATATATATATATATATATATATATATATATATATATCACTCCTCAGCAGATTCATACACTCGTCTGTGTTCCTTGCTTAATCGTTTGATACTCGTCCGTATCATCATCCTTAAACACGTGTCAACGTTTGCTTCTACTGATACTCATCCATATCGTGGCCCTAAGGATGCTCGTCCGCATCTTTAGTCTATACACACTGTTAAACACTTGTACCTTTTATTTTAAAAGCGTAAGCACTCGTCCGTGTTTACCATTCCCCAGTAAGTCGTCCTCTGTCAGGTGATCGTTCTTCACCTTCGGATGATCGTCCCTCATCCTTTTCCCCAGTGGAATCTGTTGGATTTATTAATTCAGCGTCACCCTTAGGGATTCGATGGGCTTAACATCCCAACCCATGGCGCTTAATAGGCGCAGCCCCTTGAAAGACTCTATACTATAAGGAAATAAAGTTGTGCCTTCACTAACAGCAATTGCTTTTAGTGCAGTGGTAAGCGCTTGATCCTACAGAATCTCCATTGTTAGAACCTTCTATCCGGCATTCGTCCTATGTCATGATATTGTTTAGCATCTGTCCCTTTCTAGGTGATCGTCCTTCACCTTTTGATGATCGTCCCTCATCATTTATCCGATGGTCGTCCCCATCGTTGATCTTTCTTATCCGACATTCATCCTATGTCGCGATAATCCCCAAGAGCAGTCGTACCCTTCTAGGTGATCGTCCTTCACCTCTTGATGATCGTCCTTCATCTTGCTTATCCGATGGCCATCCCCATCGTTGACCTTTTCTACCCGACATTCGTTCTATGTCGTGATATTTTTAGCAGCCGTCCCCTGCTAGGTTATCGTCCTTCACCTTTTGATGACCGTCCCCCATCGAATATTTCATTTATTCTTTAACCCGATGGTCGTCCCCGTCATTGTTTACTTTATCTTCCAAGCCTGATGGCCATCCCCATCAGTGCTTTCCTCAATCCCTTGAGAGTTTTATTTCCTTACCCGATGGTCTTCCCCGTCGTGGTCTCTTTATTTCCCCAGCTTGTCAGTCGTCCCCATCATTGCTTTGCTTACCGTTTTACCCCCCAGCAGTCGTCCTCTACTTTATGGTCATCCTCCATCGCCTTCATTTGATAAATCATATTATACTACATTTTACAATTTATATCTCTTTTCTTCTTATCCCCAACGAGTGCAAATTTCGGACTGTCTTTAGTATTCAACCACAAGTTATCTTGCTTGTCTGTTAAGCCAGGCGCTTACATCCTGCACAGCTAACTCATGCTTGAATAGGGGCAGCTGTAAACACCCCAAATTTGCCCTCACTTTTTCTCACATCATGGCTTATGGTCTTTCATTTTTGCACAAGCATAGGCATACCACCTCATATTGCATATTGTTTCATCTGCATAATTTCATTACATCTGCATCTAGGGTTTGTGATCTGAGCAATCCAAGAAGTGATCTGAGCTATCCAAATGGTCTTGAAGGTATCTAAGAGGGTCCATGTGTGTTCTATGATCATATTACGCTCCCCAAAGTTCATGGAAGTCAAGAAATCACAAGAATTCGCAAAGGCATGGAAGCAGAGCTAGGGTTTTTCCTGCACAGATGACCAAAATTAGGGTTTTGGTTTCAGAGGCCTTAACTCCAAATTTATTGGTCATTCTTGTTTCTAATGTTCTTAACATGTTATAAGGATCATGTGTACCAATTTTGATGAAGAAATTCATTGTGGAAGTCATCTGATCATTGGGTAACTTCCTGAGCAAGTTAAGTCAAAATCAGGGCATCTGAGGCCCCCAACAAGGGTACCAAAGGATCATTTTCATAAAATTGAAGTTCTATGGCCTTTATTTGATCTTAGAAGTGGTTGGAAGTTCACAATATTGAATAATTTTCAGCCAATTGCAAACTTGCCATTTTTGGAAATGACTTGAAATGCAAACTTTCCATTTTGGGAAAGATTTTCAACCTCCTCTTTCATGACCAAAAATGCTTCAAATGAAAAATTCTTGGACATGAAAGTTGTAGATTAGGTCTTTCCCTTTTCAAAAATTACAAGAACATGTCTTGATTCATCCTAGAACTCAAGATATGACCTTTCAAAGTTGGCAAAAATCACATAATTTTCAAGTTCATGTCAAAGAGGGAATTTTGCAATTTCACTTGCCAAGCATTCTAATGACCTCTAATTGATCTCTAAGCATCATAACAACATCACATAACTTACATTTATCAAAATTGTGCCTTGGATAACAAGATTTCATGCCTTTCTTTTCAAGAAAATCCAAAGAGGGAAAATTACAAAACCACTTCAAACTCTTGAATCAAGTGTTACAGCTCATCAAATTCAATCCAAAGGTTCTCCATGAATCAAGTTGAGGCAGGACAAGCCATAGAAACTCCTCTGACCCGTTCCATACCTCAAGTACACATAAGTTGACATTTTTGCATTTCCTCCCATACCAATCAAACTGAGCCACCACCCACTCTCTGACCAATCACAACCTCTTATGCAAACCCTAAAGACCTCATTCCATAACACATTCAAGCCAAAAACATTGGAGAGCTCAGAATTGACAAAATTATCAAAAACCTCCCCTTCTTCGAAACTCAAAACACAGCCATCAAACTTCAAAACAAACTTCACCAATCATCTTCAAATCACTCATAGAACACAAAACATCCCTCACAATGGCCTGAAACCCCCTAAATCAGAAATACGATTTCTGAGTTATCAGAACCAAACATCTCAAACTAGCCAAAACAAACTTGTTCTAAGCCTTTTAGAAGCACAAGGGGGATCATTGGAGTGGTTTTGCACAATAGAGGGGATCAGAAAGCTCCAAACTGAAAAGCTTCAACTCAATTATACCTCAAGAACAAAATTTCCAAAAACCTTCTTTTAAGTTTTAGAATGATTCTATATATTCTCTAGATCACTCTGATATGTTTAGTTTTGAAAATGATTGAGAAATAAGCATGTGTATTTATTCTGAAATTTTTGACCTAAAACTTGATTACTTCAATTCAACCTTGTTATGCATGATAAATGATTTTTGTTTGTGGATTCATGTTCTATGATGTTAGAGGAGTGATTCTGGGCAAGAAATTAGGAGTTTAGATGCTTGTATGAGTTTCTGGGATTTTGGTTCGCCGGAGAAGATGACCGGAGCTAGCTCCGGTCAAATGAAAATGCTTAGGGTTTAATTAGGGTTTAATTAGCCAGTTTGAATGTAGGCCCTTAGATCTTAGGGTTAGCACGCAAATGAGTGGTCCAGATTGTTTCATTAACTTTAAATCAATTTAATTAGTTTAATTAGGAATAATTAAATTAATTTCCTCAGATTGAATCCTAGCCATCCAAAAACGCGCACAGTCAACCCAATCCCCTTAGTTTTGAATTTGGACCACTGGATTTGATTACTTCCATTTTTATTCATTTTATTTTCATTTTAATTCTTTTCTTTTGCATAATTTATTAAAAATACCAAAACACTTTCAAAAAATATGAAACTTTGCATTTCTGTTTTAAATATTTTAATCAACCTGAAAATGATTTTTATTTTATTTTTTGCATATAAAAAGTAGTTTTAAAATATTAAAATGTTATTTTTAATTAATTAAAGTATTTTAATTAATTAAAAATGCATTTAGGTTTCTAAAAATCACCAAAAAAATCATGAACCATTTCAATACATTTAGAAACATTTTCAAATCTTCATACAAATTTCTTTTTACGTTTGATCATAATTTTATAATTTTCTTTGAATTAGGGTTCTTTAAAATCACAATTTTTAACCCTAACTTTGAAAAATCATTTTTGCCTAACCAAGAAGAGTTAGAATTTGATTATTTTTGCATTGTTTCACATATTGCATGCAGTTTCTAGGTTATTATCTTCATGAATTTATCTTTCATTTTCAAATTGATTTGCATTTTCCCTTTTGAATCATCCAAAAACCTAGCAAACTTAGAAAAATCATAACTTTCAATAGGATTAGCTTCTGACATTCTTCTTTGGGGTTTGACCTAATATGGGATTAGGGTTTGTTTGGGCATGATTTAATTTTTTTATCATGTTGCATGCTTCTGTTTTGTCCATTTGCATCTCACATGTCCATAAAACCATAATTTCTCATGTTCATTTGCATTCACCTTGCATATTCATCATCATATGAACTTGCCATGACATCTCAAGCATTCATATGTCATCTTGGGACATGTTAGAACATTTCTTGATCATTTCGTCATCCATTTGCCATGTGTTGCATTCATTACATTTCATAAGCATCCATATGTTTTCAAACTTCCAAACATGCTTTCATGACATCCCATCTTTGTATGATCATTCATATGCACATTGTATGACTTTGAAACATCTCATATGTCATTTGCATTGCATAATCACTTCTGACTTTGGTCATTTTATCTCATTTCAATTTATTTCTTTATGCTTTATGCCTTATGCATTCATACTAACTTTTCAGGAGCTTTTGGTAAGTTATTGTGGGAGGTGGATTTTCCTTCACCTCTCACTTCTTCTTATCTCATCCATATGCATTTTACATGTCTTTGAAGTGAATCAAATTCACTTATGTTCTATCTTTCTCACTTTCTTCCTTTAGGTTACTTATCTTCTTAGGAAATAAGTAACTTATTCTTCTGCTTCCTCCTCATTTCATCTGCTTCTTCCATTGGTGGCTTTCTTGAAGATTCTTTTCTCCTAAGCCTAACAAACCATAGGATATCCAAGCATGATAATATTTAGGGTTGTGTTTATTCCCCCTTAGCTTTTTACCTTTGAGTCTCCTTGAGTCTCTCTTCTCATCTCAATAATCAGAGACTAAGCTCTTAAAGTTTTAGGACTTTGGAATTAGGGTTATGCCTGCATCCTTCTCTTAGGATGGAATGTATAAATTTAATCCTAAGTGTTAAACCTTTAATTTTCTTAAACCTTTTAATCAAATCACATTAATAATCATCAAGACTTTATCTTTTAACTTGGGTCTTACATTAGGGTTCTAACTCTTCCTTATGGTTAAGAGGGACTAACCCTAGTATTTAATGGACAAGTCCCCCTCAAATTGTCTTACAAACTTAAAATCCACTTCTTAATCTCATCCCTTAATTAAAATCCACTTAATAAAGGCTTGTTATATAATGAATTTAATCCCTAACCATGGATTAAGTTGAGGTATCTTCCTCAGCTTAAGTGTTCTCATCTATTATCCTTCTATTAGGATGGTGTAATGAGTCCACCAATCTGTGATTATAGATTAAAATCATTACTTAACACTGAACAAAAACCCAAAAACATCTAATTAATCACAAGTAGGTTAATGATCTTAATCCTACATCATCATGGTGATTAAGTTGAGATGCCTATCTCATACTTAAGTGGGCTCATTATCCCTAATCAGGGAGGATATAATGAACTTACAAGCCCTTGATTTAGGCTTAAGCTCATTAACTTATACAAAGCACCAAAAATAATAACAAAACTGAAAATATCAAAAACAAACAATAATCTTCTCCTCCGGGATTCTTTTCTCATCACACTCATTCATAAACGAGAACTTGCTTCTTCCGTCTAATGCAAGATAGTTAGCACTCGAGCCAGACGAGTCATACACTTGAGCATAGACTAGCAAGCAGTTCACAGTCAATTTATTTTCAGTCTCTTTAAGTAGAACTACGGTGTTCTGACTTCCTCATTTCACGAGAGGATACGTAGGCATAACTTAACAGTTATCGAACAAAGGTCTCTTTGTCATCCCCCTCTTTCAGCATTCTTTTTAAGCCTCAGTCATGAGCATTTCACTTCCTTTTGCACTGACACCTGTATATTATTTTCTTAGCTTTTGCACACAAATAGCACATACACTTACCCCTTTTATAACACAATCTTATAATCTTGGATCCCGTCGAGTACGACGGACAATCTGGGTGCTAATACCTTCCCAGGTTGTAACCAACCCCCTTTCTCAGTTTCTCTGGTTCGCAACTGTCTTATCCATCCTTTTCTAGGTTTATGCAGCATTACCTTTCCTTCGGGATAAAAATGCCTATCTGGCGACTCTATTCACTTCACTTTACTTTTCTCTTTTCGTCGACCGTTCGCGTCTGCATCGGGATGTAAATCTTCGGGAGCGACACATGTGTCGATGATCGCGTAGTATGGGCTCCCGAGAAAATTTTCTCTCGTGGGTTGTCGATACGAAGATCTCACCCAAAATAGATTTATATGGGGGAGTCAATCAACTGTCATGCTTATGGCGTGTGTGATGAACAATCACATGAATTGAAAACTTTGGGGTCCCTAAAAATTTAGAGTATATCCAGTGAGTTCTTGATCATAGTATCCTTCATCCGCACCTCGGACTCATGAAAATCCTGTTATCAAAATTCTGGATAAAATCAAGACCCTGATCTTGTGATCCTGGATTCTGACATTTCATATCATTTCATTTTCATTAATTGTTCATCTTGCATTTCATTCCAAAGTTGAAAACTCATTTCATGTTCCTTCATATTCAATAAATCAAGTTGGTTTCCCGACGCCCATATCTAACTCGACTTCTGTATCTAACTCGAGCTAACACGAGAAGACTGATGGATCAGATTCAACAAGAGAAAGCTGCTATGAGGGAAGAGATTGACTCAGTCAAGATCAAGATTGACCAGATTTATGAGACTATACTAGCCTTGGCCAGAATGGAAGAACGTCGTGAAGCTGCTGCCGCAAGGAAAAATGTTCTCGTGCAAGGATCTACCTCACACATAATGCATCCAGTTCCTGTTCCAAATCCTTTGGTCTACGGTTTCCCTCCAGGCTTCACTCCTGTTGTTGAAGAAGTCACTTCTCAACCAATACCTACCTCTGGTGTTATTGTTGGTGCTATTCATCAAAATCAACCTGTCATTACTTAGGTTCATATGCCTCATGCTGAAGAGGATCAACAAGTTGAGTATGAGATGCATACTATTGTTCCAATCACCAACACTCATGCTGTTCAAGAATCTGAAGCAATGAAGATGTGTCGCGAGTTAGCTGAAAAACTCTGAATCATGGAAGGACACAATTCAACTTCTCTGAGTACTTCAGACTTGTGCCTAGTTCCATATGTTGTGATTCCTGTTAAGTTCAGGCTATCGGAATTTGAGAAATACAAAGGCCTCAGTTGTCCTGAACTCCATTTGAGAATGTATTGCAGAAAAATGGTCGCTCATGCCAAAGATGATAAGGTCATCATCAATTGCTTCCAAGACAGTCTGTCTGGAGCATCTTTAGAATGGTACATGCAACTTGAGCAAAACAATGTGCATACTTGGCTTGATCTATCTGATGCATTCAAAAAGCAATACAAGTACAACACTGACTTAGCTCCGAACCGTACTCAACTTCAGAGTATGGCTCAAAAGGAGAATGAATCCTTTAAGGAGTATGCATAATGTTGGAGGGAGTTAGCTGCCAGAGTGCATCCGCCATTAGTTGACCGTGAACTGATTGATATCATCATGGGTACCTTACAAGGGCAATATTACGAGAAGTTGATCAACAACGTATCTTCTGGATTTTTGGACATGGTTATTGTTTGTGAAAGAATCAAAGAGGGTCTGAAAAGTGGAAAAATTCAAGGAGGTTCTAGCTGTCAATCTAGAGTTAAAAGCCTTTTAATGGGTACAAAAAGGGCGAAAAAAATTCCATTTCTACTGCAAGTGGGAAACCACAACAGAGTGTGGCTACTCCAATCCCTTACTACCAGTACCCATATGTTGATGTTGCACAATATGCTCCTGTGCCTTATCAGCCAATTCCTCCAATGCCTTATCAACAGGCCATCAAAGCTCCATTTCCGCCTCAAATTGCTAATGTTGCACCCAATCCATACCAGCAACAGAATTATCCACAGCAGCCTGGTCAACAACAACAACATGCTCCTCAACAGCGCCCGCTAAATCAGCAAAAAAGACCTGACAGATACATTGATCCATTGCCTATGTCATACATTGAGATCTTTAATGGGTTGATGGCAAATGAATCTCTTACTTTGATGGATATGCCGCCACAAACTGGTACCTCCCAAGACTATGATGCCAATTCTCATTGTGGATATCACAAAGGTGCTCCAGGCCACACAATTTAGAACTGCAAAGCCTTCAATCATAAAGTTCCAGGCCTGGTCGACTCTAAGGATCTCACCTTCACTCAAAGGAATCCAAATGTTCAAACCAATCCAGTGCAGCCGCATGGGGCCCGCAAGTGAAAAGCTTTTGAAGGGGTTGTCGATGACCAAGCTGAGTAGTCTCCAACTTTGAAGAAGCAAGTCAAATCAAGAGAAGTTCAATTCCTCAAATCAAGGCAATCGTCGCCATTTACTATTCCGCATTCTTGCTATTTTGTATTGTTTGTTTAAGTACTATTTGCTCCGAACATTGTCATTTGTACTTGGTTTTGTTAATATTATATTTATACATGTTTTGAATTAGTCTATTTGTGATCGCTTATTATTTCTCATTTAACACAAAATCATAAAAACATTTCCTCATTTCACTTTAGCAAAGATTTGAGGGAGGATGATGAAAACTTAATACCCATAATTGTTGTGGTATGCTTTCGGATAAAACCTCGTCAATGATGTACAAGCATTTTTTAAAATCCCCAAACACTGGAGAGATAAGGAGTTAATCCCTAGTCAACCACTTTGAGCCTAGAAGTAGGAGTTTCTTTCGGATACAAATCCTTACGTTTAACCTGGGGCAGGGTAGTGTTCAGTTGAACTGACTACACCTTCAAATCACAAGATGAGACATCCCATCGGAGGATCATCAACAAATGACTTGGCAGTCACAACATTCAACAAAATACAACAAAAAATGGGGAAAAAAGAAAACTGCTAAGTCGAGCACCCAAATGGAGACTTAAGCGAGAACAAAAAAGGAAAAAACCGCTAAATTGAGCACCCAAAGGGATATTTAGGCGAGAAAAAAATAATAAATTGTTAAGTCGAGCACCCAAAGGGAGACTTAGTCAACAAAAAAAGAAGAACAAATCAAGAAGAGGAGCTCAAATCCTCATCAAAAACAAAACAAGGACCATGTGACCACCAAATCAAAAATCAAAGGGTCACCCACATCCAATCAATTCAAATAAGATGACTGCCACTTCCAAGTGAATCTTGAAGCTTCATCTTCATTGTTACGACGTCAAATCCATTTTTGAAGACGAGTGTAAACACCCCAAATTTTCCCTCAATCATATCACACCATGTCTTGTGATCTTTCATTTTTTCATAAGCATAAGCATACCCCCTCATATTGCATTTTTGTTTCATCTGCATAGGTTCAAGTTCATCTGCATCTAGGGTTTGTGATCTGAGCAATCCAAGATTCCATCTGAGCCATCCGAAAGGCCTCAAATCTTTCCAAGGGGGTCCATGTGTGTTCTATCATCATATTATGTCCCTCAAAGTTCATGGAAGTCAAGAGATCACAAGAATGGGCAAAGGCATGGAAGCAGAGCTAGGGTTTTCACTACACAAATGACCAAAATTAGGGTTTTGGTTTCAGAGGCCTTAACACCAAATTTTTGGGCCATTCTTGTTTCTAATATTCTTAAGATGATATAAGGATCATGTGTACCAGGTTTGATGAAGAAATTCATTGTGGAAGTCATATGTTCACTAGGTAACTTCTTGAGCAAGTTAAGTCAAAATCAGGGCATCTGAGGCCCCCAACAATGGAACCAAAGGGTTATTTTCATCAAATTGAAGTTCTATGATCTTTATTTGATCTTATAAGAGGTTGGCAGTTCACAAGATTTAAGAATTTTGAGCCATTTGCAAACTTGCCAAAAATTGAAATGACTTGTATTGGAAACTTTCCATTTTGGAAAAGTTTTTTAACCTCCTCTTTCTTGATCAAAAATGCTTCAAATGAAAAGTCTTGGTAATGAAAGTTGTACATTAGGTTTTTCCCTTTTCAAAAAGTACAAGAACATATCTTGATTCATCCTAGAACTCAAGATATGGCCTTTCAAAGTTGGCAAAAATCCTAAAATTTTAAGTTTCATGTCAAAGAGGGATTTTGCAAATTGGCATATTCAAGCATTCTAATGACTTCAAATGGACACAAACACATCACAATATGTCAATGGGGCGTCTAAACATCAGAATTGTGCTTTGAACCATGCATTTTCATGATTTAAACTTCAAGAAATCACAAAAGGGCCAAAACTTTCAAGAATTGCAAAATGGCATGAAACTCTTCATCCACTTGTTACAGCTCACATGTTTCAATCCAAGGGCTCACCATGAACCATGCTAGAGCAAGACATGCCATATAACCACTCCTGCAATGACCCATGCTCATAGTACAACCAATGTTGACTTTTTGCAAAAACAACCATACCAATCACACTATGCCACCAACAACTCTCTGGCCAATCAGAACATCATATACAAACATTATGGACTCCATTTGACATAACACACAAGCCTGAAACATTGGAACACTCAGAATTGACAAAATTATCAAAAACCTTCAAGCTTTCGAAACTCACTCCTCAGCCACTCAAACTCAAATTTTTTTGCACCATTCATCTCACCACCACCTAAGGATCATTTCCCACCCTTCATTTCAGCCAAACACTCACTCAAATCAAAACACGATTTTCCACCTCTCAAAACTGAACTTCAAAAAGAAGCCATATAAACTTGTTCAAAGCCTCAAAAAAGCTCAAGGGTGATCAGAGGAGGGTGTGTGCATCAAGAAGAAGGCCCAAACAGCTTCATTGACAAAGCTTCATCTTAGGTACCTTCTTGAAACATTTTTCCAGAATTCATTTCTTTAGTTACAAAATGATAGAGTTTGCTCTCCTGATCACAATGAACTTTGAATGATGGAAAATGATTGAGAATTGAGTGTGTATTTAACTTCTGAAATTTTTGTTAGTTTTCCGTTTTGCTTCGATTCTTGTTGTTGATGCAAAATAAATGAATTTTGTTGATGGATTTGTGTTTAGTGTTGTTTAATGATGCATTATGGAGAGTTTGTTGCATTTTCATGGGGTTTTGAGGCAGTTAGGGTGAAAGGGTGACTGGAGAAGATGACTGGAGCTTTCTCCGGTCACCTGAGAGTGATTAGGGTTAGGATTAGGGTTAATCTGTTTAGTTTGAATTTAGGTTGTTGGATGTTGTTTCCCGCGTGTGTGGATGGTAAGGATCCTCTCACTTAAACCCTATTCCAATTAATTAAATTAATTAATTTTATTTAGCCAGATTCAATCCTAGCCCTTTAAACATGCGCGCAGTCAAACCAGCTTCAAATTTGGGCCTCTGGATCAGATTACTTCCCTTTTATTTCATTTAATTTCATTTTCATTCTATTTTTCTTGCAGAAATATTTTTAAATAGTTAAAAACATCCAAAAAAATATTTTCTTTTGCATTTCTGTTTTAAATATTTTTCTTAACCTGAAAATGGTTTTATTTTATTTTTTGCATTAAAAAAGTATTTTTAAAATATTTAAATGTTATTTTTAATTAATTAAAGTCTTTTAATTAATTAAAAATACATTTAGGTTTCTAAAAATCACCAAAAAAATCAAGAATCATACCAATGCATTTAGAAACATTTTCAAACTCTTCACACAAATTTCTTTTTAGGTTTGATCATAGTTTTTGAATTTTCTTTGAATTAAGGGTCATTTAATTTCATTTTTTGAACCATAACTTTAAAAAATCTTTTCTACCTAACCAAGAAGAGTTTGAAGTTGATTCTTTTTGCATTATGTTACATATTGCATGTAGTTTATAGGTCATTTATCTCATAAATTTATCTTGCATTTTCAAATTGATTTGCATTTTCCCCTTTTGAACCATCCAAAAATCCTAGAAACTTAGGAAATTCATAACTTTTGATTGGTTAGGCTTCTGACCTTCTCCTTTGGGGTGTGACCTAGTATGGGATTAGGGTTTATTTGAGTTTATTTGCAAGTTTTTATCATTTCATTTGCTTCTGTTTTATCCATTTGCATCTCACATGTCCATATAACCTTAATTTCTCATGTTCATTTGCATTCACCTTGCATATGCATCATTACATGAACTTTCCATGACATTTCATGCATTCATATGTCATCTTAGACATCTTAAGACATGTTAGAACCTTTCTTCATCCATTTTCCATGTTTAGCATTCATTTCATTTCATTTCATTTCATGAACTTTCATGTGTTTTCAAACTTCAAAGCATGCTTCCTTTGCATCTCATCTATTTATGATCACACATATGCATTTTGTATGACTTTGCATCATCTTACATGACATTTACACAACATAAGCACTTCTGACTTTGGTCATTTCATCTCATTTCACTTCATTCCTTTATGCTTTATACCTTATGCATCCATGCTAACTTTTCAGGTTTTTGGTAAGTTATTTTGAGAGGTGGATTTGCCTTCACCTCTCACATCTTTTTATCTCTTTCATTTGCATTTTACTTGTATTTGAAGTGAATTTGATTCACTTGTGTTCCTTCTTTCTCACTTTATTTCTTTAAGTTACTTATCTTCTTAGGAAGTAAGTAACTTATTCTTCTACTTCTTCCTCCTTTCATCTGCTTCTTCCATTGGTGGCTTTCCTTGAAGATCTTTCTTAAGCCTCACAAACCATTAGTAACATGCAAGCATGATTATAATTAGGGTTGTGATTAGTCCCCCTTAGCTTTTTACCTTTGAGTCTCCTTGAGTCTCTCTTCTCATCTCAACAATCAAAGACTAAACTCTTAAAGTTTTAGGACTTTGGAATTAGGGTTATGCCTGCATCCTTCTCTTAGGATGGAGTGTATAACATTAATCCTAAGTGTTAAACCTCTTAGTCAAATAATCTTAATAACCATCAAGACTTTATCTTGTAACTTGGGCCTTACCCTAGTTAAGAAGGACTAACCCTAGTGTTTAATGGACAAGTCCCCCTCAAGTTATCTTACAAACATAAAATTCATTTCTTGATCTCATCCCTTAATAAAAATCCACTTAATAAAGGTTTGTTATATAATGAATTTAATCCCTAACCATGGATTAAGTTGAGGTATCTTCCTCATCTTATGTGTTCTCATCTATTATCCTTCTATTAGAATGGTGTAATGAGTTCACTAATCTTTGATTAGAGATTAAACTCATTACTTAACACTAAACAAAAGAACCCAAAATACATCTAATTAATCACAAGTAGGTTAATGATCTTAATCCTACATCATCATGGTAATTAAGTTGAGATTCTTATCTCATACTTAAGTAGGCTCATTATCCCTAATCAGGGAGGATATAATGAGTTTACAAACCCTTGATTTAGGCTTAAGCTCATTAACTTATGCAAAACACCAAAAACACTAACAAAACTGAAAACACAAAAACAAACAATAATCGTCTCCTTCGGGATTCTTTTCTTACCATACTCATTCACAAACGAGAACTTGCTTCTTCCGTCTAATGCAAGATATTTAGCACTCGAGCCAGACGAGTCATACACTTGAGCATAGACTAGCAAGCAGTTCACAGTCAATTTATTTTCAGTCTCTTTAAGTCGAACTACGGTGTTCTGACTTCCTCATTGCACGAGAGGATACGTAGGCATAACTTAACAGTTATCGAACAAAAGTCTCTTTGTCTCCCCCCTCTTTCAGCATTCTCTTTCTTAAGCCTCGGTTCCTGAGGATTCACCCTTTTACATTGACACTTGCATTTCTTTTCCAGCTTTTGCACACAGATAGCACCTACTCCTACCCCTTTAAACACAATCTTTCAAGCGTGGATCCCGTCGAGTACGACGGACATTCTGGGTGCTAATACCTTCCCAGATTGTAACCAACCCCCTTTCTCAGTTTCTCTGGTTCGCAACCGTCTTATCCATCCTTTTCTAGGTTTATGCAGCATTACCTTTCCTTCGGGATAAAAATGCCTAGCTGGCGACTCTATTCACTTCACTTTCATTTTCTCTTTTCGTCGACCGTTCGCGTCTGCATCTGGATGCAAATCTTTGGGAGGGACACACGTGTCGATGATCGCGTAGTATGGGCTCCCAAGAAAATTTTCTCTCGTGGGTTGTCGATACGAAGATCTCACCCAAAATAGATTTATATGGGGTTTTCTCTCCTAGGTTTATGCAAAATTACCTTTCCTTCGGGATAAAAATTCCTAGCTGGCGAATCTATTCATCTTCATTTCATTTCTCCTTTCGCCGACCGTTCGCGCTTCTACCGGGATGCAAATCTTTGGGAGCAACTGCTTGGCGACTCAGCTAGGGAAGTGGATCATTGTAACCAGGGCTTCTAGTTCTTTTTGTGGGTTTCTCCTAGTGCTTGTTTGACTTGTGTGTTACGGGGGTGTTATGTGCTACTTGTGCTTATTGTTTATTGCTTTATTTATTGCTTTCTGTACAACTTTATTTATTCCTTTCATTTACAGTTATATGCATTTCATACTATTATCATCATCTGTGCTGGATCTGTTGTTTCCTTTAGTGGGAGGGATTTTGAGTGATTAAGGTTCCATACCGGGAACCTGAGTGACACATAGGATAGAGTGGCTTCATATTCTTTCCCATTCCATTTCGGTCTGGTGCGGGAATATGAAACAAGTTCAGACATGGGTTTCTTCTTGAGAACTCTGTGCTACGGATTTCCTGTAGTACTATGGCTATCTGGGAAGCTTGCCAAGTCTGGATGACCTTTTATGACCTTCGGCATTTGAGGTGAATTAGAGGAGGAACCTTTATGATTATTGTAAACATTGTACCTCCGGGTTAGAAGTGTTTACACTTCTCATAACTGATCCAAATCTGAGGATCCTTGTTCTAGAATAATACATGTTAGGGGGTTGGGATGTTTACAGGTTTGCAGGAACCCTTGGCCTCATAATACCCTTGTTACTAATGTTGTTTTAAGGCTGTATCATTTTTGGAATGTTCTTGTGAAACCCTGGATTTGTGGATTTTTATTTGAGTCCCCCCCTGGTTACTGGTTTTCTAAGCCTCCATCTGGACTTGTGAACACACATGGACCCTATCAAGGCAGATAACAGATCCAACACTTGGTCACAAACCCTTTGCATATCATTTTGCATACATCATTTTGCATCATTTAACATTTGCCTATTTGTTTTACAGGGTATCCACATCTTATCTTTGGTTTGGTTTTGACCTGTTCTGCTGCTCAGTTTCCTTCACCTATCTGCATCAGTACCTTCACCAGCTATCTTCATCAGAGATTCTTTCCAGCTCCCTTCACCAGCTATCTTCATAAGAGATTCTTTACAGCACCCTTCACCAGTTGTCTTCATCAAGAGACTCTTCTTCAACACCTTCTCCAGTTATCTTCTTCAGTTTTCAGCAGTTACCTTCACCAGTGCTTCTCCTCAGTCTTCTTCACCAACATCCATTATCAGCATGGACACTTCCAGGAAGAGCAACATCACCTATCATTTCTTTGAGCCCACTCTGACAGGCATCAGGCATATGCAGTCTCTCATCACTCCTGATCATGTCCCTCTATTCAGGGAACATTATGGTGGCATTATGGTCATGATCATGGACCTGGATGCATCCCAGAGGAGCATGATTCACACATGTCTCCAGTTCTATGACCCTCCTCTCAGATGCTTCACTTTCCCAGATTTTCAGTTGGGACCATTGATGGAAGAGTTCTCCATGTTGTTAGGTGTCCCTATTAGGAGAAGGATTCCTTTCAACCCTGAGATGACTGCTCCCAAGAATGAAGATATAGCTAAGGCTTTACCAAGATTGAGAAGACGGATGACTACATCAGAAAGGCTAGAGCAGGAGAATTAATGTTGAAGAATGCTTGCAAGGAAGCTAAGACTCAGAAGGCCAGAGCTGAGCATTACTTAGAGGAGAGCCAGGCTAGGTGGATCAGGATCACTGAGGCTCGTGCACAAGAAGATCCGAGAACCCAAGCTAGGATAGAGCAACTGGAGGCTAGTGAGAAGAAGAATCAGAAGGCCTTGTTAGCTGCACAGAAGGAGATCTCTGAGTTGAAACTCCGAGCGGGGTGGAAGAGTTCAAATGATCAGGATAAGCACAAGAAATTGACCAGTGCCATTGCCACCAGGAACCTACTCATCAGGACCATTACAGAGTACCCAGTAGGTCCTGTGTCTGAGGCTCTCCTGAAGGAAGTCAGAGAGGATGACTTTGGACTGGATGTTTGATTTCCTTGTACTTGTACCTCCTTTTGTTTGTACTTTTGATTTTGTTGTTGTATTTTGACCCACTGTCGCTCCCCGAATTTCCATCCTGGTACAAACACGAAAGTGGAGCGGAAAAGAATAGAGTCGCCAGCCAGGCATTTTTATCCCGAAGGAACGGGAATGGTAATGCTGGACAAACCAGAAGAAAGAAAAGGAAGGACACGGGTCCTGCGAACCAAAGAGACTGAGTTCGGGAGTCGGTTACGACCTGGGAAGGTATTAGCACCCAGATTGTCCGTCGTACCCGACGGGATCCACGCTTGCAAAGAAAATGTTTCAAAGGGTGAGGGGATGAAAGTTGCTGCTAAAAGAAAGGAACTGGAACTGGAAAAGAAAACGAAAAGGGAACTGAATAGGAAATGAAAAGAAAAAATGTAGGGAAAATAAAGATTGTGCTCGAACGGGCCCTACCCCGCTGCCTACGTACCTCATCAGGATAATGAGGATCAGAGACGCCGTAGTTCCCCTAAATAGGGGTAAAAAAGAAATTGCTTTTGAATTAAGGCTTGAACTGCCTATGCCATTGCTCAGGTGTTGTAGACTCGAAAGACGAGTGCGTAACCGTCTTGCATAGTGACAAGTAGGAGCAAGTTCGCGTACGGAGCGAAGGAGATGAGAAAAGAATTCCCGAAGGAAAGACGCTTATTGTTTGTTTGTTTTTTTTATGAAGCTTTTATGAGTGAAATTTGCATAGGTAAGGGTACCTAAGCCTTACTCACTGGGGTGTGTACGTCTCACATCATCCCGAAATGGAATGCGCAAGAGGCACACCTATCTATGGAGGAAATCCCCAAATCTAGTCCCACAAGTGAAGGCTCAGACACACTGACCTATTAATATTTATTAAGTGTTTTTTTATGATTTTTGGTTAAGAAGTATTTTTTAGCTTTTCTTTGTGAAGTAATCTCATGATAAGACCTATCCACCACGAGAGATAACCCACACCTCGCCCCGAAACGGAATGCATGCAAGTATCTCATAGCAAAGTCTCATGTCACATGAAAAGACTCGACATTTATTAAAGTGAATTAAAATTAAGTTTGAATATGAGAAGAGAGGGCACCAAAAGGATCTTAAAAGGTGAAGAGTCTAAGGGAGACTAGAATCCTAAATGTTGTCATGCATGGATGAACCTAGGTTAGTGAGGTTTCAATTCTATCCTAATGAAGAAAGAAAGAAAGAGAGAAGAAGAAGGAAGAAGAAAAGGAAGAAAGGTCTAAGCCCAACAATCCCAAAGTTAGAACAAATAAGAATAAAAAAAAGAAGAGATGAGATTTGGAGATGTGGGAAACACATCCACACCTCTCACTTACCATAGCCCCTGAAATGGTTAGCAAAATCCAGCACATGCACATTAATAAAATCATGGCAATGACATGCTCAAAGGTCACACCAATCAAGATCACATAATTAGGCCACACATGGCACAAACAAGCATTTACGTGTCGAAAACACGAAAGCATGCATCAATCAGCAAGAAAATCACTCAAACAAACATGTTCAATGATCATATAATGATCCATGGTATTTAGAACAAGTATAGAGGTCAAACAAGCTTGAAATAAGATAAAAATGGCTCACTGCTTCAGTGTTAACCGGTTAACCGAAGCGTTAACCGGTTAACCATGTCAAAACCTGCATAAACACAACACAATTCAGGTGCGTTAACCGGTTAACCAAACCATTAACCGGTTAACGCTGTTAAAACAGCAGCAATTCTGCAGAAAATCAGCTTGCAACCAGCTTAATCAAATAATCCTGTACCAGACCAGCAAGCATTTGAACATGAAAATAGTGCATCAATTCACATTAAATGGCATCATCAAGCTTGTGAACATTAATACATAGATCTGGTTACCAATCAATCAATCGAGCGACACAAGCAAATATGCAAACATGCGGTGGATCTAAAGCTCAAGCATGCAAGTAAACTAAAAGAACAGAGCTAGATCTGAATTTAACCAACCTACAAAGCTGAGGTATGCTTTGGTAGTTGTTGATTGAGCTGAAAATGATAGATCTCGCGCAAAACTTCGAAGATCTGATGTTAAGCTTCACACTCCGTGCAAAATAAATGCAAGAACAAACTCTTGATGCAGAATTTTGGATCCAAAAGCACTTCTAGATCCAAAACCAGATCTGAATCACCACTAAAACCAGCAAAATGATGTAATGAAGTTATGGATGGAAGTCTAGTTCCAAGATCTACACACCTCAAGGCAAGGTTATGTGATCTTCAAAGAGGAACTTTGAGTGATTTGGAAAATTAGGAGAGAAAAGTGAGAGAATTGTGAGTGAGAGGAGTGAAAATTTAGAAAATGAGAGTGAAAAAAGAGGGGGATGTCCCTTTGGTTTGGAGAGAAATGATTAAATATGGTTTAGGTTTGGGGCCCAAAAATTTGGCTTGGGATCTAAAATTATGGTTTGGGTAGTGTGATTAGGATGTAGCAATGGGATTAGGCTTGGACAAGGGCTCTAGATCCTTCTCTTTAATTTACAATTAATTCAAAATGAATAAAATCAGAAAAATGAAAAAAAGAGAAAAAATCACACATGTTGAATTGCTGCTGGAAATTCAAAATTTGTGGCCGTTAACCGGTTAACCAATCCGTTAACCGGTTAACGCCAGTAAATTTTGAATTTCCCTCCTTTTGGTGGGAACCTTCAATAATAGGCCGATGCCAACCGTTTTGATCTGATTTTTATCCTCCATCCTTTATAATGCTTTGACCCTGATGTCAACCTTGTAACCTGCATTGTGAGCCTTGAATTTCCCTGATGATTGATCACATGCCTGATGCTGGAATATGCAAGTGCCATGCTTCATTTTTCTATGCCATATGCTAAGGACATGATATGTTCATGATGAATATGATGTGATATGATGCTTAAAAAGAAGAGGGAAAATTTGGGGTGTTACAGCTGCCCCTATTCAAACAACTGTTAATTTGAAAAGGACGGTAGCACGGGCTATCGACCGTTCAAGATAAACTGTGGTTGAATACCAAGAAGACCTGAAATTTTCACTCTGACGAAGAACGCAGAACTGGGAAATAAACCCTAACCAAATGACGCTTTGGTGACTGAAGTGGAGAGAAAGCAGACGAGCGCCTTCCAAGTTGAAACTTTTATCTGGAATCAGAATACTTTGACCTACGAGTCTTCTTCGAACAATCTTGTTACGCCAGGAATTGGACATACGAGCCCTCACATACTTTGCAAGAACGTATGACTTGAGACAGACGAATCTCCTTCGGATAAAAAAGAACCTGTTACGCCAGGACCGATGATGCACTTAAGTCTGTGGGATAGACATGCATAATCAAGGTAGACGAACCCTCTTCATATATTATCCATGGATATATGGTATAAGACAGACGAGCCTTCTTTGAGCGAACCTGTTACACTAGGTGCAACATTAACAATTGGTGCTTGAGTTAGACGAGCCTCCTTCGGATAATCCTGTTACGCCAGGACCGGTAACCATTTTTACATTTATTCCCACAGTCAGGATTTCAAACCTCTTCAATACAGACGAGTATTGGATGATCATCAAGAGAACACAGACGAGTTCCATAAGTCAATGATACAGACGAGTATCAGACGATGATCTAAGAAACACAAACGAGCGCTTCAGGCAATGATACAGGCGAGTATCAGCTACTCGTACAGACGAATACCTGAAATTCAAACACAGACAAACATTTGGAATAGCCATGCAGACGAGTACTAGGGTAATCAACACATATGGATACAATCTAACACAGACGAGTGTGAGAGATGATACAGACAAGTATCCAAACAATGCAGACGAGCTTCAAATAGATAACAAACACAGACGAGTGTTGGGGCATGCAGACGAGCAACAAGCAGATATCAAACACAGACGAGTGTTGGGAAGTGCAGACGAGCAACAACAAGTATCAAACATAGACGAGTGTTGGGATTGCAGATGAGCAACAGCAAATATCAAACACAGACGAGTGTTGGAAAGTGCAGACGAGCAACAACAATTATCAAACATCAAACACAGACGAGTGTTGGAAATTGCAGACGAGCGGAAAATAAAGCATCATGGGCCACTGCTGGGGGAAGCAAACGAGCAATGCCAAAGTAATAACATAGATGAGTGTTGAGAGATGCAGACGAGCAGCAATAAAGTATGAACACAAACGAGTGCTGGAGGAAGTTTCCCTGAGTGTTGGGAATTCCTCAGATATCCTCTATTGGTGACAAGAGTTCTGACAAATAAACTCTGTGGGGAATAGGCCTCCCACTGCTTGCTGGGTATACTCCACTGGGGAAGGTGAATTGCTTGGGCTACCTGCCAAGACTTAGCTGGGGAAAATTCTACTTGGGAGAATGTGACGCCATCCTGCAACCTGCAACAACAGAAAACACAAGTGTGCCCCGGGGACTTGCATGGTATGATCTGTTCATCCATCGTCACCCGACACTCAAAGGAAATTTCAAGTGTTTCCCTGCATGTCATTTTCTTTCAAATTATCACCATGTTTTAAATGCAATGCTATATTTGCCAAAAATTCAGGACATTTTGCAAACAAACATAACACAGCTTTTTGACTGAATATTCTTTTTATTGAAAGGCCTCTGAATAGGCAAAGATTTACATCAGGAAGCAACCACCTGGAAAGAGGTATCCACCATAAAATTGAGAAAACAAAACTATCCTAATGGCAATGGGCACGGCATCCCAATGAGTTCCCTTTCTGCTATGACCAGCATGTCTTCAAAACTCTCCATTCTTGCCTTTGCTTTCTGAGAAGATAAGGGGATTGATTCCTATTCTTCTGATATTGTCAAGTTGTACAAAACGTGTACGAAACGATGATTTGATTCAGATTAACCGGATCGCAGTTGTTCGCTTATTCCCTTATTTTGCGTGGATCGCCCTTTCGGGTTTTCAATCCACCGGGATACCCTTTTTTGCCTGAGTTGTCCGATGTGGCTTTTCAACTCAACGGGTGTACGTATTTTTTTTATTTTCCCTAACTTTTGCCCGAGCTTTTTATTCTGTTTTTAGCTCGCCGGGATGCCCTTTTTTTGCCTGGACTTTAATTCTATTTTTGTGTCCAACGGGTCCTTTTATGCGAAGTATTTTTTAACTGCGTCCGAGTTGACAGGGGATTGGAAATCTTCTCCATCCATAGTGGTGAGCATCAGTGTTCCACCTGAGAAAACATTCTTTACTATGAATGGTCCTTCGTAGTTTGGGGTCCACTTGCCCCTGTGATCTGAACCTGGAGGAACAATCCTCTTGAGCACAAGCTCTCCCACCTGATACTCCCGAGTACGTACTCGTTGGTCGAATGCTCGCTTCATTCTCCTCTGATAAAGCTAACCATGACAGATAGCCGCTAATCTCTTTTCCTCAATTAGACATATCTGATTTAAATGAGCACGCACCTATTCAACCTCATCAAGCTTCACATCCATCATCACACGCAATGAAGGAATCTCTACTTCAACAGGCAAGACTGCCTCCATACCATATACCAAAGAGAAGGGAGTTTCCCCAGTTGACGTCCTGACTGATGTCCGGTACCCATGCCGCGCAAATGGTAACATCTCATGCCAATCTTTGTAAGTGACAACCATTTTCTGCAAAATCTTCTTGATATTCTTGTTAGCTGCCTCAACAACACCATTCATCTTTGGCCTGTAAGGAGAAGAATTGTGATGCTGGATCTTGAAGTCCCGACACAACTCTGCCATCATCTTGTTGTTCAAGTTAGAACCATTGTCAGTAATGATTCTTTCGGGCACTCCGTATCTGCAAATGATGTCCCTCTTCAAAAATCTGGCAACCACTTGACGAGTGACATTGGCATAAGATGCTGCTTCAACCCACTTAGTGAAGTAATCAATCGCGACCAAGATGAATTGATGACCATTTGAAGCAGTAGGCTCTATTTTCCCGATCATGTTAATGCCCCGCATAGAAAAGGGCCAAGGAGATGACATGACGTTGAGCGGGCTAGGAGGAATATGCACCCTGGCTGCATAAATCTGGCACTTGTGGCATTTACGATCGAATAAAAAACAGTCTGCATCCATTGTCATCCAGTAATACCCCGATCTCAGCAATTTCTTAGCCATGGCATGCCCTCCTGCATGAGTACCGAAAGATCCTTCGTGGACTTCCTGCATTAACAGGCTTTCTTTTTGTCTATCCACGCATCTGAGCAAGACCATGTCAAAGTTTCTCTTGTACAAAACCCCGTCTGTATTCAAGAAGAAGCTAGCAGCAAGTCGCCTTAAGGTCTTCTTGTCACTGGAAGATGCCCCAGCTGGGTATTCTTGATTTTCCAGGAATAGCTTGATATCAAAGTACCAAGGTTTCTCGTCAGACATTGCGTCTACAGAGAAGGCAGGAGCTAGAGCGTCAAGCCTTGAAATATCAATTCTGGGTACATAGTTCCAACACAAAACTTTGATAGACGAAGAAAGAGTGGCCAATACATCGGAAAATTGATTTTCATCACGTGGTATGTACTGAAGCTTAACTGTTGTGAAGAACGTCAACAGTTTTCTAGCGTAATCCCTATATGGAATTAGATGCTCTTGATGCATATACCACTTGCCGGTAACCTGATTGATAACGAGGGCTGAATATTCGAATATATCGAGGGTCTTAATCCGAAGATTAATAGCCTCCTCTATTACCATTATGCATGCCTCGTATTCCGCTTCATTGTTGGTGCAGCCAAAAGTAATTCTGGCAGCGAAGGGAAAGTGAATACCTTCAGGAGTAATAAGAATGACACCAACTCCACTTCTATTGATATTGACTGCCCCATCAAACATCAACTTCCATTTGGATTCAGGGTCTGGCCCTTCCTCCGGAAGTGGTTCCTTGCAATCGTTTGCTTTGAGGTACATGATGTCCTCATCAGGAAAATCAAACTTCATTGGCTGATAATCATCTTCAAGAGGTTGTTGTGCAAGGTAATCTGACAATACACTTCCCTTGATGGCTTTCTGAGAAGTATATTGTATGTCATACTCAGTTAAGATCATTTGCCACCTAGAAACCCTTCCGGTTAATGCTAGTTTCTCAAAGATGTACTTGACAGGATCCATTTTGGAAATCAGCAGTGTGGTATGAGTCAACATGTACTGTCTCAGTTGGCGAGCAGCCCATACCAAAGCGCATCAAGTTTTCTCGAGCAGTGAATAACAGGATTCACAGTCGGTAAACTTTTTGCTAAGGTAATAAATAGCGTACTCTTTTCGACCAGACTCGTCATGTTGGCCTAGAACACACCCCATTGACCCTTCTAGCACAGTCAAGTACATGATTAAAGGTCTTCCTTCAACTGGAGACATAAGAGTTGGAGGTGTCTGCAAATATTCTTTTATCTTGTCAAAAGCTCTTTGGCAGTCCTCATTCCACCTGACCGTTTGCTCCTTTCTTAGCAATTTGAATATTGGCTCGCACGTGGCAGTTAGATGAGATATGAACCGTGAAATGTAGTTCAACCTCCCTAAAAACCCGCTCACTTCTTTTTCTGTTCTCGGTGCAGGCATGTCTTGAATTGCTTTTACCTTTGTAGGATCTACCTCAATTCCTTTCTGACTAACAATGAAACCCAGCAGTTTCCCGGAACGCACTCCGAAAGTGCAATTGTTTGGGTTCAACCTCAGCTTATACTTTATTAGTCTATCAAACAGCTTCTTGAGATTGACCAGATGCTCTTCTTCATCTCGAGACTTGGAAATCATATCGTCCACATAACACTCAATCTCCTTGTGTATCATGTCGTGGAACAATGTGACCATAGCCCGCTGATAGGTTGCCCCGGAGTTCTTCAAACCAAAGGGCATGACCTTGTAGCAGAATGTACCCCACGGGGTAATGAACGTTGTTTCTCCATGTCTTCCGGCGCCATCTTAATCTGATTATATCCGGAGAAGCCATCCATGAAGGAAAATACCGAGAATTGAGCAGTGTTATCTACCAACACATCAATGTGAGGTAACGGAAAGTCATCTTTTGGGCTTGCTCTATTCAAATCCCGGTAGTCAACGCACATCCGGACCTTGTCGTCCTTCTTTGGTACAGGTACAATGTTAGCTACCCAAGGTGGGTAACTAGTTACGGCAAGGAATCCGGCATCCCATTGTAAAAACCCCAAATTTTCCCTCACTAAGTTCACACCATGGCTTTTGATCTTTTCATTTGCATTGATTCAATCATATCATATGATGTTGCACTTTTGCTTCACTGCATTGGTTCAAATTCATCTGCATCTAGGGTTTGTGATCTGAGCAATCCATGAGCCATTTGGGCCACTCCAAAGGTCTTCAATCATCTCAAGAGGGTCCAAGTATGTTCAAATATCATATTGTATCCTCCCAAGATCAAGAAAGTCAGAAAATCACAAGAACTGAGAAAGGCATGGAAGCAGAGTTAGGTTTAACTGCACAGATGACCTGAAATTAGGGTTTTGGTTTCAGAGGACATAACTCCAAATTTTTTTGTCATTCTTGTTTCTATTGATCTCTATATGGTATAAGGATCCTACATACCAATTTTCATGAAGAAATTCAATGGGGAAGGCATCTAACCAATAGATGACTTCTTGAGCAAGTCAATGTAAAATCAGGGCATCTGAGGCCCCCAATCATCCAACCAAAGGGTCTTCTCCATCATTTGGGTGTATATGATATTTATTTGATATTAGAAGAAGTTAGAAGTTCACAAAATTGAAGAATTTCAAGCCATTTGCAAAGTTGCCATTTTGGGAAAGTGACTTATAATGCAAACTTGCCATTTTGGGAAAGTTTTTCAACCTCCTCTTTGTAATTCAAAAATGCTTCAAATGAAAAATTATTGGTCATGAAAGTTGTAGATTGAATCATTCCCTTTTCAAAAAGTACAAGAAGTTGATCTAATTCATCATAGAACTCAAGTTATGGCCTTGCAAAGTTGGGAAAAATCACAAAATTTCACTTATGTACCAAAGAGGGAAACTTGCAAAAACTCATACCAAGTCAATTTGTGACCTCAAAGTGACTTCTAACCATTACACAAACATCATACATGACCTATAATTCAGAATTGCCCAAATAATTCTAGAGTTTCATGCCTTGATCATCAAGTATTTCAAAAGGGGCCAAAACCTTCACAATTTGCAAAACCACCCACAAACTTCATCCCACTTGCTATCTTGCCTCAATCTGAATTCCATGGACCTCCCTAAAGCCAGCTGCGCAGGACATTCCCTTGTCCTTGGCATTCCATGAGCCCATACCTCCAAGGACAACTTTGTTGACTTTATGCAAAATGAGCCATACCAATCACACTGCTCCACAACAACTCTCTGACCTATCAAGGATTGATACATGGACCAAAAGCAACTGAACACACACAACATCACAAGCTGAATCCTCCCACAACTCAGCATTCATCAAACTTCCCCTTTATGCATTTCTCTTCGAAACACACAACTCAGCCATCAAAACTCCAAACTTTTTCCACCATTCAACTACACATTCATCACTGATCATTTCCCACCCTTCATTTTGCCTTTAAACACCCCATATCAAAAATACGATTTTCACCTCCCTTGAACTGAACTTCAGCAAACTTCACATAGAGGCCATATAAACTCCAGCCAAGCATTGCAAACTCTTCAGGGGAACCATTAGAGGTGATTTGAAGCAAGGAACTGGTCAGAAAGCTCCAAAGGTGAAAGCTCCAGTTCAGGTATCACCAAGAACATTTTTTCCAGAAATCGTTTTTTATGCCATAGAAATGTTGCTTATGCTCCACTAATCATGATGTGCTTGTTGGTTTTGAAAATGATTGAGTTTTGAGCCCGAACCGTGTCTCTGAAAGTTTGACCTGAAAATTTGTTTGATTCGATTCTTGTTCATGTTGAAATATAAATGAGTTTTTGTGCTTGATTCTTGCTTAGGGTGTTTAGAGGGTGTGATCTGGAGTTTTAGAGGGTTTAAAATTGCCTAGGGAGAGAGTTAGTTTTTGGGCTCGCCGGAGAAGATGACTGGAACCACTGTTCCGGTCATCTGAAGGTCATTAGCCCTAATTAGGGTTTAGCCACGTGATTAGCTCAGTCTGAATATGGTGCGTTGGATTTGTTTTCACGCGCGTCCTCAATGGCAAGGATTTGTCATTTAGCCCTAATTTTAATTAATTAGGATAATTAATTAGGATTAATTCAAAATTTGCCAGAACCAATCCCAGCCGTCCCTTCGCGCGCCAAGTCTTTCCCTCCACCCCAGGTTTGAATCCTGGCCACCAAATGCGTTGACTTCACATTTAAATTGATTTTCTTTTCATTTTATTTGCATTTCTTTGTTCATATTAATTAATAATTTTTCTCATTCTGAAAATAATTTTTATTTTATTTTTTGCATAAAATTTGTATTTTTAAAATATTTAAATGTTTATTTTAATTAATTAATTAATGGAAATTAATTAATTAAAATGCCATTTAAGTTTCGAAAAATCACCAAAAAAATCACATTGCATCTTGACATGTTTAGAGACATTATCAAACCATTCATACAAATTTCTTTTTGGTTCTTGATCCATTTTGATAATTTCTTTAGATTTAGGGTTCTTAAAAATCATTATTTTTAACCCTAACTTAGAAAAATCTTTTTTGCCTATCCATGAAGATTTTGATGATGATTCTTTTTGCATTGCATTCCATATATCATGTAGTCTCTAGGATAAAATTGGCATGAATTTATCTTTCATTTTCAATTTGTTTTGCATTTTTCCTTGTGAGGTATCTTAAAACCCTAGCAAACTTAGAAAAATCATAAGTCCCTTAGGGTTTAGCTCCTGACCTTCCCCTTTGGGCAGTGAACTTGTATAGGTATAGGGTAACTTTGATCCCATTTTCAATTTTTTATCTCATGATTTGCTTCTAATTTTGAATTTTGCATCTCATGTGGTACATGAACCCTAATTTGTATCTTCATTTGCATCCATCTTACATAAGCTTGCATACATGAACTTGCTATGGCATTTTGTGCATCCACATGACACATGAGACATCTTAGGACACATTAGACCCATTCTTGATCATTTCCTCATCCATTTACCATGTTTTTGTTTTCATTTCATGACATATGCATTCATGAACTTTCATGATCCTTACATGTCTCATTTGCATTCCCATCCTTTGTATGATCATCCACATCTCTTAGTATGCTTTTGCATCATCCCATAGCATCATTTGCATCATGAATATGCTTCTGACTTTGGTTTCCATCTTTGCATTTCATCTCCTTTTCAATTCATTTCATTTCCTTTTACTAACTTTTCAAGTGGTAAGTGTTTGGGAAGTGAACTTGCCTTCACTTCTCATAATCTCTTCTCATATCTATTATGCATCATTGCTGCATTTTACTTGTGAATTAGAGTGAGCTTGCTCATTCATGTTCCATCCTCACTTTCTTTCTTCAAGCAACTTATCTTCTTAAGTGAAGTAAGTTGCCTTGCTTCTTTCTGATTCTCCTTCTTTCATCCTGCTTCTTCCTTGGTGGCTTTTCCTTGAAGATCTCTTGCAAGCCTCATAAACCCTAGGAATACCCAAGCATGATAACAATTAGGGTTTGATTTAGTCCCCCATTAGTTTTACCTTTGTGTCATCTTTGTGTCTCCTCTTCTCATCTCTCAATCAAGGACTAAACCCTTAAGGCTTTAAGGCTTTGTGATTGAGATTATGCCTGTATCCTTCTATTAGGATGGAGTGCATAACTTCAATCCTAAGTGTTAAACCCTTAATGTGTTTAAATCTCTTAATCAATCCATCTAATAATCACTAAGACATCAAGCTTGTAACTTGGGCCTTGCATTAGGGTTCTAATTTTTCCTTAATTGGTTAAGAAGCACTAATCATAGTGTTAATGGACAAGTCCGCCTCAAGTTGTCTTACAAACCATAAAATTCACTTCTTAATCTTACCATTAATTAAAATCCAATTTAATAAAGGTTTTGTTTTGTCATGGGATTAATCCCTAATCATTGATTAAGCTTAGTTATCTTCCTCAGCTTAAATGTTCTCATCTATTATCCTTCTATTAGGATGGTGTAATGGGTCCATTAAATCCTTTATTATGGATTAAACTAATTACTTAACACTAAACAAAAATATCAAAAACATCTAAATAATCACAAGTAGGTTAATGATCTTAATCCTGCATCAAGGTGGTTAAGTTTGAGGTGTTTATCTCATACTTAGGGTATTATCATTACCCCTAATCAGAGGGAAGATGTGATAAGTTTACTAACCCTTGGTTTTGGCTTAAGCTCATTAACATATGACAAACTCCAAAAAGCAATAAAAGGTTGAAAATATAAAAAAACAAACAATAATCGTCTCCTTCGGGATTCTTTTCTCATCTCACTCACTCACAAACGAGAACCCGCTTCTTCCATCTAATGCAAGACAGTTTGCACCTGAGCCAGACAGGTCATATACTTGAGCATAGACAAGTAAGCAGTTCACAAGTCAATTCATTCTTCAGACTCCTTGAGTCGAACTACGGTGTTCTGACTTCCTCATTGCACGAGAGGATACGTAGGCATAACTTAACTGTTATCGAACAAAAGTCTCTGTACATTCCCCCTCTTCCGACATTATTCTTTAAGCCTCATAGTCTTGAGCTTTGATCTCTCTCCTTGCACTGACACTCCTTTATTTCACTTCACATTTCTTTTGCACTGACACTTGCATTCTTTTCCAGCTTTTGCACACAGAACAGCACTGACACTAACCCTTTTTAAACACAATTTTTTCAAGCGTGGATCCCGTCGAGTACGACGGACAATCTGGGTGCTAATACCTTCCCAGGTTGTAACCAACCCCCTTTCTCAGTTTCTCTGGTTCGCAACCGTCTTATCCATCGTTTTTCTAGGTTTATGCAGCATTACCTTTCCCTCGGGATAAAAATGCCTAGCTGACGACTCTTTTTACCTTCATCTTCATTTCCTCTTTCGCCGACCGTTCGCGTCTGTACCCCTTCTGACCAGGTGTCATTTGGTGGGAGCGACACCCATTGCTTCTGAACCTCCTCTTTAATCTTCATTGCCACGTCAGGACGAGTTCTTCTCAACTTCTGTTTCACAGGAGGACAATCTTCTCTGAATGGTAGCTTATGCACAACAATGTCGGTATCCAACCCTGGCATATCTTGATACGACCAGGCAAAGATATCCACATACTCTCGCAGCATACTAATCAGCTCTTCCTTTACTTGGGCCTGCAGACTAGCCCCAATCTTGATCTCCTACTTCACATCTTCAGTGTCGATGTTGATGATCTCAATTTCTTCCTGATGAGGCTAAATAACTCGTTCCTCTTGTTTCAACAATCTGACCAATTCTTCAGGGAGTTCACAGTCTTCCTCAACCCCTTCATCAGCTTGGTAGACAGGATTGTCAAAGTCATGCGTGGTCATAGCAGGAACGTTATCAATGGAATCCGGATGATCAACACTGCACAGATGATGTGCTTATTTCAGAATCTGCTTATTTTTTTTAAAAGAGATGCAAACACAAAAAGGAAAAACACATTGCCATTTTTATATTTTTTTGTGAAAATTTTAAAAACAAAAGAAAGAGAACGCAATTTGTCTGAAAATGTCCTTTATTTCATGGTAAAAATAAGTGCATAACAAACATGGTGGCCCGTACAATGGATCCTATCATTTTGGGCAGAATGCTGGATTTGACAATGCAGCATGATAAGAAAAGGAAACAAATAAATTACTCTGAGTGCCAGGTAACTTGGACGATGTCTTCAGCAGACCAGTTCTTCAGCTCCTCTCCGGGCGCACACGGATGAATCCAGTTGTCCCAGTCACCATCACTGTCTCCATCTTCATTTGTTGCACAGATTTGGTTGCGGTCGAGCATCCCAGCGCTTGTAAAAGTAATGGCTTTACCACTTGAAGACCCATTAGACCCACTAGGCTGATAACCCAAACCAAACTTGTCGTCTTTCTTCTCTAACTCCAGTAATTTTCCCCAGCCTTGGGCACTTCCTGCCTGAACCACTTCCTTCGCCTGCTTGTAGGAATGAATGGAGGTACCTTCTTTCTCACTGCTTCTCTCTACAGGAGTCAAGATGCTGACATTAACTGCTTCGAAATCCTGAAATAGTGTCTCGTGGATCTCTCTGTCCATCTCCACATATTTGTAAGTTGATAAGTGGCTTACAAAGATGTCTTCCTCTCTGCACACTGTGATTACTTGGCCATCAACCACATATTTGAGCTTTTAATGCAGAGTGGATGTTACAGCTCCAGCAGCATGAATCCATGGGCGCCCTAACAAGCAGCTGTACACGGGCTGAATGTCCATGACGTAGAAGATGCTTTTGAATACTTGAGAACCTATTTTCACGGGTAACTCAACTTCTCCAAACACTGACCTTCTGGACCCATCAAAAGCTTTGACAATCAAATCACTAGGTCTTAGGACGATACCATCAACATTGAGCTTCATTAATGCTTTCTTCGGAAGTACATTAAGAGAAGAGCCTGTATCAACAAGGACATGCGACAACACAACACCCTTGCACTCCATAGTAATATGTAGTGCTTTGTTATGGTTACGGCCCTCTGATGTAATGTCTCTATCTGTAAAGCCCAGCCCGTGGCTTGCATTCACACTGCCCACTACAGCTTCTAGTTGATTAACAGTTATTTCTTGAGGAACATAGGCCATCTGCAATACTTTCAACAAGGCTTCTCTATGTGCAGGAGAACACATCAGCAAAGACATAATGGATATCTTGGATGGCGTCTAGTTCAACTGTTCGACCACCTTATAATCACTCTTTTTAATTATGCGCATAAATTCCTCGACCTCCTTCTCAAAGGTCCAATGTCCAGCAACAAGAGTTGTTGTTTCTTCAGTCGCAGTTTGCTTCCCTTTAGCCTTTTCCGAAGCCTCGACCTCAGGATCTCCTCTTAGAACTGGGGGAGAAAATAGACGACCACTTCTCGTAAAACCTCTGACCCCTCCGACGTTCACTACAGTCGGGTCAACAGCAACAGACTTACTCTCAACTTTCTGTCCTGCCACGTACACATCTAGGCCGTAATGCCATGGAATGGCTCTATCATCTGTATAAGGAACAGGCCCAGGAACAGTGATAGTCACAGGACTGACTTCAGGAGCATAGATGGTCACAGGTTCTCTTCTAGCAGGCATCTTAGCTGGATTATAGAAAATGGTTATACTGGACACCTCATCAACTTCATTACCAACTTTGCCAAACTTCAAAGATCCTTCATCAATCAGATTCTACAACCCCATCTTCAGGTCTTCACACCCGTTCTCTGAATTCACACACTTTTCACAATTAGAACTGCATCCCGGAAACACCTGTCCTTTCAATAGCCTCTCCTTCACTACCAACAGCGGAGTCTTCACTTCTTCTATGCCCAGAATCAGACTTAATTTCTCACCACTATCAACAGCATGTATTCTAGCCCCTCCATGATTCGGAATAGGGTTTGAAGTAACATTTGGTGGTGGTGCAAAGTTAATCGCCTTGGAGTCGATCAAATCTTGAACTTTGTGATGTAGCGCCCTGCACTTCTCAATTGAGTGCCCGGGTGCCCCTGAATGGAAAGTGCATCTAGCATTGACATCGTACCCCACTAGAATCTCTCCAGGTGGTGGTGGTGCCAAAGTTCTCAATTGTATCAAATTCAGGTCCAGCAATCTCGATAGCAATGCAGCATATGTCATGGGAATTGCCTCAAGCACCCTATTAGCCGGGCGAGTCTACCTTGGCTGATAAGGTCTTTATTGATAGTTGTTACGTTGTGGCTGTTGTTGTTGTTATTGTGGTTGTACCTGTTGCACAGGACTGGAGCGAATTGTGACTGATGCCACTTTCTCATATGATCTTCTATATCCTCGGCCCTGTCCTCGGCCAAACACAACATTGGTCTCACCTTCCCTCCTTCTCGGGGGTCCGCTGAAAGCTTTTCTTAATCCACTAGAACTGCTCGCACTTGTATCCTGAATCTTTCCCATCTTTAACAAAGTCTCGACCCTCTCTCCAGCAATTACTATGTCATTGAACTTGGTAGCCGAACAAGACGCCAATCTTTCGATAAATACTCCTTGCAATGTCCCCGTAAACATATCAGCCATCTCATTCTCCAACAATGTTGGTTGCACTCTGGCAGCGAGCTGACGCCACCTTTGAGCATATTCTTTAAACCCCTCCTTAGCAGTTTGAGACATGTTTTGCAATTGAGTGCGATATAGAGCCATGTCCAATTTGTACTGGTATTGCCTCACGAAAGCCTCTGCCAGGTCCTTCCAGCTCTTAATATTGGCTCTACTTAGCTTCATATACTATTCCAAAGAGGCCCCAACCAAGTTGTCCTGGAAATAGTACATCCATAGCTTTTCATCACAGTGTAGGCAGCAATCCTTCCTACAAAGGACTGAAGGTGAGTCTTTGGACACGCTGTGCCATTGTACTTCTCGAAAATTGGAACCTTGAACTTGTAAGGGATTCTAACCCCAAAGAGTTCTGAGATTGAATAGCCTTGATCTGTTCTGCCATCTCCTCAAACTTCCTGTTCATTTCAGCCCCCTGGCCTTCAGTTTAGTCCAGCAACGTAAACTGTTCGTCTTGACCGTCCATCTGTACATTGTTCAGTCCATCATTGATTATGGTAACCCCTGGCTGTGTTATAGGGATTTCAACTGGACGGGCGCCCGCACCGTTACGATTACCTCCATCAACAGTACCGTTGTTCCAGGCTTGACTATTTTCAACCAACTCACGCAGACGTTCCTGATTATGACCCATTCCTGCCATCAAGGTCATAAAATTGTCCATTCTCAACCTCAGGTCAGCTAAATCAGCTTGCATTTGATCCATGACTCTTTCTCTGTTGATTCTTGTGGGATATCTGTGTATGAATGGATGTTCTCGAACTTTCCTGGGAGCTATAGTGCCTGAAACAGAAAAGACATTAGGAACTGGTGACCATACCTGCAAAACAAGAAAACAGGTGATATGCATGCAATGCAGTTGTTTATGTTTTCAATTCCAGGTCATTCAGGCCCCGGTTCCGGTATTTAGCAAAGAAAACCAGATGGATACTGATTCTCGACTTTCAGAAACCTTCGCATAGAAAACACATTCAGACCATAGCAGCAGGCACATAAAAAATGGTGAACTGAAAAACTGCATAACATAAATCAACCCATTTAGGCAAAAATAACATAATTCCCCGTAGGGTACAAGTTTCTAAGAAGAAAAACAACCAGGATTCCTACAACATGCCTGTAGGTAATCCAAATACAAGGGAAACAAACTAAGAAGCAAGACCACTTCCTGAGAACCCTGAACCTCCCTTACTAAATCCCAACTCAGACCTAGCCTTCTTGACTCCAGCCATCAACTTGAGGTCTTTAATCTCTTTAAGTGCTGCTTCTAAGGCTTCCTGACTATCTGCTAACTGCTGAGTCTTCTCCCTTCGAATCTGATGAGCTTGTTCTACTTCTTTCTTCTTGAAAGTCATTTGCACCTCGAAAAATTCTTCTTTTTCTTTATATCTCTTCAACTCCTGCTTTCTTTGTCCCTGCAACCAGACAATAGACTAACGAGCTTCCTTGAGAGTCTTCGAATTCTTCTTTCGTTCTGCTTCTCTTTTGGATTCCATCAGACCTAACCTGTGAAAGTGAGCTTCCCTTCCAGCAAACTCTTTCTCCTTAGCTTCCAAAGAGGCTTGTATCTTCAGCAATTTCTCTTCAGCTTCATTCTTGGCCCAGTTGGCAAGATAATACAAATTTACCATTTCAGCATTCTCCACTCGAACTTCATGCAGCTGGGCTTCCAATTTCTTGAACTCTTCTAAACACACAATATCAGTAGGCTCAGCAGCTGGAGGAACTGGAGGTGAGAATGGCAGCAATACCTTTCTGGCTCTGTCTTTCAACCAAGCCTCATACTCCGGGAAGGTTTGATTGTTGCACTTCTAAAACTAGCTATCCCTTCTCCCTTGATACACTTCCAAGCTCCAGCAACTTTCCTCACTAAAGGCATATTGTCCTTTACCGGGAAGTAGAAAATAGGGGTCAATTTCAGTTCTTCTGGTACCTCTCTCAAGGCATATCCCAACTGTCTTCTCAACAAGATCGGGTTGTAATTGATCCCTCCAGTTACTCCCAATAAAGGTACACTAAGATAACTCCCACAGCTAGTGATGAAACGGGCACCCTGAAGCCTCTGAGTAATCCACCTGACATCCTTGGCAAGCAACTTTTCCAGCTTCTGAGCCCATACCAAGGTATGATCACTAAACACTCCAGTACTAGGCAGATGCCTCATGAACCACATATGAAATAAATGAGCGCATCAACGAACTAAACCTCCCCTTTTCTTCCCAGTATTGTAGTGCACCGAGTAATACAAATCTCCGAGCAACGTAGGCACATGATTCTTCAGCAAAAAGAGATGTATGGCATTCATATCTATGAACTTCTCCATATCTGCAAACAAAATAATGCCATAGATAGAAAGAGCCAAGATAGCACAGACAGAATCCCATTCCTCCTCAACAGCCAACTCTTCCACCTTCTTTACTAAAGCCTCTAAAGAAAACCCAGGTACACCTCCCTTAATGATGGTCATAGAATTCACAGCAGAAGTGCTCAAATAAAGAGCCTTGGAAATAGCCTCAGGTGCAGGTCTGCTCATCTCAGCATTGAACGGAATCTGGTCTCGAACAGGAACTCCCAAGATCAAAGCATACTCCTCCAACAAAGGACCTAACTGAAAATCAGGAAAAGTGAAACAACAAAGCTGAGGATCATAGTACTGCAGCAGGGTATGAATGTCACTTCTCTCAGAAGGATCTAACTCTACCACCACATCCAGAATACTCCCATAAGCCTTTCTGAACATCTCTACATGATTGGGTGTAATCAGCTCCACCATCTTCTTTAACAGGCCAACCTTAGTGTCAAAAAACTTGAAATGAATATTCTGCTTGCGAGGATCTTCCATCTCTGAACAGGATACTAGAACCGAAAGCAAAGATATGAACCTGTGAATGAAAATAAAACATGATTAATGATGAAATGATGCAATGCAAATGCAAATGCAAAGACATATGATCCATCTGGGACTGTCTGGATTCTAAATGCCAAGGCCAAGTGATCAGGAACCCAAATCCTCTGGATAACAACCCATAAAAACTCAGATAACCTCAGATACACCCAATCTAGAACCAGATAAACTCAAGAACTCCGGAACCAAAGTAACTGTATTAGAACATGAAACTGCACTGGTAACAAGGGTATGATGGAGTCAAGGGTTCCTTCAAACCTGTAAACCCCTCCCAATATCACAGGTGTGCTCCGGGTCAAACATCACGGACTCTCAAAGCCGAATAGCAATAATACTTTCACCATTACCGAGAAATGGCTAATGACCAAATCAGGGAATCGGTTTGGCATTATGTACCACGCAGGGAGGCCTCAGCTGAGTCCGGGAAAAACAAGCATCCCCTATAAGTTCCCAGCTTCGAGTGCTGAAATCGAGAAACAATAGTACATTCAGCCCGTAGGATACAATACTAATGTCATACGACCAGATGCTTTGACTGGAATCCTATAAGAGAACCAGGCCATCCTATGCGAGTTCCCAGCGGACCCTCGGGTGCGAATGGGTTTGCCACAAAATATGGTATGCCACTGCCACCACTGGAGAGGGTTGTTTCCACAAAGGTTCTAAATGATCGGTCCCCAGATGCACATAACTATCAAGGTCTTATCCCGAAGTGGAGGAAATCCCCACACAATATATTTCCAAGACGGTCGCAATCTGGGCGTGAAACACATCGCCACTCATCATGTCACATGTGAGTACAATACGTCCACTCTAATTCTATAGTGATCTCAAGCCGGGTACTTGGCTTATTTCTCAGAAACAATATCACCCGAGCCCACCAAACAGAAAACCAGTCCAGACAGTCCATTATGATATATATGATGCGGAAATAAATACTGAAAACTGTAAATAAAGCTGTAAATAAAAATGTAAATAAACAACAGTAAAATACAACACATAACAACAAGTAATCAACACCCAAAGAAACAGAAACAAGCAAGCGCTAGGAGAGACTCACAGGGGAACCAAAGATTCTGGGTTCGATCCCCAGCAGAGTCGTCAGCTGTGTCGCCAGCTGTCGCTCCCCGGAATTCCATCCTGGTACAAACGCGAAAGTGGTGTGGAAAAGAATAGAGTCGCCAGCCAGGCATTTTTATCCCTAAGGAACAGGGGTGGTAATGTTGGACAAACCAGAAGAAAGAAAAGGAAGGACACGGGTCCTGCGAACCAAAGAGACTGAGTTCGGGAGTCGGTTACGACCTGGGAAGGTATTAGCACCCAGATCGTCCGTCGTACCCGACGGGATCCACGCTTGCAAAGAAAATGTTTCAAAGGGTGAGGGGATGAAAGCTGCTGCTAAAAGAAAGGAACTGGAACTGGAAAAGAAAACGAAAAGGGAATTGAATAAGAAATGAAAAGAAAAAATGTAGGGAAAATAAAGATTATGCTCGAACGGGCCCTACCCCGCTGCCTACGTACCTCATCAGGATAATGAGGATCAGAGACGCCGTAGTTCCCCTAAATAGGGGTAAAAAATAAATTTCTTGTGAATTAAGGCTTGAACTTCCTATGCCATTACTCAGGTGTTGCAGACTCGGACGACGAGTGCGTAACTGTCTTGCAAAGTGACAAGTAGGAGCAAGTTCGCGTACGGACCGAAGGAGATGAGAAAAGAATTCCCGAAGGAAAGACGCTTATTGTTTGTTTGTGTTTTTTATGAAGCTTTTATGATTGAAATTTGCATAGGTAAGTGTACCTAAGCCTTACTCACTGGGGTGTATACGTCTCACATCATCTCGAAATGGAATGCGCAAGAGGCACACCTATCTTTGGAGGAAATCCCCAAATCTAGTCCCACAAGTGAAGGCTCAGACACACTGACCTATTAACATTTATTAAGTGTTTTTTTGTGATTTTTGGTTAAGAAGTATTTTTTAGCTTTTCTTTGTGAAGTAATCTCATGCTAAGACCTATCCACCACGAGAGATAACCCACACCTCGCCCCGAAACGAAACGCATGCAAGTATCTCTTAGTAAAGTCTCATGTCACATGAAAAGACTCAACATTTATTAAAGTGAATTAAAATTAAGTTTGAAGATGAGAAGAGAGGGCACCAAAAGGATCTCAAGAGGTGAAGAGTCTAAGGGAGACTAGAATCCTAAATGTTGTCATGCATGGATGAACCTAGGTTAGCGAGGTTTGAATTCTATCCTAAGGAAGAAAGAAAGAAAGAGAGAAGAAGAAGGAAGAAGAAGAGGAAGAAAGGTCTAAAGCCCAACAATCCCAAAGTTAGAAAAAATAAGAATAAAAAAAAAGAAGAGATTAGATTTAGAGATGTGGGAAACACATCCACACCTCTCACTTATCATAGCCCCTGAAATGGTTAGCAAAATCCAGCACATGCACATTAATAAAATCATGGCAATGACATGCTCAAAGTTCACACCAATCAAGATCACAGAATTAGGTCACACATGTGTAAACACCCCAAATTTGCCCTCACCCATTCACACCATGGCTTGTGATCATTTCATATGCATAAACTCAATCATAACATCTCATACCACATTTTGGATTCATTGCTTTGGTTCAAAGTCATCTGCATCTAGGGTTTGTGATCTGAGCAATCCAAGAGCTTTTTGAAAATGGTGAAGAGATGAGAGTTTAATCTTGTTCTGAAACTTTTTGCCCTAAAACTAATTTGATTCGATTCTCATTGTTTAGGAATGATAAATGTTGTTTGAATGGGGGTTTTGATTCGTTTTTAAGTGGGGATCATTTCTGTTCAATTAGAATTTGTTTTAGATGCGTGTAGAGGGAGTTTGTGATTTTGAGTGATCGGAGAAGATGACCGGAACACTGTTCCGGTCACCTGAAAGTCATTAAGGGCTGGATTAGGGCTAATTAATTAGGGTTAGTGAGTTTGAATGCTGACCCTTGGATATGGTGCCAGGTCAAACGCGCGCGCAACAAGTTTAAATGAGGGCCTTTGGATCTGATTACTTTTCTATTTTCAGATTAAATTTAATTTTATTTTCCCTTTTATTCATTTAATTTCTCCATTTTATTTAAAATAGCAAAATCATTTCAAAAATTCTGAAATTTTTTATGCAAGCTATTATTTAATTTCAGAACACAAAAAAATTTTTATTTTTATTTTTTGCATTAAAAAAGTATTTTTAAATATTTAAAAGTTTATTTTTAATTAATTAATGAGAATTAATTAATTAAAAATACTTTCAGGTATTTAAAAATCACCAAAAAATTCATGAGACATTTAAAACCATTCAGAAACATTGTCCAACCCTCAAACCAAATTTCTTTTTTGATCTTGATGCATTTTGAGAATTTTTCATGGAATTAAAACCATTTTTATGCATTATTTTGATCCAAACTTCCAAAAATCATTTCTACCTAACCATTGAGAGTTGGGCCTTGATTCTTTTTGCATTGCATTGTGTTTAGCATGTAGTTTGTGAGATCAAATGGTCATGATTTGATTTTTCATTTTCAATTTGTTTGGTAATTTTCTTGTTAAGGAACCCTAAAACCCTAGAAAACTTAGGAAAATCATAACTTGAATTAGGTTAAGAGTTGGAACTTCTCCTTTGGGAAGTGAGTTAGTATAGGATTAGGGATCCTTTGAGTGCATTTTCAATTTTTTATATTGATGTTTGATTCTGATTTTGGTTTTTGTTTGTTGCTTTGATCATAAACCCTAATTTGGGCTTCCATATGCATTCATCTTGCATTTGCATTCATACCTTGACTTGCTATAGCATTTTGTGTATCCATTTGATTCATTTAACATCTTAAGACATATTGAAAGCATGTTTGATCATTGCATCTTGCATTTTCCATGTTGTATGCCATATGCATCTCATAACTTTTCATGTATGATCATGGTTCCAAATTTGTTTCATCTGCATCCATAAGCTTGTATGATCATCACCATGCCTTGTTTCATGTTGGCATCATCTCATAGCATCATTATCATCCCATATATGCTTCTGGTTTTGGTTTGACTCATGTCATTTCATCCCATTTTGCATTGCATTGCATTTCTTTCATTAACTTTTCAGGTGGTAAGTTATCTTGAGAAGTGAATTTGCCTTCACTTCTCATAACTTCTCTTCATTTCTTTTTATGCATCCTTGCTGCATTTTTGTTTATGTTTGAGATTGAGCTTGCTCATTCTTTTTCTTCTTACTTTCTTTCCTCAAGTGACTTGTCTTCTTCAATGAAGCAAGTTACTTTGCTTCTCCTGATCCTTTCATCTGCTTCCTGGTGGTTCCATTGAAGATTTCTCTTGTAAACCTCACAAACCTTAGGAACAACCAAGCATGACAAAGATTAGGGTTTTGATTAGTCCCCACTTAGTTTTTTCCTTTTTGTCTCATTGAGTCTTCTCTTCTCATCTCATAATCAGGGACTAAACCCTAAAGGCTTTAAGGCTTTGTGATTAAGTTTATGCCTGCATCCTTCTATTAGGATGGAGTGTATTACTTTAATCCTAAGTGTTAAACCCTTAATGTGTTTAACTCCTTCAAACAATTCACTTAATAATCATCAAGACATCACACTTGTAACTTGGGCCTTGCATTAGGGTTCTAATTCTTCCTTAATTGGTTAAGAAGGACTAAACCTAGTGTTAATGGACAAGTCCCCCTCAAGTTGTCTTACAAACCCTAAAAATCACTTCATCATCTCACCATTAAATAAAATCCACTTAATCAAAGGCTTGTTTTGTCATGAGTTTAATCCCTAATCATGGATTAAGTTGAGGAGCTTTCCTCAGCTTAAACATTCTCATCTATTATCCTTCTATTAGGATGGTGTAATGAGTCTGTTTAATCCTTGATTATGGCTTAACCTCATTACTTAACACTAAAAACACCAAAAACACCTAAATAATCACAAGTAGGTTAATGATCTTAATCCTGCATCAAAGGTGATTAAGTGTGAGAATCTGACTTCACACTTAAGGTACTCTCATTACCCCTAATCAGAGGGAGGATGTGATGAGTTTACTAACCCATTGGTTTAGGCTTAAGCTCATTAACTTGTGACAAACTTTCAAAAGCAATAAAAGACTGAAAACTCAAAAAACAAACGATAATCGTCTCCTTCGGGATTCTTTTCTCATCATCTTCACTCCTAAACGAGAACTTGCTTCTTCCGTCTAATGCAAGACAATTTGCACCTGAGCCAGACAGGTCATACACTTGAGCATAGACAAGCAAGCTGTTCACAAGTCAATTTATCTTTCAGTCTCTTTGAGTCGAACTACGGTGTTCTGACTTCCTCATTGCACGAGAGGATACGTAGGCATAACTTAACAGTTATCGAACAAAAGTCTCTATATATTCCCCCTCCTTCCAGCCTTATTCCTTAGCCTCATCATCATGAGCATTTAATCTTTGTTCATACACTGACACTATACATATTACACTTCACTTCTCTTACACTGACACCTGTACATCCTTTTCCAGCTCTTTTATACACAAATTGCACTGACACTACCCCTTTAAAACACAAATCTTTTAAGCGTGGATCCCGTCGAGTACGGCGGACAACCTGGGTGCTAATACCTTCCCAGGTTGTAACCAACCCCCTTTCTCAGTCTCTCTGGTTCGCAACCGTCTTATCCATATCTTTCTAGGTCTATGCAGCATTGCCTTTCCTCCGGGATAAAAATGCCTAGCTGGCGACTCTTTTCTTTTCCAGTGAGTTCACTGCTGTGTGTTCTCATTGTTCTTCTCGCCGACCGTTCGCGTCTGTACCATTATCTGGGCCATTTCCCATTTATCGGGAGCGACAGCTTGGCGACTCTGCTGGGGAGGTTTATACTGTAACCAGGGCTTCTGGTTCTTTTTGTGGGTTCCTCCTAACGCTTGTTTGATTGGTGTTTACTGGGGTGTTATGTGCTATCTGTGTTTGTATATTTGTTTTATTTACTGCTTTATGTACAGTTTTGTTTACTGCTTTCTTTATAGCTTTGTGCATATATATCATACTGTCATGTTGTCTGTGCTGGATCTGTTTTGTTGCTTTGGTGGGTGGGTGTTCTATTGAGAGTTGAGGTCCTATACCTGGGACCTGAGTGACACCTAGGCTAGAGTGGTTCATATTCTTTCCCATTCCATTTCGGTCTGGTGCGGGAATATGAAACACGGTTCAGATATGGGTTTCTTCTTGAGAACTCTGTGTTGCAGATTTCCTGTAGTACTAGGGCTATCTGGGAAGCCTGCTAAGTCTGGATGACCTTTAGTATTGACCTTCAGAAACTGAGGTGAATTAGAGGAGGATCTTTTATGGTTATTGTAAACACTGTACCCCCGGGTTAGAAGTGTTTACACTTCTCATAACTGTTCCAAGTCTGAGGATCCTTGTTTTAGAACATCACCTGTGAGAGGGTTGGGCTGTTTATAGGTTTGCAGGTACCCTTGACCTCAGCATACCCTGTTACTTTGTTTGATTAAGAGTACTCCATTTTGGAACAGTTCTTGTGATGTTAACCCTGGACCTGTGACTCTTTATTTGAGTCCCCCACCTTGGTTACTAGACTTATGAACCTCCATCTGGATTTCTTGAACATACATGGACATATATCAAGGCAGTTAATCAGATCCAGCTCAGTCACAAACCCTTGCATATCATTGGCATACATCCTCATTGCATCATTTTAACATGTGTTTATTTGTTTTTCAGGGTATCCATCCTATCATTTTGGCTTGGTTTTGACCCCTTCTTCAGCTTAGACCTGTCTTCATCAGTGCTTACTTCAGCTATCAGCTACCTGCTTCAGTCACCTGCATCACCAGTCTCAGCCTGTCAGTGGCCTATCTTCAGTGTTATTCTCAGCATCTGTCTCAGCAACATGGCACCTAAGAAAAGTAACATCTCCTATCACTTCTTTGAGCCTGAGTTGGCTAGCATCAGGAAGATTCAGACCCTGATTACTCCAGACCATATACCACTTTTCAGAGAACATTATGGAGGAATCCTTGATGTGGTTATGGATTTGGACCCTTCACAGAGGAGCTTGATACATACTTGCCTGCAGTTCTATGATCCCCCCCTGAGGTGCTTCACCTTTCAGAATTTTCAGTTGGGACCCTTGTTGGAGGAATATTCATCATTGGTTGGTGTACCTATCAAGGGTGGGATCCCCTTCAACCCTGAGATGGCTTTCCCAAGTAATGAGGAGATAGCAAAAGCATTACATCTGGAACCAGTTCTGATTGGGCAAAATCTGACAGCTAAGGCTGGAGTCTCTGGTTTTCATCTGGATTTCTTGACTTCTCAGGCTATTCTGAAGGCCTCCTTGGGGGAGTGGAAGGCAGTCTGTGCTCTGTTGGCCCTTAGCATATATGGGGTCATACTCTTTGCAGATGAGCCTAGGTTTGTTAGCAAGAATGCAATCCATCTTTTCATCCTGAGAAACCCAGTGCCCACCTTACTGGGAGATCTTTACTACTCTGTCCATCAAAGGAATGAAAAGCAAAGGAGTGAGATGTTGTGCTCCTTTGTTCCATACTTGGCTGCTCAAGCATTTGCCAAAGACTGATGCATTCTTGAACCCTCACCAGCAAAGAAATTGGGCTAAGAGGCTTGTTGCTCTAACCTCAGATGACATCAGGTGGTGTACTCAAAGCACCAAAGGCAGAGCCATCATCACAAGTTGTGGGCAATTTCCCAATGTGCCTCTGATTGGAGTGAAGGGTTGTATCAACTACAACCCTCTGCTATTCAAAAGACAACTGGGCTATGCATTAGTCCATCCTCCTAGAGCACAGGATCTGACTGAGACCCTTTATTGTGAGATCAAGCCTAATCTGGCTATTGTCAGGAGGGCATCCTGGGCCTGGGACAATGTGCAGACCAAAGGAGTAACCATTCTTGGAAGGTTCAATAATGTAGCCTCAGCCCAGTACTATGAGTGGTCTCATGTCAGGGCTCAAATTACTGGAATGCCCTTCACTATTGAAGATGTACATGGACCCTCCACAGCACCACCTCCAGCAACTGTCAACTTAGAGGAGTTTGAAAATTTGAAAGAGAGAAATGAGAAGCTGACTCAAGCTCTACAGAAGACCCTCTGGGAGAGGAGTGATGGTAGGTTGGATATTGAGAGGTTAGAAAAGCTGAAAGTGGAGCATTTGGCTAGAATTGAGAAGTCTGGGGATTATATTAAGAAGTCTAGGGCTGGAGAGCAGATCTTGAAGAATGCCTGCAAAGAAGCCCAATTCCAGAAAGCTAGGACTGATTTGTATCTGAAGGAGAGTCAGGCAAGGTGGGTCAGGATCACCGAAGCCCGTACTCAGGAGGACAAAAGGACTCAGGATAAGATTGAATAGATGGAAGCTAGTGCAAAAGAACAACAGGAAGCCCTGGCAGCAGCCCAGAGGGAGATCTCAAAGTTGAAGATTAGAGCTGGTGTAAAGAGGTCAAAGGACCAGAGTCAACACAAAAAACTAACTGCAACTATTATTACAAGGAATCTTCTCATTAGGAATCTTACAGAGCGTCCAGCTGATCCTGTGACTGAAGCACTTCTCAAGGAAGTTCAAGAGGATGATTTTGGCCTTGGTGTTTAACTTTTGCTTGTTGTTACTTTCATTTTATGTACTTTTTCTTTATGATGTATTTTTGACCCCTCAGAGGGCATATGTTGTAAGGAAAAACAAACTATGTATCATTTACCTTTTTGTAATATATGTGTTGGTTTTATCTGAATTCTTCAAGCAACGTCACAAGCATCTTCTTCAGGGGTCTGGAAAGGTCAAAACCAAGTACCAAGCCGGATACTTTGGAAACAAATAGACATACTGCATTGCATACTAAGCTTTTGTTTTGTTTTGTAGGTTTTGTTTTATTGTTACTAACTCTGTTGTGACCTCAGGAACTATTGCTCGACGTCGAGGGTTTCCACTCAACCGTCCACACAGATATCCCACCCGCAACAATCTTCCGGGCATACAGATGGACCAAATGCAGCAGGACCTTACAGAGGTCAGGAATCAAATGACCAACGAGAGGTTGGAAATGAGGAATCAGATGACACAATTTATGGAGGTGATGAACAATATGGCTCAAAGCCAGGAGAGGTTGAAAGCACTAGTATAGGGGAGGAACCAGGAAGACCATCATCCAGGGACTGCTGGGACAAGCAACAACGAAAGAGTCCAACCTCATGTTAATCCCCCAGTCTTTGGACCCCACCAGCATCCAGAGATCAACATCCCTGTCAATGTGCAAGGGACTGCCACAGCAGGTAGAGTACTGCAAGAAGACCCCCAGGAAGATCAGTTCACAGTGATGGGAGCTGGGGAGGAAGCCTATGACAGAAGGCTAGAAGAGATTGCTGAGAAACTAAGGTCTTTGGAGTCCCAGAATTCTTTGGGATTTGATGTTATGGACATGGGTCTAGTGGACGGGGTCAGGATCCCTCACAAATTTAAACCACCATGCTTTGAGAAGTATAACGGGACTTCCTGTCCACGGACCCATTTACAGTCTTTTCTGGGAAGGCTGAAGGCTTATACCATGGACGAAAAGCTATGGATGTTTTATTTTGAGGATAGCTTAACTGGAGCATCGAGGGAATGGTACTCCCACTTGACAAGAGCAACCATTAGGTGCTGGAAGGACTTAGCAGAGGCCTTCATTAGGCAGTACCAGTACAACCTGGATATGGCCCCCAACAGGACCCTCTTGATGGGGATTTCTCAGTCATCCAGGGAAAGCTTCCGTGAATACGCTTAAAGGTGGAGACAGCTTGCTGCTGCTGTCCAGCCACCCATGTCAGAGAGGGAGATGGCTGATATGTTCATGAACACCCTCCAGGGGACTTACATTGATAGGCTAGCTGCCTTCTCATCTACCAGCTTTGCAGATGTAGTCATAGCCGGGGAGAGAATTGAAAGCCTATTGAAGATGGGTAAGATCTCAGACAACGGTGCAAGCTCGTCCAACAACCCAAGAAAGCCTTTTGCAGGCCCAAGAAGATCTGGTGAAACCAATGATATCCACACCAACAGGGGCAGGCCCCAATATGTTCATAGGTCTATGGTAGCAGTCACCATTCCCGCTCCAATTCATCCCCAACCGACTTATCAACCTCAGCAACAGAATTACCAGCAACCAACTCAGTTTCCTCCTCAAAGAAATTACAACAACAGCAACACCAACAATAACAATCAGCAGAGACCATTCCAACAGAGGCCCTCTCAGGCCAATAGGGTGATCGATCCGATCCCTATGCCCTATGCCACATTACTGCCGCAACTCCTGAAACTCAACCTAGTTGAGCTAAGGACATTGTCCCCTCCAGATCCTAACAGTCTGCCCAGAAATTACGACGCCAGCGCCAAATGTGCCTTTCACTCAAATGCACCTGGTCATAGTACGGAAAAGTGCAGAGCTTTGCACTTGAAAGTGCAGGATCTAGTGGATTCCAAGGCTTTAAACTTTGCACCACCACCAAATGTCAACAAAAACCCTATGCCACACCATGGTGGTCCCCGAATCAATGCTATTGAAGAAGACAAGCCGTCTTACTTGATAACCAGTGTGGGTCAGATTCGGACACCCTTGGTGGAGATTAAAGCTCAACTCTTGGAATGTCAAATGTTCCCAGGATGTGAGTTAGGGTGTGCTTATTGCAACATTTCAGTGAATGGTTGTGATAACTTGAGGGATGGCATAGATGGTCTCATCCAGAGTGGCCTGCTCCAAATTACCACATCAGTACCTACCAATCCGGCAATCTCCTTAACAACAGTTCCAGAGTCTACTACAACTGCAACAACCATTGTTCCAGACAACTCTTCAGCGTCATCAACAAATGCCTCATCTGTCATTTCAACTGACCAGATATCAGTAAACGTCCCTTCTACAACTTCAGCACCCCTTCATTTGGAAACTCCTACAACAACAACACCCATTCTTCCAGCAATGTCTCCTACAACATCAGCAACAAACAATGCAAGTGTTTCAACAGTTACAATTTATTATGATCCTGCCAATGATTCTGCCTATAACTCACAAAGTGCCACTCCTACCAGAGCACCAGTCACAATATATTATGATCCACAGACTATCACGGTTCCTTCCGCAGCTGCCATCAGTCCAGTCACTGTCACAGTGCCTGGACCAGTACCTTATGAAAGCAGTAATGCCATCCCTTGGCATTACGGCTCTGATTTATACTGCGAAGGACAGAAAATCACTTTCGAATCATCAACTTCTTCACCACAAATAGACAATGTGGGGGGAGGCGGAGGCTTCACTCGAAGCGGACGTCTTTTCGCCCCGCAAATTCAAAGACCCACCGCCGAATCAGAAGCTGGTGCCAAGGCAAAAGGGAAGAGCATGGTGCAAGAAGAGCAGGTTGTTAGAGAAGCTTTGAAAACACCTTTTGATCAAGAAGTTGATGAGTTCATGAGAATCATCAAGAAAAGTGATTACAAAATAGTGTACCAGCTTCACCAGACGCCTTCCAAGATCTCTATTCTATCATTGCTTATGTGCTCCGAGGCTCATCGGAACGCACTACTCAAAGTCTTGCACGCAGCTTATGTGCCGGAAGAGATCACCGTCAATCAGTTGGAAGTTGTGGTTGGAAATGTTAATGCTAGTAATGGACTAGGATTCACCAACACTGATTTGACTACGGAAGGCCGCAATCATAACAAGGCTTTGCACATTACCATGGAATGTAAAGGTGCAGTTCTTTCCCATGTACTGGTAGACACAGGGTCATCCCTCAATGTCTTACCTAAAAAGGCCCTTGTGAAGCTGGAATATGAAGGATTGGCATTGCGTCCCAGCAACTTAGTAGTGAGAGCCTTTGACGGTTCTAAGAGATCAGTTCTGGGAGAAATTGAGTTGCCTGTAACGATTGGCCCACAGACTTTCAAAACGACCTTCTACGTGATGGACATTTAGCATGCCTACAGCTGTTTGTTGGGTAAACCATGGATTCACGCCGCCGGCGCAGTAACGTCTACCCTTCACCAGAAGTTGAAATTTGAGTGGGAAGGCCAAGTCGTTACTATTTGTGGAGAAGAGGATATTTTTGTTAGCCATCTGGCTACTTATAAATACATTGAGATGGATGGGGAGATCCACGAGACGATGAGTCAAGGGTTTGAGGCCCTGAATATTAATGAAACTTCTGCTGTACTTGGGACTTCCATGACATCCTACCAGCAGGCCCGGAAGGTGGTGGAAGAAGGAAACATTCAAGGCTGGGGCAAACTATTGCCTGTGGAGAAGAAAGAAGATAGATTTGGGTTGGGTTACAAACCAACTCAAGAAGATCAAGCAGAGGCTGCCAAGAAGCCCAACTTTGTTAGTGGGGGGATGCTCACCCCCGATGTTGTCAACAAATTGGAAGATGAGTCGGAAGATGAACGCAACCTGGAAAGCTGGATTCGTCCAAAGATCCCGGGGAGCAGTATCTCAAACTGGTCTTCCCAGGAAATTATAAGAGTTACTCCTGCAGAGTAATTATTATTTCTTGTATATTTTAAGCATGCATCAAGTCTTGCATCTTGCCCAAGATGACAAGACTCATTTTGTAATCAGGCCATCTGTAATTTTTTGTGCAACAAGATTAATCAATGAAATATCAGACATCTTTTGCAAATGAGTCTTTTTCTTTTCTGCTCACTGTTTTTCCATTTTTCTTTTTGTACAAAAAATAAATGGCAATGTTTTCAAAATGACAACTTTATTTCACTTTTCTAAACAAGATTAAAATCAATCACTAAAATGAACAAACTGAACCCTTGCAGAGAGTGCCTTCCAGACAGCACCGACAACAGCACGGCTATGACTTCGTATGACTCTGACAATCCGATCAATCAAGCTGATGAAGGGGTTGAAGAAGATTATGAACTTCCTGAAGAGCTAGCCAGATTGTTGAGACAAGAGGAGAAGGTTATCACTCCTCATCAGGAGGAGGTGGAAACAATTAATCTTGGTACAGATGAAGATGTGAAAGAAGTTAAAATCGGAGCCTGCTTACAAAACTCAGTGAAGAAACAGCTGATTGACCTGCTTCAGGAATATGTGGATGTGTTTGCTTGGTCTTATCAAGATATGCCAAGGTTGGACACCGACATTGTTATGCACAAGCTGCCTTTAAGAGAAGAATGCCCACCAGTTAAACAGAAACTGCGCCGTACTCGCCCAGACATGGCAATGAAGATCAAAGAGGAGGTGCAAAAGCAGTGGGACGCCGGGTTCCTTGCTGTAACTAGCTATCCACCGTGGGTTGCTAATATTGTGCCTGTGCCTAATAAAGACGGTAAAGTAAGGATGTGTGTTGACTACCGGGACCTGAACAGAGCCAGCCCGAAAGATGATTTCCCATTACCTCATATTGATGTATTGGTGGATAATACGGCCCAGTTCTCGGTATTCTCCTTCATGGACGGATTTTCAGGATACAACCAGATCAAGATGTCACCTGAAGACATGGAGAAGACAACTTTCATTACACCCTGGGGCACGTTCTGTTACAAGGTGATGCCATTCGGATTGAAGAATGCTGGTGCGACATATCAACGGGCTATGGTAACATTATTCCACGATATGATCCATAAAGAAATCGAGTGTTATGTGGATGACATGATTGCCAAGTCCCTTACAGAGGAAGACCACCTGGTAAATCTGTTGAAGCTATTCAAGCGTCTGAGGAAGTACCAACTGAAGCTAAACCCCAACAAATGCACATTCGGGGTGCGATCTGGTAAGCTGCTGGGCTTTATTGTAAGCGAGAAAGGGATTGAGGTGGACCCTGATAAAGTCAAAGCCATTCAAGAAATGCCTGCACCGAAGTCTGAAAAAGAAGTTCGAGGGTTTCTAGGTAGATTGAACTACATTTCTAGGTTCATATCTAACCTTACGGCAACTTGTGAACCCTTGTTCAAACTGTTAAGAAAAGAACAAACAGTCAGGTGGAACGAAGACTGCCAGAGGGATTTTGACAAAATCAAAGAATACCTGCAAGAACCACCAATCCTTATGCCTCCAGTTGAAGGAAGACCTTTGATAATGTACTTGACAGTATTAGAAGAGTCAATGGGGTGTGTGCTGGGCCAGCATGACGAGTCTGGTCGAAAAGAGTATGCAATATACTACCTGAGCAAAAAGTTTACCGACTGTGAACAGCGTTATTCACTGCTCGAGAAAACTTGTTGTGCTTTAGCGTGGGCTGCTCGCCGACTGAGACATTATATGTTGACCCACACTACTTTATTGATATCCAAAATGGACCCAGTTAAGTACATTTTCAAGAAGCCAGCTCTTACCGGACGGGTTGCAAGATGGCAAATGATTCTCACAGAATACGACATTCAGTACACGTCTCAGAAAGCCATCAAGGGCAGTGTACTATCTGAATATCTTGCTGAGCAACCTATTGATGATTACCAGCCTATGAGGTTTGACTTCCCTGATGAAGACATCATGTTCATAAAAGCAAAAGACCATGAAGAGCCTGTTCATACTGAAGGGCCTGACCCAGAAGAGGAATGGACTATGATGTTTGATGGGGCTGTTAACATGAATGGTCGTGGTGTTGGTGCAGTACTCATTACACCTAAGGGAGTTCACATGCCTTTCTCGGCAAAGCTCACCTTCAACTGCACTAACAACGAAGCTGAATACGAAGCTTGCATTATGGGTCTTGAGGAAGCCATCGACCTCAGGATCAAGACTTTGACTGTATTCGGAGATTCAGCTCTGGTAGTTAATCAAACCAACGGCAAATGGTACACACATCAGGATCATCTGATACCTTACAGGGATTATACAAGGAGGTTACTGACTTTCTTTACAACGGTCAAGCTTGAGTATATCCCTTGGGACGAGAATCAGCTTGCAGATGCTCTGGCTATCATTTCATCTATGATCAAAGTTCAAGCTGCCAACTTTGTACCTCAGATTTTAGTGTGTAGACTTGACAGACCAGCATATGTATTTGCGGCAGATATTGTCAAAGATGATAAGCCTTGGTTCCACGACATCAAGTGCTTCTTGGAGGATCAAACATACCCATCTGGGGCATCTTCCAATGATAAGAAGACTTTGAGAAGGCTTGCTGGTAGTTTCTTTCTGAACACTGATGGTTCCCTGTACAAAAGAAACTTTGATATGGTACTCCTCAGATGCGTTGATAGAACGGAAGCAGACTTGTTGATGCACGAGGTACACGAAGGATCCTTTGGTACCCATGCTGGAGGGCATGCCATGGCCAAGAAGTTGCTAAGATCAGGCTATTACTGGATCACAATGGATGCAGACTGTTGTGCCTATGCCAGAAAATGCCATAAATGCCAGATCTATGCGGATAAGGTGCATGTGCCTCCCAATCCTCTGAATATAATGTCTTCACCCTGGCCCTTTGCTATGTGGGGTATTGATATAATTGGCAAGATTGAACCGACTGCTTCAAATGGCCACAGATTCATCCTGGTCGCCATTGATTATTTCACCAAGTGGGTTGAAGCAGCCTCATATGCAAATGTTACAAGGCAAGTGGTAGCCAGATTTCTGAAGAGAGATATCATCTGTCGATACGGAGTTCCCGAGCGAATCATTACTGATAATGGTTCTAACTTGAACAACAAAATGATGGCTGAACTATGTCGGGACTTCAAGATCCAGCACCACAATTCTTCTCCTTACAGGCCAAAGATGAACGGCGCTGTTGAGGCAGCTAATAAGAACATCAAGAGGATTGTGTAGAAGATGGTAGTTACGTACAAAGACTGGCATGAGATGCTACCGTTTGCCTTGCATGGGTACCGCACGTCAATCAGAACATCCACTGGGGCAACGCCGTATCAGCTTGTGTATGGTATGGAAGCAGTCCTACCAGTTGAAGTTGAATTACCCTCTCTACGAGTATTGATGGATGTTAAGCTGAACGAAGCAGAATGGGTCCGGTCCCGATACGAACAACTGAGTCTGATTGAAGAGAAAAGACTGGCTGCCATCTGTCATGGGCAGTTGTATCAGAAAAGAATGAAGAGAGCCTTTGATCAGAAAGTCAGGCACCGAGAGTACCAAGTAGGAGATCTTGTGCTGAAGAGAATCCTCCCTCCTCATACAGACCACAGGGGCAAATGGACTCCAAATTATGAAGGACCATTTGTTGAAAAGAAAGTTTTCTCTGGTGGAGCACTGATGCTCAGCACCATGGATGGTGAAGATTTCCCGTCCTCTGTGAATTCAGATGCAGTTAAAAAATACTTCGCATAAAAATGACCCGCTGGACATAAAAACAGAATGTAAGTCCAGGCAAAAATAGGGCGTCCCGGCGAGTCAAAAACAGAATAAAAGACTCAGGCAAAAATAAGGGAAAATAAATAAAAAATGTACACCCGCTGAGTTGAAAAGCCGCACTGGACAACTCAGGCAAAAAAGGGTATCCCGATGGATTGAAAACCCGAAGGGGCGATCCATGCAAAATAAGGGAATAAGCGAACAACTGCACTCTGAATCCGTCTGTATCACCTACAACTTGGTAAGCCTCGAAAGGATCAAGCTTATGTCAGAATCAGTCTCCTTCAGAAAGTAAGACGAGAAGAACGTCAAAAGTCATACGAGTCATAGCAAGAGGAATCTCCTTAAAGCGTCGTCAACATTGCCAGCATTTCGTTTCTCAATTTGTAACAATCTCCTCATTTCAGGAGATATGTTTCTTTGACTGTATCATGCCAATTCAGGGCACGTGAATTAATAGAAACAGATTTTTCAGTCACACAATGTCTCGTATATTTTTATTCGCAAAAAGTGTCTGATATCTTTAAAATACTGATTGCATAAATACAGATGCTTATCTTTAAGAAAATAAAAACCCGTGCTTGCAGGGAATATACTTACTCTCAGAAGTATCTAACTCCTATGACGGAATCTGGTAAGGGATACCTCGGGATTACTTGTGCGTTTCTTGTCTTTGCAGGATTGCAGGTATCCGAAGCGCAACATGGGGCATGAAAGCTTTATCCCAGCAAGCTGGAAAATCAACACTCACTCAGCCTTAGCATTCCAAGTGCTTTCTCACCAGCTGAGTTGCCACTTGTTGCTTCTCCCAGCCGAGTTGCTAACCATTCTTCCTCAGTCAAGTACAAAAGTCAGGGAACCATCTCCCCACAGAGTCCTCAGCCTCTATCCAAAAGAGCAATGCACGAAGGAGTCACAACAGAGTGAAGAAAGCTTCTACAAACCCCCAGCTGGGTCCCTCATTACTGGAAAAGGCCTAACGTTGTCCCACTTCCCCAAGCAGAATCATTTCATCAGATTTACCAACGATCTCATCCCCAGCTGGGATGTTCACTTTAAGCAAGATCGACCAGAGATCTTCACAACATTGGGATCCGAATCCCGGATCCGTCTTCTCTTGCATAATCATGGCATTCGCATCATATTCACCTACAAAGCGTAGCATTCCATCTAATACGGAGCATTACGGCAAAAATCAAACATATAGCATAATCATGAGTCATGGTCAGAATCGAACACTTGTGAATATTATCAACCCCTCCACAATATACAGAATACTCCCCAGGTTCCCCAGCAAAAGCAGTTGCCTCACATTCACCAATACAAATACACACCCCTTGTAGCACCCGTCCGTGTCATATCCCCAGCAGAAAGCCAAAGATACTCCCTTTGCACTCCCAAACACTTATATATATACACTTTCCTTGACATCCGTCCATGCCGTTTTCCCAGTGCAGTAATGTAAACACTTTTTATACCAGATATTTGTTTATATGACACTCTTCTCCTTTCGACACTCGTCCGTGTCACTCTCCCCAACAGGTGGAACACTTAAATATTCATCACCCATACTTCATACTCATACTTATACAGATACCCGTCCGTATCTCGTATACACCATTTACATCCCCGCAGATTCAACACTAGTCCTTGTTCTCTGTTAACCAGTTGGTACTCGTCCGTACCATCATCTCAGAACATGCGTCAAGCGTTTGTTTCTACATGATACCCGTCCGTATCATAATCTTAAGGATGCTCGTCCGCATCTTTAATCCATACACTGTGTCTTCTTGAATATAGATACTCATCTGTGTCTACCATTCCCCAGAAGAGATTCTTTCAGATACAATACTCGTCCGTGTTCTTTGTTAACCAGTTGATACCCGTCCGTATCATCATCTCTGAACACATGTCAGTATTTGTTTCTACCTGATACTCGTCCGTATCATAGTCTTAAGGATGCTCGTCCGCATCTTCAATCTATACACAATACCGAACACTTATACCTTTTATTTCTTGGATATAAACACTCGTCCGCGTTTATTATTCCCCAGTAAAACAAATTTCTTTTTATCTGACATTCGTCCTATGTCATGATAAACCCTGAGAGCAGCCGTACCCTGCTAGGTGGTCGTCCTCCACCTCTTGATGGTCGTCCTCCATCATGCTCGTCCGATGGTCGTCCCCATCGTTGACCCTTTTATCCGACATCCGTCCTATGTCGTGATATTTAGCAGCCGTCCCCTGCTAGATGATCGTCCTTCACCTTTTGATGATTTTCCTTCATCATTTTATCCAATGGCCGTCCCCATTGTTGATTTTGGTTATCTGACATTCGTCCTATGTCATGACAAACCTTAAGAGCATCCGTCCCCTGCTAGGTGGTCGTCCTCCACCTCTTGATGGTCGTCTTCCATCATGCTCATCCGATGGCCGTCCCCATCATTGACCTTCTATCCGGCATTCGTCCTATGTCGCGATATTTCGGCAGCCGTACCCTGCCAGGTGGTCGTCCTCCACCTTAGATGACCGTCCCTCATCTTAACCCTTACAGAGCAGCCGTCCCCTGCTAGGTGATCGTCCTTCACCTTTGATGACCGTACCTCATCAGCTGTTTATTTCATTTATTCTTTAACCCGATGGCCGTCCCCGTCGTGGTCCCTTTTCCTTTTCCTGATGATCGTCCTTCATCATTTAGCCCGATGGCCGTCCCCGTCGTTGGTTACCTTACTTTATGAACTTGATGTCCGTCCCCATCATTTTCATTTAATCCCCCAGAGAATCTTACAGCTTTACTTGATGGTCGTCCCCATCATAATTCTTTTTATCCCCAGCATGTCGGTCGTCCCCGTCATCGCTTTATTTCCCGCACTTTTCCCAGCATGTCGGCCGTCCCCGTCATTGCTTGTTCCCCAGCAGTCGTCCTCTGCTCGACGGTCGTCCTCCGTCACCCGCACTTTATAATATACTTTATTTCCTTTTACAATCTATATCCCTTTTCTTCTTCATTCTGTGAGTGCAAATTTTGGACTGTCTTTGGTATTCAACCACAAGTTACCTTGTTGGCCTGCTAAGCCGTGGCTTACAACCTGCACAACTAACTCATGCTTGAATAGGGGCAGCTGTAAACACCCCAAATTTGCCCTCACCCATTCACACCATGGCTTGTGATCATTTCATATGCATAAACTCAATCATAACATCTCATACCACATTTTGGATTCATTGCTTTGGTTCAAAGTCATCTACATCTAGGGTTTGTGATCTGAGCAATCCAAGAGCTTTTTGAGCCACTCCAAAGGCCATCAATCACTTCAAAGGGGTCCATGTGTGTTCAAACATCATGTTATATCCTCTCAAAGTCAATAATGTCAAAAAATCACAAGAACTGGGAATGGTATGGAAGCAGAGCCAGGTTTGACTGCTCAGATGACCTAGAATTAGGGTTTTGGTTTCAGAGGCCATAACTCCAAATTTTTTGGTCATTCTTGTTTCTATTGGTCTCTATATGATATAGGGAGCATGCATATCAATTTTCATGAAGAAATTCCTTGAGGAAGTCATCTGATCAAGAGTTGACTTTTCAAGCAAGTCAGTGCAAAATCAGGGCATCTGAGGCCCCCAATGACCCAACCAAAGGGTGTTCTTCATCATTTTGATTGTATATGATCTTTATTTGATCATATAAGATGTTGGAAGTTCACAAAATTGAAGAATTTCAAGTCTTTTGCAGAGTTGACTTTTTGGGAAAGTTTGACTTTTAATGAAATTGCCATTTTAGGCAACTTTTTCAACCTTTACTTTTTGATTCAAAAATGCTTCAAATGGAAAAACTTTGGTCATGAAAGTTGTAGAATGGATCATTCCCTTTTCAAAAAGTACAAGAACATGACCTAATTCATTTTGGATCAAAAGTTATGGCTTGTCAAAGTTGGCAAAAATCACTAAATTTCAAGTTATGCACCAAATGGAAAACTTGCAAAATCTTGTATCAAGGCAATTTGTGACTTCTAATTGATGTCAAACCATTACACAAACTTCACACAAGCCCTAAAAATCAGAATGGGCCAAGAGTTTCTCACATTGTTTGGCCTTTGGAGCAAGATCTTTTCATGAAAACCAAAGGCAAACCAAGTTGCAAAAAGCTCATGATCACTTCTCATCCACTTGCTGCCTTGGTTGCTGAACCACCCTATCCTTTCCCCTCACCATGCTGCGCAGCCTACAGCCCTTGTACTTGGCTAGAACAAGACCCATGCTTTCTCTTACACAAAGTTGACAATTTGCAAAAGTAGCCATACCTATCACAAAAGGACATGTCACATCTTCTGACCAATAGGATTAGTTTATACAAACCAAATGCAAGCAAAACATCACAAGACACAAGCCTGAAACAAGCAGGAACTCAGCATTCTCATTTTCCACCCTTGGAGCAAAAGCTTTCGAAACTCAGCATACAAGCCACAAACACTTAAACAAACTTCATAGATCAACTCAACTCATCACCCTGATCACAAAGCACCCCTCATCCCTGCCTAAAACTGCCTAAATCATAAACACGATTCCCACCTGAGCTGGAACAGGACCTGTTCAAACTTCCAAACCAGCCAACACAAACTCCTTCTAAGCATCCAGACATCATCAAGGGACCAAAAGGAGTGGATTGCACCAAGAGAAGAGGCCAGAAAGTTGCAGACTGAAAAGCTTCAAACTCAGGTAGCTCCATGAACATTTTTTCCAGAAATGATTTTTAGAGTTCCTAAGTTGTTCTTCATGCTTCCCTGATCATGAATATGTTATTGGTTTTGAAAATGGTGAAGAGATGAGAGTTTAATCTTGTTCTGAAACTTTTTGCCCTAAAACTAATTTGATTCGATTCTCATTGTTTAGGAATGATAAATGTTGTTTGAATGGGGGTTTTGATTCGTTTTTAAGTGGGGATCATTTATGTTCAATTAGAATTTGTTTTAGATGCGTGTAGAGGGAGTTTGTGATTTTGAGTGATCGGAGAAGATGACCGGAACACTGTTTCGGTCACCTGAAAGTCATTAAGGGCTGGATTAGGGCTAATTAATTAGGGTTAGTGAGTTTGAATGATGACCCTTGGATATGGCGCCAGGTCAAACGCGCGCGCAGCAAGTTTAAATGAGGGCCTTTGGATCTGATTACTTTTCTATTTTCAGATTAAATTTTATTTTATTTTCCCTTTTATTCATTTAATTTCTCCATTTTATTTAAAATAGCAAAATCATTTCAAAAATTCTGAAATTTTTTATGCAAGCTATTATTTAATTTCAGAACACAAAAATATTTTTATTTTTATTTTTTGCATTAAAAAAGTATTTTTAAATATTTAAAAGTTTATTTTTAATTAATTAATGAGAATTAATTAATTAAAAATACTTTCAGGTATTTAAAAATCACCAAAAAATTCATGAGACATTTAAAACCATTTAGAAACATTGTCCAACCCTCAAACCAAATTTCTTTTTTGATCTTGATGCATTTTGAGAATTTTTCATGGAATTAAAACCATTTTTATGCATTATTTTGATCCAAACTTCCAAAAATCATTTCTGCCTAACCATTGAGAGTTGGGCCTTGATTCTTTTTGCATTGCATTGTGTTTAGCATGTAGTTTGTGAGATCAAATGGCCATGATTTGATTTTTCATTTTCAATTTGTTTGGTAATTTTCTTGTTAAGGAACCCTAAAACCCTAGAAAACTTAGGAAAATCATAACTTGAATTAGGTTAAGAGTTGGAAGTTCTCCTTTGGGCAGTGATTTAGTATAGGATTAGGGATCCTTTGAGTGCATTTTCAATTTTTTATATTGATGTTTGCTTCTGATTTTGGTGTTTGTTTGTTGCTTTGATCATAAACCCTAATTTGGGCTTCCATATGCATCCATCTTGCATTTGCATTCATACCTTGACTTGCTATAGCATTTTGTGTATCCATTTGATTCATTTAACATATTAAGACATATTGAAAGCATGTTTGATCATTGCATCTTGCATTTGCCATGTTGTATGCCATATGCATCTCATAACTTTTCATGTATGATCATGGTTCCAAATTTGTTTCATCTGCATCCATAAGCTTGTATGATCATCACCATGCCTTGTTTCATGTTGGCATCATCTCATAGCATCATTATCATCCCATATATGCTTCTGTTTTTGGTTTGGCTCATGTCATTTCATCCCATTTTGCAGTGCATTGCATTTCTTTCATTAACTTTTCAGGTGGTAAGTTATCTTGAGAAGTGAATTTGCCTTCACTTCTCATAACTTCTCTTCATTTCTTTTTATGCATCCTTGCTGAATTTTTGTTTGTGTTTGAGATTGAGCTTGCTCATTATTTTTCTTCTTACTTTCTTTCCTCAAGTGACTTGTCTTCTTCAATGAAGCAAGTTACTTTGCTTCTCCTGATCCTTTCATCTGCTTCCAGGTGGTTCCATTGAAGATTTCTCTTGTAAACCTCACAAACCTTAGGAACAACCAAGCATGACAAAGATTAGGGTTTTGATTAGTCCCCACTTAGTTTTTTCCTTTGTGTCTCATTGAGTCTTCTCTTCTCATCTCATAATCAGGGACTAAACCCTAAAGGCTTTAAGGCTTTGTGATTAAGTTTATGCCTGCATCCTTCTATTAGGATGGAGTGTATAACTTTAATCTTAAGTGTTAAACCCTTAATGTGTTTAACTCCTTCAAACAATTCACTTAATAATCATCAAGACATCACACTTGTAACTTGGGCCTTGCATTAGGGTTCTAATTCTTCCTTAATTGGTTAAGAAGGACTAACCCTAGTGTTAATGGACAAGTCCCCCTCAAGTTGTCTTACAAACCCTAAAAATCACTTCATCATCTCACCATTAAATAAAATCCACTTAATCAAAGGCTTGTTTTGTCATGAGTTTAATCCCTAATCATGGATTAAGTTGAGGAGCTTTCCTCAGCTTAAACATTCTCATCTATTATCCTTCTATTAGGATGGTGTAATGAGTCTGTTTAATCCTTGATTATGGCTTAACCTCATTACTTAACACTAAAAACACCAAAAACACCTAAATAATCACAAGTAGGTTAATGATCTTAATCCTGCATCAAAGGTGATTAAGTGTGAGAATCTGACTTCACACTTAAGGTACTCTCATTACCCCTAATCAGAGGGAGGATGTGATGAGTTTACTAACCCATTGGTTTAGGCTTAAGCTCATTAACTTATGACAAACTTTCAAAAGCAATAAAAGACTGAAAACTCAAAAAACAAACGATAATCGTCTCCTTCGGGATTCTTTTCTCATCATCTTCACTCCTAAACGAGAACTTGCTTCTTCCGTCTAATGCAAGACAGTTTGCACCTGAGCCAGACAGGTCATACACTTGAGCATAGACAAGCAAGCAGTTCACAAGTCAATTTATCTTTCAGTCTCTTTGAGTCGAACTACGGTGTTCTGACTTCCTCATTGCACGAGAGGATACGTAGGCATAACTTAACAGTTATCGAACAAAAGTCTCTGTATATTCCCCCTCCTTCCAGCCTTATTCCTTAGCCTCATCATCATGAGCATTTAATCTTTGTTCATACACTGACACTATACATATTACACTTCACTTCTCTTACACTGACACCTGTACATCCTTTTCCAGCTCTTTTATACACAAATTGCACTGACACTACCCCTTTAAAACACAAATCTTTTAAGCGTGGATCCCGTCGAGTACGGCGGACAACCTGGGTGCTAATACCTTCCCAGGTTGTAACCAACCCCCTTTCTCAGTCTCTCTGGTTCGCAACCGTCTTATCCATATCTTTCTAGGTCTATGCAGCATTGCCTTTCCTCTGGGATAAAAATGCCTAGCTGGCGACTCTTTTCTTTTCCAGTGAGTTCACTGCTGTGTGTTCTCATTGTTCTTCTCGTCGACCGTTCGCGTCTGTACCTTTATCTGGGCCATTTCCCATTTATCGGGAGCGACAACATGGAACAAACAAGCATTTACGTGTCGAAAACACGAAAGCATGCATCAATCAGCAAGCAAATCACTCAAACAAACATGTTCAATGATCATATAATGATCCATGGTATTTAGAACAAGTATAGAGGTAAAACAAGCTTGAAATAAGATAAAAATGGCTCACTGCTTCAGTGTTAACCGGTTAACTGAAGCGTTAACCGATTAACCATGTCAAAACCTACATAAAGACAGCACAATTCAGGTGCGTTAACCGGTTAACCAAACCGTTAACCGGTTAACGCTGTTACAACAGCAGCAATTCTGCAGAAAATCAGTTTGCAACCAGCTTAATCAAATAATCAAGCTTGTGAACATTAATACATAGACCTGGTTACCAATTAATCAATCGAGCGACACAAGAAAATATGCAAACACGCGGTGGATCTAAAGCTCAAGCATGCAAATAAACTAAAAAAACAGAGCTGGATCTGAATTTAACCAACCTATAAAGCTGATGTATGCCTTGGTAGTTTTTGATTGAGCTGAAAACGATAGACCTCGCGCAAAACTTCGAAGATCTGATGTTAAGCTTCACACTCCGTGCAAAATAAATGCAAGAAAAAGCTCTTGATGCAGAATTTTGGATCCAAAAGCACTTCTAGATCCCAAACCAGATCTGAATCACCACTAAAACCAGCAAAATGATGTAATGAAGTTATGGATGGAAGTCTAGTTCCAAGATCTACACACTTCAAGGGAAGGTTATGTGATCTTCAAAGAGTAACTTTGAGTGATTTGGAAAATTGGGAGAGAAAAGTGAGAGAATTGTGAGTGAGAGGAGTGAAAATTCAGAAAATGAGAGTGAAAAATGATGGGGAGGTCCCTTTGGTTTGGAGAGAAATCATTAAATATGGTTTAGGTTTGGGGCCCAAAAATTAGGCTTGGGATCCAAAATTATGGTTTGGGTAGTGTGATTAGGATGTAGCAATGGGATTAGGCTTGGACAAGGGCTCTAGATCCTTCTCTTTAATTTCCAATTAATTCAAAATGAATAAAATAAGAAAAATGAAAAAAAGAGAAAAAATCACACTTGCTGAATTGCTGCTGGAAATTCAAAATTCGTGGCCGTTAACCGGTTAACCATTCCGTTAACCGGTTAACGCCAGTAAATTTTGAATTTCCCTCCTCTTGGTGGGAACCTTCAATAATAGGCCGATGCCAACCGTTTTGATCTGATTTTGATCCTCCATCCTTTATAATGCTTTGACCCTGATGTCAACCTTGTAACCTGCCTTGTGAGCCTTGAATTTCCCTAATGATTGATCACATGCCTGATGCTGGAATATGCAAGTGCCATGCTTCATTTTTCTATGCCATATGCTAAGGACATGATATGTTCATGATGAATATGATGTGATATGATGCTTAAAAAGAAGAGGGCAAATTTGGGGTGTTACACCCATCATGGGGACTTTATTGTAATCAAACTATGTATTTTCACATTTTGTAATATATGGTTTGTTTTATCTTCATGAGCTTTTATCTCTCTACAACATCATCATTTCCTCGAGGTCTGGAAGGTCAAAACCAAAGAACCAAACCGGATACCCTTGGAAGACAAATAGGCATCATGCATTGCATACTAACATCATTTCTTTGTTTTGTAGGTTTTTGTTTTTGTTGTTTCTCACTTTGTTGTGATTTCAGGAAACATTGCTCGTAGAAGAGTGTTCCTCGTCAATAGAGTGCACCGGTATCCGACAAGAAACAACCTTCCGGGATTACAAATGGATCAAGTTCAACAAGACTTGACTGATGTGAGGACCCAAATGGCCAATGAAAGGACAAAGATGAGGGCCCAAATGAATCAGTTCATGGCAGTTATGACTGGTTTGGCTCAGAGCCAAGAGAGACTAAGAGAGTTAGTCGAGCGGCAAACTCCCGAGGAAAACCATCCAGGTACAGGAGGTACCAGCAACAACGATCACGTACAACCTCGTACTGATCCCCCTGAGTTTGGACCTCATCTGAACCTATATATCAATGCTATAAGAAACACCCAAGGTAACACTGGAGGGTGGGCCTTGCAGGAAGACCCTCAGGAAGAATAGTTTACTGTGGTCAGGGCTGTAGACGAAGTTTACGATCGTCAATTGGATGAAATAGCAGAGAAGCTAAGGTCTCTTAAATCCCAAAACTCTCTGGGTTTTGATGTCATGGACATGGGAATGGTGGAGGGGGGTAGAATTCCTCATAAGTTCAAACCTCCTTGTTTTGAAAGATACAATGGCACATCCTGCCCACGTACCCATCTTCATACTTTCCTAGGGAGATTGAAAGCCTACACCATGGATGAGAAGATGTGGATGTTTTACTTCGAGGATAGCCTGACAGGGGCATCCCGGGAATGGTACTCTCACTTAACCATGGCCACAGTTAGGAATTGGAAAGACTTGGCAGAAGCTTTCATTCGTCAATATCAGTATAATCTGGACATGGCTCCAAACATAACCCTTCTGATGGGAATGCCACAGTCTTCCTGAGAAAGCCTTAGAGAGTACGCCCAAAGGTGGAGACAACTAGCTACTGTCGTCAAACCCCCGATGTCAGAAAGGGAGATGGCAGACATGTTCATGAACACTCTCCAGGGTACTTATATTGACAGATTGGCTGCATTTTCTTCTACCAGCTTTGCAGACGTGGTGATAGTTGGGGAAAGAATTAAGAGCTTACTGAAGATGGGGAAGATATCTGACAATGGTGCCAGTTCAAGCAATGCAAGGAAGCCATTTGCAGGGCCCCGCAGATCCGGTGAAACAAACTCTGTACATATGGGAAGAGGGAGACCCCAATATCTGTCAAGATCAGTTGTCGCCGTCACTATTCCTACTCCACCTCCTCAATATACTGAACAACCACAACACTTTCCTCAACAGCCACAGTTTCCTCAACAGAGATCCTACAACAACAATAACAACAATCAATAATAACGCCCTTTCCAGCAGCGGCCATCTCAGATCAACAGGGTGATTGACCCTATTTCAATGCCATATGCCACATTGCTGCCACAACTCCTAAAGCTTAATCTTTTCGAGTTAAGTACATTGGCTCCACCTGATCCTTAGAACCTTCCGAGAAATTACGACGTCAACGCCAGGTGTGCTTTTCATTCTAATGCACCTGGTCATTCCACAGAAAAGTGCAGGGCTCTGCATATGAAGGTCCAGGATCTGGTAGATTCAAAGGCCATGAACTTTGCACCACCTCCCAATGTCACGAAGAATCATATGCCCAACCATGGTGGGCCAAGGATTAATGCTATAGAGGAGGACTCACCCATAATTTCAATTGAAGATACTGCAAGTATTCAGACACCTCTAGCAGAGGTTAAAGCTCGACTTTTAAAATGCCAAGTGTTTCCAGGTTGTGAGGCCTGTTGTGAATCTTGCAAGGTTTCCTAGAATGAGTGTGCAAGCTTGAGGAATGGCATCAATGGCCTGATCAAAGAGGGTATTCTTCAAATAACCACAACAACTTCTACAACACCAACAACTCCTTTTTCAGCAACAAATGATCCTCCTAGAACTGCAAAGACAATTGTTCCTACATATTTGTCTACAAAATCAGCAACCACCTCTTCCATCACTTCAACAAACAATAGTTCATTTGAATCCACTTCTACAACTTCAGCAACCACCAACAATGACGTCTCCACTGTCACTATCTATTATGACCCTACAACGGTCCCGAACTCCAACAACTTTCAACAACAGTCTCAGCAACAGTTTCAGCAACAACCAAGCTTCAATTCATCACCACCAACATCCACCAAAAGTCCTATCACCATCTTTTATGACCCACATACAATAACAGTTCCAACCATTGCTGCAGTGAGCCTAGTCACCATCACGGTGCCAGGGCCAATTCCATATGATAAAGACAATGTTGTGCCATGGCATTATGGTGCAGACCTTTACTGCAACGGAGAAAAAGTCCTTGATTCTTCAGTTCCTACCTCACAAGTGGATAATGTCGGGGGAGGCGGAGACTTCACCCGAAGCGAACACCTCTTCGCGTCACAAGCTCCAAGAACTAGCACTGAGGCAGAGGCTGCTACCAAAGACAAGGGAAAAAGTGTGGCACCTGAAGAACCTGCACCAAAAGAGACTCATAAATCATCCTTTGATCAGGATGTGGATGAATTTATGAGGATAATTAAAATAAGTGACTACAAAGTTGTGGATCAGCTCCACCAAACTCCTTCTAAGATCTCCATCTTATCCTTGCTGTTGTGTTCCGAAGCTCATCGCGATGCACTACTTAAAGTTCTGCACGCTGCCTACGTGCCAGAAGAGATCACAGTGAATCAGCTTGAGACAGTGGTGTCTAATGTCAATACTATCCATGGGCTAGGTTTCACCAATGCTGACTTAACAACAGAAGGACGTCACCACAACAAAGCTTTACATATCACCCTAGAGTGCAAAGGAGTTGTGCTCTCTCATGTTCTTGTTGACACTGGGTCCTCACTCAATGTTCTGCCGAAGAAATCTCTTGTCAAGCTCGAATATGATGGTATAGCTCTCCGACCAAGCAATCTGGTGGTCAAGGCTTTTGATGGCTCCAAGAGGTCTGTTCTTGGAGAGGTGGAGCTGCCTGTGATAATCGGTCCGCATGTCTTTCAGACTACTTTCTATGTGATGAACATTCAGCCGGCCTATAGTTGTTTGTTAGGTCGACCATGGATTCACGCAGCTGGCGCAGTTACGTCGACCCTTCACTAGAAATTGAAATATGAGTGGGAAGGACAAATTATCACCATATGTGGTGAGGAGGACATCTTTGTTAGCCATCTGGCTATATACAGATACATTGAGATGGATGGTGAAATCCATGAAACCATGAGCCAGGGGTTCGAAGCTCTGAACGTCAATGAGGCGACGACTGAAGTATTTGCTGCATCCCAGGAGGATAAGATGGGTACTTCAACTGTCTCCTATCAGCAAGCTCGGAAGGTTGTTGAAGATGGTAATGCCCAAGGCTGGGGCAAGCTGCTACCGGTGGAGAAGAAGGAGGACAAATTCGGTTTGGGTTACAAACCATTCTGACAAGATCAAGAAGAGGCTGCTAAAGACCCCAAGTTCATCAGTGGGGGGATGCTCACCCCAGATGTTGTCAACAACATGGAAGACGAGGCGGAAAGTGACCTCAACCTGGAGAGCTGGATACGTCCAAGGATCCCGGGTTACCAAGTCCTTAACTGGTCTTCCCAGAAAATTATAAAGGTTACTCCTGCAGAGTAATTATTATTTCCTGCTTTTTTCCAGCATGCATCAAGTCCTGCATCTCGCCCAAGGTGTCAGGACTCATTTTGTAATAGGGCCATATTTGTAATTTTGTGCAAATGAAATATCAATGAATATTGGACACCTTTTGCAAACAATTCTCTCTTTCGCTCATTATCTTTTCATTGTTTCACTTTTGTACAAAACAATAAAATGGCAATGTTTTCAAAATACTAATTTCATTTACACTTTTTCTAAACAAGATTAAAATTGATCACTAAAACAAACAAATCTCAACCCTTGCAGATATTATCCTCCAGATTGCACCGACAACAACATCGCTATGACATTGTATGACTTCGACAATCCAATTAATCAAGCCGATGAAGGGTTGAAGAAGACTATGAGTTACCTGAAGAGTTAGCTAGGTTGTTGAGGCAAGGACAAAAAGTGATTACTCCTCATCAGGAGGAGGTTGAAACAGTTAATCTTGGTACCGAAAAGGATTAGAAAGAAGTAAAGATTGGGGCCGTTCTGCAAGCTTCAGTAAAAGAACAGCTTATTGATATGCTTCGAGAATACGTCGACGTCTTTGCTTGGTCCTATAAAGACATGCCAGGTATAGATACGGATATTGTCATGCACAAGCTGCCATTGAAAGAAGATTGCCCTCCAGTGAAGCAAATGCTACGCCGTACTCGCCCAGATATGGCTATGAAGATTAAGGAAGAAGTACAAAAACAGTGGGACGTCGGTTTCCTTGCTGTAACTAGTTACCCGCCGTGGGTTGCTAACATTGTACTAGTGCCTAAGAAGGATGGAAAAGTACAAATGTGTGTGGATTACCGGGACCTGAACAGAGCTAGCCTGAAGGATGACTTCCCATTACCTCATATTGATGTATTGGTCGACAACATAGCTCAGTTCTCGGTATTTTATTTTATGGATGGTTTTTCTGGGTATAATCAAATCAAGATGTCACCCGAAGACATGGAGAAAACAACCTTCATCACACCTTGGGGCACATTTTGTTACAAGGTAATTCTTTTTGGACTGAAGAATGCCGGTGCAACTTATCAATGGGCTATGGTAACGTTATTCCACGACATGATCCACAAAGAAATTTAATACTACGTGGATGACATGATTGCCAAGTCCCTCACTGAAGAAGATCATCTTGTGAATCTGCTGAAGTTGTTCGAGCGTCTGAGAAAGTATCAGCTAAAGCTGAACCCCCAACAAATGCACATTCGGGGTACATTCCGGTAAGTTGCTGGGATTTATCGTAAGTGAAAAGGGAATAGAAGTTGACCCTAACAAAGTCAAAGCCATTCAGGAAATGCTTGCACCTAGGACTGAAAAGGAAATTCGGGGATTCTTGGGTAGATTGAACTACATATCAAGATTCATATCTCATCTCACTGCAACTTGTGAACCCTTGTTCAAATTATTAAGAAAGGAACAAATGGTCAGGTGGAACGAAGATTGTCAGAAGGCTTTTGACAAAATCAAGGAGTACCTGTAAGAACCTCTGATTCTTATGCCTCTAGTTGAAGGAAGACCTCTAATAATCTACCTGGAAGTATTAGAAGGATCAATGGGGTATGTGTTGGGCCAGTATGACGAGTCTGGCCGCAAAGAGTATGCAATATACTACCTAAGAAAAATGTTTACCGACTGTGAACAACGTTATTCACTACTCGAGAAAACTTGATGTGCTTTAGCATGGGCTGCTCGCCGACTAAGGCAGTATATGTTGACTCACACTACTTTGTTGATCTCAAAAATGGACCCCGTCAAGTACATATTTGAGAAGCCAGCACTTACCGGAAGGGTTGAAAGATGGCAAATGATTCTGACAGAGTATGACATTCAGTACACATCTCAAAAGGCCATCAAGGGCAGTGTGATGTCTGACTATCTAGCTGAGCAACCCATTGATGATTACTAGCCCATGAGATTTGACTTCCCTGGTGAAGACATCATGTACCTAAAAGCAAAAGACCATGAAGAGCCTATTCACACTAAAGGGCCTGTCCCAGAAGAAGAGTGGACAATGATGTTTGATGGGGCTGTCAATATGAATGGTCATGGAGTTGGTGCAGTACTCATTACACCCAAAGGAGTTCATATGCCTTTCTCGGCAAAACTCACTTTTTCCTACACTAACAATGAAGCAGAATACGAAGCATGTATCATGAGTATTAAGGAAGCCATTGACCTCAGGATCAAGACATTAACTGTATTCTGAGATTAAGCTTTGGTAATCAATCAGACCAACGGCAAATGGTACACTCACCAAGAGCATCTAATTCTATACAGGGACTATATGAGAAGATTATTGACTTTCTTCACAACAGTCAAACTTGAGTACATCCCTCGAGACGAAAAACAGTTCGCAGATGCTTTAGCTACCATTTCCACCATGATCAAGGTTCAAACTGCAAATTATGTGCCTCGGATTTCGGTATCCAGACTAGACCAACCAGCATACGTATTCTCCGTGGACATTGTTAAAGATGACAAGTCGTGGTTCCATGACATCAAATGCTTCTTAGAGGATCAAACATACCCACCTGGGGCATCATTCAATGATAAGAAGACATTAAGAAGGTTGGCCGGTAGTTTCTTCCTTAATGTTGATGGTTCATTATACAAGCAAAACCTTGACATGGTTCTTCTCAGATGAGTTGATAAGAAAGAAGCAGACTTGCTGATGCACGAGGTGCATGAAGGATCTTTCGGTACCCATGCTGGAGGGCATGCAATGGCTAAGAATTTGTTACGATCAGGTTACTACTAGATCACAATAGATGCAGACTGTTGTACCTATGCCAGAAAGTGCCACAAAGGCCATATCTATGCAGATAAAGTGTATGTGCCTCTGAATCCTTTGAACGTGATGTCTTCACCTTGGCCCTTTGCCATGTGGGGCATTGACATGATTGGAAAGATCGAACCGACTGCTTCAAATGGCCACAGATTCATCCTGGTAGCCATTGATTGCTTCACCAAATGGGTCGAAGTAGCTTTGTATGCAAACGTCACCAGGAAAGTGGTAGCCAGATTCCTGAAAAGAGATATCATGTGTCGATATGGAGTACCCGAGCGAATCATTACTGACAATGGTTCCAATTTGAATAACAAAATGATGGTAGAACTCTGCCGGGACTTCAGAATCCAACATCACAACTCTTCTCCTTACAGGCCAAAAATGAATGGCGCTGTTGAGGCAGCTAACAAAAACATCAAGAAGATTGTGCAGAAGATGGTGGTTACTTACAAAGACTGGCATGAGATGCTACCATTTTCCTTGCATGGGTATCGAACCTAAATTAAAACTTCTACTAGGGAAACACCTTATCAGCTTGTGTATGGTATGGAAGTTGTCCTGCCTGTTGAAGTTGAGCTACCCTCCTTACGGGTAATGATGGATGTAAAGCTAGACGAAGCAGAATGGGTCCGTTCTCGGTACAATCAAATGAATCTGATTGAAGAAAAGAGATTAGATGCAATATGTCATGGGCAGTTGTATCAGAAAAGGATGAAGAAAGCCTTCGATCAAAAAGTCAGGCTTCGGGAATACCAAGTAGGAGATCTTGTGCTAAAAAGACTCCTTCCTCCTCATACAGACCACAGGGGCAAATGGACTCCAAATTACGATGGTCCATTCATAGTAAAGAAGGTTTTATCTGGTGGAGCATTGATGCTCACTACTATGGATGGTGAAGATTTCTTATCCCCTGTGAATTCAGATGTAGTTAAAAAATACTTCGCATAAAATGACCCGCTGGACATAAAAACATAATGTAAGTCCAGGCAGAAATAGGGCATCCTAGCGAGTCAAAAACAGAATAAAAGACTTGGGCAAAAATAAGGGAAGATTAAAAAAATGTACACCCGCTGAGTTGAAAAGCCGCATTGGACAGCTCAGGCAAAAATGGGTATCCCGGTGGATTGAAAACCCGAAAGGGCGATCCAAGCAAAATCAGGGAATAAGCGAACAACTGCATTCTGAATTATTCTGTATCACTCACAACACGGCAAGCTTCGAAAGGATAAAGCATCAGTCGGAATCAACTTTTTCAGAAAGCAAGATGAGAAGAACGTCTAGGTCATACAGGTCATAGCAAAGGAAGCTCATTGGAGCGTCGTTAACATTCCTAACACTTTTACTTTTCTCAATTTATAACAATCTCCTCATTCCAGGGGATTTGTTTCTTTGACTGTATTTGCCAATTCAAGGCACCCAGATTAATAAAATTAGAGTCTTCATTCACACCTCGTTTTGTACATTTTTGTCTCGTTTGCGAAATGTCCAATATTCATAATACAGTACTTGCATAGAACAAATGAGCCATTTTTTAATAAATGCTTGCAGGAAATAAATTTACTTTCAGGAAGGTCTAACTCCTATGACGGAATCCGGTAAGGGATACCTCGGGATACTTGTGCATTTCTTTTGTTTTAACAGGTTGCAGGTACTCAATACGCAACGTGGGGCATGCCAAGCATCGCATCCCCCGCAGGCTAATTCCCAGAAGAGCAATATCTGAAATGCTTTTCCCCAGCGGAGTTGCCAAAGCCCCCTCATCCCCAGCACAAATCTATTCAACAAGAGCTTCCCCAGCCAAGATCCCCACCAGAGTGCCAGATCTCTCATCCTCAGCGAGGATAAAAGAACTATCTCCCCACAGAAGTTTCCATCCTCTCCCTAGAAGAGCAAATACCTGATACTCTTACCCAACAAAGTGACGAAAGTTTCCTTCTCCCTAGCTGAGTTCATCAGACAGATCCAAGGACCTCTTCCCCAGCCGGGGCATTCTTCCAAGCAGATCAGCCAGAGACCTTTGTCCCAGCGGGATCCGAATCCCGGGTCGGTTTCTCTTTTGCATGATCATAACATTGGCATCATATTCACCAAATACGCGTAGCATTCCGTCTAATACAGAGCATTACGGCAAAAATCAAACATTTGCATGATCACAAGCCAGGTTTGAGCCAGTCACCTGCAATTACCATCAGTATTTTCATCAACAATGAATATAAAAACTCACATCCCCTGCAAATAAAAGCCAAAGCGTCCCCTTTACACTCTCAAGCACAGATGCCTGTTCATATTCATATATACTCTTTTTGATACTCGTCCGTGTCGTCTTATCCCCCGCAGGTCGCCAGAATACCTTTTGCACTCTCAAATACAGATACCTATACATACTTCTTTAACACTCGTCCATGTCATCCTTCCCCAGCATGGTTGCCAAAACAATTTCTACAAACCAGATACTTGTGTATACGCTCTTTTTAACACTCGACCATGTCATCCTATCCCCACAAAAAGACAAAACATATCTTTTACAAATGCCTATTTATATAGTACATACTTGACACTCGTCCATGTCATACATTCCCCAGCAGATCAAACACTCGTCCGTGTCTTGCTCATACTTCATCAATAAACCAATATTCACTCATACTTATACAGAAGTCCTCGATACTTGTCCGTATTTTGTTTATATATCACTCCTCAACAGATTCAACACTCGTCCGTGTTCTTTGTTAACCAGTTGGTACTCGTCTGTATCATCATCTCTGAACACGTGTCAGCGTTTGTTATTATCAATACTCGTCCGTATCATGGTCTTAAGGATGCTCGTCTGTATCTTTAATCTATACACAGCGTCAAACACTTATACCATTTTATTCTTAAGCGTAAGCACTCGTCCGTGTTTACCATTCCTCAGTAAGTCACCAACAAAACAACTTTCTTCTATCCGACATTCGTCTTATGTCGTGGTACTTTCGGTAGTCGTACCCTGCCAGGTGATCGTCCTTCACCTTTGGATAACCGTCTCTCATCCCTTTCCCCAATAGAGTCCCTATTAGAGGAACCTTCTATCCGGCATTCGTCCTATGTCGTGATAAAGAGCAGTCGTACCCTGCTAGGTGATCGTCCTTCACCTCTTGATTATCGTCCTTCATCATTTTATCCGATGACCGTCCCCATCGTTGATCTTGTTATCCAACATTCGTCCTATGTTGTGATAAATCCCGAGAGCAGCCGGACCCTGCTAGGTGATCGTCCTTCACCTCTTGATGATCGTCCTTCATCATGCTTATCCGATGGCCGTCCCCATCGTCGACCCTTTCTATCTGACATTCATCCTATGTCGTGGTAAAGAGCAGTCGTCCCCTGCTAGGTGATCGTCCTTCACCTTTGATGACCTTCCCTCATCATTTATTTCATTTATTCTTTAACCCGATGGTCGTCCCCATCGTTGTTTACTTTACTTTCCAAGCCTGATGGTCGTCCCCATCATTGCCTTTACTTTAATCCCCAGAGAATATTGTTTCCTTACCCGATGGTCATCCCCGTCGTGGTCTCTTTATTTCCCCAGCTTGTCGGTCGTCCCCGTCATTGCTAAACTTACCGTTTTATCCCCAGCAGTCGTCCTCTGCTCGATGGTCGTCCTCCGTCGCTTTCATTTGATAATCATACTATACTACCTTTCACGATTTATATCCCTTTTCTTCTTCTATTCAGCGAGTGCAAATTTTGGACAGTCTTTGGTATTCAACCACAAGTTATCTTGTTTGTCTGTTAAGCCAGGCGCTTACATCCTGCACAGCTAACTCATTCTTGAATAGGGGCAGCTGTAAACACCCCAAATTTTCCCTCACTCATATCACACCATGGCTTGTGATCGTTCATTTTTGCATAAGCATTAGCATACCCCCTCATATTGGATTTTTGTTTCATCTGTATAGGTTCAAGTTAATCTGCATCTAGGGTTTGTGATATGAGCAATCCAAGATTCCATATGAGCCATCCCAAAGGCCTCAAAGCTTTCCAAGAGGGTACATGTGTGTTCTATCATCATATTATGTCCCTCAAAGTTCATGGAAGTCAAGAGATCACAAGAACTGGCAAAGGCATGGAAGCAGAGCTAGGGTTTTCACTACACAGATGACCAAAATTAGGGTTTTGGTTTCAGAGGCCTTAACACCAATTTTTTGGGCCATTCTTGTTTCTAATATTCTTGAGATTATATAAGGATCATGTGTACCAGGTTTGATGAAAAAATTCATTGTGGAAGTCATTTGTTCACTGGGTAACTTCTTGAGCAAGTTAAGTCAAAATCAGGGCATCTGAGGCCCCCAACAATGGAACCAAAGGGGTATTTTCATCAAATTGAAGTTCTATGATCTTTATTTGATATTAGAAGAGGTTGGAAGTTCACAAGATTGAAGAATTTTGAGCCATTTGCAAACTTGCCAAAAATGGAAATGACTTGTATCGGAAACTTTCCATTTTGGGAAAGTTTTTTAACCTCCTCTTTCTTGATCAAAAATGCTTCAAATGAAAAATTCTTGGTCATGAAAGTTGTATATTAGGTCTTTCCCTTTTCAAAAAGTACAAGAACATGTCTTGATTCATCCTAGAACTCAAGATATGGCCTTTCAAAGTTGGCAAAAATCCTAAAATTTTAAGTTTCATGTCAAAGAGGGATTTTGCAAATTGGCATATTCAAGCATTCTAATGACTTCAAATGGACACAAACACATCACAATATGTCAATGGGGCGTCTAAACATCTGAATTGTGCTTTGAACCATGCATTTTCATGATTTGAACTTCAAGAAATCACAAAAGGGCCAAAACTTTCAAGAATTGCAAAATGGAATGAAACTCTTCATCCACTTGTTACAGCTCACATGTTTCAATCCAAGGGCTCGCCATGAACCATGCTGAAGCAAGACATGCCATAGAACCACTCCTTCCATGACCCATTCTCATAGTACAACCAATGTTTACTTTTTGCAAAAACAACCATACCAATCACACTATGCCACCAACAACTCTTTGGCCAATCAGAACATCATATACAAACATTATGGACTCCATTTGACATAACACACAAGCCTGAAACATTGGAACACTCATAATTGACAAAATTATCAAAAACCTTCAAGCTTTCGAAACTCACTCCTCAGCCACTTAAACTCAAAAAATTTTGCACCATTCATCTCACCACCACCTAAGGATCATTTCCCACCCTTCATTTCAGTCAAACACTCACTCAAATCAAAACACGATTTTCCACCTCTCAAAACTGAACTTCAAAAAGAAGCCATATAAACTTGTTCAAAGCCTCAAAAAAGCTCAAGGGTGATCAGAGGAGGGTGTGTGCATCAAGAAGAAGGCCCAAACAACTCCATTGACAAAGCTTCATCTCATGTACCTTCTTGAAACATTTTTCCAGAATTCATTTCTTTAGTTACAAAATGATAGAGTTTGCTCTTCTGATCACAATGAACTTTGAATGATGGAAAATGATTGAGAATTGAGTGTGTATTTAACTTCTGAAATTTTTGTCAATTTTCCGTTTTGCTTCGATTCTTGTTGTTGATGCAAAATAAATGAATTTTTTTGATGGATTTGTGTTTAGTGTTGTTTAATGATGCATTCTGGAGAGTTTGATGCATTTTCATGGGGTTTTGAGGGATTTAGGGTGAAAGGGTGACCGGAGAAGATGACCGGAGCTTTCTCTGGTCACCTGAGAGTGATTAGGGTTAGGATTAGGGTTAATCAATTTAGTTTAAATTTAGGTCGTTGGATGTTGTTTCTCGCATGTGTGGATGGTCAGGATCCTCTCACTTAAACCCTAATCCAATTAATTAAATTAATTAATTTTATTTAGCCAGATTCAATCCTAACCCTTTAAACGTGCGCGCAGTCAACCCAGCTTCAAATCTGGGCCTCTAGATCAGATTACTTCCCTTGCATAATTATTTTAAAATAGTTAAAAACATTCAAAAAAATATTTTCTTTTGCATTTCTGTTTTAAATATTTTTCTTAACCTGAAAATGGTTTTTATTTTATTTTTTGCATTAAAAAAGTATTTTTAAAATATTTAAATGTTATTTTTAATTAATTAAAGTCTTTTAATTAATTAAAAATACATTTAGCTTTCTAAAAATCACCAAAAAAATCATGAATCATACCAATGCATTTAGAAACATTTTCAAACTCTTCACACAAATTTCTTTTTAGGTTTGATCATAGTTTGTAAAATTTCTTTGAATTAAGGGTCATTTTATTTCATTTTCTTAACCCTAACTTTAAAAAATCTTTTCTGCCTAACCAAGAAGAGTTTGAAGTTGATTATTTTTGCATTATGTTACATATTGCATGTAGTTTATAGGTCATTTTTCTCATAAATTTATCTTGCATTTTCAAATTGATTTGCATTTTCCCCTTTTGAACCATCCAAAAATCCTAGAAACTTAGGAAATTCATAACTTTTGATTGGTTAGGCTTCTGACCTTCTCCTTTGGGGTGTGACCTAGTATGGGATAAGAGTTTATTTGGGTTTATTTGAAAATTTTTATCATGTCATTTGCTTCTGTTTTATCCATTTGCATCTAACATGTCCATTTAACCCTAATTTCTCATGTTTATTTGCATTCACCTTGCATATGCATCATTACATGAACTTACCATGACATTTCATGCATTCATATGTCATATTAGACATCTTAATACATGTTAGAACCATGCTTGATCATTTCTTCATCCATTTGCCATGTTTAGCATTCATTTCATTTCATGAACTTTCATGTGTTTTCAAACTTCAAAGCATGCTTCCTTTGCATCTCATCTTTGTATTATCACACATATGCATTTTGTATGACTTCGCATCATCTTACATGACATTTGAACAACATAAGAACTTCTTACTTTGGTCATTTCATCTCATTTAACTTCATTCCTTTATGCTTTATACCTTATGCATCCATGCTAACTTTTCAGGTTTTTGGTAAGTTATTTTGAGTGGTGGATTTGCCATCACCTCTCACATCTTCTTATCTCTTTAATTTGCATTTTACTTGTATTTGAAGTGAATTTGATTCACTTTTGTTCCTTCTTTCTCACTTTCTTTCTTTAAGTTACTTATCTTCTTAGGAAGTAAGTAACTTATTCTTCTGCTTCTTCCTCCTTTCATCTGCTTCTTACATTGGTGGCTTTCCTTGAAGATCTTTCTTAAGCGTCACAAACCATTAGGAACATCCAAGCATGATAATAATTAGGCTTGTGATTAGTCCCCCTTATCTTTTTACCTTTGAGTCTCCTTGAGTCTCTCTTCTCATCTCAACAATCAGAGACTAAACTCTTAAAGTTTTAGGACTTTGGAATTAGGGTTATGTCTGCATCCTTCTCTTAGGATGGAGTGTATAACTTTAATCCTAAGTGTTAAACCTTTAATTTGTTTAAACCTCTTAATCAAATCATCTTAATAACCATCAAGACTTTATCTTGTTACTTGGGCCTTACATTAGGGTTATAATTCTACCTTATGGTTAAGAAGGACTAACCCTAGTGTTTAATGGACAAGTCCCCCTCAAGTTGTCTTACAAACATAAAATCCATTTCATGATATCATCCCTTAATAAAAATCCACTTAATAAAGGCTATTTAATCCCTAACCATGGATTAAGTTGAGGCATCTTCCTCAGTTTAAATGTTCTCATCTATTATCCTTCTATTAGGATGGTGTAATGAGTTCACTAATCTTTGATTAGAGATTAAAGTCATTAATTAACACTAAACAAAAAAACCCAAAAAACATCTAATTAATCACAAGTAGGTTAATGATCTTAATCCTACAACATCATGGTAATTAAGTTGAGATGCTTATCTCATACTTAAGTAGGCTCATTATCCCTAATCAGGGAGGATATAATGAGTTTACAAACCCTTGATTTAGGCTTAAGCTCATTAACTTATGCAAAACACCAAAAACAATAATAAAACTGAAAACACAAAAACAAACAATAATCGTCTCCTTCGGGATTCTTTTCTCACCATACTCATTCACAAACGAGAACTTGCTTCTTCCATCTAATGCAAGACAGTTAGCACTCGAGCCAGACGACTCTTACACTTGAGCATAGACAAGTAAGCAGTTCACAGTCAATTCATTTTTAGTCTCTTTGAGTTGAACTACGGTGTTCTGACTTCCTCATTGCACGAGAGGATACGTAGGCATAACTTAACAGTTATCGAACAAAAGTCTCTTTGTCTCCCCCCTCTTTCAGCATTCTCTTTCTTAAGCCTCGGTTCCTGAGCATTCACCCTTTTGCACTGAAACTTGCATTTCTTTTCCAAATTTTGCACACAGATAGCACATACTCCTACCCCTTTAAACACAATCTTTCAAGCGTGGATCCCGTCGAGTACGACGGACAATCTGGGTGCTAATACCTTCCCGGATTGTAACCAACCCCCTTTCTCAATTTCTCTAGTTCGCAACCGTCTTATCTATATCTTTTCCTAGGTTTTTGCAACATTACCTTTCCTTCGGGATAAAAATGCCTAGCTGGTGACTCTATTCATCTTCATTTCATTTCTCCTTTCGCCGACCATTCGCACATGTACCGGGATTCAAATCTTTGGGAGCGACAACGAGCATGTTAACTGAACGTAGGACTAGAGAATATTACGAAGAAGGGTTGGGTAAAAATCATTTGAGCCTTATACTTTTGTTTCTGAAACCATTAACCAGACCACGTTACAAACCTTAAAAGACCTAATTGAGGCAAATTTATTCTGAAAGAATGCTACCAACAAGGTTGCATAAACTGACTCCCGTATATTTGCTAATCTTCAATCTGGATAGCATATTCTTCTTGATACATCTTTCACTCCTTTAATCAACACCACGTTGGGACTAACGGTTCATTCGTCACACTATCACAAATCATCCAAATAAATTAACACTACCATTTGTGTATGAACAATTTAATCGCAAATCAATGCTTGACATCAAAGCAATCCCAACATGGGGAAATCAAAGAGAAACTTGAATTTCATTAGTACTAACCTGAATCAAGACTACTTCAACAGCCCAATCAGGGGAAAATCATTTCAAACAGCTCTGTAACACGGTGGGAGAACTGACTTTCTATATATGTTGCGGATAGCAAGAGTCACCACCAACTTTTATTTTATCCATGTGGAAAGGACATAAAAGAATAGGAAAAACCTACTTTTAAAAATCTTGAGTTCGAGGGTAGGTGATCAGTGATATTTAGTGGTAATATTCAAGCCAGTTTTCAGCGTCTTTCGAGTCTATTTTTATTTTGTTTGTAGTGTCTCGTTCATGTTTTGCTTTAGTTTTCTCATTATTGCGTGCAAGTTGATGTTTATCATCTTTACTTTGTTTTTATCAGTGGAATGGGTTATGTGGTTGTTTCTTTGTGGTGTTTCAGGTAAATATGTAATCGGTTGTTCGAGGTGTCCGAAAGAGGGTCCAAGCTTTTAAAAACAGATAGAAAATGAGAGTTCAGAGATACAACACAGGTGCCAGTGTTGCACAACACGGCCCGTGTTGTAAAGACCAGAAGAAACAAAAATTCAGCTCAGAAAATAAGAAGACAGGGGTGTGACACGGGCACCCGTGTTGTACAACACAGCCCGTGTCATGGCAACTGGGAAAGGATGTTTTTGGTGGTAATCCAGAGTCACAACACGGCCACCCGTGTTGCACAACACGGCCCGTGTTGTGAAGACCAGAGAGAATTTTGTGTTTTGCTGCTTCGAGGGTATTCCGGACATTTCGCGGTGCTGTTTGAAGACTGATTTATATTTGCCCATGATGACTGTGAAGAGGCACTTTTGAATTGGGGCTTTTTGGAGAGAACGAACACGGGAGAAGAAAGGTTGATCAAGAGCGGAAGCAATTGACGATCCGACTAATCCAACGTTAATTGTAATGTCTAAATTTGCTTACTCTGTTTTTATTTCCAGTTTGAACATGAGTGGCTAAACCCCCCAATGCCAGGGGGGTGTCCCTGATTTGCATTTTGTAATGACTTGTTGAATTCTTCAATTTGGAATTATGTTTTAGTTTCATTTCTTTATTTTATCGCAACGTCCTTAATGCTTTATCGGTATTGGAAAATAAGATAACTGATCGTGGTTAGGATTTGGTCTGACCAACCATTCTAACCTTGTTGCATAATTTTATCGTAAAAAATATTACTGAGGAATTGGGATATTTTTATGAGAACCTTTTTATGTCAGAATTATTGCTTGATATTCTTCTATGACCTTTGAGGAATCGTGGTCTCTGAAGAATACCAAAGGTTTTTCTTTAAAGGAATTTTGGAAAAACATTATAGGGTTAGGAAAGACACGTTCTAAAGCACATCTCTAAAATTAAGGAACTTATGAGTTATTGCATTGCGAATCATACACCATACCTGGCATTACTTTTATATAAGTGAAATTATTTGTTTTTACGTTTTATTCTGTTCAATTTATTTAATTTAATCTCAAACCATGAGTTTTGTCCAATTGAAATTAATCACGAAGAACTTATTTTAATACGCAGTCCTTGTGATCGATATTTTGGGTTAATCCCTTCTATTACTACATCGGTAAAAATAGTACACTTGCTATTTTCCGGTCATGTTTTTGGCGCCGTTGCCGGGGACTGCCAAAGAATTAAGTTGTTTGTGTTATATCAATTGGAATTTTGTTGCTCTGCGACTAAAATTTTACTTTACTCTCTGTATATCATTTTGTTGTTATTGAAATTTTGTTTTCTAACTCGTGTCTAACTGTTTATGCGAGGTCAGGCCTCAGCTAAATTTTCTTTTGACACAGAACCAGAAAGAGCTTTGCACGAGAGACGCCGCAAGGCAAGAATTGATAGTCTGGCTAAGACTGGTTCAAGTGTCCCGTATCAGGAAACTGAGGACTATATTTCAGTTCACTCGGAGCACAGTGACTCTGATTCAAACAGAGAAACTGACCCTGAATTCAACGACATGGCAGGAAATCAACCTGCTGCAGAGAGGCTCTTAGGTGATTACGGAGGGGCAAATGCTCAACCTAACAGGATGACGATTGTTAATCAACCGGTGAATGTAGCACACTTCCAGTTACATCCATCTACTATCCGCCAGTTAGAGAGCAAGCCTTTCTCCGGGAGAATTAATGAGGATGCAAATAAGCATCTTCAGAGATTTCTTACTATTACCACTTCTTTGAAGATCGAAGGTCATTCAGAGGAGGCAAAACGACTGGTGATGTTTCCATTCACTCTTACTGACGATGCTGAAGAGTGGTTCTATTCTCTTCCCGCAGCAAGTATCACAACATGGAAAGAGATGGAAACAGCCTTCCTAAACGAATACTTTCCTGCTTCAGTGTTCATCCAGAAAAGATATGATATAGTCAATTTTAAACAAAAAGAGGGTGAATCACTTGGAGATGCTTATAAAAGATTCAAAAGGTGTTTGACTTCGTGTCCTACTCATAACATGGACGCAACAGAGCAAATGCAAAACTTTGTGAATGGGTTGCGACTCAAGACAAAGCAACTGATTGATACTGCTGCAGGTGGCTCAACAAACTTTTCAACAGCCACAGGTATTAAAAGAATCATAGAAGCTATTGCTGCCAATGAACACCTTGAGTTATATGATCGCACCGTGAGTCAACCAGACGGGAAAATTGATCTTAAGCTAACAGAACAGGTTGTAAAAATGGAAGATCAAATTGCCGCAGAAGTTGAAAGAAGGTTAAAGAAGATGAATCTGGGAACTCACACAGTTGCTCATGTTGAACCCGTTCAAGCGGTGATTTGCGAGAGATGTTGTGGTCCACACTTTGCCATGCACTGTTTGGCAACTCAAGAGCAGGTTGAGCAGATTAATATGTTGAGGCAGAACAATCCTTATGCCAACACATATAATCCGGGGTGGAAAAACCACCCGAATTTCTCTTGGAAAGATCATCAAGGGAACATCCAGAAACCGGTTCAAGGCCAACAGCAGTATCAGCCCCAGCAACAACCTTATCAGCCTCCAGTGTCGAGAAAAGCTGATTGGGAGATTGCCATTGAAAAGATGGCAGCTCACAATTGTCAATTTCAAGAAGAAACCAGAAGTAATTTCAAGAACACTGGAGCCTCCATAAAGAATCTTGAGGTGCAAATGAGCCAAATTGCTCAACACCTTGGGATCCCAAACGCTCCTGGGACTCTTCCTAGTGCTACTGTAACAAATCCTAGAGATAATCATAAAGTAAATGCAGTCACAACGCGAAGAGGTAAAGTTAGTGAAGAGGTTCAAGAAAATTCTGAAGTTGAAAGTCAATTGATTGAGGTTGAGCTTGAAATCAAAGGAAATGAAGAAGTTGACAACGACAAAGAAGTTACCCAAACACCGGTCATCAAAGAAAAAGCGGTTGAACCTAAACCGATGGTCAAACTTCCGTATCCTACAAGAAACACGAAGAAAGGGCAGCAAGAGAAGAATTTTGAAAAATTTCTTGATTTGTTCAAAAAGCTGGAATTGAATATCCCATTGCTTGAAGCTCTTGAACAAATGCCCACTTATGCCAAGTTCATGAAAGATATAATTGCTAAAAAGAGGACTATGGGAGCTGAACCTATTATTCTAACCGAAACTTGTAGTGCTATTTTGCAGGGATTAAAGATTCCGGTGAAGAAAAAAGATAGAGGAGCTGTCACCATCCCTTGCACTATTGGTGACCGATCGTTCAAAAGAGCTCTCATCGACTTGGGAGCGAGCATCAGTTTAATGCCTTTATCTATCTACAAAAAGTTAGGTATTGGTGTTGTACAAGACACTAGGATGACTCTCCAATTCGCGGACCATTCGGTGAAGCGACCTTATGGAGTTGTCCATGATGTATTGGTTAGAGTGGACAAATTTGTGTTCCCGGTTGACTTTGTGATCCTTGAAATGCCAGAAGATGAAGAAATTCCCTTGATTTTGGGGAGACCTTTTCTAGAAACCGGGAGAGTAATGATAGACATGGAAGGTGGAACACTAACAATGAAGGTGTATGATGAAGAGTTAAAAATTGATGTTAGGAACACTTTAAAGTACAAAGATGATGTGGGCACTAGTAGCAACATACAAGTGTTAGACCAAATGGAAGCTAGTGAGCATTTAGAAAGTGTGTCCAAGTTACCTCTAGAGAAGGTGTTGAGTATGTCCATTTTTGAAGGTGATAAGGAAGTTGGAGATAAGGATATGGAAGTGGTTGCGATGCTTGAAAATCAACCTATCTTCAAAAGAATTAGAATGCACCGGTGGGAAGAGTTGCGACAGCCTACAACAGTTGATGAAGGCAAAGAGAAACCAAAAATATCCGAATTGAAGCAACTTCCCGAGAATCTCAAATATGTCTTTCTTGACACGGAAGAAAAATGTCCCGCTATTATTAGCGCTAATTTGAAAGACATGCAAGAAGGCAAGTTAATTGAAGTTCTTAAAAAATTCAAGGGAGCTATTGGGTGGAAGATTGAAGACCTAAAGGGTATAAGTCCCACAGTGTGTATGCATAAAATTCTGATGGAAGAAGATCACAAACCGGTTGTACAACCTCAAAGGAGATTGAATCCGGTGATGAAGGAAGTAGTGCGAAAAGAAGTTGTTAAGCTATTGGATGCGGGATTGATTTACCCCATATCCGATAGTGCTTGGGTGAGTCCGGTTCATGTGGTGCCCAAAAAGGGGGGAACAACTGTTATAACAAATGAGAAAAATGAGTTGATTCCTACTCGAACCGTTACTGGGTGGAGAGTGTGCATCGATTATAGAAGATTGAATTTGGCTACGAGAAAGGACCATTTTCCGTTGCCATTCATTGATCAAATGCTGGAAAGACTAGCGGGACATGAGTACTATTGTTTTCTTGATGGATACTCCGGGTACAATCAAATCGCTGTTGCACCGGAAGACCAAGAGAAAACGGCGTTTACATGCCCCTATGGCATTTTTGCTTACAGAAGGATGCCATTTGGGCTATGTAATGCCCCCGCTACTTTCCAAAGATGCATGACTTCCATTTTTGCGGATATGCTGGAAAAGCACATGGAGGTGTTCATGGACGATTTTTCCGTGTTCGGATCCTCATTTGATCATTGTTTATCTAACCTTTCACTTGTTTTGCAGCGATGTCAAGAAAGCAACTTAATATTGAACTGGGAAAAATGCCATTTCATGGTGAAAGAAGGCATTGTTCTTGGTCATAAGATCTCACAAAAAGGGATCGAAGTTGATCAAGCCAAAGTGGAAGTGATCTCTAAGTTACCTCCGCCAATCAACGAAAAGGGCATAAGAAGTTTTTTGGGACATGCGGGATTTTACCGCAGGTTCATAAGAGATTTCTCAAAGATAGCCAAACCTTTAACTACTCTGTTGGTTAAAGATAAGGCTTTCGTTTTCAATAAGGAATGCAGCGACGCTTTTGAAACACTTAAAAAAGAATTAGTGTCTGCACCTATTGTTATAGCCCCTGATTGGTCCCTACCCTTTGAGATTATGTGCGATGCTAGTGACATTGCGGTGGGGGCTGTTCTTGGAAAGCGGAGAGGAAAATTGCTTCATGTGATTTACTATGCTAGTCATGTTCTGAACCCTGCACAGATAAACTATGCAACTACCGAGAAGGAGTTGTTAGCAGTTGTGTATGCCTTCGATAAATTCAGGCAATATCTGTTGGGTTCAAAAGTGATTGTTTATACTGACCATGCTGCTTTGAAATATCTTTTTGCTAAGCAGGATTCCAAGCCCAGGTTGTTGAGGTGGATTTTACTCCTTCAGGAATTTGATGTGGAGATTCGTGACAAGAAAGGGTGTGAAAACACTGTTGCAGATCATCTTTCTCGAATGTCACCAATTGAGGAGACGGAAGAGCAACGCCCTATAAAGGATGAGTTCGCTGACGAACACATCCTAGCTGTTATAGGGGTGCCTTGGTTTGCAGATTATGCAAACTATCTCGTTGGCGGTATTATACCCGACGATTTTGATTCTAACAAGAAAAAAAGTTTGTTCATGATTGCAGGTTTTATTTATGGGATGATCCGTTTCTCTACAAAAGAGGGGTGGACGGCCTTGTGAGAAGATGTGTACCTGAAGAAGAACAAAAAGATGTGCTGAAAGCATGTCACGACTCTGAGTATGGGGGACATTTCAGTGGTGATCGAACAGCTGCTAAAGTCCTACAATCAGGACTTTATTGGCCATCTTTATTTAAGGATGCACAAGAGGTAGTGAAAGAGTGTGATAGATGTCAGAGGACTGGGAATATATCAAAAAGAAATCAGATGCCCCAAAATTTCTATGCTCGAGGTTGAGTTATTTGATGTATGGGGGATAGACTTCATGGGGCCGTTTCCACCATCGTTCGGAAAAAACTATATTTTGGTGGCTGTGGATTATGTGTCCAAATGGGTAGAAGCGGCGGCATTACCCACCAATGATGCTAAGGTAGTGGTAAGATTCCTAAAAGAAAACATCTTCGCAAGGTTCGGTGTCCCGAGGGCATTGATAAGCGACGAAGGGACACATTTCTTGAATCACCTTATGGAGAAGCTGCTGAAAAAGTACAATGTGAAACACCGGATAGCTACTCCTTACCACCCCCAAACGAGCGGTCAAGTTGAGGTATCCAATAGACAACTGAAACAAATCTTGGAAAAGACAGTGAATTCATCCAGGAAGGATTGGTCTCTTAAGCTGGATGACGCTTTATGGGCGTACCGGACGGCTTTCAAAACGCCTATCGGTATGTCACCATATCAGCTGGTTTATGGAAAGGCATGTCACTTACCTTTGGAACTTGAGCATAAAGCTTTTTGGGCATCTAAGTATCTTAATATGGATTTGTCAAAAGCTGGAAGTTCAAGGATTCTTCAACTGCATGAGTTAGAAGAATTCAGGAATCGGGCGTATGAGAATGCCAAGGTATACAAAGAGCAAACGAAAAAATGGCATGATAAAAGGATTCAAAGAAAAGAGTTTTGGGAAGGACAACTGGTCCTTCTGTACAATTCAAGGCTGAAGCTATTCCCAGGCAAATTAAGGTCAAAATGGTCGGGACCTTTTGTTGTTCACAAGGTATTTCCTCACGGAGCTGTTGAGATTAAAAATCAGACCAACGGAGATATTTTCAAAGTGAACGGGCAGAGATTAAAGCATTATTTCAAAGGCCAGCCCACTGGTGATGTGCATGTCACTCGTCTTACCCAGTAGTACGACGGACCGTCGAGCCATGCGACGTTAAACGCAGCGCTTCGTGGGAGGCAACCCACGAGTTTTTCAGTCTGACTTTTGTGTGTTTCTGTTTTGTAGGTTTTGTTTATCACTGATTTTAAGAAGGAATGAATGAGGTTTGAAGTCATAGTAGGAAGATCAAAAAAGCCAGAAAACGGAAAATCAGAGGTGCAACACGGGTGCCCGTGTTGGGCAACACGGCCCGTGTTGCATGATGCAGACAGATGGTTGTTTTTGGGAAGTTCTGATGGATTCCAGGGATGCAACACGGCCACCCGTGTTGTGCAACACGGCCCGTGTTGCAATGTCTGGAGATTGTTTGATTTCAGCCATTTTTAGAAGAGATACCAGGGGTGTAACACGGGTGCCCGTGTTGTGCAACACGGCCCGTGTTGCAAGTGCTGTTTGACATGATTTTTGAGCCAGAGAAATTGAAACATCCAGGGAGGCAACACGGGTGCCCGTGTTGTGTAACACGGCCCGTGTTGCTCATGCGGGAATCCTAAAATTCAAATTTTTTTTAGTTTCCCAATTTTGTCCTGTGGGCCCCACGTGTTTAATTTCATAATTTTCAATTAAAGGCTCATTAACCTACCATTTATCACTTTTCTTTCATCTTCTCCAACCCCTTTTCTCTCTAAAAACCCTAACACCATTGTTATACCTCTCAAAACCTCCATTTTCTCAAGCACCCACTCACCGAAACCTACTTCTCCATTCACGAAATTTGTTCCCCATCACTTGCTTGTCACTTCTACGGTGACCGTTTCCTCTAATCTTTTAAAAAAAAAATTTCGTGTGCTTCATTTGTGCAGGTTTGAAAAAATGCCTCCTAGAAGGGATACCGTTAAAAATGTTGCTGAATCTTCTCGTCCTCGCAAGAGAGCACACCGGATGCCGAATGCTCATGGCATCTTATTCGAGGACCCGGAGCATCAAGCAAAGTATGCAAAGTTGGTAAGACGTAAGTTGATACCGGCCCGGTACATGTGCAACGAAACTTTTGAAAATCTAGGGCTCAAATTTGAAGTCCATAGAATGTTTCACAGTATCGGGATGTTAAATTTCATGCAATATGAAGCGCCAACTTTTGAGCGCATAACCTTGGAATTTTTGAGTTCTTTACAGTTTCAGCTCAAGCATACCTGGACCGGATCCGACACTGAGTATTTCGGTACTCTGAAGTTCCGCCTTTATGACAATGATCATGTGATGTCGGTGGCTGATCTGGGGAAGATTTTAGATCTCCCAGTTTATGGGCCTGGTGCACCGCCGAGTACATTCGACGCAGGATCATTCTGGAAGGACATCACCGGCAACACCGAGTATACCGCATCTGCTGCTAAGGCCTCATGCATCCATAACCTGTCCTTCCGGTACGCTCAAAAAGGGTTAGCTTATACCCTTTTCTGCCGAGGCGACAGTACAGGAGTCGCAACTCTGCGAGAGTTATACTTCCTATATGGAATGGCAAACAATGAGCTGATTAATGTTGCGGCCTTCGCAGCAGACCACCTGAAGTGGGTAGCCAATGCTGCCTCGGGTGAGATTTCTGTTGGAGGAATGATTACACAGATTGCTCAGCATCTGGGGTATAATGAGAGGTTGCTTGAAGTGCCTGCAGTGGCAGGTAAGACAAAAATTGACCTTGAAACATTGGTCAACCAAGGTATGATTAAAACTGCTCATAATTATTATGCTGTGATGTCTCGTAACAAGCATTTGATTTCGTTGCCTGCACCTAATATGATTACCATAGATAATAGAGCTAACTGGCTGTATGAGGACCCCATGCTGGGTGGTTCCGATCAGTTTGATGAGTATTTTTCAGATGACGAGGATGCAGGGAACAAACCTGTAGAGGTCCCGGCGCAAACTGCTGGTGGTTCTTCTAACCAAGCAACTGGTCAGTGGAATGTTTCCAAGGACCAGTGGGACGAAATGATCAGGGAGCAGACCCGGCAAGGGGACTTAATCGATGAGCTGCATGCATGGATGCAGCAGATGAAGCTTCATGGATTTCCTCCCGAACAGTGATAGTTGTGAGTCCCCTCCGACATTGGTTCTTCAACAGTGAGGACACTGTTGAGTTCAAGTGTGGGGGGGTTTAGTTTTTATGTTTTCGTTAGTTTTATGTTAATCTTTGTTTATTTTAATAGTGTCGTAGTGTCGGCTTGAAGATTATAGCTTCATGTTATCTGTAAAAACACCCCTAAGTTAACCTGTTGTGCGTTACATGTGAATTATGAAAAAGTATATAGGATGCGAGTGAAAAAGAATCCCGATGAGAAAATATGGAAAATTTTGATGTATAGGTACTACATAAGCACACTGAGTCTTCGGAATTAGGAACGAGTTCGACATGTAGATTCGTGCCATGGTGCTTTGATTTGAGAAGTAAACCCGAAGTAGTTTATATTGATATATCTGGCTTTATCTATAATAATTATGTGTGCAAAGATGGTCCAAAAGAAAAAAAAAGGGCTTCAAGGCACCGAAAAAAAAAATGAATAAAAACATTAGAACGATCGATCCTTCTAAGTTGGGTAACCCTCACAAGGTTATTCAACCTAACGGCGGTTGAACATAAATGTTTCCCGAAGGGACAGAAAAATCGGTGCCAACGATAAAAAGAGGAATCAATCTTGCACACATAGTGAAAATCATTAAAAGCCTTAAAAGTGATTGTCCGAATGAAAAGGGTTGAAAATCGGAAAAATAAGACCTAAGCACGAAGCATAGTCGGAGAGGTTACCGAAAAGGGAGATTCAGATCCGTGGTTTTCCACGGTGTAGTGTTTGTGTGATATCTATACTGAGAGAAAAGTACAAAAAGAACTCATTGGGTGAATTGGAACGAAGGATCCACGTATGAGTATCATAATTCATATTGCTAGTTTTGAAGATGTGAATGCAGGATTTTTGCTTGAGGGCAAGCAAGAATTCAAGTTTGGGGGAGTTTGATCAGTGATATTTAGTGGTAATATTCAAGCCAGTTTTCAGCGTCTTTCGAGTCTATTTTTATTTTGTTTGTAGTGTCTCGTTCATGTTTTGCTTTAGTTTTCTCATTATTGCGTGCAAGTTGATGTTTATCATCTTTACTTTGTTTTTATCAGTGGAATGGGTTATGTGGTTGTTTCTTTGTGGTGTTTCAGGTAAATATGTAATCGGTTGTTCGAGGTGTCCGAAAGAGGGTCCAAGCTTTTAAAAACAGATAGAAAATGAGAGTTCAGAGATACAACACGGGTGCCAGTGTTGCACAACACGGCCCGTGTTGTAAAGACCAGAAGAAACAAAAATTCAGCTCAGAAAATAAGAAGACAGGGGTGTGACACGGGCACCCGTGTTGTACAACACAGCCCGTGTCATGGCAACTGGGAAAGGATGTTTTTGGTGGTAATCCAGAGTCACAACACGGCCACCCGTGTTGCACAACACGGCCCGTGTTGTGAAGACCAGAGAGAATTTTGTGTTTTGCTGCTTCGAGGGTATTCCGGACATTTCGCGGTGCTGTTTGAAGACTGATTTATATTTGCCCATGATGACTGTGAAGAGGCACTTTTGAATTGGGGCTTTTTGGAGAGAACGAACACGGGAGAAGAAAGGTTGATCAAGAGCGGAAGCAATTGACGATCCGACTAATCCAACGTTAATTGTAATGTCTAAATTTGCTTACTCTGTTTTTATTTCCAGTTTGAACATGAGTGGCTAAACCCCCCAATGCCAGGGGGGTGTCCCTGATTTGCATTTTGTAATGACTTGTTGAATTCTTCAATTTGGAATTATGTTTTAGTTTCGTTTCTTTATTTTATCGCAACGTCCTTAATGCTTTATCGGTATTGGAAAATAAGATAACTGATCGTGGTTAGGATTTGGTCTGACCAACCATTCTAACCTTGTTGCATAATTTTATCGTAAAAAATATTACTGAGGAATTGGGATATTTTTATGAGAACCTTTTTATGTCAGAATTATTGCTTGATATTCTTCTATGACCTTTGAGGAATCATGGTCTCTGAAGAATACCAAAGGTTTTTCTTTAAAGGAATTTTGGAAAAACATTATAGGGTTAGGAAAGACACGTTCTAAAGCACATCTCTAAAATTAAGGAACTTATGAGTTATTGCATTGCGAATCATACACCATACCTGGCATTACTTTTATATAAGTGAAATTATTTGTTTTTACGTTTTATTCTGTTCAATTTATTTAATTTAATCTCAAACCATGAGTTTTGTCCAATTGAAATTAATCACGAAGAACTTATTTTAATACGCAGTCCTTGTGATCGATATTTTGGGTTAATCCCTTTTATTACTACATCGGTAAAAATAGTACACTTGCTATTTTCCGGTCAGTAGGTTATATAAAGGGAAGGTATTAGCACCCTTTATATCCATGGTTATCCATGGGCTCTTAGTTACTTATCTCACTTAATTGTTTTGAAAGTGTGAAGTGTGTGTATTTAGAAATTTTCTAAGTACTTTGTAATGATCTTCGTATGCATGTATACAAAGCCTTTGTTTTAAAATGTTTGAAAATTGTGAGGTGTGAAAAGTATTTTAAAGGGTGAGCCAGTAACTTAGAGTTCCTACCCTAGACTAGTCTTTAATGTTCTTTTATATTCTTTCAAGGGTAAGATTGTCCCTATTATTAAGGAATAGGTAGTCATTACCTTGGATTTTAGGGACGGGCGTAGGGTCATCGTATGGTCAATTAAGGCAATTGAAGGGGTGTCTTTAGCAATTGGGAGGGACTATAATCTTTTACCGAAGGGACAAGATCATTATCGTAGGCGACATCGTAGGGACTTGATCTTTTAAATCGGGGAGGGACTAGATGATTTTATTTGGATACGAATTTTTCTTAAGGCACCCCAATTTCGAGGGGCTTGACCATATGTTTTAAGGAAACTGAGAAGGGTAAACCTAGGAGGTGCAGACGGCGATCGTATAACGACCGACATACGTTTGTGAATGAAGTGTATTAATTACAGTTATTTTATCTTTTGAAATTAGTGATCAAACAGTTGATTTTATCTTGACATACAATCATATTATTCATACATCTAACAGTTATAAGGTGCAAAAAGTAAAAAAAATCTAATTAAACTATTACAAGGCTTTGGGAGAGTTACACAATTAGAAAATCCTTGTAGAAAATAAAGTGCGGAAAGAATAAAAATTCCTACGCTATTACATCCCATAGGCAGTTACAATATTTAGGAAAATCGTGCGAGAAAAGTAAATCTAGATATTACAAGGCTTTATGTATCCTATACAATTATTCTAGGAATTATAAATGACAAAGAAAGTAAAATCGGGAAAAAAGAATTGGAGAGAGAGAGAGAGAGATAAATATTTAATATTTGTTTAGTGAAACTAATTAATTAATTTTTTTATGAATAATTTATTTTATGAAAAAGAAAGAAATTTAAATCTAATTAATCATTAATTTAAAAAATATTCTTTTTTGTATTTTAGGATTTAAAAATAAGATGATTATTTTTATTATTTTTACTTTTTTAATTAATTAGTTTCTAACGATGTTGGATCGTTGAAAATTTACAAAAAAATTAAAGTAATATACAAATTGATACCGCATAGGCGGTCATCGCAATTGGATCGGATAAACGTAAATGTCACGCCTCATGCACATAAATATATAAGATGACCTTCATATCGATATGAATAAGATGACCTGCATATTACACGACCTGCATATTAGCGTGATCAGGTAAGATTAACGTATGATCCGCCGGTTTGGTTCTTTCTGTTCTCTGTTTTGTTTTTCGGTTTTGTTTCTCCTTGAGGCAAGAATTTTTTTCGTCCTTGAGGTTGGTTAAGGTCATGAATTTATATAGGAGAAGAAAATATGTTTAAAAAGTTGGGCCTTGTTGATGGATTTGAGGTTGCTTGAGGATGAAGTTAGGAAGTTTCCATTTTGGTCAAAATTTGGTATTAAGACATACTCTTTTGGTTTTGAACGAAATTGGATCATTATAATGATCATAAACATCAAATATTTGATCCTAAAATAGTCCTAAGATCAAATATTTGATTTTTCAATATTTATCATAATTAAAATTGAATTTAAATTAATTAAATCCAATATAATATAAAATGAATATAAAAAATTAGATATTATGATCTATGGATCGTGCATGATCTTATAAATGAGTTTGGGTTAGAAAAATATGGGCCCATTTGGAAGAAACTTGAGTTTTGGTCATTATTTGCTTCATACACCTCCTCAAAATTTCAAAACTTTGACAAGGCACAACTCCCTCAATTTTAAGGCTTTGAAGGTGTTCTTGGACGTTTAAGAAATATTAGAGTGTCCTCTAACCAACCTTTTTGGTCCTATGTCCATATCTTTTACCATTTTCAAATTATGAGCTTTGGAAAAAGTTGACTTTTTGTTGACTTTTAAAAGGACATATAATATCTTAGCTCATACCTTCCAAATGAAGCATTTTTAGGCTTGGCCTTTTAGATAAAAAGTTGTAGATAATTCAATTTCCTTCAAAATGAGATTTGGATGGGAAATGTTTGATGAAGTATGTGAAAGTTATGGCTGGTCAAAGTTCAGTTGACTTTTTTATATGAAAACCCTAATTTAGAAACTCCTGATTCTTGATGATCTGGAATTTCCTTGATGAATCATGATCAACCCTTAATCAAATGATGAATTTTACTTCATAATCTTTATGTTGGTAAAAAATATTGAAGTTTGACTTTAATTTGATCACGGTTGACCTCAGTTTGACTTTATAACCAAGTTGACTGATTTTTTAATATCTGATCATTTGACTAATCAAACTTATTGGGAAAGCTCTAAAACTTGACATGGGGATTGTTGAAGGCATGTGGGATGTTATGAAGTTTAGTTGAAGCCTTGTAAGTCCATTTAGCTTTGATAAATTCAAAACTCTAGTTCTGGATCCATTGTTCAGGAGGAGGCTTTGTCTGATGAAACCTTCAATCCATTTGACCAATTGTGAACCTTGTGAACCTTGAGAGAACTCTTGGGACACATTTCTCTGATTGTGGGAGGGCAAATTTTGGGGTACAACAGCTTCCCCTGTTCAATTTTCTGAAACCTGAGGAGTTAGATTGACATGCACGTCATTCGTGACTGGAAGGTTAAAGGGGATTGAACACAAAAGCCCAAAAATTTGCACTCGCAGGTGCGTAGAATGATACTTTTGGTTGGTTGTATTGCTTGAATGGGCTTAAAGATTCCATTCATAGTAAAGTTCCTCAAGTAGTCCAAAGTATGATGATATAGCTTTTGGGAAGATAAAACAACCCAAGGTATGATGATATAGCTTTTGGGAAGATATAACAAACCAAGGTATGATGATATAGCTTTTGGGAAGATAAAACAAACCAAGGTATGATAATATAACTTTTGGGAAGATAAAACAACCCAAGGTTTGATGATATAGCTTTTGAGAGGATAACACAACCCAAGGTTTGATGATATAGCTTTTGGGAAGATAATACAACCCAAGGTTTGATGATATAGCTTTTGGGAAGATAAAACAACCCACGGTTTGATGATATAGATTTTGGGAAGATAAAACAACCTAAGGTTTGATGATATAGATTTTGGGAAGATAAAACAACCCAAGGTATGATGATATAGCTTTTGGGAAGATAAAACAACCCAAGGTATGATGATATAGCTTTTGGGAAGATAAAACAACCCAAGGTTTGATGATATAGCTTTTGGGAAGATAAAAAAAACCCAAGGTTTGATGATATAAATGTTGGGAAGATAAAAAAACCCAAGGTATTGTAATATATTCCTGGAGGATAAAGCAATCCAAGATTGTGTTTGATGTAGCCTTGGAGGATTTAAAAATCCAAGATATTGTTTGAAGCAACCCTTGGGGGGATATAGAAACCCAAGAATAATTTGTAGATTACATTCTTCTGCTGGGGGAATTAACCTGAAAAACAAGGTTAGTTCTATGCAAATATCATGATGTATATAACACTTTTTCAAGATGATATCTCATGAGAATGTTGTATGTGTATGATATGATATGATAATGTATGAATTATGTATTTGAAGCATATAAGTAGCTTCGTAGAACAAATGTTGGCTGGGGAAAATAAATCCCGATTCGTTGTTGAGGAATATGAAGACTTCATTCCCTTCTTGTTTGAAATATCGTACTTAGAAACTCCCGTTTTCGCTTGTCGTACTTCTTATTGAAGGATTAAATTCCTGAATATCCTGACTAAGGATAAAAGAGATGGACATTGATCCGGGAGATTTTGTAAGCACCCCAAATTTGACCTCAGTAATTCCACACCATGGCTTGTGATCTTCCATATTTTCATTAGTTTAAGCATACCATCTCATTTTGCATATTTGTTTCATCTGCATGGTTCAAGTTCATCTGCATCTAGGGTTTGTGATCTAAGAAATCCAAGGATCTATCTGAGCCACCCAAAGGTCCCCAATCATTCCAAGAGGGTACATGTATGTTCTATCATCATTTTACATCCCTCAAAGATCAAGGAAGTCAAGAAATCACAAGAACTTGGAAAGCATGGAAGAAGAGCTAGGGTTTCACTACACAAATGACCTGAAATTAGGGTTTTGGTTTCAGAGGCCATAACTCCAAATTTTTTGGTCATTCTTGTTTTTAATAGTCTAAATATGTTATATGGATCATGTGTACCAAGTTTGATGAAGAAATTCATTATGGAAGTCATATGCTCACTGGGTAACTTCCTGAGCAAGTCAGAGCAAAATCAGGGCATCTGAGGACCCCAACAATGGAACCAAAGTGGATTTTTCATCAAATTGAAGTTATATGATCTTTATTTGATTATTGAAGTGCTTGGAAGTTCACAAAATTGAAGAAAATTGAGCTAAACCAAAAGTTGCCAAAAATAGAAATGACTTGTAATGGAAACATTCCATTTTGGGAAAGTTTTTCAACCTCCTCTTTCTCAACCAAAAATGCTTCAAATGAAAAATTGTTGGTCATGAAAGTTGTAGATTGGATCATTCCCTTTTCAAAAAGTACAAGAACAAGTTCTAATTCATTATGGAACTCAAGTTATGGCTTGGCAAAGTTGGCAAAAATCACATAATTTTCACCTTCACACCAAAGAGGATTTTTTGCAAATTCACAAACCAAGCCATTTTGTGACCTATAATACACTTCTAGGCATCATACAAACATAGTGTATTTCCTAAGAATCAGAATTGGCCCAAGAATCTCAAGTTTCTATGCCTTGCACATCAAGAAATCACAAAGGGGCCAAATGAAACAAAACTTGCAAAAACTCATACAACCATGCTTCCACTTGTGCCAGCTGAAAAATATGACTTCCATGGCTATCCTTGAACTAAACTGACTCGAGTCATGCCTTGAAACAACCACTGAACCAGCCCATACCTCAAGTACAAGTTATGTTGACATTTTGGTAACTTGCCCATACCAATCACCATAGGCCACAACAACTCTTCTGGCCTATCAAAGCTTGTTATGTGGATCAAAAGCAACTCATAACATACATCACAAAAGGATGAAAACCTCAGAATCACCAAGTTCCTCAAAATCACCCCAAAAGAAAAAGCTTTCGAAACACTCTGCTCACACACTCAAACTCAAAACTTCTTTCATCAATCAACAAAGCATCACAAGAGGATCATTTCCCACCCTTCATTGTAGCCTAAAACCAAACAAAACTGAAACACGATTTCTGGCCAGCTGAAGAACAACCACTCAAACCAGCCTTTATAAACTCCTTCCATGCATCAAAGCATCACCTGGAGGATCATTTGAGTCATTTTGCACCAAAGAAGAGGCCAGATAGCTCAAATTGAAGAAGCTCCATCTCAGGTATCCTCAAGAACAAATTTTCCAGAACTTGTTTTTCTTGTTATAGAAATGTTATTTATGTTTTGCTGATCACCATGATCTATTTTGTTTTGAAAATGAGTGAGAAACAAACATGTATGAAGCTTCTGAAATTTTTCCGTGTTTTTCCGTTTGCCTTTGATTCATGATCTTGAGTGAAAATAAATGATTTTTGTTGCTGGATTCTTGTTTAGAAGTGTCTAATGAGTATTTCTGGAGATTTTGGTGAAGTTTCATTGCGTTTTGAGAGAGATAGCATGAATGAGTGACCTGAGAAGATGACCGGAGCTTGCTCCGGTCACCTGAAAATGTTTAGGGTTCAGATTAGGATTAATCAGCATAATTAGTGAACTTTGAATCTCAACCCTTTGATCAGTGTTTCCCGCGTGTAATGAAAGGCCAGGATGTGTCCATTAAGTTTTAATTATGTTTAATTAATTAATTAATTAGGTTTAAGTCAGTTTGAATTGTGACCATTGGATAGCGCGCGTGGTCTTCCCTCCAAACCCCCAGTTTGAATCTGATCCATTGGATCAGTTGACCAGCCCTTTAATTCATATTTTAATTCATTTAATTGCATTTATTTTGTACAATTTATTTAAAATACTTAGAAAATTCCAAAAATACGTTTCTTCTGCATTTTGACTTCAAATATTTTTCTTCACCCAAAAACATTTTTATTTTTATTTTTTGCATTAAAAAATCATTTTTAAAGTATTTAAATGTTTATTTTAATTAATTAATGGAAATTAATTAATTAAAATACCATTTAGGTTTCTAAAAATTCCAAAAAAATTCACATTGCATCTTAGGACATTTAAAAACATTGTCAAACCATTCATAAAAATACTTTTTGGTTTTGATCCAACTTTGACATTTTTCTTGAATTTAGGGTTCATAAAAATCCCTTTTTGGAACCTTAACTTTAAAAATTCTTTTCTGCCTAACCATGAAGGGTTTGACATTGGTTCTTTTTACATTGTTCTTCATATAGCATGTAGTATCTAGCATATTTTTAGATAAACGAGCCTTCTTCGAACAAACCTATTACGCCAGGTGCTGGACATACGAGCCCTCACCTCGTATACTTGTTACGCCAGGAACTGGACACACGAGCCCTCACCAAACAAACCTGTTACGCCAGGTGCTGGACACACGAGCCCTCATACATTTAGCAACATATAATTTGAGACAGACGAACCTCATTTGGATAAACATGTTACGCCAGGACCGGTGACGCATTTAAGTCTGTGGGATAGACATGCATAATCAGGATAGATGAACCCTCCTCATATATTATCCGTAGATATATGGTCTAAGACAAACGAGTCTTTCTTCAAGCAAAACTTGTTACGCTAGGTGCAACATTAGGATTTGACGAACCCCCCTCACAAATCTTGCGTAGATAAGTGGTGCCTGAGACAGACAAACCTCCTTCGGATAACCTGTTATGCCAGGACCGGTAACCATTTTGACATTTAATCCCACCGTCAGGACTTCAAACCTCTTCAACACAGACGAGTATTGGATGATCATCAAGAGAACACAGACGAGTGCCATAAGTCAATGATACAAACGAATATCAGACGATGATCTAAGAAACACAAACGAGTGCCTCGGGCGAGGATACAAATGAATATCAGCCACTGGTATAGACGAATACCAGAAACTCAACACAGACGAGCATTTGGAGTAGCAATACAGACGAGTACCAGAGATCCAACACATACGAGCAATTGGAGTAGGAATGCAGATGAGTACCAGAGTGATTATCAAATCAACACATATGGATATAAGATAACACGGACGAGTGTGAGGGATGATACAGACGAGTATTCAAACAATGCAAACGAGCTTTAAACAGATCACAAACACAGACGAGCGTTGGAGAGCGCATACGAGCATCAACTAAGTTCAAACACAGACGAGTGTCGAGCACCAAAAGGAAGTTACACACAGACGAGTGCTAAGAAGTGCAGACGAGCAACAATATCTACCAACCATGGGCGACTGCTGGGGAAAGCAAACGAGCAATAACAAAGTGTGAACACAGACGAGTGTTGGGGCAATGCAGACGAGCAACAAATAGATAACGAACACATACGAGTGTTGGGGAATGCAGACGAGTAGTAAGCCAATATCAGACACAAACGAGTGTTGGGGGGTGCATACGAGCATCAAACAAATGCCTGATTGGCAACAAGAATCACAACTCTGCAGGAGAGAACCATGTCAAGAGGCTTTGACAATGCCTAATTCTGACTGGGGATGAATAACTGTGTGTATCATCACACTGACCAAAAATAAATTGGCGACCTCACTGGGGATATTCCAATGATGGTTGTATCTCAATCATGAAACTCTGAGGGGAAATGACGATCTTCCAACACGGCAGGGGAAGATGCTTGGTTAAATAACCTTTGCTAGGAAAAAAGTTCTGACAGTTCCAACTCTGTGGGGACTTAAGCATTCAGCTACCTGTTGGGCATACTTCACCTGGGGAAAGATAATCTGCTTGGGGACTCCACCTGCCCTAACTCAGCTGGGGAATATTCTGCTTGAGAATATGTGACACCATCCTGCAAAACCTGCAACAACAGAATACACATATGTGCCTCGGGGACTTGCATGGTATGATCTGTTCATCCATCGTCACCCGACACTCAAAGATGGTTTTAAATGTTTCCCTACAATGTCATTATCATTTAGAAAAGAAAAACCATGTTTTTAAATGCAATGTTCTTTTTTTCCAAAAATTCAGGACATTTTTGCAAACAAAAATAAACACAACACAACTTTTTGACTGAATATTCATTTATTGAAAGGCCTCTGAATAGGAAAAGTTTTACATCAGGAAGCAACCACCTGGAAAGAGGTAGCTACCATAAAAGTGGGAAAATAAATTATCCTAATGGCAATGGGCACGACATCCAAATGAGTTTCCTTCTTGCTATGACCAACATGTCTTCAAAACTTTCCATTCTTGCCTTTGCTTTCTGAAAAGATAAGGGGACTGATTCCTATCCTTCTGATATTGCCAGACTGTACGAAACGATGCTTTGGTTCAGATTACTCGGATTGCAATTGTTCTCTTATTCCCTTGTTTTGCGTGAATCTCCCTTTCGGGTTTTCAATCCACCGGGATACACCTTTTTTTCCTGAGTTGTCCGATGTGGCTTTTCAACTCAGGGGGTGTACATTTTTTCCCCTAACTTTTGCCCGAGCTTTTTATTCTGTTTTTAGCTCGCCGGGATGCCCTTTTCTTGCCTGGACTTTAATTCTATTTTTGTGTCCAGCGGGTCTTTTTATGCGAAGTATTTTTTAACTGCGTCCGAGTTAGCAGGGGATTGGAAATCTTCTCCATCCATAGTGGTGAGCATGAGTGCTCCACCTGAGAAAACTTTCTTCACTATGAATGGTCCTTCGTAGTTTGGGGTCCACTTGCCCCTGTGATCTGAACCTGGAGGAACGATCCTCTTGAGCACAAGCTCGCCTACATGATACTCCCGAGTACGTACTCGTTGGTCGAATGCTCGCTTCATTCTCCTCTGATAAAGCTGACCATGACAGATAGCAGCTAATCTTTTTTCCTCAATTTGACATAGCTGATTGTATTGAGCATGTACCCACTCAGCCTTATCAAGCTTCACATCCATCATCACACGCAATGAAGGAATTTCTACCTCGACAGGCAAGACTGCCTCCATGCCATATACTAATGAGAAAGGAGTTGCCCCGGTTGACGTCCTGACTGACGTTCGGTACCCATGCAACGCAAACGGTAACATCTCATGCCAATCCTTGTAAGTGACAACCATCTTTTGCACAATCTTCTTAATATTCTTATTTTCCGCTTCTACCGCACCAATGATCTTTGGTCGGTAAGGCAAAGAATTGTGATGCTGAATCTGGAAGTCCCGACACAATTCTGCCATTATCTTGTTATTCAAATTAGAACCATTTTCAGTAATGATTTGCTCGGGCACTCCGTATCTGCAAATAATGTCCCTTTTCAAAAATCTGGCTACCACTTGACGAGTGACATTGGCATAAGATGTTGCTTCAACCCACTTAGTGAAGTAATCAATCGCGACCAAAATTAAACGATGACCATTTGAAGCAGTAGGCTCTATCTTCCCGATCATGTCAATTCCCCACATAGAAAAGGGCCAAGGAGATGACATGACGTTGAGCGGGCTGGGAGGAACATGCACCTTGTCTGCATAAATCTGGCACTTGTGGCACTTACGGGAGTACGAACAACAGTCTGCATCCATTGTTATCCAATAGTACCCCGATCTCAACAACTTCTTAGCCATTTCATGTCCTCCTGCATGAGTACCGAAGGATCCCTCGTGGACTTCTTGCATTAACAGGCTTGCTTCGTGTCTATCCACGCATCTGAGCAAGACCATGTCAAAATTCCTCTTATACAAAACCCCATTTGTATTAAAGAAGAAGCTAGCAGCAAGTCATTGTCGCTCCCGATAAATGGGGAATGGCCCAAATAAAGGTACAGACGCGAACGGTCGGCGAAGAGAGGATGTGAGAACACACAGAAGTGAACTCACTGGAGAAGAAAAGAGTCGCCAGCTAGGCATTTTTATCCTGGAGGAAAGGCAATGCTGCATAGACCTAGAAAGAGATGGATAAGACGGTTGCGAACCAGAGAGACTGAGAAAGGGGGTTGGTTACAACCTGGGAAGGTATTAGCACCCAGATTGTCCGTCGTACTCGACGGGATCCACGCTTAAAATATTTGTGTTTTAAAGGGGTAGTGTCAGTGCAATTTGTGTATAAAAGAGCTGGAAAAGGATGTACAGGTGTCAGTGCAAAAGAAGTGTGAAGTGTATATATGTATGGTGTCAGTGTAAGAATGAGAATGCTCAAGATCATGAGGCTTAAAAGAATGATGCTAGGAGGAGGGGGAATATACAGAGACTTTTGTTCGATAACTGTTAAGTTATGCCTACGTATCCTCTCGTGCAATGAGGAAGTCAGAACACCGTAGTTCGACCCAAAGAGACTGAAAGATAAATTGACTTGTGAACTGCTTACTTGTCTATGCTCAAGTGTATGACCTGTCTGGCTCAGGTGCAAACTGTCTTGCATTAGACGGAAGAAGCAAGTTCTCGATTGTGAGTGAATAAGGTGAGAAAAGAATCCCAGAGGAAACGATTATTGTTTGTTTTTGTATTTTCAGTCTTTTATTGCTTTTGAAAGTTTGTCATAAGTTAATGAGCTTAAGCCTATACCAATGGGTTAGTAAACTCATCACATCTTCCCTCTGATTAGGGGTAATGAGAATACCTTAAGTGTGAAGTCAGATTCTCACACTTAATCACCTTTGATGTAGGATTAAGATCATTAACCTACTTGTGATTATTTAGGTGTTTTTGTGTTTTTGTTTAGTGTTAAGTAATGAGATTAAGCCATAATCAAGGATTAAACAGACTCATTACACCATCCTAATAGAAGGATAATAGATGAGAATGTTTAAGCTGAGGAAAGCTCCTCAACTTAATCCATGATTAGGGATTAAACTCATGACAAAACAAGCCTTTGATTAAGTGGATTTTTATTTAATGGTATGATGATGAAGTGAATTTTATGATTTGTAAGACAACTTGAGGGGGACTTGTCCATTAACACTAGGGTTAGTCCTTCTTAACCAATTAAGGAAGAATTAGAACCCTAATGCAAGGCCCAAGTTACAAGTGTGATGTCTTGATGATTATTAAGTGAATTGATTAAGGGATTTTAAACACATTAAGGGTTTAACACTTAGGATTAAAGTTATACACTCCATCCTAATAGAAGGATGCAGGCATAAGCTTAATCACAAAGCCTTAAAGCCTTTAGGGTTTAGTCCCTGATTATGAGGTGAGAAGAGAAGACTCAATGATACACAAAGGTAAAAGACTAAGTGGGGGGACTAATAAAAACCCTAATCATTGTCATGCTTGGTTGTTCCTAAGGTTTGTGAGGTTTACAAGAGAAATCTTCAATGGAACCACCAGGAAGCAGATGAAAGGATCAGGAGAAGCAAAGTAACTTGCTTCATTTAAGAAGTCAAGTCACTTGAGGAAAGAAAGTAAGAAGAAGAAGAAAGAGCAAGCTCAACCTCAAACACATCTCAAAATGCAGCATGGATGCATAAAAGAGATGAAGAGAAAGTTATGAGAAGTGAAGGAAAATTCACTTCTCAAAGTTACTTACCACCTGAAAAGTTAGAAAAGAAATGCAATGCAATGCAAAATGGGATGAAATGGCATGATGAGAGACAAAACCAGAAGCATATACATGATGTTAATGATGCTATGAGATGCTACAAACATGAAACAACACATGGGGATGATCATACAAGCTCATGGATACAGATGAAACAAGTTAAGAGCCATGAACATACATGAAAAGTTATGAAATGCATATGGCATACAACATGGCAAATGCAAGATGCAATGATCAAACATGCTTTCAATATGTCTTAAGATGTGCAATGAATCAAAAGAATGCATAAAATGCTATGGCAAGTCAAGGCATGAAGGCAAATGCAAGATGGATGCATATGGAAGCCCAAATTAGGGTTTATGATCAAAGCATCAAACACAAACCAAAATCAGAAGCAAACATCAAGATAAAAAATTGAAAATGCACTCAAAGGATCCCTAATCCTATACTAACTCACTGCCCAAAGGAGAAGTTCCAACTCTTAACCTAATTCAAGTTATGATTTTCCTAAGTTTTCTAGGGTTTTAGGGTTCCTAAACAAGAAAATTGCGAAACAAATGGAAAATGAAAGATCAAATCATGGCCATTTAATCTCATAAACTACATGCTAAACACAATGCAATGCAAAAAGAATCAAGGTCCAACTCTTTATGGTTAGGCAGAAATGATTTTTGGAAGTTTGAATCAAAATAATGCATTAAAATGATTTTAATTCCATGAAAAATTCTCAAAATGCATCAAGATCAAAAAAGAAATTTGGTTTGAGGGTTGGACAATGTTTCTAAATGGTTTTAAATGTTTCATGAATTTTTTGGTGATTTTTAAATACCTAAAAGTATTTTTAATTAATTAATTCTCATTAATTAATTAAAAAGAAACTTTTAAATATTTAAAAATACTTTTTAAGTGCAAAAAATGAAAATAAAAATATTTTTGTGTTCTGAAATTAAATAATAACTTGTATAAAAAATTTCAGAATTTTTAAATTAGTTTTGCTATTTTAAAATAAATGAACAAAAGAAATGCAAAACAAATGAATTAAAAATTAATAAAATGAAAAGTAAACACAATGGATGGCCAGGATGGATTCTGGGGAAGAAGCTGTTGACTACGCGCGCAGATCAAAGGTCCACATTCAAACTTCCTAATTCTGATTTATGAATTAATTAATTGAGATTAGGGCTTAATGAGTGCATCTGGACCACACACACGCGCGCGAAGTCAAGCCAGTCAACGGATCCAACGCTCAGCATTCAAACTGCACTAATTACAGGGATTAAACCCTAATTATTTTCAGGTGGCCGGAGAAGACCTCCGGTCGTCTTCTCCGGTGGGAACCCCACCTGAAAATTCCTAAAACCTTCAAAACGCAACTAAAATGAAATCTAAACAAACAGAAATCCTTCCCACACTCCACTGAATCAAAACCCTAAGCTAAAACTCATTTATCTTTCCTTAATCACATGAATCGAAACAAAACATTTCTTAGGTCAGGGAGTTTCAGAACATGATTAAACTCTTATTTCTTCACCATTTTCAAAACTAAAGACATCAGAGCAATCAGTGAATCATGAAGAACAACTTAAGAACTTTAAAAATCATTTCTGGAAAAAAAGTTCTTGAGCTACCTGAGTTTCGAAGCTTTCAATTTTGCAACTTTCTGTCCTCTTCCTTTGATGCAAACCACTCCTTTTGGTCCCTTGATGATGTCTGGATGCTTAGAAAGAGTTTATGTTGGCTGGTTTGAGAGTTTGAACAAGTTCTGTTCAAGCTCAGGTGGGAATCGTGTTTTGGATTCAGGCTGTTTCAGGCAATGGTGAGGAGTTCTTTGTGATCAGGGTGATGAGTGGAGAAGGTCTGTGAAGTTTGCTTATGTGTTTGTGGCTTGTATGCTGAGTTTCGAAGGGTTTTGCTCTTGAGAGTGAAAATGAGAATGTATGTTCTTGCTGGTTTCAGGCCCTTGTGTTATGTTGTTTGGCTTGCCATTTGTTTGTATAAACAATGCTGATTGGTCAGAGGATGTGACATGTCCTTTTGTGATAGGTATGGTGCTTTTTGCAAATTGTCAACTTTATGTAAGAGAAAGCATGGGTCATGTTCTAGCTTGGTACAAGGAGTGTGGGCTGCGCAGCAAGGTGAGGGGAAAGGCTAGGGCTGGTTCAGCAACATAGGCAGCAAGTGGATGGAAGTGATCATGAGCTTTTGCAACTTGCTTGCTTTTGAATCTTCATGAAAATATCTTGCTCCAAAGGCCAAACAAATGGGAAACCCTTGGCCCATTCTGATTTTTAGGTCACATGTGATGTTTGTGTAATGGTTAGACAACAATTAGAAGTCACAAATGCCTTTGGTACAAGATTTTGCAAATTTCTCATTTGGTGCATAACTTGAAATTTAGTGATTTTAGCCAACTTTGATGCACCATAACTTTTGATCCAAAATGAATTAGGTCATGTTCTTGTACTTTTTGAAAAGGGAAAGATCTAATCTACAACTTTCATGACCAAAGTTTTTCCATTTGAAGCATTTTTGGATCAAAAAGTAAGGGTTGAAAAAGTTGCATAAAATGACATTTCATTAAAAGTCAACCTTGCCCAAAAAAGTCAACTTTGCAAAAACTTCAAATTCTTGAATTTTGTGAACTTCAAACTTCTTTTATGATCAAATAAAGATCAAATACACTCAAAATGATGAAGATCACCACTTGGTTGGGTCATTGGGGGCCTCAGATGCCCTAATTTTGCACTGACTTGTCCAGAAAGTCAACTCTTGATCAGATGACTTCCCCATGGAATTTCTTCATGAAAATTGATATGCATACTCCCTATACCATATAGAGACCAATAGAAACAAGAATGACCAAAAAAATTTGAAGTTATGGCCTCTGAAACCAAAACCCTAATTTCAGGTCATCTGTGCAGTCAAGCCTGGCTCTGCTTCCATACCAATCCCAGTTCTTGTGATTCTTTGGCATTTTTGACTTTGAGAGGATGTAATATGATATAAGAACACACATGGACCCCTTTGAAGTGATTGGTGGCCTTTGGAGTGGCTCAAGAAGCCCTTGGGTTGCTCAGATCACAAACCCTAGATGCAGATGACTTAGAATCTATGCAGTGAATCAAAAATGTGATATGAGATCTTATGATTGTGTTTATGCATATGAGAATGATCACAAGCCATGGTGTGAATGGGTGAGGGCAAATTTGGGGTATTTACAGCTGCCCCTATTCAAACATGAGTTAGCTGTGTAGGATGTAAGCAACGGCTTAACAGGCAAACAAGATAACTTGTGGTTGAATATCAAAGACAGTCCAAAATTTGCACTCACAGAATGAAGAAGAAAAGGGATATAGATTGTAAAAGGAAAAAGGTATATTGTGAAGTATGGGCAACGGAGGACGACCGTCGAGCAGAGGACGACTGCTGGGTAAAGAGCAATGACGGGGACGGCCGACATGCTGGGAAAAGTGCGGAAATCAATGACGGGGACGACCGACATGCTGGGGTTAAAAGGGATCATGATGGGGACGGCCATCAAGTAAAGTTACAAGATTCTTTGGGGATTAATGAAAAACGATGGGGACGGCCATCAAGTTCATAAAGTAAGGTAACCAACGATGGGGACGGCCATCCGCTAAAAAGAAAAGGGACCACGACGGGGACGGCCATCGGGTTAAAGAATAAATGAAATAAACAGATGATGAGGTACGGTCATCAAAGGTGAAGGATGATCACCTAGCAGGGGACGGCTGCTCTGTTGGGGTTAAGATGAGGGACGGTCATCTAAGGTGGAGGACGACCACCTGGCAGGGTACGGCTGCCGAAAATATCGCGACATAGGACGAATGCCGGATAAAAGGTCAACGATGGGGACGGCCATCGGATGAGCATGATAGAGGACGACCATCAAGAGGTGGAGGACGACCACCTAGTAGGGGACGGCTGCTCTCAAGGTTTATCATGACATAGGACGAATGTCAGATAACCAAAATCAACAATGGGGACGGCCATTGGATAAAATGATGAAGGACGATCATCAAGAGGTGGAGGACGACCACCTAGCAGGGGACGGCTGCTCTCAAGGTTTATCATGACATATGACGAATGTCAGATAACCAAAATCAACAATGGGGACGGCCATTGGATAAAATGATGAAGGACGATCATCAAGAGGTGGAGGACGACCACCTAGCAGGGGACGGCTGCTAAAATATCAACGATGGGGACGGCCATCGGATGAGCATGATGGAGGACGACCATCAAGAGGTGGAGGACGACCACCTAGCAGGGTACGGCTGCTCTCAGGGTTTATCATGACATAGGGCGAATGTCAGATAAAGGAAAATTTGCTTTGTTGTCTATCTACTGGGGAGAATAGTAAACACGGACGAGTGTTTATATCCAAGAAAACAAAAGGTATAAGTGTTTAGATGTTGTGTATAGATTAAAGATGCGGACGAGCATCCTTAATACTATGATACGGACGAGTATCAGGTAGAAACAAATACTGACACGTGTTCAGAGATGATGATACGGACGAGTATCAACGGGTTAACAACAAACACGGACGAGTGTTGAATTTGAAAGAATTCTTCTGGGGAACAGTAGACACAGACGAGTATCTATGTTCAAGAAGACACAAGTGTTTGACGCAGTGTATGGATTAAAGATGCGGACGAGCATCCTTAAGATTATGATACGGACGAGTATCAAGTAGAAACAAACGCTTGACGCATGCTCTGAGATGATGGTACGGACGAGTACCAACTGGTTAACAAAGAGCAAGGACTAATGTCGAATCTGTGGGGATATAAATGGTGTATACAAGATACGGGCGAGTATCTGTGTAAGTATGAGTGATGTAGAGATGAGTGTTGAACTCGCTGGGGAGAGTGACACGGACGAGTGTCGAAAGAAGAGTATAATATAAACAAGTGTCTGATATACAAAGTGTTTACATTACTGTGCTGGGAAAGTGACATGGACGGATGTCAAGGAAATGTATATACATAAGTATTTGTGAGTGCAAAGAAAGTGTCTTTGGCTTTCTGCTGGGGATGTGACACGGACGGGTGTCAAAGGGAGTATATAATGGTGTTTGTGAATATGAGGCAACTGCTTTTGCTGGGGACTCTGGGGGAAAGTTTTCTGTATACTGATGGATTTTTATTATTCACGAGTGTTTGATTCAAACATGGCTTATGATTATGCTATATGTTTGATTTTTGCCGTAATGCTCCGTTCTTAAGATGGAATGCTACGCTTTGTTTGGTGAATATGATGTGAATGCCATGATTATGCAAAGATACCAAACCGGGATTCGGATCCCGTTGCTGCGAAGATCTCTGGTCGATCTGTCTGAAGTGAATATCCCAGCTGGGGATGAGATCATTGGTAGATCTGATGAAATGATTCTGCTTGGGGAAATGGGTCGGTGATAGACCTATTCCTGTAAATGAGGGACCCAGCTGGGGTTTGCAGAAGTTTTCTTCACTCTGTTGTGATTCCTTCGTGCGTTGCTCTTCTGGATAGAGGCTGATACTCTGTGGGGAGATGATTCCCTGGATTTTGTACTTGACTGAGGAAGAATGATTAGCAACTCGGCTGGGAGAAGCAACAAGTGGCAACTCAGCTGGGGAGAAAGTACTTGGAATGCTGGGCTGGGTGAGTGTTGATTTGCCAGCTTGCTGGGATGAAGCTTTCATGCCCCATATTGCGCTTCGGATACCTACAATCCTACTAAGACAGAGAAACGCACAAGTAATCCCGAGGCATCCCTTACTGGATTCCGTCATAGGAGTGAGACACTCTCGAGAGTAAGTATGTTTCCTGCAAGCATGTGTTTAATTATTTTTGAAGATAAGCATCTGTATTTATGCAACCAATTTTTAGGACATCAGACATTTTGCAAATAAAATGTACAAGACGAAAACGTGACTGAAAATCTGATTTCATTAATTCATGTGCCCTGAAGTGGCAAGATACAGTCAAAGAAACAAATCCCCTGAAATGAGGAGATTGTTACAAATTTGAGAAACAAAAAGCTGGCAATGTTGACGATGCTTTAAGGAGCTTCCTCTTGCTACGACTCGTATGACATTTGACATTCTTCTCGTCTTGCTTTCTGAAGAAGGCTGATTCTGACAGAAGCTTGATCCTTTTGAAGCTTAACCGGTTGTAAGTGATACTGACGAATTCAGAATGCAGTTGTTCGCTTATTCCCTTATTTTGCATGGATCGCCCTTTCGGGTTTTCAATCCATCGGGATACCCATTTTTGCCTGAGTTGTCCAATGCGGCTTTTCAACTCAGCGGGTGTACGTTTTTTTTTTGTTTATTTTCCCTTATTTTTGCCCAAGTCTCTTATTCTGTTTTTGACTCGCCGGGATGCCCTATTTTTGCCTGGACTTACATTCTGTTTTTATGTCCAGCGGGTCATTTTTATGCGAAGTATTTTTTAACTGCATCTGAATTCACAGGGGACGGGAAATCTTCACCATCCATGGTGCTGAGCATCAGTGCTCCACCAGAGAAAACTTTCTTTACAACAAATGGTCCTTCATAGTTTGGAGTCCATTTGCCCCTGTGGTCTGTATGAGGAGGGAGGATTCTCTTCAGCACAAGATCTCCTACTTGGTACTCTCGGTGCCTGACTTTCTGATCAAAGGCTCTCTTCATTCTTTTTTGATACAACTGCCCATGACAGATTGCAGCCAATCTTTTCTCTTCAATCAGACTCAGTTGTTCGAATCGGGACCGGACCCACTCTGCTTCGTTCAGCTTAACATCCATCAGTACTCGCAAGGAGGGTAATTCAACTTCAACAGGTAGGACTGCCTCCATACCATACACAAGCTGATACGGTGTTGCCCCAGTGGATGTTCTGATTGACGTGCGGTACCCATGCAAGGCAAATGGTAGCATTTCATGCCAGTCTTTATAGGTGACTACCATCTTTTGCACAATCTTCTTGATATTCTTATTAGCTGCCTCAACAGCGCCGTTCATCTTTGGCCTGTAAGGAGAAGAATTGTGGTGTTGGATCTTGAAGTCCCGACATAACTCAACCATCATTTTGTTGTTCAAGTTAGAACCATTATCAGTAATGATTCGCTCGGGAACTCCGTATCGACAGATGATATCTCTCTTCAGGAATCTGGCTACCACTTGCCTTGTAACATTTGCATATGAGGCTGCTTCAACCCACTTGGTGAAATAGTCAATGGCTACCAAGATGAATCTGTGGCCATTTGAAGCAGTTGGCTCAATCTTGCCAATCATATCAATTCCCCACATAGCAAAGGGCCAGGGTGAAGATATTATGTTCAAAGGATTGGGAGGCACATGCACCTTATCCGCATAAATCTGGCATTTATGGCATTTTCTGGCATAAGCACAACAGTCTGCATCCATTATGATCCAGTAATAACCTGATCTTAGCAATTTCTTAGCCATGGCATGTCCTCCAGCATGGGTACCAAAGGATCCTTCGTGCATCTCGTGCATCAACAAGTCTGCTTCTGTCTTATCAACACATCTGAGGAGTACCATATCAAAGTTTCTCTTGTATAAGGAACCATCAGTGTTCAGGAAGAAACTACCAGCAAGCCTTCTTAAAGTCTTCTTGTCATTGGAAGATGCCCCAGGTGGGTATGTTTGATCCTCTAAGAAGCACTTAATGTCATGGAACCATGGCTTATCATCTTTGACAACATCTGCTGCGAATACATATGCCGGTCTGTCAAGTCTGGACACTGAAATCTGAGGTACAAAGTTGGCTGCTTGAACTTTGATCATAGATGAAATGGTAGCCAGGGCATCTGCAAACTGATTCTCGTCCCGAGGGATATACTCAAGCTTGACTGTTGTAAAGAAAGTCAGTAACCTCCTTGTATAATCCCTGTAAGGTATCAGATGATCCTGGTGTGTGTACCATTTGCCGTTGGTTTGATTAACTACCAGAGCTGAATCTCCGAATACAGTCAACGTCTTGATCCTGAGGTCAATGGCTTCCTCAAGACCCATAATGCAAGCTTCGTATTCAGCTTCGTTGTTAGTGCAGTTAAAGTTGAGCTTTGCCGAGAAAGGCATGTGAACTCCTTTGGGTGTAATGAGTACCGCACCAACACCACGACCGTTCATGTTAACAGCCCCATCAAACATCATAGTCCATTCTTCTTCTGGGTAAGGCCCTTCAGTGTGAATGGGCTCTTCATGATCTTTCGTTTTTATGAACATGATATCTTCATCAGGGAAGTCAAATCTCATAGGCTGGTAGTCATCAATAGGTTGCTCAGCAAGATATTCAGATAGTACACTGCCCTTGATGGCTTTCTGAGAGGTGTACTGGATGTCATATTCTGTGAGAATCATCTGCCATCTTGCAACCCGTCCGATAAGAGCTGGCTTCTCGAAAATGTACTTAACTGGGTCCATTTTTGATATCAACAAGGTGGTGTGGGTCAACATATACTGTCTCAGTCGGCGAGCAGCCCACGCTAAAGCACATCAAGTTTTCTCGAGCAGTGAATAACGCTGTTCACAGTCAGTAAACTTTTTTCTCAGGTAGTATATTGCATACTCTTTTCGACCAGACTCGTCATGCTGGCCCAGCACACACCCCATCGACTCTTCTAATACTGTCAAGTACATTATCAGAGGTCTTCCTTCAACTGGAGGCATAAGGATTGGAGGCTCTTGCAGGTATTCTTTGATCTTGTCAAAAGCCTTCTGGCAGTCTTCATTCCACCTGACCATCTGTTCCTTTCTTAACAGCTTGAACAAGGGTTCACAGGTTGCCGTGAGGTGAGATATAAACCTTGAAATGTAGTTCAATCTACCCAGAAACCCTGGAACTTCTTTCTCAGTTTTTGGTGCAGGCATTTCTTGAATGGCTTTGACTTTATCAGGGTCAACTTCAATCCCTTTCTCGCTTACAATAAAGCCCAGCAGCTTACCGGATCGCACCCTGAATGTGCATTTGTTGGGGTTCAGCTTCAATTGGTATTTCCTCAGACGCTTGAATAGCTTCAGCATATTTACCAGGTGGTCTTCCTCTGTAAGGGACTTGGCAATCATGTCATCCACATAGCACTCAATTTCCTTATGGATCATATCGTGGAACAATGTTACCATAGCCCGTTGATATGTTGCACCGGCGTTCTTCAATCCGAATGGCATCACCTTGTAACAGAACGTGCCCCAGGGTGTGATGAAAGTTGTCTTCTCCATGTCTTCAGGTGACATCTTAATCTGATTGTATCCTGAAAATCCATCCATGAAGGAGAATACCGAGAACTGAGCCGTGTTATCCACCAATACATCAATGTGAGGTAATGGGAAATCATCTTTCGGGCTGGCTCTGTTCAAATCCCGATAGTCAACACACATCCTTACTTTGCTGTCTTTCTTGGGCACAAGTACTATATCAGCAACCCACGGTGGATAGCTAGTTACAGCAAGGAAACCGGCGTCCCACTGCTTTTGTACCTCTTCTTTGATCTTCATTGCCATGTCTGGACGAGTACGACGCAGTTTCTGTTTGACCGGTGGGCATTCTTCCCTCAAAGGCAGCTTATGCATAACAATGTCGGTATCCAACCCGGGCATATCCTGGTAAGACCAAGCAAACACATCCACATACTCTTGAAGCAAGTCAATCAGTTGTTTCTTTACTGAGTCTTGTAGGCCGGCCCCAATTTTAACCTCTTTCACATCTTCATTTGTACCAAGATTAATTGTTTCCACCTCCTCCTGATGAGGAGTGATAACCTTCTCCTCTTGTCTCAACAATCTGGCTAGCTCTTCAGGAAGCTCATAATCTTCTTCAACCCCTTCATCAGCTTGATTGATCGGATTGTCAGAGTCATACGAAGTCATAGCCGTGCTGTTGTCGGTGCTGTCTGGAAGGCACTCTCTGCAAGGATTCAGTTTGTTCATTTTAGTGATTGATTTTAATCTTTGTTTAGAAAAGTGAAATAAAGTTGTCATTTTGAAAACATCGCCATTTATTTTTTGTACAAAAAGAAAAATGGAAAAACAGTGAGCGGAAAAGAAAAAGACTCATTTGCAAAAGATGTCTGATATTTCATTGATTAATCTTGTTGCACAAAAATTACAGATGGCCCGATTACAAAATGAGTCTTGTCATCTTGGGCAAGATGCAAGACTTGATGCATGCTTAAAAATACAGGAAATAATAATTACTCTGCATGAGTAACTCTTATAATTTCCTGGGAAGACCAGTTTGAGATACTGCTCCCCGGGATCTTTGGACGAATCCAGCTTTCCAGGTTGCGTTCTTCTTCCAACTCGTCTTCCAAGTTGTTGACAGCATCAGGGGTGAGCATCCCCCCACTAATAAAGTTGGGCTTCTTAGCAGCCTCTGTTTGATCTTCTTGAGTTGGTTTGTAACCCAACCCAAATCTATCTTCTTTCTTCTCCACAGGCAACAGTTTGCCCCAGCCTTGAGCGCTTCCTTCTTCCACCACCTTCCGGGCTTGTTGGTAGGATGTCATAGAGGTCCCAAGCACAACAGAGGTTTCATTAATATTCAAGGCCTCAAACCCTTGACTCATCGTCTCGTGGATCTCCCCATCCATCTCAATATATTTGTAGGTAGCCAGATGGCTAACAAAAATATCCTCCTCTCCGCAGATAGTAACGACTTGGCCTTCCCACTCAAATTTTAGCTTCTGGTGAAGGGTAGACGTTACTGCGCCAGCGGCATGGATCCATGGTCTACCCAACAAACAGCTGTAGGCAGGCTGAATGTCCATCACGTAGAAGGTCGTTTTGAAAGTTTGTGGGCCAATCGTTATAGGCAACTCAATTTCTCCCAGAACTGATCTCTTAGAGCCGTCAAAAGCTCTTACTACTAAGTTACTGGGTCGCAATGCCAATCCTTCATATTCCAACTTCACAAGAGCCTTTTTGGGCAAGACATTGAGGGATGACCCTGTGTCTACCAGCACATGGGAAAGGACTGCACCTTTACATTCCATGGTAATGTGCAAGGCTTTGTTATGATTGCGGCCTTACGAAGTCAAATCAGTGTTGGTGAATCCTAGTCCATTGCTAGCATTAACATTTCCAACCACAGCTTCCAACTGATTGACTGTGATCTCTTCCGGCACATAAGCTGCGTGCAAAACTTTGAGTAGTGCATTCCGATGGACCTCGGAGCACATAAGCAATGATAGAATGGAGATCTTGGAAGGCGTCTGGTGAAGCTGGTCCACTATTTTGTAATCACTTTTCTTGATGATTCTCATGAACTCATCAACTTCTTGATCAAAAGGTGTTTTCAAAGCTTCTTTAACAACCTGCTCTTCTTGCACCATACTCTTCCCTTTTGCCTTGGCAGCAGCTTCTGCTTCGGCAGTGGGTCTTTGAATTTGCGGGGCAAAGAGACGTCCGCTTCGAGTGAAGCCTCCGCCTCCACCCACATTGTCTATTTGTGGTGCAGAAGTCGATGATTTAAAAGTGATTTTCTGTCCTTCGCAATATAAATCAGAGCCGTAATGTCAAGGGATGGCATTACTGCTTTCATAAGGTATCGGCCCAGGTACTGTGACAGTGACTAGACTGATGGCAGCTGCGGAAGGGACTGTGATAGTCTGTGGATCATAATATATTGTGACTGGTGCTCTGATGGGAGTAGCACTTTGTGAGTTGTAGGCAGAATCACTTTCAGGATCATAATAAATTGTAACTGTTGAGACATCTTCATGGTTCGCTGTTGGTGTTGTAGGAGACATTGTCGGAAGGATGGGTGCTGTTGTCGTAGGAGATTCAAAATGAAGTGGTGCTGAAGTTGTAGAAGGAATGTTCGTTGATATCTGGTCAGTTGAGATGACAGATGAAAAATTTGTTGATGAAGCTGAAGAGTTGTCTGGAACAATGGTTGTTGCAGTTGTAGGAGGTTCTGGAGCTGTTGTTAATGAGATTGCTGGATGGGTAGGAATTGATGTTGTAATCTGAAGCAGGCCACTCTGGATGAGGCCATCTATGCCATCTCTCAGGTTATCACAACCATTCACTGAAATGTTGCAATAAGCACACCCTAAATCACATCCTGGGAACATTTGACATTCCAAGAGCTGAGCTTTGATCTCTACCAACGGTGTCCGAATCTGACCCACACTGGTTATCAAGTAAGACGGCTTGTCTTCTTCAATAGCATTGATTCGGGGACCACCATGGTGTGGCATAGGGTTCTTGTTGACATTTGGTGGTGGTGCAAAGTTTAAAGCCTTGGAATCCACTAGATCCTGCACTTTCATGTGCAAAGCTCTGCACTTTTCCGTACTATGACCAGGTGCATTTGAGTGAAAGGCACATCTGGCGCTGGCGTCGTAATTTCTGGGCAGACTGTTAGGATCTGGAGGTGCCAACGTCCTTAGCTCAACTAGGTTGAGTTTCAAGAGTTGTGGCAGTAATGTGGCATAAGGCATAGGGATCGGATCGATCACCCTATTGGCCTGAGAGGGCCTCTGTTGGAATGGTCTCTGCTGATTGTTGTTGCTGGTGTTGCTGTTGTTGTAATTTCTCGGAGGATACTGAGTTTGTTGCTGGTACTGAGGTTGTTGCTGATAATTTTGTTGCGGTGGTTGATAAACTGGTTGTTGATGAGCTGGAGCGGGGATGGTGACTGCTGCCACAGACCTATGAACATATTGGGGCCTGCCCCTGTTGGTGTGGATAGCATTGGTCTCACCAGTTCTTCTTGGGCCTGCAAAAGGCTTTCTTGCGTTACTGGATGAGCTTGCACCGTTGTCTGAGATCTTACCCAACTTCAATAGGCTTTCAATTCTCTCCCCGGCTATGACCACATCTGCAAAGCTGGTGGATGAGAAGGCAGCTAGCCTATCAATGTAAGTCCCCTGGAGGGTGTTCATAAACATATCAGCCATCTCCCTCTCTGACATAGGTGGCTGGACAGCAGCAGCAAGCTGTCTCCATCTTTGAGCGTACTCACGGAAGCTCTCCCTGGATGACTGTGACATTCCCATTAGGAGGGTCCTGTTGGGAGCCATATCCAAGTTGTACTGATACTGTCTGATAAAGGCCTCTGCCAGGTCCTTCCAGCATCTAATGGTTGCTCTTGTCAAGTGGGAGTACCATTCCCTCGACGCTCTAGTTAAGCTATCCTCGAAATAAAACATCCATAGCTTTTCGTCCATGGTATAGGCCTTCAGCCTCCCCAGAAAAGATTGTAGATGGGTCCGGGGACAGGAAGTCCCGTTATACTTCTCAAAGCATGGTGGTTTAAATTTGTGGGGAATCCTGACCCCGTCTACCAAGCCCATATCCATAACATCAAAACCCAAAGAGTTTTGGGACTCCAAGGATCTTAACTTCTCAGCTATCTCATCCAGCCTTCTATCATAGGCTTCCTCCCCAGCTCCCATCACTGTGAACTGATCTTCCTGGGGGTCTTCTTGCAGTACCCTCCCTGCTGTGGCAGTCCCTTGTATATTGACAGGGATGTTGATCTCTGGATGTTGGTGGGGTCCAAAGACTGGGGGATTGACATGAGGCTGGACTCTTTCATTGTTGCTTGTCCCAGCAGTCCCTGGCTGATGGTCTTCCTGGTTTCTCCCTTCTACCAGTGCTCTTAACCTCTCCTGGCTTTGAGCCATGTTGTTCATCACCTCCATAAACTGTGTCATTTGATTCCTCATTTCCAACCTTTCGTTGGTCATTTGATTCCTGACCTCTGTAAGGTCCTGCTGCATTTGATCCATCTGTATGCCCGGAAGATTGCTGCGGGTGGGGTATCTGTGTGGACGTTTGAGTGGAAACCCTCGACGTCGAGCAATAATTCCTGAAGTCACAACAGAGTTAGTAACAATAAAGCAAAAACCTGCAAAACCAAACAAAAGGGTTAGTATGCAATGCAGTGTGTCTATTCGTTTCCAAGGTATCCGGCTTGGTACTTGGTTTTGACCTTTCCAGACCCCTTGAAGAAGATGCTTGTGATGTTGCTTGAAGAATTCAGATGAAACAAACCAACACATATATTACAAAAAGGTAAATGATACAATATTTGTTTCTTTTACAATACCAGCCCTCTGAGGGGTCAAAAATACAACATAAAGAAAAATACATAAAATGAAAGCAACAACAAGCAAAAGGTCAAACACCAAGGCCAAATTCATCCTCCTGAACCTCCTTGAGAAGTGCTTCAGTCACAGGATCAGCTGGACGCTCCGTAAGATTCCTGATAAGGAGATTCCTTATGGCAATAGCTGTAGTTAGCTTCTTGTGCTGATTCTGGTCCTTTGACCTCTTCACTCCAGCTCTAGTCTTCAATTCTGAGATTTCTCTCTGGGCTGCTGCCAGGGCTTCCTGTTGCTCTTTTGCACTAGCTTCCATCTGCTCCATCTTATCCTGAGTCCTTTTGTCCTCCTGAGTACGGGCTTCGGTAATCCTGACCCACCTAGCCTGACTCTCCTTTAGATACAAATCAGTCCTGGCTTTTTGGAACTGAGCTTCCTTGCAAGCATTCTTCAGGATCTGTTCTCCAGCCCTAGACTTCTTAATGTAATCCTAAGACTTCTCAATTCTAGCCAAATGCTCCACCTTCAACTTTTCTAACCTCTCAATATCCAATCTACCATCACTCCTCTCCCAGAGGGTATTCTGTAGAGCCTGAGTCAACTTCTCATTTCTCTCTTTCAATTTCTCAAACTCCTCTAAACTGACAGTTGCTGGAGGTGGTGTTGTGGAAGGTCCAGGCATATCTTCAATAGTAAAGGGCATCCCAGAAAATTGAGCCCTGGTATGGGACCAATCATAGTACTGTGCTGATGCCACATTGTTGCACTTCCCCAGGATGGTTACCCCCTTAGTCTGCACATTGTCCCAGGCCCAGGATGCTTGCCTGACAATAGCCAGATTAGGCTTGATTTCAACATAAAGGGTTTCAGTCAGATCCTGTGCTCTAGGAGGGTGGACTAATGCATAGCCCAGTTGTCTTTTGAAAAGTAGAGGGTTGTAATTGATGCAACCCTTTACTCCAATCAGAGGTACATTGGGAAATTGCCCACAACTTGTAATGATATCTCTGCCCTTTGTACTCTGAGTACACCATCTAATATCATCTGAGGTTAGAGCAACAAGCCTTCTAGCCCAGTTCTCCTGCTGGTGAGGGTTCAAGAATGCATCAGTCTTTGGTAAATGCTTGAGCAGCCAAGTATGGAACAAAGGTGCACAGCATCTCACTAATCTCCCCCTTTGCTTTTCATTCCTTTGATGAACTGAGTAGTAAAGGTCTCCCAGTAAGGTGGGCACTGGGTTCCTCAGGATGAAAAGATGGATTGCATTCTTGCTAACAAACCTAGGCTCATCTGCAAAAAGTATGACCCCATATATGCCAAGGGCCAACAGAGCACAGACTGCCTTCCACTCCCCTAGGGAGGCCTTCAGACTAGCCTGAGAAGTCAAGAAATCCAGATGAAAACCAGAGATTCCAGCTTTAGATGTCAAATTCTGCCCAATCAGAACTGGTTCCAGATGTAATGCTTTGGCTATCTCCTCATTACTTGGGAAAGCCATCTCAGGGTTGAAGGGGATTCCACCCCTGATAGGTATACCAACCAATTATGAATACTCCTCCAGCAAGGGTCCCAACTGAAAATTCTGAAAGGTGAAGCACCTCAGAGGGGGATCATAGAACTGCAGGCAAGTATGTATCAAGCTTCTCTGTGAAGGGTCCAAATCCAATACTACATCAAGGATTCCTCCATAATGTTCTCTGAAATATGGTATATGGTCTGGAGTAATCAGGGTCTGAATCCTCCTGATGCTAGCTAGCTCAGGCTCAAAGAAGTGATAGGAGATGTTACTTTTCTTAGGTGCCATGTTGCTGAAGAATGGGTACTGATGATGATGACTGAAGACAACACTGAAGATAGGCCACTGATAGGCTGAGACTGGTGATGCAGGTGACTGAAGTAGGTAGCTGATAGCTGAAGTAAGTGCTGATGAAGATAGGTCTAATGCTGGAGAAGGGGTCAAAACCAAGCCAAAACAATAGGATGGATACCCTGAAAAACAAATAAACACAATGTTAAAATGATGCAATGAGGATGTATGCAAATGATATGCAAGGGTTTGTGACTGAGCTGGATCTGATTAACTGCCTTGATATAGGTCCATGTATGTTCAAGAAATCCAGATGGAGGTCTATAAGTCCAGTAACCAAGGTGGGGGACTCAAATAAAGAGTCACATGTCCAGGGTTTAGAATCACAAGAACTGTCCCAACATGGAGTACTCTTAAACAAAACAAAGTAACAGGGTATGCTGAGGTCAAGGGTACCTGCAAACCTGTAAACAGCCCAACCCCCTCACAGGTGATGTTCTAAAACAAGGATCCTCAGACTTGGATCAGTTATGAGAAGTGTAAACACTTCTAACCCGGAGGTACAGTGTTTACAATAACCATAAAAGATCCTCCTCTAATTCACCTCAGTTTCTGAAGGTCAATACTAAAGGTCATCCAGACTTAGCAGGCTTCCCAGATAGCCCTAGTATTGCAGGAAATCTGCAACACAGAGTTCTCAAGAAGAAACCCATATCTGAACCGTGTTTCATATTCCCGCACCAGACCGAGATGGAATGGGAAAGAATATGAACCACTCTAGCCTAGGTGTCACTCGGGTCCCAGGTATAGGACCTCAACTCTCAATAGAACACCCACCCACCAAAGCAACAAAACAGATCCAGCACAGACAGCATGACAGTATGACATATATGCACAAAGCTATAAAGAAAGCAAATAAAGCAACTGTACATAAAGCAAAAGCAAAATAAATATACAAGCACAAATAGCACATAACACCCCAATAAACACAAATCAATTAAGCGCTAGGAGGAACCCACAAAAAGAACCAGAAGCCGTGGTTACAGTATAAGTATCCCCAGTAGAGTCGCCAAGCTGTCGCTCCCGATAAATGGGGAATGGCCCAAATAAAGGTACAGACACGAACGATCGGCGAAGAGAGGATGTGAGAACACACAGGAGTGAACTCACTGGAGAAGAAAAGAGTCGCCAGCTAGGCATTTTTATCCCGGAGGAAAGGCAATGCTGCATAGACCTAGAAAGAGATGGATAAGACGGTTGCGAACCAGAGAGACTGAGAAAGGGGGTTGGTTACAACCTGGGAAGGTATTAGCACCCAGATTGTCCGTCGTACTCGACGGGATCCACGCTTAAAAGATTTGTGTTTTAAAGGGGTAGTGTCAGTGCAATTTGTGTATAAAAGAGCTGGAAAAGGATGTACAGGTGTCAGTGCAAAAGAAGTGTGAAGTGTATATATGTATGGTGTCAGTGTAAGAATGAGAATGCTCAAGATCATGAGGCTTAAAAGAATGATGCTAGGAGGAGGGGGAATATACAGAGACTTTTGTTCGATAACTGTTAAGTTATGCCTACGTATCCTCTCGTGCAATGAGGAAGTCAGAACACCGTAGTTCGACCCAAAGAGACTGAAAGATAAATTGACTTGTGAACTGCTTACTTGTCTATGCTCAAGTGTATGACCTGTCTGGCTCAGGTGCAAACTGTCTTGCATTAGACGGAAGAAGCAAGTTCTCGATTGTGAGTGAATAAGGTGAGAAAAGAATCCCGGAGGAAACGATTATTGTTTGTTTTTGTATTTTCAGTCTTTTATTGCTTTTGAAAGTTTGTCATAAGTTAATGAGCTTAAGCCTATACCAATGGGTTAGTAAACTCATCACATCTTCCCTCTGATTAGGGGTAATGGGAATACCTTAAGTGTGAAGTCAGATTCTCACACTTAATCACCTTTGATGTAGGATTAAGATCATTAACCTACTTGTGATTATTTAGGTGTTTTTGTGTTTTTGTTTAGTGTTAAGTAATGAGATTAAGCCATAATCAAGGATTAAACATACTCATTACACCATCCTAATAGAAGGATAATAGATGAGAATGTTTAAGCTGAGGAAAGCTCCTCAACTTAATCCATGATTAGGGATTAAACTCATGACAAAACAAGCCTTTGATTAAGTGGATTTTTATTTAATGGTATGATGATGAAGTGAATTTTATGATTTGTAAGACAACTTGAGGGGGACTTGTCCATTAACACTAGGGTTAGTCCTTCTTAACCAATTAAGGAAGAATTAGAACCCTAATGCAAGGCCCAAGTTACAAGTGTGATGTCTTGATGATTATTAAGTGAATTGATTAAGGGATTTTAAACACATTAAGGGTTTAACACTTAGGATTAAAGTTATACACTCCATCCTAATAGAAGGATGCAGGCATAAGCTTAATCACAAAGCCTTAAAGCCTTTAGGGTTTAGTCCCTGATTATGAGGTGAGAAGAGAAGACTCAATGAGACACAAAGGTAAAAGACTAAGTTGGGGGACTAATCAAAACCATAATCATTGTCATGCTTGGTTGTTCCTAAGGTTTGTGAGGTTTACAAGAGAAATCTTCAATGGAACCACCAGGAAGCAGATGAAAGGATTAGGAGAAGCAAAGTAACTTGCTTCATTTAAGAAGTCAAGTCACTTGAGGAAAGAAAGTAAGAAGAAGAAGAAAGAGCAAGCTCAACCTCAAACACATATCAAAATGCAGCATGGATGCATAAAAGAGATGAAGAGAAAGTTATGATAAGTGAAGGCAAATTCACTTCTCAAAGTTACTTACCACCTGAAAAGTTAGAAAAGAAATGCAATGCAATGCAAAATGGGATGAAATGGCATGATGAGAGACAAAACCAGAAGCATATACATGATCTTAATGATGCTATGAGATGCTACAAACATGAAACAACACATGGGGATGATCATACAAGCTCATGGATACAGATGAAACAAGTTAAGAGCCATGAACATACATGAAAAGTTATGAAATGCATATGGCATACAACATGGCAAATGCAAGATGCAATTATCAAACATGCTTTCAATATGTCTTAAGATGTGCAATGAATCAAAAGAATGCATAAAATGCTATGGCAAGTCAAGGCATGAAGGCAAATGCAAGATGGATGCATATGGAAGCCCAAATTAGGGTTTATGATCAAAGCATCAAACACAAACCAAAATCAGAAGCAAACATCAAGATAAAAAATTGAAAATGCACTCAAAGGATCCCTAATCCTATACTAACTCACTGCCCAAAGGAGAAGTTCCAACTCTTAACCTAATTCAAGTTATGATTTTCCTAAGTTTTCTAGGGTTTTAGGGTTCCTAAACAAGAAAATTTCCAAACAAATGGAAAATGAAAGATCAAATCATGGCCATTTAATCTCATAAACTACATGCTAAACACAATGCAATGCAAAAAGAATCAAGGTCCAACTCTTTATGGTTAGGCAGAAATGATTTTTGGAAGTTTGGATCAAAATAATGCATTAAAATGATTTTAATTCCATGAAAAATTCTCAAAATGCATCAAGATCAAAAAAGAAATTTGGTTTGAGGGTTGGACAATGTTTCTAAATGGTTTTAAATGTTTCATGAATTTTTTGGTGATTTTTAAATACCTAAAAGTATTTTTAATTAATTAATTCTCATTAATTAATTAAAAAGAAACTTTTAAATATTTAAAAATACTTTTTAAGTGCAAAAAATGAAAATAAAAATATTTTTGTGTTCTGAAATTAAATAATAACTTGTATAAAAAATTTCAGAATTTTTAAATTAGTTTTGCTATTTTAAAATAAATGAACAAAAGAAATGCAAAACAAATGAATTAAAAATTAATAAAATGAAAAGTAAACACAATGGATGGCCAGGATGGATTCTGGGGAAGAAGCTGTTGACTACGCGCGCAGATCATAGGTCCACATTCAAACTTCCTAATTCTGATTTATGAATTAATTAATTGAGATTAGGGCTTAATGAGTGCATCTGGACCACACACACGCGCGCGAAGTCAAACCAATCAACGGATCCAACGCTCAGCATTCAAACTGCACTAATTACAGGGATTAAACCCTAATTATTTTCAGGTGGCCGGAGAAGACCTCCGGTCGTCTTCTCCGGTGGGAACCCCACCTGAAAATTCCTAAAACCTTCAAAACGCAACTAAAATGAAATCTAAACAAACAGAAATCCTTCCCACACTCCACTGAATCAAAACCCTAAGCTAAAACTCATTTATCTTTCCTTAATTGCATGAATCGAAACAAAACATTTCTTAGGTCAGGGAGTTTCAGAACATGATTAAACTCTTATTTCTTCACCATTTTCAAAACTAAAGACATCAGAGCAATCAGTGAATCATGAAGAACAACTTAAGAACTTTAAAAATCATTTTTGGAAAAAAACTTCTTGAGCTACCTGAGTTTCGAAGCTTTCAATTTTGCAACTTTCTGTCCTCTTCCTTTGATGAAAACCACTCCTTTTGGTCCCTTGATGATGTCTGGATGCTTAGAAAGAGTTTATGTTGGCTGGTTTGAGAGTTTGAACAAGTTCTGTTCAAGCTCAGGTGGGAATCGTGTTTTGGATTCAGGCTGTTTCAGGCAATGGTGAGGGGTTCTTTGTGATCAGGGTGATGAGTGGAGAAGGTCTGTGAAATTTGCTTATGTGTTTGTGGCTTGTATGCTGAGTTTCGAAGGGTTTTGCTCTTGAGAGTGAAAATGAGAATGTATGTTCTTGCTGGTTTCAGGCCCTTGTGTTATGTTGTTTGGCTTGCCATTTGTTTGTATAAACAATGCTGATTGGTCAGAGGATGTGACATGTCCTTTTGTGATAGGTATGGTGCTTTTTGCAAATTGTCAACTTTATGTAAGAGAAAGCATGGGTCATGTTCTAGCTTGGTACAAGGAGTGTGGGCTGCGCAACAAGGTGAGGGGAAAGGCTAGGGCTGGTTCAGCAACATAGGCAGCAAGTGGATGGAAGTGATCATGAGCTTTTGCAACTTGCTTGCTTTTGAATCTTCATGAAAATATCTTGCTCCAAAGGCCAAACAAATGGGAAACCCTTGGCCCATTCTGATTTTTAGGTCACATGTGATGTTTGTGTAATGGTTAGACAACAATTAGAAGTCACAAATGCCTTTGGTACAAGATTTTGCAAATTTCTCATTTGGTGCATAACTTGAAATTTAGTGATTTTAGCCAACTTTGATGCACCATAACTTTTGATCCAAAATGAATTAGGTCATGTTCTTGTACTTTTTGAAAAGGGAAAGATCTAATCTACAACTTTCATGACCAAAGTTTTTCCATTTGAAGCATTTTTGGATCAAAAAGTAAGGGTTGAAAAAGTTGCATAAAATGACATTTCATTAAAAGTCAACCTTGCCCAAAAAAGTCAACTTTGCAAAAACTTCAAATTCTTGAATTTTGTGAACTTCAAACTTCTTTTATGATCAAATAAAGATCAAATACACTCAAAATGATGAAGATCACCCCTTGGTTGGGTCATTAGGGGCCTCAGATGCCCTAATTTTGCACTGACTTGTCCAGAAAGTCAACTCTTGATCAGATGACTTCCCCATGGAATTTCTTCATGAAAATTGATATGCATACTCCCTATACCATATAGAGACCAATAGAAACAAGAATGACCAAAAAAAATTGAAGTTATGGCCTCTGAAACCAAAACCCTAATTTCAGGTCATCTGTGCAGTCAAGCCTGACTCTGCTTCCATACCAATCCCAGTTCTTGTGATTCTTTGGCATTTTTGACTTTGAGAGGATGTAATATGATATAAGAACACACATGGACCCCTTTGAAGTGATTGGTGGTCTTTGGAGTGGCTCAAGAAGCCCTTGGGTTGCTCAGATCACAAACCCTAGATGCAGATGACTTAGAATCTATGCGGTGAATCAAAAATGTGATATGAGATCTTATGATTGTGTTTATGCATATGAGAATGATCACAAGCGATGGTGTGAATGGGTGAGGGCAAATTTGGGGTGTTTACAGTCGTCTTAAGGTCTTCTTGTCGTTGGATGATGCTCCAGCTGGGTACTCTTGTTTTTCCAGGAAGAGCTTGATATCGAAGTACCAAGGTTTCTCGTCAGACACTGCGTCTACAGAGAAAGCATAAGCTGGTGCGTCAAGCCTGGAAATGTCAATCCTGGGCACATAGTTCCAACACAAGACTTTGATGGACGAAGAAAGAGTAGCCAATGCATCAGCAAATTGATTCTCGTCTCGTGGTATATACTGAAGCTTAACCGTCGTGAAGAACGTCAACAGTCTTCTGGCATAATCCCTATAAGAAACTAAGTGTTCTTGATGTGTATACCACTTGCCGGTAATCTCATTGATAACTGTAAACACCCCAAATTTTCCCTCACTAAGTTCACACCATGGCTTGTGATCTTTTCATGGGCATAAGTTCAATCATATCATCTCATATTACATTTTTGCTTCACTGCATTGGTTCAAAGTCACCTGCATCTAGGGTTTGTAACCTGAGCCATCCCTAATACACAATCCTGCAAAACCTGCAACAACAGAATATGTGACACCATCCTGCAAAACCTGCAACAACAGAATACACATATGTGCCTCGGGGACTTGCATGGTATGATCTGTTCATCCATCGTCACCCGACACTCAAAGATGGTTTTAAATGTTTCCCTACAATGTCATTATCATTTAGAAAAGAAAAACCATGTTTTTAAATGCAATGTTCTTTTTTTCCAAAAATTCAGGACATTTTTGCAAACAAAAATAAACACAACACAACTTTTTGACTGAATATTCATTTATTGAAAGGCCTCTGAATAGGAAAAGTTTTACATCAGGAAGCAACCACCTGGAAAGAGGTAGCTACCATAAAATTGGGAAAATAAATTATCCTAATGGCAATGGGCACGACATCCAAATGAGTTTCCTTCTTGCTATGACCAACATGTCTTCAAAACTTTCCATTCTTGCCTTTGCTTTCTGAAAAGATAAGGGGACTGATTCCTATCCTTCTGATATTGCCAGACTATACGAAACGATGCTTTGGTTCAGATTACTCGGATTGCAATTGTTCTCTTATTCCCTTGTTTTGCGTGAATCTCCCTTTCAGGTTTTCAATCCACCGGGATACACCTTTTTTTCCTGAGTTGTCCGATGTGGCTTTTCAACTCAGGGGGTGTACATTTTTTCCTCTAACTTTTGCCCGAGCTTTTTATTCTGTTTTTAGCTCGCCGGGATGCCCTTTTCTTGCCTGGACTTTAATTCTGTTTTTGTGTCCAGCGGGTCTTTTTATGCGAAGTATTTTTTAACTGCGTCCGAGTTAGCAGGGGATTGGAAATCTTCTCCATCCATAGTGGTGAGCATGAGTGCTCCACCTGAGAAAACTTTCTTCACTATGAATGGTCCTTCGTAGTTTGGGGTCCACTTGCCCCTGTGATCTGAACCTGGAGGAACGATCCTCTTGAGCACAAGCTCGCCTACATGATACTCCCGAGTACGTACTCGTTGGTCGAATGCTCGCTTCATTCTCCTCTGATAAAGCTGACCATGACAGATAGCAGCTAATCTTTTTTCCTCAATTTGACATAGCTGATTGTATTGAGCATGTACCCACTCAGCCTTATCAAGCTTCACATCCATCATCACACGCAATGAAGGAATTTCTACCTCGACAGGCAAGACTGCCTCCATGCCATATACTAATGAGAAAGGAGTTGCCCCGGTTGACGTCCTGACTGACGTTCGATACCCATGCAACGCAAACGGTAACATCTCATGCCAATCCTTGTAAGTGACAACCATCTTTTGCACAATCTTCTTAATATTCTTATTTTCCGCTTCTACCGCACCAATGATCTTTGGTCGGTAAGGCGAAGAATTGTGATGCTGAATCTGGAAGTCCCGACACAATTCTGCCATTATCTTGTTATTCAAATTAGAACCATTTTCAGTAATGATTCGCTCGGGCACTCCGTATCTGCAAATAATGTCCCTTTTCAAAAATCTGCCTACCACTTGACGAGTGACATTGGCATAAGATGTTGCTTCAACCCACTTAGTGAAGTTATCAATCGCGACCAAAATTAAACGATGACCATTTGAAGCAGTAGGCTCTATCTTCCCGATCATGTCAATTCCCCACATAGAAAAGGGCCAAGGAGATGACATGACGTTGAGCGGGCTGGGAGGAACATGCACCTTGTCTGCATAAATCTGGCACTTGTGGCACTTACGGGAGTACGAACAACAGTCTGCATCCATTGTTATCCAATAGTACCCCGATCTCAACAACTTCTTAGCCATTTCATGTCCTCCTGCATGAGTACCGAAGTATCCCTCGTGGACTTCTTGCATTAACAGGCTTGTTTCGTGTCTATCCACGCATCTGAGCAAGACCATGTCAAAATTCCTCTTATACAAAACCCCATTTGTATTCAAGAAGAAGCTAGCAGAAAGTCGTCTTAAGGTCTTCTTGTCGTTGGATGATGCTCCAGCTGGGTACTCTTGTTTTTCCAGGAAGAGCTTGATATCGAAGTACCAAGGTTTCTCGTCAGACACTGCGTCTACAGAGAAAGCATAAGCTGGTGCGTCAAGCCTGGAAATGTCAATCCTGGGCACATAGTTCCAACACAAGACTTTGATGGACGAAGAAAGAGTAGCCAATGCATCAACAAATTGATTCTCGTCTCGTGGTATATACTGAAGCTTAACCGTCGTGAAGAACGTCAACAATCTTCTGGCATAATCCCTATAAGAAACTAAGTGTTCTTGATGTGTATACCACTTGCCGGTAATCTCATTGATAAATGTAAACACCCCAAATTTTCCCTCACTAAGTTCACACCATGTCTTGTGATCTTTTCATGGGCATAAGTTCAATCATATCATCTCATATTACATTTTTGCTTCACTGCATTGGTTTAAAGTCATCTGCATCTAGGGTTTGTAACCTGAGCCATCCCTAAGCTATCTGAGCCACTCCAAAGGTCTTCAATCATCTCAAGAGGATCCATGTATGTTCAAATATCATATTATATCCTCCCAAGATCAAAGAAGTCATAAAATCACAAGAACTGAGAAAGGCATGGAAGCAGAGCCAGGTTTAACTGCACAGAGGACCTAAAATTAGGGTTTTGGTTTCAGAGGCCATAAATCCAATTTTTTTGGTCATTCATGATTCTATTGGTCTCTATATGATATAAGTATCATGCATACCAATTTTCATGAAGAAATTCAATGGGGAAGGCATCTGATCAATATATGACTTCTTGAGCAAGTCAGTGCAAAATCAGGGCATCTGAGGCCCCCAATCATCCAACCAAAGGGTATTCTCCATCATTTTGGGTGTATATGATCTTTATTTGCTCTTAGAAGAAGTTAGAAGTTCACAAAATTGAGGAATTTCAAGCCATTTGCAAAGTTGCCATTTTGGGAAAGTGACTTGTAATGCAAACTTGCCATTTTGGGAAAGTTTTTCAACCTCCTCTTTTTGATTCAAAAACGCTTCAAATGAAAAATTCTTGGTCATGAAAGTTGTAGATTGGATCATTCCCTTTTCAAAAAGTACAAGAACTTGATCTAATTCATCATAGAACTCAAGTTATGGCCTTGCGAAGTTGGGAAAAATCACAATTTCACTTATGTACCAAAGAGGGAAACTTGCAAAAACTCATACCAAGGAAATTTGTGACCTCTAATTGACTTCTAACCATTACACAAACATAATACATGACCTATAATTCAGAATTGCCCAAAGAAATCTCAAGTTTCATGCCTTGATCATCAAGTATTTCAAAAGGGGCCAAAACCTTCACAAATTGCAAAACCACCCACAAACTTCATTCCACATGATATCTTGCCTCAATCTGAATTCCATGGACCTCCCTAAAGCCAGCTCCGCAGGACACCCCATTGTCCTTGGCCTGCCATGAGCCCATACCTCCAAAGACAACTTTGTTGACTTTATGCAAAATGAGTCATACCAATCACACTGCTCCACAACAACTCTCTGACCTATCAAGGATTGATACATGGTGTAAACACCCCAAATTTGCCCTCAATCATTCACACCATGGCTTTTGATCATTCTCATATGCATAAACACAATCATATCATCTCACATCTCATTTTTGATTCACTGCATAGTTTCTAAGTCATCTGCACCTAGGGTTTATGATCTGAGCAATCCAGGGGCATCTTGAGCCACTCCAAAGGCAACCAATCACTTCAAAGGGGTCCATGTGTGTTCTTATATCATATTACATCCTCTCAAAGTCAAGAATGCAAAAGAATCACAAGAACTAGGGTTTGTATGGAAGCAGAGCCAGGCTAGACTGCACAGTTGACCTAAAATTAGGGTTTTGGTTTCAGAGGCCATAACCTCAAATTTTTTGGTCATTCTTGTTTCCATTGGTCTCTATATGGTATAGGGGGTATGCATACCAATTTTCATGAAGAAATTCCATGGGGAAGTCATCTGATCAAGAGTTGACTTTCTGGACAAGTCAGTGCAAAATCAGGGCATCTGAGGCCCCCAATGACCCAACCAATGGGTGATCTTCATCATTTTGAGTGCATATGGTCTTTATTTGATCATGGAAGAAGGTTGAAGTTCACAAAATCAAGAATTTGGAGTTTTTGCAAATGTTGACTTTTTGGGCATAGTTGACTTTTCAAGAATGCTTCATTTTAGGTCATTTTTCAAGCCTTGATTTTTGATCCAAAAATGCTTCAAATGGAAAAACTTTGGCCATGAAAGTTGTATATTACATCTTTCCCTTTTCAAAAAGTACAAGAACATGATCAAATTCTTCTTGGATCAAAAGTTATGGTGTGACAAAGTTGGCAAAAATCATTGATTTTCAAGATGTGCACCAAATGAGAATTTTGCAAAACCATGAACCAAGGCTGTTTGTGACCTCTAGTTGACATCAAACCATGACACAAACATTCTATGTGACCTAAAAATCAGAATTGGACCAAAGATCACATGTTTATGGTTTGTGTAACAAGGCATTTTTCATGAAGTTTCAAAAAGTAACAACTTGCAAAACCACTCATCACACTTCACCAACTTGATGCATTGGATGCTGAACCTTGCTAGCCCTCTCACCTCATCTTGCTGCGCAGCCCATGCCTCTTGTACCAAGCTAGAGCTCAAGCCATGCCTTCCTTACACAAAAAGTGGACTTTTGGCAAAAGCAAACTTACCAATCAATAGAGGCCAGGTCACATCATCTGACCTATAGGATTAAAATATACTATCCTTTGGCAAGCCAAACATATGAAGAAGCAAGGCTGAAACACATCACAACAACACATACACCAAAACACTCCATTTTGCATTTCCCTTCGAATTTGTTTCCACAGCTCACAAACACAAAAGCCAAGTCCATTGATCAAATCACCATGCTTCATTGACCCCAAACCCACAAGACCCAGGCCTGAAACAAACCCTAGCATCACTTCTCCATTTTCACTCCATAAAGCAAAAGCCTTCGAATCTGCTTCCACAAGCCATAAACACTCAAACAAATTCCACACATCAACTCACCTTGCTTCACTGGCCAGAAACCAACCACTACTTTGGCCTGAAACCCTCCATATCACAAATACGATTTTCACATTCCCTTGGTCAGAGCTTCTGCAAACTCACTCAAGAGGCTGTTTAAACTCCAACCAAGTGTGCAAAGCTTCAAAGGGGGATCATTGGGACCTGTTTGAGCCAAAGAACCATCCAGAAAGCCCTTGAATCAATAGCTCCATCTCAGGTGACTCCATGAACTTTTTTTCCAGAACTCCATTTTCTTGTTAGAATCTTGCTTTGTATGTTGCACTGATCATTGGGATCTATTTACTTTTTGAAATGAGCAAGAAATGAGTATGTTATGGTGTTCTGAAAGTTTGACCTAGAAATTTCTTTGCTTCGATTCTTGTTTGTGTGTGAGTTTAAACATGATTTGATGCTGGATTCGTGCTTAGGATAGTTAGTAGATGATTTCTGGAGAGTTAGAGCTCCTAAAATGGCCTGGGGAGGGAGATTGATTTTTGGGGTGAACGGGGAAGATGACCGGAACACTGTTCCGGTCACCTGAGGGTGTTTAACGGCAGGATTAGGGTTTAAACATTAATTAGCTGAGTTTGAATTTTGGCCGTAGGATTTGGCGCCAGGTCAATTCGCGCGCAGGCCAGTTTGAATCCCACACGTTGGATCTGATTACTTTTATTTAATTCAGTTTATTTCATTTTTATTTTTCATTTATTTCATTTAACTTGCATAATTTAATTAAAATAGTAAAATTGTCTTAAAAATTATGAAACTTTTTCTCAAGGGTTTTAATAATTTTTATGACACAAAAATATTTTTGTTTTTATTTTTATCATTAAAAAAGTATTTTTAAATATTTAAAAGATTATTTTTAATTGATTAATGGAAATTAATTTATTAAAAATACTTTTAGGTATCTAAAAATCACCAAAAAATTCATGAAATGTTCTAAGACATTTAGAAACATTGTCCAACCTTCAAACCAAATTTCTTTTTTGATCTTGATGCATTTTAAGAATTTCTCATTGAATAAAAAGCATTTTTATGCATTAATTTGATCCAAAGTTCAAAAAATCATTTCTGCCTATTCATGAGGAGTTGGACATTGATTCTTCTTGCATTGCATTGTGTTTAGCATGCAGTTTTTGAGATAAAATGGCCATGATTTGATTCCTCATTTTCAATTTGTTTGACATTTCTTTTGTTTAGGAACCCTAAAAACCCTAGAAACTTGTAAAAATCATAACTTGAAATTGGTTAAGGGTTGAGACCTCTCCTTTGGGCAGTGAATTAGTATAGGGTTAGGGGTCCTTTGTGTGGCATTTTCCATTTTTTATATTAGGGTTTGCTTCTGTTTTTGGTTTTTGTTTGATGTATGATTCATAAACCCTAATTTGGGCTCTCATTTGCATCCATCTTGCATTCTCTTGCATAACATGACTTGCCATGACATTTCAAGCATCCATTTGATTCATTTGACATCATAAGACATATAGAAAGCATGTTTGATCATTGCATCATGTGTTTGCCATGTTGTATGCCATGTATGCTTCATAACTTTCCATGTTCATTCATGCTCCTTAACTTGCTTCATATGCATCCATAAACTCATATGAACATTTCCATGTGCTGCCTCATGTTTGTAGCATCTCATAGCATCATTAGCATCATGTAAATGCTTCTGGTCTTGTTTATTATCATGTCATTTCATTTCATTTTGCATTGCATTGCATTTCTTTTCTAACTTTTCAGGTGGTAAGTGAACTTGAGAAGTGAATTTGCCTTCACTTCTCATAACTTTTCTTTTCATCTCTCTTGCATCCATGCTGCATTTTTGTATGTGTTTGAGTTTGAGCTTGCTCATTCTTCTTCTTCCCACTTTCTTTCTTCAAGTGACTTGACTTCTTGAATGAAGCAAGTTTCTTTGCTTCTCTTGATCCTTTCATCTGCTTCCTGGTGGCTCCTTTGAAGATTGTTCTTGCAAACCTCACAAACCTTAGGAACAACCAAGCATGACAATGATTAGGGTTTTGATTAGTCTCCCCATTTAGTTTACCTTTGTGTCTCTTTGAGTCTTCTCTTCTCATCTCATAATCAGGGACTAAACCCTAAAGGCTTTAAGACTTTGTGATTAAGCTTATGCCTGCATCCTTCTATTAGGATGGAGTGTATAACTTTAATCCTAAGTGTTAAACCCTTAATGTGTTTAAATCTCTTAATCAATTCACATAATAATCATCAAGACATCACACTTGTAACTTGGGCCTTGCATTAGGGTTCTAATTCTTCCTTAATTGGTTAAGAAGGACTAACCCTAGTGTTAATGGACAAGTCCCCCTCAAGTTGTCTTACAAATCATAAAATTCACTTCATCATCTTATCATTAACTAAAATCCACTTAATAAAGGTTTTGTTTTGTCATGGGTTTAATCCCTAATCATGGATTAAGTTGAGGAGCTTTCCTCAGCTTAAACATTCTCATCTATTATCCTTCTATTAGGATGGTGTAATGAGTCTATTTAATCCTTGATTATGGCTTAACCTCATTACTTAACACTAAACAAAAAACACCAAAAACATCTAAATAATCACAAGTAGGTTAATGATCTTAACCCTACATCAAAAGGTGATTAAGTGTGAGAATCTGACTTCACACTTAAGGTATTCTCATTACCCCTAATCAGAGGGAAGATGTGATGAGTTTACTAAATCCATTGGTTTAGGCTTAAGCTCATTAACTTATGACAAACTTTCAAAAGAAATAAAAGACTGAAAACACAAAAAACAAACAATAATCGTCTCCTCCGGGATTCTTTTCTCACCTCATTCACTCACAAACGAGAACTTGCTTCTTCCGTCTAATGCAAGACAGTTAGCATCTGTGCCAGACAGATCATACACTTGAGCATAGGCAAGTAAGCAGTTCACAAGTCAATTCATCTTTCAGTCTCTTTGGGTCGAACTACGGTGTTCTGACTTCCTCATTGCACGAGAGGATACGTAGGCATAACTTAACGGTTATCGAACAAAAGTCTCTGTATATTCCCCCTCTTTCCAGCTTCATTCTTTAGCCTCATGATCTTGAGCATCTTATTCCTGTTCTTACACTGACACTTCACTTATACACTTCACTTCTTTTACACTGACACCTGTACATTCTTTTCTAGTTACTTTATACACAAATTACACTGACACTACCCCTTTAAAACACTAATCTTTTAAGCGTGGATCCCATCGGGTACGACGGACAATCTGGGTGCTAATACCTTCCCAGGTTGTAACCAACCCCCTTTCTCAGTCTCTCTGGTTCGCAACCGTCTTATCCATATCTTTTTCTAGGTCTATGCAGCATTGCCTTTCCTCCGGGATAAAAATGCCTAGCTGGCGACTCTTTTCTTTTCCAGCGAGTTCACGGCTGTGTGTCCTCATTGTCCCTCTCGCCGACCGTTCGCGTCTGTACCTTTATTTGGGCTAGTCCCACTTATCGGGAGCGACAGCTTGGCGACTCTGCTGGGGATACCTTATACTGCAACCAGGGCTTCTGGTTCTTTTTGTGGGTTCCTCCTAGCGCTTGTTTGATTTGTGTTCACTGGGGTGTTATGTGCTTATTTGTGTTTGTATATTTGTATTTATTTTGATTTATGTACAGTTGCTTTACTGCTTTCTTTATTGCTTTTGTATATATCATACTGTCATGCTGCTGGCTGGATCTGGTCTTTGTTTTGGTGGGTGGGTGATTCATTGAGAGTTAAGGTCCTATACCTGGGACCTGAGTGACACCTAGGCTAGAGTGAATCATATTCTTTCCCATTCCATTTCGGTCTGGTGCGGGAATATGAAACACGGTTCAGATGTGGGTTTCTTCTTGAGAACTCTGTGTTGCAGATTTCCTGCAGTGCTAGGGCTATCTGGGAAGCCTGCTAAGTCTGGATGACCTTTTAGTATTGACCTTCAGAAGCTGAGGAGAATTAGAGGAGGAACTGTTATGGTTATTGTAAACAATGTACCTCCGGGTTAGAAGTGTTTACACTTCTCATAACTGGTCCAAGTCTGAGGATCCTTGTTCTAGAACATCACCTGTGAGGGGGTTGGGTTGTTTACAGGTTTGCAGGTACCTTGACCTCAGAATACCCTGTTACTTTGTTTGTTTAAGAATACTCCATGTTGGAACAGTTCTTGTGATTCTAAACCCTGGACATGTGACTCTTTATTTGAGTCCCCCACCTTGGTTACTGGACTTATAGACCTCCATCTGGATTTCTTACATGGACTTATATCAGAGCTCTTGATCAGATCCAGCTCAGTCACAAACCCTTTGCATATCATTTGCATACATAATCATTGCATCATATTAACATTTGCTTATTTGTGTTTCAGGGTATCCATCTTCATTTGGTTTTGGTTTTGACCCCATCTTCAGTATTGACCTGTCTTCATCAGCACCTGCTTCAGCCATCAGCTGTTCACTCCAGTCACCTGCACCAGCCAGTCAGTGGCCCACCCTTCAGTATCATCATTAGCACTTGTTTCTGCTCAGTCTCAGCATCATGGCTCCAAAGAAAAGCAACATCACCTACCACTTCTTTCAACCAGATTTACCTGACATTAGGAGGATTCAGACCCTGATCACTCCAGACCATATACCATTGTTCAGGGAACACTATGGAGATATACTTGATATGGTTATGGATCTGGACCCTTCACAGAGAAGCCTGATCCACACCTGCCTTCAGTTTTATGATCCCCCACTAAGATGTTTCACTTTCCAGGATTTTCAGGTGGGGCCCTTATTGGAAGAATACTCATCATTAGTTGGCATACCTATCAGGAGAGAAATCCCTTTCAACCCTGAGATGGTTTTCCCCAAGTAATGAGGAGGTAGCAAAGGCATTGCATCTGGAACCAGTCTTGATTGGGCAGCATATGACCTCTAAAGCTGGAATCCCTGGCCTGCATCTGGATTTCTTGATTTCCCAAGCTACCCTGAAGGCTTCTCTAGGAGAATGGAAAGTAGTATGTGCTTTGTTGGCTTTGAGTATATATGGGATTGTACTGTTTGCAGATGAGCCTCGATTCATTAGTAAGAATGCAATCCATTTGTTCATTCTAAGGAACCCAGTGCCAACTTTATTGGGTGATCTCTATTATTCAGTGCATCAGACGAATGAAAAGCAGAGAGGAAGGCTAGTGAGGTGTTGTGCTCCATTGTTCCATACTTGGCTTCTCAGGCATCTACCCAGGACAGATGCATTTCTGAATCCTCATCAGCAAAGAAACTGGGCTGGAAGACTTACCACTCTTACTTCAGCTGACATCAGGTGGTGCACTCAAAGTACAAAAGGCAGGGATATCATCACCAGATGTGGGCATTTTCCCAATGTGCCTCTAATAGGAGTTAAGGGGAGTATTAATTATAACCCTCTGCTGTTCAAAAGACAACTGGGCTATGCACTGGTCCACACTCCTAAGGCACAGGACTTGGTTGAGACTCTTTACTGTGAGAACAAGATTAGTTTGGCTATTGTTAGGCAGGCAGCCTGGGCCTGGGATAATGTTCAAACTAAGGGGATAACCATCTTGGGAAAATGTAACAATGTGGCATCAACACAATACTATGATTGGTCCTATGCTAGGGCTCAATTCTCTGGGATGCCCTTTACTATAGAAGATATGCCTGGACCTTCCACAGCACCACCTCCAGCAACTGTCAGCTTAGAGGAGTTTGAGAAGTTGAAAGAAAGAAATGAGAAGTTAACTCAAGCTTTGCAGAAGACCCTCTATGAGAGGAGTGATGGGAGATTGGATATTGAAAGATTGGAAAAGTTGAAGAAAGAGCATTTGGCTAAGATTGAGAAGTCTGAAGACTACATTAAGAAATCTAGGGCTGGAGAACAAATACTGAAGAATGCTTGTAAGGAAGCCCAATTCCAGAAAGCTAGGACAAACTTGTATCTGAAGGAGAGTCAGGCTAGGTGGGTCAGGATCACCGAGGTTCGTACTCTAGAGGACAAGAGAGTTCAAGACAAGATGGAGCAGATGGAAGCTAGTGCGAAAGAGCAACAAGAAGCCCTGGCAGCAGCCCAGAGGGAGATATCAGAGCTGAAGATCAGAGCCGGAGTGAAGAGGTCAAAGGACCAAGGTCAACACAAAAAGCTGGCTGCAGCTATTGCTACAAGGAACCTTCTTATCAGGAACCTTACGGAGCGTCCGGCTGATCCTGTGACCGAAGCACTTCTCAAGGAAGTTCGGGAGGATGAGTTTGGACTTGGTGTTTGACCATTTGCTTGTTGTTGTTTTCTTTCCATGTACTTTTACTTTTCTTGTGATATATTTTGACCCCTTAGAGGGCTTGTGTTGTAAAATGAACAAGTTGTATTATTTCCCCTTCTGTAATATATATTTGTGTTAGTTTTGCTTCATCTGAGTTTTCTTCAAAAGCAACATCAACAGCATCTCCAAGGGTCTGGAAGGGTCAAAACTGAATACCAAGTCGGATACCTTGAGAACAAATAAGCATACTGCATTGCATGCTAACCCTTTGTTTGTTTTGTAGGTTTTGTTTTTGTTGTTGCTAACTCTGTTGTGATGCTCAGGAATTATTGCTCGGCGACGAGGGTTCCCACTCAACAGGCCACACAGATACCCTACCAGAAACAATCTTCCGGGCATCCAGATGGATCAGATGCAACAGGACCTTACGGAGGTCAGAAATCAGATGACTAGCGAGAGGTTGGAGATGAGAACTCAAATGACGCAGTTTATGGAAGTAATAAACAACATGGCTCAAAGCCAGGAGAGGCTCAGGGCATTGGTGGAAGGAAGAAATCAGGAAGACCATCAGCCAGGGACTGCTGGGACTAGCAACAATGAAAGAGTCCAACCACATGCTAATCCCCCAGTTTTTGGACCCCATCTACATCCAGAGGCCAACATTCCAGTCAACATTCAAGGAACTGCCACAGCCGGGAGGGTACTGCAAGAAGACCCTCAAGAAGACCAGTTCACAGTAATGGGAGCCGGGGAAGAGGCTTATGATAGAATATTGGATGAAATAGCTGAGAAGTTGAGATCCTTGGAGTCTCAAAACTCTTTGGGGTTCGATGTTATGGATATGGGCTTGGTAGACGGGGTCAGGATTCCCCACAAGTTCAAGCCTCCATGTTTTGAAAAGTATAATGGGACTTCCTGCCCTCGGACTCACCTACAATCTTTTCTCGGGAGGTTAAAAGCTTATACCATGGACGAGAAACTGTGGATGTTCTATTTCGAAGATAGCCTGACTGGAGCTTCTAGGGAATGGTATTCCCATCTGACAAGAGCAACTGTAAGGTGCTGGAAGGACCTGGCAGAGGCCTTCATCAGACAGTATCAGTATAATCTAGATATGGCACCCAACAGGACCCTCCTAATGGGAATGTCACAGTCATCTAGGGAGAGCTTCAGAGAATATGCTCAAAGATGGAGACAGCTTGCTGCTGCTGTCCAGCCACCTATGTCTGAAAGGGAAATGGCTGATATGTTCATGAATACCCTTCAGGGAACCTATATTGATAGGCTGGCTGCCTTCTCATCTACCAGCTTTGCAGATGTTGTCATAGCAGGGGAGAGAATTGAAAGCTTGTTGAAAATGGGGAAGATCTCAGACAATGGTGCAAGCTCATCCAGTAATGCAAGAAAGCCTTTTGCAGGCCCGAGAAGGACTGGTGAGACTAATGCCATCCACACCAACAGGGGTAGGCCCCAATATGTTCACAGATCTGTGGCTGCAGTTACCATCCCTGCTCCAGCTCACCCACCACCAGTTTATCAACCTCCTCAGCAAAACTATCAGCATCAACCTCAGTATCAACAACAGAATCAGTATCCTCCAAGAAACTACAACAACAGTAACACTAACAACAATAACCAGCAAAGGCCATTCCAGCAGAGGCCATCTCAAGCCAACAGGGTAATCGATCCGATCCCTATGCCATATGCTACATTGCTGCCACAGCTCCTGAAACTCAACCTAGTTGAGCTAAGGACGTTGGCACCTCCAGATCCCAACAGTCTACCCAGGAATTACGACTCCAATGCTAGGTGTGCTTTTCATTCAAACGCACCTGGTCACAGTACGGAAAAGTGCAGAGCCTTGCACATGAAGGTACAAGACCTGGTGGACTCAAAAGCTCTGAATTTTGCACCTCCACCCAATGTCAACAAAAATCCTATGCCAAACCATGGTGGTCCCAGAATTAACGCTATTGAAGAAGACAAGCCGTCTTATTTAATAACCAGTGTGGGTCAGATCCGGACATCGTTGGTAGAAATCAAGGCTCAGCTCTTGGAATGTCAGATGTTCCCAGGATGCGAGTTAGGGTGTGCTTACTGCAATATTTCAGTAAATGGGTGCGATAATCTGAGGAATGGCATAGATGGCCTTATTCAAAGTGGCCAACTCCAGATCACTACATCATTTCCAACAAATCCAGCAATTTCATCAGCAACGGTTTCAGAACCTCCTACAACTGCAGCAACCATTGTTCCCGACAATTCTTCGGCTTCATCAACAAGTACTTCATCAATTTTCTCAACTGATCAGTTTTCAACAATTTTTCCTGCTACAACTTCAGCTTCATTCCATTTTGAATCTCCTACAACAACAACATCCATACTCCCAACAATGTCTCCTACAACTCCAGCAACCAATCATGAAGATGTTTCAACTGTCACCATATTCTATGATCCTGAAAACAACTCTGCCTACAATTCAGAAAGTGCTGCTCCCGTTAGAGCACCAGTTACGATTTATTATGATCCACAAACAATTACAGTCCCTTCAGCAGCAGCCATTAGTCCAGTCACTGTCACAGTGCCTGGACCAGTACCATATGAAAGCAATAGGGCAATCCCTTGGCACTATGGCTTTGACGTGTACTGCGAAGGAAAAAGAATCACTCTTGAAACATCAACACCTGCACCACAAATAGATAATGTGGGAGGAGGCGGAGGCTTCACTCGAAGCGGACGTCTCTTTGCTCCACCAATTCAAAGACCCACTGCCGAAGCAGAAGCTGCTGCCAAGGCAAAAGGAAAGAGCCCAGTGCAGGAAGATCAAGCTGTTAAAGAAGCTGTGAAAACACCATTCGATCAAGAAGTTGATGAGTTTATGAGGATCATCAAAAAGAGTGATTACAAAATTGTGGATCAGCTTCACCAGACGCCATCCAAGATCTCTATTCTCTCACTGCTTATGTGCTCCGAAGCCCATCGGAATGCACTACTCAAAGTCTTGCACGCAGCTTACGTGCCTGAAGAGATCACTGTCAATCAATTGGAAACCGTGGTTGGAAATGTTACTGCTAGCAATGGGCTAGGGTTCACCAATACTGACTTGACAACGGATGGCCGCAACCACAACAAAGCCTTGCACATCACCATGGAATGCAAAGGAGAAGTCCTTTCCCACGTGCTGGTAGACACAGGGTCATCCCTTAATGTCTTACCAAAGAAGGCCCTGGTGAAGCTAGAGTATGAAGGATTAGCATTGAGACCCAGTAACCTGGTGGTAAGAGCCTTTGATGGTTCTAAGAGATCGGTTCTGGGATAAATAGAGCTGCCTGTGACAATCGGCCCGCAGACCTTTACAACTATCTTCTATGTGATGGACATTCAGCCTGCCTATAGTTGTTTGTTGGGTAGACCTTGGATTCACGCCGCTGGCGCAGTAACGTCTACCCTTCACCAGAAGTTAAAATTTGAATGGGAAGGCCAAGTTGTTACAATCTGTGGGGAGGAGGATATATTTGTTAGCCATCTGGCTACTTATAAGTACATTGAGATGGATGGGGAGATCCATGAAACAATGAGCCAAGGTTTTGAGGCCTTGAATGTCAATGAAGCATCTGCTGCATCTGGAATCTCCATGTCATCTTATCAACAAGCCCGAAAGGTTGTTGAAGAAGGAACCGCCCAAGGCTGGGGCAAGGTTTTATCTGTGGAGGAGAAGAAGGACAAGTTTGGGTTGGGTTACAGACCAACTCAACAACATCAAATGGAGGCTGCTGAGAAGCCTAGTTTTGTCAGTGGGGGGATGCTCACCCCCGATGCTATCAACAATTTGGAAGACGAGCTGGAAGAGGAGCGCAATCTGGAGAATTGGATTCGTCCAAAGATCCCGGGGAGCAGTGTCTCGAACTGGTCTTCCCAGGAAATTATAAGAGTTACTCAAGCAGAGTAATTATTATTTCCTGTATTTTTATAGCATGCATCAAAGTCTTGCATCTTGCCCAAGATGACAAGACTCATTTTGTAATCGGGCCATATGTACTTTTTGTGCAAACAAGATTAATTAATGAAATATCAGACATCTTTTTGCAAACGAGTCTTTTTCTTTTCTGCTCACTGTTTTTCCATTTTTTCTTTTTTGTACAAAAAATAAATGGCGATGTTTTCAAAATGATAACTTTATTTCATTTTCTCTAAGCAAGATTAAAATCAATCACTAAAATGAACAAACTGAACCCTTGCAGAGAGTGCCTTCCAGACAACACCGACAACAGCACGGCTATGACTTCGTATGACTTTGACGATCCGATCAATCAAGCAGATGAAGGGGTTGAAGAAGAATATGAGCTTCCTGAAGAGCTAGCCAGGTTGTTGAGACAAGAGGAAAAGGTTATTACTCCTCACCAGGAGGAGGTTGAAGTGATTAATCTTGGTACAGATGAAGACGTGAAAGAGGTTAAAGTCGGGGCCTGCCTGCAAGACTCAGTGAAGAGACAACTGATTGATCTGCTTCAAGAATATGTGGACGTGTTTGCTTGGTCGTATCAAGACATGCCAGGGTTGGACACCGACATTGTTGTGCACAAGCTGCCTTTGAGGGAAGAATGCCCACCAGTCAAACAGAAGTTGCGCCGCACTCGCCCAGACATGGCTATGAAAATCAAGGAAGAGGTACAAAAGCAATGGGACGTCGGGTTCCTTGCTGTGACTAGTTATCCGCCGTGGGTTGCTAACATCGTACCTGTGCCTAAGAAGGACGGCAAAGTAAGAATGTGCGTTGACTACCGGGATCTGAACAGAGCTAGCCCGAAAGATGACTTCCCATTACCTCACATTGATGTATTGGTGGATAACACGGCTCAGTTCTCGGTATTCTCCTTCATGGACGGATTTTCAGGATATAATCAGATCAAGATGTCACCTGAATACATGGAGAAGACAACATTCATCACACCTTGGGGCACATTCTGATACAAAGTGATGCCATTCGGACTGAAGAATGCTGGTGCAACATATCAACGGGCTATAGTGACATTATTCCACGATATGTGGATGACATGATCGCCAAGTCCCTTACAGAGGAAGACCACCTGGTAAATCTGTTGAAGCTATTCAAGCGTTTGAGGAAGTACCAATTGAAGCTGAACCCCAACAAATGCACATTCGGGGTGCGATCCGGTAAGCTGCTGGGCTTTATTGTAAGCGAGAAAGGGATTGAAGTTGACCCTGATAAAGTCAAAGCTATTCAAGAGATGCCTGCACCGAGGACTGAGAAAGAAGTTCGAGGGTTCTTAGGTCGATTGAATTACATTTCACGGTTCATATCTCACCTCACAGCAACCTGTGAACCCTTGTTCAAGCTGTTAAGAAAAGAACAGACGGTCAGGTGGAACGAAGACTGCCAGAAGGCTTTTGACAAGATCAAGGAGTATCTGCAAGAACCTCCAATCCTTATGCCTCCAGTTGAAGGAAGACCTTTGATAATGTACCTGACAGTATTAGAAGAGTCGATGGGGTGTGTGCTGGGCCAGCATGACGAGTCTGGTCGAAAAGAGTATGCAATATACTACCTAAGCAAAAAGTTTACCGACTGTGAACAACGTTATTCACTGCTCGAGAAAACTTGCTGTGCTTTAGCATGGGCTGCTCGCCGACTAAGACAGTATATGTTGACCCACACTACCTTGTTGATATCAAAAATGGACCCAGTCAAGTACATTTTCGAGAAGCCAGCTCTTACCGGACGGGTTGCAAGATGGCAAATGATTCTCACAGAATACGACATCCAGTACACCTCTCAGAAAGCCATCAAGGGCAGTGTACTATCTGAATATCTTGCTGAGCAACCCATTGATGACTACCAGCCTATGATATTTGACTTCCCTGATGAAGACATCATGTTCATTAAAGCAAAAGATCATGAAGAGCCTATTCACACTGAAGGGCCTGACCCGGAGGAAGAATGGACTATGATGTTTGATGGGGCTGTTAACATAAATGGTCGCGGTGTTGGTGCAGTACTCATTACACCTAAAGGAGTTCACATGCCTTTCTCGGCAAAACTCACTTTCAACTGCACTAACAACGAAGCTGAATACGAAGCTTGCATTATGGGTCTTGAGGAAGCCATTGACCTCAGGATCAAGACATTGACTGTATTCGGGGATTCCGCTCTGGTAGTTAATCAAACCAACGGAAAATGGTACACCCACCAGGACCATCTGATACCTTACAGGGATTATACAAGGAGGTTATTGACTTTCTTCACAACAGTCAAGCTTGAGTATATCCCTCGGGACGAGAATCAGTTTGCATATGCTCTTGCTACCATTTCATCCATGATTAAAGTTCAAGCTGCTAACTTTGTACCTCAGATTTCAGTGTCCAGACTTGATAGACCAGCATATGTGTTCGCAGCAGAAGTTGTCAAAGACGATAAGCCTTGGTTCCATGACATTAAATGCTTCTTGGAGGATCAAACATACCCACCCGGGGCATCTTCCAATGATAAGAAGACTTTGAGAAGGCTTGCTGGTAGTTTCTTTCTGAACACTGATGGGTCTTTATATAAAAGGAACTTTGATATGGTATTCCTCAGATGTGTTGACAGGACAGAAGCAGATTTGTTGATGCATGGAGTGCATGAAGGATCTTTTGGTACCCATGCAGGAGGGCATGCCATGGCTAAGAAGTTGTTAAGATCAGGCTATTACTGGATCACAATGGATGCCGACTGTTGTGCCTACGCCAGAAAATGCCATAAATGCCAGATTTATGCAGATAAAGTGCATGTACCTCCCAATCCTTTGAACATCATGTCTTCACCATGGCCCTTTGCCATGTGGGGCATTGATATGATTGGAAAAATTGAGCCAACTACTTCAAATGGCCACAGATTCATCTTGGTCGCCATTGACTATTTCACCAAGTGGGTTGAAGCAGCCTCATATGCAAACGTTACAAGACAGGTGGTAGCCAGATTTCTGAAGAGAGATATCATCTGTCGATATGGAGTTCCCGAGCAGATCATTACTGATAATGGTTCCAACTTGAATAACAAAATGATGGCAGAGCTGTGCCGGGACTTCAAAATTCAACATCACAATTCTTCTCCTTACAGGCCAAAGATGAATGGCGATGTTGAGGCAGCTAATAAGAATATCAAGAAGATTGTGCAGAAGATGGTAGTCACCTACAAAGACTGGCATGAAATGCTACCGTTTTCCTTGCATGGGTACCGCACGTCAATCAGAACGTCCACTGGGGCAACACCGTATCAGCTTGTGTATGGTATGGAAGCAGTCCTACCTGTTGAAGTTGAATTACCCTCCCTGCGGGTACTAATGGATGTTAAACTGAGTGAAGCAGAATGGGTTCGAGCCCGATACGAACAACTGAGTCTGATCGAAGAAAAAAGATTGGCTGCGATCTGTCATGGGCAGCTATACCAGAAAAGAATGAAGAGAGCCTTCGATCAAAAAGTCAGGCACCGAGGGTACCAAGTAGGAGATCTCGTGCTGAAGAGAATCCTCCCTCCTCATACAGACCACAGGGGCAAGTGGACTCCAAATTATGAAGGACCATTTGTTGTAAAGAAAGTTTTCTCCGGTGGAGCACTGATGCTCAGCACCATGGATGGTGAAGATTTCCCATCCCCTGTGAATTCAGATGCAGTTAAAAAATACTTCGCATAAAAAATGACCCGCTGGACATAAAAACAAAATGTAAGTCCAGGCAAAAATAGGGCATCCCGGCGAGTCAAAAACAGAATAAAAGACTCGGGAAAAAATATGGGAAAATAAACAAAAGATGTACACCCGCTGAGTTGAAAAGCCGCATTGGACAACTCAGGCAAAAATGGGTATCCCGATGGATCGAAAACCCGAAAAGGCGATCCATGCAAAATAAGGGAATAAGCGAACAACTGCATTCTGAATTCGTCTGTATCACTTACAACTTGGAAAGCTCCAAAAGTATCAAGCTTCAATCAGAATCAGCCTTCTCCAGAAAGCAAGACGAGAAGAACGTCATTGTCATACGAGTCATAGCAGAAGAGGAAGTCCCTTGAAAGCGTCATCAACATCGCCAGCACTTTGTTTCTCGATTTGTAACAATCTCTTCATTTTGGGAGATTTGTTTCCTTGACTGTATCTTGCCAATTCAGGGCACATGAATTAATAAAATCAGATTTTTCAGTCATGTTTCGTCTTGTACATTTTTATTTGCAAAGAATGTCTGATGTCTCTAAAAAACTAATTGCATAAGTACAGATGCTCTTCTCTAAGAAAATAAAAACACATGCTTACAGGGAATATAATTACTCTCGAAAGTACTTAACTCCTATGACGGGGTCCAGTAAAGGATACCTCGGGACCATTGGTGCGTTTCCTTGTCTTTGCAGGATTGCAGGTATCCAGAACGCAACTTGGGGCATACAAGCTACATCCCAGCAAGCTGGCAAATCAACACTTATTTTTTTAGCACCTGAGTTGCTTTCTCCCCAGCTGAGTTGCTGATAACTCTCCCCAGCCGTAGAACCAATCATCCTTCCTCGGCAGAATATGAAGAGTCAGGGAATCATCTCCCCACAGGATCCTCAGCCTCTTTTCAGAAGAGCAATGCATGAAGGAATCACAACAGAGTGACGAAAGCTTCTACAAAACCCAGCTGGGTCCCTTATTACCAGGATGGGTCTATCAGTGGCCTATATCCCCAAGCAGATACATCTTGTCAGATCTACCAACGATCTCGTCCCCAGCTGGGATGCTCATTTCACACAGATCAACCAGGGATCTTCGTGGCATCGACATCCGGATCCTGGATTGGTATCTTTGCATAATCATAGCATTCGCATCATATTCACCCACAAAGCGTAGCATTCCGTTTAATACGGAGCATTACGGCAAAAATCAAATACATAGCATAATCATAAGTCATGTTGTGAATCGAACACTTGTAAATATTGACAGTCAATCAACAATACACAAAAATCCCCCAGAGTCCCAGCAAAAGCAGTTGCCTCACAATTCACAAACACCAGTTGATACCCATCCGTGTCATCACTCCCCAGTAAAGTTGCTCAACACCCTTTACACACCGAATCACCCGTATTACAGATACTTCCTGACACCCGTCCGTGTCAAATCACCAGCAGAAAGCCAAAGACATTCTCTTTGCACTCACATATACTTATATATACCCTTTCTTGACACCCGTCCGTGTCATATCCCCGGCGCAGTCGCTTACACTTTCATCACCCATATGCTTGTTATTATTATACTTTTCCTTCTTGACACTCGTCCGTGTCACTTTCCCCAGCAGTTTAAACACTCATCTACACAATACTCATACTCACTACTCATGTTACATTTATATAGATACTTGTCCGTATCCTATATACACCATCAATATCCCCACAGATTCAACAATAGTCCTTGTTCTTTGTTAACCAGTTGGTACTCGTCCGTACCATCATCTCAGAACATTGCGTCTAGTGTTTGTTTCTACATGATACTCGTCCGTATCATAGTCTTAAGGATGCTCGTCCGCATCTTTAATCCATACACTGCGTCAAACACTTGTGTCTCCTTGAATATAGATACTCGTCTGTGTCTACTATTCCCCAGAAGAGTCCCTTCAGATGCAACACTCGTCCGTGTTCTTTGTTAACCAGTTGATACTCGTCCGTATCATCATCTTTGAACATGTGTCGGTACTTGTTTCTACATGATACTCGTCCGTATCATAGTCTTAAGGATGCTCGTCCGCATCTTTAATCTATATACAAACATCTAAACACTTATACCTTTTACTTCTTGGATGTAGATACTCGTCCGTATTTACTATTCCCCAGTAGATCACCAACAAAGAAAATTTTCCTTTTTATCTGACACTCGTCCTGTGTCTTGATAAACCTTGAGAGCAGCCGTACCCTGCTAGGTGGTCGTCCTCCACCTCTTGATGGTCATCCTCCATCATGCTCCCCCGATGGCCGTCCCCATCGTTGTTTTTTAGCAGCCGTCCCCTGCTAGGTGGTCGTCCTCCACCTCTTGATGATCGTCCTTCATCATTTTATCCAATGGCCGTCCCCATTGTTGATTTTTGGTTATCTGACATTCGTCCTATGTCATGAGAAACCTCGAGAGCAGCCGTCCCCTGCTAGGTGGTCGTCCTCCACCTTTTGATGGTCGTCCTCCATCATGCTCGTCCGATGGCCGTCCCCATCGTTGACCTTTTATCCGGCATTCGTCCTATGTCGCGATATTTTCGGCAGCCGTACCCTGCCAGGTGGTCGTCCTCCACCTTAGATGACCGTCCCTCATCTTAACCCCAACAGAGCAGCCGTCCCCTGCTAGGTGATCGTCCTTCACCTTTGATGACCGTACCTCATCATCTGTTTATTTATTTTATTCTTTAACCCGATGGCCGTCCCCGTCGTGGTCCCTTTTCCTTTTTCTTTTAGCCCGATGGCCGTCCCCATCGTTGGTTACTTTACTTTATGAACTTGATGGCCGTCCCCGTCATGATTCATTAAATTCCCGGAGAATTTTACAACTTTATCTTGATGGCCGTCCCCATCATAATATCTTATTTTTCCCAGCTAGTCGGCCGTCCCCGTCTTTGCTATACCTATTTCCCAGCATGTCGGCCGTCCCCGTCATTGCTTTTTATCCAGCAGTCGTCCTCTGCTTGACGGTCGTCCTCCGTCGCCCACACTTTACAATATACTTTATTTTCCTTTTACAATCTATATCCCTTTTCTTCTTCATTTTGTGAGTGCAAATGTTGGACTGTCTTTGGTATTCAACCACAAGTTATCTTGTTTGCCTGTTAAGCCATTGCTTACATCCTGCACAGCTAACTCATGTTTGAATAGGGGCAGCTGTAAACACCCCAAATTTGCCCTCACCCATTCACACCATGGCTTTTGATCATTCTCATATGCATAAACACAATCATATCATCTCACATCTCATTTTTGATTCACTGCATAGTTTCTAAGTCATCTGCACCTAGGGTTTATGATCTGAGCAATCCAGGGGCATCTTGAGCCACTCCAAAGGCAACCAATCACTTCAAAGGGGTCCATGTGTGTTCTTATATCATATTACATCCTCTCAAAGTCAAGAATGCAAAAGAATCACAAGAACTAGGGTTTGTATGGAAGCAGAGCCAGGCTAGACTGCACAGTTGACCTAAAATTAGGGTTTTGGTTTCAGAGGCCATAACCTCAAATTTTTTGGTCATTATTGTTTCCATTGGTCTCTATATGGTATAGGGGGTATGCATACCAATTTTCATGAAGAAATTCCATGGGGAAGTCATCTGATCAAGAGTTGACTTTCTGGACAAGTCAGTGCAAAATCAGGGCATCTGAGGCCCCCAATGACCCAACCAATGGGTGATCTTCATCATTTTGAGTGCATATGGTCTTTATTTGATCATGGAAGAAGGTTGAAGTTCACAAAATCAAGAATTTGGAGTTTTTGCAAATGTTGACTTTTTGGGCATAGTTGACTTTTCAAGAATGCTTCATTTTAGGTCATTTTTCAAGCCTTGATTTTTGATCCAAAAATGCTTCAAATGGAAAAACTTTGGTCATGAAAGTTGTAGATTACATCTTTCCCTTTTCAAAAAGTACAAGAACATGATCAAATTCTTCTTGGATCAAAAGTTATGGTGTGACAAAGTTGGCAAAAATCATTGATTTTCAAGATGTGCACCAAATGAGAATTTTGCAAAACCATGAACCAAGGCTGTTTGTGACCTCTAGTTGACATCAAACCATGACACAAACATTCTATGTGACCTAAAAATCAGAATTGGACCAAAGATCACATGTTTATGGTTTGTGTAACAAGGCATTTTTCATGAAGTTTCAAAAAGTAACAACTTGCAAAACCACTCATCACACTTCACCAACTTGATGCATTGGATGCTGAACCTTGCTAGCCCTCTCACCTCATCTTGCTGCGCAGCCCATGCCTCTTGTACCAAGCTAGAGCTCAAGCCATGCCTTCCTTACACAAAAAGTGGACTTTTGGCAAAAGCAAACTTACCAATCAATAGAGGCCAGGTCACATCATCTGACCTATAGGATTAAAATATACTATCCTTTGGCAAGCCAAACATATGAAGAAGCAAGGCTGAAACACATCACAACAACACATACACCAAAACACTCCATTTTGCATTTCCCTTCGAATTTGTTTCCACAGCTCACAAACACAAAAGCCAAGTCCATTGATCAAATCACCATGCTTCATTGACCCCAAACCCACAAGACCCAGGCCTGAAACAAACCCTAGCATCACTTCTCCATTTTCACTCCATAAAGCAAAAGCCTTCGAATCTGCTTCCACAAGCCATAAACACTCAAACAAATTCCACACATCAACTCACCTTGCTTCACTGGCCAGAAACCAACCACTACTTTGGCCTGAAACCCTCCATATCACAAATACGATTTTCACATTCCCTTGGTCAGAGCTTCTGCAAACTCACTCAAGAGGCTGTTTAAACTCCAACCAAGTGTGCAAAGCTTCAAAGGGGGATCATTGGGACCTGTTTGAGCCAAAGAACCATCCAGAAAGCCCTTGAATCAATAGCTCCATCTCAGGTGACTCCATGAACTTTTTTTCAAGAACTCCATTTTCTTGTTAGAATCTTGCTTTGTATGTTGCACTGATCATTGGGATCTATTTACTTTTTGAAATGAGCAAGAAATGAGTATGTTATGGTGTTCTGAAAGTTTGACCTAGAAATTTCTTTGCTTCGATTCTTGTTTGTGTGTGAGTTTAAACATGATTTGATGCTGGATTCGTGCTTAGGATAGTTAGTAGATGATTTCTGGAGAGTTAGAGCTCCTAAAATGGCCTGGGGAGGGAGATTGATTTTTGGGGTGAACGGGGAAGATGACCGGAACACTGTTCCGGTCACCTGAGGGTGTTTAACGGCAGGATTAGGGTTTAAATATTAATTAGCTGAGTTTGAATTTTGGCCGTAGGATTTGGCGCCAGGTCAATTCGCGCGCAGGCCAGTTTGAATCCCACACGTTGGATCTGATTACTTTTATTTAATTCAGTTTATTTCATTTTTATTTTTCATTTATTTCATTTAACTTGCATAATTTAATTAAAATAGTAAAATTGTCTTAAAAATTATGAAACTTTTTCTCAAGGGTTTTAATAATTTTTATGACACAAAAATATTTTTGTTTTTATTTTTATCATTAAAAAAGTATTTTTAAATATTTAAAAGATTATTTTTAATTGATTAATGGAAATTAATTTATTAAAAATACTTTTAGGTATCTAAAAATCACCAAAAAATTCATGAAATGTTCTAAGACATTTAGAAACATTTTCCAACCTTCAAACCAAATTTCTTTTTTGATCTTGATGCATTTTAAGAATTTCTCATTGAATAAAAAGCATTTTTATGCATTAATTTGATCCAAAGTTCAAAAAATCATTTCTGCCTATTCATGAGGAGTTGGACATTGATTCTTCTTGCATTGCATTGTGTTTAGCATGCAGTTTTTGAGATAAAATGGCCATGATTTGATTCCTCATTTTCAATTTGTTTGACATTTATTTTGTTTAGGAACCCTAAAAACCCTAGAAACTTGTAAAAATCATAACTTGAAATTGGTTAAGGGTTGAGACCTCTCCTTTGGGCAGTGAATTAGTATAGGGTTAGGGGTCCTTTGTGTGGCATTTTCCATTTTTTATATTAGGGTTTGCTTCTGTTTTTGGTTTTTGTTTGATGTATGATTCATAAACCCTAATTTGGGCTCTCATTTGCATCCATCTTGCATTCTCTTGCATAACATGACTTGCCATGACATTTCAAGCATCCATTTGATTCATTTGACATCATAAGACATATAGAAAGCATGTTTGATCATTGCATCATGTGTTTGCCATGTTGTATGCCATGTATGCTTCATAACTTTCCATGTTCATTCATGCTCCTTAACTTGCTTCATATGCATCCATAAACTCATATGAACATTTCCATGTGCTGCCTCATGTTTGTAGCATCTCATAGCATCATTAGCATCATGTAAATGCTTCTGGTCTTGTTTATTATCATGTCATTTCATTTCATTTTGCATTGCATTGCATTTCTTTTCTAACTTTTCAGGTGGTAAGTGAACTTGAGAAGTGAATTTGCCTTCACTTCTCATAACTTTTCTTTTCATCTCTCTTGCATCCATGCTGCATTTTTGTATGTGTTTGAGTTTGAGCTTGCTCATTCTTCTTCTTCCCACTTTCTTTCTTCAAGTGACTTGACTTCTTGAATGAAGCAAGTTGCTTTGCTTCTCTTGATCCTTTCATCTGCTTCCTGGTGGCTCCTTTGAAGATTGTTCTTGGAAACCTCACAAACCTTAGGAACAACCAAGCATGACAATGATTAGGGTTTTGATTAGTCTCCCCATTTAGTTTACCTTTGTGTCTCTTTGAGTCTTCTCTTCTCATCTCATAATCAGGGACTAAACCCTAAAGGCTTTAAGACTTTGTGATTAAGCTTATGCCTGCATCCTTCTATTAGGATGGAGTGTATAACTTTAATCCTAAGTGTTAAACCCTTAATGTGTTTAAATCTCTTAATCAATTCACATAATAATCATCAAGACATCACACTTGTAACTTGGGCCTTGCATTAGGGTTCTAATTCTTCCTTAATTGGTTAAGAAGGACTAACCCTAGTGTTAATGGACAAGTCCCCCTCAAGTTGTCTTACAAATCATAAAATTCACTTCATCATCTTATCATTAACTAAAATCCACTTAATAAAGGTTTTGTTTTGTCATGGGTTTAATCCCTAATCATGGATTAAGTTGAGGAGCTTTCCTCAGCTTAAACATTCTCATCTATTATCCTTCTATTAGGATGGTGTAATGAGTCTGTTTAATCCTTGATTATGGCTTAACCTCATTACTTAACACTAAACAAAAAACACCAAAAACATCTAAATAATCACAAGTAGGTTAATGATCTTAACCCTACATCAAAAGGTGATTAAGTGGGAGAATCTGACTTCACACTTAAGGTATTCTCATTACCCCTAATCAGAGGGAAGATGTGATGAGTTTACTAAATCCATTGGTTTAGGCTTAAGCTCATTAACTTATGACAAACTTTCAAAAGAAATAAAAGACTGAAAACACAAAAAACAAACAATAATCGTCTCCTCCGGGATTCTTTTCTCACCTCATTCACTCACAAACGAGAACTTGCTTCTTCCGTCTAATGCAAGACAGTTAGCATCTGTGCCAGACAGATCATACACTTGAGCATAGGCAAGTAAGCAGTTCACAAGTCAATTCATCTTTCAGTCTCTTTGGGTCGAACTACGGTGTTCTGACTTCCTCATTGCACGAGAGGATACGTAGGCATAACTTAACGGTTATCGAACAAAAGTCTCTGTATATTCCCCCTCTTTCCAGCTTCATTCTTTAGCCTCATGATCTTGAGCATCTTATTCCTGTTCTTACACTGACACTTCACTTATACACTTCACTTCTTTTACACTGACACCTGTACATTCTTTTCCAGTTACTTTATACACAAATTGCACTGACACTACCCCTTTAAAACACTAATCTTTTAAGCGTGGATCCCGTCGGGTACGACGGACAATCTGGGTGCTAATACCTTCCCAGGTTGTAACCAACCCCCTTTCTCAGTCTCTCTGGTTCGCAACCGTCTTATCCATATCTTTTTCTAGGTCTATGCAGCATTGCCTTTCCTCCGGGATAAAAATGCCTAGCTGGCGACTCTTTTCTTTTCCAGTGAGTTCACGGCTGTGTGTCCTCATTGTCCCTCTCGCCGACCGTTCGCGTCTGTACCTTTATTTGGGCTAGTCCCACTTATCGGGAGCGACACATGGACCAAAAGCAACTCAACACACACAAGAACACAAGTTGAATCCTCCCACAACTTAGCATTCACCAAAATCCTCTCTTATGCATTTCTCTTCGAAACACACAACTCAGCCATCAAAACTCAAAACTTTTTCCACCATTCAACTCCACATTCATCACTGATCATTTCCCACCCTTCATTTTGCCTTGAAACACCTCAAATCAAAAACACGATTTTCACTTCCCTTGACCCGAGCTTCAGCAAACTTCACATAGAGGCCATATAAACTCCAACCAAGCATTGCAAACTCTTCAGGGGGATCATTGAAGTTGATTTGAAGCAAAGAAGCAGCCAGCCAGTACCATTTTCGAAAGCTTCAGTTCAGGTATCACCGAGAACATTTTTTCCAGAAATCGTTTCTTATGCCATAGAAATGTTGCTTATGATTCACTGATCATGATGTGCTTGTTGGTTTTGAAAATGATTGAGTTTTGAGCCTGAGCCATGTCTCTGAAAGTTTGACTTGAAAACTTGTTTGATTCGATTCTTGTTTATGTTGAAAGGTAACTGAATTTTCGTGCTTGATTCTTGCTTAGGGTGTTTAAAAGATGTGATCTGGAGTTTTAGAGGGTTTAAAATTGCATAGGGAAGAAGTTAGGTTTTTGAACTGGCCGGAGAAGATGACCGGAACACTGTTCCGGTCACCTGAGGGTCATTAGGGTTCAGATTAGGGTTTAATTGCGTAATTAGTGAAGTTTGAATGCCAGCCATCCAGATGCGCGCTAGTCAATTCCCGCGTCCCCAGTTTAAACCCTGGCCCTCTGATCTGTTGACTTCTCATTTAAATTAATTTTATTTTCATTTTATTTGCATTTCTTTGTTCATTTTATTTAAAATAGCAAAATGCATCTACAAATTTTCATTTTCTGCATCATGACTTTAAATATTTTTCTCATTCTGAACATAATTTTTATTTTATTTTTTGCATAAAATTTGTATTTTTTAAAATATTTAAATGTTTATTTTAATTAATTAATGGAAATTGATTAATTAAAATACCATTTAAGTTTCTAAAAATCACCAAAAAAATCACATTGCATCTTGACACATTTAGAGACATTATCAAACCATTCATACAAATTTCTTTTTGGTTCTTGATCCATTTTGATATTTTCTTTGGATTTAGGGTTCTTAAAAATCAATATTTTTAACCCTAACTTGGAAAAATCTTTTCTGCCTAACCATGAAGGGTTTGATAGTGAATCTTTTTGCATTGCATCCCAAATGTCATGTAGTTTCTAGGATAAAATTGGCATGAATTTATCTTTCATTTTTAATTTGTTTTGCATTTTTCCTTGTGAGGTCCCTTAAAACCTTAGATAACTTAGAAAAACCATATGTCCTTTAGGGTTTAGCTTCTGACCTCCCCCTTTGGGCAGTGACTTATATAGGTTTAGGGTACCTTTGATCCTATTTTCAATTTTTTTATCTCATGTTTTGCTTCTGATTTTGAATTTTGCATCTCATGTTGTACATAAACCCTAATCTTTGCTTCCATTTGCATTCATTCTTCATGTGCTTGCATACATGAACTTTCCATGACATTTTGTGCATCCACATGACATATAAGACCTCTTAGGACATATTGAAATCATGTCTGATCATTGCATCATCCATTTGTCATGCTTTTTCTTTCATTTCATGTCATATGTATTCATGAACTTTCATGCTTCTTATATGCTTCATTTGCATTCTCATCTCTTGTATGAACATTCATATCACTTGGAATGCTTTCATACCATATCATAACATCATTTGCATCATGAATATGCTTCTGACTTTGACTTTCATCTTTACATTTCATCTCATTTGCATTTCATTTCATTTCTTGTTGCTAACTTTTCAAGTGGTAAGTGTTTGAGAAGTGAATTTGCCTTCATTTCTCATAATCTCTTCTCATCTCTCTTATGCATTCATTGCTGCATTTTTACTTGTGAATTAGAGTGAGCTTGCTCATTCATGTTCCCTCCTCATCTTCTTTCTTCAAGCAACTTGTCTTCTTAAGTGAAGAAAGTTGTCTTGCTTCTTCCTGCTTCTTCCTTGGTGGCTTTTCCTTGAAGATTCTCTTGCAAGCCTCATAAACCCTAGGAACACCCAAGCATGATCACAATTAGGGTTTGATTAGTCCCCCCATTAGTTTTACCTTTGTGTCATCTTTGAGTCTTCTCATCTCTTAATCAAGGACTAAACCTTAAAGGTTTTAAGGCTTTGTGATTAGGGTTATGCCTGCATCCTTCTATTAGGATGGAGTGTATAACTTTAATCCTAAGTGTTAAACCATTAATGTGTTTAAATCCTTTAATAAATTCACTTAATAATCATCAAGACATCAAGCTTGTAACTTGGGCCTTGCATTAGGGTTCTAATTCTTCCATAATTGGTTAAGAAGGACTAACCCTAGTGTTAATGGATAAGTCCCCCTCAAGTTGTCTTACAAACCATAAAATCCATTTCTTAATCTTATCATTAACTAAAATCCACTTCAATAAAGGCTTTGTTTTGTCATGAGGTTAATCCCTAATCATGGATTAAGTTGAAGAGTCTTCCTCAGCTTAAGTGTTCTCATCTATTATCCTTCTATTAGGATGGTGTAATGAGTCCATTATATCCTTGATTATGGCTTAAACTCATTACTTAACAACTAAACAAAAAAACTCCAAAAACATCTAAATAATTACAAGTAGGTTAATGATCTTAATCCTACATCATGGTGATTAAGTGTGAGGTGCTTACTTCATACTTAATTTATTCTCATTACCCCTAATCAGAGGGAGGATGTGATGAGTTTACTAACCTTTGGTTTAGGCTTAAGCTCATTTTCTTATGACAAACTCCAAAAGCAATAAAAGATTGAAAATACCAAAAAAAAACAATAATCGTCTCCTCCGGGATTCTTTTCTCATCATCTTCACTCACAAACGAGAACTTGCTTCTTCCGTCTAATGCAAGACAGTTAGCACCTGAGCCAGACAGGTCATACACTTGAGCATAGACAAGTAAGCAGTTCATCAGTCAATTTATCTTTCAGTCTCTTTGAGTCGAACTACGGTGTTCTGACTTCCTCATTGCACGAGAGGATACGTAGGCATAACTTAACTGTTATCGAACAAAAGTCTCTGTATATCCCCCCTCTTCCGACATTATTCTTTGAGCCTAATAGTCTTGAGCTTCACAGTCCTTCCTTGCACTGACACTTGCATTCTTTTCCAGCGTTGATACACAGATTGCACTGACACTACCCCTTTAAGCACAAATCTTTCAAGAGTGGATCCCTTCGAGTACGACGGACACTCTGGGTGCTAATACCTTCCCAGGTTGTAACCAACCCCCTTTCTCAATTTCTCTGGTTCGCAACCATCTTATCCATATTTTCTTAGGTTTATGCAGCATTACCTTTCCTTCGGGATAAAAATGCCTAGCTGGCGACTCTATTCATTCCTTTCTCCTTTCGCCGACCGTTCGCGTCTGTACCCCTCTTGACCGGGTGTCATTTGGCAGGAGCGACAGCTTGGCGACTCTGCTAGGGACCCTTATACTGCAACCAGGGCTTCTGGTTCTTTTTGTGGGTTCCTCCTAGCGCTTGTTTGATTTGTGTTTACTGGGGTGTTATGTGCTATGTGTGTTTACTTATTTTGCTTTGTTTACTGCTTTATGTACAACTTTATTTATTGCTTTCTCGGTTATGCATACTTCATAATGTCATTTGTTGGATCTGGTTTGCTGTTTTGGTGGGTGGGGTTCCATTGAGAGTTTAAGGTCCTATACCTAGGACCTGAGTGACACCTAGGCTAGAGTGGTTTATGTTCTTTCCCATTCCATTTCGGTCTGGTGCGGGAATATGAAACACGGTTCAGATGTGGGTTTCTTCTTGAGAACTCTGTGCTACAGATTTCCTGTAGTGCTAGGGCTATCTGGGAAGCCTGCTAAGTCTGGATGACCTTTATTATGACCTTCAGAAGCTGAGGTGAATTAGAGGAGGATCTTTTATGGTTATTGTAAACACTGTACCTCCGGGTTAATAGTGTTTACACTTCTCATAACTGGTCCAAGTCTGAGGATCCTTGTTCTAGAACACTACCTGTGAGGGGGTTGAGTTATTTACAGGTTTGCAGGAGCCCTTGGCCACATCATACCTTGTTACTGTTTTGTTTAAGAGTACCTCATTTTGGGCAGTTCTTGTGATTAACCCTGGACATGTGACTCTTTATTTGAGTCCTCCACCCTGGTTACTGGATTTCTGAGCCCTCATCCTAAACCTTTGAACATATATGGACCTTGAACATATCATTTGCATATATCATCATTGCATCATTTAACATTTGTTTATTTGTTTTTCAGGGTATCCACCTCATTATATCTTGGTTTTGGTTTTGACCCCTTCTTCTGCATAGACCTCTGCTTCAGTTGTCTTCATCAGTTAGCTGCTTCAGTCATCTACATCCTCACCAGCATCAGTCTGTCAGGGTTGCTTCCAGTATCAGTCTGTGACCTCCATCAGCATTTGTCTTCAGTTTCTTCAGCAGCACTCATGGCTACTCCCAGGAAGAGCAACATATCCTATCACTTCTTTGAGCCATCTTTGACTGGTATCAGGCAGGTCCAGTCACTCATCACCCCTGACCATATCCCACTGTTTAGAGAGCACTATGGGGGTATCTTGGATATGGTTATGGACCTTGATCCTTCTCATAGGAGCATGATCCACACATGCTTACAGTATTATGACCCACCACTGAGATGCTTCACATTTCGAGACTTCCAGTTAGGGCCTTTGCTGGAGGAGTTTTCTTTATTGATTGGAGTACCTATCAGAGGGGGAATCCCTTTCAACCCAGAGATGACTGATCCCAGAGGTGAAGAGATAGCAAGGGCATTGTACTTGGAGCCTGCCCTGATTGAGCAAAGTATGACAACAAAAGCTGGGATTCCTGGTTTGCATTTGGATTTCTTGATTTCTCAGGCCCTCCTGAAGGCTTCATTGGGAGAGTGGAAGGCAGTCTGTGCATTATTGGCCCTCATCATATATGGAGCTATACTGTTTGCAGATGAACCTAAATTTGTCAGCAAGAATGGCATCCATTTGTTTCTTCTGAAGAACCCAGTACCTACACTGCTAGGAGACTTTTACTACTCCATTCATCAGAGGAATGAGAAACAAAGGGGGAAGTTGGTAAGATGTTGTGCTCCTTTGTTTTACACCTGGCTGCTCAGACACCTGCCTAAATTAGATGCTTTCTTGAACCCACACCAACAGAAGAATTGGGCCAAGAGGTTCATTGCCCTAACTTCAGATGATATTAGATGGTGTACCCAGAGCACCAAAGGCAAGGACATTACCACCAGTTATTGACAATACCCAAATGTGCCTCTAATAGGAGTGAAGGGTTGCATCAACTACAACCCTTTACTGTTTAAGAGACAATTGGGGTATGCCCTAGTTCACCCTCCCAGAGGACAGGATTTAGCTGAGACCCTATACTGTGAAGTGCAACCTAATTCGGCTGTTGTGAGACAAGCATCCTGGGCTTGGGACAACATCCAGACAAAAGGGGTAGCTATTCTTGGAAGATGTAACAATGTTGCTTCAGCTCAATAATATGACTGGTCCCGTACTAGAGCTCAGATTACCAGAATGCCTTTCACCTTGGAAGACATACCTAGACCATCTACAGTACAACCTGCAGCAACTGTTAGCCTGGAGGAATTTGAAAAGTTGAAGGAAAGGAATGAGCAGTTATCTCAAGCCCTGAAGAAGACTCTTTGGGAAAGAAGTGATGGTCGCCTGGACATTGAGAGATTGGAAAAGCTCAGGGTTGAACACCTTGCAAAAATTGAAAAGACAGAAGACTACATAAGGAAAGCAAGGGCTGGGGAACAGATATTGAAGAATGCCTGCAAGGAGGCCAAAATTCAGAAAGCTAGGGCTGAGCACTATCTGCAAGAGATTCAGGCTAGGTGGGTCAGGATCACCGAGGCCCGTGTACAAGAAGACCAGAAGACTCAAGCCAAGATTGAACAGCTAGAGGCCAATGAGAAGAAGCAGCAGGAAGCTTTGTTGGCAGCTCAGAAAGAGATATCAGAGTTGAAGCTCAGAGTAGGATTGAAGATATCAAAGGACCAGGACAGGCATAAGAAGCTGACCACTGCCATTGCCACCAGGAACCTCCTCATTAGGACCATTACAGAGCACCCAGATGGCCTAGTGACTGAGGCACTCCTGAAGGAGGTCAGAGAAGATGAGTTTGGACTGGATGTCTGACTTTTTGCTTGTTGATTGTTTCCATTTGATGTACTTTTCCTTTTGTTGTATTTTGACCCTTCGTGGGCATGTATTGTAAAACAGAATATGTATTTTTCACCATTTGTAATATATTTTAGTTTGTTTTTCATTTGGATTTTCTCTCAACAACATCAAGCATCTTCCTCGAGGTCTGGAAAGGTCAAAACCAAGAACCAAACCGGATACCTTGGAAAACAAATAAGCATACTGCATTGCATACTAACTTTGTCTTTATTTTATAGGTTTTTGTTATTATTGTTTCTAACTTTGTTGTGATCTCAGGAAACATTGCTCGTCACCGAGTGTTCCCTGTCAACCGCGCGCACTGGTACCCGACTCGTAACAACCTTCCCGGCATTCAAATGGACCAAGTACAGCAGGACCTGACTGAGGTCAGAAATCAGATGGTCAATGAGAGAATAGAGATGAGAAATCAGATGTCTTAGTTTATGGCAGTGATGACTGGCTTAGCCCAGAGTCAAGAAAGGTTAAGAGAGCTGGTGGAAAGACAAACTCCTGAAGAGCCTCATCTGGGAATAGGGGGAACTAGCAACAATGAGTGGGGGCAGCCTCGTATAGATCCACCAGAGTATGGACCCAATCTGAACCCAGAAGTTAACATCCCAAGGAATGTTCAAGGTAATACTGCTGGGGGGAGAATCCTGCAAGAGGATCCCAAAGAAGAACAGTTTACTATTATAGGGGCTGGAGATGAGGTATATGACAGGAGATTGGATGAGATTGCTGAAAAGTTAAGATCTTTGGAATCTCAGAATTCTTTGGGCTTCGATGTAATGGATATGGGCCTAGTAGATGGGGTGAGAATTCCCCACAAATTCAAACCCCCATGCTTCGAAAAGTATAATGGTACCTCCTGTCCACGAACTCACCTACAATCTTTCTTGGGAAGGCTCAAGGCTTATACCATGGATGAAAAGTTATGGATGTTCTACTTTGAGGACAGTCTGACTGGAGCTTCGAGAGAATGGTATTCGCACCTGACTAGAGCCACCATAAGGTGTTGGAAGTATTTGGCCGAGGCTTTCATCCGGCAATATCAGTACAACCTGGACATGGCTCCCAACAGAACTCTTCTAATGGGCATGTCTCAGTCTTCTAGAGAGAGCTTCCGGGATTATGCTCAAAGATGGAGACAGCTTGCTGCTGCTGTCCAACCACCCATGTTAGAAAGAGAAATGGCTGACATGTTCATGAACACATTGCAAGGGACTTATATTGATAGACTGGCTGCTTTCTCCTCTACCAGTTTTGCTGATGTGGTCATAGCTGGTGAGAGGATTGAAAGTCTCTTGAAGATGGGCAAAATCTCCGATAGTGGTGCGAGTTCTTCCAGCAATCCAAGAAAATCATTTGCAGGACCCCGAAGGGCAGGTGAAACAAACTCCATTCATTTAAGCAGGGGCAGGCCCCAGTATTCTCACAGGTCAGTAGCAGCTCTTACCATCCCAACTCCAATTCCACAACAATCATCATATCCTCAACAACAGCAACCACAGTATCAACAACAAGCTCATTATCCACAACAAAGGTCGTATAACAACAACAACGGTAATCAACAGCATCCTTTCCAATAGAGGCCATCACAAGCAAACAGGGTAATTGACCCAATCCCAATGTCGTATGCTGCACTCTTGCCACAACTCCTAAAGCTCAACCTAGTTGAGTTAAGGACGTTGGCTCCTCCAGATCCTCTTAATCTGCCAAAGAACTATGATGCAAATGCCAGGTGTGTATTCCACTCAAACTCACCGAGGCATAATACTGAGAAATGCAGGGCCCTACAGATGAAAGTCCAGGATTTGGTGGACTCAAAGGCTCTCAATTTTGCGCCTCCGCCGAACGTCACAAGAAATCCAATGCCTTGTCACAACGGGCCTAGGATTAATGCTATTGAGGAGGGCAAACCATCCACATTAATTAGTAGTGTTGCACATATCCGAACACCTTTGGTTGAAATCAAAGCTCAGTTGTTAGAATTCCAAGTGTTCCCCGGGTGTGAGGTCGGCTGTGGATATTGCAATATTGCCATTAATGGATGTGAGAGACTGAGAAACGGCATAGATGGCCTGATTAGAGATGGCACTCTTCAGATTACAACAACAGCGACTACAACTCCAATAATTCCTTCATCAACAATCACATATACTCCTACAACATCAGCAACCCTTGTTCCAACAGATTCTGCTACAACTCCAACGATTACTCAATCAATCACTTCAACGAATACAAGTTCAGTCACAATTCCTTCTACAACAACAACACCCATTACTCCATCAGTTCCTGCTACGACTTCAACATCCATCCAGTCAACAGTACCGTCTACAACATCAACAACAATTAATGAAAGCGTCTCAACGGTTACTGTCGCTCCCCGGGATTTCCATCCTGGTACAAACGCGAAAGTGGCGCGGAAAAAGAATAGAGTCGCCAGCCAGGCATTTTTATCCTGAAGAAAAGGAATGGTAATGCTGCACAAACCAGAAGAAAGAAGAGGAAGGACACAGGTCCTGCAAACCAAAGAGACTGAGTTCGGGAGTCGGTTACGACCTGGGAAGGTATTAGCACCCAGATCGTCCGCCGTACCCGACGGGATCCACGCTTGCAAAAGAAACTGTTTCAAAGGGTGAGGGTATGAAAGCTGCAGCAAAGAAATGAAAATGAAAATAAACTGGAACTGGAAAATAAATGAAATAAGAAAATAAAAGAAAAATGTAGGGAAAATAAAGATTGTGCTCGAACGGGCCCTACCCCGCTGCCTACGTACCTCATCAGGATAATGAGGATCAGAGACGCCGTAGTTCCCCTAACTAGGGGTGGCAAGGAAGTTGCTTGTGAATTAAGGCTTGAACTGCCTATGTCAATGCTCAGGTGTTGCAGGCTCGGACGACGAGTGCGTTACCGTCTTGCAAAGTGACAAGTAGGAGCAAGTTCGCGTACGGAGCGAATGAGATGAGGAAATAATTCCCGAAGGAAAGACGCTTATTGTTTGTTTGGTGTTTTTTAGAGGCTTTTATGAATGAAAGTTTGCATAGGTGAGTGTACCTAAGTCTTACTCAATGGGATGTGTACGTCTCACATCATCCCGAAATGGAATGCGCAAGAGGCACACCTATCTATGGAGGAAATCCCCAAAGCTAGTCCCACAAGTGAAGGCTTAAGCACACTGGCCTATTACCATTATTAAGTATTTTTGTGGTTTTTTGGTTAAGAAGTGTTTTTTAGCTTTTCTTTGTGAAATACTCATGCTAAGACCTATCCACCACGAGTGATGACTCACACCTCGCCCCGAAATGGAACGCATGCAAGCATCTTATAGCAAAGTCTCATGTCACATGAAAGTACTCAACCTTTATTAAGTGAATTAGAATTAAGTTTGAAGATGAGAAGAGAAAAGAAACCAAAAGATCACAAAGGTAAAATCTAACGGGAAAAGTCTAATCATAATATTCACATGCTCGGATGGTCCTAGGTTAGTGAGGTCTACTATCCTAATGAAGGAAAAGAAAAGAAGAAGATGAAAGGAGCAGCACCATGGTGGCCTAAGCACACCTCGAGTCGAGAAAGAATAGAAGAAGATGAGGAAGCAGAAATAAGATGAATAAGAAATAAGAATGAGAGATGAGAATGCGATATGGAATGAGATGACGATGCACAAACAGAGCCTACACCAGTAGGACTTCCAGATGCAACAGCGTGCAACAAGTAAAGTCGGGCCTCAGTGTTACCTAACGGAGAAGGTCCGTTGCCTCTTCAACATGTACAAAAGAAACTCAGGAAATAATACCAAGTCCAGAACAAATTTATAAATCAAACGCAATTGTCAAACATCAGGGCATTAGACCAAAGTCAGGCGCAAGCATCCATCATCCAGAATTAAAGCCGAGAATCAGTCCAAATGGTATCAGGGACTAAGTACAATCTACACCCAAAAAATGAAAACTCATTAGTCTAAACAAAGTTATGAAAATTTGTCACAAGATAAGAATTAATCATACATTCTAAAAAAAATAAAATGAGAACAAGTCTAAACCAAAAAGTTAATCGTGAGTCAAAATCGAAATTCAAATTGAGAATCACTAATGAAAATTAATTAAATTAGACCAAAATTAGATATAATTATACTGAACTAAACTTAAATAAATTGGATAATCAAAATTATATTAAAATTAACAAAAAAAACTAAATCAAAGTTTCAATACAAGAATAACATAAACTTAAATCTTAATTGCACTAGAAATTAAATAAACAAAATAATGAAAGAAATTTTAATAACAGGGGAGTATGAAATAGGGTCCGATCAATAGGCTCCAAGGGAGTAGTCCGCGGGATGTTGGTGTGAGTAGAAATCTGAAAATGTCAACTGGGCTTAGCAATAATCCATCAACAACAACCAAATAACCAAAATGAATTTCCTTAACATAATAATAAATAAATAAAAGTTAAAATAATAATAATAAAAACTGTCAGTAGGTTAAAATAAAATGTAGATAAAAAAGAAAACAAAATCTCTCAGCATCACTCTTCATCACGCCATCCGCGAGAAGGCTATCAAGGTCGTCGCGTCATCGAGTGTCTCTCCATCAACAGCAGCTTCGTTCATCATCAACAATAACTTTCTTCTTCCTGTTCGCGGATTTCGTCACTCTCACTGCTTCTCTTCAATTCGAGGGAACGGAACACCACTCCGGTGACTCCATCAACCCTTGCCGCCAGAGAAAAAGAAAGAAATCTCAAAACAAAACTCCAACTCGCATCGCGATCCGCGTTCGCTCGCCGAAGGTCTCTCCTCTTCAAATTGGAGTCGCGGCGGTACCAATCTTCACAGCCAGCGATCTTCTTCTCCTTCTGTTTCAGATCTACTCTTCTTTGCGTTTGGTTCTGTGTTGTTTGAGAGTGATGTTGTAGTTGAAGATTGAAAGATGGATGAAGTTGTTTGAATCGGTTTGATGAAGGAGAATGTCGTTTGGTTAAAGGTGTTGAAGAGGGGAGTGATTTGAGTTTGTGGATGTTTCTGAGTTTATGGCTTGAAGGTAATGAAGGTTCGAAAATTTATCAACATAAGGTTGTGTTGTTAATGGTTTATGCGGTTGGTTGATGATGCTTATTTTTTTTTCTTTATGAAAACAGGAGTAGCAACAAGTTATTGGTGATGATGTAATGGTGCAGAATGAAAGGGGTGTCAATTTGGTTTATGCGGACAGTGTGAGAGGTGTGGTAGTGGAATTGAAGTTGTACGGTGTGAGCAGAGTGGGTTTTTGTGTGATTTTTTCTGTGATGGCTTTGTTGTGTGTTTGTTATAGTGAGTAGTGATTGTGAATTAAAGGAATATTATGTACGGGATTTGTTATGAAAACTGGCTGGCAGCTGATAGAAGTTGAGTGAGGGGACCATGATGGAACGTCATTTGGTAATAAAGCTACCTAAAGTGGAAATTTTTTTGCTGAATGCTTGTTGTTGCAAGCTGTTTCGAAAGGCTAACATTTCCTTGTTATTATTTTGTTTAATTTTGTAGCATGACATGGGCCTTGAATATGGATTTAAAATCGATTAAAATGGATATTAAAAATATGATAATGAAAAGAACAACAATTTGTATTAAGAGAAATATGAAGTGGATTAATGATAAAGAAAGGATAATTGGTTTATGAAAATGAATTTAATGGATAATGTCTAACAATGGATGTGAACTTAGAGAATAACGGATATTAGATAAACTTAAAGGGTGAATGGAAAGAAATTTAATTTAGGAAAAGAAATGGATTTGGATGGTGATAGAAAGAAAAGAAAGTCTAATGGGCTCTATTAACAAATGGATACGGATAGAAAATTGGTTAGAAATATGGACAATAAAATTCAAAATGAACTTGAATACACCCTCTGTCAATATTTTCCACTTATGCATCTTGACTGAATTCAATCCAAAGACCACACTTGAAACTCTTTCAACAACTCCTGATTCAAAAAAATGGATGAACACACTCCTGAACCACTAAACAATTCTCCACTGAAATAACAACCATCTGATTTTTCGAACCAAACCTCACACAAATCATTTCTTGATAATCTGAAGAGCCACACACCGTAATTTGACTTTGGACAGCCACTGACTGAGAAATAAATCAGTGACACAAATAACTTGCACTTGAAGAAATATCTTGATAGTTTGACCAGGATTAGGTCAAACGTCCATCTGAACTGGATCGTGAATGAATAAACACACTTGAACTTGTAACTTGATGCAGAAAAGAATAGTCTGATGATAGGCCAAAGGCATGGTGAATAGTCCTTACAAACGTGAAATCCTTGAATATCACTTAATCAGGGAAATAAACCCTAATTCTGTGACGGAAGCAATAAGAAAATGACGCCACTGATGGATGTATAGATAAAACCTTGAATTCTCCTGATAATCCACAAATAGGGGGTGAAATCCTAATCTTCAGGAAAAAACGATCCCATGTCTCAGGAGATCATGCAAATGATATGACCTAATGCAAAATGCGTATGAAATGCAAACTAAAAGCCAGAAAACCAGAGGGCAAATTTAGGGTGTCCACAGCTGCCCCTATTCAATCAACTGTTGATCTGAAAAGGATAAGAGCAACGGCTATGAGACGTTCGAGATAAACAGTGATTGAATACCAAAAAGACCCCGAAATTTTGCACTCTGACGAGGAATGCCACACTGGGAAATAAACCCAACCAGATGACGCTCTGGGGATATGAAAAAGAGAAAAAGCAGACGAGCTTCTTCCAAGTTGAAACTGATATCTGGAATAAGAACAAGTTGACAAACGAGTCTTCGAATGACCTGTGACGCCAGGTGCAGAGAGCGGACGAGCCCTTAAGAATCTTCAAAGTAACCTGAGATAGACGAATCTCCTTCACTAATCCTTACGCAGATAAGTGGAATAAGACGGACGAGTCTTCTTCGGATAACCCTTACGCAGGTTCCGGGAATGCATATAAGTCTGTGGGATAGACATGCAACTAGGATGGACGAATCCTCTTCACGAATCCTTACGCAGATAAGTGGAATAAGACGGACGAGTCTTCTTCGGATAACCCTTACGCAGGCTCCGGGAATTGTTTTGACGTTTTAATCCCACCGTCAGGATTTTCAACCTCTTCAATGCGGACGAGCATTGGAATGATCATCAAAGAAACACAGACGAGTGTCATAAGTCGACGATACTGACGAGTACCGGACGATGATCCAAGAAACACGGACGAGTGCTTCTAATAATGATACGGACGAGTATCAATCACTGGTATAGACGAATACCAGAAATCCAACACAGACGAGCATTGGGATCTTCAATAGGGAACAATCTAACACAGACGAGTGTCAGAAAAGATACAGACGAGTATCAACTTATTTCAGACGATCTTCAAAAGAAAATTCCAAACACGGACGAGTGTCGGGGAGCGCAGACGAGCACTAGATAAGTAATAGACACGGACGAGTGTCGAAGGATGCGGACGAGCAATCTTCAAAGGAGTAACAAGCACGTACGAGTGCTAAGAGATGCGGTCGAGCATCAAATAAAGATGCGAGTACGGACGAGTACCGGCGACTTTCTTGGGGATATGCCTCAAATAAAGAGGAATCGGAAAATAAAAATGCACGGACGAGTGCTGCAGGGATGCGGACGAGCACCAAATGAAGATGCGCGCACAGACGAGTACAGGCAACTTCGCTGGGGAAAAAACTTCAAAGACTAATAAGCACGGACGAGTGTCGAGAGCTGCGGACGGTCATCAAATAAAGATGCTAGCACGGACGAGCGCTGGGGAATACCTCAAATAAAGAGGAATCTGCTGAGGAAAAGGCACGGACGAGTGCTGAAAGAGGTTGAGCATCAAATAAAGATGCGAGCACAGACGAGTGCTAGTAGATATAGACTCTACTGGGGAAAGCAAACGAGCAATACCACAGAGCTAACACAGACGAGTGTTGAAAGATGCAGACGAGCAACAATAAAGCATGATATATCACTGCTGGGGATAACTCTGCTTAGAGATAACACAGACGAGTCTTGACAAACGCAGACAAGCGGTAGACAAATGCCTGATTGGCCACCGAGAGTTACAACTCTACAGGGGAAGATAAGTCTAGAGGTCTGACTACCCATCTCTGACTGAGGTGATATATACCTGACTGTATCATCAAATGACCACCAGTATGGCAACTTTGCTGGGAAATATTTCACTGCCGGAAGTGAAGATCAGACATGAACTCTGTGGGGAAAATCATCTTCAGACTTGGCTAGGGAAGATGCTTCGTCAAATAACTCTTGCTGGGACCCTTGCTAGAGAGAGATAGCTCTGACAATTCTAACTTTGTGGGGAAAAAAGGCCTTCAGCTGCCTATTGGGAAAACTTCACTGTGGAAAGATAAGTCTGCTTGGGGATGAGAACGATTCAATTAGCCTTGAAGTTCTGCTGGGGATATCGTCTCTCTAACTCAGCTGGGGATGTGTCAACCTTTTGGACTGACGGAGAAACATATTTGGCAATGCTCTGCTGAGGAGAGACTTTGCTGGAGAATCAAATAAGTCACAATATGCCCCCAGTATAGTACTATGACTGTGTTGGGAAGATATGCCAATGAAAATTGGACTTTGACTGAATGAGAACACCAACTCCTTATGAGGAAACCTTGTCGGCTGAACGCAAATCCATATGCTCGGGGAAGAAATAAACTTTCAACGCCCTGCTGGTAAAATAAATACCAGATATTCCCTGAGAATTAACACAGTGTTTCAAACTTCTGAGCTCAACAACTGCATACTGATTATCAAGAGTGCACAAGCATCCCCTTACTCTTCAAATTGCCCCAGACTGCATCGTCCATGAAGAGATCGTCTTCAGAGGATTTTACAGAAGACATGGCATCCAGAATTGCCCCAGTGTCTTCAAACTCTCGCAGAAATTCAACAGATTTTGAGATAACTGCCCCAGATTATGTCTTGTAACGGTTCTTGCCCCACACCAGAGAGAAAACAGAAACCATGCGGTATGAAGTTGCAATGCAAATGATGCAAGATGCAGACATATGCTCATAACCAAAGATATGAAACAAGGATGGTTGGGCGCTAGGGCCAGGTTACTAGCTATTTTTATCTTTTTGGTTTTGGTTGCCAAGCAATTGGACTTCGAAGGTGAATTACCAGACGAGAACTGGTTTATTAAAGGTAGGCCAACAGACGAGAACTGATGGGCAAAGAATAAGTCGTCAGACGAGAACTGACTCCTTAGGTTCATTGTCAAACGGGAATTGACTCTGAAACAGAATGACTACCAGACGGGAACTGGCGTTCAACAGGCTAAATGAAAAGGTGACCAGACGAGAACTGGTTAAAAGATTCGCCTACCAGACGAGAACTAGTATTTGAAATTGGATTGCCAGACGAGAACTGGACTTTGGGTTTGTCTGCCAGACGAGGACTAGACTGTGAAAAGGTTTGCCAGACGAGAACTGGACTTTGAAAAGGTTTGCCAAGTTGGGGTTACGAGGCCCTGGATGTAAGATTGATGTTACTGGGGTTATGCTTGATGCAAATATGATGCATATGCTCTATATGCTCGAGCGACATGAGTAACATATGCAGATGATTTATGCAATGCTTATGAAAAGCACAAAAACTCCCGAGGATGGGAAGAAAGATTCTAGTGACAAGGCTCCTGGTTGAGAAAAGTGACACAGGCGAGGGTGGGTGGCATGATTCTCCGATACTCGTCTTGACCTTTGAGATTACTGATATAACTCGCTCTGTGTAGCTAAAGTTGCCCCTGTTGGGTGAGCCTTTGAACAGACTGTCACTGATTATCCAATTTCTGGAATGGCAAACTTGGATGTTCTCTCGAGGAGAGTTGCACTTAGTGAACTCTGGGAATGTCCTGCCCCGGTATGAGCATGGAAGCGACCTGACCCATTCTGACTGAGCATTGGAAGAAATTTCCCTTGGTCAACAGAAAATACGGGTGGCCTGCCCCTGTTTGGTAGATTCAGCTCTGTGCAACTGACTTTGAATGACGTTCCTCGATCAACCGATGCTTGGGAACTTGCTTTAAATTGACTGATTCCTTGGTCGATAAAGCCAATGGATAACATGCCCCTGATTCATAGGCCTATAAGATGCTCTTGATTTTGGTTATCATTGTTGAATAATCAAGTTTTCCTCTGATTGTCTTTTGTAGGAACTTCCCGGGTGTCACAAACTGACTTGCAATTAAAACTGTACATTCACAAATGGTAATTTTAATGCAGTGCACATGCAAGTTTTTGAAAATTTATTTTATTTAAATGTTGTGACAGTGTGTGACGAATGGACGATTAGTCCAAACGTAGTGCTGAGTTAGCAAATCGTTAGGAGTCAGTTTACGCAACCTTGTCGTAATATACTTTCAGAATTGAACCTGATTCAATTAGGACTTTCAAGGGTTATGACGTGGCCTGGTTCACAGTTTTAGAAAGAAAGATTATGGCTCAAAGTTTATCTGTGCCCACCCGTTCTCCTTGATGTTCTCCAGTCCTACGTTCAGCTAATTTTCCCTAAGCGCTCGCCTCTCGAAAGGGTTTTGTAATGGTTGAGGCACCAATGACATTGACGGTTTACGCACCCGTGAGGTTTCTTGGAGTAACAGTCACCCCTTCTGACTTTGTGTCTGGTCACACAATTTTGTTCTAATGGAGGATTTTTTCTTTCTGATTTTTTTTACTCCCTAACTTTTGCCTGGACTGAATTTTTTTTTTTTTTTTTTTTTTTTTTTTTGAATTTTTTCGATTTTGAAGTCCAGCGGGATGCCCTAACTTTTGCCTAAGTCATTTGTTTTCACATTTTTTTCTTTTCGACTTAGCGGGCTTCATTTCTCTTCTTTTTTTTTTGCTTTTGATTTTTTTTCTTGAACAAATCGTGTGACACTGGTTTGTCATGACTTGCTTGAAAGGATAATGACTGCCTTATTTCCTTGTTGTGGAGGGATAACCAATGTGGTTTCACATCTCTTGATCTTTTGAGGTGTACTGAAAGGTAATGGATCCTCTGATGCTCACTCCTTTGGAAATTTGAACGCTCGGTCAAATTAACTGATGACTACCCTGCCCCGGGTTAAATGTGAGGGTTTTTTCCGTTCAAAAAAGAAACTCCTACTTCAAGGCTCAAAGGGGTTGACGAGGGTCTATCTCCCTTATATCTCCGGTGTTTGGGAATTGAAACAATGCCTGTACATCGTCAGCAGGTTCTAATCTGAAAGCATACTTTCAACAATTATGGGTATTCAGTTGTCATCATCCTCCCTCAAGCCTGCTAAACAACAGTGAAATAAATGGGAGGTAAATGGATGCAATTTTTTTTTTGTTTTTTCCAATGCAAGTAAAGAAAAATGAGCGAATGCGACATAATTGATTCAAAAATGCAAGATCACTACATTAACATTACCATTCAAAACAACAATGCTTAAAAGACAAGTAGCTGTTAACAGGAGAGAAACTACAAATGCAAATGATGAAAGGATACAATGATCTCCAGCTCTGATGACATTTTGTTGTCTGAGACACTGAAATTAGGAGACACTCCTTTGAAGTCCTCGAACCCAACCAGGCGAAAGGTGGACGTGCACAACCAAGCTTCCTTCTGGAAAGGATACGTAGCCCTTATCGATCAACTGTTGTACTTTGGCTTGAAAAGCTTTGCAATCTTCAGTTGAATGCCCCATTGATCCACCATGATACCCACACTGCTCATGAGGATTGTACCCTAAAGGGTACGGCTCTGACAACGGCTTGAGAGGCTTAGGAACCACCAATGAGCTCTGAATTAGATGTGGCAATAGTTCATTGTACGCCATGGGAACTGGATGAAGAGGAGCATTCCTTCTTTCCAGATTGTTGCGAGGCCTAGGCTGGCTCTGCAGTTGATTTTGAGGTTTTCGACCCTGAGCTTGCAGATTTGGACGAGGAGGAGTCCAGGGCTTCTGATATGGTGTTCTAAGCATTGCCGAATGCCCATAAAAGTAACCAGACCTAGGAATAGATGATCTCTGAGAAGATGTTGGTCTAGAATATTCGATATTGGCCATGACTGCACTGGCGTCATACCATTCTTCCTCTTGGGAGCTAACAATAGATTCACCTTCACTAGCTGGGATGTTCGAAGAGTCTTGGATCTTTCCACTTTTGAGGAGGCTTTCGATGCGTACTCCAACTTTTATCAAATCAGAGAAGCTTGATGTCCAAATGCTACTCATTCTTTCCAAGTACGGACCTTGCAACGTGCCCACAAACAGGTCCACTAATTCTCTGTCTGAAAGTGGCGGTTGCACTTGGGATGCCAACTCTCTCCACCGCTGTGCATATTCTCTGAAAGATTCACCAGTTCTCTGAGATAGACTTTGCAACTGCATGCGACTGGGCGCCATGTCCACATTGTACTGGTATTGCTTTACGAAAGCTCTGGATAAATCATTCCACGACCGGATACGACTGCTTTCCAAATCCATATACCAACTTAAGGATGCCCCGCTCAAACTGTCCTGAAAACAGTGAATCATCAGTTTATCGTTGCGGGCGAAAGAGGTCATTTTTCTGCAGAACATCACCAAATGACGCTTCGGGCAACTGACACCAGTGTACTTCTCGAACTTCGGAGTCTTGAAATCTAGAGGTATGACAAGACCAGGTACCAAACACAGGTTTAGAGCATCAAAACCAAAGGCATCAGGATCTGCTAAGGCTTTGAGTTGCTCATCCAACACACGAAATCTTTCAGCAGGATCAAAAGCTTGTGGATCCTTGGTTTTCACAAGAGGGATCGCCCCTTGGAAGTCTGGCATAGGGAAGGCAAAACTCTGATAATCCGTAGAATCAGAAGAAGATGAAGGTCCACCTCGGACAACAGATGGCTCATGTACACTCTGATTCACAATCGGGGTCTGTGCAGGCTGAGCTTGAGCAAGATTGTTCACTTGTGGAAGATCCTCATCAGGAGATAAACCATACAAAGGATTGGTCATCGAAGTGAAACCAGGTGGAAACTCAACATTCTGACGGTTGCTCTCTGACATAGCTACTGATGGCTTTCAAACTGACCCTTCTTAACTCTTGACACTGTTCAGTCTAGCTTCAAACAACTTTCGTCTTCTAACTGTTACCACTTGTTCAAACTGAGTACCGGGAAATCAGCTGGCTGGTCATGGACAAAAGGAGAAGGATGAGCTCTCTGGAAGAAAGATATGCAATGCTAATGCAAATGCAAAATGCAATATGATGATGCAGAAGATGCAAAGACATGGGATCACAGCTGGAAACTGCCTGGAATCTGGAATACTGAGCCAAGAATCAAGTGTCTGTAACCACAAGATCTCTGTATAATAACCAAAATAGTAACCGAGAACCAAAGGTCAAGAACTTCAGGATTATAGTGACCGGATCAGAACATAAGATTGCACTGACAATGAGGATATGTTGAGGTCATGGGTTCCTGCAAACCTGTAAACCCCTCCCAATCTCATCGGTAGGCTCCGGGTCAAACATCACGGACTCTCAAAGCCGAATAGCAATAATACTTTCACCATTTCCGAGAAATGGCTCATGACCAGATCAGGGAATCGGTTAGGCATTATATACTACGCAGGGAGGCCTCAGCTGAGTCCGGGAAAAACAAGCATCCCTTATAAGCCCTCAGCTTCGAGCGCTGAAATCGAGAAACAATAGTACATTCAGCCCGTAGGATACAATACTACTGTCATACGACCAGATGCTTTGACTGAGTTCCTATAAGAGAACCAGGCCATCCTATGCGAGTCCCCAGTGGACCCTCAGGTGCGAATGGGTTTGCCACAAAATGTGGTCTGCCACTGCCACCACTGGAGAGGGTTGTTTCCACAAAGGTTCTCAATGATCGGTCCCCAGATGCACATAACTATCAGGGTCTTATCCCGAAGTGGAGGAAATCCCCACACAAGATATTTCCAAGGCAGTCGCAATCTGGGCCTGAAACACATCGCCACTCATCATGTCACATGCGAGTACAATATGTCCACTCTAATCCTAGGGTGCACTCAAGCCGGGTACTTGGCTTATCTCTCAGAAACAGTATCACCCAAGCCCACCAAACAGAAAACCAGTCCAGACAGTCCAGTATATATACATGATGCATTAAATAAAGACTGGAAACTGTAAATAAAGCTGTAAATAAACAACAATAAAATACAACAAGCCACATCAAACAAACATCACCCAAAGAAACAGAAACACACAAGCGCTAGGAGAGACTCACAGGGGGAACCAGAGATCTCTGGTGTGCAGTCCCCAGCAGAGTCGCCAAGCTGTCGCTCCCCGGGATTTCCATCCTGGTACAAACGCGAAAGTGGCGCGGAAAAAGAATAGAGTCGCCAGCCAGGCATTTTTATCCTGAAGAAAAGGAATGGTAATGCTGCACAAACCAGAAGAAAGAAGAGGAAGGACACAGGTCCTGCAAACCAAAGAGACTGAGTTCGGGAGTCGGTTACGACCTGGGAAGGTATTAGCACCCAGATCGTCCGCCGTACCCGACGGGATCCACGCTTGCAAAAGAAACTGTTTCAAAGGGTGAGGGTATGAAAGCTGCAGCAAAGAAATGAAAATGAAAATAAACTGGAACTGGAAAAGAAATGAAATAAGAAAATAAAAGAAAAATGTAGGGAAAATAAAGATTGTGCTCGAACGGGCCCTACCCCGCTGCCTACGTACCTCATCAGGATAATGAGGATCAGAGACGCCGTAGTTCCCCTAACTAGGGGTGGCAAGGAAGTTGCTTGTGAATTAAGGCTTGAACTGCCTATGTCAATGCTCAGGTGTTGCAGGCTCGGACGACGGGTGCGTTACCGTCTTGCAAAGTGACAAGTAGGAGCAAGTTCGCGTACGGAGCGAATGAGATGAGGAAAGAATTCCCGAAGGAAAGACGCTTATTGTTTGTTTGGTGTTTTTTAGAGGCTTTTATGAATGAAAGTTTGCATAGGTGAGTGTACCTAAGTCTTACTCAATGGGATGTGTACGTCTCACATCATCCCGAAATGGAATGCGCAAGAGGCACACCTATCTATGGAGGAAATCCCCAAAGCTAGTCCCACAAGTGAAGGCTTAAGCACACTGGCCTATTACCATTATTAAGTATTTTTGTGGTTTTTTGGTTAAGAAGTGTTTTTTAGCTTTTCTTTGTGAAATACTCATGCTAAGACCTATCCACCACGAGTGATGACTCACACCTCGCCCCGAAATGGAACGCATGCAAGCATCTCATAGCAAAGTCTCATGTCACATGAAAGTACTCAACCTTTATTAAGTGAATTAGAATTAAGTTTGAAGATGAGAAGAGAAAAGAAACCAAAAGATCACAAAGGTAAAATCTAACGGGAAAAGTCTAATCATAATATTCACATGCTCGGATGGTCCTAGGTTAGTGAGGTCTACTATCCTAATGAAGGAAAAGAAAAGAAGAAGATGAAAGGAGCAGCACCATGGTGGCCTAAGCACACCTCGAGTCGAGAAAGAATAGAAGAAGATGAGGAAGCAGAAATAAGATGAATAAGAAATAAGAATGAGAGATGAGAATGCGATATGGAATGAGATGACGATGCACAAACAGAGCCTACACCAGTAGGACTTCCAGATGCAACAGCGTGCAACAAGTAAAGTCGGGCCTCAGTGTTACCTAACGGAGAAGGTCAGTTGCCTCTTCAACATGTACAAAAGAAACTCAGGAAATAATACCAAGTCCAGAACAAATTTATAAATCAAACGCAATTGTCAAACATCAGGGCATTAGACCAAAGTCAGGCGCAAGCATCCATCATCCAGAATTAAAGCCGAGAATCAGTCCAAATGGTATCAGGGACTAAGTACAATCTACACCCAAAAAATGAAAACTCATTAGTCTAAACAAAGTTATGAAAATTTGTCACAAGATAAGAATTAATCATACATTCTAAAAAAAATAAAATGAGAACAAGTCTAAACCAAAAAGTTAATCGTGAGTCAAAATCGAAATTCAAATTGAGAATCACTAATGAAAATTAATTAAATTAGACCAAAATTAGATATAATTATACTGAACTAAACTTAAATAAATTGGATAATCAAAATTATATTAAAATTAACAAAAAAAACTAAATCAAAGTTTCAATACAAGAATTACATAAACTTAAATCTTAATTGCACTAGAAATTAAATAAACAAAATAATGAAAGAAATTTTAATAACAGGGGAGTATGAAATAGGGTCCGATCAATAGGCTCCAAGGGAGTAGTCCGCGGGATGTTGGTGTGAGTAGAAATCTGAAAATGTCAACTGGGCTTAGCAATAATCCATCAACAACAACCAAATAACCAAAATGAATTTCCTTAACATAATAATAAATAAATAAAAGTTAAAATAATAATAATAAAAACTGTCAGTAGGTTAAAATAAAATGTAGATAAAAAAGAAAACAAAATCTCTCAGCATCACTCTTCATCACGCCATCCGCGAGAAGGCTATCAAGGTCGTCGCGTCATCGAGTGTCTCTCCATCAACAGCAGCTTCGTTCATCATCGACAATAACTTTCTTCTTCCTGTTCGCGGATTTCGTCACTCTCACTGCTTCTCTTCAATTCGAGGGAACGGAACACTACTCCGGTGACTCCATCAACCCTTGCTGCCAGAGAAAAAGAAAGAAATCTCAAAACAAAACTCCAACTCGCATCGCGATCCGCGTTCGCTCGCCGAAGGTCTCTCCTCTTCAAATTGGAGTCGCGGCGGTACCAATCTTCACAGCCAGCGATCTTCTTCTCCTTCTGTTTCAGATCTACTCTTCTTTGCATTTGGTTCTGTGTTGTTTGAGAGTGATGTTGTAGTTGAAGATTGAAAGATGGATGAAGTTGTTTGAATCGGTTTGATGAAGGAGAATGTCGTTTGGTTAAAGGTGTTGAAGAGGGGAGTGATTTGAGTTTGTGGATGTTTCTGAGTTTATGGCTTGAAGGTAATGAAGGTTCGAAAATTTATCAACATAAGGTTGTGTTGTTAATGGTTTATGCGGTTGGTTGATGATGCTTATTTTTTTTTCTTTATGAAAACAGGAGTAGCAACAAGTTATTGGTGATGATGTAATGGTGCGGAATGAAAGGGGTGTCAATTTGGTTTATGCGGACAGTGTGAGAGGTGTGGTAGTGGAATTGAAGTTGTACGGTGTGAGCAGAGTGGGTTTTTGTGTGATTTTTCTGTGATGGCTTTGTTGTGTGTTTGTTATAGTGAGTAGTGATTGTGAATTAAAGGAATATTATGTACGGGATTTGTTATGAAAACTGGCTGGCAGCTGATAGAAGTTGAGTGAGGGGACCATGATGGAACGTCATTTGGTAATAAAGCTACCTAAAGTGGAAATTTTTTTGCTGAATGCTTGTTGTTGCAAGCTGTTTCGAAAGGCTAACATTGCCTTGTTATTATTTTGTTTAATTTTGTAGCATGACATGGGCCTTGAATATGGATTTAAAATCGATTAAAATGGATATTAAAAATATGATAATGAAAAGAACAACAATTTGTATTAAGAGAAATATGAAGTGGATTAATGATAAAGAAAGGATAATTGGTTTATGAAAATGAATTTAATGGATAATGTCTAACAATGGATGTGAACTTAGAGAATAACGGATATTAGATAAACTTAAAGGGTGAATGGAAAGAAATTTAATTTAGGAAAAGAAATGGATTTGGATGGTGATAGAAAGAAAAGAAAGTCTAATGGGCTCTATTAACAAATGGATACGGATAGAAAATTGGTTAGAAATATGGACAATAAAATTCAAAATGAACTTGAATACACCCTCTGTCAATATTTTCCACTTATGCATCTTGACTGAATTCAATCCAAAGACCACACTTGAAACTCTTTCAACAACTCCTGATTAAAAAAAATGGATGAACACACTCCTGAACCACTAAACAATTCGCCACTGAAATAACAACCATCTGATTTTTCGAACCAAACCTCACACAAATCATTTCTTGATAATCTGAAGAGCCACACACCGTAATTTGACTTTGGACAGCCACTGACTGAGAAATAAATCAGTGACACAAATAACTTGCACTTGAAGAAATATCTTGATAGTTTGACCAGGATTAGGTCAAACGTCCATCTGAACTGGATCGTGAATGAATAAACACACTTGAACTTGTAACTTGATGCAGAAAAGAATAGTCTGATGATAGGACAAAGGCATGGTGAATAGTCCTTACAAACGTGAAATCCTTGAATATCACTTAATCAGGGAAATAAACCCTAATTCTGTGACGGAAGCAATAAGAAAATGACGCCACTGATGGATGTATAGATAAAACCTTGAATTCTCCTGATAATCCACAAATAGGGGGTGAAATCCTAATCTTCAGGAAAAAACGATCCCATGTCTCAGGAGATCATGCAAATGATATGACCTAATGCAAAATGCGTATGAAATGCAAACTAAAAGCCAGAAAACCAGAGGGCAAATTTAGGGTGTCCACAGTTACGATATACTACGATCCCGCAAATGTTCCTTCCAACAACTCACAACAAAATGCTACTCCTGCCAGAGCTCCAGTTACCATATATTATGATCCACACACCATTATGGTCCCCTCTGCAGCAGCTATCAGTCCGGTCACTATCACAGTGCCTGAGCCAGTTCCTTACGAAAGCAATAATGCCATCCCTTGGCATTATAGCTCAGATCTATACTGCGAGGGGCAGAAAATCACTTTAGAGTCATCAACTTCTTCACCTCAGATAGACAATGTGGGGGGAGTCGGAGGCTTCACTAGAAGCGGACGTCTCTTTGCCTCGCAAATACCAAGACCCATTGCTGAAACAGAAGCTGCTGCTAAGGCAAAATGGAAGAGTGTGGTGCAAGAAGAACCAGCTAAAGAAACTTTGAAGACTCGTTTTGATCAAGAGGTTAATGAATTCATGCGGATAATCAAGAAGAGTTATTATAAGGTGGTGGACCAGCTTCACCAGACACCTTCCATAATCTCCATAATATCATTGCTAATGTGCTCTGAGGCTCATCGGAACGCACTATTAAAGGTCCTGCACGCAGCTTATGTGCCGGAGGAGATTACTGTCAATTAGTTAGAGGTTGTGGTTGGAAATGTCAATGCTAGTCATGGACTAGGATTTACCAACGCTAATCTGACAACGGAAGGTCACAATCACAACAAGGCTTTGCACATTACCTTGGAATGTAAGGGTGCAGTTCTTTCTCACGTATTGGTGGACACAGGATCATCACTCAATGTCCTACCCAAGAAAGCCCTTGTGAAGCTGGAACATGATGGATTGGCACTACGCCCAAGCAACTTGGTAGTGAGAGCCTTTGACGGTTCTAAAAGATCAGTTCTGGGGGAGATAGAGTTGCCAATAATGATTGGCCCACAGGTTTTCAAAACGACCTTCTTTGTGATGGATATACAGCCTGCCTACAGTTGTCTATTGGGTAGACCATGGATACACGCCGCTGGCGCCGTGACATCAACCCTTTACCAGAAGTTAAAATTCGAGTGGGAAGGCCAAGTCATTACCATTTGTGGGGAGGAGGATATCTTCGTTAGCCAGCTGGCTACTTTCAAATACATTGCAATGGACGGGGAAATTCACGAAACAATGAGTCAGGGGTTTGAGGCCCTTAATATTAATGAAGCATATGTTGTGCTTGGGACTTCCATCACATCATATCAACATGCCTGGAAGGTCGTTGAAGAGGGTACCGCTCAAGGCTGGGGCAAGCTGCTGCCAGTTGAAAAGAAAGAAGACCGATTCGGGTTGGGTTACAAACCAACTCGACAAGATCAACCAGAGGCTGAAACAGAGCCCAAGTTTGTCAGCGGGGGGATGCTCACCCCGGATGCTGTGAACAATTTGGAAGATGAGTCAGAAGACGAGCGCAACCTGGAAAACTGGATACGTCCAAGAATCCCGGGGAACCATGTCTCAAACTGGTCTTCCCAGGAAATTATAAGAGTTACTCCTGCAGAGCAATTATTATTTCCTGTCTTTAAGCATGCATCAAGTCCTGCATCTTGCCCAAGATGTCAGGGCTCATTTTGTAATCGGGCCATCGTGTATTTTGTGCAAATGATCAATTAATGAATATCAGGACATCTTTTGCCAATGAATCTTTTCTTTTCCGCTCACTGTTTTTCATTTTTCATTTTTTGTACAAAAATAAAATGGCAATGTTTTTCAAAATAATAACTTCATTTTCACTTTTTTCTAAACAAGATAAAACTGATCACTAAAATGAACAAATCTAAACCCTTGTAGAGAGTGCCCTCCAGACTGCACCGATAACAACACCGCTATGACTTCGTATGACTTTGACAATCCGATTAATCAAGCTGATGAAGGGGTTGAAGAAGATTATGAGCTACCTGAAGAACTAGCCAGGTTGTTGAGACAAGAGGAGAAGGTTATAACTCTTCATCAGGAGGAGGTTTAGAAGGTTAATCTTGGTACGAAAGAAAACCTTAAAGAAGTTAAGATCGGGGCCTGTCTGCAAGATTCAGTAAAAGAAAAACTTATTGACATGCTTCGGGAGTATGTGGATGTTTTTGCTTGGTCTTATCAGGACATGCCAGGTTTGGACACCAACATTGTTATGCACAAGCTGCCTCTGAAAGAAGACTGTCCGCCAGTAAAACAAAAGTTGCACCGTACTCGCCCAGATATGGAAATGAAGATAAAAGAAGAGGTACAAAAACAGTGGGACACCGGTTTGCTTGCTGTGACTAGTTAACCGCCGTGGGTTGCTAACATTGTACCAGTGCCTAAGAAAGATGATAAAGTATGGATGTGTGTGGATTACCGGGATCTGAATAGAGCCAGCCCGAAAGATGACTTCCCTTTACCTCACATTGATGTATTGGTCGACAATACGACTCAGTTCTCGGTGTTCTCCTTCATGGACGGATTTTCAGGATATAATCAAATCAAGATATCACCTGAAGACATGGAGAAGACAACTTTCATCACACCCTGGGGCACATTTTGTTATAAGGTAATGCCATTCGGGCTGAAGAATGCCGGTGCCACTTATCAATGGGCTATGGTAACGTTATTCCATGACATGATCCACAAAGAAATTGAATGCTATGTGGATGACATGATTGCCAAGTCCCTCACGGAAGAAGACCTTCTGGTGAATCTGCTGAAACTATTCAAGCGTCTGAGGAAGTACCAATTGAAGCTAAACCCTAACAAATGCACATTCGGGGTGCGATCCGGTAAGCTGCTGGGATTTATTGTAAGCGAGAAAGGGATTGAAGTTGACCCTGACAAAGTCAAAGCCATTCAAGAGATGCCTGCACCAAAGACAGAAAAGGAAGTTCGGGGGTTTCTAGGTAGATTGAATTATATTTCACGGTTCATATCTCACCTTATCGCAACCTGTGAGCCCTTGTTCAAGTTGTTAAGAAAAGAGAAAACGGTCAGGTGGAATAAAGATTGCCAAAGGGCTTTTGACAAAATCAAGGAATACTCACAAGAGCCTCCGATCCTTATGTCTCCAGTTGAAGGAAGACCTCTAATCATGTAGTTAACAGTATTAGAAGAGTCAATGGGGTGTGTGCTGGGCCAGCATGACGAGTCTGGTCGAAAAGAGTATGCAATATACTACCTAAGCAAAACGTTTACCGACTGTGAACAACGTTATTCACTGCTCGAGAAAACTTGTTGTGCTTTAGCGTGGGCTGCTCGCCGACTAAGGCAGTATATGTTGACCCACACTACCTTATTGATCTCAAAGATGGATCCAGTCAAGTACATATTTGAGAAGCCAGCTCTTACCGGACGGGTTGCAAGATGGAAAATGATTCTCACAGAATATGACATTCAATACACATCTCAAAAAGCCATCAAAGGTAGTGTGTTGTCTGATTATCTTGCTGAGCAACCCATTGATGATTACCAGCCTATGAGATTTGACTTCCTTGACGAAGACATCATGTTCCTAAAAGCAAAAGATCATGAAGAGCCTATTCACACTGAAGGGCCTGACCCAGAAGAAGAATGGACTATGATGTTTGATGGGGCTGTTAATATGAATGGTCGTGGTGTTGGTGAAGTACTCATTACACCCAAGGGAGTTCACATGCCTTTCTCGGAAAAACTCACCTTTAACTGCACTAACAACGAAGCTGAATACGAAGCCTGTATTATGGGTCTTGAGGAAGCCATTGACCTCAGGATCAAGACTTTAACTGTATTCGGAGATTCAGCTCTGGTAATCAATCAAACCAACGGAAAATGGTATACTCACCAGGAGCATCTGATACCTTACTGTAGCGGTAAAATCATGAGTGTAAGCTATTATCTAACTTAACTCAAGGTAAACAGAGTCGTCACCGCGCTTTTATTTTATTCCAAATGGAAAAGGGAAAAAGAGCGAATAAAACCTAATGAATCTAAAAGCTAAAAAGCTAAAAGAATCAAACAGAGAACGGGTAAGGGGATAGGTTACAAATTGGGAAGGTTTTATGCACCCAAAATGTCCGCGGTACTCCACGGGAGCCCTTTGAAATATTTACTGCTTTTTTTGGTTTGAAAATGGTTTGCTTGAAAAAGATTGAAGAGATGAGAAGAAGAATGTTTTTTAAGATTTTTGTGTTTGAAGAGACGAATGTCTCATGCCTACGTACCCACAAAGTGTAATGCGAGATCAAAACCTCGTAGTTCGTGGTACAAAATGTGAAAAGAAACAATGAGTTGAATTGATTTTAAAATGTAAAGATAAGTCGTCATTCTTTAGCGAATAATTCCGCTAGAAAGAATGAATCATATCTAAACATGAAAAAAACGGAAAGAAAAGAAACGTGCACGAGTGCACAAAAACAATTGAATGAGTTTTGAAAGTTTTAAAGTTTTTGAGAAGAAAGTTTTGATATGCTTATGTAGTTTAGCATTTATTAAGAAATAAAATTGAAAAGGTAAAAATCGCATGACCTAAGTCAAGGTTTGATTGCAAAAAATGTTTGAAGTTTGAAAACAAAGAAAGATTTTGAAAATAGGAAGAAGATTTGAAAATTTAAGAAGTGGGAAGAGAGGAAGGGACTATCCTAAGACTTGAAAGTAAAAGCTAAAGGAAGAACGATCAAACCGTGTGGTGAACATTCTTCGAAACAATAGGATTTCCATCTTCATGAATAAGTGAACTAAATCGGAGCCAAAGTCTTCAATCCATAACAACTCAAGCAAAGGGAGAGATCCTAGAATCTAAGTCCAACTCCAAATCCAATGCTAAGGATAGTAACCATAGTCCGAAATTAAAGTCACAAGTCTTTTTTAGATGTTTGATCCTTTAATAATGTTTTTGTGTCCAAATGGACAAAAGAAAAATCACAAGCAACAATATAAACATAAACAATATGATGAATGATATAGTATAATAAAAGCATAATAAAAGAGATAAGGAGCGAGAGATTGAAATAAAGAGGATAAGGTGCGAGAGATTGAATTTAAATGGTTAGTATATTAATAGTATTATAATATTTACATAGAAATGGTATGATGAACTTAATCAAACACAACCACAAAAAGATAACCAAAATCGAGGCAACCGGATCCAATTGGATCTTATTCCGAATTCGGGACAAATTTAGGTCTATGTTAAGCAATCGCCGAGTAATTTACGAAGTAATTACCCTACAAATGAGGCTGGCCACCACCAATTAAGGTGGAAAATATTTGTGCTAATACATGTTAGAGAAATGATATGATGAATCATTCTCCGAAAACATGTCGCACGAAGAGAAAAAGTAGCGGTCTAATCTTAATCGAGATTTCACATTATATTATCGAAGGCAACCTATCACGATTCCAAAGTATGGAGAATGATCCAAATGATCATTCATCTATAGATTTGGAATAATGAAGATTAAACATCTTCGAAAACCAATAATCTACGAATCGGAGATCTCATCGACCAAAAAATAAAAGGATGAAGAGAAAATATGGATCTAATAGAAAATCCACTCTAAAAATCAACAAATAAAATTAAGAAACAAAAAAAATAAAGCAAATCAAAACATTTTTCTTCTAAAAAGGTTCTAAAAAGAAGTTTTATCCAAAAATTTATGTCAATTTTCTTCTAAAAAAATAAAATAAAATAAGAGACCAATAGAAGTAGAAAGAACTAATATATCAACCAAAAAATAAAGAAAAGAAATTAGAACAGGGGGGGGGAACGCAGGGAGAAGTGGTGGATAGAAACAAAAGACTCTCATGGCCTTAAGGCCCAAAACCAAATCAGTTTTATAAACATAAAAAAAAAGACTCATGAGTCAGCAAAAGGAAAAAAACGCAAGGCCTCTTCTTTCTCTTCTGTGTAGCACCACGCATGGCTACCTTCAAAAAGGGAGGAACATTTCGTTGGCTGTTTCTTCAATCTAAATCACGGATCTCTCTCCCAAATCACCGATGAAAGTGTTCGTTTTCTCCCGATATCTCTCCGTCTCACTGTGTTTATTGGATCTATAATTTTTTTGCAATTGTTTATTGATGAAGAATCGTGATTGATGGTGAAGAGTGATGAATTAATTTCTGTGTATTTATTGCAGAATTTTTGAATTGAAATGAAAATGGTTGAAGCTTTGAATTGGAATTTGACAGGGGTTTATTGTGCTCTCAAAGCTTGGCAATTGAATGGAATTGAGGCTCAATATATAGAGGCTGAGATGGATTTCGTTGCTTCCGTTTGGTGTTGTTTGTGATGCATTTTGCTTGGTCATGAGGATTATGTGATGCTGCGATTTTTCCTTCAATTGCGTTTTGCGTTCTAATTTCTGCGTTTTGACCTTGCAGTCCGTGTGCGTGTTAATGCTCATGGTCTTGCGTTTTGTTTGATGTGCCCTGCGTTTTGTATCCTCTTCATTTAAGTTTTAAGGCTTGATGATGTGATGCGTTGGAACGCGTTGGAGTGCACTCGTGAGTTATAGCTGATGTGCGGAATCGGCTTGACTGAAGTGATCTTGTTGGCTTGCAGGTGTGAAGAAGCTTGTTGGCGTGTGGATGGATGATGTGCGACTGGTGTAGGCTGAAGGTTCATCACGCGGGTCTTAGACTGGCTGTTTCTGCGTTTCAATTCATGAAAAGAGTGTGAGCTGCTGCATTTTGGCTGGGATTTTGCTGCGTTTCAAGTTGTTGGTTCGGCAGCATGAGATGGCTTGTGTGATGTGAACTGTGGCTTGAATAAGCTGATGTTGTTTTGCGCGTGAGAATTTGTGCTGACTGGAGGCTTGATGGCTTGGAAAGTGTTGAAAGCTTGGATGTGGCTTTGTTGTAGCTGGCTGAAGAAAAAGTCACGTGATAAAATGGCTTTGAAAAGTCAGCGTGTGTGTGTAGTGTTTTGGCCTGCAACTTGCGTGGTTTGGGTGTGGGGTCAGCGTGAAGTTGATGTGTTGCCTTGGAATTTCTTCTCTTTTTTTTTATGTAATTTGTTTTGTCATGAAATATAGTAATGGGCTTCACAAACAAGAATACTGGTGGGCTTAATATATATTTTGATGAAAGTAAAAAATGGATTAAAAGAAAATGGCTCTTATTATTTTGTGATGGTTAAAAAAATGGAAATAAAAAAATGGAAACTAATTTGTGGTAAAAAAAAATTGGAAATATAATAGAATATTTGGACATAATTATTTATTTGGATATTAATGGGATATATTGGATAATCGAGGAAAAAGGAGAAACAAAAATTATTGAATAAAATGGATATTGGAAATTGAAAAAGAAAAAAAAATGGTTTAGTCGAAAATGGATAACGGATGAAATCTGGTTTTAAGCCCACAACATATTCTTGATTTTTTTTCCATAAGTCACTGATAAAATGAACACGATCAATCCTGAACCACTGAACAACTTGCCAATTCCACCACAATCACTGAAATCGTCTGAAAATTGCCCTGATAATTCGAAACCATACTGAGGAAAATAAATCCTCAGATGATTCGTTGGTGAACTGATGAACTTGAAGATTCAAATCAAACTTCGCACAAAACACTGTCTGATAACTGATGACTTTCACATACAACACAGCTTGAATTTTGAATACGCACTGTCTGAGGAGTAAACCACTGGCACACACAACTTGCAGTCGAAACAATTTTTTTTATCGTTTGACCAAGATTTGGGTCAAACGTCCATCTGAATCGAATTGTGACTGAACAAACGCATCTGAATTGAAATCACTACTCTGTCTTTGAAGTCCTGCAACACAGACGAAGAAGAAACAAACTGCGACATATATATTTTTGGTATTTTGATTAGAGGTTAGTAAATATAAACAGATAGAAACAAGAAAAATCACGGTGATCCCCTGCGAAGCATAGACCTGCACCTGAAAAAGGATATACAAACCAGTGCGTGATCTTGCTTGTATGCGAAATGCAGATGAGATGCGAAAAATCTTAGGGTCAAAAATTAGGGTACGACACTTACCGGGATTATACGAGGAGATTACTCACATTCTTCACAACAGTCAAGCTTGAGTATATCCCTCGAGACGAAAATCAGTTTGCAGATGCTCTGGCTTCCATTTCATCCATGATCAAAGTTCAAGCTGCCAACTCTGTGCCTCGGATTTCAGTATCCAGACTTGACAGACCAGCATACGTATTCTCTGTGGACCTTGCTAAAGATGAACAGCCTTGGTTCTATGACATCAAATGCTTCTTGGAGGATCAAACATACCCACCTAGGGCATCATCCAATGATAAGAAGACGCTAAGAAGGATAGCTGGTAGTTTCTTCCTGAATGCTGATGGTTCCTTGTACAAGAGAAACTTTGATATGGTACTTCTCAGATGTGTTGATAAGGCAAAAGCAGACTTGCTGATGCACGAAGTGCACGAAGGATCTTTTGGTACCCATGCTGGGGGGCATGCTATGGCTAAAAAGTTGTTAAGATCAGGTTATTATTGGATCACAATGGATGCAGACTGTTGTGCCTATGCCAGGAAATGCCATAAATGCCAGATTTATACAGATAAAGTGCATGTGCCTCTGAATCCTCTGAATGTGATGTCTTCACCTTGGCCCTTTGCCATGTGGGGCATAGATATGATTGGCAAGATTGAAACGACTGCTTCAAATGGCCACAGATTCATCCTGGAAGCCAATGACTATTTTACCAAGTTGGTTGAAGCAGCTTCATATGCAAGTGTCACCAGGCAAGTGGTAGCCTGATTCCTGAAGAGAGACATCATCTGTCGGTATGGAGTGCCCGAGCGAATCATTACTGATAATGGTTCCAACTTGAACAATAAAATGATGGAAGAACTGTGTCGGGACTTCAAGATCCAACATCACAATTCTTCTCCTTACAGGCCAAAGATGAACGGCGCTGTAGAGGCAGCTAACAAGAATATCAAGAAGATTGTGCAAAAGATGGTGGTCACATACAAAGATTGGCATGAAATGCTACCATTCGCCTTGCATGGGTACCGTACATCAATCAGAACATCCACTGGGGCAACACCGTATCAGCTTGTGTATGGTATGGAGGCAGTCCTACCTGTTGAAGTTGAATTACCCTCCTTGCGGGTACTAATGGATGTCAAGCTGAATGAAGCAGAATGGGTCCGATCTCGTTACAATCAACTGAGTCTGATCGAAGAGAAGAGGTTAGCTGCAATCTGTCATGGGCAGCTGTATCAGAAGAGAATGAAGAAGGCCTTCGATCAGAAAGTCAGGCTTCGGGAATACCAAGTAGGAGATCTTGTACTGAAAAGACTCCTTCCTCCTCATACAGACCACAGGGGCAAGTGGACTCCGAATTATGATGGTCCGTTCATAGTAAAGAAAGTTTTTTCTGGCAGAGCACTGATGCTCAGTACTATGGATGGTGAAGACTTCCTATCCCCTGTGAATTCATATGCAGTTAAAAAATACTTCGCATAAAAATGACCCGTTGGACATAAAAACAGAATGTAAGTCCAGGAAAAAAATAAGGCATCCCGGCGAGTCAAAAACAGAATAAAAGACTCAGGCAAAAATAAGGGAAAATAAATAAAAAACGTACACCCGTTGAGATGAAAAGCCGCATTGGACAGCTCAGGCAAAAATGGGTATCCCGGTGGATTGAAAACCTAAAAGGGCGATCCACGCAAAATAAGGGAATAAGCGAACAACTGCATTCTGAATTCGTCTGTATCATTTACAACATGGCAAGCTTCAAAAGTTTAAAACATCATTCAAAATCAACCCTCTTCAAAAGAAAGATGAGAAGAACATCAATGTCATACGAGTCACAGAAAAAGGGAAGCACACTGAAGTGTCATCAACATTGCCAGCATCTTTTTTTGGTTTCTCAATTTGTAACAATCTCCTCATTTCAGGGGATCTGTTTCTTTGGCTATACTTGCCGTTTCAGAGCACACAAATTAATAAAATCAGATTTTCAGTCATACTACGTCTTGTACACTTTATTTGCAAAAAAAATGTCTGATATCCTTGATATAATGTTTGCATAAAAAAATGTGCTTTTCTAATCACATGCTTGCAGGAAATATACTACTTACTCCCGGGAGTGTCTAAACTCCTATGGTGGAATCCAATAAGGGATACCTCGGGGTACTTGTGTGTTTCTTTGTCTTAACAGGATTGCAGGTATTCAAAGTGCAACATGGGGCATGAAAGCTTCTCCCCAGCAAGCTGCCAAATCATTATGTCCTCAGCACCTCTTCCAGACAATATCTAGAATGTTTTCCCCAGCGAAGTTGCCTAAGCATTCTTCCCCAGCACATTTTCTTCAAAACAGCATCAGCAAATGCTCATTCCCCAACTGAATGGTAAAGTCTCCTCATCCTCAGCAGGGCCTCTACAAAAATCTTTGGGAAGATCGTTCAGTGATCGTTCCTCCCCAGCCAAGTGGAAAGACAGGGAACCACCTCCCCGCAGAGCTCCAGCCTCTATCTAGAAGAACAATGTCTGAAGATCTAACAACAAAGTGACGAAAGTCTCCACAGTCCCCAGCTGGGCTCCTCATTATCAAGATTGGTCTATCAGTGGCCTATTTTCCCAAGCAGAATCATCTGTATCAGACCTACCAATGGTCTCACCCCCAACTGGGATATTCTTTCAAGGAAGATCATTCAGAGATCTCTACGGCAACGGGATCCGAATCCCGGATCGGTATCTTTTGCATAATCATGGCATTTACATCATATTTTCCCCCAAAGCGTAGCATTCCGTTTAATACGGTGCATTACGGTAAAAATCAAACATATTGCATAATCACAAGCCATGTTTTGAATCAGTCACTTGTGAATACTGACATACCATCATCAATATACAGAAAACCTCTCAAATTCCCCGGTAGAATGTCAAAACATCTTCTTTACATTCCCAAAAATACAGATACATGCTTCTTTTGGACACTCGTCCGTGTCATCTTTCCCCAGAAAGTCGCCGGAACACTTTCCGCAAACAGATACTTGTACATAACGAGATACCTCTTGACACTTGTCTGTGTCATATCCCCAGCAGAAAGCCAAAGCGTCCCCTTTGCACTCATAAATACATGTTTACATATATCTACACACTTCCCTGACACCCGTTCGTGTCACCCATCCCCAACATGGTTGCCTACACACTTTTTGTAAACCAAACACTTGTTTATAATACGTTTTCTCCTGACACCCGTCTGTGTCATCCTATCCCCACAGGTCATCAAACACCTTTTATACTTATAAGTTCATAACTTATACACTTTCTCTTTTGACACTCGTCCGCTTTTCGCAGCAAGATTGAGCACTCGTCCGTGTCTTGCTCATACTTCACCATGCTTACTTTTTACTCATACAGATACTCGTCTGTATCTTATATACACACTTATTTCCCCTCAGAGTCGACACTCGTCCGTTTTCTTTGTTAACCAGTTGATACTCGTCCGTATCATCATCTCTAAACATGTGTCAACATTGTTTCTTTCGATACTTGTCTGTATCATAGTCTTAAGAGTGCTCGTCCGCATCTTTAATCTATACACAGTGTCAAACACTTATACCTTTCATTTCTTGAATATAGACACTTGTCCGTGTCTACCATTCCCAAGAAGAGTTCCCAGCAAATTCTTAGCAAATCCCGAGAGCAACTGTACCCTGCTAGGTGATCATCCTTTACCTCTTGATGATCGTCCTTCATCATGCTTATTCGATGGCCGTCCCCATCGTCAACCTTTTCCTATCTGACATTCTTCCTATGTCGTGATACTTTCGACAGCCGTACCCTACCAGGTGATCGTCCTTCACCTTAGATGATTGTCCCTCATCTTTCTCCCCAACAGAGCAGCCGTCCCCTGCTAGGTGATCGTCCTTCACCTTTGATGATCGTATCTCATCATTTATTCCAGTTATTTTATTAACCCGATGGTCGTCCCCATCATTGTCTTTACCTATAATCCCCAGAGAATTTTGTTACTTCACCTGATGGTCGTCCACATCATAATCCCTTTATTTCCCCAGCATGTCGGCCGTCCCCGTCATTGCCTTATCCCCAGCAGCCGTCCTCTGCTCGGCAGTCGTCCTCCGTCGCTTGCACTTTATAATCATACTTTTCTTCCTTTTACAATCTATATCCTTTTCTTCTTCTTCACAACCAGTGAGTGCAAATTTTGGACTGTCTTTGATATTCAACCACAAGTTATCTTGTTTGCTTGTTAAGCCGTCGCTTACATCCTGCACAGCTAACTCATGTTTGAATAGGGGCAGTTGTAAACACCCCAAATTTGCCCTCACTAAGTTCACACCATGGCTTGTGATCTTTTCATGGGCATAAGTTCAATCATATCATCTCATATTACATTTTTGCTTCACTGCATTGGTTCAAAGTCATCTGCATCTAGGGTTTGTGACCTGAGCCATCCCTAAGCTATCTGAGCCACTCCAAAGGTCTTCAATCATCTCAAGAGGATCCATGTATGTTCAAATATCATATTATATCCTCCCAAGATCAAAGAAGTCAAAAAATCACAAGAACTGAGAAAGGCATGGAAGCAGAGCCAGGTTTAATTGCATAGAGGACCTAAAATTAGGGTTTTGGTTTCAGAGGCCATAACTCCAAAGTTTTTGGTCATTCTTGATTATATTGGTCTCTATATGATATAAGGATCATGCATACCAATTTTCATGAAGAAATTCAATGGGGAAGGCATCTGATCAATAGATGACTTCTTGAGCAAGTCAGTGCAAAATCAGGGCATCTGAGGCCCCCAATCATCCAACCAAAGGGTCTTCTCCATCATTTTGGGTGTATATGATCTTTATTTGATCTTAGAAGAATTTAGAAGTTCACAAAATTGAGGAATTTCAAGCCATTTGCAAAGTTGCCATTTTGGGAAAGTGACTTGTAATGCAAACTTGCCATTTTGGGAAAGTTTGTCAACCTCCTCTTTTTGATTCAAAAATGCTTCAAATGAAAAATTCTTGGTCATGAAAATTGTAGATTGGATCATTCCCTTTTCAAAAAGTACAAGAACTTGATCTAATTCATCATAGAACTCAAGTTATGGCCTTGCAAAGTTGGGAAAAATCACAAAATTTCACTTATGTACCAAAGAGGGAAACTTGCAAAAACTCATACCAAGGCAATTTGTGACCTCTAATTGACTTCTAACCATTACACAAACATAATACATGACCTATAATTCAGAATTTCCCAAAGAAATCTCAAGTTTCATGCCTTGATCATCAAGTATTTCAAAATGGGCCAAAACCTTCACAAATTGCAAAACCACCCACAAACTTCATTCCACTTGATATCTTGCCTCAATCTGAATTCCATGGACCTCCCTAAAGCCAGCTGCGCAGGACACCCCATTGTCCTTGGCCTGCCATGAGCCCATACCTCCAAAGACAACTTTGTTGACTTTATGCAAAATGAGCCATACCAATCACACTGCTCCACAATAACTTTCTGACCTATCAAGGATTGATACATGGACCAAAAGCAACTCAACACACACAAGAACACAAGTTGAATCCTCCCACAACTTAGCATTCACCAAAATCCTCTCTTATGCATTTCTCTTCGAAACACACAACTCAACCATCAAAACTCAAAACTTTTTCCACCATTCAACTCCACATTCATCACTGATCATTTCCCACCCTTCATTTTGCCTTGAAACACCTCAAATCAAAAACACGATTTTCACTTCCCTTGACCTGAGCTTCAACAAACTTCACATAGAGGCCATATAAACTCCAACCAAGCATTGCAAACTCTCCAGGGGGATCATTGAAGTTGATTTGAAGCAAAGAAGCAGCCAGCCAGTACCATTTTCGAAAGCTTCAGTTCAGGTATCACCGAGAACATTTTTTCCAGAAATCATTTCTTATGCCATAGAAATGTTGCTTATGATTTACTGATCATGATGTGCTTGTTGGTTTTGAAAATGACTGAGTTTTGAGCCTGAACCATGTCTCTGAAAGTTTGACCTGAAAACTTGTTTGATTCGATTCTTGTTTATGTTGAAAGATAAATGAATTTGCGTGCTTGATTCTTGCTTAGGGTGTTTAAAAGATGTGATCTGGAGTTTTAGAGGGTTTAAAATTGCCTAGGGAAGAAGTTAGGTTTCTGAACTGGCCGGAGAAGATGACCGGAACACTGTTCCGGTCACCTGAGGGTCATTAGGGTTCAGATTAGAGTTTCATTGCGTAATTAGTGAAGTTTGAATGTCAGCCATCCAGATGCGCGCTAGTCAATTCCCGCGTCCCTAGTTTAAACCCTGGCCCTTTGATCTGTTGACTTCTCATTTAAATTAATTTTATTTTCATTTTATTTGCATTTCTTTGTTCATTTTATTTAAAATAGCAAAATGCATCTAAAAATTTTCATTTTTTGCATCATGACTTTAAATATTTTTCTCATTCTGAAAATAATTTTTATTTTAGTTTTTTGCATAAAATTTGTATTTTTTAAAATATTTAAATGTTTATTTTAATTAATTAATGGAAATTAATTAATTAAAATACCATTTAAGTTTCTAAAAATCACCAAAAAAATCATATTGCATCTTGACACATTTAGAGACATTATCAAACCATTCATACAAATTTCTTTTTGGTTCTTGATCCATTTTGACATTTTCTTTGGATTTAGGGTTCTTAAAAGTCAATATTTGTAACCCTAACTTGGAAAAATCTTTTCTGCCTAACCATGAAGGGTTTGATAGTGATTCTTTTTGCATTGCATCCCAAATGTCATGTAGTTTCTAGGAAAAAATTGGCATGAATTTATCTTTCATTTTTAATTTGTTTTGCATTTTTCCTTGTGAGGTCCCTCAAAACCTTAGATAACTTAGAAAAACCATTAGTCCTTTAGGGTTTAGCTTCTGACCTTCCCCTTTGGGCAGTGAACTTATATAGGTTTAGGGTACCTTTTATCCCATTTTCAATTTTTTAATCTCATGTTTTGCTTCTGATTTTGAATTTTGCATCTCATGTTGTACATAAACCCTAATCTTTGCTTCCATTTGCATTCATTCTTCATGTTCTTGCATATATGAACTTGCCATGATATTTTGTGCATCCACGTGACATATAAGACATCTTAGGACATATTGAAATCATGTATGATCATTGCATCATCAATTTGTCATGCTTTTCCTTTCATTTCATGTCATATGTATTCATGAACTTTCATGCTTCTTATATGCTTCATTTTCATTCTCATCTCTTGTATGAACATTCATATCACTTGGCATGCTTTCATACCATCTCATAACATCATTTTCATCATGAATATGCTTTTGACTTTGGCTTTCATCTTTGCATTTCATCTCATTTGTATTTCATTTCATTTCTTGTTGCTAACTTTTCAAGTGGTAAGTGTTTGAGAAGTGAATTTGCCTTCATTTCTCATAATCTCTTCTCATCTCTCTTATGCATTCATTGCTGCATTTTTACTTGTGAATTAGAGTGAGCTTGCTCATTCATGTTCCCTCCTCATCTTCTTTCTTCAAGCAACTTGTCTTCTTAAGTGAAGCAAGTTGTCTTGCTTCTTCCTGCTTCTTCCTTGGTGGCTTTTCCTTGAAGATTCTCTTGCAAGCCTCATAAACCCTAGGAACACCCAAGCATGATCAAAATTAGGGTTTGATTAGTCCCCCCATTAGTTTTACCTTTGTGTCATCTTTGAGTCTTCTCTTCTCATCTCTTAATCAAGGACTAAACCTTAAAGGTTTTAAGGCTTTGTGATTATGGTTATGCATGCATCCTTCTATTAGGATGGAGTGTATAACTTTAATCCTAAGTGTTAAACCCTTAATGTGTTTAAATCCTTTAATCAATTCACTTAATAATCATCAAGACATCAAGCTTGTAACTTGGGTCTTGCATTAGGCTTTTAATTCTTCCTTAATTGGTTAAGAAGGACTAACCCTATTGTTAATGGACAAGTCCCCCTCAAGGTTTCTTACAAACCATAAAATCCATTTCTTAATCTTATCATTAACTAAAATCCACTTCAATAAAGGCTTTGTTTTGTCATGAGGTTAATCCCTAATCATGGATTAAGTTGAGGAGTCTTCCTCAGCTTAAGTGTTCTCATCTATTATCCTTCTATTAGGATGGTGTAATGAGTCCATTAAATCCTTGATTATGGCTTAAACTCATTACTTAACAACTAAACAAAAAAACTCCAAAAACATCTAAATAATTACAAGTAGGTTAATGACTTAATCCTACATCATGGTGATTAAGTGTGAGGTGTTTACTTCATACTTAAGGTATTCTCATTACCCCTAATCAGAGGGAGGATGTGATGAGTTTACTAACCTTTGGTTTAGGCTTAAGCTCATTTTCTTATGACAAACTCCAAAAGCAATAAAATATTGAAAATACCAAAAACAAACAATAATTGTCTCCTCCGGGATTCTTTTCTCATCATCTTCACTCACAAACAAGAACTTGCTTCTTCCGTCTAATGCAAGATAGTTAGCACCTGAGCCAGACAGGTCATACACTTGAGCATAGACTAGTAAGCAGTTCATCAGTCAATTTATCTTTCAGTCTCTTTGAGTCGAACTACGATGTTCTGACTTCCTCATTGCACGAGAGGATACGTAGGAATAATTTAACTGTTATTGAACCAAAGTCTCTGTATATCCCCCCTCTTCCGGCATTATTCTTTGAGCCTCATAGTCTTGAGCTTCACACTCCTTCCTTGCACTGACACTTGCATTATTTTCCATCTTTGATACACAGATTGCACTGACATTAGCCCTTTAAGCACAAATCTTTCAAGCGTGGATCCCGTCGAGTACGACGGACAATCTGGGTGTTAATACCTTCCCAGGTTGTAACCAACCCCCTTTCTCAGTTTCTCTGGTTCGCAACCGTCTTATCCATCTTTTCTTAGGTTTATGCAGCATTACCTTTCCTTCGGGATAAAAATTCCTAGCTGGCGACTCTATTCATTCCTTTCTCCTTTCGCCGACCGTTCGCGTCTGTACCCCTCTTGACCGGGTGTCATTTGGCGGGAGCGACAATAACGAGGGCTGAATCTCCGAATATATCGAGGGTCTTAATCCGAAGATTAATAGCCTCCTCTATTCCCATTATGCACGCCTCGTATTCTGCTTCATTGTTGGTGCAACCAAAAGTAATTCGGGAAGCGAAGAGAAAGTGAACACCTTCAGGAGTGATAAGAACAACACCAACTCCACGTCCGTTGATATTGATTGCCCCATCAAACATCAACTTCCATTTGGATTCAGGTTTTGGCCCCTCCTCCGAAAGTGGTTCCTCGCAATCTTTTGCTTTGAGGTACATGATGTCCTCATCAGGGAAATCAACTTTCATTGGCTGATAGTCATCTTCCAGTGGTTGTTGTGCAAGATAATCTGACAATACACTTCCTTTGATGGCTTTCTGAGAAGTATATTGTATATCATACTCAGTTAAGATCATTTGCAACCTTGTAACCCTTCCGGTTAATGCTGGTTTCTCGAAAATATACTTGACATGATCCATTTTTGAGATTAGCAGTGTGGTATGGGTCAACATATACTGTCTCAGTCGGCGAGTAGCCCATACCAAAGCGCAACAAGTTTTCTCGAGCAGTGAGTAACGAGATTCACAGTCGGTAAACTTTTTGCTAAGGTAGTAAATAACATACTTTTTTCGACCAAACTCGTCATGTTGGCCTAGAACACACCCCATCGGCCCTTCTAGCATAGTCAAGTACATGATAAGTGGCCATCCTGGAACTGGAGGCATTAGAATCGGAGGTGTCTGCAAATATTCTTTTATCTTTTCAAAGGCTCTTTGACAGTCTTCATTCCACCTGACCGTTTGCTCTTTTCTTAGCAATTTGAATATTGGCTCGCACGTGGCAGTTAGATGAGATATGAACCGTGAAATGTAGTTCAATCTCCCTAAAAACCCGCGCACTTCTTTTTTCTGTTTTCGGTGCAGGCATATCTTGTATTGCTTTTACTTTTGCAGGATCCACCTTGATTCCCTTCTGACTAACAATAAAACCCAGCAATTTTCCAGAATGCACTCCGAAAGTACACTTGTTTGGATTCAACCTCAACTTATACTTTATCAATCTGTCAAACATCTTTTTGAGATTGACCAGATGCTCTTCTTCGTCCCGGGACTTGGCAATCATGTCGTCCGCATAGCATTCAATTCCTTGTGTATCATGTCGTGGAACAATGTGACCATAGCCCGCTGATACGTTTCCCCGGCATTCTTCAATCCAAAGGGCATAACCTTGTAGCAAAATGTACCCCACAGGGTAATGAACGTTGTTTTCTCCATGTCTTCCGGTGCCATCTTGATCTGATTATACCCAGAGAAGCCATCCATGAAAGAAAATACCGAGAATTGAGCGATGTTATCTACCATCACATCAATGTGAGGTAACGGAAAGTCGTCCTTTGGACTTGCTCTGTTTAGATCCCGATAATCAACGCACATCCGAACTTTGCCGTCTTTCTTTGGTACAGGCACAATGTTAGCTACCCAAGGTGGGTAACTAGTTATGGCAAGGAATCCGGCATCCCACTGCTTCTGAACTTCCTCTTTGATCTTCATCGCCATGTCAGGACGAGTTCTTCTCAGCTTTTGTTTCACCGGAGGACAATCTTCTCTTAGTGGTAGCTTATGCACACCAATGTCAGTATCCATCCCTGGCATATATTGATACGACTAGGCGAAGATATCCACATATTCACGTAGCATACCAATCAACTCCTTCTTTTCCTCGGCCTGCAGACTGGTAGATAGGATTGTCGAAGTCATGTGTGGTCGCAGGAATGTTATCACTAGAATCCGGATGATCAACACTGCACAGATGATGTGCTTATTTCAGAATCTGCTCTTTTTCAAAAGAGACGCAAACACACAAAGAAAAGGAAAAACATTTTCATTTTATTATTTTGTGAAAAATTTTAAAACGAAAGAAAGAGAACACAATTTGCTTGAAAAAATGTCCTTTATTTCATGGAAAAATAAATGCATTAAAAGCAAGGTGGCCCTACAAATGGATTCGTGCACCTTGGGCAGAGTGCGGGATTGACATGCAGCATGATAAAAAGGAAACAAGTAAATTACTTTGATTGCCATGTAACTTGAACGAAATCCTCGGCAGACCAGTTCCAGAGCTCCTCCCCAGGTGCACATGGGTGAATCCAGCTATCCCAGTCGCAGTCATTGTCCCTTTCTTCACTGGTTGCACAAATGTTGTTGCGATCGAGCATTACGGCGCTTGTGAAAGTTATGGCTTTACCACCCTGAGGTCGGTTGGACTCACCAGGATGATAACCAAAACCAAACTTGTCATCCTTCTTTTCCAACTCTAGCAACTTGCCCCAGCCCTGGGCGCTTCCTGATTGGACCACTTCTTTGGCTTGCTTGTAGGAGTAGATGGAGGTCCCTTCCTTCTCGTTGTTCCTCTCTGCCGGAGCCAAAATACTAACATTGACCGCTTCAAAAGTCTGACACAACGTTTCATGAATTTCTCCGTCCATTTCCACGTACTTGAAATTTGACAGATGACTCACAAAAATATCCTCTTCTCCACACACAGTGATCACCTGACCATCTACCACATACTTCAGCTTCTGATGCAATGTGGATGTCATTGCGCCTGCAACATGGATCCAGGGACATCCTAGCAAGCAACTGTAAGCAGGTTGAATATCCATGACATAGAAAGTACTCTTGAACACTTGAGATCCTATCTTCATAGGTAGCTCAACTTCCCCGAACACAGACCTCCGGGATCCATCAAAGGCTTTCACAATTAAGTCATTGGGTCGCAAGACAATGCCATCAACATTTAGCTTCATCAAGGACTTCTTAGGGAGCACATTGAGAGAAGAGTTGGTGTCAGCTAAGACATGTGACAGGACATCACCCTTACACTCCATGGTGATGTGCAGGGCCTTGTTGTGATTACGGCCTTCAGAAGTAAGATCTCTATCTGTGAAGCCCAACCCATGGATGGAATTCACACTGTCTACCACATCCACCAACTGGTTAACCGTTATCTCCTGTGGTACATATGTCATCTGCAAGACTTTCAATAAAGCTTCCCTATGAGCTGGAGAACACATCAACAAGGACAGAATAGATATCTTGGACGGAGTTTGATTCAGCTATTCAACTACTTTATAGTCACTCTTCTTTATTATTCTCATAAACTCTTCGACTTCTTTTTCAAAAGTACCTTGCCCGGCAGCAGGAGTTGTCACTTCTTCGGTCGCTATCTGTTTGCCCTTAGCCTTTGTAGCAGCTTCAGCTTCAGGATCTCCTCTAAGAGCTTGAGGAGCAAAAAGACGCACGCTTCTTGTAAATCCACCAACTCCTCTGACATTCACCATAGTCGGGTCAATTGTCACTGCCTTACTTTCCACCTTCTGACCTTCTACATACACATCCGAGCCATAGTGCCACGGGATGGCCTTGTCATCAGCATAAGGAACTGGTCCTGGAACAGTAATAGTAACAGGACTAACCTCTGGAACATAGATAGTCACCGGCTCCCTCCGGACAGGAACTTCAGCAGGATCAAAGTAAATTGTTATGGTAGACACGCAATCACTTCTATCATCAACCTTATCAAATTATAGCGAACCCTTGTCAATCAGATATTGCAGTCCAATCTTCAAGTCTTCACAGCCATTAATTGAACTCAAACACCCTTCACAGTCATGACCACACCCTGGGAATACTTGTCCTTTCAACAATCTGTCTTTCACAACCAACAATGGAGTCTTCACCTCTTACACCTTCAAAATCAAGCTTAACCTCTCACCACCGTCCACAGCATTTATCCTCTCCCTCCATGGTTTGGAATAGGGTTTGATGTAACATTAGGAGGTGGTGCAAAGTTAATTGCCTTTGAATCAATCAATTCTTGAACTTTATGTTGTAGTGCCCTGCACTTCTCTATTGAGTTCCCGGGAGCTCCTGAATGAAACGCGCATCTTGCATTAGCATCATACCCTACTGGAAGCTCTCCAGGTGGAGGTGGTGCTAATGTCCTCAATTGAACCAAGTTCAAATCTAACAACCTTTGCAGCAGTGCCGTGTACGTCATTGGAATGGCTTCAAGTACCCTGTTAGCCGGACTAGCTTATCTCGGTTGATAGGGTCTTTGCTGATAATTATTGCGCGGCGGCTGTTGTTGTTGTTACTGTTGTGGTTGAGTTTGTTACACAGGGCTTGATGGAATAGTGACAGTTGCCACTTGCTCATAGGATCTTCTGTATCCCCGGCCCCGACCTCGACCATACACAGCATTAGTTTCTCCCTCTCTTCTTCTTGGAGGTCCATTAAAAGCTCTTCTTACACCGCTTGAGCTACCCGCACCGGTGTCTTTAAAGTTCCCTATCCTCAAAAGAGTTTCAACCCTCTCTCCAGCTATCACAATGTCATTGAACTTTGTTGCTGAACAAGACGCCAACCTCTCAATGAACACCCCCTGTAGTGTTCCCATGAACATGTCCGCCATATCATTCTCCAACAAGGGAGGTTGTACTCTAGCAGCAAGCTGACGCCACCTCTGAGCGTACTCCTTGAACCCTTCTTTAGCATTCTGAGACATGGTCTGCAACTGAGTACGATTTGGAGCCATATCCAAATTGTACTTTTATTGTTTCACAAATGCCTCTGCTAAATCCTTCCAGCTTCGAATATTAACCCTGCTCAGCTTCATGTACAACTCCAAGGAAGCCCCCACAAGGCTATCCTGGAAGTAATACATCCACAACTTCTCGTCATCGGTATGTGCAGCGATTCTTCCGACAAAAGACTGGAGATGAGTCTTCGGGCAAGCCGTGCCGTTGTACTTATCGAAAGTAGGAACCTTGAACTTGTAGGGAATTATGACCCCTGGCACCAAGCCCAAGTCAGTGATATCGAACCCCAGGGAGCTCTGAGATTGAATGGCACGAATCTGCTCAGCCATCTCTTCAAACTTTCTGTTCATGTTAGCCCCTTGGCCTTCTGCCTCATCCAACAAAGTAAATTGTTCATCTTGCCCATCCATCTGCATGTTGTTCAGTCCATCATTGATAATAGTAATCCATGGTTGTGCCACAGGGATTTCAACGTGACGGGCGCCAGCCCCATTGCGATTACATCCATCCGCGGCCCCATTGTTCCTGGCCTGATTGTTTTCCACCATCTCGCGCAAGCGCTCCTGAGTTTGACCCATCCCAGCCATGAGGGTCATGAAGTTGTCCATTCTTGTTATCAAGTCAGCCAGATCTGCCTGCATCTGATCCATTACTCTCTCTATGTTTACTCTTGTAGGATATCTGTGCACCGTTGGCTGTTCTCGAACCTTCTTGGGAGCTATAGTGCCTGAAAGGACATAAACGTTAGAAAACTGATGAACTACCTTCAAAATAGCAAACACGTTGTATGCATGCAATGTAACTATTCATGTTTCCAAGTTTAGGTATTTATATGCCCCAGTTCTGGTATTTTCTCCAGATAGCCCTTTTGAGCATTAATTTTCCAACTCTCCCTTTGAAGAGTGTTCAGATCTCAGCAGTCTCAAACAAACAAGCTTTGCATACTCAGAAATGGTAACTGGGATTTAACATTGCATAACATGGATAACCCACTGGCAGCCAAAGTTAGAGCACAAAAAAATTCCCCAGAGGGTTTACAAGTCAATACATGAACAAAAAGATAAAGCAAGACTCCTACAACAAGCCTGTAGGTAGTCTGAACAACAATAAATTAAAAACTAGACTAAAGGAAAGACCCAGGTTCTTCTTCTGCAGCTATCACCTCTGTCCGGTTCTTCTTCACGCCTGCTCTCAGCTTAAGCTCTACAATCTCTTTCAATGCCTCCTCCAAGGCCATCTGGCTCTGTGCTAATTGTTGAGTCTTTTCCTTTCTTATTTTGTGAACTTGTTCTACTTCTTCTTTCTTGAAGGCCATTTGTACCTCGAAAAACTCTTCCTTTTCTTTGTACTTCTTCTGCTCCTGTTCCCTTTGGCCCTGCAACCAAACAATGGACTGGCGAGCTTCTTTAAGAGTCTTCAAAGTCTTCTTATGCTTCGCTTCTCTTTTTGATTCCATTAAGCCCAACCTTTGAAAGTGAGCTTCTCTTCCAGCAAACTCCTTTTCTTTAGCTTCTAAGGAGACCTGCAACTTCTGTAGCTTTTCATCTGCTTCATTCTTAGCATGATTGGCAAGGTGGTACAAGTTAACCATTTCAGCATTCTCTACCCGAACCTCGTGCAACTGAGCTTCCAACTTCTTATATTCTTCCAGAGAAACAGTATTCTGACATGGCACCTCTTTGGGATACAATGGAGCTTCCACTGAAAATGGCATGAGCACTTCTTCTACACGCTTCTGCAACCATGTAGCAAAAGGAGGATATGTCTTGGGATCTACCCTTCCAAAATCCTTCTTTCCTTTCTTCACCCTGTGAGCCCAAGCCTGAGATGCTTGTATGACCAACTCTTTGTTTCCCTCCACAGAAAAGTACACAGACCCAGCAAATTCTTCCATACTTGGTGGATCCCTCAGAGGATAGCCAAATTGCTTCCTGACTAAGACTGGATGGTAACTGATCACACCCTTTCTCCCTAGCAAGGGCACATTAGCAAAACTTTCACAACTAACCAGTAACTCCTTCCCCAACAAATATCTGTTATAACCCCAAGCTATATCTTCAGAAGTTAGTCCATTAGCCTCCTGGACCACCTTCATTCCTCTCTCATCTCTTTAAAAGGGTCTGACTTTGGTAATTGCTTAGCAAACTAATCAGCAAATAATGGAGCACAACAACCCACTGGTCCACCTCTGCCTTTCTCATTCCGGTAGTGAACATTGTAGTAGAAGTCTCCCAACAAAGTTGGTACAGGATTACCTTTAGAAAAAATGGAAATCACCTCCAAGCTTGCAAACTCCTTTTCTCCCGGGAAAAGACTAGATCCATATACCATCAAGGCCACCACAGCACCAAAATCTCCCCACCTACTCTCTTTGGCATACTCTTCAGCTTCTGGTATAAGCACATCCCAAGGAAGTCATCTGCCCTCATTGTCCTTCAAAGCTTTCTTGACCTTAGCAGCTGGTATACGACAAACTCTAGATATGTCTTCTTCCTTGAGAGCTATCTCTGATCCATAGTAAGGCAAAGTATCTCTGACAGGAACACCCAAAATGCTAGAGATCTCCTCCAAGGTAGGAGCCAAGATATAATCCGGAAATACAAAACACCGCAACAAGGGATCATAGAACTGAAGCAAAGTGTGCAAGCTATCCTTCTGGTCTGCAGTAGGTTTATCCATGTACTTCAGAATCTGACCATACCTCTTTCTGAAATTCCCTAGAACTTGATCATTCATCAGCCCTGCTAATCTCTGAACACTCTTTACTTCTGGTTGGAGAAAAGTGTAATAGACATTCTTCTTTCTTGTAATTTTCTTAGCTTCTGCCATCTGGAGAGCTTGCAATTACCAGAACTGGGTGCTAAACTATAAACAACAACCTGAAAAATGGAAACACAAATAGTTAATGCGAGTATGATGCGATGCAAATGCAATGCAGGCATATGATCAATCTGGGACCATCTAGAAAACCAAGATTCTCTGAACCATAACCATCTGATAGAAACCCTCAGAACCAAAAGATCAAGAAATCTAGAACCATAAGGACCAAATCATAACAGAGACCACACTAATAATGAGGGTATGTAGAGGTCAAGGGTTCCTGCAAACCTGTAAACCCCTCCCAATCTCACGGGTGTGCTCCGGGTCAAACATCACGGACTCTCAAAGCCGAATAGCAATAATACATTTACCATTTCCGAGAAATGGCTCATGACCAAATCAGGGATTCGGTTTGGCATTATGTACTACTCAGGGAGGCCTCAGCAGAGTCCGGGAAAACAAGGTCATCCTATGTGAGTTCCAGGTGGGCCCTCGGGTGCGAGTGGGTTTGCCAAAAAATATGGTCTGCCACTGTCACCACTAGAGAGGGATGTTTCCACAAGGTTCTCAATGATCGGTCCCCAACTGCACATAACTATCAAGGTTATGCAATGAAAGAGGAAGATCCCCAAATCAAGACATTTCCAAGACGGTCGCAAATCTGGGCGTGGAACTCACTACTACCCCCATGACAAGATCTCATGAGGCCAAAGTGGAACCACTCTAAGTCCTAAGGTGCACTCGAGCCTTGGTAATGAGCTCACCTCACAGTAACAGTATCACCCAAGTCCCACTAAACAGAAAATACAGTCCAGACAGTCCACTATAAAATATAATGCAGGAATATAAGTACTGAGAACTGTAAATAAAGTTGTAAATAAACTGTAAATAAACAACAGTAAAATACACAGGCAACAACAAGCAATCAACACCCAACGAAACAGAAACATGAAAGCTCTAAGAGAGACTCTCAAGGGAATCATAGATTCTGGTTAGGCTTCCCCAGCAGAGTCGCCAACTGTCGCTCCCCGGGTTTCCATCCTGGTACAAACGCGAAAGTGGCGCGGAAAAAGGTAGAGTCGCCAGCCAGGCATTTTTATCCCGAAGGAACTGGAATGGTAATGCTGCACAAACCAAGGGAAAATAAAAGGAAGGACACGGGTCCTGTGAACCAAAGAGACTGAGTTCGGGAGTCGGTTATGACCTGGGAAGGTATTAGCACCCAGATCGTCCGTCGTACCCGACGGGATCCACGCTTGCAAAGAAATTTGTTTCAATGGGTGAAGAAATGAAAGTTGCTGCAAAGAAAATGAACTGGAACTGGAAAAGGAGCTGAGAAAGAAAACAAAGGAAAAATGTAGGGAAAATAAAGATTGTGCTCGAACGGGCCCTACCCCACTGCCTACGTACCTCATCTAGACAATGAGGATCAGAGTCGCCGTAGTTCCCCTAACTAGGGGTAGAAAAGATTGCTTGTGTATTAAGGCTTGAACTGCCTATGCCAATGCTCAGGTGTTGCAGGCTCGGACGACGAGTGCGTTATCGTCTTGCAAAATGACAAGTAGGAGCAAGTTTGCGGACGGAGAGAAGGAGATGAGAAAAGAATTCCCGAAGGAGAGACGCTTATTGTTTGTTTGTGTTTTTTATGAACTTTTTATGAGTGTGTCACAAGGAAGTGAAATCAAGCTCTTTTCCATGGAATGTGTACTTGCTACTACATTCCAAGATGGAATAATAGAACAAGAACACTCAAGTAAGGAGAAGATCCCCAAAACTTGATTCCAGAGATTAGGGCCTAAGCTCACTAACTCATTGAATTTGTTAAATGTTTTTTTTGTATTTTTTGAAGATGTGTGTTTTATGATTTTCTTGATGAAAATGGTCTCATGATCAGACTTGTGCATCATGATGAACAAGCTTGTACTATCCCAAGATGGGAAAACTACAAGTGTTTCATGGAATAAGGCTATTGCACACGAGATCACTTCAATCCTTATTAAGATGTTTTTTAGGTTTTTGTTTTGAGATGAGAAGAGAAGAGAAACCAAAGATCTTAAAGGTAAAAGTCTAATGGGGGACTAACACCTAATTGTTATCATGCATGGGATTCCTAGGTTAGTGAGGCTTACTATCCTAAAGGAGGAAGAGATAAGAATAGAAAGAGGAGAAAGAAGAAAAGGAAAAGAAAGCTAGAGAGAGGAAAGAGAACCACATGATGGCACAAAGCACATCAAAACTCAAAAAGCAAAAAGAAAATAAAAGAGGAAAAGATGAAGAGTTGAAATGTGGATAAACATCCACACTTCTCTTACCATGATCCCCTGAAATGTTAGCAAAAATCCAACAAATTGATCAACACAATCATGGAATTAACATGCTCAAAGGTTCTAGCCAACAAGGATCAAACAACATGCCAAGCATCACAAATACACGACTTACGCGTCGAAAACATGAAAGCATACATCAATCGGCAAGCAAATCACCCTAAAATAGCATGTTCAATGATCATACAATGATCCACGGCAATTAAAACAAGCAAGGGGATCAAACAAGCTCAAAACAACCCCAAAAAGTCATTCTACTTCAGTGTTAACCGGTTAACCAAATGCGTTAACCGGTTAACCAGCTAAAACCTGCACAAATTACGCATAAAACAGGTGCGTTAACCAGTTAACCATATGCGTTAACCGGTTAACACTGTTAAAACAGCAGCAAATCCTGCAGAAAACAGCAACTCAAACCAGCTTATTCAAATAATCTCACACCAGACCAGCAATCAATTATACATGGAAAATTAGATTAATTCACATTAATCCATATCATTAAGCTCATGAACAATAACATTCGGATCCGGATACAAATCAACCAATCAATTCATGCAACACAATCAAATACACAAGCACATGGTAGATCTAAAGCACTATCATGCAAATAAGCTAAAAACAGAGTTAGATCTGAAATTAACCAACCTACAAAGCTGAGGTATGCTTTGGTAAATGTTGATTGAGCTGGAAATGAGATATTTCGCGGAAAACTTTGAAAATCCGGTGCTAAGCTTCACTCTCCATGCAAAATAAATGCAAGAACAAGCTCTTGATGCAGAATTTTGGATCCACAAGCACTTCTAATCTCCAAAACAGATCTGAACCAAATAATAAACCAGCAAAATGATGCAAAGAAACTATAGATGAAGGTCTAGTTCCAAGATCTACACACTTTGATGCAAAGTTATGTGATCTTCAAAGAGGAACTTTGAGTGATTTGGAAAATGGGGAGAAAAAAAAGTGAGAGAATGATGAGAGAGCTCAAAATTCAGAAAATGAGAAGTGAAAATTGCGAGAGGATCCTCCTTGGTTTGGAGGGAAATGGAATAAATATGGTTTAGGTTTGGGGCCCAAAATTTTGGTTTGGGATCCAAAAATATGGCTTGGCATTGGCTTAGAAAGTGATTTGGATTTAGCATTGGAATGAGGCTTGGAAAAATGCTCTAGATCCTTCTCCCAAATTCAAATTAATTCAAATGAATAAAAATCAGAAAATTGGAAAATGGAGCCAAAACACACATGCTGAACATGCTGCTGAAATTCAAATTTCGCAACCGTTAACCGGTTAACCATATGCGTTAACTGGTTAACGCAGGAAAAATTTGAATTTCCCTCCTTTTGGTGGGAACTTTCAAGAATAGGTTGATGCCAACCGTTCAAGCTGATTTTGATCCTCATCCCTTTTTTAGGGTCTTGAAGATGATACAGAGCTTATGCAAAATGATCCTGTGAGATTCTTGCCAGGTCACCATGCTCTTGATTTTGACTTGCAGTGCTTCAAACATTCCGGACGGTTGATCATATGCCCTATGCTAGAACATGTGAGTGTTATGCTTCATTTTTCTATGCCAAATGCTAAGGATATGACATTGCTTATGATGATTATGATGCTAAACAGAAGAGGGCAAATTTGGGGTGTTACACTAAGACAATAGCTTGTAACTTGGGCCTTGCATTAGGGTTCTAATTCTTCCTTTATTGGTTAAGAAGGACTAACCCTAGTGTTAATGGACAAGCCCCCCTCAAGTTGTCTTACAAACCATAAAATTCATTTCTTAATCTTACCCTTAATTAAAATCCACTTTAATAAAGGCTTGTTTTGTCATGAGGTTAATCCCTAATCATGGATTAAGTTGAGGTATCTTCCTCAGCTTAAGTGTGCTCATCTATTATCCTTCTATTAGGATGGTGTAATAGGTTCACTAATCCTTGATTATGGCTTAAACTCATTACTTAACATTAAACAAAAACTCAAAAACATCTAAATAATCACAAGTAGGTTAATGATCTTAATCCTACATCATCATGGTAATTAAGTTGAGATGTTTATCTCATACTTAAGGTATTCTCATTATCCCTAACCAAAGGGAGGATATGATGAGTTTACTAACCCCTGGTTTAGGCTTAAGCTCATTAACTTATGACAAACACCAAAAAGCAAATAAAAGACTGAAAACACAAAAACAAACAATAATCGTCTCCTCCGGGATTGTTTTCTCATCATCTTCACTCACAAACGAGAACTTGCTTCTTCCGTCTAATGCAAGACAGTTAGCACTCGAGCCAGACGAGTCATACACTTGAGCATAGACAAGCAAGCAATTCATCAGTCAGTTTATTTTTACTCTCTTTGAGTCGAACTACGGTGTTCTGACTTCCTCATTGCACGAGAGGATACGTAGGCATAACTTAACTGTTATCGAACAAAACTATCTGTGTCTCCCCCCTCATTCAGCATTCTTCAAAAGCCTCAGTTCCTGAGCATTCATCTTTTGCACTGACACTTGTATATTCTTTTCTCAGCTTTTGCACACATATAGCACAGACACTACCCCTTTAAACACAAATCTTTCAAGCGTGGATCCCGTCGAGTACGACGGACAATCTGGGTGCTAATACCTTCCCAGGTTGTAACCAACCCCCTTTCTCAGTTTCTCTGGTTCGCAACCGTCTTATCCATATTTTTCTAGGTTTATGCAGCATTTCCTTTCCTTCGGGATAAAAATGCCTAGCTGGCGACTCTATTCACCTTCATCATTTTCCTCCTTTCGCCGACCGTTCGCATCCGTACCCTATCTAACCGGGTGTCTTTTAGTGGGAGCGACAGATTTATCCGGTCAAGTATCAATTCTTCGGAAAACTTCATAGAGTTGGAAGTACAAGATACTACTTGAAGTATTTCGTAAAAATATCCATAAAGATTACTCTGTGGGGACAAATCGGCAAAGATTCGTTGGATTCCTATCTCCGATCATCCTTGTTAAATACTATTATTGTATTTTATGCATTTCTAGTAAACATCAATCATATTCAAAAGCATATATACTTTCAAACATAATCAAAGGACGTTTCTCGCTTTCGTAAAAGGGGAAAAGTAAACCTGAAATTGAGTAAATATTTCTTTCCCAAATAAAGAGGGAAAAGTAAACCTGAACTCGAAAATAGAATTGTATCAACTTTGAAAGTGTATACCCAATTGGATTTAGTGCTTCTAAGGTTTTTGACCTCTCTGAGTAATTTCCTGGAAATTCTCATGACTGGATCTAAAACATGATACTGACACCATCTGATACTACTGGCACAGACAATTTATTTCCACAATGGCCTTCCGAGAGGAATGTGTTTACAGACTGTGGTGGATTGTGTATGTCTTGGTCAACAGTTAAGGAGCTTGCAACTGAATTTGATCTAATTATGTTCGAAAAGAGAGCATTGCCCCTAGCTGAGGATGACTTGTTCTAAAATAGCAGTGTTTTGAAAAAGCTACCACAAGAGAAACAAACAAAATTCCCCACAATAATATGCCATTGGCAACGTAAACTCAGTAATGTTACCTTTGGTACTTCAGATAGATGAGGAGACCTGCCCCTGGCTACTTAAGCATAGTTGAATCTTGACCTGATTTTTCCAAATGAATTGGACAGTAACCTGGCATGCCCCCTTGATTGGGAGATAATGACTATGCCCCTTTATATATTCAGGAAGCAACTTTGTTTGTCAAGAGGACCTTGGTTTATTGAATATTCATCCTGTAAGTTTGTCTGTTTGTCAAACACTCAGTTATATGCAAATAATGATATTCAAAATGGAATGCTTATGTTTGTCTTGAAGTTTTGGAATTGTAACACTGACATTTGCGGTGATTCAGAAACCATAACTTTATTTGAAAAGTCATTCCTTTTCTTTGTTGAGGATTTGTAGTGACCTCACTTTCTTTTGACTTTGTTATCTTTTCTTTTTGCCTGAACTGTTCGTTTCAAGATTACAGTCAGCGGGATGTTAGAATTTTTTTACTAAGTCTCCTTCATAGGTTTTGACTTAGTGAGCTTTTCTTTTGCTAGATATTGACTGTCGAACTTAGTGATTACAGGGAACCATCATTAGTTGTGTACAAGAAGGACAACTGGCATAATGGAGTTAACCGAGGAACTACCCTGTCCCAGGTTATGATTAAGGGTTTTAATTTGCGTGAGAATAAAAAACTCCTACTTCATAGGCTCAAAAGGGTTGACTAGGGATTAACTTCCTTATATCTCCACTGTTTAGGAATTGAAACAATGCATGTACATTATCAACATAGTTTGTTCAAAAGCATACTGCATAAGATTATGGTATTGTTTTTGTCATCCTCCCTCTAAAGGCTTACAGCTTTATCAAGATTTAAATATCACAAAATAGAATTAAGAAGCATAGTTTTAAATATGGTGAAACGAATGGATTAATTCAAGACAAACATACGCAATGCATTAATGTAAAAAAAAGTTCGACATAATAGTAAGTGCTTAAGCAAACAAAGGAAATTACAACTAAATAGATCAAATGATATCCCGTCTAGTTGGATGAATGTCTTCAATTGCAAACTGTGAACTTTCAGGAGCAGTAAATTTCACCATGAAATCAAATTTTCCACTGGGTTGTCCCAAGGTGTCCCAAACTTTAGAAGGGGTTGGTGAGTTTATTTCTTGCTCCCTCGGGTAATTTGTCTTGCAGCTTTAATGTTTGATGGAGGATAGGAGAATTCAATTTGATCTTCTTGTGTAACCTCGAGGATTCCTTCGTCAACCAGGTCTTGAATCTTATTCTTAAATGCCCAACAATTATCAGTTTCATGTCTAGGACAATTGGAGTGATACACACACCTTGCATTGGGATTATAGCGAGGGGAGGAAGTATTGTTCTTTCGAGGAGCGTCTTCCAAGATAATCAACTTCATTTACAACAAGCATTGAAAATTTTGTGACATTGGCGTACTGAATTGGATGAATTGTCTTCTACATTCCTTGTGTCGAGGTGGATTAACCTTACAAGACCTTCTTTCTTTAATTGAAGAACTGTTAGTAGTAGCATGTCTTTTTCCTTCTCTTTTCCTTATCTTCCTTTCAACAAAGTCAGCTTGTTTCATCGGAGGTTGACTGATGATTTGATTCTCGACTCTGTTATCTCAAAGTTTATTGACAAAGATTCTCATCTCTTCTTACCCTTGGGCTAAGCTCTAGATAAGAGCCACCTGGTCATTCATTTGGATTCTCATCTCTGCCATCTCAGCTTGTAGTTGTTTCAACTGATCACTCTTGTTGTCTTCAGGATTTTTCTTTTTCATGTCCTTAGTGAGAAGGGCTTTCAACTCTTCTTGCCCTTTGGACAAATTCAGGATCACCTCTTGAAATTGATCAATCTGGGTTTGGAGATCTTTGACAGATTATTCGAGAGCCATTTCTGCTGAAATAAACAGCGAGAAGATGAGAAACCTGCTGTGAAAACCTGTCATGCAATGATATGGTATGTTGATGCATATGCAATGTTTTCAAGGACCGCAAGATTTAAATTTGTTAAAACAAACAAAAACAAAACTCTTATTAGTATGCTTGAAATAATATTTCCCTTTGGGCTTACAGATTAAAATAAACAAAATTTATAATGAAAATAAAACATCTGAGAAATTTAAGTCTCCCATGGACGCTTTCTCTTTGTGTTGAGGTAGGTGTTGATATTTTGCTCCTTGTGAAGTTGTTTGTCAGCTCCAACACTCTTTCTTGGCTAATCCTGAATTGGACTTCAAAGGTATCTCTTTGCTTCTTCAGTTGGATCTAGGATTTCTGCAGCTCTTCCAAATCAATGGGCATATATGGATGAGGGATAGTATAAGGAACATCTCTTTCAGCAACAGGCTCCATGGTAACCGGTAGAACAGTAGGATATGGCATCATAAGATTCTGAGCACGAGACCGCACCCATCTGAGGTAAGGTTCCATAGGAATGGAGTACTTTGGTTCCAGAGTTTTACTATCAACCTTGTTTACTTTGTTCCAAGCTTGTATGAACCTTTTGCGATAACCCTGAAGATCGTTGTCATAATCAAACACAATTCCTTGAATAAGCATGTCATGAGGACCATTACTCCGAGCATAACCAAACTGACATAGAGCTAAAGAAGGGTTATAAGTAATGCCCCCTCTAATGCCAAAGAGTGACACATTAGGGAACTCTCCATAACGGTCAATGCTAGTAACATTCTCCATAGATCAAGAGCACCGATGAATGTCTGAATGAGAAAGTGACATTATCCTTTTAGACCATCTTAACCCTTGTTCATTCTTCATCACTGATCGAGGAAGGTGAGAAATAAACCACCTGGACAATAGAGGTATGCAACACATCAGTGTTCCTCGTGCCTTCATGATATGAGTGTGAAGAGAGTGCAGGATGTCTCCAAGTAAGGTAGGCACAGGATTATGAGTCAAAAATATGTTGATGGCGTGTATGTCTATGAACTAGTCTGGATTAGGAAACAACACCAAGCCATAGACCAGTAGGGATAAGATCTCCTCAAAAGCATCGTAACTCATAGCATTCAAGAACACCTGAGCTTTCTCTATCAATACTTTGGCAAGAATACCCTTAACTCCACTTCTTATTTCTAAGACAATATCTGATTTCTTCAAATGTAGGGTTGCAGCAATGACTTCAGGTTTAGGCTCTTTCTCTAAGCCTGTGAATAGTCTCTGATCAAGGATAGGCACACCCAGTAGCTTTGAGAACTCCTCAATTGTAGGAACCAGCTGATAGTCGGGGAACATGAAACAATGATGTTTAGGATCAAAGAACTGGAATAGGACACTCATCGTGTCTTCATTGAATCCTAAAGTAACTAGATCCAGTGGGTAACCATGCTTTTTGATGAATTAAGAGCTTTCAGAAACATTAGAGACCAATTCCTTAAGCTTAGAAGGTATCCCTACAAATTTGATCCGAGTAGTGTTCCTACGAGCAGAAGCCATGACCTGCAACAAAGAACAAAGATAAATCCTTTGGTCCTTGAAATGGTTAGTGAAAATGCTATGGTTATGATGTCATGATGTTATGCTCAATCACAAACATGTGGTACATACAAACAAGTCACACAATAGCCCTAGGTTTAGAAACTTGCATGAGGTTTAAAGGTGAGTACCCTCCCCTGAAGTTTAGTTGGTTCATCCTGTCCTACAAAAGTAACCAGGTTCTAAGGGATCTCAATATCGCTGATCCTTCCCAAGGGTTGTTGTTCAGTAGGCAACTTACTTGCCAACCAAAACCCCCAAAGTTTAGGATCTTAATGAGCGTAGCATCGAGTATCAACCAACTTTAGACTTCTCCAAAGCCAACTATCTCATTACTTTCTAAAGGCCAAGATGGGCTAACTAGGGTTCTACAAAGTCAGTTAGTGTAATGACAACATATGGAAGCCTCAGGTTATCCTCAACTTACTTAAGGAACATAAGAACCAACCAAGAAGTCACACTAACATAGCCACCAGATCAACCATATCGGTATACGTCGTACAATTTCCTTGGTCTATTGCTACTTACCTAGGGTACACTAGATCCGGGCTAGGATCGTTCACACAAAAGCCCAACAGATAATATAAAGCAAGAAAATCAAACAATTAAGTGATCTAATTCCTAAGGGAACCCCTCTTTTACTTAGTAGTCCCCAGCATAGTCGCCAGTTCTATAACACAGTGGGAGAACTGACTTTCTCTATATGTTGCGGATAGCAAGAGTCGCCACCGAATTTTATTTTATCCATGTGGAAAGGACATAAAAGAACAGGAAATACCTACTTTTAAAAGACTTGAGTTCGGGGGTAGGTTATATAAAGGGAAGGTATTAACACCCTATATATCCATGGTTATCCATGGGCTCTTAGTTACTTAGCTCACTTAATTGTTTTGAAAGTGTGAAGTATGTGCATTTAGAAATTTTATAAGTACTTTATAATGATCTTGGTATGGATGTATACAAAGCCTTGGTTTTGAAAATATTTGAAAATTGTGAGGTGTGAAAAGTATTTTAAAGGGTGAGCTAGTAACTTAAAGTTCCTACCCTAGACCAGTCTTTAATGTTCTTTTATATTATTTCAAGGGTAAGATTGTCCCTATTATTAAGGAATATGTAGTCATTACCTTGAATTTGAGGGACGGGCGTAGGGTCATCGTATGGTCAATGAAGGCAACTGGAGGGGTGTCTTTAGCAATTGGGAAGGACTATCATCTTTTACAAAAGGGACAAGATCATTATCGTAGGCGACATCGTATGGACTTGATCTTTTAAACCGGGGAGGGACTGGATGATTTTATTTGGATACGGACTTTGCTTAAGACACCCCCACTTTCGAGGGACTTGACCATATGTTTTAAGGCAACTGTCAGACCCTAATTTTTGACCCTAAGATTTTTCGCATCTCATCTGCATTTCGCATACAAACAAGATCACGTACTGGTTCATGTATCCCTTTTCAGGTACAGGTCTATGCCTTGCAGAGGATCATCTTGTTTAATTTTCGTTATTTGTTTATATTCACTAACTTCTAACCAAAATATCAAAAATAAATATGGTGCAGTTTGTTTCTTCTTCTTCTCTGTGTTGCAGGATTTCAAAGACATGGCTTTGATTCTCAATTCAGATGTGGTTGTTCAATTATGATTCGATTCAGATGGACGTTTGACCTAATCTTGGTCAAACTATCAGAAGATTGTTTCAATTGCAAGTTGTGTGTGCCAGTGAATTTTCCTCAGACAGTGCGTATTCAAAGTTCAGGACTGTGTTATGTGCAAAGTCATCAGTTATCAGACAGTGTTTTATGCGAAGTTTGGTTTGAATCTTCAAGGTTGTCCATCAGTTTATCAGTGATTCATCTGAGAATTTATTTTTCTCAGCATGAATTCAAATAATCAAGACAATTTTCAAATGATGGTTGTGACTTAAATTGCGAGTTGTTCAGTGGTTCCGTGTTGGCTATATTCATCCTTATCAATGCTTGTGAAAAAATAAGATTTGGTTTGTGTTGGGCTTAAAATCATCAGTTCACGTCCAATTATCCATCCTTATTCCAATTTTCTATGACGATTTTCATTATCCATTCTTTTCGATATTTTTTTTATCACATTATCCAATTTTCATCCATTATCCATTTCTTTTTTTATTCAATTCACAAAAATTCCCAAATTCTAATTCTTTTTTTATATATCCATTTCTTTTCGATTTTTATCCAATCACATAACTTAGATATTATCCATTATTTTTCTTTTCCATTTAATTCTTTAAAATTTCATTTTTATTCCCAAATTTCATTCTTATTCCTAAATCTCCTTTTAATTTCCAAAAATTTTCTTTTGAAGCCCATTACAATTGTCAAAGTCCATTAACCATCATTTTTTGTTTTATTACATTGACCCTTATTAAAAAAAAAAGAAAAAGAATGACATTCTATTATACGCCTCATTATCAGCTTCGTGACTCAGCCATAAGCCACATCCACTTTTATTTTTCACACAAAGAATATAGGCAGTAAACAGGTTCAAGTCGTATTTGCTAGCCAACAACAGCACCATCACACTTTCCCAGCTCCATTTCACATCAATCCAAGCCAACACGCACAAGTCACTCCATCCGTACCAACTTCCAGCCAAGTCATCAGCCTTCACGTGACCTCCTTTTAACAAAGTCAAGCTTCAGCCACACCCACACAAAACGTCAAAACGCAAGTGTAAGACTTTTCCCATCCTATGCACAACAAAACAGCCTTTCCACAACACATCAGCTGCCCAAGACTTCACGAAACCTCAGCCGTAACACGTAAGCGCAAGCCTCATAGCGCAGACCAATTTCAAGAACAGCCAAAGCGCGTACAAAAACTTCATGCCCAGCTCATAAGCCATTCCGCAAGCTAGCCGCACAACAAACCGTACCAGCCTCCTGTTACTCAGCAAGCCGTAGCCAACAAACAACACAAGCTTCCACTCCCCACACGCGTTACGCACGAAATCAACACCTGAAAAAAGAAATCAAAACGCAAACACAAGAAGAGCAAAACGCGGAATTTAAATGAAAAAAACTCAGCAAAGTTCATGCTTCCCTCATTGCCAAAAACGCACCCCCAATTGTTACAAAACGGCATCTTCAATCAATTCTTCCATCTATAAATAAAGCCCCCTCTCACTTTCAATCTGAAGCTTTGAGAGCCCAAGAAATTTCTGCCCAAATCAATACAGAGCTTCAATTAACCAAAAATTCTCTTCTCCTTCAATCTTTTTCCACAAACATTTCACAACCTTCAATCTGTATTCAATATCTCACAGAAGCTTTGTTAATTCCCTTTCCTCACCTTATTCAAACAAAAACAACAGTATACCCTGCGAGAAGGAGAACAAAAATCGATTTGAGAAGAAGATTCGAGAGAGATCGGCGATTTGAGAGACGGTGAGGTTTCGTTTTTTTTGTTTTCCCCCTTTGACGAACAGTAGCGCCGCAGAGGTCACGCGAAGAAGAATGAATTTGTTGCTGCGTTTTTTTTCTTTCTCAATTTTGTTCATATTGACTTTTCTTTTTCCTTTTAATTTTTAATAATAAATGAAATTCTGTGATCAGGTATGAGATGTCCTAAGAGATGTCCCAACACTTGATAGGACACTTGACAAATTTAACCAAAACTTAAATAGCAAGAAAAGTAAACAACACAGAAGTTTGTTAACCCAGTTCAGTGTATAACCACACCTACATCTGGAGGCTACCAAGCCAGGAGGAAATCCACTATTAGTAATATTAATTCTAGACTTAAACCACCCTGTTTAATCTATCACTTAATAACTACCCAATGCAATTTATACCTAAGACACACCTTAGATAAGAGTACCCTACTCACTCCCCCTCAATCACACAGTGATCAAGTTTACAAGTTTACAAAAATTGAAGACATCCTTCAAACAATACAGCTTGATCTTACTTAACAGTTTCAATCAAGTCACAAATGCACTTTTGCTTAAAAGCTCATAAAGTGGTACAATTAAAAACACCTGCTATTTGAAAAACACTAGACACCCTATTTGGTCTTCTGAAATTCGTACTCAATTCTATGAGTTTCTGTTGCTTAAATAGGTATCTGAATTTTGGGCTTTCTGTAGAATGATCCAGCCCTAATGCGCAGCAGCTTCCACCTTGAATTTAGGGTTTGTTACCTCCTAGATTCTAGGTGATTTAGGTCTTCTGTTTTAATCTGAATCTTCAATATAAAACTCCCTACAGATGCGCCTTGTTCTGTTTTTATCCATCATTAATTAATTCCAGATAATTCTCCTTAAATATCTCTGATCAGTTAATCAATAATTAATTCTGGTAGCAGGTCTGAGATGTCTCAACATCTGTTGGGACATCCTGAAAAACTGAACTTAAGTTATTTGCACAATGTCCCAACATCTGATGAGACATCCTGAAATAAGTTCATATACTCTGTTTGATAATGTCCCAACATCTGATAGGACATTCTGAACTGAATTTAACATTTCTTGTTTGGTCAAAAATTCTGCCAATTCTTAAACATCTACAATCTCCCCCTTTGGCTAATTTTTGGCTAACATCTTTTCTGGTTTTCAGAGTGCAGCAGAAGTTCTTTTTATCAGAGTATATCATTACTTTTCTGTTGATTCTTATTTGAGATTACTCCCCCTCAAACATATATGTGTCCAGTCTTGTTGCAACAAAAAATACACACTGATTCAGTTCAGACAGAAACAAACATACTTTATTCAAAAGTTAAACAGCAGTACAAATTTGTTGTTGATCTCCCCCTTGTTAGTCACAAAATTTGGGGCCAAAGATACTATTTTCCAGAAATACAAAGCAGTGCTGTCATTACAATTTGCCTCACATACATTGATCACTCAGATTCATCACTCTCAGTTTCTTCCTCAGCTTCTGTTTCTTCATCAGCTCCACTTTCTTCATCAGCTTCACTTTCTTCATCAGAGGCAGCTTTCTGGTCTTCTTCACTTTCCAACCTTTGAATGATTTCCTCAAGCTTCTGCTTTCTAGCTTCAAGCTCTTTGCAGGTGCTTTTGAGTTCAGCAATTAAAGCCTTCTTGGATATTGGATTCTTAACAGTTGAAGGACCTGCAGATGTCCCAGAAGGTGCTCCAACATCTGCTGCATGATGACTGAGGAATAACTTGTAGTGAAAAGCTAGGGGGCTTTCTCTTTTGCATGCTGTATCCTTGTCAGTGAGAATTCCAGGGTATTGGTTGAGCACTATACCACACAACAATGATGGAAAAGCTATTGGAAGCTTTGTTGCAGAAGAGATGGCATGCTTCATAGTCTGATCAAAAATATAAGCTCCATAATCCATCTTGGTTTGAGTTCCCACAACATAGATGAATCTGGCCAGACCAGTTGAGATTGAAGAAGTGTGGTTGGTAGGCACCCAGTTAGCAGTTCCAATCCTGTTCAGCATGGCATACTTTCTGGTAAGCATGCTCACTGAGAGCTTACCCTTCACAGGCCATGCCTTGACCTGGTCTGCAATGATCACTTTACAGACTTGATTATCTGTCTTACCTAGCTCATTGGGTCCATCTGTTTCTCTTCCTAGATACTCATTGATGATTTGAGGAGAAAACTGTACACATTTACCTCTAACAAAAACTTTTCTAAACTCAGAGGACTTACCATTTGAGCAATCCTCCTGAAGATTCACAATGAACTCTTTGACAAGAAGTTCATAGCAGGGAGAGAGGTCTGAGACTGTTTTGAATAGTCCTGCAGCAGAGATGAGGTCAATCAGTTCTGTGCACTCAAGTGCATTGCTGCTCAGTTCTCTTTCTAGAGCAACCCTTCTTTGGTACACATATTTCCATCTGTTGACACTGGAGACATAATGGAACGATATGTTGTCCAAGGGAGCTTCTGGAACAGTAGTTGAAGCTCTGGATGATGCTGGTCTCTTCTTGGGAGGAGATGTTGGGACATCTGATCCAACATCTGAATCTGATGGTGTGGCAGCTTTTCTCTTCTGGGTTTGGACTTTGCTCCATGGTTTTGTTGGACCAAAGGTAGCTTTAGCCTTGCCTTTCTTTGGACTAGCCTTCTTCTTCTCAGGGATTGCTGCTTCAGCTTGCATCTTGCCTTTCCTGGACCTGAGCCTTTTGGCTATGCTGGGTTTAACAGATGATATGATCTCTGCATCAGAGTCCTGCTCCAGATTGACCACTGGAGGGGATTGAGCAGTCTCCTCTTCATTTGGTTGATCAGCAGGGATTTGATCTTCATTTGAGGCTTTGGTCTGATCCTCAGAGGCTTCTTCATCATTTTCATTTGAGGCCTTATGCTGGTCCTCAGTTTGTTCCAAATCATCATCAGATGAGTTCTTTTTCTCATCTTCAGATGTTCCAACATCTATTGGGACATCTGGTTCTGCAGGAGTGTCCTCTGCATCTTGAGCTTGTTCTTCTTGAGTGTCGCTCCCGATAAATGAAACTGGGTCAAATAAGGGTACAGACGCGAACGGTCGGCGAGAGGGAACAGTGAGAACACACAGCCGTGAACTCACTGGAGATGAATAGAGTCGCCAGCTAGGCATTTTTATCCCGGAGGAAAGGCAATGCTGCATAAGCCTAGAAAAAGATGGATAAGACGGTATGCGAACCAGAGAGACTGAGAAAGGGGGTTGGTTACAACCTGGGAAGGTATTAGCACCCAGATTGTCCGCCGTACTCGACGGGATCCACGCTTAGAAGATTTGTGTTTTAAAGGGGTAGTGTCAGTGCAATCTGTGTGTACAATAGCTGGAAAGGAATGTACAGGTGTCAGTGTAAAGGAAGTGAAGTGTATAAATGTACAGTGTCAGTGTAAGAAAAGGAATGAATTGCTCATGACAATGAGGCTAAGAGAAAGATGCTGGAAAGAGGGGGAATATACAGAGACTTTTGTTCGATAACCGTTAAGTTATGCCTACGTATCCTCTCGTGCAATGAGGAAGTCAGAACACCGTAGTTCGACCCAAAGAGACTGAAAAATGAATTGACTTGTGAACTGCTTACTTATCTATGCTCAAGTGTATGATCTGTCTGGCACAGATGCAAACTGTCTTGCATTAGACGGAAGAAGCAAGTTCTCGTTTGTGAGTGAATGAGATGAGAAAAGAATCCCGGAGGAGACGATTATTGTTTGTTTTTGTGTTTTCAGTCTTTTATTGTTTTTGGATTTTGTCATAAGTTAATGAGTTTAAGCCTAAACCAATGGATTTAGTAAACTCATCACATCTTCCCTCTGATTAGGGGTAATGAGAGTACCTTAAGTGTGAAGTCAGATTCTCACACTTAATCACCTTTGATGTAGGGTTAAGATCATTAACCTACTTGTGATTATTTAGATGTTTTTGTTGTTTTTGTTTAGTGTTAAGTAATGAGGTTAAGCCACAATCAGGGATTAAACAGACTCATTACACCATCCTAATAGAAGGATAATAGATGAGAATGTTTAAGCTGAGGAAAGCTCCTCAACTTAATCCATGATTAGGGATTAAACTCATGACAAAACAGGCCTTTGATTAAGTGGATTTTATTCAATGGTTATGATGATGAAGTGTTTTTTAGGGTTTGTAAGACAACTTGAGGGGGACTTGTCCATTAACACTAGGGTTAGTCCTTCTTAACCACTTAAGGAAGAAATAGAACCCTAATGCAAGGCCCAAGTTACAAGTGTGATGCCTTAATGATTATTAAGTGAATTGATTAAGAGATTTAAACACATTAAGGGTTTAACACTTAGGATTAAAGTTATACACTCCATCCTAAGAGAAGGATGCAGGCATAAACTTAATCACAAAGCCTTAAAGCCTTTAGGGTTTAGTCCCTGATTATGAGATGAGAAGAGAGGACTCAAAGAGAGACACAAAGGTAAAAACTATGAGGGAGACTAATCAAAACCCTAATTCATTATCATGCTTGGTTGTTCCTAAGGTTTGTGAGGTTTTCAAGAACAATCTTCAAAGGAGCCACCAGGAAGCAGATGAACAAGATCAAGAGAAGCAAAGTGACTTGCTTCATTCAAGAAGTCAAGTCACTTGGAGAAAGAAAGTGGGAGGAAGAAGAATGAGCAAGCTCAAACTCACACACAAATAGAAATGCAGCAATGGATGCAAGAGAGATGAAAAGAAAAGTTATGAGAAGTGAAGGCAAATTCACTTCTCAAGTTTACTTACCACCTGAAAAGTTAGAAAGAAATGCAATGCAATGCAAAATGTGATGAGATGATATGATGATAAGCAAAACCAGAAGCATGTTGATGATGATAATGATGCTATAAGATGATATAAACATGAGGCAGCACATGGAAATGTTCATACAAGATCATGGATGCATATGATGCAAGCTAAGGAGCATGGATACACATGAAAAGTTATGAAGCATACAAGGCAAATGACATGGCAAATATGTGATGCAATGATCAAACATGCTTCCTGCATGTCTTAAGATGTCAAATGAATCATAAGAATGCACAAGATGCAATGACAAGTTAAGTTATGCAAGAGAATGCAAGAAGGATGCAAGAGAAAGCCCAAATTAGGGTTTATGAATCAAACATCAAACCAAAACTCAAAACAGAGGCAAACCCTAAGATAAAAAATGGAAAATGGTGCCCAAAGAAACCCTAAACCTATAATGAACCACTGCCCAAAGGGGAGCTCTCAACTCTCAACCAAACTCAAGATATGAATTTTCTAAGTTATTAGGGTTTTTTAGGGTTCTTAACAAAAGAAATTCCAATCAAATGGAAAATGAAGAAAAAAATCAAGGCCATTTAACCCTAGAAACTACATGCCAAACATAAAACAATGCAAGAAGAATCAATGTCTCAACCTTCTCCAATAGGCAGAAATGAATTTTTGAACTTGTGATCAAAATAATGCATAAAAAATGATTTAATTCAATGAAAAATTCTTAAAATGCATCAAGATCAAAAAAGAAATTTGGTTTGAAGGTTGGACAATGTTTCTAAATGTCTTAGAACATTTCATGAATTTTTTTGTAATTTTTAAATACCTAAAAGTATTTTTAATTAATTAATTCTCATTAATCAATTAAAAATAAACTTTTAAATATTTAAAAATACTTTTTTAATGATAAAAAATAAAATAAAAATATTTTTGTGTCTTAAAAATTAATAAAACTTTTAGAAAAAAGTTTCATAATTTTTAAGAATTTTTAACTATTTTAAAATAATTATGCAATTTAATTGAAAAGAAAATGAATAAAAAATGAATTTTAAATGAAGTAATCAGGAAGGATGGCTGAGATTGATTCTGGCAGTGGATGGGTTGACTGCGCGCGCAGATCAAAGGCCCATATTCAAACTTCTAAAACTCAATTAATTAAATTAATTAATCCTGATTATGAATTAATGGCACAATCTGGACCACACACATGCGCGCGGGAAGCCAGATCTAAGGGCCCATATTTGAACTTTGCCCTAACCCTAATTAACCTCACTAATTACTTTCAGGCTGCCGGAGAAGACTTCCGGTCGTCTTCTCCGGCCAGCATCTCACCTGAGAAACCTCCAAATCCCTCAAATCGTAACAAAAAACAAAATCTATGAATTGGGAAATGATCTCCAGCCTCTCACGAATCAAACCCCTCTCTCAAAACAAATTTATTCTTCCTAAACAAGCTGAATCGAAAGAAAGAAAAACTAGGGCACGCAAGCTTCAGAGACAAATTAAACTCTCAAATCAAATCCATTTTCAAAACCAATGATACCAGGATGATCAGTGAAGCACATAGAACAAGTTTGTAACAAGAAAAACAATTTCTGGAAAAATAAATTTCAGGCTACCTGAGGTTTGAAGCTTTCAGTTTGAGGACTTTCTGGCCACCTCTCCTTGTGCAACCTACTCTACTTGATCCCCAGATGATGTTTGAATGCTCAATGAGAGTTTATGTTGGCTGGATAATGAGATTCGAAAGCTCCTGCTCAAGCTTGGTCAGAAATGGCAATGGAGTTTCTGGAGGCTTCAGGCCATTGTGAATGATGGTTTGTGATCCTGAGGATGAATGGAGAAGGTCTGTGGTGTTTGTTTGGATGTTTTCAAGCAGTGATGAGAGTTTCGAAGAGAAATGCAGCTTGGGGTGAGAAATGGCTATGGAGTATTCTGGTTGTTTCAGGCTTGGATTCTTGGTGCTGGGTAGTCTATGGAGCAAGGTGAGTTGAATGGTGAAGATAGTTTGAGTGTTTGGTGGCTGTGCAAGCAGATTCGAAGCAAGTTGCAATGTGGTGTGTTTTTGTGAATGTGTGGAATGTGTATGTTTCAGGCTTGCTTGCTTAGTGTTATGGCTTGCCAAAGGATACAATAAACAAATGCAAGTGGCCAGAGGATGTGACATGGCCTGTGGTGATTGGGATGTTTGCTTTTGCATAAAGTCCACCTTTTGTGTAAGTGAGGCATGGCTTGACTCTAGGCAAGTACAAAGGCTAGGGCTGGCGCAGCATGGTGAGTGTGTGAGGCCAGCTTGATTCAAGGACCAATGCAGCAAGTTGGTGAAGCATGATCATGAGTTTTGCAACTTGGTTACTTTATGGTTCACATGATAAAAATGCCTTGTTACATGAACTAAACACATGTGATCTTGGTTCAAATCTGATTTTGTGGCTTAGAGAAAGTTTGTGTGCTGGTTTGAGATGAATTAGAAGTCACATAATGCATTGGTTCATGACTTTGCAAAATTTCCAAATGAGGCATACCTTGAAAATTAATGATTTTTGCCAACTTTGCCTTGCCATAACTTTTGATCCAAGAAGAGTTTGATCATGTTCTTGTACTTTTTGAAAAGGGAAAGATGAGATCTACAACTTTCATGACCAAAGTTTTTCCATTTGAAGCCTTTTTGGATCAAGAATCAAGGCTTGAAAAATGACCTAAAATGATGCATTCTTGAAAAGTCAACTATGCCCAAAAAGTCAACATTTGCAAAAACCCTAAATTCTTGATTTCTATGAACTTCAACCTTCTTCCATGATCAAATAAAGATCATATACACTCAAAATGATGAAGATCACCCCTTGGTTGGGTCATTGGGGGCCTCAGATGCCCTGATTTTACACTGACTTGCTTGAAAAGTCAACTCTTGATCAGATGACTTCCCCATGGAATTTCTTCATGAAAATTGATATGAATACTCCCTATACCATATAGAGACCAATGGAAACAAGAATGACCAAAAAAATTGGAGTTATGGCCTCTGAAACCAAAACCCTAATTTTCAGTCAACTGTGCAGTCTAGCCTGGCCCTGCATCCACTCAAACCCTAGTTCTTGTGATTCCTCTGCAATTTTGACTTTGAGGAGATGGAATATGACATAAGGACACACATGGACCCCTTTGAGTTGATTAGTAGCCTTTGGAGTGGCTCAAGATGCTTTGGGCTTGCTCAGATCACAAACCCTAGGTGCAGATGACCTAGAAACTATCCAGTGAATCAAAAATGAGATATGAGGTGATATGATTGTGTTTATGTATATGAGATGATCACAAGCCATGGTGTGAATGGGTGAGGGCAAATTTGGGGTGTTTACAGCTGCCCCTATTCAAACATGAGTTAGCTGTGCGGGTTGTAAGCGGCGGCTTAACAGGCCAAACAAGATAACTTGTGGTTGAATACCAAAGACAGTCCAAAATTTGCACTCACAAAATGAAGAAGAAAAGGGATATAGATTGTAAAAGAAAATAAAGTATATTGTAAAGTGGGCGACGGAGGACGACCGTCGAGCAGAGGACGACTGCTGGGTAACTAGCAATGACGGGGACGGCCGACATGCTGGGGAAAGTGTGAAGTAAAGCGATGACGGGGACGGCCGACATGCTGGGGATAAAAGGTAGAGCTAAGACGGGGACGGCCGACTAGCTGGGGAAAATAGGATATTATGATGGGGACGGCCATCAAGATAAAGCTGTAAAGTTCTTCTGGGGATTAATGAAACATGACGGGGACGGCCATCAAGTTCACAAAGGTAAAGCAACCAACGATGGGGACGGCCATCGGGCTAAAAGGAAAAGGGACCACGACGGGGACGGCCATCGGGTTAAAGAATAAATGAAATAAACAGATGATGGGGTACGGCCATCAAAGGTGAAGGACGATCACCTAGCAGGGGACGGCTGCTCTGTTGGGGATAAAAGAAATACGATGGGGACGGCCATCAAAGGTGGAGGACGGCCACCTGGCAGGGTACGGCTGCCGAAAATACGCGACATAGGACGAATGCCGGATAAAAGGTCAGCGATGGGGACGGCCATCGGACGAGCATGATGGAGGACGACCATCAAGAAGTGGAGGACGACCACTCAGCAGGGGACGGCTGCTCTCAAGGTTTATCATAACACAGGACGAGTGTCAGATAAACACAAATCAACAATGGGGACGGCCATTGGATAATAGTGATGAAGGACGATCATCAAAAGGTGGAGGACGACCACCTAGCAGGGGACGGCTGCTAAAAAAACAACGATGGGGACGGCCATCGGATGAGCATGATGGAGGACGACCATCAAGAAGTGGAGGACGACCACTCAGCAGGGTACGGCTGCTCTCAGGGTTATCATGACACAGGACGAGTGTCAGATAAAAGAAAGTTGATTGTTAGTAATCTACTGGGGATATAGTGAACACGGACGAGTGCTCTCAACCGAGAAGGGAAAGTATAAGTGTTTGGTATTGTGTATAGATTAAAGATGCGGACGAGCATCCTTAAGACTATGATACGGACGAGTATCAGATAGAAACAAATACTGACGCGTGTTCAAAGATGATGATACGGACGAGTATCAACTGGTTAACAGAGAACACGGACGGGTGTTGAATCTGAAGGGATTCTTCTAGGGAATAGTAGACATGGACGAGTGTCTATATTCAAGAAGACATAAGTGTTTGACAAGGTGTATGGATTAAAGGTGCGGACGAGCATCTTTAAGACTATGATACGGACGAGCATCATGTAGAAACAAACATTAGACGCGAGGTTCTGAGGTGATGATACGGACGAGTACCAACTGGTTAACAAAGAACAAGGACTATTGTCGAATCTGTGGGGATATGAGTGGTGTATACAAGATACGGACGAGTATCTGTATAAGTATAATATGAGTAGTGAGAATGGTGTATAGATGTTTATCTGCTGGGGAGAGTGACACGGACGAGTGTCAAGAGAGAAAAGCAATATTAACAAGTGTATGGGTTGTAAAAGTGTAAGCGACTGCGCTGGGGATATGACCCTGACGGGTGTCAAGAAAACGTATGTATGAGCATATGTGAGTGCAAAGGGGGTGTCTTTGGCTTTCTGCTGGGGGTATGTCATGGACGGGTGTCAAGAAGTGTCCGTAATACGGATGATCTTGTTTGTAAAGAATGTTTAGGCGACTTTACTGGGGATTGATGACACGGACGGGTATCAAAAGGAAATATATACTGGTGTTTGTGATTGGAGAGGCAACTGCTTTTGCTGGGACCCTGGTGGGATTTTTCTGTATATATTCTGTACGCCGATCAATATTTACAAGTGTTCAATTCACAACATGACTTATGATTATGCTATGCATTTGGATTTTTGCCGTAATGCTCCGTATTAGACGGAATGCTACGCTCTGAGGGGATAGTATGATGCGAATGCTATGATTATGCAAAGAGGCACAGATCCGGGATTCTGATCCCGTTGCTGCAAAGATCTTTGATTGATCTGCTTGAAGTGAACATCCCAGCTGGGGACGAGATCATTGGTAGATCTAGCAATGTATCTGTTTGGGGATATAGTCGCTAATTGACAAATCCTTATAATACGGGACCCAGCTGGGGTTTGTAGAAGCTTTCTCCCTCTCTGTTGTGACTTCTTCGTGCGTTGCTCTTCTGAATGGAGGCATGAAGCTCTGCGGGGAGATGATTCCTTGATTCTTGCATCTTGCTGAGGAATAGTGGTTGGTACTACAGCTGGGGAATGCTGTTGGTAACTCAGCTGGGGAGAGTAATGAGAGGCAACTCGGCTGGGGCGAAAACATCTTGAGTGTTAAGCCTGTTTGTTGATTTGCCAGCTTGCTGGACTGTAGCTTATATGCCCCAAGTTGCGTTCTGGATACCTGCAATCCTGCAAAGATAAAGAAACGCGCAAATGGTCCCGAGGTATCCTTTACTGGATTCCGTCATAGGAGATAAGTACTTTCGAGAGTAAGTATATTCCCTGTAAGCATGTACTTTTATTTTTAAAGAAAGGCATCTGTACTTATGCAATTTGTATTTTTAGAGACATCAGACAATTCTTTGCAAAACATAAATGTAAAAACGAAACATGACTGAAAATCTGATTTTATTAATTCATGTGCCCTGAATTGGCAAGATACAGTCAAAGAAACATATCGCCTGAAATGAGGAGATTGTTACAAATTGAGAAACAAAGTGCTGGCAGTGTTGATGACGCTTTGAGGAGCTTCCTCTCCCGCTATGACTCGTATGACAATGACGTTCTTCTCGTCTTGCTTTCTGGAGAAAGTTGATTCTGATCGGAGCTTGATCCTTCCGAAGCTTACCAAGTTGCTGACAATACAGACGAATTCAGAATGCAGTGGTTCGCTTATTCCCTTGTTTTGCATGGATCGCCCTTTCGGGTTTTCAATCCATCGGGATACCCATTTTTGCCTGAGTTGTCCAATGCGGCTTTTCAACTCAGCGGGTGTACGTTTTTTTTATTTATTTCCCTTATTTTTGCCCGAGTCTTTTATTCTGTTTTTGACTCGCCGGGATGCCCTATTTTTGCCTGGACTTACATTCTGTTTTTGTGTCCAGCGGGTCATTTTATGCGATGTATTTTTTAACTGCATCTGAATTCACAGGGGATGGGAAATCTTCACCATCCATGGTGCTGAGCATCAGTGCTCCACCAGAGAAAACTTTCTTCACCACGAATGGTCCTTCATAATTTGGAGTCCATTTGCCCCTGTGGTCTGTATGAGGAGGGAGGATTCTTTTCAGCACAAGATCTCCCACTTGGTACTCTCGATGTCTGACTTTCTGATCGAAGGCTCTCTTCATTCTCTTCTGGTATAACTGCCCATGGCAGATTGCGGCCAACCTTTTCTCTTCGATCAGATTCAGTTGCTCGTATCGGGCCCGAACCCATTCTGCTTCACTCAGTTTGACATCCATTAATACCCGTAGGGAGGGTAATTCAACTTCAACTGGTAGGACTGCTTCCATACCATACACAAGCTGATATGGTGTTGCCCCAGTGGACGTCCTGATTGACGTGCGATACCCATGCAAGGCAAATGGTAGCATTTCATGCCAGTCTTTGTAGGTGATTACCATCTTTTGCATAATCTTCTTGATATTCTTATTTGCTGCCTCAACAGCGCCATTCATCTTTGGCCTGTAAGGAGAAGAATTGTGGTGTTGGATCTTGAAGTCCCGGCACAGCTCTGCCATCATTTTGTTGTTTAGATTGGAACCATTATCAGTAATGATTCGCTCGGGCACTCCATACCGACAGATGATATCTCTCTTCAGGAATCGGGCTACCACTTGCCTTGTAACATTTGCATATGAGGCTGCTTCAACCCACTTGGTGAAATAGTCGATGGCGACCAGGATGAATCTGTGGCCGTTCGAAGCAGTTGGTTCAATCTTGCCAATCATATCAATGCCCCACATGGCAAAGGGCCATGGTGAAGACATGATGTTCAAAGGGTTTGGTGGCACATGCACTTTATCTGCGTAGATCTGGCATTTGTGGCATTTCCTGGCATAGGCACAACAGTCTGCATCCATCGTAATCCAATAATAGCCTGATCTTAACAACTTCTTGGCCATTGCATGTCCTCCAGCATGGGTACCAAAAGAGCCTTCATGCACTTCATGCATCAGTAAACCCGCTTCCGTTTTGTCAACACATCTGAGGAGTACCATGTCAAAGTTCCTCTTGTATAAAGATCCATCAGTGTTCAGAAAGAAACTTCCAGCAAGCCTTCTTAAAGTCTTCTTGTCATTGGAAGATGCCCCAGGTGGGTATGTTTGATCCTCCAAGAAGCATTTAATGTCGTGAAACCAAGGCTTGTCGTCCTTGACAACATCTGCTGCAAATACATATGCTGGTCTATCAAGTCTCGATACTGAAATCTGAGGTACAAAATTAACAGCTTGAACTTTGATCATGGATGAAATGGTAGCAAGAGCATCTGCGAACTGATTCTCGTCCCGAGGGATATACTCAAGTTTGACCGTTGTGAAGAAAGTCAGTAACCTTCTCGTATAATCCCTGTAAGGTATCAGATGGTCTTGGTGTGTGTACCATTTTCCGTTGGTCTGGTTAATTACCAAAGCTGAATCTCCGAATACGGTCAACGTCTTGATCCTGAGGTCAATGGCTTCCTCAAGACCCATAATGCAGGCTTCGTATTCAGCTTCGTTGTTAGTGCAGTTGAAAGTGAGTTTTGCCGAGAAAGGCATGTGAACTCCTCTGGGTGTAATGAGTACTGCACCAACACCACGGCCATTCATGTTAACAGCCCCGTCGAACATCATAGTCCACTCTTCTTCTGGGTCAGGCCCTTCAGTGTGAATAGGCTCTTCATGATCTTTTGTTTTAATGAACATGATGTCTTCATCAGGGAAGTCAAACCTCATTGGCTGGTAATCATCAATGGGTTGCTCAGCAAGATATTCAGACAGTACACTGCCCTTGATGGCTTTCTGAGAAGTGTATTGTATGTCGTATTCTGTAAGAATCATTTGCCATCTTGCAACCCGTCCGGTAAGAGCTGGCTTCTCGAAAATGTACTTGACTGGGTCCATTTTTGAGATTAACAAGGTAGTGTGGGTCAACATATACTGCCTTAGTCGGCGAGCAGCCCACACTAAAGCACAGCAAGTTTTCTCGAGCAGTGAATAACGCTGTTCACAGTCGGTAAACTTTTTGCTTAGGTAGTATATTGCATACTCTTTTCGACCAGACCCGTCATGCTGGCCCAGCACACACCCCATTGACTCTTCTAATATTGTCAAGTACATGATTAGAGGTCTTCCTTCAACTGGCGGCATGAGATTGGAGGTTCTTGCAGATACTCTTTGATCTTGTCAAAAGCCCTTTGGCAGTCTTCGTTCCACCTGACCGTTTGTTCTTTTCTTAACAGCTTGAACAAGGGTTCACAGGTTGCTGTGAGGTGAGATATGAACCTTGAGATGTAGTTCAATCTACCTAAGAACCCTCGAACTTCTTTCTCAGTTTTCGGTGCAGGCATCTCCTGGATGGCTTTGACTTTATCAGGGTCAACTTCAATCCCCTTCTCGCTTACAATAAAGCCCAGCAGTTTACCGGATCGTACCCCGAATGTGCATTTGTTGGGGTTTAGCTTCAATTGATACTTCCTCAGACGCTTGAATAACTTCAGCAGATTCACCAGGTGGTCTTCCTCTGTAAGGGACTTGGCAATCATGTCATCCACGTAACATTCTATTTCCTTATGGATCATGTCGTGGAATAATGTCACCATAGCCCGTTGATATGTGGCACCAGCATTCTTGAGCCCAAATGGCATTACCTTGTAGCAGAACGTGCCCCAGGGTGTGATGAATGTTGTCTTTTCCATGTCTTCAGGTGACATTTTAATCTGATTGTATCCTGAAAATCCATCCATGAAAGAGAATACCGAGAACTGAGCCGTGTTATCCACCAATACATCAATGTGAGGTAATGGGAAATCATCTTTCGGGCTAGCTCTATTCAGATCCCGGTAATCAACACACATTCTTACTTTGCCGTCCTTCTTAGGCACAGGTACTATGTTAGCAACCCACGGCGGGTAGCTTGTCACAGCAAGGAATCCGGCATCCCATTGCTTTTGTACCTCTTCCTTGATTTTCATAGCCATGTCCGGACGAGTACGGCGTAGCTTCTGTTTGACTGGAGGGCACTCTTCTCTCAAAGGCAACTTGTGCACAACAATGTCGGTATCCAACCCTGGCATGTCTTGATACGACCAAGCAAACACATCAACATACTCTTGAAGCAGATCTATCAGTTGTATCTTCACTGAGTCTTGCAGGCAGGCCCCGATCTTGACTTCTTTCACATTTTCCTCTGTACCAAGATTAATCACTTCAACCTCCTCCTGGTGAGGGGTAATGACCCTTTCCTCTTGTCTTAACAACCTGGCTAGCTCTTCAGGAAGCTCATATTCTTCTTCAACCCCTTCATCAGCTTGATTGATCGGATTGTCAAAGTCATACGATGTCATAGCCGTGTTGTTGTCGGTGCTGTCAGGATGGCACTCTCTGCAAGGGTTTAATTGGTTCATTTTAGTGATCTGATTTTAGTCTTATTTAGAAAAGTGAAATGAAGTTATCATTTTGAAAACACCGCCATTTATTTTTGTACAAAAAAGAAAAATGGAAAAACAGTGAACAGAAAAGAAAAAGACTTGTTTGCAAAAAGATGTCTGATATTTCATTAATTTAATCTTGTTTGCACAAAAGTACAGATGGCCCTGATTACAAAATGAGTCTTGTCATCTTGGGCAAGATGCAAGACTTTGATGCATGCTTATAAAATACAGGAAATAATAATTACTCTGATCGAGTAACTCTTATAATTTCCTGGGAAGACCAGTTCGAGACACTGCTCCCCGGGATCTTCGGACGAATCCAATTCTCCAGATTGCGCTCCTCTTCCAGCTCGTCTTCCAGACAATTGATAGCATCGGGGGTAAGCATCCCCCCACTGACAAAACCAGGCTCTCCAGCAGCCTTTGCTTGATGTTGAGTTGGTCTGTAACCCAACCCAAATTTGTCTTTCTTCTCCTCCACAGCTAAAACCTTGCCCCAGCCTAGGGCAGTTCCTTCCTCAACAACCTTCCGGGCTTGTTGGTATGATGACATGGAGATACCTGATACAGCAGATGCTTCATTGACATTCAAGGCTTCAAAACCTTGGCTCATTGTCTCATGGATCTCCCCATCCATTTCAATATACTTGTAAGTAGCCAGATGGCTAACAAATATATCCTCCTCCCCACAGATTGTGACAACTTGGCCTTCCCACTCATATTTTAACTTTTGGTGAAGGGTAGACGTTATTGCGCCAGCGGCGTGAATCCAGGGTCTACCCAACAAACAGCTGTAGGCGGGCTGAATGTCCATCACATAAAAGATAGTTTTAAAGGTCTGTGGGCCAATTGTCACTGTCAACTCAATCTCTCCCAGCACCGATCTCTTCGAGCCATCAAAAGCTCTTACCACCAGGTTGCTGGGTCTCAATGCCAATCCATCATATTCAAGCTTCACCAGAGCCTTCTTTGGTAAGACATTCAGGGATGAACCTGTGTCTACCAGCACATGAGAGAGGACAGCTCCTTTGCATTCCATGGTTATGTGCAAGGCTTTATTGTGGTTGCGGCCATCCGCTGTCAAGTCAGTATTGGTGAACCCTAGCCCATTGCTAGCAGTAACATTTCCAACCACGGTTTCCAACTGGTTGACAGTAATCTCTTCAGGCACGTAAGCTGCGTGCAGGACCTTAAGTAGTGCATTCCGATGGGCTTCGGAGCACATAAGCAGTGAGAGGATAGAGATTTTGGATGGCGTTTGGTGAAGCTGATCCACAATTTTATAATCACTCTTTTTGATGATCCGCATAAACTCATCAACTTCTTGATCGAACGGTGTCTTCAAGGCTTCTTTAACAGCTTGATCTTCCTGCACCGGACTCTTTCCCTTTGCCTTGGCAGCAGCTTCTGCTTCGGCAGTAGGTCTTTGAACTTGTGAAGCAAAGAGACGTCCGCTTCGAGTGAAGCCTCCGCCTCCCCCCACATTATCTACTTGTGGTGCAGGTGTTGATGTTTCAAGAGTGATTCTTTTTCCTTCACAGTACACGTCAGAGCCATAGTGCCAAGGGATGGCCCTATTGCTTTCATATGGTACAGGTCCAGGTACTGTGACGGTAACTGGACTGATTGATGCTGCTGAAGGGACTGCAATTGTTTGTGGATCATAAAAGATTGTAACTAGTGCTCTAGTGGGAGCAGCACCTTCTGAATGGTAGGCGGAGTTATTTTCAGGATCGTAGAATATGGTAACAGTGGAGACATCTTCATGATTGATTGCTGGAGTTGTAGGAGGTACTGTTGGAAGGACTGTTGTTGTTGTTGATGGAGATTCGAAATGGAATGAAGCTGAAGTTGTAGCAGGAGAAACTGTTGAAAACTGATCATTTGGGAGGACAGATGAAGTGCTTGTTGATGTTGCTGGTGAATTGTCGGGAACAATAGTTGCTGCATTTGTAGGAGGGTCTGAAACCGTTGTTGATGAAGTTGCCGGATTTGTCGGGAATGATGTAGTGATCTGTAGCAGGCCACTCTGAATAAGGCTGTCAATGCCATTCCTTAGGTCCTCACACCCATTCCATGAAATATTGCAGTAGGGGCACCCCAGTTCACACCCCGGAAATATTTGGTTTTCACGGAGTTGAGCTTTGATTTCCACCAATGGTGTCCTGATCTGATCCACACTGGTTATTAAATAAGACGGTTGGTCTTCTTCAATAGCATTAATTCGGGGACCACCATGGTTTGGCATTGGGTTTTTATTGACATTGGGCGGAGGTGCAAAATTCAGAGCCTTGGAGTCTACCAAGTCTTGTACCTTCATATGCAGGGCCCTGCATTTTTCTGTACTGTGACCAGGTGCGTTTGAATGAAAAGCACACCTGGCATTGGAGTCATAGTTTCTTGGTAGACTGTTGGGATCCGGAGGTGCCAACGTTCTTAGCTCAACTAGGTTGAGTTTCAGAAGTTGTGGCAACAAGGCAGCATACGGCATCGGGATCGGGTCGATCACTCGGTTAGCTTGGGATGGCCTTTGTTGGAATGGCCTCTGTTGATTGTTGTTGGTGTTGTTGCTGTTGTAGTTCCTTGGAGGATATTGATTCTGATACTGAGGTTGTTGTTGGAAGTTTTGTTGAGGAGGTTGATAGACTGGCTGAGGATGAGCTGGAGTAGGGATAGTGACTGCTGCTATCGACCTTTGAACATACTGGGGCCTACCCCTGTTGGCGTGAATGGCATTGGTCTCGCCAGTTCTTCTCGGGCCTGCAAAAGGCTTTCTTGTACTACTGGACGAGCTGGCACCATTATCTGAGATCTTACCCATTTTTAAAAGGCTCTCAATTCTCTCCCCAGCTATAACAACATCGGCGAAGCTAGTGGAAGAGAAAGCAGCCAACCTGTCAATATACGTTCCCTGGAGAGTGTTCATAAACATGTCTGCCATTTCTCTCTCAGACATTGGTGGTTGAACGGCAGCGGCCAATTGCCTCCATCTCTGGGCATATTCTCGGAAACTCTCCCTTGAAGACTGTGACATTCCCATTAGGAGAGTCCTGTTGGGCGCCATGTCTAAGTTGTATTGATACTGCCTGATGAAGGCCTCTGCCAGGTCCTTCCAGCATCTCACAGTTGCCCTTGTCAAATGGGAATACCATTCCCTTGATGCTCCAGTCAAGCTGTCTTCAAAGTAGAACATCCAGAGCTTCTCATCCATTGTATAGGCCTTCAGCCTTCCCAGAAATGACTGTAGATGAGTCCGGGGGCATGAAGTCCCATTATACTTTTCAAAACAAGGAGGTTTGAACTTATGGGGGATCCTGACCCCGTCTACCAGCCCCATGTCCATGACGTCGAAGCCCAAAGAATTTTGAGACTCCAGTGATCTCAACTTCTCAGCTATTTCATCCAGTCGCCTATCATAGGCTTCCTCTCCAGCACCCATTACTGTAAATTGGTCCTCCTGAGGATCTTCTTGAAGTACTCTGGCTGCAGTAGCTGTTCCTTGAATGTTTGCAGGAATATTAATCTCAGGATGTAGATGTGGGCCAAACACAGGAGGGTTAACATGTGGTTGCACCCTTTCATTGTTACTTGTGCCAGCAGTCCCCACATGGGGCTCCTCTTGATTCTGCCTTTCCACAATGGCCCTCAGTCTCTCCTGGCTCTGAGCCATGTTGTTCATAACTTCCATGAACTGCGTCATCTGTGTTCTCATCTCCAATCTTTCATTCGCCATCTGATTTCTGACCTCTGCTAGGTCCTGATGTACCTGATCCATTTGAATGCCCGGAAGGTTATTTCTAGTTGGGTACCTGTGTGGCCTGTTGAGAGGAAATACCCGGCGGCGAGCAATAATTCCTGAGATTCACAACAGAGGTTAGTAACAATAAAACAAAACCTACAAAACAAACAAAAGGGGTTAGTATGCAATGCAGTTATGCTTATTTGCTCTCAAGGTATCCGGTTTGGTCTTCAGTTTTGACCCTTCCAGACCCTTGAAGATGATGCTGTTGAAGTTGCTTTTGGAGTGAACCCAGATGGAAACTAACACAAATATATTACAAAAGGTGAAATAACACAACTTGTTCATTTTACAACACAAGCCCTTAAAAGGGTCAAAATACATCATAAAAAAGCAAAAGTACATGAAATAGGAACAACAACAGGCAAATGATCAAACTCCAAGGCCAAACTCATCCTCACGAACTTCCTTAAGAAGTGCTTCGGTCACAGGATCAGCCGGACGCTCCGTAAGATTCCTGATGAGAAGGTTTCTTGTTGCAACAGCTGCAGTCAACCTCTTGTTCTGACTTTGGTCTTTAGACCTCTTCACTCCAGCTCTGATTTCTAGCTCCGATATTTCCTTCTGGGCTGCTGCCAGGGCTTTTTCCATCTGCTCCATCTTGTCCTGAACTCTCTTGTCTTCTAGAGTACGGGCCTCAGTGATCCGGACCCACCTGGCCTGACTCTCTTTCAAATACAAGTCTGTTCTTGCTCTCTGGAATTGGGCTTCTTTACAAGCATTCTTCAGAATCTGCTCACCAGCTTTAGACTTGTTGATATACTCTCCAGACTTCTCAATCTTAGTCAAGTGCTCCACTCTCAACTTCTCCAATCTCTCAATCTCCCTCACACCTTCACTCCTCTCCCGGAGGGTCTTCTGCAAAGCCTGGGCTAACTTCTCATTTCTTTCCTTCAAGCTCTCAAACTCCTCCAAACTGATGGTGGCAGGGGGTGGTGCTGAAGATGACTCAGGCATGTCTTCTACGGTAAAGGGCATTCCAGAGAATTGGGCCCTGGCACGGGACCACTCATAATATTGTGCTGATGCCACATTATTGCACTTCCCCAGAATGGTGATTCCCTTGGTTTGAACATGATCCCAGGCCCAGGCAGCCTGCCTAACAGTCGCCAGACTAATCTTGTTCTCACAGTAGAGGGTCTCAACCAGGTCCTGTGCTTTAGGAGTGTGGACCAGTGAATAGCCCAATTGTCTCTTGAACAGCAGAGGGTTGTAGTTGATACTCCCCTTAACTCCTATTAAAGGCACATTGGGAAAGTGCCCACAGCTTGTGAGGATATCTCTGCCCTTGGTGCTTTGAGTACACCATCTGATGTCTGCTGAAGTGAGAGTAGTGAGCCTCTTAGCCCAGTTGCTTTGCTGATGAGGGTTTAGAAATGCATCTGTCCTGGGTAGATGCTTAAGAAGCCAAGCATGGAATAGTGGAGCACAACACCTCACTAGCCTTCCCCTCTGCTTCTCATTCCTCTGATGTACTGAGTAATAAAGATCACCCAATAAGGTTGGCACTGGGTTCTTCAGGATGAACAAATGGATTGCATTCTTGCTGATGAATCGAGGCTCATCTGCAAACAACACAATTCCATAGACACTTAAGGCCAACAAAGCACAAACAGCTTTCCACTCCCCCAAGGAGGCCTTCAAACTAGCTTGAGAAATTAAGAAGTCCAGATGAAAGCCAGGGATCCCAGCTTTAGAGGTCATATGTTGCTCAATCAAAACAGGCTCCAGATGTAAAGCTTTTGCTACCTCTCCATTGCTAGGAAAGACCATCTCAGGATTGAAAGGGATTTCTCTCCTGATAGGCAAACCAACCAATGATGAGTATTCTTCTAAAAGAGGGCCCAACTGGAAGTCTTGAAAGGTGAAACATCTCAATGGGGGGTCATAAAACTGAATGCAGGTGTGGATGAGGCTCCTCTGTGAAGGGTCCAGATCCACAACCAAGTCAAGTATATCTCCATAGCTTTCCCTGAACAAAGATATGTGATCTGGAGTGATCAGGGTTTGGATCCTCCTGATATCTGATAAGTCTGGTTGGAAGAAATGATAGGTGATGTTGCTTTTCTTTGGAGCCATGATGCTGAAGACTGAGTAGAATAAGTGTTGATGAAGATGCTGAGGAGTGAGCCACTGATTGGCTGGTGCTGGTGAAGACAGGTCAAAGCTGCAGATGGGGTCAAAACCAAAACCAGATGAAAATGGATACCCTGAAACACAAATAAGCACATGTTAATATGATGCAATGAAGATGTATGCAAATGATATGCAAGGGTCTGTGACTGAGCTGGATCTGATCAAAATGCCTTGGTATAGATCCATGTGTGTTCAAGAATTCCAGATGGAGGTCTATAAATCCAGTAACCAAGGTAGGGGGACTCAAATAAAGAGCCACATGTCCAGGGTTTTAGAATCACAAGAACTATCCAACATGTAGTATTCTTAGCAAAGTCAAAGTAACAGGGTATTCTGAGGTCAAGGTACCTGCAAACCTGTAAACAACCCATCCCCCTCACAGGTGGTGTTCTAAAACAAGGATCCTCAGACTTGGATCCGTTATGAGAGGTGTAAACACTTCTAACCCGGAGGTACAGTGTTTACAATAACCATAACAATTCCTCCTCTAATTCACCTCAGTTTCTGAAGGTCAATACTAAAGGTCATCCAGACTTAGCAGGCTTCCCAGATAGCCCTAGCATTGCAGGAAATCTGCAACACAGAGTTCTCAAGAAGAAACCCATATCTGAACCGTGTTTCATATTCCCGCACCAGACCGAAATGGAATGGGAAAGAATATGATTCACTCTAGCCTAGGTGTCACTCAGGTCCCAGGTATAGGACCTTAACTCTCAATGAATCACCCACCCACCAAGGCAAACAACAGATCCAGCCAGCAACAATGACAGTATGATATATAAATGCAATAAAGAAGGCAGCAAAGTAACTGTACATAAAGCAGTAAACAAAAATAAATACAAGCACAAACAAGCACATAACACCCTAGTAAACACAAATCAAACAAGCGCTAGGAGGAACCCACAAAAAGAACCAGAAGCTCTGGTTGCAATATATATCCCCAGCAGAGTCGCCAAGCTGTCGCTCCCGATAAATGAAACTGGGTCAAATAAGGGTACAGACGCGAACGGTCGGCGAGAGGGAACAGTGAGAACACACAGCCGTGAACTCACTGGAGATGAATAGAGTCGCCAGCTAGGCATTTTTATCCCGGAGGAAAGGCAATGCTGCATAAGCCTAGAAAAAGATGGATAAGACGGTATGCGAACCAGAGAGACTGAGAAAGGGGGTTGGTTACAACCTGGGAAGGTATTAGCACCCAGATTGTCCGCCGTACTCGACGGGATCCACGCTTAGAAGATTTGTGTTTTAAAGGGGTAGTGTCAGTGCAATCTGTGTGTACAATAGCTGGAAAGGAATGTACAGGTGTCAGTGTAAAGGAAGTGAAGTGTATAAATGTACAGTGTTAGTGTAAGAAAAGGAATGAATTGCTCATGACAATGAGGCTAAGAGAAAGATGCTGGAAAGAGGGGGAATATACAGAGACTTTTGTTCGATAACCGTTAAGTTATGCCTACGTATCCTCTCGTGCAATGAGGAAGTCAGAACACCGTAGTTCGACCCAAAGAGACTGAAAAATGAATTGACTTGTGAACTGCTTACTTATCTATGCTCAAGTGTATGATCTGTCTGGCACAGATGCAAACTGTCTTGCATTAGACGGAAGAAGCAAGTTCTCGTTTGTGAGTGAATGAGATGAGAAAAGAATCCCGGAGGAGACGATTATTGTTTGTTTTTGTGTTTTCAGTCTTTTATTGTTTTTGGATTTTGTCATAAGTTAATGAGTTTAAGCCTAAACCAATGGATTTAGTAAACTCATCACATCTTCCCTCTGATTAGGGGTAATGAGAGTACCTTAAGTGTGAAGTCAGATTCTCACACTTAATCACCTTTGATGTAGGGTTAAGATCATTAACCTACTTGTGATTATTTAGATGTTTTTGTTGTTTTTGTTTAGTGTTAAGTAATGAGGTTAAGCCACAATCAGGGATTAAACAGACTCATTACACCATCCTAATAGAAGGATAATAGATGAGAATGTTTAAGCTGAGGAAAGCTCCTCAACTTAATCCATGATTAGGGATTAAACTCATGACAAAACAGGCCTTTGATTAAGTGGATTTTATTCAATGGTTATGATGATGAAGTGTTTTTTAGGGTTTGTAAGACAACTTGAGGGGGACTTGTCCATTAACCCTAGGGTTAGTCCTTCTTAACCACTTAAGGAAGAAATAGAACCCTAATGCAAGGCCCAAGTTACAAGTGTGATGCCTTAATGATTATTAAGTGAATTGATTAAGAGATTTAAACACATTAAGGGTTTAACACTTAGGATTAAAGTTATACACTCCATCCTAAGAGAAGGATGCAGGCATAAACTTAATCACAAAGCCTTAAAGCCTTTAGGGTTTAGTCCCTGATTATGAGATGAGAAGAGAGGACTCAAAGAGAGACACAAAGGTAAAAACTATGAGGGAGACTAATCAAAACCCTAATTCATTATCATGCTTGGTTGTTCCTAAGGTTTGTGAGGTTTTCAAGAACAATCTTCAAAGGAGCCACCAGGAAGCAGATGAACAAGATCAAGAGAAGCAAAGTGACTTGCTTCATTCAAGAAGTCAAGTCACTTGGAGAAAGAAAGTGGGAGGAAGAAGAATGAGCAAGCTCAAACTCACACACAAATAGAAATGCAGCAATGGATGCAAGAGAGATGAAAAGAAAAGTTATGAGAAGTGAAGGCAAATTCACTTCTCAAGTTTACTTACCACCTGAAAAGTTAGAAAGAAATGCAATGCAATGCAAAATGTGATGAGATGATATGATGATAAGCAAAACCAGAAGCATGTTGATGATGATAATGATGCTATAAGATGATATAAACATGAGGCAGCACATGGAAATGTTCATACAAGATCATGGATGCATATGATGCAAGCTAAGGAGCATGGATACACATGAAAAGTTATGAAGCATACAAGGCAAATGACATGGCAAATATGTGATGCAATGATCAAACATGCTTCCTACATGTCTTAAGATGTCAAATGAATCATAAGAATGCACAAGATGCAATGACAAGTTAAGTTATGCAAGAGAATGCAAGAAGGATGCAAGAGAAAGCCCAAATTAGGGTTTATGAATCAAACATCAAACCAAAACTCAAAGCAGAGGCAAACCCTAAGATAAAAAATGGAAAATGGTGCCCAAAGAAACCCTAAACCTATAATGAACCACTTCCCAAAGGGGAGCTCTCAACTCTCAACCAAACTCAAGATATGAATTTTCTAAGTTATTAGGGTTTTTTAGGGTTCTTAACAAAAGAAATGCCAATCAAATGGAAAATGAAGAAACAAATCAAGGCCATTTAACCCTAGAAACTACATGCCAAACATAAAACAATGCAAGAAGAATCAATGTCTCAACCTTCTCCAATAGGCAGAAATGAATTTTTGAACTTGTGATCAAAATAATGCATAAAAAATGATTTAATTCAATGAAAAATTCTTAAAATGCATCAAGATCAAAAAAGAAATTTGGTTTGAAGGTTGGACAATGTTTCTAAATGTCTTATAACATTTCATGAATTTTTTTGTAATTTTTAAATACCTAAAAGTATTTTTAATTAATTAATTCTCATTAATCAATTAAAAATAAACTTTTAAATATTTAAAAATACTTTTTTAATGATAAAAAATAAAATAAAAATATTTTTGGGTCTTAAAAATTAATAAAACTTTTAGGAAAAAGTTTCATAATTTTTAAGAATTTTTAACTATTTTAAAATAATTATGCAATTTAATTGAAAAGAAAATGAATAAAAAATGAATTTTAAATGAAGTAATCAGGAAGGATGGCTGAGATTGATTCTGGCAGTGGATGGGTTGACTGCGCGCGCAGATCAAAGGCCCATATTCAAACTTCTAAAACTCAATTAATTAAATTAATTAATCCTGATTATGAATTAATGGCACAATCTGGACCACACACATGCGCGCGGGAAGCCAGATCTAAGGGCCCATATTTGAACTTTGCCCTAACCCTAATTAACCTCACTAATTACTTTCAGGCTGCCGGAGAAGACTTCCGGTCGTCTTCTCCGGCCAGCATCTCACCTGAGAAACCTCCAAATCCCTCAAATCGTAACAAAAAACAAAATCTATGAATTGGGAAATGATCTCCAGCCTCTCACGAATCAAACCCCTCTCTCAAAACAAATTTATTCTTCCTAAACAAGCTGAATCGAAAGAAAGAAAAACTAGGGCACGCAAGCTTCAGAGACAAATTAAACTCTCAAATCAAAGCCATTTTCAAAACCAATGATACCAGGATGATCAGTGAAGCACATAGAACAAGTTTGTAACAAGAAAAACAATTTCTGGAAAAATAAATTTCAGGCTACCTGAGGTTTGAAGCTTTCAGTTTGAGGACTTTCTGGCCACCTCTCCTTGTGCAACCTACTCTACTTGATCCCCAGATGATGTTTGAATGCTCAATGAGAGTTTATGTTGGCTGGATAATGAGATTCGAAAGCTCCTGCTCAAGCTTGGTCAGAAATGGCAATGGAGTTTCTGGAGGTTTCAGGCCATTGTGAATGATGGTTTGTGATCCTGAGGATGAATGGAGAAGGTCTGTGGTGTTTGTTTGGATGTTTTCAAGCAGTGATGAGAGTTTCGAAGAGAAATGCAGCTTGGGGTGAGAAATGGCTATGGAGTATTCTGGTTGTTTCAGGCTTGGATTCTTGGTGCTGGGTAGTCTATGGAGCAAGGTGAGTTGAATGGTGAAGATAGTTTGAGTGTTTGGTGGCTGTGCAAGCAGATTCGAAGCAAGTTGCAATGTGGTGTGTTTTTGTGAATGTGTGGAATGTGTATGTTTCAGGCTTGCTTGCTTAGTGTTATGGCTTGCCAAAGGATACAATAAACAAATGCAAGTGGCCAGAGGATGTGACATGGCCTGTGGTGATTGGGATGTTTGCTTTTGCATAAAGTCCACCTTTTGTGTAAGTGAGGCATGGCTTGACTCTAGGCAAGTACAAAGGCTAGGGCTGGCGCAGCATGGTGAGTGTGTGAGGCCAGCTTGATTCAAGGACCAATGCAGCAAGTTGGTGAAGCATGATCATGAGTTTTGCAACTTGGTTACTTTATGGTTCACATGATAAAAATGCCTTGTTACATGAACTAAACACATGTGATCTTGGTTCAAATCTGATTTTGTGGCTTAGAGAAAGTTTGTGTGCTGGTTTGAGATGAATTAGAAGTCACATAATGCATTGGTTCATGACTTTGCAAAATTTCCAAATGAGGCATACCTTGAAAATTAATGATTTTAGCCAACTTTGCCTTGCCATAACTTTTGATCCAAGAAGAGTTTGATCATGTTCTTGTACTTTTTGAAAAGGGAAAGATGAGATATACAACTTTCATGACCAAAGTTTTTCCATTTGAAGCCTTTTTGGATCAAGAATCAAGGCTTGAAAAATGACCTAAAATGATGCATTCTTGAAAAGTCAACTATGCCCAAAAAGTCAACATTTGCAAAAACCCTAAATTCTTGATTTCTATGAACTTCAACCTTCTTCCATGATCAAATAAAGATCATATACACTCAAAATGATGAAGATCACCCCTTGGTTGGGTCATTGGGGGCCTCAGATGCCCTGATTTTACACTGACTTGCTTGAAAAGTCAACTCTTGATCAGATGACTTCCCCATGGAATTTCTTCATGAAAATTGATATGCATACTCCCTATACCATATAGAGACCAATGGAAACAAGAATGACCAAAAAAATTGGAGTTATGGCCTCTGAAACCAAAACCCTAATTTTCAGTCAACTGTGCAGTCTAGCCTGGCCCTGCATCCACTCAAACCCTAGTTCTTGTGATTCCTCTGCAATTTTGACTTTGAGGAGATGGAATATGACATAAGGACACACATGGACCCCTTTGAGTTGATTAGTAGCCTTTGGAGTGGCTCAAGATGCTTTGGGCTTGCTCAGATCACAAACCCTAGGTGCAGATGACCTAGAAACTATCCAGTGAATCAAAAATGAGATATGAGGTGATATGATTGTGTTTATGTATATGATATGATCACAAGCCATGGTGTGAATGGGTGAGGGCAAATTTGGGGTGTTTACATTGAGGTGCAGGCATTGTATTCAGAGGAACAGAGATCCCACTTACCACTCTCTGTTCAAAAAGAATTTGGTTGACAATCTCCTTGATAGAATCATCCACATATTGTGAAGATTTAGGGGACATGTTAGCAGGAGAGGGAATGCCTTTAGCTTTGCTTCTGACTTGATCTTTACCTCTCTTTGGAGTTCTTGCCTTTTTAGTGTGAGAAGCGCTTCCCCTAAGTTCGTCCAATGGGGTTGATTGCATTGGTACCACAGAAATGGGAGTGGCATGAACTACTTCTTCTTGATTGAGAACTTCTTCAGTTGAGTTAGGGTTTTGAGACATTGTTGAGGAAGATGGATGGAAAGCTTTAGGGTTTTTAATTTCTGGAGAATAGCTGGTTAATGTGATTCGCTTGTGATAGTATGATGGGAATCTTGATAGCTGATTATAAGCAGTTACTAAATAAGTAGCCGTTACAGTGCAAATGATTAGAGCTGGAATTCCCAAGGATCTTGTCCAGATTAGTTTTGCCATCTGGACCTTATGCCATACAATGTCATATGACATGTTGGCACATCTCATTAACTGCTAGATATCACATAAACAGATTCCAAGTTTGCCCCTTAAGTTCTCAAATTGTGTAGCATCCAATGCTTTGGTAAAGATATCAGCTAACTGCAGATTTGTAGCTACATGCTCCAATGAAATCACTTTTTCTTCTACAATATCTCTGATGAAATGATGTCTGATATCAATATGCTTGGTCCTGCTGTGTTGGATAGGATTCTTTGATATGTTGATTGCACTTAAGTTGTCACAGTACAATGTCATGACATCCTGTGGGACATTGTACTCAGTGAGCATTTGCTTCATCCAAACCAACTGAGAACAACTGCTTCCAGCTGCTATATTCAGCTTCAGCTGTAGATAAGGATACACAATTTTGTTTCTTACTGAACCAAGAAATCAGATTGTTTCCTAGAAAGAAGCATCCTCCTGAAGTGCTTTTTCTGTCATCAGCACTTCCTGCCCAATCAGCATCACAGAAGCCAGTGAGAATTGGTTTGCAACCATGAAAGTACATTATGCCATAGTCACAAGTACCATTAACATATTTAAGGATTCTCTTGACTTGATTGAGATGACTGACTTTTGGATCAGCTTGATATCTTGCACAAACTCCTACTGCAAATGCAATGTCTGGTCTGCTAGCAGTCAAGTATAACAAACTTCCAATCATGCTTCTGTATAAGCTTTGATCTACATTCTCACCCTTTTCATCTTTAGTCAGCTTTAAATGTGTGGGGGCAGGAGTTCTCTTGTGAGCAGCATTTTCCATTCCAAATTTCTTGACTATGTTCTTGGAATACTTGCTTTGTGAGATGAACATTGAGTCTTCCATTTGCTTTATTTGCAGACCAAGAAAGTAGGTTAATTCTCCTACTAGGCTCATTTCAAATTCAGATTCCATCTACTTGACAAAATGTTTGACCATCCTGTCAGACATCCAACCAAAGACAATGTCATCAACATATATTTGTGCAATCATGACATTTCCTTCTTCATCTTTAACAAACAGGGTTTTATCAATCCCACCTTTTCTGTATCCTTGCTTGATAAGAAATGTGGTCAGTCTTTCATACCATGCCCTTGGAGCTTGCTTCAAACCATAAAGTGCCTTCTTTATTTTGTATACATAATTTGGACAGCTTGGATCAACAAATCCTTTAGGCTGTTCTACATATACTTCTTCATTAAGGTAGCCATTTAAAAAGGCACTTTTCACATCCATTTGAAATAGCTTGAACTTCAAGATACAAGCAATTCCCAACAGTAGTCTTATTGATTCAAGCCTTGCTACTGGTGCAAAGGTTTCATCAAAGTCTACCCCTTCAATTTGAGTGTATCCTTGAGCCACAAGTCTAGCTTTGTTCTTTGTAATAACTCCTTGTTCATTTGACTTGTTCTTATACACCCATTTTGTACCAATCACATTTATGTCATCAGGTCTAGGAACAAGATTCCACACTTCATTCCTTGTGAATTGACCTAATTCCTCTTGCATAGCACAAATCCAGTATTCATCAGTGAGAGCTTCCTTGATATTTTTAGGTTCTATTTTGGAAACAAAACAAGAACCTGAAATCACTTCTCTTGATCTAGTGCTCACACCTCTGTTGGGATCACCAATTATCAAATCTTTGGGATGATCCTTTTGTATTCTGATGGAAGGAGGTTTGCTTGATTCTTCTGTTCTTGTATCAGTTTGAGTGAAGTTATATTGATCATTCTTTTCTTCAGCTTCAATCTTGATATCAGCAGATGTTCCAACATCTTCTGGGACATCTGTAGAAGCATCATCAATTATCACATTTATGGACTCCATGATAACCTTGGTTCTAGAATTAAATACTCTATATGCTCTGCTGTTTATAGAGTATCCAAGGAAAATCCCTTCATCACTTTTAGGATCCATTTTTCTCCTTTGCTCCCTATCTGCCAGAATATAGCATTTACTTCCAAACACATGAAAGTACTTAACAGTGGGTTTTCTGCCCTTCCAGACTTCATATATTGTGGACAAAGTTCCTTTTCTCAAGGTAACTCTGTTATGGATGTAGCAGGCAGTGTTCATAGCTTCAGCCCAGAAATACAGAGGTAACTTTTTAGCATGGATCATAGCTCTTGCAGATTCTTGAATAGTTCTATTCTTCCTCTCAACAATCCCATTCTGTTGAGGAGTGATTGGTGAAGAATATTCATGATTGATTCCTTCTGAAGAGCAGAAATCTAAGAACTTTTGATTCTCAAATTCTTTACCATGATCACTTCTAATTCTAATCACACAGCTGGATTTTTCCCCTTGTAATCTTTGACATAATTCTTTGAATACATCAAATACATCAGACTTTTCTTTGATGAAATTTATCCATGTATATCTAGAAAAGTCATCAACCACCACATAGGCATACCTCTTACCACCAAGGCTTTCAACTTTCATAGGTCCCATAAGATCCATATGTAAAAGTTCCAAAACTTTGGAAGTTGTCAGATGTTGGAGCTTTGGATGGGACATCTTGGTTTGTTTGCCTATTTGACATTCACCACATATTTTGCCATCATCAATCTTCAGTTTAGGGATACCTCTTACAGCATCCATAGATATGATCTTCTTTATGCCTCTGAAATGAAGATGACCTAGTCTTTGGTGCCATAGTTTTACTTCTTCTTCTTTAGCTAGAGAGCAAGTTGAAGTGGGACTGAAGTCTAGTGGCTCCCACATGTAACAGTTGTCTTTAGACCTGGCTCCTTTCATGACTACTTCTAGTTCTTTGTTAGTAACTATGCATTCAGTTTTTGTGAAGTTTACACTGCATCCTTGATCACATAATTGACTTATACTGATCAGGTTAGCAGTTAACCCTTTAACTAGAAGCACATCATCTAGTCTTGGAACATCTTGACATTCCAAGGTTCCAACTCCCTTGATTTCTCCTTTAGCTCCATCTCCAAAGGTCACATACTTTGATGAATGTGATTTTAAGTTTACTAGCAGATTCTTCAATCCAGTCATGTGTCTTGAACATCCACTGTCAAAGTACCAGTCTTCTTTAGCTGATACTCTTAGTGAAGTATGTGCTATATATGCAGTACTTTTCTTTGACCAGATGAGTTGAGATTTCTTTTGATGCCTCTGCCCTGTGTGTTGTTCAGCTGATCTCCAAGCTTGATTGTTAATCTTGTTCTTGGGTATGTGGCTTTGATCAGTCTGAGTGTCAGCTTTTGGTCTCCAAACCTTCTTGATGACCTCTGTCTTCTGCTTAGGAGGTTGCTGATTTCTTTGATGTCTATGCAGCACTTTCTTGGTACCTTCTACTTTCTGCTTGGAAGGTTGCTGATACATCTGATTTGGATATCCATGTAGCTTATAATAGTGAGGTTTGATATGCCCAAATCTTCCACAGTGATGGCATCTCCATCTTTGATACTTCTTCTTCATTTTGTTCTTTCCAGAATGTTGAGACATTTGTTTGAACATTATGTTTGTCTTTGTGTTCTGATGTTGAAGCATCTGTTGGGACATCTTGTTTGACTGTGTAGTTTTTGAAGTAGTTTTGCTAGAGCTGGCTTCATCTCTGTTATATCCCAGTCCACTTTTGTCCCCTGAATGTTTATTATTGCTGAGAATATCATCCAGTGTATTTGAGCTGCTGTTCAACATTCTAACAGATTTTGACATATGTTCCAACTTAGAGTTGAGAAGGCTTACTTCACTTTTTAAGGTGTCAATGATCTCCTAATCATTTGCTTTGTCATCTTCTAATGCCTCATTCTGCTTCTTTAGCTTTATAACCTCACTGCATATTTCAGAGCTTCTTTTGTATAGATCTTTGAATGCTTGCTCAAGTTCTTCATAAGTAAGTTCTCCACAACTGGAATCACTATCATATTCACACAGTCCAGCTAAAGCAGTAATATGCTTAGCTGATTCTTCTTCTGAATCTCCTGAGTCTTCATCAGACCAGGTCACAGAGAATCCTTTCTTTTGCCTCTTTAAGTAGGTAGGACATTCAATCTTGATGTGTCCATATCCTTCACATTCATGGCATTTGACTCCTTTATCTTGACTGGTCTTTTCAGCATACTTTGACCTTCTGTTAGCATCATAAGGTCTCCTGTTCTCAGAGTTTGTGTTACTTTCACTGGGTTTGGATTTGCCTTCCATTCCTCTGAGAATCTGTTTGAATTGTCTTCCAAGCAAGGCAAGGTTGTCTGATAAGCTTTTATCATTTGTTTATTCATCATCTTCTTCTTCATCTGTATTTGAAACCAAGGCTGTGCTTTTGTTCTTTTTAACATTTGTGTCATTCATTCCCATCTCAAAAGTTTGAAGGGAACCAATGAGTTCTTCAACTTTCATGGAGCATATGTCTTGAGCTTCTTCTATTGTTGTGACTTTCATGTCAAATCTTTTTGGCAAAGATCTGAGAATCTTTCTTACAAGCTTTTCATCAGTCATCTTTTCTCCCAAAGCTCCAGAAGTATTGGCTATATCCAAGATGTTCATATAGAACTCATGAATTGATTCATCTTCCTTCATTCTCAAGTTTTCAAATTTGGTGGTGAGAAGTTGAAGTCTTGACATTTTTACTTTTGATGTTCCTTCATGAGTTGTTTTGAGAGTGTCCCAAACATCTTTGGCCAGCTCACAATGATGCACAAGTCTGAAAATGTTCCTATCAATGCCATTGAATAAAGCATTTAAGGCTTTTGAATTGCCTAGTGCTGAGTCTTCTTCCTCCTTACTCCATTCTTCTTCAGGTTTCAGCACTTTTGATCCATCTTTGGTGTCTTGGACAGGATGATCCCATCCAACATTTACTGCTTTCCATGCCCTGTTGTCAAGTGATTTTAAGAATGCAATCATTCTTGGCTTCCAGTAGTCATAATTAGATCCATCCAGCATAGGTGGTCTATTTACTGACCCTATATCTCTGTCCATGTTACAGAATTTGTTTTCCCTAGATCTCACCCAGTATAAACAGGCAGGGTGCCTGCTCTGATGCCAATTGAAATTTTGTGAACAGGTATGAGATGTCCTAAGAGATGTCCCAACACTTGATAGGACACTTGACAAATTTAACCAAAACTTAAATAGCAAGAAAAGTAAACAACACAGAAGTTTGTTAACCCAGTTCAGTGTATAACCACACCTACATCTGGAGGCTACCAAGCCAGGAGGAAATCCACTATTAGTAATATTAATTCTAGACTTAAACCACCCTGTTTAATTTATCACTTAATAACTACCCAATGCAATTTCTACCTAAGACACACCTTAGATAAGAGTACCCTACTCACTCCCCCTCAATCACACAGTGATCAAGTTTACAAGTTTACAAAAATTGAAGACATCCTTCAAACAATACAGCTTGATCTTACTTAACAGTTTCAATCAAGTCACAAATTCACTTTTGCTTAAAAGCTCATAAAGTGGTACAATTAAAAACACCTGCTATTTGAAAAACACTAGACACCCTATTTGGTCTTCTGAAATTCGTACTCAATTCTATGAGTTTCTGTTGCTTAAATAGGTATCTGAATTTTGGGCTTTCTGTAGAATGATCCAGCCCTAATGCGCAGCAGCTTCCACCTTGAATTTAGGGTTTGTTACCTCCTAGATTCTAGGTGATTTAGGTCTTCTGTTTTAATCTGAATCTTCAATATAAAACTCCCTACAGATGCGCCTTGTTCTGTTTTTATCCATCATTAATTAATTCCAGATAATTCTCCTTAAATATCTCTGATCAGTTAATCAATAATTAATTCTGGTAGCAGGTCTGAGATGTCTCAACATCTGTTGGGACATCCTGAAAAACTGAACTTAAGTTATTTGCACAATGTCCCAACATCTGATGAGACATCCTGAAATAAGTTCATATACTCTGTTTGATAATGTCCCAACATCTGATAGGACATTCTGAACTGAATTTAACATTTCTTGTTTGGTCAAAAATTCTGCCAATTCTTAAACATCTACAATAAAAATAGGATGTGGTTTGGGCTCTAAATGTATTGGATTTGCATTTCCTATCCACCACTCTTTTCCAACGTTTTCACCCCTCCCCGTCTTTTGATCTTCTTTTTTTGTTTTTATTAGTTTCTAGTTTTTTGCTTATTAAAATAAATGGTTGTTAACTCTTTTTTTCGATAAAAAAATGTATTTAGAAAAGTTTTTTTAGAAGAGTTTCTTTTAGAGAAAAGGTTTAGAAAAAAAAACATGTTAAGAAAAAGATTAAAAAATATTTTAATTCTTTTTATGGATTTAGTATTAGATCCATTTTTCTTCATCTTTTATTTTTGGTCGATGAAAATCTCTGATTCGTGATTGTTGAATTTCGAATAGGTTTAATCTTCATCATTTCAAATCTATGGATGAATGATCATTCGGATCATTCTCCATACTTTGAGATCGTAATAGGTTGCTTTCGATAAATTCAATGAAAATCTCGATTAAGATTAGACCGTTCTTTTTCTTTTAGTGTGGCATGTTTTCGTAGAACGATCCATAATATCGTTTCTCTAACATGTATTAGCACGAATATTTTCCACTTTAATTAGTGGTGGCCGGCCTCATTTGTAGGGTAATTACTCTGTAAATTACTCGTCGATTGCTTAACATAGACCTAAACTTGTCCCGATTCGGATTAAGATCCACTTGGATTCGGTTGCCTCGATTTTGTTATTTTTGTTTCGTGGTTGTGCTTGATTAAGTTCATCATACCACTTATTATGTAAATATTATAATAATGTGAATATAATTCATTTTAATTCAATCTCTCGCACCTTATCCTCTTTATTTCAATTTCTCGCTCCTTATCTCTCTTATTATGCTTATTATACTATATCATTCATCATATTGCTTATTGTTTATATTGTTATAGTTGTGATTTTTTCCTTTGTCCATTTAGACACGAAAATATTAATAAAGGAATAAACATCTAAAAAATTGGTGACTTTAATTTCGGACTATGGTTACTATCCTTAGCATGGGACTTGGAGTTGGACTTAGATTTTAGGATCTATCCCTTGGCTTGAGTTGTTATGGATTGAAGACTTTGGCTCCGATTATGTTCACGTGTTTATGAAGATGGAAATCCGATTGTTTCAAGAAATGCTTGCCATATGGTTTGATCGTTCTTCCTTTAGCTTTTATTTTCAAGTCTTAGGATAGTCCCTTCATCTCCTCCCATCTTCTTCAATTTTCAAATCTTCTTCCTATTTTCAAAATCTTCTTTGTTTTCAAACTTCAAACATTTTCTCAATTAAACCTTGACTTCGTTCATGTGCTTTTACCTTTTCATTTCATTTCCTTAAATAAATGCTAAACCACATAAGCATATCGAAACTTTCTTTTCAAAAACTTTAAAACCTTCAAAACTCATTCAATTGTTTTTGTGCCCTCGTGCACGTTTCCTTTTTAACCTTTTTTTATGTTTAGATATGATTCATTCTTTCTAGCGGAATTATTCACTAAAGAATGACGACTTATCTCTACATTTTTAAAATTAATTCAACTCATTTGTCTTTTCACAATTTGTACCACGAACTACGGGGTTTTGATCTCGCATTGCACTTTGTGGGTACGTAGGCATGAGACGTTCGTCTCTTCAAACACCAAAATCTTAAAAAACATTCTTCTTCTCATCTCTTCAATCTTTTTTCAAGCAAACCATTTCAAACCAAAAATGCAGTAAATATTTCAAAGGGTTCCCGTGGAGTACCACAGACATGTCGGGTGCTTAAAACCTTCCCGATTTGTAACCAATCCCCTTACCCGTTCTCTGTTTGTTTCTTTTAGCTTTTGCTTTTAGATTCATTAGGCTTTCTTCGTTCTTTTTGCCTTTTTCCTTTTGGAAATAAATAAAAGCGCGGTGGCGACTATGTGTACCTTGAGTGAAGTTAATTAATAACTTACACTCATGATTTTACCGCTACAGAAAAGTGGCGACTCTGCTGGGGAGTCAATCTCTAAGTGGATTCGGCCTACTTTGATTTGTTTACTGCTTTAGTTTGATTTGCTTGTTACTTGGTTGTTCTGTTTCGGTTTTGGTGATTCTCTGTGAGATAGATCCTAACCCGGATCTGAGTGGAACTTATGATAGGACGGCGATATTCGAAGCGATATGCGATGGAGTAGTCCAAAGCGATATCAATTTGATAATCTCCACTCGGTTAGGCGCTCTTGGACTATCAATGTCATGACGAGTTATCGTACGTGGCATTATTTTCCGACCTTGAGCTAATCATACTGAGGACAGTAGAACCCTTAACCAATCTAAGCCAATTTAGGAACATAGTGCGGAAACTATCTGGGTGTAAACCTAAGGTGGTTGTCACGCGATACTACACTCGGACGAGGTCTATTTTAAGAATGTTATCGGTTGGGGAGTAATCCAACGTACCGATGATATTCTAAAGATGGTTGTTAACTCCGGGAACCTCTGTTAGCACCCTTTTGGTTTTTTGCAGGTACAATGAAGACAAACCTTAGTACATGCCTGTGTGGGTTGGTGTTCTATTACCTTGACTCCATGCTCGTGACCCGAACCTTTGAACCAATGTGCTTTGCGTGATCTTGTTTGTGTTTGCTGCATCTACATACTCATCATGATTATCATCACAACCATTTTTCAAGGAAGACAATTCCGATTATTGCAAATGTTAGAAAAAAGTAAATATTCCTTTTTGTCAAGATTTTTCATGACCACATTCTCGATGTTGACCATGTTTGCAATAATCGAGTTGTTTTTCTGAAAATGGAATTGAACATTGCATATCATTGCATTCTCGCATATTCTTGCATTCATCCAAGTTGTGTGGGAGCTCATCCCGGTTGTTTCTTTCTTCAGTTGTCTGTTGATCCGTCAAGCTGACTCCTCACCACAAATACGGTACTAGAGCTGCTAACAGATTGAGAGCTATCAGATTGAGAATGGAACACCAAGAACAGCATAACATGGAAGTCTGAATGGAAATTGATGAGTTGAAGGCCGGTATGACCAGGCTTACTGAAATGATGCAAGTTCTGATCGCTCGAGGTGAACCACCTCAAAGGACTGTTATCTCTGATGTTTTTACTGCTGTTGTTGACCCTCCTATTACTCAGCAACCGGTTTCTACTTGGCCAGAATATGGGTTACCTCCGGATTATGTGCCAGTTTCTGCTACTGCTCAAGTGGGTGGTCCATCTGTTGTGTCAGTCTTTTCAGCTCCGAATTTTGTCGAACCTCAACCTGTTGTGCACACTACTGCTCAGACTACTTATCAGAATTCTCCTTTCTTGTACCAAGTTGCTGGTCCACAAGCTGAAAGTCAGGGTGAACCTGGATATATGGATGAAGTTAGAGAGCAATGTTTGACTCTTGAGAAGAGGGTAAGAGGTTTAGAAGGAAAATATGTCTTTGGTTCTGCTGCAATTGACATGTGTTTGGTTTCCGACTTAGTTTTGCCTGATAAGTTCAAGGTTCCTGTATTTGAAAAGTACAATGGTCATACTTGTCCAAAGATTCATCTGCTGATGCATTGTCGCAAAATGGATGCACATGCCAAAGATGACAAACTGCTTATTCATTATTTTCAAGATAGTTTGAGTGGTGCTTCTATGAAATGGTATGTTGGACTTGAGAAGAGTCACATTCGAAGCTGGAAAGATTTATCTGATGCTTTTGTAAGGCAGTATAAGTACAATCTGGACATGGCGCCTGATCGTCGTCAACTTCAAAGCATGTCACAGAAAGAGAAAGAATCGTTCAAAGAGTATGCTCAGCGTTGGAGAGAGCTAGCTGCTCAAGTGGAACCACCTTTGCCCGAAAAGGAATTAACTGGTTTGTTCATGGACACTCTTCAACCGTTCTTTTGGGAGAAAATGGTAGGAAGTGTTTCATCTGGTTTTTCTGATCTAGTCACTATTGGAGAAAGACTAGAAGAAGGTATCAAGAAAGGTAAGATTACCAATTCTGAAGCTCCTAATGCTGCAAGAAAGTCTTTCGGGAATCCTCACAAGAGAATAGATGGTGATGCTTATGTTGTTTCAACTGAGAGGAGGCCTTATCACCCACAACAACGATATGTTCAACCATATGTAGTTGCAGTTGCTCCTGTTGTCAAAACTCAACCTGCTCAAAATCAAGCTCAAGGTCAAGCTCGACCAGCTCAAGCTCAAGTTCAGATTCGAGCTCAAGCTCAGGCTCCTCCTCCTGCTACAAGACAAAATCAGTATCGCAATAGGCCAAACTTTTATCCTATTCCGATGCCTTACACTGAGTTGTTTCCTTCCTTGATTAAGAGTGGTTTAATTACTACTAGGCCTCCGCCTCCTGTTCCAAATCCTCTTCCGGCTGGTTATAGATCAGATTTTCACTATGAATTTCATCAAGGTGGAACTGGTAATGACTTGGAGCATTGCTTTGCACTGAAGGCTAAAGTGCAAGAACTTATCAGGAACAACATCCTTTACTTTAATGACCTTAATCCCAATGTTATCAACAATCCTTTGCCGAATCATGGGAAGTGAATCTTCTAGAAGAATTCGACAGTCAAATTTTCTTCAAGGCCAGAATATCAGACGGGACAGCTCATCCTTGTTGTTGATGGATCACTAGGCCATTGTTTCTTTATGTTTGCATTTTATTTCTTCAATCATATTAAGTTGTTTGCTTTTAAACTTGTTTGTACTTTCATGTTGATTTTAATGAAATGAGCATTGCTTTGTTTCGATTCAATTTCATTTGCTATTTGCATCTTTATGCTTTACATTTCAAGTTCATTTATCTTTTCTCAACGTTTTACAATGATTGGAGGGAGGATGACGAAAACGAGATACCCATAACTGTTGTTGGTATGCTTTCAATTGAGACTTGGCTGATGATATACAGGCATTGTTTCAAATCCTAAACACTGGAGAAATAAGGAAGTTAATCCTTTGTCAACCCCTTTGAGCCTTGAAGTCGGAGTTTCTTTCTATTCGAAAAAACCCTCAATTTTAACCCGGGGATGGGTAGTTCTCAATTAATTCGAATGTGCATTCAAGTACAAGAGAATCATTCAAGACACATTTCAATAAAGGTTGCAACCTTGAGCTTTCCTTCATACACATCAAAGAAGTGTTGAAGATGTTTCTCAATTCAAAAGCCAATGATGGTTCATCGTAATCATTATGCCATGCAATCATTATCTTTCAAAAAATGATATAAAAAACATATATTATCGAAAAAATCAAAACCCGCTAAGTCAAAACCTGTGAAGGAGACTTAGGCAAAAACTGGGGCATCCCGCTGGCTGTAGGTTCAAATGACACAGTTCAGGCAAAAGTTAGGGATAATAAAAAGAAATATTTGTCAAGAGGTCATCAAAATCCTCAGCAAAAGTAAGTTGAGTTGATCAAGGTCCTCACTGGAAATAACAAAAGGAAGAGGTGACTGCTATCTCAAAATCCTTTGGCTTATGAACCATCTTCATCTGTGCGATCCTAAATTTTTGGGAACTTGAATGTATAGGTTGAATTAATTGAATGTAGGGCTGGAGTTCATCACGAAGTTGGGTTGGGTACAAATAAACTTTGAGCCTATATCCTTTGTTTCATAAACTGTGAACCAGACCACGTTACAACCTTCAAAAGTCCTAACTGAATCCAGGTTTCTTTTGAAAAGCATACTACAACGAGGTTGTGTAAACTGACTCCCAAGTTCGTTACCAATCATTTGTTTCTTAACTTTTGCTTTATCTTTCATGTTGTCTCAACCGCCGTGTTTTGACAATGTTTTCATTTACTTTACATCAATAAATTTCATTCCAAAAATGATTCTTGATTTCAAACTTTGCATTGAACTTTGCATTAAAATTACCAAGTTTGTACAAACATTTTTTATTTGCAAATAAACTTTCCTCATCAAGGAATTTTCAAACGGTTGAGAAACTTGGTCAGTGATCTTATCATGGGCAAGTTCTTCTCAGGTCCTATGGTTCAAGGCTAGCTGCTCTGTGCAAGTTATTCTCAGATTTGGTTAGTTAGAATATTCTCTGCAAGTTTCACATTGGGTTATTTTCTCAGCATTCAAGAACTGAAGCCATGATCAGTTTATTCTTCTCAACAGTTACCTCAAAGATCTGATTATTTTCTCCAACAGTAGTCAAGAACTGAATCCATTATTAGTTTACCTTTATCAGTCATTAAATTTGGGGCAACTTTCTTCAAGAATCCCCAAGCAGCTTTGCATGATTTTCTCTCAAAATATTTTCAGCATGATACAGTTTACTGGTGTGACAGAGATTTGTTCAAAGAGCAGTAGTATCTCTAGTTTTCAAGCAGAATGGCAGTGATTTCTGTGTTGAGGAATCAGTCTTCTTTCTTTTCACTCCTCTAAGAGTCTAAACTGGTTGTCAGCATTTTCTCTCATATTATCTCATTGGGTGTGTTATTCCCCAGTTTTGTTTGATGTTTGCATATTTGAGTGTGTTATTCCTCATTATGCGTTTTCTTGGGTGTGTTATTCCCCAGTTTTGTTTACCTTTGCATATTTGAGTGTTTTAGTCCTCATTATGCGTGTCTGTGGGTGGTTTAGTCCCCATTTTCGTGAATGTCTGCATACTGAGTGTTTTAGTCCTCATATGCATTCCTCGAAATCTTGTTGTTTTCAACTTCCTACTTTGTGATCAAAGTCCAACTTACTTGGCATTTGTCTGTCTCTCTAGAACTTTTTCTTCACCTACTTGTTGTGTCTCCTCAGATATTACACCCTTTTATCCGATTGCCATTCTCGGATGTCCATAGTGAAGTCATCATTGATTTGATGTACTGTCCCGGACCTTTTTCCATTTCATTCAGTTCTGTTCCTGGATGTTGTGATTCACATTTTATCTGAATGTCATTCTCAGATGTTGTGATCACTTCACTTCTGATTGCCATTCTCGGATGTCCATAGTGAAGTCATCATTGATTTGATGTACTGTCCCGGACCTTTTTCCATTTCATTCAGTTCTGTTCCTGGATGTTGTGATTCACATTTTATCTGATTGCCATTCTCAGATGTTGTGATCACTTCACTTCCAATTGACATTCTCGGATTTTCATGTTGGAATCATCATTGAGTTGATGTGCTTTCCCGAACTTTCTCCCATTTCATTCAGTGATGTTCCTGAATGTTGAGATTCACATATTTTATCTGATTGCCATTCTCAGATGTTGTGGTTACCCTTTTCCGATTGCCATTCTCGGACATCCCTTTTAAAGTCAGTGATGTCATCCCTGGATGTTTCAGATGTATTTTTTCGGGACTTTTCTCACTTCATTCAGTGCCATTCCTGGATGTTGTGATCCTTTTTGTCCAATTGCCATTCTTGGACATTTTCATCTAGGTTGAGCCATATGTTAGTCTCTAGCATGTTGTTTTTTCCAGTCGGAGTCTTATGCTCTTTATCCCTCAGCATTTATTCTTTTTCATGTGTTGTCTTGTCCCTCACGGACTTCTCTACATTTCATTTGGTTCCAGATACATTTCATATCATCTCATAAATTTTCACATATTTTCTCTGCATTTCATAATTTCCTCATAACATTTCATGAGCTTTCATAACGTTTTGTATCATTCTCATACCCTTTCCATATCATCTTCATATCATTTCATATCATTCGTTTCATTTCATTCCAGTTTTTGGCATCTTAGGATCAAAAATTGGGTTTTTGAAATTTAAGTATATTCCATCTTGTCGAAACGAAGATTTCAATCTTCCTTATCTCTGGATTGAAGAAACTTAAATAGGGGCATCTGTCAGACCCTAATTTTTGACCCTAAGATTTTTCGCATCTCATCTGCATTTCGCATACAAACAAGATCACGTACTGGTTCATGTATCCCTTTTCAGGTACAGGTCTATGCCTTGCAAAGGATCATCTTGTTTAATTGTCGTTATTTGTTTATATTCACTAACTTCTAACCAAAATATCAACAAAAAAAAATATGGTGCAGTCTGTTTCTTCTTCTTCTCTGTGTTGCAGGATTTCAAAGACATGGCTTTGATTCTCAATTCAGATGTGGTTGTTCAATTATGATTCGATTCAGATGGACGTTTGACCTAATCTTGGTCAAACTATCAGAAGATTGTTTCAATTGCAAGTTGTGTGTGCCAGTGAATTTTCCTCAGACAGTGTGTATTCAAAGTTCAGGACTGTGTTATGTGCAAAGTCATCAGTTATCAGACAGTGTTTCATGCGAAGTTTGGTTTGAATCTTCAAGGTTGTCCATCAGTTTATCATTGATTCATCTGAGAATTTATTTTTCTCAGCATGAATTCAAATAATCAAGACAATTTTCAGATGATGGTTGTGACTTAAATTGCGAGTTGTTCAGTGGTTCCGTGTTGGCTATATTCATCCTTATCAATGCTTGTGAAAATAATAAGATTTGGTTTGTGTTGGGCTTAAAATCATCAGTTCACGTCCAATTATCCATCCTTATTCCAATTCTCTATGACCATTTTCATTATCCATTCTTTTCGATATTTTTTTATCACATTATCCAATTTTCATCCATTATCCATTTCTTTTTTTATTCAATTCACAAAAATTCCCAAATTCTAATTCTTTTTTTATATATCCATTTCTTTTCGATTTTTATCCAATCACATAACTTAGATACTATCCATTATTTTTCTTTTCCATTTTTATTCTCCAATTTCCATTTAATTCTCTAAATTTCATTTTTATTCCCAAATTTCATTCTTATTCCTAAATCTCCTTTTAATTTCCAAAACTTTTCTTTTGAAGCCCATTACAATTGTCAAAGTCCATTAACCATCATTTTTTTGTTTTATTACATTGACCCTTATTAAAAAAAAAGAATGACATTCTATTATACGCCTCATTATCAGCTTCGTGACTCAGCCATAAGCCACTTCCACTTTTATTTTTCACACAAAGAATATAAGCAGTAAACAGGTTCAAGCCGTATTCGCTAGCCAACAATAGCACCATCACACTTTCCCAACTCCATTTCACATCAATCCAAGCCAACACGCACAAGTAACTCCATATGTACCAACTTCCATCCAAGTCATCAGCCTTCACGTGACCTCCTTTTAACAAAGTCAAGCTTCAGCCACACCCACACAAAACGTCAAAATGCAAGTGTAAGACTTTTCCCAGCCTATGCACAACAAAACAACCTTTCCACAGCACATCAGCTGCCCAAGACTTCACGAAACCTCAGCCGTAACACGTAAGCGCAAGCCTCATAGCGCAGGCCAATTTCAACAACAGCCAAAGCGCGTACAAAAACTTCATGCCCAGCTCATAAGCCATTCCGCAAGCTATCTGCACAACAAACTGTACCAGCCTCCTGTTACTCAGCAATCCGCAGCCAGCAAACAACACAAGCTTCCAAGCATTTCACGCCGCACGACTTCACTCCCCACACGCGTTACGCACGAAATCAACACCTGAAAAAAGAAATCAAAATGCAAACACAAGAAGAGGAAAACACAGAATTTAAATGAAAAAAACTCAGCAAAGTTCATGCTTCCCTCATTGCCGAAAACACAACCCCAATTGTTACAAAACGGCATCTTCAATCAATTCTTCCATCTATAAATAAAGCCCCCTCTCACTTTCAATCTGAAGCTTTGAGAGCCCAAGAAATTTCTGCCCAAATCAATACAGAGCTTCAACTCACCAACAATTCTCTTCTCCTTCAATCTTTTTCCACAAACATTTCACAACCTTCAATCTGTATTCAATATCTCACAGAAGCTTTGTTAATTCCCTTTCCTCACCTTCTTCAAACAAAAACAACAGTATACCCTGCAAGAAGGAGAACAAAAATCGATTTGAGAAGAAGATCCGAGAGAGATCGGCGATTTGAGAGACGGTGAGGTTTCGTTTTTTTCGTTTTCCCCCTTTGACGAACAATAGCGCCGCAGAGGTCACGCGAAGAAGAATGAATTTGTTGCTGCGTTTTTTTTTCTTTCTCAATTTTGTTCATATCGACTTTTCTTTTTCCTTTTAATTTTTAATAATAAAAATAGGATGTGGTTTGGGCTCTAAATGTATTGGATTTGCATTTCCTATCCACCACTCTTTTCCAACGTTTTCACCCCTCCCCCTCTTTTGATCTTCTTTTTTTGTTTTTATTAGTTTCTAGTTTTTTGCTTATTAAAATAAATGGTTGTTAACTCTCTTTTTTTGATAAAAAAATGTATTTAGAAAAGTTTTTTTTAAGAAGAGTTTCTTTTAGAGAAAAGGTTTAAAAAAAAATATGTTAAGAAAAAGATTAAAAAATATTTTAATTCTTTTTATGGATTTAGTATTAGATCCATTTTTCTTCATCTTTTATATTTGGTCGATGAAAATCTCCGATTCGGGATTGTTGAATTTCGAATAGGTTTAATCTTCATCATTTCAAATCTATGGATGAATGATTATTCGGATCATTCTCCATACTTTGAGATCGCGATAGGTTGCTTTCGATAAATTCAACGAAAATCTCGATTAAGATTAGACCGTTCTTTTTCTTTTAGTGTGGCATGTTTTCGGAGAACGATCCATAATATCGTTTCTCTAACATGTATTAGCACGAATATTTTCCACTTTAATTAGTGGTGGCCGGCCTTATTTGTAGGGTAATTACTCCATAAATTACTCGGCGATTGCTTAACATAGACCTAAACTTGTCCCGATTCGGATTAAGATCCACTTGGATCCGGTTGCCTCGATTTTGTCCATTTGGACACCAAAATATTAATAAAGGAATAAACATCTAAAAAATTGGTGACTTTAATTTCGGACTATGGTTACTATCCTTAGCATGGGACTTGGAGTTGGACTTAGATTTTAGGATCTATCCCTTGGCTTGAGTTGTTATGGATTGAAGACTTTGGCTCCGATTATGTTCACGTGATTATGAAGATGGAAATCCGATTGTTTCAAGAAATGCTTGCCATATGGTTTGATCGTTCTTCCTTTAGCTTTTATTTTCAAGTCTTAGGATAGTCCCTTCATCTCCTCCCATCTTCTTCAATTTTCAAATCTTCTTCCTATTTTCAAAATCTTCTTTGTTTTCAAACTTCAAACATTTTCTCAATTAAACCTTGACTTCGGTCATGTGCTTTTACCTTTTCATTTCATTTCCTTAAATAAATGCTAAACCACATAAGCATATCGAAACTTTCTTTTCAAAAACTTTAAAACCTTCAAAACTCATTCAATTGTTTTTGTGCCCTCGTGCACGTTTCCTTTTTAACCTTTTTTTATGTTTAGATATGATTCATTCTTTCTAGCGGAATTATTCGCTAAAGAATGACGACTTATCTCTACATTTTTAAAATTAATTCAACTCATTTGTCTTTTCACAATTTGTACCATGAACTATGGGGTTTTGATCCCGTATTGCACTTTGTGGGTACGTAGGCATGAGACGTTCGTCTCTTCAAACACCTAAATCTTAAAAAACATTCTTCTTCTCATCTCTTCAATCTTTTTTCAAGCAAACCATTTCAAACCAAAAATGCAGTAAATATTTCAAAGGGTTCCCGTGGAGTACCACGGACATGTCGGGTGCTTAAAACCTTCCCGATTTGTAACCAATCCCCTTACCCGTTCTCTGTTTGTTTCTTTTAGCTTTTGCTTTTAGATTCATTAGGCTTTCTTCATTCTTTTTGCATTTTTCCTTTTGGAAATAAATAAAAGCGCGGTGGTGACTCTGTGTACATTGAGTGAAGTTAATCAATAGCTTACACTCATGATTTTACCGCTACAGCAACTAAGAAGGGTAACCCTAGAAGGTGCAGATGGCGATCGTATAACGACTGACTTACGTGTGTGAATGAAGTGTATTAATTACAATTATTTTATCTTTTGAAATTAGTGATTAAACAATTGATTTTATCTTGTTATACAATCCTATTATTCATACATCTAACGGTTATAAGGTGTAAAAAGTAAAAACTCTAATTAAACTATTACAAGGTTTTGGGAGAGTTACATAATTAGAAAATCCTTGCAGAAAATAAAGTGCGGAAAGAATAAAAATTCCTACGCTATTACATCCTATAGGAAGTTACAATATTTAGGAAAATCGTGCGAGAAAAGTAAATCTAGCTATTACAAGGCTTTGTGCATCCTATACCATTGTTCTAGGAATTATAAATGACAAAGAAAGTAAAATCGAGAAAAAAGAATTGGAGAGAGAGAAATATTTAATATTTGTTTAGTGAAACTAATTAATTGATTTTTTTATGAATAATTTATTTTATGAAAAGGAAAGAAATTTAAATCTAATTAATCATTAATTTAAAAAATATTCTTTTTTGTACTTTAGGATTTTAAAAAAAAAGATGATTATTTTTATTATTTTAACTTTTTTAATTAATTAGTTTCTAACGATGTTGGATCGTTGAAAATTTACAAAAAATTAAAGTGATATACAAATTGCTACCGCATAGGCGGTCATCACAACTGGATCGGATAAACGTAAATGTCACGCCTCATGCACATAAATATGCGAACGGCGTATCGACACGGTTTATCCAAACAAAGTAAAATAAATTATAAAGAAAACTATATATATATATATATATATATATATATATATATATATATATATATATATATATATATATATATAAACTAACGAAAAAGAAACAAAAAATAGTAAGAAATATATGTTAAAAACAAAGTGACGTTAGTATATTAAAAAAAGTGAGTTAGTATATATATATATATATATATATATATATATATATATATATATATATATATATATATATATATATATATATATATATATATATATATATATATATATATATATATATATACATATATATACATATATATATATATATATATATATATATATATATATATATATATAAAACAATATATAAGGACCTTCATATCGATATGAATAAGATGACCTGCATATTACACGACCTGCATATTAGTGTGACCAGTTAAGATTAATGTATGATCCGCCGGTTTGGTTCTTTCTATTCTCTGTTTTGTTTTTCAGTTTTGTTTCTCCCTGAGGCAAGAATTTTTTTCGTCCTTGAGGTTGGTGAAGGTCATGAGTTTATATAGGAGAAGAAAATAGGTTTAAAAAGTTGGGCTTTTTTTATGGATTTGAAGTTGCTTGTGGAGGAAGTTAGGAAGTTACCATTTTGGTCAAAATTTAGTATTACGACATACTGTTTTGGTTTTGAACATAATTGGATCCTTATAATGATCATAAACATCAAATATTTGATCCTAAAACAGTCCTAAGATTAAATATTTGATTTTTTAATATTTATCTTAATTAAAATTGAATTTAAATGAATTAAATCCAATATAATATAAAATAAATATAAAGAATCATATATTATGATCTATGGGTCTTGCATGATCTTATAATTGAGTTTGGGTTAGAAAAATATGGGCCCATTTGGAAGAAACTTGAGTTTTGGTCATTATTTGCTTCATACACCTCCTCAAAATTTCCAAATTTTGACAATGCACAACTCCCTAAATTTTAAGGCTATAAAGGTGTTCTTAGACTTTTTAGAAAGATTATAGTGTCCTCTAACCAACCTTTTTGGTCCCATGTCCATATCTTTTACCATTTTCAAATTATGAGCTTTGGAAAAAGTTGGCTTTTAAAAGAACCTATAATGTCTTAGCTCATACCTTCCAAATGAAGTATTTTTAGGGTTGACTTGTGAGACACAAAGTTGTATATAATTAAATTTCCTTCAAAATGAACTTTGGATGGGAAATATTTGATGAAGTATGTGAAAGTTATGGTTGGTCAAAGTTCAGTTGACTTTTCCTATGAAAACCCTAATTTAGAAACTCCTGATTCTCGATGATCTGAAATTTCTTGATGAATCATGATCAACCCTTGATAAAATGATTAATTTTACTTCATAATCTTGATGTTGGTAAAAATCTTGAAGTTTGACTTTAATTTGATCACAGTTGACCTCAGTTTGACTTTATAACCAAGTTGACTGATTTTTGAATATCTGATCATTTGACTGTTCAAACTTATTGGGAAAGCCCTGAAACATGACATGGGGATTCTTGAAGGCATGTGGGATGTTATGAAGTTTAGTTGAAGCCTTGGAAGTCCATTTAGCTTGGATAAATTGAAAACCCTAGTTCTGGATCCATTGTTCAAGAGGAGGCTTTGTCTGATGAAACCTTCAATCCATTTGACCAATTGTGAACCTTGTGAACCTTGAGAGAACTCTTGGGACACATTGCTTTGATTGTGGGAGGGAAAATTTTGGGGTACGACAAGCTCAATCAGGGGAAAATCATCTTCAAACAGCTTAATCAGGGGCAAGCAAATAAGGAGCAAATCTTCCTATCTTTACTCCCCAGCTGAACAAGCAGACCTTGTCAGACGTTGGCAATCATTCAAAGAAAAAGCAGTCTTCATGTGTCAATCAAATCGCTTCACTCATCATCAAGTGACTAAACTTGGAGCATCTAGATCCATCTTCTGACCACACATCGTCGAAGATCGAGTGTCAGGGAACCAAACTCTTCCATCCACCCAAAGTCCAATTATCATTGGCAACTACCAGACCAAAAATCCACCAAGCTGACACCTTTCATCATTCCAATCGCTCATATGCATCATTATGCATCATCAACACCTCATATGCATCATTATGCATCGTCTTCACCATACATATCCTTTGCATATAATAAACAAATTAGACTTTTTCATATTCCCCAACATTTACATTTCAACTTTCATTTTAGTGCATAAACATTTGCATTGCATTTCCATCATTATGGAATACCATTTGAAAATCAAACAAGCATACATACATAAGTCAGGATCCAGGATCAATCGAAGATTTCAGGCCTCTCCTCAGTAATTCCAGTGGGCGCTCCCCATGGAATGTTTTCTCTTCAACCTTTTGTCGATAAAGGTGTTCTCCTCAGCAAGTCTAGTGGGTGTTCCCCATGGGACTTTTTATCTTTGTTGAAGCTCAGTTTCTCACTTTTTCAATTTATTTCTCCAAGCAAATTTTTTACCAAGTGTTATTCAGTGGTTGTCCCCTATTGGATAATTTTCCTTAACCTTTTGTTGATCTCCCAAGCAATTTTACTCATTATACTAGTTCTCCTCAACCAGGTCGCCATACAATCCTTTTGGTTGTAGCGATATTTATTTTTCAGTTACTCGGTTGTTCTTTTGGTGGAGGGGGTCATCATATCATCCTTTTGGTGGTAGCGATAATTAATTTTCAGTCACTCGGTATTCCTTTTGGTGATGGGGGTTGTCTTATCATCCTTTTGGTGATAGAGATTATTAAATTTTCAATCACTCAGTTTTCCTTTTGGTGATGGGGGTCGCCATACCATCCTTTTGGTGATAATGATTATTTTAATTTTCTATCACTCGACATCCAGATCGATCATCGAAGATCGAGTGTCGGGGTTGCCTTATCATCCTTTTGGTGCTAGCCGTTATTTTAATTTTCTGTCACTCGGCATCTGGATCGCTCGTCGAAGATCGAGTGTCGGGGTCGCCTTATCATCCTTTTGGTGGTAGCGATTATTTAATTTTTTGTCACTCGGCATCCAGATCGATCGTCGAATATTGAGTGTCGGTGTCGTCTTATCATCCTTTTGGTGATAGCGATTATTTTAATTTTCAGTTACTCGACATCCAGATCGATCGTTGAAGATCGAGTGTCGAGGTCGCCTTATCATCCTTTTAGTAATATCGATTTATTTATATTCAGTCAACCTGTTTCTTTTTTTTTGTGTCACCCATCTTTCCAGTTTTAATTGTCAGCTCTTGTCATTACATTTTCTTTCTTTTGGATAAATTCAGAGTCTTTTAATATCTAATTGTCTTATACCTTGGAAGTATGAACGCGAGCCGGTTCAACTTACTCGGTTTAAGCCAATTCGATAGGGGCAACTATCATACCCCAAATTTGTCCTACCTGTATCATTTTATTTTATATCTAACCATATTCAAAAAATCCAAAAAAATATGTCTTTTTTTTCTTCAGGGTTTGTGCGAGAAATCGAGGTTTATTTTGAGGTTATCGAGTGCGTGTGTGTGCGGTGTGTTATGTGAAAGCTTTTGTATAATTATCCTATCATTTTCCATTAATCACTTTCATCACAAAATTTTAAAAAAAAATGTATATTTCCTCATTATTCCTTTTTATTTTATTTTCTATTCATAATCATATTTTTACTATTTTTCAACTGTCATCACCTTTTTTTATTATTATTATAAATTCCTTTTTTATTATTATATTTTTTATCTATTATTATTTTTATTCTCTTCATTATTATTTCTATTATTATTTCTATTATTTTCATTATTATTATTATTATTATTATTACCAAATCATCACCCCATATTATTAAATTCATTACTTCATGATATTTTTGAACCCATTATTTTTTTTATTAGTTCATTTAACATTTTTCTATACAAAAAATTAAAATTTTGATTGTTATTACTATTATTTTATTTTTATTTCTTAACTTATTACTACAATTTTTATTTTTCTATAGTTTTTAATTATTACTTTTATTTTACCATCATTATATTATTATCATTATTATTATCATTCTAATTATTATTAAACCATTATTATCATCCAATTTTATTATTATCCATAATTTTATTTTTATATTCATTTTTCATTATTATTATCCAAATTTATTTTTCATTATTATCCATAATTCGATTTTAATATTCATTATTATTATGCATATATCCAATTACCTTTTTCCATTTTCTAAATATCTAGTTACAAATTTAAATTTTCTTTTCTTATTCCTAATCATTTTTTTCAAATTTACTTCCAATGTCATCTTAAATCATTGTAAACACCCCAAATTTGCCCTCACCCATTCACACCATGGCTTGTGATCATTTCATATGCATAAACTCAATCATAGTATCTCATACCACATTTTTGATTCACTGCATTGGTTCAAAGTCATCTGCATCTAGGGTTTGTGATCTTGGCAATCCAAGAGCTTCTTGAGCCACTCCAAAGGCCATCAATCACTTCAAAGGGGTCCATGTATGTTCAAGCATCATATTATGTCCCCTCAAAGTCAAGAATATCAAAAAAATCACAAGAACTGGAAATGGCATAGAAGCAGAGCCAGGTTTGACTGCACAGTTGACCTAGAATTAGGGTTTTGGTTTCAGAGGCCATCTGATCAAGAGTTGACCTAGAATTAGGGTTTTGGTTACATTGGTCTCTATATGGTATAGGGAGTATGCATATCAATTTTCATGAAGAAATTCCATGGGGAAGTCATCTGATCAAGAGTTGACTTTTCAAGCAAGTCAGTGCAAAATCAGGGCATCTGAGGCCCCCAATGACCCAACCAAAGGGTGTTCTTCATCATTTTGATTGTATATGATCTTTATTTGATCATAGAAGAAGTTGGAAGTTCACAAAATCGAAGAATTTCAAGTCTTTTGCAAAGTTGACTTTTTGGGAAAGTTTGACTTTTGATGAAATTGCCATTTTAGGAACCTTTTTCAACCTTTACTTTTTGATTCAAAAATGCTTCAAATGGAAAACTTTGGTCATGAAAGTTGTAGAATGGATCATTCCCTTTTCAAAAAGTACAAGAACATGACCTAATTCATTTTGGATCAAAAGTTATGGCTTGTCAAAGTTGGCAAAAATCACAAAATTTGAAGTTTTCTACCAAAGAGGCAAAGTTGCAAATTCACTTGTCAAGGCAAATTGAGATATCAAACAAAATTCTAATCTTCACACAAACATGTACCAAGACCTAAAAGTCAGATTGCACCAAAGGATCACTCATTTCTATGGCTTATGGAGCAAGATTTCTCAAAGGAAGCAAAAGTGAGGCAAGTTGCAAAAACTCACTCAAGTGTGAATCCACTTGCTTGCTGACTCCACAAACAATCCAAGGGCTCTCCACACATCTTGCTGCGCAGGACACCCCATATGTCCTTGGATAGCAAGTGGCCCATGCTTCTCTTACACAAACTTGACATTTTGGCAACTTGAGCCATACCAATCACTAAAGCACACATCAACTCATCTGACCTATCACAATAGTTTATGCAAACAAAAAGCAAGCCAAAGCACATAACAAGACACTCTGATCTTGCCCATAGCCATAGTTATCAAAAATCTCCCCCATTTGCAAGAGCCTTCGAAACACTCAGTACAAACTACAAACATACAAACCAACTTCACAAACATACTCAGCACACTTCCCTGATCACAAAGCACCCATCACCATAGCCTAAAACTCCCTGAATCACAAACACGATTTCCACCCCACCTTGAACAGAACTTATGCCATCTCTCAAACCACCCATTATAAACTTCAAACAAGCATTGAAAGTTTCTCAAGGGGTCTAGTGGAGTTGATTGCAAGCAAGAAACCAGCCAGAAAGTACCAGAAACCAAAGCTTCAGTTCAGGTAGCCATCTCAAACTTTTTTTCCAGAAACATGTTTTTAAGTTCCTAGATGATTCTCTATGCTCCACTGATCATGTTGATATGTTTTGTTTCGAAAATGATTGAGTATTGAGTGTGTATGTTGCTTCTGAAACTTTTCTGACCTAAATGCATTTTGCTTCGATTCATGGATTTGATGATGGATAAATGAATTTTGATGGCTGATTCTTGTTGGGGTTGGGGAGAGGATCATTTCTGGAGAGTTTTAGGGCCTGGGGATGTGCATTAAGAGAGATAGCTTGAGTGGCTGGCCGGAGAAGACGACCGGAACAGTGTTTCGGTCGTCTGAAAGTCATTAGGGTTTGATTAATTAGGGTTAATCATAATTATGTGAATTTGAATCTCAGCCCTTGGATATGGCGCCAAGTCAATTCGCGCGCGTGTAGGTTTAAATGTTGGCCTTTAATCTTGCTGACTTTTCTCTTTTTCAGTTTAATTTCTTTTTTATTTCATTTAAATGCATTTGTTTTCTACATTTTATAAAAAATAGCAAAACACCTTTAAAAATTCTGAAAATTTTTGTGCAACCTTTTATTAATTTTCAGAAACCAAAAACATTTTTATTTTTATTTTTTGCATTAAAAAATATTTTTAAATCATTTAAAAATACTTTTAGGTATTTAAAAATCACCAAAAAATTCATGAAACCTTTAAAAACATTTAGAAACATTGTCCAACCCTCAAACCAAATTTCTTTTTTGATCTTGGTGTCTTTTGACAATTTTGCATGGAATTAATTTCATTTCAAGGCAATATTTTGATCCAAACTTCCAAAATTCATTTCTGCCTAACCATTGAGAGTTGGACTTTGATTCTTTTTGCATTGTGTCTTGCATATCATGTAGTTTGTAGGTTTAAATTGGCATGATTTGATTTTGCATTTTCAATTTGTTTGACATTTTTCTTGACAAGGTGCCTTAAAACCCTAGCATACTTAAGAAATTCATAACCCTCATTAGGCTAAGAGTTAGAACCCCTCCTTTGGGCAGTGAGTTTGTATAGGTTTAGGTTTCCTTTGAATGCATTTTCAATTTTTTATCTTGATGTTTGCTTCTGGTTTTGGTTTTTGTTTGGTGCATTGATCATAAACCCTAATTTGGGCTTCCTTTTGCATTCATCTTGCATTTGTTTGCATACCATGACTTGCCATGACATTTTATGCATCCATTTGATTCATGTTGTATGCCTTTTGCATTCATCTTGCATTTGTTTGCATCTTGCATTTTCCATGTTGTATGCCATTTGTACTTCATAACTTTTCATGTATGATCATGGTTCTAAGCATGCTTCTCTTGCATCCATATGTTCATATGATCATCTTCATGTCTTGATTCATGTTTACATCATCTCATAGCATCATTAGCATCATGTGTATGCTTCTGGTTTTGATTTGCATCATGTCATTTCATCTCATCTTGCCCTGCATTGCATTCCTTTCATTAACTTTTCAGGTGGTAAGTAACTTTGAGAAGTGAATTTGCCTTCACTTCTCACAAATTCTTTTCATCTCCTTTGTGTATCATTGCTGCATTTTATCTTATGTTTGAGATTGAGATTGCTCTTTCTTCTTCTTCTTACTTTCTTTCTTCAAGTGACTTGTCTTCTTAAATGAAGCAAGTTACTTTGATTCTCTTTGCTCCTTTCATCTGCTTCCTGGTGGTTCCTCTGAAGATTTCTCTTGTAAACCTCACAAACTTTAGGAACAACCAAGCATGACAATAATTAGGGTTTTGATTCCCATTTAGATTTTACCTTTGTGTCTCATTGAGTCTTCTCTTCTCACCTCATAATCAAGGACTAAACCCTAAAGGCTTTAAGGCTTTGTGATTAAGTTTATGCCTGCATCCTTCTATTAGGATGGAGTGTATAACTTTAATCCTAAGTGTTAGACCCTTAATGTGTTTAACTCCTTTAATCAATCCACTTAATAATTACCAAGACATCAAGCTTGTAACTTGGGCCTTGCATTAGGGTTCTAATTCTTCCTTAATTGGTTAAGAAGGACTAACCCTAGTGTTAATGGACAAGTCCCCCTCAAGTTGTCTTACAAATCATAAAATCCACTTCATCATCTTATCATTAATTAAAATCCATTTAATAAAGGCTTTGTTTTGTCATGGGTTAAATCCCTAATCATGGATTAAGTTGAGGAGCTTTCCTCAGCTTAAACATTCTCATCTATTATCCTTCTATTAGGATGGTGTAATGAGTCTGTTTAATCCCTGATTATGGCTTAATCTCATTACTCAACAATAAACAAAAACACCAAAAACATCTATATAATCACAAGTAGGTTAATGATCTTAATCCTGCATCAAAGGTGATTAAGTGTGAGAAGCTGACTTCACACTTAAGGTATTCTCATTACCCCTAATCAGAGGGATGATGTGATGAGTTTACTAATCCATTGGTTTAGGCTTAAGCTCATTAACTTATGACAAACTTTCAAAAGCAATAAAAGATTGAAAACACAAAAAAATAAACAATAATCGTCTCCTCCGGGATTCTTTTCTCACCTCATTCACTCATAAACGAGAACTTTCTTTTTCCGTCTAATGCAAGACAGTTAGCACCTGAGCCAGACAGGTTATACACTTGAGCATAGGCAAGTAAGTAGTTCACAAGTCAAATCATTTTTCAGTCTCTTTGGGTCGAACTACGGTGTTCTGACTTCCTCATTGCATGAGAGGATACGTAGGCATAACTTAACAGTTATCGAACAAAAGTCTCTGTATATTCCCCCTATTTCCAGCATTATTTTCTTAGCCTCATGACCTTGAGCATTTCATCTTTGTTCTTACACTGACACTTCACTTACACACTTCACTTCTCTTACACTGACACCTGTACATCCTTTTCCAGCTCTTTTATACACAAATTGCACTGACACCACCCCTTTAAAACACAAATCTTTTAAGCGTGGATCCCGTCGAGTACGACGGACAATCTGGGTGCTAATACCTTCCCAGGTTGTAACCAACCCCCTTTCTCAGTCTCTCTGGTTCGCAACCGTCTTATCCATACCTTTCTAGGTCTATGCAGCATTACCTTTCCTCCGGGATAAAAATGCCTAGCTGGCGACTCTATTCATTCCCTGTGAGTTCACTCCTGTGTGTTCTCACATCCCTCTTTCGCCGATCGTTCGCGTCTGTACCCTTATTGGGGCCATTCCCATTTATCGGGACCGACAGCTTGGCGACTCTGCTGGGGACCCTTATACTGTAACCAGGGCTTCTGGTTCTTTTTGTGGGTTCCTTCTAGCGCTTGTTTGATTTGTGTTTACTAGGGTGTTATGTGTTATCTGTGTTTGTACATTTTGTTTTGTTTATTGATTTATGTACAGTTTGTTTACTGCTTTCTTTACAGCTTTATATACATCATACTGTCATACTGTTCTGGCTATATCTGTTGTTCCTGTTTTGGTGGGTGGGGTTCTATTGAGAGTTGAGGTCCTATACCTGGGACCTGAGTGACACCTAGGCTAGAGTGGTTCATGTTCTTTCCCATTCCATTTCGGTCTGGTGCGGGAATATGAAACATGGTTCAGATATGGGTTTCTTCTTGAGAACTCTGTGCTACAGATTTCCTGTAGTGCTAGGGCTATCTGGGAAGCCTGCTAAGTCTGGATGACCTTTATTATGACCTTCAGAAACTGAGGTGAATTAGAGGAGGATCTTTTATGGTTATTGTAAACACTGTACCTCCGGGTTAGAAGTGTTTACACTTCTCATAACTGATCCAAGTCTGAGGATCCTTGTTTTAGAACATCACCTGTGAGGGGGTTGGGCTGTTTACAGGTTTGCAGGTACCCATGACCTCAGCATACCCTGTTACTTTGTTTTGATTAAGAGTACTCCATTTTGGAACAGTTCTTGTGATTTTAACCCTAGACATGTGACTCTTTATTTGAGTCCCCCACCTTGGTTACTGGACTTATGAACCTCCTCTGGATTTCTTGAACATACATGGACCTATATCAAGACAGTTAATCAGATTCAGCTTGACCACAAACCCTTGCATATCATTTGCATACATCATCATTGCATCATTTGACATTTGCTTATTTGTTTTTCAGGGTATCCATATTATATTTTGGCTTGGTTTTGACCCCTTCATCTGCATAGACCTATCTTCACCAGTATCTGCTTCAGCTGTTCCTCATTAGCTACCTACTTCAGTCACCTGCATCACCAGTCTCAGCCTGTCAGTGGCCCATCTTCTAGTATCAGTCATCATCATCAGCATCTGTTTCAGCTTTTCTTCAGCAACATAGCACCCAAGAAGAGCAACATCTCCTATCATTTCTTTGAGCATGATCTAGCTGGCATCAGGAAGGTCCAGGCCCTGATTACTCCAGACCATATACCACTATTCAGAGAACATTATGGAGGCATCCTTGATGTGGTTATGGATTTGGACCCTTCCCAGAGGAGCTTGATTCATACTTACCTGCAGTTCTATGATCCCCCTCTGAGGTGCTTCACCTTCCAGGATTTTCAGTTGGGACCCTTGTTGGAAGAGTATTCATCACTGATTGGTGTACCTATCAGGGGTGGAGTCCCCTTCAACCCTGAGATGGCTTTTCCTAGTAATTAAGAGGTGGCAAAGGCATTGTATCTGGAGCCAGTTCTGATTGGGCAGAACATGACAGCCAAGGCTGGAATCTCTGGTCTACACTTGGATTTCTTGACCTCTCAGGCTATTCTGAAGGCCTCCTTGGGGGAGTGGAAGGCAGTATGTGCATTATTAGCCCTCAGCATATATGGGGTTATATTATTTGCATATGAGCCTAAGTTTATTAGCAAGAATGCAATCCATCTTTTCATTCTGAGGAACCCAGTGCCCACCTTACTGGGAGATCTCTACTACTCTGTCCACCAAAGGAATGAAAAGCAAAGGGGAAGATTGGTGAGATGCTGTGCTCCCTTATTCCATACCTGGTTACTCAAACACCTGCCCAAGACTGATGCATTCTTGAACCCTCACCAGCAGAAGAATTGGGCTAGGAGGCTTGTTGCTTTGACCTCAGATGATATCAGGTGGTGCACTCAGAGCACTAAGGGCAAGGACATCATTACTAGCTGTGGGCAGTTCCCTAATGTAACCCTGATAGGAGTGAAGGGTTGCATCAACTACAACCCTCTGCTATTTAAAAGACAACTGGGCTATGCATTGGTCCACCCTCCTAGAGTACAAGATCTAGTTGAGACCCTTTATTGTGAGATCAAGCCTAATCTGGCTATTGTCAGGCAAGCATCCTGGGCTTGGGACAATGTCCAGACTAAAGGGATGGCTATTCTTGGGAGATGCAACAATGTGGCCTCAGCTCAGTATTATGAGTGGTCACATGCCAGGTCTCAAATTTCTGGGATGCCCTTCACCATTGAAGATGTACCTGGGCCCTCCACAGCACCACCTCCAGCCACTGTCAGTCTGGAAGAGTTTGAGAAGCTAAAAGAGAGGAATGAGAATTTGTCTGAAGCCTTGAAGAGAACCCTCTGGGAGAGGAGTGATGGTCGTCTAGACATTGAAAGGTTAGAAAATCTTAAGGTGGAGCATCTAGCCAGGATTGAAAAGTCAGAAGACTACATCAAGAAGTCAAGGGCTGGAGAACAGATTTTGAAGAATTCCTGCAAAGAGGCCCAGTTCCAGAGAGCTAGGACTGATCTTTATCTGAAGGAGAGCCAAGCTAGGTGGGTCAGGATCACTGAAGCTCGCACTCAGGAGGATAACAGAACCCAGGACAAGATTGAGCAGTTGGAGGCTAATGCAAAAGAGCAACAGGAAGCCCTGGTAGCAGCCCAGAGAGAGATCTCAGAGCTGAAGATTAGGGCTGGTGTGAAGAGGTCAAAGGACCAGGGCAGACACAAGAAGCTAACCACTGCCATCACCACCAGGAATCTTCTCATCAGGAACCTCACGGAGCATCCAGCTAATCCTGTGACTGAAGCACTTTTGAAGGAAGTCCAGGAGGATAAGTTTGGTCTTGGTGTCTGACTTTTGCTTGTTGTTGCTTTCATTTCATGTACTTTTCTTTTATGTTGTATTTTTGACCCCTCAGAGGGCATGTATTGTAAAAAAAAAAAAAAAAAAAAAAAAAAAAAAAAAAAAAAAACAAACTATGTATGTTTTTTCCATTTGTAATATATTCATTAGTTTGTTTCATCTGAGTTCTTTTTCTCTCAAGCAACATCAAAGCACCTTCCTCAGGGGTCTGGAAAGGTCAAAACCATATGCCAAGCCGGATACCTTGGAAACAAATAGGCATACTGCATTGCATACTAACTTTTGTTTTGTTTTGTAGGTTTTTGTTTTGCTGTTACTAACTCTGTGTGATTCAGGAACTATTGCTCGACGTCGGGTGTTCCCACTCAACCGTCCACACAGATATCCCACCCGCAACAACCTTCCGGGCATACAAATGGACCAAGTATAGCAGGACCTTACAGAGGTCAGGACTCAAATGGCCAATGAGAGACTGGAAATGAAAAATCATATGACCCAGTTTATGGAGGTGATGAATGGATTGGCACAGAGCCAAGAGAGATTAAGGGCACTAGTAGAAAGGCAGACCCAGGAGGAACCCCATCTAGGGACTGGGGGGACAAGCAATAATGAGAGGGTTCAGCCTCATGTTAATCCTCCAGTCTATGGACCCCACCTTCATCCAGAGATCAACATCCCTGCTAATGTGCAAGGGAATGCCACTTCAGGCAGAGTATTACAGGAAGACCCCCAGGAAGATCAGTTCACAGTGATGGGAGATGGGGATGAAGCTTATGACAGAAGGCTAGATGAAATTGCTGAAAAATTGAGATCCCTGGAGTCCCAGAATTCCTTGGGCTTTGATGTTATGGACATGGGTCTAGTGGACGGGGTAAGGATTCCACACAAGTTTAAACCTCCGTGCTTTGAGAAGTACAACGAAACTTCCTGTCCACTAACCCACTTACAATCCTTTTTGGGGAGGCTGAAGGCATATACCATGGATGAAAAGCTATGGATGTTTTATTTTCAAGATAGCTTAACAGGAGCTTCAAGGGAATGGTACTCTCACTTGACTAGAGCAACCATTAGATGCTGGAAGGACCTGGTTGAGGCCTTTATCAGACAATACCAGTACAACTTGGATATGGCTCCCAACAGGACCCTCCTGATGGGAATGTCTCAATCATCCAGGGAAAGCTTCCGGGAGTACGCCCAGAGGTGGAGACAGCTTGCTGCTGCTGTCCAGCCACCCATGTCAGAGAGGGAAATGGCTGATATGTTTATGAACACCCTCCAAGGGACATACATTGACAGGCTAGCTGCCTTTTCTTCCACTAGCTTTGCTGACGTGGTCATAGTCGGGGAAAGAATTGAGAGCCTATTAAAGATGGGAAAGATTTCTGACAATGGTGCGAGCTCGTCCAGCAACCCCAGAAAACCTTTTGTAGGTCCAAGAAGAACTGGTGAGACCAATGCTATTCAGGCCAGCAGGGGCAGACCACAACATGTTCATAGGTCAGTGGCAGCAGTCACCATTCCCTCTCTACTTCCTCAGCAACCAGTATATCAACCACAGCAACAAACCCATTACCAGCAACAAACTCAGTACCCTCCTCAGAGAAACTACAACAACAACAACAGTCAGCAAAGACCATCTCAGGCCAATAGGGTAATTGATCCGATCCCTATGCCTTATACCGCTTTACTGCCACAGCTCCTGAAGCTCAACCTGGTTGAGTTAAGGCGTTGGCACCACCAGATCCTTCCAGTTTGCCAAGAAATTACGACGCCAACGCCAGATGCACTTTTCATTCTAACGCACCTGGCCACAGTACAGAGAAGTGCAGAGCTTTACAAATGAAGGTGCAAGACCTGGTAGATTCTAAGGCTCTAAACTTTGCACCCCCGCCAAATGTTAACAAAAACCCTATGCCCAACCATGGAGGGCCCAGAATCAATGCTATTGAGGAAGATATGCCGTCTTTCTCTATAACCAGTGTTGGGCAGATCCGGACACCCCTGGTAGAGATTAAAGCTCAACTCCTTGAATGCCAGATATTCCCTGGGTGTGAACTTGGGTGCGGTTATTGCAACATTTCGGTAAATGGATGTGACAACTTAAGAGGCGGCATAGACAGTCTTATCCAGAATGGTCTACTTCAAATCACAACATCAATACCTTCAAATCCAGCAATATCTCCGACAACAGTTCCAGAGTCTCCTACAACTGCAACAACAATTATTCCAAACAATTCTTCAGTTTCATCGACAAATGCTTCAAATATCACTTCAACAAGTCAGACATCAGCAAACATCTCTTCTACAACGTCAGCACCCCTCTATTCAGAATCTTCTCCTACAACACCAGCAAACATCTCAGCAGTCACTATTTATTATGATCCGTCAAGTATTCCTCCGAACAATAATTTTCAACAGCCAACAGTGGCGTCTCCTGACATATCACCGGTCACTATCTACTATGATCCACATACTATTGCAACACCCTCCTCTGCTGCAGTCAGCCCGGTTACCATCACGGTACCTGGGCCTGTTCCGTATGAAAGCAGTAATGCCATTCCTTGGCATTATGGCTCTGACCTGTACTGCGAGGGGCAGAAAATCACTCTTGAATCATCAACTTCTTCACCACAAATAGACAATGTGGGGGGAGGCGGAGGCTTCACTCGAAGCGGACGTCTTTTTTCCCCACAAATTCCAAGACCCATTGCTGAAGCAGAAGCTGCTGCCAAGGCAAAAGGGAAGAGCATGGTGCAAGAAGAACAAGTTGCTAAAGAAGTTTTAAAGACCCCTTTTGATCAAGAGGTTGATGAATTCATGAGAATCATCAAGAAAAGTGATTACAAGATAGTGGACCAGCTTCACCAGACACCTTCCAAGATCTCCATTTTATCATTGCTAATGTGCTCCAAGGCTCATCGGAACGCACTATTAAAAGTCTTGCACGCAGCTTATGTGCCAGAGGAGATTACTGTCAATCAGTTGGAAGCTGTAGTTGGAAATGTTAACGCTAGTCATGGACTAGGATTTACCAACACTGATTTGACAACGGAAGGCCACAATCACAACAAGGCTTTGCACATTACCTTGGAGTGTAAGGGTGCAGTTCTTTCTCATGTATTGGTGGACACAGGGTCATCCCTCAATGTCTTACCTAAGAAAGCCCTTGTGAAGCTGGAGTATGAAGGATTGGCATTACGCCCCAGCAACTTGGTAGTAAGAGCCTTTGATGGTTCTAAGAGATCAGTTCTGGGAGAAATTGAGTTGTCTATAACGATTGGCCCACAGACTTTCAAAACGACCTTCTTCGTGATGGATATACAGCCTGCCTACAGCTGTCTATTGGGTAGACCATGTATACACGCCGCTGGCGCCGTGACCTCAACCCTTCACCAGAAGTTAAAATTCGAGTGGGAGGGCCAAGTCGTTACTATTTGTGGAGAGGAAGATATTTTTGTTAGCCATCTGGCTACATACAAATATATTGAGATGGATGGGGAGATCCATGAAACCATGAGTCAGGGATTTGAAGCCCTAAACATTAATGAAGCATCTGCTGTACTTGGGACTTCCATGACATCCTACCAGCAAGCCAGGAAGGTTGTTGAAGAGGGGAATGCTCAAGGCTGGGGCAAGCTGTTGCCTGTGGAGAGGAAAGAGGACAGATTTGGGTGGGGTTACAAACCAACTCAACAAGATCAAGCAGAGGCTGCTAAGAAGCCCAGTTTTGTTAGTGGGGGGATGCTCACCCCTGATGCTATAAACAACTTGGAAGATGAGTCGGAAGATGAGCGCAACCTGGAGAGCTGGATACGTCCAAGGATCCCGGGGAGCCGTATCTCAAACTGGTATTCCCAGGAAATTATAAGGGTTACTCCTGCAGAGTAATTATTATTTCCTGTATATTTTAAGCATGCATCAAGTCTTGCATCTTGCCCAAGATGACAAGACTCATTTTGTAATCGGGCCATCTGTAATTTTGTGCAAACAGATCAATCAATGATAATCAGACATCTTTTGCAAATGAGTCTTTTTCTTTTCTGCTCACTGTTTTTCATTTTTCTTTTTGTACAAAAATAAATGGCAATGTTTTCAAAATGATGAACTTCATTTCACTTTTTCTAAACAAGATTAAAATCAATCACTAAAATGAACAAATTGAACCCTTGCAGAGAGTGCCTTCCAGACCGCACCGACAACAGCACGGCTATGACTTCGTATGACTTTGACAATCCAATCAATCAAGCTGATGAAGGGGTTGAAGAAGATTACGAGCTACCTGAAGAGCTAGCCAGGTTGGTAAGGCAAGAGGAGAAGGTTATCACTCCTCATCAGGAGGAGATTGAAATAATTAATCTTGGTACGGATGAAGACGTGAAAGAAGTTAAGATTGGGGCCTGCCTACAAAACTCAGTGAAAGAACAACTGATTGATCTGCTTCGGGAGTATGCGGATGTGTTTGCTTGGTCTTACCAAGACATGCCAGGGTTGGACACCGATATCGTCATGCACAAGCTGCCATTAAAAGAAGACTGCCCGCCAGTAAAACAGAAGTTGCGCCGTACTCGCCCAGATATGGCAATGAAGATCAAAGAAGAGGTACAAAAGCAGTGGGACACCGGGTTCCTTGCTGTAACTAGCTATCCACCGTGGGTTGCTAATATTGTACCTGTGCCTAAGAAAGATGGCAAGGTGAGGATGTGTGTGGACTACCGGGATCTGAACAGAGTCAGCCCGAGAGATGATTTCCCTTTACCTCACATTGATGTATTGGTTGATAATACGGCTCAGTTCTCGGTATTCTCCTTCATGGACGGATTTTCAGGATACAATCAGATCAAGATGTCACCTGAAGACATGGAGAAGACAACTTTCATCACACCCTGGGGCACGTTTTGTTACAAGGTGATGCCATTCGGACTGAAGAATGCTGGTGCAACGTATCAACGGGCTATGGTAACATTATTCCACGATATGATCCATAAGGAAATCGAATGTTACGTGGATGACATGATTGCCAAGTCCCTCACGGAAGAAGACCACCTGGTGAATCTGTTGAAGTTATTCAAGCGTATGAGGAAATACCAACTAAAGTTGAACCCCAACAAGTGCACATTCGGGGTGCGATCTGGTAAGCTGCTAGGCTTTATTGTAAGCGAGAAAGGGATTGAGGTTGACCCTGATAAAGTCAAAGCCATTCAAAAAATGCCTGCACCAAAGTCTGAAAAAGAAGTTCGAGGGTTTCTAGGTAGATTGAACTACATTTCCAGGTTCATATCTCACCTTACTGCAACCTGTGAACCCTTGTTCAAGCTGTTAAGAAAAGAACAGACGGTCAGGTGGAACGAAGACTGCCAGAGGGCTTTTGACAAGATCAAAGAATACCTGTAAGAACCTCCAATCCTTATGCCTCCGGTTGAAGGAAGACCTCTGATAATGTACTTGACAGTATTAGAGGAGTCAATGGGGTGTGTGATGGGCCAGCATGACGAGTCTGGTCGAAAAGAGTATGCAATATACTACCTGAGCAAAAATTTTACCGACTGTGAACAACGTTATTCACTGCTCGAGAAAACTTGCTGTGCTTTAGCGTGGGCTGCTCGCCGACTGAGACAGTATATGTTGACCCACACCACTTTGTTGATATCAAAAATGGACCCAGTCAAGTGATGGGCTAAAGACGTGTCTAATTATGTGTCTAGCGGTATCTTACTGCAAGTGCACAGCCTATCGAAGTAATATTTAAGATTATAGATCCACAGGGATTCTATGGTTACTTAGTGCTAGATGAACTTCTAGTTTAGCTAAGGCGAATGGTTGTCACGATTTTTTTTTGTTGATTTTAAAATATTAAAGGCGGAATTAAATTTAAGTTTTAATAAAATAATACTAAGGCGGTCGGTATGTAATTATACTAACTTAGGTGGGTCAATCTAACCTAGGCTTATAAAGGTGTTTACTTAATCTATTCGGTAGAGGTTACCAGTTTAAATACCCTCAACTCACACTCTCGTGGTCTTATATCAGATCTTATCCCTAAAGCCCTATGCCTGCTCTCGCTAGCCCATAAGTGTTTAGAGGTAATTTTTGGAAACTAAGTAATTCTAATTTATTTTAAAGCGCTCTCGCTGTGTTTAATTTAAATGCCTAACTTTAGCTATCTGGTTAAAACCTCACACTCTCGTGGTCTTGACCTAACCTAATACTCTTTTCTTACTCTCGTAACGAAAAAGTCTAATTCAATTAAAAAGTATCAGCCAGAATGTTAAGTGATTAATTATTTTTAGCCTATGGTTATATTTTACCGGTTAAGTTTGTTCTAACTACATACCGCCCTAAGGTGTTTAGCTACTCATCGATGTTGAACCAGACAGAGACAGAAAATTAAATAATAAAATACTCATGGCAGAAAAATAAATAAACATTATAAATAATTAAATTGCAATATAATAAAAAACCTGGTTAACAAATATTAGAGCAGACTCCTTCTTCCACAGACCGAAAAGCTTGGAGTTGGCGAAATCGAAAATAACAAAGGCTGAAGGTTTAGAAAAAAAATAAATGTATAACAATTTCCTGATGTTGGAAATTGTTATATGGCGGGTTTGGATACAATAAGAACGAAACAGAAAACTAAAAATAAAGCAGAAATAGAAAGGGTCGTAAAATAGTTCGGCAGAGCTTCCGCAGGAATTCGAATAAAAAATGCTCTGTACATTGTTCATAGAACTTGTACTATTTATAGAATCCTTAATGGGCTGAATTTTTGGACCTTTGTTGCATGGGCCTTGCTGATTTGGTGGATGAAATGTAGGTACGTGGCAACAAAATAGGAGGAACAATCTTCACGTAGTGCTTTGACGTAGTCTGAGTCAAAAACCTAATTTTATCCTTGTCACGGTCGTGACAAGGTCTTCACGTTCGTGTCATGTGGATTTTTAGTGTCACGGTCGTGACCACTCTCTTACGGTCGTGATGGCTCATTTTGGGGTGTCACGGTCGTGACACCCTTGTGACGATCGTGGCTGCAACAAAATATGCAGTTTTGCAGGCTTCTTCATTTCTTCATCTTTTTATGATTGATTTTGTTCCTTTTTCTCTTAATTCATGATTTAGCTCCATATAATGATGTACCTGCAAAATGGTAAGAAAAACTCGAGAAATCGAGTGTTAAAACGGTGATTATGCGATAAAACGTCAATGAAACCTAGCAATATAATCGATACGTTTTCTCGTTATCAAACTTCCCCAAACTTAAACCTTTGCTTGTCCTCAAGCAAATAGTCGGTTGAAAATCGGCGGACAAGATTTTATTCACGCATACTCATAACAAATCATACGATGGATCGTTTTGTCGGATAATCCGGTACTTTGATAGAACACTACCGATACACTAATGACACAAGCAACAAGCTATGTCGTCGACTTCCCGTTAAACGAAACAATCGGCAATTACTTTACGATTTCACCTAGAGTTTTTCGATCTTATTTCGCCCGGTTTCATTCTAGCACAATCACATTAAGCCCTTTGCCTTAGCAAGCACGTAGTGGAGTAGCCGGTTAGCGACTTTGATCCTTTTTGAGCACGGGGTCTGGTACACGAGTGCGGTAACCCTACATATTTTTATCCGATTTGGAGGTTGTGGGGGATCGAGCCGTAGCACGCCCTACCGAGTTCAGAACCAGTACCTCTGAACCAACCCGCAATGGACTCCTTCTCATATTTCTCGTTTCTTATATGCGACCGTGTACTTTGGTGCAGTTTCTTTTCATTTTGCATCGAGATATGAAGGATCATTATTGATTAGGCATCAAACGCTTATATTCATCGGCTCCCCACGTGGTTTGTGTTCAGACGGTGCTGACTGCTAGTATAAACTACTAGGGGTTACTTTTGAACTGAAACTAAAAGTGTACTCGTAATGGTAATCGGAATGGAATCGCTTAAGTAGGAAGTCAAAGGTGTCAAGATTGTATTGGTCTTGTTTAATCGTTCTCAGCTTCCTAATTACGATTTCGTAGGTAAGTCGGGTAATGCGAATAATTAAAGATTTTTTCGGGTATGGCTAAATAAACGGGGAAAATTCGAAACTAAAGAAAATACCATAAAGATTTTGCTCGCTTCATTAACTTACTAAAGGAAATACAACGGAATTTGAAAATACAACGAAATGGAAAAATGCGAAAGGGAAAAATGCGGAAATGAAAGGTACCTCTCCCACACTATATCAGACATTGTCCTCAATGTTGTGATATAAATGCGGTAAAAGTACAGTACAAACGACAAAAACGAGAAACAAACATAAGTAAAACTAGATCTATGGCTACTGAGGACCGCGGGGTCGGCTTCTGGTGCGGGAGCGGCGTCTGGAAGGAGTCGCTTCAGGATCAGAACCGGTGCTGGTGGTCCCAGTGATGTCGATACGCAAGGCTTCTAATTCGCTGAAAATCTCGCCAAACCTCTCATTAGTAGCTGCCTGGTTTGCTGCAATAGTGCCGAGTAAAGCATCGTACTGCTCCTTCTGCCTTCGCTCCAGTGCGGCGTTCATCTGGTTCTGCTGATGAATCGCACGGAGGACGTCCTCAAGAGTGAATTCCTGTGCAGGGGGCTGTCGGGTAGATGTCTCTGGTATATCCTGGACAGGCTCAGCTGCATCCATAGCGTCCTGCATCTCATCCGCAGGGAGATCTGCCTGATCATGGATAGGAGCGTGGTCGGCAGCATCTGGTAAAAGAAAGAGCCAGTTGGCTCGGCTGGATGGGTCGATGCGGTCGCGGGACGGCAGAATGATATGGTGAAATATGGTGCCATGGACAACAGGGCTATACCTGCCATCCTCTCGCTGCGCAATCAGGTGAGCGGACCTGCAATAACTCTTGGTGAGGAATTCTACGGCTAGGTGAGGCTGATTTGCGACCAAGTCACCAAGTCCCAATTGAATGGCAAGGGTGGTGACAATGCCGCCTATGAAGAACGGGGTGGATCCTCTGTGTGCAATAGCCTGGATATGATAAAGCATGAAAGGGGCAGCGTTGATCGGCTCGTCATTAAGAGCGCAGTGTAAGAATAGAAGCTCCTTGGAATTGAGCTTATGGTTGCTTTCTCGAGCGAAGATGGTGTTGCAAATGACTCAGTGGAAATAGCGGATTGCCGGGTTATGAATGTGCGTAGCGTTGAGGCTTTGGAAGGCTGATGCACGGGTATTGGTTAAGTCATGCCATAGAGTGAAAGCGGGTTCACTAAAATTATCGGGCACGCGGCGGTGAGCTTCAGTTCTGTGATCGAAGCCTAACAACTCGGCTATCCTGTCTTGCGAAAGGTTGAACTCTTGGCCATGCAATCTGAATTTTGCGAAACCGGTGAGCTGACTCTGAGAACCGGTACCGGTGATGTAACTGAATGACCTTAAGAACTCCAGTGTCAGAAGCTCGAATGTTGGCTGAGGTTGACTGCAAAGATCCCACAGACCGACTTTTTGAAGCAGGTTCGTAACACTGGCAAGCATTCCGAGTTCCCTCAAACAGACAATGTCGATGTAACGTGTAGGTTGCACACCGCGGTTTTGGAATCGGAGAAATCGTTCTCTCTGAGTTTCTCCAGCATCACCTTCTCTAAAAGTAATAGTATCCATTGCATGCAAGAGCTTAGAGTGAAGAATGAAGATTTGTGATGTTTTGTGAAAAAAATGGTAAAATGAAAGAAATATTGATTCGGGATAAATAATGGAGAGTGAGAATGTGATAGGTTGTGATAATGGGGGGGTTACGGAGGTTATGGAGAAGATGGGTAGTTTTTAGGAAGTTATGGAGGGAGAAGAAGAAGAGGCACGAAGAGAAACAGTTCTGTTTCTCACGATTCCTGTAATAGGGGTTGTCACGGTCGTGACAGGGGTGCGACGGTCGTGACACGCTAAATGAGCGCGTCACGATCGTTAGAGGGGAGTGACGACCGTGAGGGCTTGCTTCGTTGAATAATTTCCAGAAAACACTTTCTCACCTATTTCACATAATTTATAATAATGTTTTTTTTCTTCACTTATCACTCAAATTAAATTTTAAACACCATATAGTATATAATTTCAACACAGTACTTCAATAACTTGCATGGCATGAGAGATTGTATATCATATGAATAAATGCAAGCATAACAGTACATAGAATGAAAAATATATAAATTGCTAAAAATGGAGAAATTTTGGAATTAAAGGTGCATTGCATCAAGTAATTGAAAATGAAATTACATAAATGAAAATACGATACGAAATTGTTTGCGAAAAATAAATCTAACTAGAAACGAAAACAAAGAGAAAAATAAACTAAATCACTTATAACATTTTCAAAAGCGTTTCTTAAAGTCTTCGATTGCGGAGTTCAAGTGATAGAATTGTTCGCAGGTTATGTCAGTCAAACCTATAATGTCCAATCGCATGCTCTTAATGTCTTCTTTAAATAAGTTAATGTCAGTTTGGTAAGCATTGAGAGTGTTCATGATGTTTTGTAAGTTGTTAGCATAATCTCCTTGATTCACTTCAGGGGTTTCATAAACTTGTTCAGTGTAGTCAATGTCATGGTAACCAGGAGGTGTCTCAGGGTCAGTTTCGACATCGGTCATTGTATCATCTTTTATCTTGTAAGACTGAGGTGTTTCAGGAGTGGGTGGATAATCAGGTGGATTTAACTCATAAAGCCAGTTATCCTTATTGTGAACACTTACTCTAGCATGGTTAGGCAATGTGAACAGGGTTACTACCTCGTTCCGGATTAGGTACTCAAAAGGTGGATTTCCTAAATTCCTTATGATATGTCTATTAAAGCAGAAGTTAAGATTCATAGGACGGATGTTACCTAAACGGTTGCACCTGTGCAATTGGTACCTAAGTCCTAAAGCATCAGCAATCATGGTTACAAGACCTCCTACTAATATAGGTAATTCAGGTTCTTCTTGGATATGGGTGAAGGTTTGCATCATGAAAGGTACACCATTAACAGGCTGTCCATTAGTGAAACATGACATAATAAATATCTCATCTTTAGAAACTCCGGTAATGTTTTCTTCTTTTCCAAAGAATGTGTGGGCAAGGAATTTATGGAAGTAACGGAGAGCAGGGTTATGGATCTCATCATTATTCATGCCATTTGGTTCAGGGTGGTAGTTTCCGGTTAAAGTTCCCCAAAAGAAATCTAGCTCAATATCCATCAATTCTACCTGTGTGGTAGTAAAAGCAAATGGTCCACTAGGGAATCCTAACAAGTCAGCTAGTTCTTTATGGTTAAAGTCATATTCAATTCCAAATAGGCGGAAACTAATAAATCCTTTCCTAAATCCAAAACCGCGCTCAGGTAGGTAAATTAAGGAGCTAAGGAACTCAAGGGTGAGCTCGCGGTAAGTCACAAACTTATGTTGGATCAATGCATTCTCCCATCCGAGTCGGTTAAATAAGTACATGATACTATCATGTATACCTAGGGTTTCCATAGTCCGATCATCCGGGTACAGGGTGAAATCCATTTGCCTCTGTGATAACTCTTCAAATTTCATTCTTTGGTTCCTACCTCTAAATTTGGTTTCCATATGGTTAATTGGTTGGTTAGCCATGGTCAGTGAAAATATGGAGGAAACAAATCAGGGGAAGAAGGAAAGTGGAAAAGACTTTTAGAAAATCTGTAAAAAGTGATTTAAGATAAAAATAAGAAAATGAAATGCATAATGTAATGGCAATAATAGTAATATAAAATAAAACTATAAAATGACAAAACAAACAAATAAACAAATAGTAAAACGATAAATAACAATATGCTAAAAAAAAGAATAATTTAAATAATTAAATAAGTAAATGGGTTGCCTCCCACTAAGCGCTGTTTTTATCGTCAAAAGCCTGACATAATGCTTAGGATTAGATTAATCAGGGGAATCAGTGGACAATTCTAAAAGCCTTAGATTATTTTCATAATCTCTATTTTCAACTTTATGATAATGTTTTAAACGTTGTCCGTTTACTATGAATGGTTCACTATTCCTACCCTTAATTTCTATTGCTCCACTCGGGAATACTTTAATTACTTCAAAGGGTCCTGACCATCTAGACTTTAATTTTCCAGGAAAGAGCCTAAGTCTTGAATTAAAGAGGAGTACAACGTCTCCCACACTAAATTCTTTCCTAGATAGGTGTTTATCATGCCATCGCTTAGTTCTTTCTTTATATATCTTAGCATTCTCGTAAGCATCTAGCCTTAATTCTTCTAATTCGTTAATGTCTAGGATTCGCTTTTCTCCTGCAGCATTATAGTTTATATTGAGAGTTCTAATCGCCCAATAAGCTTTGTGTTCTAGTTCTACTGGGAGGTGACAAGATTTTCCATAAACTAGTTTGAAAGGTGTAGTACCTATGGGTGTCTTGTAAGCGGTCCTATAAGCCCATAAAGCTTCATTAAGTTTAGATGACCAATCTTTCCGAGATATGGCGACAGTCTTTTCTAAGATTTGTTTAATTTCTCTGTTTGAGACTTCGACTTGTCCACTTGTTTGTGGGTGATATGGTGTTGCCACACGGTGTCTTACTCCATACTTAGATAGTAATTTGTCAAAGATTTTTGAAATGAAGTGCGAGCCACCGTCACTTATGACGAGTCTAGGTACACCAAATCTGGGAAAGATTATATTTTTGAAAAGCTTTATTACTACTCGTGTATCGTTTGTAGGAGAAGCTATAGCTTCAATCCATTTCGAAACATAATCAACAGCTACGAGTATGTAATTATTACCGAAAGATGATGGGAATGGTCCCATGAAATCTATTCCCCAGACGTCAAAGATTTCTACTTCTAATATTCCTTTTTGAGGCATTTCATCTCTTCTTGAAATATTGCCGGTGCGTTGACACCGATCGCAATTTATAACAGCGATGTGGACATCCTTCCATAGATTAGGCCAGAATAGGCCGGCTTGCAAGATTTTTGCACAAGTCTTGGAAGTGCTTGCATGTCCACCATAAGGAGATGAATGGCATTGAGCAATGACATCTTCTATTTCTTCTTCGGGAATACATCGGCGAAAGATTCCATCTGGTCCTCTTTTGAACAATAATGGTTCATCCCAATAATAATGTTTTAGATTGTGAAAGAATTTATTTTTCTGCTGATAGGTTAGATCGGGTGGAAGAGCTCCTGCAGCTAGGTAGTTGACAATGTCAGCGTACCATGGCAGTCTTACAGTTGTCTGGATTGTTTCCACGGATTCTGGTTCATTTATATCTAACTGAGCTAGGTCGCTTCCTAATTGTGCTATCAGCTGTTCATACGGAAAATCATCGTTAATCGGCACTTGTTCGGGTTTAATACCTTCTATTCTAGATAAATGGTCCGCTACGACGTTCTCAGTACCTTTCTTATCTTTTATTTCTAGATCAAACTCTTGTAAGAATAAAATCCATCTTAAGAGTCTTGGTTTAGCATCTTTCTTAGTTAATAAATATCGGATAGCAGCATGGTCTGTGTAAATGATTATTTTCGCTCCAACTAGGTAAGAACGGAATTTGTCAAGCGCAAAGACAACTGCTAACAATTCTTTTTCGGTAGTGGCGTAGTTCATCTGGGCAGAATCTAAGGTTCTACTGGCATAATAAATCGCATGAAGTTTCTTTTCCTTCCTCTGGCCTAGAACTGCGCCTACAGCATAGTCACTCGCATCGCACATGATTTCAAAAGGTAATCTCCAGTCAGGGGGTTGCATGATTGGTGTGGTGATGAGGGCTGTTTTTAGAGTTTCGAATGCTTTAAGACAATCTTCATTGAATATGAACTCAGCGTCTTTCATTAATAAACCAGTAAGAGGTTTAATGATTTTCGAGAAATCTTTGATGAATCGTCGGTAAAAACCGGCGTGTCCTAAAAAGCTTCGTATTTCTCGAACGGTTTTAGGGGGTTGAAGATCTTTTATTACTTCAATCTTAGCTTTATCAACTTCAATTCCCTTGTCGGATATTACATGACCTAATACGATTCCTTCGTTGACCATAAAATGACATTTCTCCCAGTTAAGCACGAGGTTTACTTTTACACATCTTTCTAACACCATTTCTAAGTTTGATAAGCATCCTTCAAAACTTTGCCCGCATACAGAGAAGTCGTCCATGAACACTTCCATGATGTTGTCTATAAAATCTGCGAAGATTGACATCATACATCTTTGAAAGGTTGCAGGAGCGTTGCATAATCCAAAGGGCATTCGTCTATAAGCGAACGTTCCATAAGGGCATGTGAATGTAGTCTTCTCTTGATCATCTGGATGGATAGGGATTTGGAAAAATCCTGAGTAACCGTCAAGATAACAGAAGTAAGAATGCTTGGCTAATCGTTCTAACATTTGATCTATAAAAGGTAGTGGGAAATGATCTTTTCGAGTAGCTTTGTTTAGTTTACGATAATCTATGCATACTCTATATCCCGTCACTACTCTTTGCGATATCGATTCGCCTTGAGCGTTTTTCACAACAGTGATACCTCCTTTCTTTGGCACTACATGTATTGGACTAACCCATTCACTATCAGAGATTGGATATATTATTCCGGCATCTAGTAATTTTTTAACTTCTTCTTTTACTACAGTGCTAAGGGTTGGGTTAATTCTTCTTTGAGATTCTCTGGAGGTTTTGCAGTCTTCTTCTAGCAGAATACGATGCATACAAACTGAAGGACATATTCCTTTGAGGTCAGATATGTTATATCCTAATGCAGTTGGATATTTCTTCAAAACATCTAAAAGTTTCTTTGTTTCTATAGTTCCTAAACTGGAATTTATTATAACTGGTCTTTTACATTCAACGTCTAAGAATTCGTACCTTAGGTTATGAGGTAAAGTTTTTAATCCTAATGTAGGTTTATCTTTACTTGGCATGGGATCCGGTGTAAGTGCTAAACTTTCGCTTAGACTATCATCCTGATATGGTTTACGCCAATTATCATCTTCGAAAATCGGAGGGATTTGAATTTTCATTATTTCAGAATAGGTGGTCTCTTTTAGTTCCATTTCTCTTACACATTCGTCAATTACGTCCAATAGATAACATGTATCCTCTATAGCTGGTGATTGTAAGAATTGTGTTAAAATAAATTCAACTTTTTCTTCACCTACTTCAAAGGTTAGCTTTCCTCTTTTTACGTCTATTATAGCTCCGGCGGTAGCTAAGAATGGTCTTCCTAGTATGATAGGTGTAGTGGAGTCTTCAGAGATGTCCATGATTATAAAATCAGTAGGGATGTAGAATTGTCCTATACGTACTGGGACGTTTTCTAGTATGCCTACAGGATATTTAACAGAGCGATCGGCTAGTTGAACAGACATTTTAGTTGGTCTTAGATCTCCCATGTCTAGCCTTTTGCAAATCATTAAGGGCATAACACTGATACTGGCTCCTAAATCGCATAGAGCTTTGTCAATGACGAATTTTCCTATTACACAGGGTATAGAGAAACTTCCTGGATCTTTTAGCTTAGGAGGCATTTTATTCTGAATTATGGCGCTACACTCGGCAGTAAGTGTAACTGTTCCGTTATCCTCTATCTTTTTCTTATTGGATAAGATTTCTTTTAAAAACTTAGCATACGAGGGTATTTGGGTAATTACTTCCGTAAACAGAATAGTAATATTCAACTGTTTCAGAAGTTCGACAAATTTCTTAAATTGACCCGTCGTCTTGGAATTTATTAATCTTTGAGGGTACGGAATTGGTGGTTTATAGGGTGGTGGAGGCACATAAGGTTGTTCTTTCTCCACTACCTCTTGATTATCATCTTCCTTTTCTTCTGGATCATTCACCACTTCAGTCGGTTTATCCGGTTTTTGGTACATGGCTGGATTGTCAAGTCTTGGATCGGTAGGTCCGTCAAGTTCCTTGCCACTTCTTAATATTACAGCGTTAGCATGTCCTTTCGGATTAGGTTGAGGTTGTCCAGGGAACACTCCAGCTGGTGCAGCAGTAGGTGCTTGTTGTTGAGCTACTTGTGAAATCTGAGTTTCAAGCATTTTGTTATGTGTAGCTAATGCATCTACTTTGCTCACTAATTGTTTAATCTGCTCACTAGTGTGAATGTTTTGGTTTAAGAAGTCCTTGTTTGTTTGAGATTGGTTAGCTATAAAGTTCTCCATCATCAACTCAAGGTTCGATTTTCTAGGGACATTAGGAGCAGTCTTTTGATATCCTGGTGATGTAGCTGGTGCTTGACCTGGTGCGTATAAAGCATTGTTATTCTTATAGGAGAAGTTCGGATGATTCTTCCAACCTGGGTTATATGTGTTTGAGTAAGGGTTTCCTTGAGCATAATTCACTTGATCAGTGGGAGTTCCTGTCAATAGTTGACAATCAGAAACTTCGTGTCCTGAAACTCCACATAACTCACAGTTAGGTGTTACTGCAGCCACGTTGGCTGTTGGTGTTATGGCCAAGTTGTCGATCTTTTGGCTTAGTTGGTCAAACTTCGCATTGACTTGGTCCATACTACTCACTTCGTACATACCTCCCTTTGTTGGTTTCTCAGTTGCGACTCTCTCGCTTCCCCAAAGGTAATGATTTTGAGCCATACTTTCGATGAGTGCATAGGCATCATTGTATTCTTTGTCCATCAATGCACCGCCCGCGGCAGCGTCAATTGTCATTCTTGTATTGTACAAGAGTCCATTATAGAAGGTATGGATGACCATCCATTATATTAATCTGTGATGTGGACAAAGTCTCAGCAGATCCTTATAGCGTTCCCAAGCTTCGAATAATGATTCACTTTCTCTTTGCTTAAATCCGTTGATCTGAGCTCTCAGCATAGCTGTCTTGCTGGGTGGAAAATATCTATTCAAGAAAACTCTCTTTAATTCCTCCCACGTGGTTACTGAGTTCGAAGGCAGAGATTGAAGCCAGGCTCTTGCTCTGTCTCGAAGCGAAAAAGGAAATAAACGTAGTCTAATAGCTTCTTGGGTAACTCCATTGGCTTTTACGGTATCTGCATATTGCACAAAGATCGAAAGATGAAGATTCGGATCCTCGGTAGGATTTCCGGCGAATTGATTTTGTTGCACGGCTGATATCAACGAAGGTTTTAGTTCGAAATCATTTCGGTTGATAGCCGGCACGGCAATGCTTGAATGCGGTTCAGCTTGCGAAGGACTGGCGTAATACTTGAGTGGATGATTCTGTTCTTCATCCATCTCTGCGTCCTTTGATGTTACGACTGGTTTAGGCGGATCTAATTGAAGATCTGGAATATTGTAACTATTTTCGTAATCGAATATATGTCTTCTTACGTGTAAGAAGCGTTCCGATTCAGGGATTAGAGGTTGCAAGTCTTCGCTTTTAGAGCGAGTACTTGGCATACACTCGGAAATTAAATTAAATTAAATAGTTGATACCTTAGTCTAGACAATGCTACCTAAATGCACTAGTAACTAAATTAAGGAATCCCCGGCAAAGGCGCCAAAAACTTGATGGGCTAAAGACGTGTCTAATTATGTGTCTAGCGGTATCTTACTGCAAGTGCACAGCCTATCGAAGTAATATTTAAGATTATCGATCCACAGGGATTCTATGGTTACTTAGTGCTAGATGAACTTCTAGTTTAGCTAAGGCGAATGGTTGTCACGATATTTTTTTGTTGATTTTAAAATATTAAAGGCGGAATTAAATTTAAGTTTTAATAAAATAATACTAAGGCGGTCGGTATGTAATTATACTAACTTAGGTGGGTCAATCTAACCTAGGCTTATAAAGGTGTTTACTTAATCTATTCGGTAGAGGTTACCAGTTTAAATACCCTCAACTCACACTCTCGTGGTCTTATATCAGATCTTATCCCTAAAGCCCTATGCCTGCTCTCGCTAGCCCATAAGTGTTTAGAGGTAACTTTTGGAAACTAAGTAATTCTAATTTATTTTAAAGCGCTCTCGCTGTGTTTAATTTAAATGCCTAACTTTAGCTATCTGGTTAAAACCTCACACTCTCGTGGTCTTGACCTAACCTAATACTCTTTTCTTACTCTCGTAACGAAAAGGTCTAATTCAATTAAAAAGTATCAGCCAGAATGTTAAGTGATTAATTATTTTTAGCCTATGGTTATATTTTACCGGTTAAGTTTGTTCTAACTACATACCGCCCTAAGGTGTTTAGCTACTCATCGATGTTGAACCAGACAGAGACAGAAAATTAAATAATAAAATACTCATGGCAGAAAAACAAATAAACATTATAAATAATTAAATTGCAATATAATAAAAAACCTGGTTAACAAATATTAGAGCAGACTCCTTCTTCCACAGACCGAAAAGCTTGGAGTTGGCGAAATCGAAAATAACAAAGGCTGAAGGTTTAGAAAAAAAATAAATGTATAACAATTTCCTGATGTTGGAAATTGTTATATGGCGGGTTTGGATACAATAAGAACGAAACAGAAAACTAAAAATAAAGAAGAAATAGAAAGGGTCGTAAAATAGTTCGGCAGAGCTTCCGCAGGAATTCGAATAAAAAATGCTCTGTACATTGTTCATAGAACTTGTACTATTTATAGAATCCTTAATGGGCTGAATTTTTGGACCTTTGTTGCATGGGCCTTGCTGATTTGGTGGAGGAAATGTAGGTACGTGGCAACAAAATAGGAGGAACAATCTTCACGTAGTGCTTTGACGTAGTCTGAGTCAAAAACCTAATTTTATCCTTGTCACGGTCGTGACAAGGTCTTCACGTCCGTGTCATGTGGCTTTTTAGTGTCACGGTCGTGACCACTCTCTTACGGTCGTGATGGCTCATTTTGGGGTGTCACGGTCGTGACACCCTTGTGACGATCGTGGCTGCAACAAAATATGCAGTTTTGCAGGCTTCTTCATTTCTTCATCTTTTTATGATTGATTTTGTTCCTTTTTCTCTTAATTCACGATTTAGCTCCATATAATGATGTACCTGCAAAATGGTAAGAAAAACTCGAGAAATCGAGTGTTAAAACGGTGATTATGCGATAAAACGTCAATGAAACCTAGCAATATAATCGATACGTTTTCTCGTTATCATCAAGTACATTTTCGAGAAGCCAGCTCTTACCGGACGGGTTGCAAGATGGCAGATGATCCTCACAGAATATGACATCCAATACACATCTCAGAAAGCCATCAAGGGCAGTGTATTGTCTGATTATCTTGCTGAGCAACCTATTGATGATTACCAGCCTATGAGATTTGACTTCCTTGATGAAGACATCATGTTCATAAAAGCGAAAGATCATGAAGAGCCTGTTCACACTGAAGGGCCTGACCCGGAAGAATAATGGACTATGATGTTTGATGGGGCCGTTAATATGAATGGTCATGGTGTTGGTGCAGTACTCATTACGCCTAAAGGAGTTCACATGCCTTTCTCGGCAAAACTCACCTTTAACTGCACTAACAACGAAGCTGAATACGAAGCTTGCATTATGGGTCTTGAGGAAGCCATTGACCTCAGGATCAAGACATTAACTGTATTCGGAGATTCAGCTCTGGTAGTTAATCAAACCAACGGCAAATGGTACACCCACCAGGATCATCTGATACCTTACAGGGATTATACAAGAAGGTTATTGACTTTCTTCACAACGGTCAAGCTTGAGTATATCCCTCGGGACGAGAATCAGTTGCAGATGCTCTGGCTACCATTTCATCTATGATCAAAGTTCAAACTGCCAACTTTGTACCTCAAATTTCAGTGTCCAGACTCGACAGACCAGCATATGTATTTGCAGCAGACGCCGTAAAAGATGATAAGCCTTGGTTCCACGACATTAAGTGTTTCTTGGAGGATCAAACATACCCACCTGGGGCATCTTCCAATGATAAGAAGACTTTAAGAAGGCTTGCTGGTAGTTTCTTTCTGAATACTGATGGTTCCCTGTACAAGAGAAACTTTGATATGGTACTCCTCAGATGCGTTGATAGGGCAGAAGCAGACTTGTTGATACACGAGATGCACGAAGGATCCTTTGGTACCCATGCAGGAGGGCATGCCATGGCTAAGAAATTTCTAAGATCAGGTTATTACTGGATCACAATGGATGCCGACTGTTGTGCCTATGCCAGAAAATGCCATAAATGCCAGATCATTGCGGATAAGGTACATGTGCCTCCAAATCCTCTGAGTGTGATGTCTTCACCCTGGCCCTTCGCTATGTGGGGCATTGATATGATTGGTAAGATTGAACCGACTGCTTCAAACGGCCACAGATTCATCTTGGTTGCCATTGACTATTTCACCAAGTGGGTTGAAGCAGCTTCCTATGCAAATGTTACAAGGCAAGTGGTAGCCCAATTTCTGAAGAGAGATATCATCTGTCGATACGGAGTTCCCGAGCGAATCATTACTGATAATGGTTCCAACTTAAACAACAAAATGATGGCAGAGCTATGCCGGGACTTCAAGATCCAACACCACAATTCTTTTCCTTACAGACCAAAGATGAATGGCGCTGTTGAGGCGGCTAACAAGAATGTTAAGAAGATTGTGCAGAAGATGGTAGTCACCTACAAAGACTGGCATGAAATGCTACCATTTTCCTTGCATGGGTACCGCACGTCAATCATAACATCCACTGGGGCAACACCGTATCAGCTTGTGTATGGTATGGAAGCAGTCCTACCTGTTGAAGTTGAGTTACCCTCCCTACGAGTACTGATGGATGTTAAATTGAACGAAGCAGAATGGGTCCGATCCCGATATGAACAACTGAGTATGATTGAAGAGAAAAGATTAGCTACAATCTGTCATGGGCAGTTATATCAGAAAAGAATGAAGAAAGCCTTCGATCAGAAAGTTAAGCTCCGAGAGTACCAAGTAGGAGATCTTGTGCTGAAAAGAATCCTCCCTCCTCATACAGACCACAGGGGCAAGTGGACTCCGAACTATGAAGGACCATTTGTAGTCAAGAAGGTTTTCTCTGGTGGAGCACTGATGCTCAGCACTATGGATGATGAAGTCTTCCCGTCCCCTGTGAATTCAGATGCAGTTAAAAAATACTTCGCATAAAAATGACCCGCTGGACATAAAAACAGAATGTAAGTCCAGGCAAAAATAGGGCATCCCGGCGAGTCAAAAACAGAATAAAAGACTCGGGCAAAAATAAGGGAAAATAAACCAAAAAATGTACACCCGCTGAGTTGAAAAGCCGCATTGGACAGCTCAGGCAAAAATGGGTATCCCGATGGGTTGAAAACCCGAAAGGGCGATCCATGCAAAATAAGGGAATAAGCGAACAACTGCACTCTGAATTCGTATCACTTACAACTTGGTAGGCTTTGAAAGGATCAAGCCTCTTTCAGAATCAGCCTTCTTCAGAAAGCAAGACGAGAAGAACGTCAAAAGTCATACAAGTCATAGCCAAGGGAAGCTCCTTGAAGCGTCGTCAACATTGCCAACATTTTGTTTCTCAATTTATAACAATCTCCTCATTCTAGGGGATTTGTTTCTTTGACTGTATCTTGCCAATTCAGGGCAATTTGAATTAATAAAATCAGATCTTCAGTCATGTCTCGTCTCGTACATTTTATTTTCATTTGCAAAATGTCCGATGTCTATAAGATACCGATTGCATAAATACAGATGCTTCTCTTAAAACACGTGCTTGCAGGAAATATGTTTACTCCCGGGAGTGTCTAGACTCCTATGATGGAATCCGGTAAAGGATACCTTGGGATTACTTGTACGTTTCTATCTTTGCAGGATTGCAGGTATCCAAAACACGACATGGGGCATGAAAGCTTCACTCCTAGCAGGCTGGCAAATCAACACTCACTCAGTCTTAGCACCCAAGTGCTTGCTCCCCATCTGAGTTGCCACTTGTTGTTTCTCCCCAACCGAGGTGCCAATCATTCTTCCTCCTCAGCCAAATATGAAAGCCAGGGAACCATCTCCCCATAGAGTTTCAGCCTCTATCCAGAAGAGCAACGCACGAAAGGATCACAACAGAGTGACAGAGACTTCTACAAACCCCAGCTGGGTCCCTCATTACCAAGAATAGGTCTATCAGTGACCTATTTCCCCAAGCAGAGTCATATATACAAGATCTACCAACGATCTTATCCCCAGCTGGGATGCTCATTTCAAACGGATCAACCAGAGATCTTCACGGCAGCGGGACCCGAATCCCGGATCGGTATCTTTTGCATAATCATAGCATTCGCATCATATTCACCCCCACAAAGCGTAGCATTCCGTCTAATACGGAACATTACGGCAAAAATCAAACATGTTGCATAATCATAAGCCATGTTCTGAATCAAACGCTTGTGAAATATTGACAATCCATAAACAATATACAGAAGGCTCCCCAGATTCCCCAGCAAAGAGCTAAAGCAGTTGCCTTACACCCACAAACACCAGTACATACTCCTCGTGACGCCCGTCCGTGTCACATCCCCAGCAGAAAGCCAAAGCGTCCCCTTTGCACTCACAGATAATTATATATAACTTTCTTGACACCCGTCCGTGTCACCACCCCCAGCATATTTACCTAAACACTTTGTAAAGCATATACTTGTTTGTAATATACCTCTTGACACTCGTCCGTGTCACTCTCTCCAGCAAGTTGAACACTCATCTATACACCACTCATACTTATTTCTACTTATACAGATACTCGTCCGTATCATATATACACCATTTATATCCCCGCAGATTCGACACTCGTCCGTGTTCTTTGTTAACCAGTTGGTACTCGTCATACCATCATCTCTGAACATGCGTCAAGCGTTTGTTTCTACCTGATACTCGTCCGTATCATAGTCTTAGGGATGCTCGTCCGCATATTTAATCCATACACGTGTCAAACACTCTTGTCTTTCTGAATTTAGACACTCTTCTGTGTCTACTTTTCCCCAGAAGAGTCCCCTCAGAATCAACACTCGTCCGTGTTCCTTGTTAACCAGCTGATACTCGTCCGTATCATCATCTCTGAACACGTGTCAGTATTTGTTTCTACCCGATACTCGTCCGTATCGAAGTCTTAAGGATGCTCGTCCGCATCTTTAATCTATACACAACACCAAACACTTATACCTTTTATTTCTTGGATATAAACGCTCGTCCGTGTTTACTATTCCCCAGTAGAGTAAATTTTCTTTTCTATCTGACATTCGTCCTATGTCATGATAAACCCTGAGAGCAGCTGTCCCCTGCTAGGTGATCGTCCTTCACCTCTTGATGATCGTCCTTCATCATGCTCATCCGATGTCCGTCCCCATCGTTGACCTTTTATCCGACATTCGTCCTATGTCGTGATATTTAGCAGCCGTCCCCTGCTAGGTGATCGTCCTTCACCCCTCTTGATGATCGTCCTTCATCATTTTATCCGATGGCCGTCCCCATCGTTGATCTTTTTATCTGACATTCGTCCCATGTCACGATAAACCTTGAGAGCAGTCGTCCCCTGCTAGGTGATCGTCCTTCACCTCTTGATGATCGTCCTTCATCATGCTCGTCTGATGGCCGTCCCCATCGTTGACCCTTTTATCCGGCATTCGTCCTATGTCGCGATACTTTCGGCAGCCGTACCCTGCCAGGTGATCGTCCTTCACCTTAGATGACCGTCCCTCATCTTATCCCCAACAGAGCAGCCGTCCCCTGCTAGGTGATCGTCCTTAACCTTTGATGACCGTCCCTCATCATTATTTCATTTATTCTTTAACCCGATGGCCGTCCCCGTCGTGGTCCCCTTTTCTTTTTCAGTTTAGCCCGATGGCCGTCCCCATCGTTGGTTACCTTACTTTATGAACTTGATGGCCTTCCCCATCATTTTTCATTAATCCCCAAAGAGTCTTACAGCTTTACTTGATGGTCGTCCCCATCATAATCTCTTGTATCCCCAGCATGTCGGCCGTCCATGTCATTGCCTTTTCCCCAGCAGTCGTCCTCTGCTCGACGGTCGTCCTCCGTCGCCCACACTTTATATTATACTTTATTTTCTTTTACAATCTATATCCCTTTTCTTCTTCATTCTGTGAGTGCAAATTTTGGACTGTCTTTGGTATTCAACCACAAGTTATCTTGTTTGCCTGTTAAGCCGTTGCTTACATCCTGCACAGCTAACTCATGTTTGAATAGGGGCAGCTGTAAACACCCCAAATTTGCCCTCACCCATTCACACCATGGCTTGTGATCATTTCATATGCATAAACTCAATCATAGTATCTCATACCACATTTTTGATTCACTGCATTGGTTCAAAGTCATCTGCATCTATGGTTTGTGATCTGGGCAATCCAAGAGCTTCTTGAGCCACTCCAAAGGCCATCAATCACTTCAAAGGGGTCCATGTATGTTCAAGCATCATATTATGTCCCCTCAAAGTCAAGAATATCAAAAAAATCACAAGAACTGGAAATGGCATAGAAGCAGAGTCAGGTTTGACTGCAAAGATGACCTAGAATTAGGGTTTTGGTTTCAGAGGCCATAACTCCAAATTTTTTGTTCATTCTTGTTTCTATTGGTCTCTATATGGTATAGGTAGCATGCATATCAATTTTCATGAAGAAATTCCATGGGGAAGTCATCTGATCAAGAGTTGACTTTTCAAGCAAGTCAGTGTAAAATCAGGGCATCTGAGGCCCCCGATGACCCAACCAAAGGGTGTTCTTCATAATTTTGATTGTATATGATCTTTATTTGATCATAGAAGAAGTTGTAAGTTCACAAAATTGAAGAATTTCAAGTCTTTTGCAAAGTTGACTTTTTGGAAAAGTTTGACTTTTGATGAAATTGCCATTTTAGGAACCTTTTTCAACCTTTACTTTTTGATTCAAAAATGCTTCAAATGGAAAAACTTTGGTCATGAAAGTTGTAGAATGGATCATTCCCTTTTCAAAAAGTACAAGAACATGACCTAATTCATTTTGGATCAAAAGTTATGGCTTGTCAAAGTTGGCAAAAATCACAAAATTTGAAGTTTTCTACCAAAGAGGCAAAGTTGCAAATTCACTTGTCAAGGCAAATTGAGCTATCAAACAAACTTCTAATCTTCACACAAACATGTACCAAGACCTAAAAGTCAGATTGCACCAAAGGATCACTCATTTCTATGGCTTATGGAGCAAGATTTCTCAAAGGAAGCAAAAGTGAGGCAAGTTGCAAAAACTCACTCAAGTGTGAATCCACTTGCTTGCTGACTCCACAAACAATCCAAGGGCTCTCCACACATCTTGCTGCGCAGGACACCCCATCTGTCCTTGGCTAGCAAGTGGCCCATGCTTCTCTTACACAAACTTGACATTTTGGCAACTTGAGCCATACCAATCACTAAAGCACACATCAACTCATCTGACCTATCACAATAGTTTATGCAAACAAAAAGCAAGCCAAAGCACATAACAAGACACTCTGATCTTGCCCATAGCCATAGTTATCAAAAATCTCCCCCATTTGCAAGAGCCTTCGAAACACTCAGTACAAACTACAAACATACAAACCAACTTCACAAACATACTCAGCACACTTCCCTGATCACAAAGCACCCAACACCATAGCCTAAAACTCCCTGAATCACAAACACGATTTCCACCCCACCTTGAACAGAACTTCTTCCATCTCTCAAACCACCCATTATAAACTTCAAACAAGCATTGAAAGCTTCTCATGGGGTCTAGTGGAGTTGATTGCAAGCAAGAAACCAGCCAGAAAGTACCAGAAACCAAAGCTTCAGTTCAGGTAGCCATCTCAAACTTTTTTTCCAGAAACATGTTTTTAAGTTCCTAGATGATTCTCTATGCTCCACTGATCATGCTGATATGTTTTGTTTCGAAAATGATTGAGTATTGAGTGTGTATGTTGCTTCTGAAACTTTTCTGACCTAAATGCATTTTGCTTCGATTCATGGATTTGATGATGGATAAATGAATTTTGATGGCTGATTCTTGTTGGGGTTGGGGAGAGGATCATTTCTGGAGAGTCTTAGGGCCTGGGGATGTGTATTAAGAGAGATAGCTTGAGTGGCTGGCCGGAGAAGACGACCGGAACAGTGTTCCGGTCGTCTGAAAGTCATTAGGGTTTGATTAATTAGGGTTAATCATAATTATGTGAATTTGAATCTCAGCCCTTGGATATGGCGCCAAGTCAATTCGCGCGCGTGTAGGTTTAAATGCTGGCCTTTGATCTTGCTGACTTTTCTCTTTTTCAGTTTAATTTCTTTTTTATTTCATTTAAATGCATTTGTTTTCTACATTTTATAAAAAATAGCAAAACACCTTTAAAAATTCTGAAAATTTTTGTGCAACCTTTTATTAATTTTCAGAAACCAAAAACATTTTTATTTTTATTTTTTGCATTAAAAAATATTTTTAAATCATTTAAAAGTTTATTTTTAATTAATTAATGAGAATTAATTAATTAAAAATACTTTTAGGTATTTAAAAATCACCAAAAAATTCATGAAACCTTTAAAAACATTTAGAAACATTGTCCAACCCTCAAACCAAATTTCTTTTTTGATCTTGGTGTCTTTTGACAATTTTGCATGGAATTAATTTCATTTCAAGGCAATATTTTGATCCAAACTTCCAAAATTCATTTCTGCCTAACCATTGAGAGTTGGACTTTGATTCTTTTTGCATTGTGTCTTGCATATCATGTAGTTTGTAGGTTTAAATTGGCATGATTTGATTTTGGATTTTCAATTTGTTTGACATTTTTCTTGACAAGGTGCCTTAAAACCCTAGCATACTTAAGAAATTCATAACCCTCATTAGGTTAAGAGTTAGAACCCCTCCTTTGGGCAGTGAGTTTGTATAGGTTTAGGTTTCCTTTGAATGCATTTTCAATTTTTTATCTTGATGTTTGCTTCTGGTTTTGGTTTTTGTTTGGTGCATTGATCATAAACCCTAATTTGGGCTTCCTTTTGCATTCATCTTGCATTTGTTTGCATACCATGACTTGCCATGACATTTTATGCATCCATTTGATTCATAATACATCTTAGGACATATTAGAAACATGTTTGATCATTGCATCTTGCATTTGCCATGTTGTATGCCATTTGCACTTCATAACTTTTCATGTATGATCATGGTTCTAAGCATGCTTCTCTTGCATCCATATGTTCATATGATCATCTTCATGCCTTGATTCATGTTTACATCATCTCATAGAATCATTAGCATCATGTGTATGCTTCTGGTTTTGATTTGCATCATGTCATTTCATCTCATCTTGCCCTGCATTGCATTCCTTTCATTAACTTTTCAGGTGGTAAGTAACTTTGAGAAGTGAATTTGCCTTCACTTCTCACAATTTCTTTTCATCTCCTTTGTGTATCATTGCTGCATTTTATCTTATGTTTGAGATTGAGCTTGCTCTTTCTTCTTCTTCTTACTTTCTTTCTTCAAGTGACTTGTCTTCTTAAATGAAGCAAGTTACTTTGATTCTCTTTGCTCCTTTCATCTGCTTCCTGGTGGTTCCTCTGAAGATTTCTCTTGTAAACCTCACAAACTTTAGGAACAACCAAGCATGACAATAATTAGGGTTTTGATTAGTCCCCCATTTAGATTTTACCTTTGGGTCTCATTGAGTCTTCTCTTCTCTTCTCACCTCATAATCAAGGACTAAACCCTAAAGGCTTTAAGGCTTTGTGATTAAGCTTATGCCTGCATCCTTCTATTAGGATGGAGTGTATAACTTTAATCTTAAGTGTTAGACCCTTAATGTGTTTAACTACTTTAATCAATCCACTTAATAATTACCAAGACATCAAGCATGTAACTTGGGCCTTGCATTACGGTTCTAATTCTTCCTTAATTGGTTAAGAAGGACTAACCCTAGAGTTAATGGACAAGTCCCCCTCAAGTTGTCTTACAAATCATAAAATCCACTTCATCATCTTATCATTAATTAAAATCCATTTAATAAAGGCTTTGTTTTGTCATGGGTTTAATCCCTAATCATGGATTAAGTTGAGGAGCTTTCCTCAGCTTAAACATTCTCATCTATTATCCTTCTATTAGGATGGTGTAATGAGTCTGTTTAATCCCTGATTATGGCTTAATCTCATTACTCAACAATAAACAAAAACACCAAAAACATCTAAATAATCACAAGTAGGTTAATGATCTTAATCCTGCATCAAAGGTGATTAAGTGTGAGAAGCTGACTTCACACTTAAGGTATTCTCATTACCCCTAATCAGAGGGATGATGTGATGAGTTTACTAATCCATTGGTTTAGGCTTAAGCTCATTAACTTATGACAAACTTTCAAAAGCAATAAAAGATTGAAAACACAAAAAAACAAACAATAATCGTCTCCTCCGGGATTCTTTTCTTACCTCATTCACTCATAAACGAGAACTTGCTTTTTCCGTCTAATGCAAGACAGTTAGCACCTGAGCCAGACAGGTCATACACTTGAGCATAGGCAAGTAAGCAGTTCACAAGTCAAATCATTTTTCAGTCTCTTTGGGTCGAACTACGGTGTTCTGACTTCCTCATTGCACGAGAGGATACGTAGGCATAACTTAACAGTTATCGAACAAAAGTCTCTGTATATTCCCCCTCTTTCCAGCATTATTTTCTTAGCCTCATGATCTTGAGCATTTCATCTTTGTTCTTACACTGACACTTCACTTACACACTTCACTTCTCTTACACTGACACCTGTACATCCTTTTCCAGCTCTTTTATACACAAATTGCACTGACACCACCCCTTTAAAACACAAATCTTTTAAGCGTGGATCCCGTCGAGTACGACGGACAATCTGGGTGCTAATACCTTCCCAGGTTGTAACCAACCCCCTTTCTCAGTCTCTCTGGTTCGCAACCGTCTTATCCATACCTTTCTAGGTCTATGCAGCATTACATTTCCTCCGGGATAAAAATGCCTAGCTGGCGACTCTATTCATTCCCTGTGAGTTCACTCCTGTGTGTTCTCACATCCCTCTTTCGCCGACCGTTCGCGTCTGTACCCTTATTGGGGTCATTCCCATTTATCGGGAGCGACAATCATCTCTTTAAATTCAACTATCTATCATTCATTAACCATTTTTCTTAAATCATTTTTATTCATTATAACTATCTATTTTATCCATTTTAGTTTGATTCAATATCCATCTATTCTTTTTTAATCTTTTTTAAATAAAAAAAAATCAATTAATATCCAAGCCATATTTTAAATTATATTTATATTTTTCCATCTTGTTTCATGCTTCTAAACCAATTTCTAGAATCCAAAAGTCCATTTTACAAGAATTTCGAGTAATTGAAATAAAATCTGATAAAAATTATTTTATTGAGATAATATTAGTTCTTGTTCTTAATTTTTATATTGAATAACTTTACATATCTTACATAAAATTAATTTCTTCCTTTCACTTTTTGTAATTATTTAGTATTTTATAAAAACTCAAAAATATTATTATTTGGATGGTTCTAGTGAAAACATAAGTATTTTCTAAGAACCAATTTTTATAAAGAATAATGACCTTTGATTTTTTTTTTACACCAAGGAATACAAGAGCAAATTTATTATTATCAATGTTGAAATTTTATGGTGAAGTAAGAAAAGAAAATAGTTAGATATATAGATATAGCATCCACTTTTGGAAGAAGTCTTGAAGTTAAAAAAATATACCCTATGGAAAAATAATTGGTTAGGTAATCAACCATTTGTGATGCGTTGTACATGATATGATTTGATCGAGGCTGTTTGTTAAAAATAAATTAAACTTTTTTATGATCTTTTAATTAATGGCAACTCGTTCACCCATTCAAATTATTTAATCTTATATTCTAATTTTAAAATTAAACAAACTACGTGAAGATATTTTTATACATAAAAAGGACAACATTACGAAACCTTTTATACATACTTGTCAATACTTAGAGATCACACAAATTATGACATAAAATATGAGTATTCAACAACAAGGGAGATTTATATGCTCCATTACCATTAATCATCCTAATTATCCAATAATATGAACAACTATATCATATATCAAAGAATAATAAAGATAGTACAATACTCTTAGAATTAAAATTGGCTTTAAGTTAATATAGACGCTTTCGTGAAAATTATTCTAATAAACCATGTGAAATTTTTTGAAAAATATTACATCCTTTTTCATTGAAAGATATTTCGCTCGTATTTATGAGAAATTTTATCCTCTTTTTAAAAGAGTAATCTTGAGAGTTCCCTTTAATTTTATCTTTAATTTAGGTTAGTTATGGCTGAATTTCTCAAAGTATTAACTATTCAAAGCCAATGTTTTGATATAATGAGTGTATTGTCCAATTACTAGTAGTTTAACTTTGTGATTCATTGGAATGAATGAGCCATTTATTAGATTTCAATTTTAAGGGAGTGAATTAGATGTCTAGTATGAATCTTTTTGATGATTCTAGCTTTCGGTTATATGTTTTATAAAATTGATTATATTTATATTATCTACAAATTCTTTGCAACGAAAAATATTAATTTATGTTTAACAGAATAATAAAGATATAGTAAATTTGAGAAATGTAATTTCTTTTAAAGCAAAATTTTCAATACTAATTTTTAGGCTTTTATGATATATAAATTTATTGTACATTTTATTTTAATTTCTTAAGAAAAAATTTATAATTATTTAAAATTAATTTTAATATAATAAATTATTTGTAAAAATAAAATTTTAATTAAAGAATTATTTCAATTTTAACATTTTTACTTTTGTGAAATAAGCTTTTATATGTTCTATTTCTTGCAGTTTTAAAATAAACATTTACTAATCTAAACTAATTCTTTAATGTAAAAAATTATTCAAAAATTAAATAATTTGTTTTTTTGATAAAGGTGGAATGGTTTATTTCTTTAAATTTCATCGATATTATAAAACTCCATAAGTATTCTTTTTTGTCGTTTAGAGTCATTTTGATACTACTTGTAAATTTTGAATTTTAGGATTAACAAAATTCATTATTCATTAAATATAGATATTATTATAAAAATGTAAATTATAAAATATTAAATATTAACTTCATTACATAATTTATTTCCTATAGTTTATTTTATCTATTTGCAACAAAAGAGGGGAATGCGCAATGCATAAAATAAACACAAAACTCGTTAACCATACATTCATGAGTATGGCTAACCCACAAACATAATTGAAAAGAAAAATATAATTACCATAGAGAAGAACATCAATTATTGATGTAAATTTATTAAATTACATAAAACATAAAGTTAAATAAATATTAACCAATTGGGTCGTATAACTTATCCTTACACTCGCACTTCCACCTCTTTGAATCTGGTGAGGGCCCAGGAACGAGGACGGGTGTGCAGGGAGTGCAAGTTTCACAGCTGTTTCTGCAATTTGGAGCATGTGATCCAATTGGACTAAGAAATCTCCTTGATGACAAAATCTTTGACACATCTGGATTTTTGTGAAAAACAATTCCTTGTTGAATTTCATTAACCTATTGACAAAAAATATCACAATTAATCTTAATTTATAGATAAAATAACTGAAAATCAATGATAATTTTCCTTTTACCAAAATAAATATAGATGGAATGACTTAAACTTTTATTCATGAAAGTGATGAACTCGTAATGACACTCCAGTAATATATTTTGAATTTAAAAAAAAACAAATAATACTACAAGTAAAAAATATACAATTTGGATATATTTAAGTTTCAAGCTTTATAATTTAAAATAGTTTCCAGATAGTTCTAGGAAACATAGCTATAAAAGATGAAATTATAAATCTTACATCTAATAAGTGAGAATAAGAAAAAGTGATGGAAAAATATTAAACCATAATATGTGACATATATTTTGAAAAAAAAACCTAAGTCGCTTTACCTGAATATTAGAATCTGGTAATATGGCACATTTATTATCTACAATAAAAACAGTGATAGGCTGTTATTTAGCATAAAACAATTTCTAATTAAAAAAAATATGATATGTGATTTGGATAATAAATGTCAAAGAATTGATACCTCTACAAGCAATGGATGAAGCAATAGTACTAGTAAAAGTTATTAAGAAAATTGAGAGTATGACAAATGTGAAATGACAAAGTTGCGTTTTTCTCAACATAATGGAAATTCTCACTTTTTTTGTTGTCAATTAAAATTATCTTATTTTTATTGTTAAGAAGAATGAATCACTACCTCTATATAAATAGTAAAATGTTATACGGTACTTTTTTGGAATTTCTTACTTCCGTGTTGTCCTTTTTTGGTCAAATTATTTTTATTATTCGTAGGAAACTTTATAAATGTTAATTAATAAGAATATTATTGATTTTAATTTTTAAATTTCGAATATTTTTTCATTTATTAAATTTATTATAATTTATTCTTTTTCCTTAATATGTTGTAATATATATGGTATTAATTAAGAGCATTGATTTCGAGTTTTGCTCTTATTTTTGAATTACTTGGTACAAGAATTTCTAGTAATTGTAATAAAATCATAAGTAAATTATTTTATGGAGATAATATTAGTTCTTTTTCTTTATTTTTATATTGAATAACTTTACATATCTTGCATAAAATTAATTTCTTCCTTTCACTTTTTGTAATTATTTAATATTCTATAATAATTCAGAAATATTATTATTTGGATGGTTATAGTGAAAACATAAGAAGTATTTTCTAAGAAATAATTATTTTTTAAGAATAATGATGTTTGATTTTTTTTTTTTTACACCAAGGAATACAAAAGCAAATTTATTATTATCAATGTTGAAATTTTATGGTGAAGTAAGAAAAGAAAATAGTTAGATATATAACATTCACTTTTGGAAGAAGTCTTGAAGTTAAAAAAATATACCCTATGAAAAAATAATTGGTTAGGTAATCAACCATTTGTGATGTGTTGTATAAGATATGATTTGATCGCTCGCTCACTCATTCTAATTATTTAATCTTATATTCTAATGTTAAAATTAAACAAACTACATGAAGATATTTTTATACATAAAAAGGACAACATTACAAAACCTTTTATACGTACTTGTCAATACTTAGAGATCACACAAATTATGACATAAAATATGAGTATTCAACAACAAGGGAGATTTATATGTTCCATTACCATTAATCATCCTAATTATCAAATAATATGAACAACTATATCATATATCAAAGAATAATAAAGATAGTACAATACTCTTAGAATTAAAATTGGCTTTAAGTTAATATAGATGTCTTCGTGAAAATTATTCTAAAAAATCATGTGAAATTTTTTGAAAAACATTACACCCTTCCATCGAAAGATATTTCGCTCGTATTTATGAGAAATTTTATCCACTTTTTAAAAGAGTAATCTTGAGAATCCCCTTTAATTTTATCTTTAATTTAGGTTAGTTATGGCTGAATCTCACAAAGGATTAACTATTCAAAGCCAATGTTTTGATATAATGAATGTATTGTCCAATTACTAGTAGTTTGCCTTTGTGATTCATTGGAATGAATGAGCCATTTATTAGATATCAATTTTATGGAAGTGAATTAGATATCCGATATGAATCTTTTTGATGATTCTAGCTTTCGGTTATATGTTTTATAAAATTGATTATATTTATATTATCTACAAATTCTTTGGAACGAAAAATATTAATTTATGTTTATAGGAAATAATAGAGATATAGTAAATTTTAGGCTGTTATGATATAAAAATTTATTGTACATTTTATTTTAATTTCTTAAGAAAAAAGTTCTAATTATTTAAAATTAATTTTAATATAATAAATTATTTGTAAAAATAAAATTTTAATTAAAGAATTATTTCAATTTTAACATTTTTTACTTTTGTGAAATAAGTTTTTATATGCTCTATTTTTCGTAGTTTTAAAATAAACATTTACAAATATCTAAAATAATTATTTAATGTAAAAACGAGTCAGACGCCATCCAAAGACGGAAGCATCACTTGAGGCCATAATCCAAGGCAAAGACGAGCCCCTTAGAACCTACATCGAGAGGTTCAATAAAGAAGCCGTCCAGGTCTCAACCACAGACAACATGAAGAAATATTTGCTGGAACGTGGATTACGCCCGTCTACTGACTTTCACCGAGCAGTGGGTATTGAGACACTCGCTACTCTGGATGCATTCCTCTTGAAAGCTCAAGCGTATATCCAATACGAGGAAAAGCAGGCAGCTAGTTCCGTCTGCGATGCTCAACGTCGAGAGGACACAAACCTTTCCAAATCAGACGAACCCTCGACATCTCGTCGGGGAAGCGACAAAAGAAAGGAAGATCGCTCCCGTGAACCACGGGAGCAGAGAGGACTGGTGGGCCGATTTCGTGAATATACGCCTTTGCTGGCGTCGAGGGAGAAAATAATGTCCGAATGTGCTAATTCGGAGTTTCGTCAAGCGGGAGTGCGCTTCCCCAAGCAGCTACCTGCCAAATCGGGCACCGATAAAACCAAGTACTACAGGTTTCGCAAGATCCATGGACACAACATAGAGGATTGCATCCACCTGAAGGACGCAATATAGATACTCATCAAAGATGGCCACCTCAAACAGTTCACTAAATTCAAAGAGACCTTCAGGCCAGAGATGCAAGAAGCCATCAAAATCGAGTAAGCAACGACAGTCCCCGCGGACACCAATATGCAAGTGGCCATCAGCATCTATCGCCTGAAAGACTTCTTTCTGCCCTACCGTCCAGCGAGTACAGATTATCTCTCTTCCTATAGCCCATGGGAAGTCTTCCCATCCGCCATGGTAATCTGAGGCGGGGGATTCAACAAGATCACGGTCGGCTCCATAAAAAGGTAATTCGACCAGCTAATTGTGAAAGGGTTGGCCCTGAACGCCACACTGGACCCTTCCAGAGACAATTCAGTGCCCATCTCCGTCTATAAAGAAGAACTATTAGGAGGAGCACCTAATGCCAACATTTCACTGCTCATTCGAGTCCAAATGGCCAACTTTGCCATCCACAAGATACTGGTCGACCAAGGTAGCTCATGCGACATCATGTATTTGCAGTTATTCGCTACACTCCAGCTGAACGAAACTCACCTGACAACATACGTAGGATCAGACCTACAAGGTTTCAATGGTGCGGTGTCATGACTGTGGGGTTACGTTGATCTCATAGTCACGTTCGGAGCCGCAGAGACTGCCCAATCAATCCGCGTCCAATTTTTGGTCGTCGATTATCCTTCTCTGTATCAGTGCATTCTAGGTCGACCAACTCAGGCCGACCTCCTAGCAGTCCCGTCCACCGTCCATCTAAAGATGAAATACTACACCACTTTAGAAAGAGTTGCCACCCTACATGGTGACGTGGAGGCCGCCCGTCGTTGTTTCGAAGCGGCCTCTAAAGGTCGTAGCTCGATATCTTACCAGCCTAAAGCCTCCACTTCAGCTTCCTTCCACAACACCGATGTGCCCGCACCTCTCCCCCGGGTCAATTCCATCGACCTCGATTGCAGGTTTCCAGATGAGGCCGAGAGTTCCCTGCAGCCCTCCTCTTCATTAGCCCGACCTATCCCCGACGGTGAATTCGAGCTGATCCCGCTGGGAGAGGACCCAAGAAAATGCATAAAGATCGGATCACACCTCCTAGAATTAGCAAAGAGACAGCTGGAAGCATGCCTGAAGGGGAACGCCGACCTATTCGCATGGAATGCAGCAGAAATGCCAAAACTCGATCCATACGTAGCATGCCACCATCTATCCATCGACCCGAATCACAAGGTCGTCGCCAAACGGAGGAGAAAACAGTCAACCGAAAAAACTAAAGCGGTCGAAAAATCTGTAGAAGACCTCCTATAGCCAAACTTTGTAACGGAAACCAGGTACACCACCTGGATTTCCAATGTTTTTACTTGTGAAAAAATCTAATGGAAAGTGGCGAATGTGAGTTGATTATACCGACCTTAACCAGGCTTTCCCGAAAGATGCTCACCATTTTCCAAATATTGATAAATTGGTCGACAATTCAGCCGGTTTCAAACTACTATCATTTATGGATGCTTATTCAGGATATAATCAAATTCCCATGGCCGTGGCCAACAAAAAACACACGGCCTTCATGACCGAATCGGGAAACTACTACTACAACGTTATGCCCTTCGGTCTAAAAAAAGCGGGAGCCACTTATCAACGCATGATGAACAAAGTTTTCCGAGATGAAATTGGGGACATGCTTGAAGTATACATGGACGACATGATAGTCATGCTTCCCACCTACGGAAGGTGTTCGACCAAGCTCGAAAATGCAAGATGTGTTTCAACCCTGAAAAATGTACATTCGGAGTACGAGCAAGTAAATTCCTCGGGTTTTACTTAACCGAGCGAGGGATCAAAGCCAACCCGGATAAATGTCGAGCGTTCACAAAAATATCTACCCCAAACTCTAAAAAATCCATACAATCGTTAAACGGAGTGCTCGCCTCTCTCGCTCGATTTATGGCTAAATCCGCCCAACACGTGCTCCCATTCTACAAACTCCTCCGCAAAGAATCAGCTTTCGAGTGGACTGATGAAACACGAAGGTAAAGGATGCTTCGGTTTCACGGGGGCGTTGGTCGTCAAATCCGTTACGACCGCTCCAACTTTGTGCTTCTTGAGGGTTGAACCTAAGTTCAAGCCCGGAGTTCCTCGAGCAATGGAACCCGAGCCAGAGCCACTCGTATCGTTTCATACCAGTCGGGTCTGGATGACCTTAGCCTTTCGTTTGGTGCCCTGCATCAGTCATTCCTGGATCTTGTCTAGAGATTTCATCGAGCCTGCAAAACAAAGTAAACAAGGGCCAGATCGACCACGAACATGGAATCACAATAAACAAACAATTTAGATAAAGCAAGAAATACCAAACAAGTCAAACACTTCTTGCCTGCTTTTGCAGGCCAAGAGGGTTGTGACGTCGATCAGCGGACGTTGCACAGCTTCCCCTCCATCGGAGGCCAGCATCACCTTCCCCTCCCCGTCGATCATAGGGATCGGAGTGAAGGACGATACCAATTTGCGGAATTCTTCGAAGCTGGTCGCATCATCCTCGTCAAGGTTATCCCCTACTTGGACAAAGTCACACACCGGTCGCCCGTAGTGACTGTACTCCCAAGAGAAGGGGAACCTCCAGATCCTCCTACGAATCGGCCGACCTTCGGCGTCCAACCGGGGCACGTCATTCTCATCAGTATCGTTCCCCATGAAACTGATCGACCTGGTCGCCCCTTTAGTCATTGGCTCGATCAGAATATAGTCACCTTTAAACGAACGGATGGACTCCGAATGCGCCTTGAAAATTTTGGACCGTTACTTGAAAGATACAAACCCTTTTCGAGCAGTTCCACGCCCCACCTGACATTACAGAGAGAACAACCGGAAGAATAAAGGGAGAGTGGCCCCCGCCCCCAGGTGCGCGCACATCATCTCAAATGCCCTCATGAAAGCATATGAGTTAGGATGCAGTTGTGAGGGCGCTACCCCCAGATAACCGAGCATCGAGCAAACCAGGTCACTAAAGGGCATCCTGATCCCCAGGGTCGTAATATCATATTCGTACATCGAGAACTCTCTCCCTCCAAACTCCGAGAAAATCCGATCATCATCTCCCAGGCAGGTCACTCTCCAGTGATCGGGATCCCCCACTACTGGAAGAGGATCCGCGCGCGGTCGGGCGTAGGACGAGACCTTGTCCAGCAGATCTTCAACGACCCAATCATTAATCCCTTTAACGACCGACGTCCAAGACAGACGATCAACATTCAACGGGGATCATTAATACACGTGATTCACTATGTACGTGAGCTCGTCGCAAAACCCCAACCTTAGTCGAACGACGAGCTCGACCACCGCCCACCGTGAAACATGTTCATAGCAGGAAACGATACAACTATTACCAAAACCTAAGAATCTACACATTACTCTAATTTACCGATAAAACCAAGTCCTAAGCCGCATGCATCACTACTTCTTAAAAACTAAGTCTAAAAAAGCCATAATAGAGGTCTAACCTTGGCCTTGAGACACCATTGCAGAAAAATGACTTGAGAAGTACGGTGGTCGACGACGATTTGCGGTGATCGACAGCGGTGAGCGGCAGACAATTGCACGAGTAGTGAAGGGAGGTAGAAAACGAAGCGAAAAGTTTCCTTTGTGGGACAAAGTTACTATTTATAGGGAAAAGGGCACATGCACTGAAACGTGACCCCTATCCCTAGGCAATAATAGCCTACGCGCTAGGCCCTATGCTAGCCGTCAGAGCATTAAATTGACACAAATCCCAAAACAAGTCACATTTTCATTTCCGCTACCTCTGTGCCGACCTATAGACAAGATGCTCGAAAAGTCAATCCCCCGACGTTCGTCGATATTTCCGAGCACCGAGCTACCTTTAAGTAATCACTTCCTTGACCAAAAGTAACGACTTGGGGGCTCCTATTCCGGATTGGCCTAACCCTCAAAATTGGGCCATATCTATCTCACGGCCCAACGGCAAAAAATATGCAACTATGTTCGGAGCCCCGAGATTATCTGCTCGACTTGCCCTAAGTTGGATGACTTCGATGCCGAGCACGGGACCTGTCGAGCAGACTCTTTCACGCATCAACGGCTAGTTCCTAATCACCGTCGATTATTGCGAGATCCGTGATCCGCGCCCAACAATTTGGGCCAATAAACACACACTTGGACCAGTATATAAACCTTCTTGCTTGAGAGGATCAGGTATTCAAATCTTTACCCAAAAATATAGTACTTGCTCACTCGTTGCTCGCTTCCTGACTTTAGCATCGGAGTACCTTTGCAGGTACACCCCTATTTTCTCTCCATCATCAACTGCGCTCATCCACCCTCAACGCGGCCACATCAGATCCTGATCTCCAGGTACGATCAATATGATTTGATTGAGGCTGTTTGTTAAAAATAAATTAAGCTTTTTTTATGTTCTTTTAATTGATGGCAACTCGCTCACTCATTCTAATTATTTAATCTTATATTCTAATGTTCAAACTAAACAAACTATGTGAAGATATTTTTATACATAAAAAGGACAACATTACGAAACCTTTTATACGTACTTGCCAATACTTAGAGATCACACAAATTATGACATAAAATATGAGTATTCAACAACAAGGGAGATTTATATGCTCCATTATCATTAATCATCCTAATTATCCAATAATATGAACAACTATATAATATATCAAAGAATAATAAAGATAGTACAATACTCTTAGAATTAAAATTGGCTTTAAGTTAATATAGAGGCCTTCGTGAAAATTATTCTAATAAACCATGTGATTTTTTTTGAAAAACATTACATCCTTTCATTGAAAGATATTTCGCTTGTATTTATGAGAAATTTTATCCTCTTTTTAAAAGAGCAATCTTGAGAGTTCCCTTTAATTTTATCTTTAATTTAGGTTAGTTATGGCTGGATTTCTCAAAGGATTAACTATTCAAAGCCAATGTTTTGATATAATGAGTGTATTGTCCAATTACTAGTAGTTTGCCTTTATGATTCATTGGAATGAATGAGCCATTTATTAGATTTCAATTTTATGGGAGTGAATTAGATATCCGGTATGAATCTTTTTGATGATTTTAGCTTTCGGTTATATCTTTTATAAAATTGATTATATTTATATTATCTACAAATTCTTAGCAACAAAAAATATTGATTTATGTTTAACAGAATAATAGAGATATAGTAAATTTGAGAAATGTAATTTCTATTAAAGCAAAATTTTCAATACTAATTTTTATCCTTTTATGATATAAAAATTTATTGTACATTTTATTTTAATTTCTTAAGAAAAAAATTATAATTATTAAAAATTAATTTTAATATAATAAATTATTTGTAAAAATAAAATTTTAATTAAAGAATTATTTCAATTTTAACATTTTTTACTTTTGTGAAATAAGCTTTTATATGTTCTATTTTTTGCAGTTTTAAAATAAACATTTACTAATATCTAAACTAATTATTTAATGTGAAAAATTATTCAAAAATTAAATAATTTGTTTTTTTTGATAAAGGTGGAATGGTTTATTTCTTTAAATTTCATCGATATTATAAAACTCCATAATACTCTATTCGTTTTTGTCGTTTAGAGTCATTTAGATACTACTTGTAAATTTTGAATTTTTTAGGATTAACAAAATTCATTATTCATTAAATATAGATATTATTATATAAAACGTAAATTGTAAAATATTAAATATTAACTTCATTACATAATTTATTTCCCATAGTCTATTTTATCTATTTGCAACAAAATAGAGGAATGCACAATGCATAAAATAAACACAAAACTCATTAACCATACATTCATGAGTATGGCTAACCCACATACATAATTGAAAAGAAAAATCTAATTACCAAAGAGAAGAACATCAATTATTGATTGTAAATTTATTAAATTACATAAAAAATAAAGATAAATAAATATTAACCAATTGGATCGTATAACTTATCCTTATACTCGCACTTCCACCTCGTTGAATATGGTGAGGGCCCAGGAACGAGGACGGGTGTGTAGGGAGTGCAAGTTTCACAGCTGTTTCTGCAATTTGGAGCATGTGATCCAATTGGACTAAGAAATCTCTTTGACGACAAAACCTTTGACACATCTGAATTTTTGTGAAAAACAATTCCTTGTTGAATTCCATTAACCTATTGACAAAAAATATCACAATTAATCTTAATTTAAAGATAAAATAACTGAAAATCAATGATAATTTTCCTTTTACCAAAATGAATATAGATAGAATGACTTAAACTTTTATTCATGAAAGTTATGAACTCGTAATGGCACTCCAGTAATATATTTTGAATTTAAAAAAACCAAATAATACTACAAGTAAAAATATACAATTTGGATATATTTAAGTTTCAAGCTTAATCATTTAAAATAGTTTCCAGATAGTTCTAGGAAACATAGCTATAAAAGATGAAATTATAAATCTTACATCTAATAAGTGAGAATAAGAAAAAGTGATGGAAAAATATTAAACCATAATATGTAACATATATTTTGAAAAAAAAAATCTAAGTCGCTTTACCTGAATATTAGAATCTAGTAATATGGCACACTTATTATCTACAATAAAAACAGTGATGGGCTATTATCTATCATATAAGAAAACCCACTCCTTGGGTTTAAAAAACTGACATGTGGATGAGTTAAAATTGTTTCATCCCCTTCTCCCATCATCAAGACTTGACATACACAGTCATGACATACAAACCATACATTAATTTTTCACTTAAATCCATAACTTTCATTCTTTTGATATTCCATAACTTTCATTCTTTTTATATTCCACTCCAACTTGCAATATATATATATTCAAAATATAAAATAATATGTTAATTTAAATGATATTAAATATATGACTATTTTATGAATTAAATATTTGGATGATTATATAAAATAAATTATGTTTCGTTCAGAATATAAAATGAAAATTTATGAATTAAGATTTTATAAAATTATAAAATCAAAACATAATGTATTGATTTGAGGTTCTATATTGTAAATTTTAAGAGATTATATTAAAAAAAATATCATTGAAAATATAATATACATTTAATGTATTTTATAAAATTATAAAACAAAATTATAAAATTAAAATTAATGTATTTTGTAAAATAATAAAAGTAAATGTAAAAATGTATAACATTAATGGTCAAATCTATAATCAAAGTAAAACACTTAAATTTCAAATGATTAAATAAAATAAATCACGAGTCATTTAAAACATAAAATAGAATTAATGAATTAAAATTTTATAAAATTATAAAATCAAAACTGAAAAATGTATTGATTTGAAAATAATAAATAAATTTTATATATAAAATAAATTATGTTTCGTTCAAAATATAAAATGAAATTAATGAATTAAGATTTTATAAAATTATAAAATCAAAACATAAAAATGTATTGATTTGAGGGTCCATATTGTAAATTTTAAGAGATTATATTAAAAAAATATCATTAAAAATATAATATGGATTTAATGTATTTAGTAAAATTTTAAATTTTAAATTATTGTGAATTAAAATTTAAAACATAAAATAAAATTTGTGAATTAAAATTTATAAAATTATAAAATCAAAACTTAAGAGTATATTGACTGAGCCTATCTTAAATTTTAAACGATTGTATTATAAAAATTGTATTAAAAATATAATATAAATTTAATGCATTTTGTAAGACTATAAAATAGAAATTTATACATTAGATAAGATATTAAATTTAAATTCTATAACGGTACAATATGCATTAAATTACTTTTAAAACTTAGCAAATTCTATAACTGATAACGGTTTAGTGAAAATACTATTATTAGGTTTAGTGAAAATATTATTAAAACACTATAAAATGAGAAAAACTAAAACTCTATACACATGTAACTATTATTATTTATATAAAATAAATTATGTTTCGTTCAAAATATAAAATGAAATTAATAGATTTATATTTTATAAAATCAAAACATAAAAAATGTATTGATTTAAGGGTCCATATTATAAATTTTAAGAGATTATATTAAAAAAAAATTATCATTAAAAATATAATTAACATTTAATGTATTTTGAAAAATTATAAAATCAAATTATAAAATTAAAATTAATGTATTTTGTAAAATAATAAAATTAAATTGTAAAAATATATATAACATTAATGGTCAAATCTATAGTCAAAGTAAAAAATTTAAATTTCAAATGATTAATTAAAATAAATCATGTGTCATTTAAAACATAAAATAAAATTAATGAATTAAAATTCTATATAAATCAAGTGTCATTTAAAACATAAAATAAAATAAAATTCATGAAATTAAAAAAATATTAAAAATTTAATATAAATTTAAAGCATTTTTTAAAGATTATAAAATAGAACTTTAAATATTTTGTAACATATTATATTTAAATTCTATAACAGACGTTTCTAATGTTAACTACTTCTAATGAATAATTAATAATTAAATACTTTTAAAACTTACTTTATAATTATAATGAATAATTAATTACGGTTTCTACTATTTTTAAATGTACTTTTTCTATTCCCAGATAAAGTCTCATAAAATTTTATAAAATTATAAAATCAAAACTTAAGAGTATATTGACCGAGCCTATATTAAATTTTAAACGATTGTATTAAAAAAATTGTATTAAAAATATTATATTTATAACTGATGATTTTGAAACGTCCCATAAATGATAATTTTGGTATTATTTATAAATTGTCTCATCTTCATCATTGTTTATGTCTCATTGTCATATTCATCATATCCATATCCATCGCTATTTCATCAGCGACTTTGAGATGATATTTGTTTACAAATCCGTAAATTTGTGTTACTTTTTGTTAATTTCTTTATTTGATTGTTTCATTTGTACGTTCATTTATTTTTGTGTTGCAAAGTTAAGTTTGTTTTAATGTTTTCATTACAATACATGTTGTTGTCCCAAGAGGAGTTATAGGATCTGGGTTATGCTTAGAAGTGATTTCAGGTAAGTGTCTTTTCCCAAGAGAAGTTATAGGATCCGGGTTATGCTTAGAAGTGATTTCAAGATCCTTTGTCATGATCATTCGAGAAAAATGTATATTGACTGAGCATATCTTAAATTTTAAACGATTATATTAAAAAAATTGTATAATATAATATAAATTTAATGTATTTTGTAAGACTATAAAATAAACATTTCTACATTAGATAAGATATTAAATTTAAATTCTATAACTGTACAACATGTATTAAATTAGTTTTAAAACTTACCAAATTCTATAACTGATAACGGTTTAGTGAAAATACTATTATTAGGTTTAGTGAAAATATTATTAAAACACTATAAAATGAGAAAAACTAAAACTCTATACACATGTAACTATTATTATTTATATAAAATAAATTATGTTTCGTTCAAAATATAAAATGAAATTAATAAATTAAGATTTTATAAAATCAAAACATAAAAAATGTATTGATTTAAGGGTCCATATTATAAATTTTAAGAGATTATATTAAAAAAAATTATCATTAAAAATATAATTAACATTTAATGTATTTTGAAAAATTATAAAATCAAATTATAAAATTATTATTATTTATATAAAATTTTAAAAATATAATTAACATTTAATGTATTTTGTTGTAAAATAATAAAATTAAATTGTAAAAATATATAACATTAATGGTCAAATCTATAATAAAAGTAAAAAATTTAAATTTCAAATGATTAAATAAAATAAATCATGTGTCATTTAAAACATAAAATAAAATTAATGAATTAAAATTCTATATAAATCAAGTGTCATTTAAAACATAAAATAAAATAAAATTAATGAAATTAAATAAGTATTAAAAATTTAATATAAATTTAAAGCATTTTTTAAATATTATATAAAATAGAACTTTATATATTTTGTAACATATTACATTTAAAATCTATAACAATGTTTCTAATGTTAACTACTTCTAATGAATAATTAATAATTAATAATTAAATACTTTTAAAACTTACTTTATAATTATAATGAATAATTAAATACTTTTAAAATTACTTTTTCCCATCAACACATAACTGATTACGGTTTCTACTATTTTTAAATGTACTTTTCCTATTCCCATGTAAAGTCCCATAAAATTTTATAAAATTATAAAATCAAAACATAAGAGTATATTGACCGAGGCTATCTTAAATTTTAAACGATTGTATTAAAAAAATTGTATTAAAAATATAATATAAATTTAATACATTTTGTAAGACTATAAAATAGAAATTTATACATTAGATAAGATATTAAATTTAAATTCTATAACTGTACAACATGCATTAAATTACTTTTAAAACTTACCAAATTCGATAACTGATAACAGTTTAGTGAAAATACTATTATTAGGTTTAGTGAAAATATTATTAAAACACTATAAAATAAGAAAAACTAAAACTTTATACACATGTAACTATTATTATTTATATAAAATAAATTATGTTTCGTTCAAAATATAAAATGAAATTAATAGATTAAGATTTTATAAAATCAAAACATAAAAAATGTATTGATTTAAGGGTCCATATTATAAATTTTAAGAGATTATATTAAAAAAAATTATCATTAAAAATATAATTAACATTTAATGTATTTTGAAAAATTATAAAATCAAATTATAAAATTAAAATTAATGTATTTTGTAAAATAATAAAATTAAATTGTAAAAATATATATAACATTAATGGTCAAATATATAATCAAAGTAAAAAATTTAAATTTCAAATGATTAAATAAAATAAATCATGTGTCATTTAAAACATAAAATAAAATTAATGAATTAAAATTCTATATAAATCAAGTGTCATTTAAAACATAAAATAAAATAAAATTAATTAAATTAAAAAAAAGTATTAAAAATTTAATATAAATTTAAAGCATTTTTTAAAGATTATAAAATAGAACTTTATATATTTTGTAACATATTACATTTAAATTCTATAACAAACGTTTCTAATGTTAACTACTTCTAATGAATAATTAATAATTAATAATTAAATACTTTTAAAACTTACTTTATAATTATAATGAATAATTAAATACTTTTAAAATTACTTTTTCCCATCAACACATCACTGATTACGGTTTCTACTATTTTTAAATGTATTTTTCCTATTCCCATGTAAAGTCCCATAAAATTTTATAAAATTATAAAATCAAAACTTAAGAGTATATTGACTGAGCCTATCTTAAATTTTAAACGATTGTATTAAAAAAATTGTATTAAAATATAATATAAATTTAATGCATTTTGTAAGAGTATAAAATAGAAATTTATACATTAGATAAGATATTAAATTTAAATTCTATAACGGTACAACATGCATTAAATTACTTTTAAAACTTACCAAATTCTATAACTGATAACGGTTTAGTGAAAATACTATTATTAAGTTTAGTGAAAATATTATTAAAACACTATAAAATGAGAAAAACTAAAACTCTATACACATGAAACTATTATTATTTATATAAAATAAATTATGTTTCGTTCAAAATATAAAATGAAATTAATAGATTAAGATTTTATAAAATCAAAACTTAAAAAATGTATTGATTTAAGGGTCCATATTATAAATTTTAAGAGATTATATTAAAAAAAAATTATCATTAAAAATATAATTAACATTTAATGTATTTTAAAAAATTATAAAATCAAATTATAAAATTAAAATTAATGTATTTTGTTAAATAATAAAATTAAATTGTAAAAATATATATAATATTAATGGTCAAATCTATAATCAAAGTAAAAAATTTAAATTTCAAATGATTAAATAAAATAAATCATGTGTCATTTAAAACGTAAAATAAAATTAATGAATTAAAATTCTATATAAATCAAGTGCACATATTTCAAACTCTATTCCTTTTATTTCCACGTGAATTTTCTAAATTAAAAGCAACATCACCCATTTCAAATTCCACTGTATTTATTTATCTTGATAATATTTGTTTATTAAATTAACAAATATTTACAAATACTATGATATTATTTGATATTTATAAAACTAAATTATTCCATAAATATTTTTATAAAAAAATATTTTTTAATACTAAATGTTATTATTCAATACTAAATTAAAGTTATTATTCAAAACTAAATTAAATGTTATTATTTGGGATTTTCCACTTCCGATCTTTTCATCTTCATCTATTATATTATAAAATATCAATAAATTAAATAAATATAATAAGTTTATTAAATATTATTTTAAATATATAAACAGAAATTAAGTGATGCTTAAAATTTGGTTGAATATATATTTTAAATAATCTTTATTTTAAAATAATTGTTTTTAAGTAGAAAATACTAAAAGTAATTATTCATTTAATATAATATTAAATATATTTTTTCTTTTGATATGCATCACATAACTATCATTGAATTTATTTCATTAAGAATTAAATAAAATGAGTCAAATATAATAATGAATAAAATGGGTCAAATACTAAAATGAGTCATTTAGTATTTTTGTTATTATAATAGCGTTATTACACATCACAATCCATAAAACAATAACATTATATGTATTTGATTTGTTTCCTTTTATATTATTTTTTACTTTTAAATTATAATAAATGTGTTAATTTTAAATTTTATAAAATTTTCTAAGAGATTAATTGTAAAATTTTCTAAGAGATTAATTGGATTACACAGTCAGTAAAGTATTTTTACACTATCATCCATTTAAAATAAATCATTTTGACACATAATTATAGTGTATTCCAATTAATATCATTTTCTAATGTATATTTTATTTTTCTATTTTAAAATATTAAATGTTACCTTCAATTAAAAATAAATTATAAAATATTAGTGATTTAGCATAAAAAATAGACAACATTACTTTTATAAACGTGTAACAAATATTTTTATAAAAAAATTAAATGATTCTAATATTATATATCATGTAAATGAAAACTCACTCTTTGGGTGTAAACATGTGACACTCAAATCTAAAGCAATTCATTTTTTTTCTTCTCCCAATTTTCAATCAACTTACAATTGTTAATTTTTTTGAATTTTTTTTTAATATAACATAGTTTAATAATTTAATTTCCAAAATAACATTGTTTTCAAAATAAATACCAAACTAACATAGTTTCACCACACATTCGCCACATGATTTGATGAAGCAGTGTAATTTCATTATGATTCGCCAAATGGTTTGGCTATGAGTGGAAAAATTGCATGCATTCGCCATTCCATTTGGCGAATGTGTTGTAAATCCAACATGCATTCGCCAAATGGATTGTTGCACGTTGTCAATCATTATTTAATTCAAACATTCATCTTATTCTTCACTTATTTATATATATATATATATATATATATATATATATATATACATATATATATATATATATATATATACATATATATATATATATACATATATATATACATATATATATATATATATATATATATATATATATATATATATATATATATATATATATATATATATATATATATATATATATATATATATATATATATATAGACTTATATATATATATATATATATATATATATATATATATATATATATATATATATATATATATATATATATATTACATATATATATATATATATATATATATATATATATATATATATAACTTATATATATATATATATATATATAACTTATATATATATATATATATATATATATATATATATATATATATATATATATATATATATAACTTATATATATATATATATATATATATAACTTATATATATATATATATATATATATATATATATATATATATATATATATATATATATATATATATATATATATATATATACACGTATACATATACATATGTATATTTATATATATACTTATACATGTATATATACCTAGGGTTTGCAACTTTTTTTACTATATATATGCCTCACTCATAAACATAAGATTCATCTCACTCCATCCTTACAAACCCTTTCAGTCTCCCTCTCTCAGTCAGTCCTTTCAGTCTCCCTCTCTCACAATATGGCTTCTCCCCGTCCATCTAACTATGCATCGGCACCGTCTTCCTCATCATCAGAAGAACCGCTTCCAAAATTTGATATCTTGAAGAAAAATGCTTTAGTGTTTTTCTCGGCAACAAAGCCTCCTCTGAAGATGCTGTTATGGAACCCCCAAACTTTGGAACACTTGCACAGAGAATTAACCCGCTGGTTAGAAGGAGAGATCGGCCAAAAAGAAAAGATAATTAAAATTGAGAAGAGGGTTGTGGAGTTTGGTGTGACGAAATGGAGAAAAATTGTCAATGATGCAGGTGTTTTGTCGATGATGCTAGGTGGAGGTGAAGTTGTCCTGATGGTTCTGATAGGCTAGATCTGTTGAATCTTGCAGTTGTTCTATTTATGTATGGTCATTTTCTGAATCATGTATTTCCTGGTTTTATTTATGTATGTTCGTGTTTGTGGTTGTGGTTTTATTTATGTATTTTTCCGTTTTATTTATGTACGGTCATTTTCTGAATCATGTATTTCCTTGTGGTTGTATGATGTTACTTATATGAATCAAACGAACCAGGATTCCATAGAAAATAAATACGGTTACAATGACCTAATTTACGATGTTGAGCTTGGTCCAACGTTGGGACATTTTTTTCGATTGTGACCGGGCTGACGACATGAACTACACAGTCTCACCATCTTGTTCGCCGTATCCATTTCGGTGCGAATGCGCGTGCTGTTAGGACGGCCTTTTTTCTTTCTTCGCATGTTCTCGTTGTGCCAGACTATTTCCCCGTTGTATGAGGGCCAGTAGTCCTCATTTGCAACAACCGGAAAGCTTTTGTTGTAGACGTTGCAAAGGTTGTGCACTTGGTAAACAGGGGATAGTAAGCCTGAAGGGTCCATCCGAACCTTCGAACATGCCGCTATGACATGGGAGCAAGGCATGCGGAAGGCTTGAAATTTACCACAGTCGCACCAATTGTTATCAAGTTCCACCCGATAGGATCCCCTAGGTCTCCCTTCGTTGTGATCCATGATCTCATCAACATTGAAATGTCCCTTACTGCGGTTAAAGACGGTGACCACATGTGTGTTAGACTTGGATGCTTCGTCTTTGACGAATGTCATAGAACTGTCGCTGAACACTTGACCAGACTGTAGGATTGAACTCCACTTTGAACGCCTGGTGTCAAAAAGTGCTCCGAGCCTAAAGTAGGTTGACCTCACCAAAGCGGTTATCGGTAGGTTGCGGATTCCTTTGAAAACAGAGTTCATGGATTCAACGAGGTTTGTTGTCATATGACCCCAGCGTTGTCCTTTGTCGTAGGCCCTGGTCCACTTATCTAAAGGAATCTGGTTTATCCATCTGAATGCATCTTCATTCGCCATTCTGATTTCGTCACGATAATGTTTGAATGACGGTTCGGTTAATGAGTACCCTGCATTGACGACCTTCTTCCGCAGTGTCTTATCTTTGATCTCTCTCATGAAGTTTTGCGCTATGTGTCTAATACAATAGACATGTGTTGAGGGCGGTTCCTGCCAGCCGTTATCAACATTCTTCCATGCACTCTCAATTGATGCATGTCTGTCCGAAATCAAACATAAGTGAGACTGGGGAGCCACATGGTTGCGAAGATTTTTTAGGAAAAAACTCCATCCCTCGGCAGTCTCTCCCTCGACGATAGCGAATGCAATTGGAAAGATATTGCTGTTGCCGTCCTGTGCCACTGCCATCAACAGGGTTCCTTTGTATTTCCCGTAGAGCCATGTTCCATCAATTTGGATTATAGGCTTGCAGAAGGAAAAACCCTTTATACATGGGTCAAAAGCCCAAAAGAGCCGGTGGAATATGCCATTTCCACTGACACATTGACTTTCCGAAGTATACGCCGGCAAGGTCTCTAGGATGACAACGGTCCCAGGTGCATAGTGCTTCAGTGCCAGCAAAAACTTTGGGAGTTCTTTGTACGAGTCCTCCCAATTTCCGAACACAACGGCAACAGCCTTAGTTCTAGCAATCCAGGCTTTCCTGTATGATGGAGTATAGTTGTGCTTCTGAACTATGTGCTTAATTATCGTGCTGACCTTGACTGAAGGATCGTCAGCAACGATTGATAGGATATCGTTGCATATTAGCTGAGAGCTCAGTTGCCGATGATCCTGCAGTGTGTTGGTTATGACACATGTATGCTCCGGTCCCATTGAAGCAACCTTCCAATCTTCACTTCTTTTTCTGTATGATGCTGTCAATCGAAACGGGCATGCCACGTTACGACAACGTATCATATATAGTGTAGGATTCGTTCGGTCGACCCTATAATCAGCCGATAAATCCATGTGGTGATATTTTATAGCTCGAACGCATTCTTCTTTTGTTCGAAAATGGTCGCCCTCCTTTAATGAACCCTGCCTTTGTGGATACGGAACATAAAATATGTCTGAAGATGGGTCTTCACTTCCCAAGTTCAAGTTTGTCATGTGTGGAGGAGGATGATATGCATGACTGGCCGGAACCTCGTCTTCATTGACCAGTTCATCAACTACTGCCTCCTCTTGTTCCTCGTCCTCATCAACAACATCCACTTCAGCCAAATCATTGTCAGATTCGATAAATAATTGCGAATGATCAATGGACTGAGACACTTGTTGTTGGTGAAACGTAACATACAACTCGATATCATTGAAACCAGAATACTCATGGCTTAGAAACATAGTACGAACACTTTCGTCGTCAGAGATAGTTAATTGGAAATACATGACCTGGTTATCCTCATAGAATACTGGATTTTTGTAAATAATGACGTCAACTGGACCACGCTGCATTTTGTTTTCCAATCTCTTTTTTAGATGAGCGAAATTGGATTGTCGGACGATTGAGAACCGCGTAACCTCGGTGTTTCTAAAGTTGAAACCAGAATGGTTACATTCAAATATTTCGCCATTTGTATGGGCGTTGATCATATACATGGGTATTTGAGACATAGTTCGTATTCAAAGACTGTTTTAGATATATGAAAATGTTTTGCAGTTTATGGTACAATGAAGATATGAAACCAATCTTAAATAGTAAAGGCAAAAACATATTTTATGTTTATATTTAGGGTTCTGAATTTATGTGAATTAATGTCTCATAGGCTTATCTCCTGCACCATATAGGCTTATCTCCTGCACCATATAGGCTTATCTCCTGCACCATATAGGCTTATCTCCTGCACCATATAGTCTTATCTCCTGCACCATATAGGCTTATCTCCTGCACCATATAGGGCTATCTTCGCTGTCGGGTGCACGACTACATTGAGTTCGATCCGATCATTGAACCGTGTCTACAGTTGTGCGGGTTTGGGGATGTTATTAAGGTTCACAACAACTCAATAGACTCAAAATTCATCTTGGCACTCCAAGAGAGGTGGAGGCCAGAGACACACACATTTCACCTGCCCTTCGGTGAATGCACTGTCACCTTGGAAGACGTATACATGCTCTTGGGGTTACGTGTAGCCGGCAGAGCCGTCTTCGGTAAGGTCAACCAGGATGTTTCTATAGTTGCGGATTTGCTGGGTGCCCCTCTAATTGACGAGGAGCAACCATCAAATACTCGTAGCCGGGGTTCAGGTATAAATCTAGGACTCCTTAGAGAGCACTATTCTAGTTTTATTTTAACTGAAGATTCTACCCAGATAGAAATAATGCAAAAAACTCGGTGTTATATTATGCTTTTATTTGGTCATTTTTTATTTCCCGACGGTACCGGGAACACAATAAACATGATGTATTTACCATTGTTGCGAAACATCAACAATGTAAATACATACAGTTGGGGTTCAGCTGTTTTGGCACACTTGTACAGTAGCCTTTGCAAAAATGCCGCAAAGGATACTTGTACCTTTTATGGGTGTGCATTTTTGTTACAAGCTTGGGGGTATTCCAGACTGCCGATGCTTGCCCCACGCAACATGAATCCATGCCCGTTCCCCTACGCAAACCAGTGAGTCCACTTTTAATTTTTATTTCCAAACATATTAAATTTTAAATATTTAAATTGTTATTGTATCTAACTGTGTTTAAATTTGTTGTGCTTAGCTGGTCCGATCTTGGGATGGATTATAGTAGAAACCCAAGAAGTTCTATAGTTCTATATCGGCAGTTGTTAGACCACGTGGGGATCGATCAGGTATTGTCACATATAAAAAATATTTTTCCGTTATATTGCATTTTATTAACTAAAATAGTTTTATACTAACAAAATTTTTTTTTCCCGTAGTTCGTCTGGCGCCCATATTTAGCACTCGACCATGAGCCTAACCCGGAAGATGCTGAAATTTGGACGGCGAAAACTCCAATCATCCGCTTCACTACAATTGAAATGCACCAAACAGATCGGGTCAAAATGCAGTTCGGAATGCAACAGGATATTCCGAGCCCTCCTACATGTTTGGGAAATTGGCATTTGAAAAGAGTGAGTGACATGTGGAACATGGAAGATTGGAGAGACTTTGCAAGGGAGTTACGTCAACAATGGAGGGATCGACGCCAACATGTCCTAACTGACCAAGTGCTGCAAAACGTCAGACCAACTAGAGAATATTTAGTTTGGTTTAGGTCGGTTACTATGCAACAATGGGTGTCTGATAACCCATACTTGATCGACCCCCGCGCCCAGGCCGCAGCATACGCCCAACCACCAACTCCACAACATGACTGCCCCACCCAATTCCAACCATCGACTTCACACACCCAAAGGCCATTCATCCAAACACATAACCCCTTCATGCCACAAACCCAATCACAACATCAAGAGCCTTACCAACACCACTATACCCCCGACAACCCCTTCATGTCCACACCAGCCTATAGCCCCCCACCTTTGTTTCGTTCTCAAAACGAGGCAATATCCTCGTTTGGTCAAGCCTATCGTCCTCACCCAACCCAATCCAACCCAGCCCAACCTATCCGACCCAACTTTGAAAACATGGGCACACAACTCAGTTACGGCAGCGCCTTTGGCAGCAACCTTCCACGTAATTGGGGACAGGCTGAATCATGGACTCAACAACAACCGCCTCCACCAAACACACAAATACAAGCGGAACCTCGACAACCTGGTGGTAGGGTTCGAAGACGGGGTCATCCCCGTGGATGTGGTACTGGGGGGCAGTTAGATCGGGCGGGAAATTAATTTTTGTAATGTCGTTCTTGAATTATTAATAAGAATTTTCTTTTAATATATATTTCGTTTTCTCATCTCTCTAATTTTCTTTTATATCAATAATTTTCTTTAGATATAATTTTATTTCATATTGTAATTTTCCTTTATATATATATTTATAAAAGAAAATAAAATATATATAAGTATAAGTATATATATATAAGTATATATATATATATATATATATATATATATATATATATATATATAAATAAGTAAATATATATAAGTAAATATATATATATATATATATATATATATATATATATATATATATATATATATATATGTATAAGTGTATATATATATATATATATATATATATATATATATATATATATATATATATATATGTATAAGTGTATATATATATATATATATATATATATATATATATATATATATATATATATATATATATATATATATATATATATATATAAGTGTATATATATATATATATACATATATATATATATACTTATATATATATATATATATATATATATATATATATATATATATATATATATATATATATATATATACACTTATACATATATATATATATATATATATATATATATATATATATATATATATATATATATATATATATATATATATATATATATATATATATATATATATATATATATATATATATATATATATATATATAACAAAAATATCAAAAACCATAAAACCAAAAATTCAAAAATCTAAATGTACACATACAACAATCCATTTGGCGAATTGGTACATCAAAGTACACTCATTCGCCAAATGGTTTGGCGAATACATTAAAAAATATGCATGATCTTCATTCCATTTGGCGAATTGCTCAACAAATCCATATGTTCTTCATTTCATTTGGCGAACATGTTACCAAACTATGTTAGTTTGGTAATTTTTTTCAAATATATGTTATTTTGGAAAATAATTTTATAAAGTGTGTTATTTTAAAAAAAAATTCAATTTTTTTTATCTTCTTCCAACTTTCAATAGTTTTTCCCACCTATTCCCAAATTGTAACCATGGCCTTATTTGTTTTTTTTATCATACTCATAGAGTTAACATCAATCACAACAAAACATGGATGATATTGATGATATTTTTGATAAAGTGTTAATTTAATTTTTTTTGTGCATCATTGTAATATTTGACAAAAAATTATATTGCAATGCGAGAATTAATTCTAATTTTTTAAAATATAACTTTTTTCTTATATTTATTGATTTTTATTAATTCTATTTCTTTTTCAAAATTTTAAATAAAAACAAAAAAAAAACTAATTTTTTGTAAATAAAATATTTATTAATTTTTATTAACTATATTTTCTTTATTTTTTTTTTCAAATTTTAAATATAATTAAATACATTCTAAAATCAAACAAATTTTGAAAAAAAAAATATATTTTGAAAACAAATGAGTATCACCGACGTATACCCGTGCGAAAGCACGGGTATCATTCTAGTTTAAATCAAACTATAACATAAAACAATTTCTAATTAAAAAAAATATGATATGTGATTTGGATAATAAATGTCAAAGAATTGATACCTCTACAAGCAATGGATGAAGCAATAGTACTAGTAAAAGTTATTAAGAAAATTGAGAGTATGACAAATGTGAAATGACAAAGTTGCGTTTTTCTCAACATAATGGAAATTCTCACTTTCTTTGTTGTCAATTAAAATTATCTTATTTTTGTTTGAGAAGAATGAATCACTACCTCTATATAAATTGTAAAATGTTATATGGTGCTTTTTAGGAATTTCTTACTTCCGTGTAGTCCTTTTTTGGTCATATTATTTTTATTATTCTTAGGAAACTTTATTAATGTTAATTAATAAGAATATTATTAATTTTAATTTTTAAATTTCGAATATTTTTTCATTTATTAAATTTATTATAATTTATTCTTTTTGCTTAATATGTTGTAATATATATGGTATTAGTTAAGAGCATTGATTTCGAGTTTTGTTCTTATTTTGGAATTACTTGGTACAAGAATTTCCAGTAATTGTTATAAAATCTTACTAAATTATTTTATAGAGAGAATATTAGTTCTTGTTCTTAATTTTTATATTGAATTACTTTTCATATCTTACTTAAAACTAATTTCTTCCTTTCTCTTTTTGTAATTATTTAATATTTTATAAAAACTAAAAATTATTATTTTTTGGATGGTTCTAGTGAAAACATAAGAAGTATTTTCTAAGAACCAATTTTTGATTTTAAGAATAATGACCTTTGATTTTTTTTCCACCAAGGAATAGAAGAGAAAATTTATTATTATCAATAATGAAATTTTATGGTGTAGAAAGAAAAGCAAATAGTTAGATATATAGCATCAACTTTTGAAAGAAATCTTGAAGTTAAAAAATATACCATATGGGAAAATAATTGGTTAGGTAATCAATCATTTGTGATGCGTTGTACAAGATATGATTTGATCGAGGCTGTTTGTTAAAATTAAATTAAGCTTTTTTATGATCTTTTTATTGATGGAAACTCGCTCACTCATTCTAATTATATAATCGTATATTCTAATGTTAAAATTAAACAAACTACGTGAAGATATTTTTATACATAAAAAGGACAACATTACGAAACCTTTTATACATACTTATCAATACTTAGAGATCACACAAACAATGACATAAAATATGAGTATTCAACAACAAGGGAGATTTATATGCTCCATTACCATTAATCATCCTAATTATCCAATAATATGAACAATTATATCATATAAAAAGAATACTAAAGATACCAATCGTTAGTTGGTCCAGTGGTGATTGATGCTGAATTTGGTAGGGAGAGTTACATTTTCATCCCCTGCAAATGCGATCTGGAGGTGGCTGAAACCACTTAATGCCAGAACTGGTCTCTGAACCGGACTAAACTGGTGGTGATAAACAAACAAATAAAGGTATACTAAAGATAGTACAATTCTCTTACCAATAAAAATGGCTTTAAGTTAATATAGACTCCATCGAGAAAATTATTCTAATAAACCATGTAAATTTTTTTTGAAAAATATTACATCCTTTGATTGAAAGATACTTCGCTCGTATTTGTGAGAAATTTTATCCTCTTTTAAAAAGAGTAATCTTGAAAGTTCCATTTAATTTTATCCTTAATTTAGGTTAGCTATGATTGAATTTCTAAAGCCAATGTTTTGATATAATGAGTGTATTGTCCAATTACCAGTAATTTGTCTTGGTGAATTCATTGGAATGAATGAGCCATTTTTAAGAATTCAATTTTATCGGAGTGAATTAAATATCAGGTATGAATCTTTTTATTGATTCTAGCTTTCCGTTATAGCTTTTATATAATTGATTATATTTATATTATCTACAAATTTTTAGCAACGAAAAATATTAATTTATGTTTAACGGAAATAATAGAGATATAATAAATTTCAGAAATGAAATTTGTATTAAGGTAAATTTTTCAATACTAATTTTTGGGCTTTTATGATATAAAACATTTATTGTAGATTTTATTTTAATTTTGTAAAAAAAAATTTAATTATTTAAAATTTATTTTAATATAATAAATTATTTGTAAGAATAAAATTTTAATTAAAGAAATAATTCAATTTTAACAGTTTTTACTTTTGTGAAATAAGCTTTTATATGGTCTATAATTTGCAGTTTTAAAAAAACATTGCTAATATCTAAAATTATTACTTAATGAAAAAAATTAAGCAAAAGTTAAATAATTTGATTTTTGATAAAGGTGGAATGGTTTATTTCTTTAAAAGTTTATTGATATAAAAAAAAATCTATAATATTGCATTCCTTTTTGTCGTTTAGAGTCATTTTATACTACTTTTAACTCTTTTTAGGATTAACAAACTTCATTTATCATTAAATATAGGCATTAATATAATAAAAATTATAAATTGTAAAATATTAAATATGAATTCATTACATAATTATTTATCATAATTTATTTTAACTATTTGTCACAAAAGAGGGAAAATGCACACTGCATAAAATAAACTCAAAACCCATTAAACCATAAATTCATAAGTATGGCGAACCCACAAATATAATCGAAAAGAAGAATCTAATTAACATAGAGAAGATCATCAATTATTGATCGTAAATTTATTAAATTACATAAAACATAAAGATAAATAAATATTAACCAATTGGATCGTATAACTTATCATTGCACTCGCACTTCCACACCAATGATTCTGGTGAGGGTCCAGGAACGAGGACTGGTGTGCAGGGAGTGCAAGTTTCACAATTGCTATGCAATTTGGAGCATGTGATCCAATTGGACTAAGAAATCTCCTTGACGAAAAAACCTTTGACATATCTGGATTTTTGTGAGAAACAATTCCTTGTTGAATTCCCTTAACCTATTGACAAGAAATATCACAATTAACCCAAATATGTAGATAAAATAACTGAAAATGAATGATAATTTTTCTTTCACCAAAATGATTAAAGATAACATGGCATAAATTTTTATACATGAAAGTGATGACTCATAATGGAACTGTAGTAATTTATTTTGAGTTAAAAACAAAAACAAAATACTACTATGAGTAACAAATATACAATTTGAATATATTTAAGTTTCAAACTTTATCATTTAAAATAGTTTCCAATTAGATCTAAGAAACATAGCTATAAAAAATTGAAATTATAAATCTTACACCTAATAAGTGAGAATAAGAAAAAGTGGTGGAAAAATATTAAGCTATAATATGTGAAATATATTTTGAATAAAAAACTAAGTCACTTTACCTGAATATTAGAATCTGGTAACATGACACACGTATTGTCTACAATGATAACAATGATGTGCTTTTATTTTAATCAAAATATAACGTAAAACAATTTTTAATAAAAAATAACTAATATGGTATGTGACTTGGATAATAAATATCAAAGAATTGATACCTCTACAAGCAATGGATAAAGCAATAATACCACTAAAAGTTATTAAGAAAATTGAGAATATGACAAATGTGAAATGACAAAGTTGAGTTTTTCAAAACATAATGGAAATTTTCTCTTTCTTTGTATGACAATAAAGAATTTTGTTGTTGAGAAGAATGAATCACTTCCTCTATATAAATTGTAAAATGTTATGTGGTACGTTTTAGGAGTTTCTTACTTTCGTGTAGTCCTTTTTTTTTCAAATTATTTTTATAATTTGTAGTAAACTTTTTTTTGGAATAAAGCATTATGAATTTATTATAAACAAATTACAAAAAATATTAAGGATTTCCATCAATTCCATTGTTTCTCATATGTTTATCTAACTTGCCATTACTTCTACTTCTAACCAATATACACTGCATGACTTTATTTGAATCTATATGTGTATTAGTAAATACTTTACTATTCCTACTATGCCAAACTTCATACACTATTTCAGCTATAGTATTCTTGAGAAGTCTTGCCCTCCAATTCTTCGACTTGCTTCTTGCCATAATCCATCTTTTTTCTAATCCCATTAATTTGGCTCATAATGAATTCCTATCTTTTGCAAGATCTCTTTCCAAATCCGTCTCACACCTGCATACATAAAGAAAAGGTGTTCCATAGATTCCTCTTCCTCACAAAAACAACATTTAACTTCTTGGATAATGTTGGTTTTGCATAATCTATCTTTTGTTGGTAGCCTTCCATTAAGAAGTAACCAACGAATAAACTTGGATCTTGGTCTAGCTCAATTGTCAATCAGAATTTTCCTCCACTCTATTGGATTCTTGATCCCCCTAAGCTCTTGGTACATTCTCCTAGTTTTATACTTCTCTTGATTTTATAGTGAATCTCAATAATCAGTGGTGTTGACCTTCTCTCTATTTTACACAATCTTCTTGATCACCCAAGACCAATTGGCAGCAATAGTCCAGTTCAACACCTCATTACCTTTGAGGTAGTACACATTCAACCATCAAATCCATAACCTATCTTCCTTAGCATGGATGTTCCATAAGAGTTTCCCAATGGCAGCTTGGTTCCACTCTTTCAAAGAAGTAAGATTTAAACCACCAGCCTTCTTCGGGTCACACACTTTGTCCTAGCTAATATGAGCCTTCTTAGTAATGTTATTACTTCCACTCCAAAGGTAACTTCTACAAGTATCTTCAATAATTCTTATTACTTTAGAAGGGAGAATGAACACCTGCATCCAAAAATTACTAAAAACAAACAAGATGTTATTAATCAATTAGACGCGCCTATCATAGCTCAGTAATTTTGAAGTCCAGTGGGTGATTATGCCAATTATCTTGTTAACGAGGGGTCTGCAATTCTGCTCAGTCAACATACTAGCAGACAAAGGACTCCAAGGTATTTCACAGACAATATCCCTTTGGCCATACCACTCATCTACATGATTTCCTCTTGCACATTTTGTGGCACTCCACCAAAGAACACCTTACATTTAGCATGATGTTCCTTTAGTCCTATTGCCTCAAAAAATTTATTGAATTCATCCATGATGAGCTTTATTAATGTGCCATCACCCTCTGGAAAACAACATAAGGTCATCTGCAAAAGAGATGTTTGTCAAACCAATCCTTTCACACTAAGGGTGAAAGTTAAAATATGGATTTCCTTTAAGTTTTTCCATGCATCTGTGTAAGTACTTCATAACTAAGACAAACAACAGAGCAGAGATAGAGTCTCCTTGTCTCATTCCTTTGTTTGCCTTCACTAGTTCAGTATACTCCCCATTCAAATCAAACCTATAAGAAACTGTATATACACAAGTCATAATCTAGTTAATGAACCTACTTTGGAAGTTCATTTCCAGCATAATGTCAGCTAATGCATAATGGAAAGAAAAGAAATAGAAAGAAAATATATAATAGTAGAAAAGAGAAAGAAAAGAGAGATGGGAAGAAAGAGGAAGAGGAGGAAAAGAGGAAAAGCTAAGAAATCTTCAAGATAGCTCCTAGGAATCGAATCAAATGGGTAAGGGTGTGAAATGTTATTATCTTATCAATGTGTATCATTATGTATGTGATTGTTTGAATGTGTTCTTGTTGTGGTTGAGTTTAGAGGTTATGAGTTTTTAGGGTATTTTGTGAGAAATCCTAAAATCGGTAATTTAAAGGGTTAAAACTCGATTAAAATGTAGTATGATAGTTAGTATGTGATAACTATCATGTTTGTGTTTTGTTTTCACTGATTTGGTGATGTTTTGACGGATTTTGGAGGTTTGGCATGGTTTTTCCGTAGCTTGTGTTTTGGAACTTCTGCTAAGTTCGCCCCACGAACTGAGCATGCATGTGAAGTTCGCCTCGGGGTCGCACCGCGACCTATATCTTATGCAGAATGGTGGTTTTCTTAAAATAAGTTTGATGTTTATTTCGTAACTTTTGAACCGGTTATCCGTTTTTAGCGTTCCACATATCATTTTGAAGCTAAAATTATGTATTTTCTCATGATATCGAAAAATATTATTTTTAACCGATTTTTACCCGACTTTTCTGATTAATCGTAATTATGTGAATTAAGGAATTGTGGAATTTGATTGTGTGTTGTGGTGGTTTGACAACATAAATGCGTTGTTCGAACTAAACGTGAATTTATGTTGATTGTGAAAGATCCATTGTCGTTTGGCGTAATTAATGTGAATATGTGTAGATTGTATATGATTGTATGAGATGAATGCATGATCATATTGTGAATATGTATGCATTATAAGAGTGTTTGAGTCATTTTGTATATGAAGCATAATGATGTACATTCTTGTGTTGTGGGATTCTAATGTGAATCTGTTGTAACATTGTATGCCTATGTGAGGTGTGAGCAATTATTTCAACATGATTGTGTGCCCATGCGGGGTGTGAGCAATCAGATTATGTGCCCGTGTGGGCTGTGAGCAATCCATAAACATTGTGTGCCTATGTGAGATGTGAGTAATGGGTGAAATGATCACGAATGATTGTGTGCCCATGTGGGATGTGAGCAATCGGATAGTGTGCCCGTGTGAGGTGTGGGTGCATGTATTTATCTACTCCACTGTTGCATATCTATTGTTGAGCAGGTGTTAGATGTTTTAATTTCATGTATAATGCGACATACCTCTTTTATACTATGTTTCTAATTATACTCTGATGTAATTTTAATATGCGTCTAAATGGTTAATTGATTATTTGGGGGTATAGAAATGGGGTGTTATATTAAGTGGTATCAGAGCCAGTGTCGAGTCAGTTGTGTTTGTCTTGTTGTTGTGATGGTTGAACATTTGTTTAATCTTGTTGTTGTATTTGGGAATAATCAGAATATGGCTGGTAGAAATGAAAATGTGATGGCTGCTGCTTTGGAAGCATTGGCTAGAGCGGTGCAAGGTGCTTCGAATGTGAATGCTAATGATGAGTTCAGGAAGAATCAATCACCTGTCTTCAAAGGAAGATTTGATCCTGATGGTGCTCAAATTTGGTTGAAGGAGGTTGAAAGGATCTTCAGAGTCATGGATTTTGCGGAGGAGAGTAAGGTGAGGCTTGGATCTCACATGTTGAAGGAAGAAGTCGATGATTGGTGGGTCAGTAAGCGTCTAGCTCTTGAGGTGGAAGATTAAGAGATAACTTAGGATTTATTACGTACTGAGTTCCTGAGGAAGTATTACCCTGAAAGTGTGAAAGGGAAGAAGGAGATGGAGTTTCTTGAACTGAAACAAGTTAGTATGTCCGTAGTGGACTATACTACTAAGTTTGTGGAGTTGGTTCAATTTCATCCTCACTATGTTGCTACTACTGAGTTCTCGAAGTGTATTAAGTATGAGAATGGTTTGCATCCCGAGATTAAGCAAGCTATGGGATATCAAAGGATAATAAGGTTTTCGGATTTGACGAAATGTTGTAGGATCTTCGAGGAAGATAGAAATTCTCTTTCTACACATTACAAGAGTTTGAATGAGAGGAAGGGAAAGCAACAAGCTAGAAGTGGACCTTATATGACACCCGTTGATAATAGCAAGCATAGGGGAAACTTTGATAATAGATCTGGAGGAGGAGGTTCTGGTTCTGTTAAATGTTACAAGTGTGGTGAAATGGGTCATAAGTCTTTTGAGTTTGGGAAGAACATAGTGAAATGTTCTAACTGTGGAGGCCTTGGGCATGCTACTACCGATTGTAGAAAAAATGTAGTGAAGTGTTATAATTGTGGAGAAGTGGGTCACATTAGTACTAAGTGTACTAAGCCGAAACAAGCTCAAGCGGGTGGAAAGGTGTTTGCATTAGCAGGGACAGACACTACTAGTGCAAACCGATTGATTAAAGGTACATGCTTTATTTATAGTACGCCTTTAGTTGCTATTATTGATACGGGAGCGACTCATTTGTTCATTTCTCATGAGTGCGCTAATCGTTTGAATTTGTTTATGACTTCTTGGGGTGGTGAGATGTTTATTGAGACTCCTGCTTCAGGGTCGGTAACTACGTCTTTGGTGTGTGTAAGTTGTCCTTTAACCATGTATGGTAAAGACTTCATCTTGGATTTAGTTTGTTTGCCATTGGAGGGATTGGACCTAATATTGGGTATGAATTGGTTGCAATGTAATCGAGTTCATATAGATTTCTATCACAAGTTAGTGAGGTTTCCTTCTTCGGTAGATGATGGTGAAGATGAGAGTTTCCTATCCACTAAAGAGTTGAAGAAACTTTTAGCGGACAAAGCTCAATTGTTCGGTTTGTTTGCATCATTGTCGGTGGAGAATGAAGTTGAGCTCAGTGTATTCTCAATGGTGTGTGATTTTCCAGAAGTGTTTTCGGAGGATATTAAGGATGTACCTCCGGAAAGAGAAGTTAAGTTTTATATTGATCTAGTTCCGGGTACTAGACCGATTTCGATGGCACTGTATCGTATGTCAGCATCAGAATTGGTAGAATTGAAGAAGAAATTGAATGACTTGTTGGACAAGAGATTTATAAGGCCAAGTGTTCCTCCTTGGGGTGTTCCGGTGTTGTTGGTAAAGAAGAAGGATGGGAGTATGCGGTTATGAATTAATTATCGACAGTTGAACAAGGTGACAATTAAGAACAAATATCTGCTTCCAAGGATCGATGATTTGATGGACCAATTAGTTGGTGCGCGTGTTTTTAGCAAGATTGATTTGAGATCAAGATATCACCAGATTCGTGTGAAAAGAGAGGATATTCAAAAGACAACTTTTAGGACACGGTATGGTTATTACGAGTATTCTGTAATGCCATTCGGGGTTTCTAATGCGCCAGGTGTGTTTATGGAATATATGAATCGTATTTTCCATGAATAGTTGGATCGTTTTGTGGTTGTGTTCATCGACGATATTTTGATTTATTATAAGTCTCAAGAGGAGCATGAAGAGCATTTGAGGATTGTGTTACAAATTTTGAAAGAAAAACAATTGTATGTTAAGTTGTCGAAATGTGAATTTTGGTTGTCAAAAGTAAGTTTTCTTGGACATGTTATTTCCGATGGTGGTATCAGTGTTGATCCATCCAAGATTGATGCGGTGATGCAATGGAAGACTCCTGGATCGGTTACGGAGATTCGAAGCTTTTTAGGCTTGGCGGGTTATTATTGGAGGTTTATTGAGGGATTTTCGAAGTTGGCACTTCCGTTAATGCAATATCTTTATGGTGCAAGATTTGAAGTTTTACCGATTAAGATTTTGGACTGTGAAGTTAAGAAGCTAAGAGGCAAGGGTATTGCGCTTGTGAAAGTAGTGCGGGGAGGCGTTTCGGAAGGCAATATGACTTGGGAATTAGAGAATGGGATGCGAGAGTCGTATCCAGAGTTATTTGAATCAGGTAATATTTTCGAGGACGAAAATTTCTAAAATAAGGGAGAGTTGTAACGCCCTGATATCGATTATTTCACTTTTTTGTTGAGTTTTTTTTATTTAAATTGAGTGATAATTATTGTATTTGTGAATTTGGTATCTTAATATGATATGTTGACATGTTATGTTATTTTGCCGTTTTTGAAAGTTTTCGGGAAAATTAGAATTGAGGGTATTTTAGACATTTCCTAATTGATGATAAGTTAGAAATTTAAGTGGAATTAGAAATTGTGAGAAAATGAATATTTGGGTGGAAAGAAAAGAAATATAAAGAAAAGATATAATAGTAGAAAAGAGAAAGAAAAGAGAGATAGAAAGAAAGAGGAAGAGGAGGAAAAGAGGAAAAGCTAAGAAATATTCAAGATAGCTCCTAGGAATCGAATCAATCGGGTAAGGGTGTGAAATCTTATTATCTTATCAATGTGTATCATTATGTATGTGATTGTTTGAATGTGTTCTTGTTGTGGTTGAGTTTAGAGGTTATGAGTATTTAGGGTATTTTGTGAGAAATCCTAAAGTCGATGATTTAAACGTTTAAAAGTCGATTAAAATGTAGTATGATAGTTAGTATGTGATAACTATCATGTTTGTGTTTTGTTTCCACTGATTTGGTGAATTTTTGACGAATTTTGGTGGTTTGGGATGGTTTTCCCGTAGCTTGTGTTTTGGAACTTCTGCTAGGTTCGCCCCGTGAACATGGTTCGCACCGTGAACTGAGCATTCTTGTAAAGTTTGCCTCGCAAACAAGGGGTCACGCCGCGACCTGTAGCTTATGCAGAATGGTGGTTTTCTTAAAAATAAGTTTGATGTTTATTTCGTAACTTTTGAACCGGTTATCCGTATTTAGCGTTCCACATATCGTTTTGAGGCTAAAATTATGTATTTCCTCATGATGTCAAAAAATATTATTTTTAACAGATTTTTACCCGACTTTTCCAATTAATCGTAACTATGTGAATTAAGGAATTGTGGAATTTGATTGTGTGTTGTGGGCATTTGGCAACATAAATGCGTTGTTCGAACTAAACGTGTGTAACACCCCAAATTTGCCCTCTCCTGTTTAGCATCATCATCATATCATAATCATCATAAGCATGTCAAGTCCTTAGCATTTTTTCATAGAAAGATGAAGCATAGCACTTGCATTTTCTAGCATAAGGTATATGATCAGTCATCCGAGAAATTCAAAGCTCACAAGGCATGTTACAAGGTTGATATCATGGTCAAAGCCTTAAAAGAGATTAAGGATCAAAATCATGTCAAATCGGTTGGCGCCGGGTTATTCTTTAGGTTTCCCACCAAAAGGAGGGAAAATTCAAAATTCACTAGCGTTAACCGGTTAACGCTTTGGTTAACCGGTTAACGGCTGCGAATTTTGAATTCCAGCAGAAATTTCAGCATGTACTTTGGCTCCAAATTTCCAAATTTCTGATTTTTTATTCATTTGAATTATGGAGAAGGATCTAGATCATTAATCAAATCCTAATTCCATTGCTAAATCCTAATCACTTTACCAAACCATATTTTTTGGATCCCAAGCCTAAATTTTGGGCCCCAAACCTAAACCATATTTAATCCATTTCCCTCCAAACCAAGAGGGGAGCTCTCTCATTTTTTCATTCTTCATTCTAAATTTTCACTCTTCTCTCTCACTATTCTCTCATTTTCTCTCCCACATTTTTCAAATTCACTAAGAGTTCCTCTTTGAAGATCACATAACCTTGCCTTAAGGTGTGTAGATCTTGGAACTAGACCTCCATCCATAGCTCCTTTGCACCATTTTGCTGGTTTAATTGGTGATTCAGATCTGGTTTGGGAATTAGAAGTGCTTTTGAATCCAAAATTCTGCATCAAGACCATTTGCTTGCATTTATTTTGCATGGAGTGTGAAGCTTAACACCGGATCTTCAAAGTTTTCCACGAGATCTCTCATTTCCAGCTCAAACAACAATTACCAAAGCGTACCTCGGCTTTGTAGGTTGGTTTAATTCAGATATAGCTCTGTTTTAGCTTATTTACATGCTTGTGCTTTAGATCCACCATGTGCTTGTGTATTTGCTTGTGTTGCTTGAATTGATGGTTGATTTGTAACTGGATCCGTGTGCTAATGTTCATGAGCTTAATGATGTTAATTAATGTGAATTAATTCATTTATTTCATGCATAATTGATTGCTGGTCTGTGGTGGAATTATTTGGATAAGCTGGTTGTGAGCTGATTTTCTGCAGGAATTGTTGTTGTTTTAACAGCGTTAACCGGTTAACGCATCTATTTTCTATGCTATTTTCTGCAGGTTTGACATGGTTAACCGGTTAACGCTTTGGTTAACCGGTTAACACTGAAGCATAATGACGTTTTTGAGCTATTTTGAGCTTGTTTGATCCCTTTACATGTTTTAATTGCCATGGATCATTGTATGATTATTGAATATGATTGTTTAGGGTGATTTTCTTGCTAGTTGATGCATGCCTTCATGTTCTCGACACATAAATGATTGCATGTTCAATTGGGCATGTTGTATGATCTTTGTTAATGTAAGCTTTGAGAATGCCTTTTCCATGAGTTTTATTGATGAACATATGCTGGATTTTTGCTAACACTTGCAGGGGCTCATGGTAAGAGAAGTGTGGATGTTTATCCACATTTCAACTCTTCATCCTTTCTTTTTAAGTTGCTTTCTCTTTGTGTTTTGGATGTGCCTTATGCCATCATGTGATGCAACTCTTTTCTTCCCCCTTTAGGAGCAACTTATCTCCTTTAGAGGAGTAAGTTGCTTGCTAGCTTTCTATTCTTCTCTCTTGCTCCTCTTTGGTTATTCTTTTCTCTTAGGATAGTTGATACCTCACTAACCTTAGGACCACTTTTGCATGACAACTTTAGGTTTAGTCTTTCCCCATTTTAGACTTTTTCCTTTTTTGCTTCTTTGGTTTCTTTCTCTTCTCATCTCAAAAGCAAAATCTAAAAAACATTAATAAAGAAAGAAGTGAATTCTTGTGTAATAACCTTATTCCATGGGGCATATGTATTTATTCCATCTTGGAATAATACATTTGTCTAGCATGATGCACAAGTCGGATCATGAGGTCATCTTCATCAAGAAAAATCATAAATAATACTTCTTCATTTTAATCACTAAGATACCTAATAACTTCAAACTGTCAATGAATTTAGGCCCTTGCCGTTGGAAACAAGTCTTGGATAAGTTCTCTTTACTTGGTGTGCTTGTTCTATTATTCCATCTTGGAATGTAGTAACAAGTACACATTCCATGGAAAAGAGCTTGAGTTCATTCTCTTGTGCCGCACCAAATAAAAGCTTATAAAAAACACAAACAAACAATAAGCGTCTTTCCTTCGGGAATTCTTTTCTCATCTCCTTCGCTTCGTACGCGAACTTGCTCCTACTTGTCATTTTGCGAGACGGTTACGCACTCGTCGTTCGAGCCTGCAACACTTGAGCATTGACATAGGCAATTCAAGCCTTAATTCACAAGAAATCTTTTCCACCCCTAGTTAGGGGAACTATGGCGTATCTGATCCTCATGTCCAGATGAGGTACGTAGGCAGCGGGGTAGGGCCCGTTCGAGCACAATCCTTATTTTCCCTACATTTTTCCTCTTTGTTTCCTTTTTCAGTTCTTTTCTCATTCCAATTTCAGTTTTGTCGCTCCCGGGATTTCCATCCTGGTACAAACGCGAAAGTGGCGCGGAAAGAGGTAGAGTCGCCAGCCAGGCATTTTTATCCCGAAGAAAGGGAATGGTAATGCTGCACAAACCAGAAGAAAGAAAAGGAAGGACACAGGTCCTGCGAACCAAAGAGACTGAGCTCGGGAGTCGGTTACGACCTGGGAAGGTATTAGCACCCAGATCGTCCGCCGTACCCGACGGGATCCACGCTTGCAAAAGAAACTGTTTCAAAGGGTGAGGGTATGAAAGTTGCAGCAAAGAAATGAAAATGAACTGGAAAAGAAAAAATGAGAAGGGAACTGAAATAAGAAACAAAAAAAGAAAAAATGTAGGGAAAATAAAGATTGTGCTCGAACGGGCCCTACCCCGCTGCCTACGTACCTCATCAGGACAATGAGGATCAGAGACGCCGTAGTTCCCCTAACTAGGGGTAGAAAAGAAAATTGCTTGTGAATTAAAGCTTGAACTGCCTATGCCATTGCTCAGGTGTTGCAGGCTCGGACGACGAGTGCGTAACCGTCTTGCAAAGTGACGAGAAGGAGCAAGTTCGCGTACGAAGCGAAGGAGATGAGAAGAGAATTCCCGAAGGAAAGACGCTTATTGTTTGTTTGGTGTTTTTTAGAAGCTTTTATGAGTGAAAGTTTGCATAGGTGAGTGTACCTAAGTCTTACTCAATGGGATGTGTACATCTCACATCATCCCGAAATGGAATGCGCAAGAGGAACACCTATCTATGGAGGAAACCCCCAAAGCTAGTCCCACAAGTGAAGGCTCAAGCACACTAACCTATTATCATTATTAAGTGTTTTTGTAGTTTTTTTGGTTAAGAAGTGTTTTTTAGCTTTTCTTTGTGAGATACTCATGCTAAGACCTATCCACCACGAGTGATGACTCACACCTCGCCCCGAAATGGAACGCATGTGAGCATCTCATAGCAAAGTCTCATGTCACATGAAAGTACTCAACCTTTATTAGGTGAATTAAAATTAAGTTTGAAGATGAGAAGAGAGAGAAAGCACCAAAGGATCTAAAAGGAAAAATTCTAAAGGGGACTAAAATAATCCTAAGTATTCACATGCATGGATGTCCTAAAGGTTAATGAGGTTTCTATCCTAATGAAGAAGAGAAGAAGGAGATAGAAGAAGGGATGAGAAAGGCCTAAGCCCAACAACAAAGGGTTAGTAACATAAACATAAGAGGAAGATGAGAATTGGAGATGTGGAACTCAATTCCCACATCTCACACTTACCATAGCCCCTGCAAGGTCAGTATGCACAAAAGAAATCCAGCAAAAAGACCAACACAATCATGGAATTAATCATGCTCAAAGGTTCTTGCAAACAAAAGTCAAACATCATGCCAACATTGCATATACACGACTTACGCGTCGAGAACATGAAAGCAAACATCAACCAGCAAGCAAATCACCCTAAAACATCATGTTTAATGATCATGCAATGATTCATGGCAATTAAAACAAGCAAAGGGATCAAACAAACTCAAAACAGCACTGAAAAACCATTCTGCTTCAGGGTTAACCGGTTAACCCTATGTGTTAACCGGTTAACCAGCTCAAACCTGCACAAAACACGCACAAAACAGGGGCGTTAACCGGTTAACCATATGCGTTAACCGGTTAACACTGTCAAAACAGCAACAAATCCTGCAGAAAACAGCAACTCAAAACAACTTATTCAAATAAGCTTGCACCAGACCAGCACTCAATTATACATGGAAAATAGATCAATTCACATTAATCCATAACATTATGCTCATGAACAATAACAATCGGATCCTCATACAAATCAATCAATCAATCCATGCAACACAATCAAATACACAAACACATGGTGGATCTAAAGCACAAGCAATGCAAATAAGCTAAAAACAGAGTTAGATCTGAAATTAACCAACCTACAAAGCGGAGGTATGCTTTGGTAATTGTTGATTAAGCTGAAAATGATAGATCTCGCGCGAAACTTTGAAGATCCGATGCTAAGCTCCACACTCCATGCAAAATAAATGCAAGAACAAGCTCTTGATGCAGAATTTTGGATCCAAAAGCACTTCTAGATCTCAAACCAGATCTGAATCTTCAATAAAACCAGCAAAAAGATGCAAAGAAGATGTGGATGGAGGTTTAGTTCCAAGATCTACACACCTCAAGGCAAGGTTATGTGATCTTCAAGGAGGAACTTTGAGTGATTTGGAAAATTGGGAGAGAAAAGTGAGAGAATTGTGAATGAGAGGAATGAAAATTCAGAAATGAGAGTGAAAAATGAGAGAGAGGTCCTTTGGTTTGGAGGGAAATGGAATAAATATGGTTTAGGTTTGGGGCCCAAAAATTAGGGTTGGGATCCAAAATTATGGCTTGGGTAGTGTGATTAGGATGTAGAAATGGGATTAGGCTTGGATAAATGCTCTAGATCCTTCTCCCAAATTCAAATTTAATTCAAATGAATAAAAAATCAGAAAATTGGAAATGGAGCCAAAACCCACATGCTGATTTTGCTGCTGGAAATTCAAATTTCGCAGCTGTTAACCGGTTAACCATATGCGTTAACCGGTTAACGCAAGGAAAATTTGAATTTCCCGCCCTTTGGTGGGAACCCTCCAGAATAGCCCTGCATCAACCGTTTCAAGCAAATTTTGATCCCCCTGCTCTTTCTTGGGCTCTGAACATGATATCAGGCTTGTGCAAAATGATCCTGTGAGATTCTTGTCAGGTCACCATGCTCTTGATCTTGACTTGCAGGTTCAGATTTTCCCAGATGGTTGGTCATATGCCTTATGCTAGAACATGTGAGTGTTATGCCTCATTTTTCTATGCACAATGATAAGGATATGGTATGCTCATGATGATTATGATGTGATATGATGCTTAAAAATGAAGAGGGCAAATTTGGGGTGTTACAGCTGCCCCTATTCAATCAACTGTTAATCTGAAACGGATGAGAGCAACGGCTATCAGACATTCGAGATAAACTGTGATTGAATACCAAGAAGACCAGAAATTTGCACTCTGACGAAGAATGCAACACCGGGAAATAAACCCGACCAGATGACGCTCTGGGGGATGTGAAATGGAGAAAAAACAGACGAGCTTCTTCCAAGTTGAAACTGATATCTGGAATAAGAACATGTTGACAGACGAGTCTTCGAATGACCTGTGACGCCAGGTGCAGAGAGCGGACGAGCCCTTAAGGATCTTCAAAGTAGCCTGAGATAGACGAATCTCCTTCACTAATCCTTACGCAGATAAGTGGAATAAGACAGACGAGTCTTCTTCGGATAACCCTTACGCAGGCTCCGGTAATGCATATAAGTCTGTGGGATAGACATGCAATCAAGGTAGACGAACCTTCTTCATATATTATCCGCGGATATATGGTATAAGACAGACGAGTCTTCTGAGCAAACCTGTTACGCCAGGTGCAGCAACCATAAATGGTGCTTGAGACAGACGAGCCTCCTTCGGATTTACCTGTTACGCCAGGGCCGGTAACTATTTCGACATCCAATTCCCACTGTCAGGATTCTAAACCTCTTCAATACAGACGAGTATTGGATGATCATCAAGATAACACAGACGAGTGCCATAAGTCAATGATACAGATGAGTATCAGACGATGATCTGAGAAACACAGACGAGTGCTTCAGGCAATGATACAGACGAGTATCAGCCACTGGTATGGACGAATACCAGAAATTCAAACACAGACGAGCATTTGAAGTAGTCACAGAAATATCAGGATAAACAGCAAATCTTCACATATGGGTGTAAGCTAGCACAGACGAGTGCTGGGGATGATACAGACGAGTATCCAGGCAAAGCAGACGAGCTTCAAACCAACAAACGACTTCTGGGGGATAAAAGCAGACGAGCTTCAAACAAACACGGACGAGTGCTGTACAGTTGCAGACGAGCAACAACGGAGAATACATATCAAGGCACAGACGAGTGCAGCGAAGGATCCACTACCAAACACAGACGAGTGTTGGGAGGTTGCAGACGAGCAACAATAGAGAATACATGTCAAAGCACAGACGAGTGCAGCAAAGGATCCAATACCAAACACAGACGAGTGTTGGGGAAGTTGCAGACGGGCGACAACAAATAACATATCAGAACACAGACGAGTGTTGAGGCGTGCAGATGAGCACTAGATAAGCGACAGGCACGAACGAGTGTCGAAGGATACGGACGAGCAATCTTCAAAGGAGTAACAAGCACATACAAGTGCTAAGAGACGCGGTCGAGCATCCAATAAAGATGCGAGCACGGACGAGCACTGGCCACTTTCTTGGGGATATGCCTCAAATAAAGAGGAACCTGCTGAGGAAAAGGCACGGACGAGTGCTGAAAGAGGATGAGCCTCAAATAAAGATGCGAGCACGGACGATTGCTAGCGGATATAGACTCTACTGGGGAAAGCAAACGAGCAATACCACAGAGCTAACACAGACGAGTGTTAATAGATGCAGACGAGCAGCAATAAAGCATGATATATCCCTGCTGGGGATAACTCTGCTTAGAGATAACACAGACGAGTGTTGAAGATTGCAGACGAGCAACTGACGAATGCCTGATCGGCAACAAGAGATACAACTCTGCAGGGGAAGACAAGTCAAGAGATCTGGACACACATTCTGACTGAGGTGATGAATACCTGGCTGTATCATCAAATACCCAAAGTATGGCAACTTGCTGGAGAAATATTTCACGGACGGAGGTGAAAATCAAATATGAACTCTGTGGGGACAGGAACATCTTCAGACTTGGCTGGGGAAGCTTCTTGAGCGAATACTCTGGCTGGGGAGAGCATCTGATGATTCAAGACTCTGAGGGGATATCAGGCTTTCAGGTACCTGATAGGCAAGGACTCTTGCTGAGGATAGAATACGGTCAATTCCCTCTTTGATGATGTCAGGCTTTCAGGCACCTGCTGGATATACTCCGCTGGGGAATAATGGACTGCTACTTCACTGGGGAAGAAAGGCTTGCTTGGGCTGCTGCCAAGGCTTGTTTGGAGGAAAATCTCTGCTGGAGATGCCAGGCTTCAGATACCTGTGGGGAGAAGAAATCTCTGCTTGGGGAGATACTCTACTGGGAAAGAGTAAATTGCTTGAAAGAATGCGACGCCATCCTGCAACCTGCAACAACAGAAAACACACGTGTGTCCCGAGCGAAAATGAATTCAGTGGTTGAAGTTTGATGTTGTGATTTTGAATTTCCTTTTATGACAGATTCACTGGGTATCAACTCAAGGGTTGAAAAAGTGAAGACTACAATATCGACTCAAGGGTCATGAGAAACGAACATATCGACTCAAGGGTCGAGGGAACGAAAGCAACAATATCGACTCAAGGGTCGAGGATAGCAAAGCAACATCAACTCGAGGGTTGAGGAAACAAAAGCAACAATATCGACTCGAGGGTCGAGGAAAATGAAACAACATCAACTCGAGGGTTGAGGAAACAAGATGACCATACCGACTCGAGGGTCGAAGGAAACAAAGCAACATCAACTCGAGGGTTGAGAAAACAGAAGCAATGATATCGACTCGAGGATCGAAGAAAACCAGAGTGAAAATTGTCAGACTCAACTGAAGTGAGAGGTCGGACGCATATGGATACCAACTAGTCACAGTTGAAAATATGCCAACAAAGATTGGACTTTAACCATGCTGTGATGATCAGATGAAGAAACCATAATGACTGAGGAGAAATTCTCTGACTAGGGAAGCACCCTACTGGGATAAATCATCAGATGTTCATTCTGGGAATGGCCTTGCATACCGTAATGTCATATTAAGAGGATTTTACAGAAAACATAGCATCTGAAATGCTTCAGTGTTTCCAAACTCTTGAATATCCCGAAGTAATCACATCAAGCTATATGGTCTACGAAGGAAATTTCCCCAAGATCTCGCATCATCATGAGAAGTTCTGCCCCAGTATTCTGAACCTTGGGTAGGTGCATCTGATTAGTCGTCTTCTGGAGATAATAACTTCTATTTCTTCTAGGGTAACCTGCCCCAGTACGAGCCTTGCTTTGGAAAAACCCCCCAGACTCACTGCTCTGTGAGAGATTTAAATCTCGAATTGATTGCCCCAGTTTGGTTGAATTTTGAAGAGATTCATCGACGTCATTGCCCCAGATTTGCTACCTTTAACCCAATTGGTTAGAAAAGTCCATATTCAAAGGAGTTTCTTGGAAAAATGCCCCTTGACATGAATGTCCTTCTGAGGTTTCCGCCTTCTCAACTTGGCAAGATTAAGCTTCTAGACTGAGGTTCCATATGTGAACTTCTTTGATGCTAAACAGATGTATGCAAGCAGAAAATGTCTTATTCTGAGAATGAAAATTTTAATGCAACACATGTTAATCTTGAAGCTTTTATTAAAAAGATGTCGTTTATGAACGAGTCACCGGTTAAGACAGTACAATATATATATTTTTGAAATGAACATGCATATGCAATACAACCGAGGGTCTTTTAGCACAACTCGTAGGAGTCAAGAACGCTATCTCATGGTGACACGCTCTCGAATTAACCCTGCTTCAATTAGGACTTTTAAGGGTTGTATCGTGGCCTGGCTCACGGTTACTGAAACAAAGGATATAGGCTCAAAATTTATATATGCCCACCCATCTTCGTGATGTCCTTCCATTCCTATGTCCAACTAGTTTTCGCAAACGCTCACCTTTCAAAAGGATTTTGAGATGATTGAGGAACCAATGCTAATAACTATTTAAGCACCAATGAGGTTGTTGTTGGGTATAACAGTCACCCTTATTGTCTTTTGTGCTTGCATCACACGACTTGCTTTTGCTCAAGGATCTTTCTTGTGCAATCCTTTTCGTCTTTCCTCTTTTTCATTCTTTTTCTTATCCCTAACTTTTGCCTGGACTGATTCTTGTAAATCTTTTGCAATTGGAGTCCAGCGGGATGCCCTAATTTTCCTAAGTCGCTTGTTTTCAAGTTTCGACTTAGCGGGCTATTTATTTCTTTTTACTTTTTTCCTTCTTCCTTTCGAACAAGTCGTGTGACACTGTTTGTCTTGACTGTTTTGTAAGGGTTGTGACTGTCTCACTTTCTGGTTGTTGAGGAATAACCATGGTGGTTTTCGGTCTTTGGACCTCTTGATTTGGTACAATGAAATGTTAAGGTTCCTCGAATACATTCCTTTATGAAAGCATGAACTCCTGGTCCAACTAGCTGACACCTACCCTGCCCCGGGTTAAATGTGAGGGTTTTTTCCTGTGAAAAGAAACTCCTACTTCAAGGCTCAAAGGGGTTAACGAAGGTTTATCTCCCTTATATCTCCGGTGTTTGGGAATTTGAAACAAAGCCTGTACATCGTCAACAGGGTCCTATTCAAGAGCGCACAATTGGAGATTTTTGCGTTTTCATTTCGTCATCCTCCATCATAGAGTTTTAAGAACAACAGTTGGTATTGCAATGCATGCAAAATTATAAGTAAAAATACGAACTAATTACTTCAAGAAAAACATGTGCATTTCATTAATTATCATTCAAAACAAACAAATTTCATGCAAGCATACAAATGTTCAAACAACCATATAAAAGCGACACATGAAAATGCAATAAAGAAACTGAGCAATGCCATTGTTGAGGAGACTTGACTCCGTCTGGACCAGCTGATCTTGAATACCTTCAGTAGTCAGCAACTTTTCCTGATAAGATTTGCAGTCTTCAATCAAATGACCATGTGTCAGCACCATACTTCATTCTCAATTATTCTGACCTAAAGCTTTCGACATTCAAACATTGGCACGAGATGTCTGAAGAAAAGAGTGACACTGAGATGAAATTGCCACATAATTTTGACACCTAAGGTTGCTCGGAAAGACCTGACGATCTTCTGCCTACGTATCTCCATTGACCAAAGACCAATGAAGAATCAGAGCGACGTAGTTCCCCTCAAAAGGGATCAAAGTGATGTACATAGCCGCTCTTCAGAATCAAACTGAGAATCACCTTCACACACATCTTCAATAAATTCCTCCATAACATGAGCTGACGAACCCACATGATCAAACGGAGACTTGTTAACTTGAATGCCTTGAGGCGTCACTGAAATCAACCCAGAATCGATCAAATCTTGAACTTTATCCCTGAGAGGCTTGCATTCTTCAGCTGAATGTCCTGGTGCATTGCCATGGAATCCACATTGAACATTGGGATCAAAACTTGGTGGATATGGAAAAGGCACTGGACCTGGCTTCTTCGACACTATCAACCCACTATCGATCAGGCACGGAAGTATCTGACTGTATCGCACTGGCAATGGATCGAAATACCTTTTGGATCTCTTAGTGTAGTAACGACGCCTTTGCGGAGTATGCTTCTGTTGGCATGGTATTTGTTGGTACTGAGGAGGTTCACTGTTCACTGAAATCTGACATACGGATTCAGAAGGTTGCTGACTCTGAGCAGTTGAAATGCATGGGTAATGTGGATAAGTCAATGGAGTTGAAGGATCTTCCCAGATTGCGTCAATCACATCCTTTCCTTGGGTACTAATAACAGATTCATTCTCTTCAGCTGAGCTATTTGAAATGCCTTGGATCTTTCCCATCCTGATAAAACTCTCAATGCGTTCTCCAACTATCACCAAGTCCGAGAAACTCGACGTTCCACTGCCACTCAACCTCTCCAAATACGGCCCCTGTAAGGTCTCTATGAAAAGATCAACGAACTCTCTGTCTGATAGCGGGGGTTGCACTCGAGCAGCTACTTCTCTCCACCTCTGGGCATACTCTCTGAAAGATTCACCATTTCCCTGGGATAAAACTTGCAAATCCATGCGACTAAGAGTCCTGTCAAGATTGTAGTCGTACTGCTTCACAAATGCATTGGCTAGGTCCGACCACGACTGGATACGACTGCTCTCTAACTGCATGTACCAATTCGACGATGCTTCACTCAGACTGTATTAGAAACAATGGATCATCAATTTGTCATTATGCTCATGTGAGGCCATCCTTCTGCAAAATCTCACCAAATGCTGCCTTGGACAACTATCCCCTTTGTACTTTTCAAACTGCGGTACTTTGAATTTTGGAGGTATTACCAGGCCATGCACCAGACACATGCTTGCAGCACTTAGATCCATAACATTACGACATTGAAGGGATTTGATCTCTTCCTCCAACACACGGAATCTTTCTTCCCTCTCCACAATTCGCGGATCTGGGAGTCTTACCACAGAGGTTGCCTCTTGAGGATCTGGCATAGTGAAAGCAAAACTGTGATAATCTGCAGCATCAACAGAAGAAGAATGTCCACTCCGGGTGACCTGACGCTCTTGAACATCTGGATTCTCAACAGGGGTCTGTACAGGCTGAGCTTGAGCGGAATTACAGTCATCCTGCCTTGCCAAAGTCATCATAGCCTCTATAAGTTGGTCCCACTGATCTTTTGTCAACCCAACACTTGCAGACTGGCTTTTCTCTCCAGGATCCATGATCTTCTCAAAAGTTGCTTTAAGTCTGATACGAGAACTGGAGTCTCAACTGTAGATGGTGAACAAAGAACGGATGAGCCCTGCCTGCTGAACAGAAATGCAATGCAAATGATATGAGATGCCATGTTCAGTTACTTCCAAAGAATCTATCTGCTTTGATCCATATTTAGTACAAAAAGTCCAACAACACAATCCAGATATGAGATCCTCGGAAATAACTGAACATGTATGCTAAAATGCTATGATGGCATGTATGCAGCTGGCAAGTGATCGAGAACTGGTGTCTGTCTGGATATGGAACACTGAGTTGAGAACCAATCAGCTGATGATATATGCCCTCTGAATAATAACCATCTGATAAGAACTCAAAACCAAGGATCAAGAACTCCAGAACCATAGTAACCAGATCAAAACATAAGATCACACTGATAATGAAGGGTATGTTGAGGTCAGGGGTTCCTGCAAACCTGTAAACCCCTTCCCAATCTCACTGGTAGGCTCCGGGTCAGACATCACGGACTCTCAAAGCCGAATAGCAATAATACTTTCACCATTTCCGAGAAATGGCTCATGACCAAATCAGGGAATCGGTTAGGCATTATGTACTACGCAGGGAGGCCTCAGCTGAGTCCGGGAAAAAAAAGCATCCCTTATAAGTTCCCAGCTTCAAGCGCTGAAATCGAGAAACAATAGTACATTCAGCCCGTAGGATACAGTACTAATGTCATACGACCAAATGCTTTGACTGAGTTCCTATAAGAGAACCAGGCCATCCTATGCGAGTCCCCAGTGGACCCTCGGGTGCGAATGGGTTTGCCACAAAATGTGGTCTGCCACTGTCACCACTGGAGAGGGTTGTTTCCACAAAGGTTCTCAATGATCGGTCCCCAGATGCACATAACTATCAAGGTCCTATCCCGAAGTGGAGGAAATCCCCACACAAGATATTTCCAAGACAGTCGCAATCTGGGCGTGAAACACATCGCCACTCATCATGCCACATGCGAGTACAATATGTCCACTCTAATCCTAGGGTGCACTCAAGCCGGGTACTTGGCTTATCTCTCAGAAACAATATCACCCGAACCCACCAAACAGAAAACCAGTCCAGACAGTCCAATATGATATATATGATGCGGAAAATAAATACTGAAAACTGTAAATAAAGCTGTAAACAAAAGTGGTAAACAAACAACAATACAATACAACAAGCCACAGCAAGCAAACATCACCCAATGAAATAGAAACAAACAAGCGCTAGGATAGACTCACAGGAGAACCAGATATCATCTGGTGTGCAGTCCCCAGCAGAGTCGCCAGCTGTCGCTCCCGGGATTTCCATCCTGGTACAAACGCGAAAGTGGCGCGGAAAGAGGTAGAGTCGCCAGCCAGGCATTTTTATCCCGAAGAAAGGGAATGGTAATGCTGCACAAACCAGAAGAAAGAAAAGGAAGGACACAGGTCCTGCGAACCAAAGAGACTGAGCTCGGGAGTCGGTTACGACCTGGGAAGGTATTAGCACCCAGATCGTCCGCCGTACCCGACGGGATCCACGCTTGCAAAAGAAACTGTTTCAAAGGGTGAGGGTATGAAAGTTGCAGCAAAGAAATGAAAATGAACTGGAAAAGAAAAAATGAGAAGGGAACTGAAATAAGAAACAAAAAAAGAAAAAATGTAGGGAAAATAAAGATTGTGCTCGAACGGGCCCTACCCCGCTGCCTACGTACCTCATCAGGACAATGAGGATCAGAGACGCCGTAGTTCCCCTAACTAGGGGTAGAAAAGAAAATTGCTTGTGAATTAAAGCTTGAACTGCCTATGCCATTGCTCAGGTGTTGCAGGCTCGGACGACGAGTGCGTAACCGTCTTGCAAAGTGACGAGAAGGAGCAAGTTCGCGTACGGAGCGAAGGAGATGAGAAGAGAATTCCCGAAGGAAAGACGCTTATTGTTTGTTTGGTGTTTTTTAGAAGCTTTTATGAGTGAAAGTTTGCATAGGTGAGTGTACCTAAGTCTTACTCAATGGGATGTGTACATCTCACATCATCCCGAAATGGAATGCGCAAGAGGCACACCTATCTATGGAGGAAACCCCCAAAGCTAGTCCCACAAGTGAAGGCTCAAGCACACTAACCTATTATCATTATTAAGTGTTTTTGTAGTTTTTTTGGTTAAGAAGTGTTTTTTAGCTTTTCTTTGTGAGATACTCATGCTAAGACCTATCCACCACGAGTGATGACTCACACCTCGCCCCGAAATGGAACGCATGTGAGCATCTCATAGCAAAGTCTCATGTCACATGAAAGTACTCAACCTTTATTAGGTGAATTAAAATTAAGTTTGAAGATGAGAAGAGAGAGAAAGCACCAAAGGATCTAAAAGGAAAAATTCTAAAGGGGACTAAAATAATCCTAAGTATTCACATGCATGGATGTCCTAAAGGTTAATGAGGTTTCTATCCTAATGAAGAAGAGAAGAAGGAGATAGAAGAAGGGATGAGAAAGGCCTAAGCCCAACAACAAAGGGTTAGTAACATAAACATAAGAGGAAGATGAGAATTGGAGATGTGGAACTCAATTCCCACATCTCACACTTACCATAGCCCCTGCAAGGTCAGTATGCACAAAAGAAATCCAGCAAAAAGACCAACACAATCATGGAATTAATCATGCTCAAAGGTTCTTGCAAACAAAAGTCAAACATCATGCCAACATTGCATATACACGACTTACGCGTCGAGAACATGAAAGCAAACATCAACCAGCAAGCAAATCACCCTAAAACATCATGTTTAATGATCATGCAATGATTCATGGCAATTAAAACAAGCAAAGGGATCAAACAAACTCAAAACAGCACTGAAAAACCATTCTGCTTCAGGGTTAACCGGTTAACCCTATGTGTTAACCGGTTAACCAGCTCAAACCTGCACAAAACACGCACAAAACAGGGGCGTTAACCGGTTAACCATATGCGTTAACCGGTTAACACTGTCAAAACAGCAACAAATCCTGCAGAAAACAGCAACTCAAAACAACTTATTCAAATAAGCTTGCACCAGACCAGCACTCAATTATACATGGAAAATAGATCAATTCACATTAATCCATAACATTATGCTCATGAACAATAACAATCGGATCCTCATACAAATCAATCAATCAATCCATGCAACACAATCAAATACACAAACACATGGTGGATCTAAAGCACAAGCAATGCAAATAAGCTAAAAACAGAGTTAGATCTGAAATTAACCAACCTACAAAGCGGAGGTATGCTTTGGTAATTGTTGATTAAGCTGAAAATGATAGATCTCGCGCGAAACTTTGAAGATCCGATGCTAAGCTCCACACTCCATGCAAAATAAATGCAAGAACAAGCTCTTGATGCAGAATTTTGGATCCAAAAGCACTTCTAGATCTCAAACCAGATCTGAATCTTCAATAAAACCAGCAAAAAGATGCAAAGAAGATGTGGATGGAGGTTTAGTTCCAAGATCTACACACCTCAAGGCAAGGTTATGTGATCTTCAAGGAGGAACTTTGAGTGATTTGGAAAATTGGGAGAGAAAAGTGAGAGAATTGTGAATGAGAGGAATGAAAATTCAGAAATGAGAGTGAAAAATGAGAGAGAGGTCCTTTGGTTTGGAGGGAAATGGAATAAATATGGTTTAGGTTTGGGGCCCAAAAATTAGGGTTGGGATCCAAAATTATGGCTTGGGTAGTGTGATTAGGATGTAGCAATGGGATTAGGCTTGGATAAATGCTCTAGATCCTTCTCCCAAATTCAAATTTAATTCAAATGAATAAAAAATCAGAAAATTGGAAATGGAGCCAAAACCCACATGCTGATTTTGCTGCTGGAAATTCAAATTTCGCAGCTGTTAACCGGTTAACCATATGCGTTAACCGGTTAACGCAAGGAAAATTTGAATTTCCCGCCCTTTGGTGGGAACCCTCCAGAATAGCCCTGCATCAACCGTTTCAAGCAAATTTTGATCCCCCTGCTCTTTCTTGGGCTCTGAACATGATATCAGGCTTGTGCAAAATGATCCTGTGAGATTCTTGTCAGGTCACCATGCTCTTGATCTTGACTTGCAGGTTCAGATTTTCCCAGATGGTTGGTCATATGCCTTATGCTAGAACATGTGAGTGTTATGCCTCATTTTTCTATGCACAATGATAAGGATATGGTATGCTCATGATGATTATGATGTGATATGATGCTTAAAAATGAAGAGGGCAAATTTGGGGTGTTACAAGTTTCAGTTTTGCAGCAGCTTTCATTTTCTCACCCTTTGAAACAGTTTATTTGCAAGCGTGGATCCTGTCGGGTACGGCGGATAATATGGGGTGTTAATACCTTCCCAGGTCGTAACCGACTCCCGAACTCAGTCTCTTTGGTTCGCAGGACCCGTGTCCTTCCTTTTCTTTTCTTCTGGTTTATGCAGCATTACCATTGCCGTTCCTTAGGGATAAAAATGTCTGGCTGGCGACTCTACCTCTTTCCGCGCCACTTTCGCGTTTGTACCAGGATGGAAATCCTTGGAGCGACAATTGACGACTCTGCTGGGGACGGTCCTAATCAGAGTTTCTCTAGTTCCCTTGAGAGTCAATCCTAGCGCTTGCGTGTTTCTGTTTCGTTGGGTGTTGATTGTTTGCTATTGCGTGTTTATTTTACTGTTGTTTATTTATAGTTTTATTTACAGCTTTATTTACAATTTTCAGTATTTATTTTCATGCATCATATATTATACTGGACTGTCTGGCTGCTGGTTTCCTTTTTTTCTGTGGGATTGGGAACTGTTGCTGAGAGATGAACTCGTAACCGGGGCTCGAGTGCACCCTAGGACTTAGAGTGGACAGTTACTTTGGCTTCATGGCATCTTGCTATGTTGGTAGTAGTGAGTTCCACACCCAGAATTGCGACCGTGTTGGAAATGTATTGATGCCGGAATCTTTTTGGGGTCATACACAACCTCGATAGTTATGTGCATCTGGGGACCGATCATTGAGGACCTCTGTGGAAACATTCCTCTCCAGTGGTGAGAGTGGCAGACCACATTTTGTGGCAAACCCATTCGCACCCGAGGGCCAATGGGAACTCGTATAAGATGGCCTGGTTCTTTTATAGGAACTCAGTCAAAGCATATGGCCGTCTGACGATAGTATTGTACCCTTCGGGATGAATGTACTATTGTTTCTCGATTCCAGTGCTTGAAGCTGGGAACTTATAACGGATGCTTCTTTTTCCCGGACTCACGCTGAGGTCTCCCTGAGTAGTACATAATGCCAAACCGATTTCCTGATTGGTCATGAGCCATTTCTCGGAAATGGTGAATGTATTATTGCTATTCGGTTTTGAGAGTCCGTGATGTTTGACCCGAAGCACACCCGTGAGATTGGGAGGGGTTTACAGGTTTGCAGGAACCCTTGACCTCATCATACCTCATTTTCAGTACAGTTCTATGATTTAATAAGGTTACATGGATTTTGTAGTTTTTAAGTCATCTGATATTTGATTTTGGGCTTTTGAGAATGAATTCTTGTTCATGAGGATTTATTCAGAGGATCTTGGTTCTTGGTCACTTAGGTCCCGTGTTCCGTATCCAGACAGTCCCGTTTGTTGATCATGTGCCTGCATTGCATTTGCATCGCATCATACTTGCATTAACTATTTGTGTTTCCATTTCAGGTTAGCATTTAGCCTCTATACCCAGTTCTGGTATTCATTGTTTCTCCAGAAGACAGAAGCCCAAGAGATACCCAGAAAAAGGAATGCTCATTATACTTTCCCGCAACCTGAAATTGAGAGTATTCAGAAACTGGTGGACTTGATGAGTGACAAGGTTTCAGATGATTTCAGAAGCCGGTATGAGAAGAACTTGGGTTACATGAACAAGCCTACTATTGATCAGAGAGATAGTCTTCATTCTTTGTTGCAGTTTTATGACCCTCAGTTGAGAATTTTTGTGTTTGCTGACTACGTCTTGGCTCCCACAATGGAAGAGATTTCTGACATCCTGAAGACTCCTATCAAGAATGGTGTTCCCTATTATGCTGCAGAGAAGTGTCCCCCGTACAAGGACATTGCAGGTGCTTGTCATTTGAGTATGCTTAGGGTGAAGATGGAGTTAGAAGCCAGTAAAGGGAAGGGATATAGTCTGGATTTCCTTATCACAGAAGCTCATGTGTTTGCTTTGGGAGGGAAGTGGTTAGAGTTTAGTATGCTGTTAGCCTTAGTGGTCTATGGGATAAGTCTTTTCCCATGAGAGAAAGGATGGGTAAGCTTGGAGACTATCACCCTGTTCATTAAAAGGAACCTGGTGCCTACGTTGTTGGGAGACTTTTACTTCGGCGTTCATCACAGAAATGAGAAGAGAAAAGGGTACGTGAATTGTTGTGCTCCATTGTTCGCCGAGTGGTTCGCTAAGAAGCTTCCAAAGTCAGGACCGTTCAAAGATCTTAAGCAAGATCGGAAGTGGGCTACAAGATTGATGGGATTAACATCTGACGACATAGCTCGGGGATGTAGAAGAAACTTAGTAGGGAAGAAGTTTATTGAAAGGTGTGGTGGGTTTCCCTATGTGCAGTTGTTAGGTAGAAAGGGAGTGATAAGTCATAACCCTGTGCTGTCTAGAAAACAATTTGGTTATCCACTGAAGGATCCTCTGTCAGATGAAGAAATAGCTAAGACTCTGTATTTTTCGGATGAAGATAATGAGCAGTTGGTAATTCAAGTATCTCAAGCTTGGGAAATAAAGGTTAGGGAAGGTAAGAAAAAATTTGGGAAGGTATACCCTAAGACTTATCCCTCTTTTGCTGCTTGGATACAAGGTAGGGTTGATACCTTCTTCCTTCCATTTTCGGTTGAGGCTCCACTATATCCAAAAGAGGTACCGGTACAAACCACTGTTTTTCTTGAAGATTACAAGAAGTTGGAAGCTTAGTTGCACAAGGTTCGGATAGAAAATTCTGAAATGGCTAGCTTGTATCACCGTGCCAATCATGCTAAGAAAGAAGCAGAAGAAAAGCTACAGAAGACGCAGGCTAGCTTAGAAGCTAAAGAAAAGGAGTTTGTTGGTTGATAAGCTCATTTTCAAAGATTGGGTTTAACTGAGTCAAAGAGAGAAGCGGAGCATAAGAAAATTGTGAAGACTCTCAGAGAAGCTCGCCAATCTATTGCTTGGTTACAGGGCCAAAGAGAACAGGAGCAGAAGAAGCACAAAGAAAAGGAAGAATTCTTTGAGATACATATGGCATTCAAGAAAGAAGAGGTCGAAAAGTTCACAAGATACGAAGGGAAAAGACTCAGCAATTGGAACAGAGCCAGCTAGCCTTGAAGGAAGCAATGAAGGAGATTGTAGATCTTAAGCTGAGAGTAGGTGTCAAGAAGAGCCGGATGGGGATGGTGACTGCAGAAGAGGAGTCAGGATCTTCTTTTTTTTAGCCTAGGTTTTTAGTTTATTGTTGATTGTATCCAGACTACCCACAGGATTGTTGTAGGAGTCTTGCTTTATCTTTCTATCATTTGTATTGAATTATAACCCTTTGGGGAATGCTGTTTATGCCTATGACTCTGGTTGTTGGTAGTTTGTTCCTGTTATGCAATGATACTTTCTAGTTACCATTTCTGAATAAGCAAAGTTGTTGGTCTTAAGACACCAGGATCTGAATACTCCTCAAAAGAGTTTGAAAAGCTAGTTTCTGAAGTCATCTGGAGTATTTTCTGCCAAAATACCAGAACTGGGGCATATTAATGCCTGAACATGGAAACATGAATAGTTACATTGCATGCATATAACGTGTTTGTTGTTTTGAAGGTATTTCTCCAGTGTTCTAATGTTTACGTCACCTTCAGGCACTATAGCTCCCAAGAAGGTTCAAAGACAGTCAACGGTGCATAGATACCCTACAAAGGTGAACATGGAAAGAGCAATGGAGCAGATGCAAGCAGATCTGGTTGATTTGAGGACGAGAATGGACAATTTCATGACCCTCATGGCTGGGATGGGTCAAACTCAAGAGCGTTTGTGCGAAATGGTAGAGAACAATCAAGTCAGGAACAATGGGACAACAGATGGAGGTAACCGCAATGGGGCTGGCGCCCGTCATGTTGAAATCCCTGTGGTGCAACCAGGGGTCACTATTATCAATGATGGAGTGAATAATATGCAGATGGATGGGAAGGACGGGCAATTTACTTTGCTGGATGAGGCGGAAGGCCAAGGGGTTGACATGAATAGAAGATTTGAAGAAATGGCTGAGCAGATTCGTGCCATTCAGTCTCAGAGTTCTCTGGGGTTTGACATCACTGATCCGGGCTTGGTGCTAGGGGTGAGAATTCCCTACAAGTTCAAGGTCCCTACTTTTGATAAGTACAACGAAACAGCTTTCTCGAAAACTCACCTTCAGTCTTTTGTGGGAAGGATTGCGGCGCATACAGATGATGAAAAGTTGTGGATGTATTACTTCCAGGATAGTCTTGTAGGAGCTTCCTTGGAATGGTACATGAAGCTGAGTCGAGTCAATATTCGAAGCTGGAAGGATTTAGCTGAGGCATTTGTGAAAAAATATCAGTATAATTTGGATATGGCTCCAAATTGTACCCAGTTGCAAACAATGTCTCAGAGTGCTAAAGAAGGGTTCAAGGAATACGCCCAGAGGTGGTGTCAGCTTGCTGCTCGAGTGCAACCTCCCTTGTTAGAGAATGAAATGGAAGACATGTTTATGGGAACGCTGCAGGGGGTATTTATTGAGAGACTGGCATCTTGTTTAGCGACGAAGTTCAATGACATTGTGAAAGCTGGAGAAAGGGTTGAAACTCTGCTGAAAATGGGGAAGATTCAGGACAGTAGTGCGAGTAGCTCAAGCGGTGTTTGAAAAGATTTTAATGGACCCCAAGAAGAAGGGAGGGAGACGCTAATGTTGTGAACGGTCGAGGTCGGGGCCGCGAATACAGAGGATCTTACGAGCAGGTGGCAGTTGTTACCATCCCCACAGGTCATGTGCAACAACAGCAGCAGCAACAACAACAACAGCCGCAGCGCAATAACTATCAGCAAAAACCCTATCAACAGAGGCAAGCTCGTCCAGCTAACAGGGTGCTTGAGGCTATCCCGATGATGTACACAGATCTACTCTAAAGACTGTTAGACTTGAATTTAATTCAGTTGAGGACATTAGCACCACCTCCACCTGGAGAGCTTCCGGTGGGGTATGATGCTAATGCAAGATGCATATTTCATTCAGGATCTCCCGGGCATTCAACAGAGAAGTGAAGTGCATTGCAGCATAAGGTCCAGGACTTGATTGATTCAAAGGCAATTAATTTCGCACCACCTCCAAATGTTACATCAAACCCCATTCCAAATCATAAAGGGGCCAGGATAAACGCTATCGATAGTGGCGAAAGGTTGAACTTGATTTTGGACGTGGGTGAAGTGAAGACTTCCTTGTTAGTCATGAAAGACAAATTATTGAAATGGCAGGTGTTCCCAGGTTGTGATTTCGACTGCAAGGGTTGCATGAATTCCTTTAATGGTTATGGGGATTTGAAAGCGGGGCTGCAGTGTTTGATCGATGACGGGTCCCTACAGTTTGACAGAGTTGACCATAGAAGTGATTGTGTGTCTACAGTGACAATTTATTTTGATCCTGCTGAAGCTCCCATCCGAAGAGAGCCGGTGACTATCTATGTTCTAGAGGTGAGTCCAGTAAGTATCACTGTCCCGGGACCAGTTCCTTATGCTGATAACAAGGCCATCCCTTGGCACTATGGCTCAGAGGTGTATGTAGAAGGTCAGAAAGTGGAAAGTAAAGCTGTAACAATTGACCCGACTGTTGTGAATGTCAGAGGAGTTGGCGGGGTTTACCCGGAGTGGGCGTCTTTTTTCTCCTCAAACTCTTAGAGGAGATCCCGAAGTTGAAGCTGCTGCAAAGGCTAAAGGTAAACAGATAGCAACTGAAGAGGTGACAACTCCTGCTGCTAGTCAGAGCACTTTTGAAAAGGAAGTCTAGGAATTCATGAGAATAATTAAGAAAAGCGACTATAAGGTGGTTGAACAATTGAATCAGACCCCGTCCAAGATATCTATTATGTCACTGTTGATGTGTTCCCAAGCTCACCGAGAGGCTTTGCTGAAAGTTTTGCAAATGGCGTATGTACCACGAGAGATAACTGTTAGCCAATTGGAGGCTATGGTAGGCAGTGTAAACGCCAGCCATGGGTTGGGTTTCACAGATAGAGATCTCACTTCGGAGGGACGCAATCACAACAAAGTCTTGCATATCACCATGGAGTGTAAGGGTGTTGTTCTATCACACGTCCTGGTAGATACATGATCTTCTCTCAATGTGCTCCCTAAGAAGGCCTTAATGAAGTTGAATATTGATGGCATCGTTTTGCGACCCAGTGATCTGATTGTGAAAGCCTTCGACGGGTCACGAAGATCTGTGTTCGGGGAGGTGGAGTTACCGGTGAAGATTGGGTCTAAGGTATTCAAGAACACATTTTATGTTATGGATATTCAACCTGCTTATAGCTGTTTGCTGGGGCGTCCCTAGATTCATGCTGCTGGCGCAGTAACATCCACGTTGCATCAGAAGTTGAAGTATGTGGTAGACGGCCAGGTCGTTACTGTGTGCAGAGAAGAAGATATTTTTGTAAGCCATTTGTCGACCTTCAAGTATGTGGAAATGGATGGGGTGATCCATGAGACACTTTGCCAAGCTTTTGAGACGGTTAATATCAGTACTTTGTCTCCAGTTGCAGTAGTTCAGAGCAATGAGAAGGAATGGACTCCTATATACTCCTATAAGTAAGCTAAGGAAGTAGTCCAATCCGGAAAGGCCCAAGGCTGGGGCAAGCTGTTAGAAGTGGAAAAGAAAGATGACAAGTTTGGTCTCGGATATCAACCTGGTCAGTCCAACTGGTCTCAGAGCAGTAAGCTCATATCCTTCATAAGCGCTGGAATGCTCGACTACAACATTGTATGTGTAACAGATGCAGATGGGGACAGTGACTGCGACTTGGATAACTAGATTCATCCATGCATACCTGGGGAGGAGCTCCGGAACTGGTCTGCTGAAGATTTTTTTCAAGTTACTTGGTAGTGAAAGTAATTTTCTTTGTTTCCATTTTTATCATACTCCATGTCAAATCCTGCACTCTACCCAAGGTGCATGGATCAATATGTAGGGCCACCATGTTTTAATGCATTTTGCTTTTTCCATGGAATAAAGAACATTTTTCAAGAAAATTGTGTTCTCTTTCTTTCGTTTTAAATTTTTTCACAAAAACAAATAAAATGGCAATGTTTTCTCTCCAGTGTTTTTGCGTGTTTGCGTCTCTTGTGAAACGAACAGATTCTGAATTAAGCACATCATTTGTGCAGTGTTGATCATTCGGATTCCTGTGATAATGTTCTTGCTATGACTGTGCATGACTTCAACAATCCTATCTACCAAGCTGATGAAGGGGTTGAGGAAGACTGTGAACTCCCAGAAGAATTGGACAGGTTATTGAAACAAGAGGAAAGGGTAATTCAGCCTCATCAGGAAGAAATAGAGACCATCAACATCGGATCTGAAGATGTAAGGAAAGAGATGAAGATTAGGGCTAGTCTACAGGCCGAGGTAAAGAGAAAATTGATTGGTATGCTATGTGAATATGTGGATATCTTTGCCTGGTCGTATCAAGATATGCCAGGACTAGATACTGACATCATTGTGCACAAGCTACCACTAAAGGAAGACTGTACTCCGGTAAAGCAAAAGTTGAGAAGAACCAGCCCTAATATGGCTATGAAGATCAAGGAGGAAGTTCAGAAGCAGTGGGATGCCGGGTTCCTTGCCGTAACTAGTCACTCGCCTTGGGTAGCTAACATTGTGCCTGTGTCGAAGAAGGATGGCAAGGTCCGGATATGCGTTGATTATCGGGATCTAAATAGAGCAAGTCCAAAGGATGACTTTCCATTACCTTACATTGATGTGCTAGTAGATAACGCCGCTCAGTTCTCGGTATTTTCTTTCATGGATGGCTTCTCCGGGTATAATCAGATCAAGATGGAATCGGAAGACATGGAGAAAACGACATTCATTACCCCGTGGGGTAAATTTTGTTATAAGGTTATGCCCTTTGGGTTGAAGAATGTCGGGGCAACGTATCAACAGGCTATGGTAACTTTGTTCCACGACATGATACACAAGGAAATTGAGTGTTATGTGGACGATATGATTGCCAAGTCCCAAGACAAAGAAGAGCATCTGGTCAATCTCAAAAAGCTGTTTGACAGGTTGATAAAGTATAGATTGAGGTTGAATCCAAACAAGTGCACTTTCGGAGTGTGTTCCGGTAAATTGTTGGGTTTTATTGTTAGCCAAATGGGGATTGAGGTAGATCCTGCAAAAGTAAAAGCAATACAAGATATGTCTGCACCAAAAATAGAAAAAGAGTGGGTTTTTAGGGAGATTGAACTACATTTCTCGGTTTATATCTCACCTAACTGCCACATGCGAGCAAATATTCAAATTGTTAAGAAAAGAACAAACGGTCAGGTGGAATGAGGACTGTCAAAGAGCCTTTGAAAAGATAAAAGAATATTTGCAGGAACCTCCGATTCTAATGCCTCTAGTTCCAGGACGGCCACTTATCATGTACTTGACTGTGTTAGAAGGGTCGATGGGGTGTGTTCTAGGCCAACATGACAAGTCTGGTAGAAAAGAGCATGTTATTTATTACCTTAGAAAAAAGTTTACCGAATGTGAATCCCATTATTCACTGCTCGAGAAAACTTGTTGCGCTTTGGCATGGGCTGCTCGCCGACTAAGACAGTACATGTTGACCCACACCATATTGCTAATCTCAAAAATGGACCCTGTCAAGTACATTTTCGAGAAACCAGCATTAACCGGAAGGGTTGCAAGGTGGTAAATGATATTAACAGACTATGACATACAATATACTTCCCAGAAAGTCATCAAAGGAAGTGTATTGTCAGATTATCTTGCACAACAACCACTTGAAGACGATTACCAACCAATGAAGTTTGATTTCCCTGATGAGGACATCATGTACCTCAAGGCAAGAGATTGCGAGGATCCACTTCTGGAGGAGGGGCTTGACCCTGAATCCAAATAGAAGTTGATGTTTGATGGGGCAGTCAATATCAATGGACGCAGAGTTGGTGTTGTTCTTATCACTCCCGAAGGTGTTCACTTTCCCTTCGCTGCCAAAATTACTTTTGGATGCACCAACAATGAAGCAGAATACGAGGCATGCATAATGGGAATAGAGGAGGCTATTAATATTCGAATTAAGACCCTCGATATATTCGAAGATTCAGCCCTCGTTATCAACCAGATTACCGGCAAGTAGTATACACATCAAGAACACTTAATTCCTTATAGGGATTATGCCAGAAGACTATTGACGTTCTTCACAACGGTTAAGCTTCATTATATACCACGAGATGAGAATCAATTTGCCGATGCATTGGCTACTCTTTCTTCGTCCATCAAAGTCTTGTGTTGGAACTATGTGCCCAGTGTCGCTCCCACCAAAATGACACCTGGTCAGAAGGGGTACAGACGCGAACGGTCGGCGAAAGAGAAGAAATTAAAAGAGTCGCCAGCTAGGCATTTTTATCCCGAAGGAAAGGTAATGCTGCATAGACCTAAGAAAAGACATGGATAAGACGGTCGCGAACCAGAGAGACTGAGAAAGGGGGTTGGTTACAACCTGGGAAGGTATTAGCACCCAGGTTGTCCGCCGTATTCGACGGGATCCACGCTTAAAAGATTTGTGTTTTAAAGGGGTAGTGTCAGTACAATTTGTGTATCAAAGCTGAAAAGAACGCAAGTGTCAGTGTAAAAAAATAAATGTGAAGTGTATAAGAGAAGTGTCAGTGTAAGAACAAGAGTGAAATGCTCAAGACTATGAGGCTTAAAGAATAATGCTGAAAGAGGGGGAATATACAGAGACTTTTGTTCGATAACTGTTAAGTTATGCCTACGTATCCTCTCGTGCAATGAGGAAGTCAGAACACCGTAGTTCGATCCAAAGAGACTGAAAGGTAAATTGACTTATGAACTGCTTACTGTCTATGCTCAAGTGTATGACCTGTCTGGCTCAGGTGCAAACTGTCTTGCATTAGACGGAAGAAGCAAGTTCTCGTTTGTGAGTGAATGAGATGAGAAAAGAATCTCGGAGGAGACGATTATTGTTTGTTTTTGTGTTTTCAGTCTTTTATTGCTTTTGAAAGTTTGTCATAAGAGAATGAGCTTAAGCCTAAACCAAGGGTTAGTAATCTCATCACATCCTCCCTTTGATTAGGGGTAATGAGAATACCTTAAGTATGAAGTAATCACCTCACACTTAATCTCCATGATGTAGGATTAAGATCATTAACCTACTTGTGATTATATAGATGTTTTTGTTGTTTTTGTTTAGTGTTAAGTAATGAGTTTAAGCCATAATCAAGGATTTAATGGACCCATTACATCATCCTAATAGAAGGATGATAGATGAGAATATTTAAGCTGAGAAAGACTCCTCAACTTAATCCATGATTAGGGATTAACCTCATGACAAAACAAAGCCTTTATTAAGGTGGATTTTAGTTAATGATAAGATAAAGAAGTGATTTTTATGATTTGTAAGACAACTTGAGGGGGACTTGTCCATTAACACTAGGGTTAGTCCTTCTTAACCAATTAAGGAAGAATTAGAACCCTAATGCAAGGCCCAAGTTACAAGCTTGATGTCTTAGTGATTATTAGGTGGATTGATTAAAGGATTTAAACACATTAAGGGTTTAAAACTTAGGATTAAAGTTATGCACTCCATCCTAATAGGAGGATGCAGGCATAAACTTAATCACAAAGCCTTAAAGCCTTTAGGGTTTAGTCCTTGATTATGAGGTGAGAAGAGAAGACTCAAAGATGACACAAAGGTAAAGAGCTAAGTGGGGGACTAATCAAACCCTAATTATTATCATGCTTGGTTGTTCCTTGGGTTTATGAGGTTTGCAAGAAAAATCTTCAGAGAAACCACCAGGAAGCAGATGAAAGGAGCAAAGAGAAACAAAACAACTTGCTTCTCTTAAGAAGACAAGTTGCTTGAAGGAAGAAAGTAGGAGATGAACATGAATGAGCAAGCTCACTATAATACACATACAAAAGGCAGCAAAGAAAGTATGCAAAAGATGAAAAGATATTGTGAGAAGTGAAGGCAAATTCACTTCTCAAACAACTTACCACTTGAAAGGTTAGCAAAAGAAATGAAATGCAATGCAAATGGGATGAAATGTCATGATGCAAACCAAAGTCAGAAGCATTTACATGAGGTTAATGATGTTAAAAGATGATGCAAACACATGACAAGGGATGAGAATGATCATACAAGCATAAAGATGCAAATGAGACATGCTTAGAACCATGAATGTACATGAAAAGCTATGAAATGCAATGGACATATAACATAGCAAATGAAAGATGCAATGGTCAAACATGATTCTAATATTTCCTAATATGTATTATGAATCACGTGGATGCACAAAATGTCATGACAAGTCAATGGATGCAAGAAAATGAGAAATGGATGCAAAGGGAGGCACAAATTAGGGTTACATGCATCATGCAAAGCAAAAATCCAAAACCAGAAGCAAATGACATGATAAAAATTTGAAAATGCAATCAAATATACCCTAAACCTATAAAAGCTCACTGCCCAAAGGAGAGGATCCAACTCTTAACCTAGTGAAAGTTATGAATTTCCTAAGATTGCTAGGGTTTTAAGGTACCTTATCAAGAAAAATGCTAAACAAATTGAAAATGCAAGATCAATTCAAACCAATTTTATCCTATAAACTACATGCTATGAAGAGTGCAATACAAGAAGAATCATCATCCAACCCTCAATGGTTAGGCAGAAAGGAATTTTTGAAGTTTGAAACAAAATATTGCCTTAAAATGAAATTAATTCTAATGAAAAGAATCAAAAGGCATCAAGAACAAAAAATAAATTTGGTTTGAGAGTTGGACAATGTTTCTAAATGTTTTAAAATGCAATGTGAATTTTTTGGTGATTTTTAAATACCTAAATGCATTTTTAATTAATTAATTTTCATTAATTAAATAAAAATAAACATTTAAATGATTTAAAAATAATTTTCAGTGCAAAAAATAAAAATAAAAATATTTTTGGGTTTTAAAAATTAATGAAATCTTTGACAAAAATTTTCATAATTTTTAAATGGTTTTTGCTATTTTAAAAAAAATGTAAAAGATAAATCAAATTAAATGAAATAAAAATTAAAATAAATGGAAGTATGCAAAGGGAACGGCCATTATTGATTCTGGGGAAGGGGGGTTTGACTGCGCGCCAGATCCTGTGGCTGGAATTCAAACTGAGCCAATTAATTTAAACTGGATTAATTAAACTAATTAAATAAGATTAGGGTTTTAATGAGAGATCCAGGCCATCCATTCGCGCGGGAGTCAACAAAAGTCCACAAGATCTAAGGTCCACATTCAAACCAAACCCTAATCGTTATTAACAACTTAATGGCATTCAGGTGGCCGGAAATGACCTCCGGTCATCTTCTCCGGCCACCTCCCTCCCTGAAAATTGCTAAATCACTCCCTAGGTCACTAAAACTTGATCTCTCTGCCCAGAATCCAACCCCGCACATCATACAACAAGAATCATCAATCAAAACACATTTATTTTTCGTATCAAAGCTGAATCGAATCAAAATGTTTTTAGGTCAAAAAAATTTCAGAAGCTTCATACATACTCAATACTTAACCATTTGCAAAACTAAACATATCAGCATGATCATCACATCACATAGATTCATTTAGGAACTTAAAAATGCATTTCTGGAAAAAAAGTTCTTGAGCTCACCTGAAATGGAGCTTTCAATCCAGGAGCTTTCTGCCTGCTTCTTTGCTTCAAAATGGCTCCAATGATCCTCTTGATGAAGCTTTGAAGCTTGGTTGGAGTTTAAAGTGGCTGATTTGTGAGTTTGATGAAGTTCTGTTTAGTGAGGGGTGAGAATCGTGTTTCAGTTTCAGGGGGTTTCAGGGCAAGGTGAAGGGTCAGGGATGATCAGTGGAACATGCTGAGAGATTCTATGAAGTTTGTTTTGGTGTTTGTGTCTTGTGGAATGAGTTTCGAATGAAAATGCATAAGAGGTGAAAACTTGGGGCTATGGCTTGGAGGATGTTTCAGGCTTGTGTGTCTGTTGTGTTGAGTCCCTTTTGGTCCACTTATCACATTTGGATGGGTCAGAGAAGTTGGTGTGGCACTGTGGGATTGGTATGGGTGTTTTTGCATAAAGTCCAAGTTAGGTGTACTTGAGGTATGGGCAAGTGTGAAGCTGTGATAGGGGCATGGTTTGGATCAGCTGAGATTAGGGAGAGCCATGGAAATGGATTAGAAGCAATGCAGCAAGTGGATTAGGGTTTGTGATAGGTTTTGCAACTTTGTGACTTTTTGGCTCTTTTGTGATTACTTGAAGCACAAGTCATGAAAATGGACAAACTCTTGGTGCATTCTTATTTCTAGGCATTGGTTTATGTTTGTGCAAAGGTTAGAAATCCATTTGAAGTCACAATTTGCCTTGGCAAGAGGTTTTGCAACTTTGCCTCTTTGGTGCAAAACTTGGAATTATGTGATTTTTCTCAACTTTGACAAGCCATAACTTTTGATCCAAAATGAATTAGAATGAGTTCTTGTACTTTTTGAAAAGGGAATGATCCATTCTACAACTTTCATGACCAAAGTTTTCCCATTTGAAACATTTTTGAAACAAAAAGAAAGGGTTGAAAAAGTTTCCCAAAATGGCAAGTTTCCATTACAAGTCACTTTCCCAAAAAGGAAACTTTGCAAATGGCTTGAAATTCTTCAATTTTGTGAACTTCTAACTCTTATATGACCAAATAAAGGTCATACACATTCAAAATGATGGAGAACACCCTTTGGTTGGGTCATTGGGGGCCTTAGATGCCCTGATTTTGCACTGACTTGCTCAAAAAGTCAACTCTTGATTAGATGCCTTCCCCATGGAATTTCTTCATGAAACTTGATATGCATGATCCTTATAACATATAAAGACCAATAGAATCAAGAATAACCAAAAAATTGGAGTTATGGACTTTGAAACCAAAACCCTAATTCTAGGTCATCTGTGCAGTTAAACCTGGCTCTGCTTCCATGCCTTTCTCATTTCTTGTGATTCTTTGACTTCTTTGACTTTATGGGGATATAATATGATGCTTGAACATACATGTCCCCCTTTGAAGTGATTGAAGACCTTTGGAGTGGCTCAAATAGCTCTTGGATAGCTCAGATCACAAACCCTAGATGCAGATGACTTAGAAACAATGCAGTGAAACAAAAAGTGCAATATGAGATGGTATGATTGAACTTATGCATATGAAGAGATCACAAGCCATGATGAAATGGGTGAGGGAAAATTTGGGGTGTTTACAGCTGCCCCTATTCAAACATGAGTTAGCTGTGCAGGATGTAAGCTACGGCTTAACAGGCAAACAAGATAACTTGTGGTTGAATACCAAAGACAGTCCGAAATTTGCACTCACAGACTGAAGAAGAAAAGGGATATAGATTGTAAAGGAAAATAAAGTATGATTATAAAGTGCGAGCGACGGAGGACGACCGTCGAGCAGAGGACGACTGCTGGAGAGAGAGCAACGACGGGGACGACCGACATGCTGGGGATATAAGGGATTATGATGGGGACGACCATCAAGTAAAGCTATAAGACTCTCTGGGGATTATAGGTAAATGAAATAAATGATGAGGTACGGTCATCAAAGGTGAAGGACAATCACCTAGCAGGGGACGGCTGCTCTGTTGGGGATAAGATGAGGGACGGTCATCTATGGTGAAGGACGATCACCTGGCAAGGTACGGTTGCCAAAAATGTCACGACATAGGACGAATGTCAGACGAAAAGGTCGACGATGGGGACGGCCATCGGATAAGCATGATGAAGGATGATCATCAAGAGGTGAAGGACGATCACCTAGCAGGGTACTGCTACTCTCGGGGTTTATCATGATATAAGACGAATGTCAGATAACAAGATCATCGATGAGGACGGCCATCGAATAAAAATGATGAAGGACGATCATTAGGAGGTGAAGGACGATCACCTAGCAGGGGACGGCTGCTGAAAATATCACAACATAGGACGAATGTCGGATAAGAAGGGGTTCTAATGAATAGAGACTCCACTAGGGGTTTGATGAAGGACGATCATCAAAAAGGTGAAGGACGATCACCTGGCAGGGTACGGCTGCCGCAAAGGTATCATGACATAGGACGAATGTCAAATAGAAAGGAAATAGTTTAACAAGTTTTGTTAGGGACCTTGCTGGGGAATAGTAAACACGGACGAGTGTTTACATCTAAGAAATGAAAGGTATAAGTGTTTGGCACCGTGTATGGATCAAAGATGCGGACGAGCATCCTTAAGACTGTGATACGGACGAGTATCGGGTAGAAACAAACGCTTGACGCATGTTCTGAGATGATGATACAGACGAGTACCAACTGGTTAACAAAGAACACATACGAGTGTTGATTCTGCGGGGACTCTTCTGGGGAACAATAGACACAGACGAGTGTCTAAATTCAAGAAGACATAAGTGTTTGACATGGTGTATAGATTAAAGATGCGGACGAGCATCCTTAAGACTATGATATGGACGGGTATCAGGTAGAAACAAACGCTTGACGCATGCTCTGAGATGATGATACAGACGAGTATCAACTGGTTAACAAAGAACACAGACGAGTGTTGATTCTAAGAAAGATAAGTGGTGTATACAAGATACAGACGAGTATCTGTATGAGTAAAAAGTATAAGTTTCTGTCTCGCTGTGGAGAGCATGACACGGACGGGTGTCTGAAAAAGTGTATTATAAACAAATGTATGATTTACAAAGTGTTTAGGTAACTATGCTGGGGAAGGTGATACAGATGGGTGTCAAGGAATTTGTATGTATATGTATTTGTATGGTGAGTGCAAAGGGGACGCTTTGGCTTTCTGCTGGGGGTATGACACGGACGGGTGCCGAAGGGAGCATGTATCTGTATCTGTAAGACATGTCTTGGCTCTCTGCCGGGGAATTCGGGGAGTATTCTGTATTTTGATGGATTGTTAGTATTTACAAGTGTCTGATTCAGGACATGGCTTATGATTATGCAATATGTTTGATTTTTGCCGTAATGCTCCGTATTAGATGGAATGCTACGCTCTGGGGAAAATATGATGCGAATGCTATGATCATGCAAAGGTACCTGTTGCACCCCAAAATTTGCCCTCACAATACAAGACTTTGTGTGCTAAAAAGGTTCACAAGGTTCACAAGATTCACAACACTTACAAGACCTTTCATGAGGTTCATGAAGTCTACAAGTCACTTTATGAGGTTCACAAGGTTCACAAGATTCACAACACTTACAAGACCTTTCATGAGGTTCATGAAGTCTACAAGTCACTTTATGAGGTTCACAAGGTTCACAAGATTCACAACACTTACAAGACCTTTCATGAGGTTCATGAAGTCTACAAGTCACTTTATGAGGTTCACAAGGTTCACAAGATTCACAATGTTTACAAGACCTTTCCTGAGGTTCATAAAGTCTACAAGACACTTTATGAGGTTCACAAAGTTCACAAGACACTTTATGAGGTTCACAAGGTTCACAAGACCTCCCATGAGGTTCACAAGGTTCACAAGACCTCCCATGAGGTTCACAAGGTTCACAAGACATTTTATGATAGTTCACAAGGTTCACAAAGTTCACAAATAGTCAGAAGATTTGACAATTCCCTCAGACAATGCACCTCCTAAGCAGTACATCCAAAACTAGGGTTTTGACTTTAATCAGGCTAAATGGACTTCCAAGACTTCAAGTGAGCTTCATAACATCTTATATGTGTTTAAGAACCCCCATGACAAATTTCAAGACTTTTCTCAAAGGTTTGCTCAGTCAGATGATCAGATAAGTCAAAATCAGTCAAAGTAGTTAAAAAGTCAAACTGAGGTCAACTGTGGTCAAACCAAAGTCAAACTTCATGATTTTTTGCCAACATCAAGTATATGAAGTAAAATTCATCATTTGATCAAGGGTTGATCATGATTCATCAAGAATATTTCAGATCATCAAGAATCAGAGGTTTCTAAATTAGGGTTTTCTTAGGAAAAGTCAACTGAACTTTGACCAGCCATAAATTTCACATGCTTCATCACCAAGTCTCCATCCAAATCTCATTTTAAAGGAAATTTAATTCTCTACAACTTTGTGTCTCACAAGCCAAGCCCAAAAATGCTTCATTTGGAAGGTATGAGCTAAGACATTATAGGTCTTTTTGAAAGTCAACAAAAAGTCAACAACTTCAAAAGGGCATAACTTGAGAATGGTAAATGATATGGACATAAAACCAATGGGTTTGGTTAGAGGACTCTTCAAGCTTTCCAAAATGTCCAAGAACACCCTCATACCATTAAAATTGAGGGATATGTGCCATTGCAAAGTTGGGAAATTTTTGGTTGGTTTATGAAGAAAATGGAGGTCTAAAACTAATTTCTTCTAAATGGGCCTGCCAAATAATGACCCAATCCACATCAAAACATCTTGCACAAAATTAAATTGATTTATTCATAATTTTATTCATTTTGTTTTTATTTATTATGATTTTTTACATTAAAAATCATTTTAAATTCAAATAAAATATGAAATAATGAAAATTCAATTTGATTTGGTTTCTAGAAGGTCTTAAATTATATTTAGACTTGATTGATACAAGAGTAATGAGAATCATACTAAAATAGCAATGTGAGATCAAGAATATTCAAATTTTAAAGCCAATCTTTTTCAATCTTCAAATGATCCAAATATCCATCAAATTGGTGAAGTCTTTGACCTAATTCACTCACTCATATATAATGAACACTTAACAATTCACAAGCCACGAATTTGCAGCCTCCAAGAGTAAGTTTCACAAATCAAAAAACCATCCAAAAACTCAAATTCGGATTCATCCATACAAAGCATTAGAAGGTAATTTGAGGACACAGCTATGATCCTTGGACATCATTGAGTGGAAACCAATGCTTGGTTGCATCCAAAACCATCCACATAGCATAACCCAAAGCATTCTTGGCCATGAATATTTTTTTTTTCGGTTTCACTAATTCAATGCATTTTAATGAATTTTGTTTGTCTAATCTTGTTTGTGATGTTGTATAGAACGTTTCTGGGCAAAGAAATCAAAGAAATCATGAATAACCCGTGAGATGCCATGTTAGGGTTTTGAGCTTGAAATTGGGGTTCTTCGATTTAGCCTATATAAATACCTTCTAAGGACATAAATAACATGAATGAACTGTATTAATCATGTTGGCATGATCAATTTGGCAAAATTGTATGTGTATCATGTATTATGAATTTCGTAGGTTTTTTGAACGCAGGAAAAATCGCAGGTAAGTTCGTAGCAATTTTCGCAGCAAATTCAAATATCCAGAGGTTGAAGATGAAGACCCTGCGCGCGTGTTTTTATAATTCAAAAATTATTTTAAAATATTATGTTATTATTCTGTTTCTTTATCACACATGAACATGTGTCCCAGTGGTGAAGGTATACACGCAGGAAGGCAGGGGCTTGGGTTAGAATCCTGCCTTCCCAATGTTTTTCTTATTTTTCAGTTTATTCATTAGACATTATATATTATGTTTTATTGCCATTATATGAACAGATGCGCTCACCTAGCTGGGATGGTAATGTGTTTGTGTGATACTATGAAGGTCCTGGGTTCGAATCCCCCAGGCCTTTTGGTTTTTTCTTCTTTTTTGTGATTTTTCAGGTTTAGTGCATAAAAACAATTTGATTCACTCTTCTATCACCTGCGCGCTGGTAGCCTGGTGGTATGTGTTGCTGATGGCAAGCCAAAGGTGCTGGGTTCAAACCCCAGCCAGGTGAGTTCTTTTTTTTTTTTTTTCATTTTTTCTTGTTTATTATTATCTTTAATTAATATGTTTATAATATAACTAAATAAATTTTAAAAAATATATATAATGTGTATATTATTATTTTCTCTATTATAATCTAAATTCATTGTTTTTTTATTAAATATCATTAGAAAAATAATTTAATTTTGTATAATTAATCATTTATCCTAATTTATTTTCTAAGCATATAAACCCTAATTTTCTAAAACCCTAAAAAATATATTTCTTTTCAAAACCCTAATTTTCTTTTCTTCTTTTATATTATTATTTGTATATATTATATTTATAATTTAATTAAAATTCTTGATTTAATTTTTATTAAATACATAAATTGTTTATAATTTAAAATTTTGTACATAAACATGTTTAAAAATTAAAATGCTTAATTTATTTTTTATAATATGTAAATATTCTACAATTGTTTATACTTTAATTTTACATGAAAATAATTTCTATTATGTGTTTAAAATTGCTAATTTAATTATGTTCATAATTAATTTTATAATTTATACTTAACTTAAAATTTTATAATAATTGTTCATATTTTTCTATTAACCATTAAAATTTTGTTTATTATAATCTTTTTTTTGTTTATTATTATTAACCATGTTTATTACTAACCCCATTTATTTTTTTTAATTATGATTATTATTATTATTTTCACTAACCCAATTATATTACTTGTTTATTTTGCTTATTATTTCTATTTTGCTTATTTATTTATTTATTTATTTAAATTGCTTATCATTATTGTAATTGCTCCTGGATGTAATTTTTAATTTTTTTTTTATGTCATGGTTAGTAAAAATAGGGAGTGTAAACATGTATGTTATTTAAAATTAATTTAGATCATTTAAATTTAAAAGATAAATAAAATTGTACACTCACACACGTAAGTCGATCTTTGATCGCCATCTCACTTTCTAGGGTTACCTCTCATTGTTGCCAAACCACAAGGTCAAGTGGGGTGTATAAAGAAAAAGTCCCTTAAAATAAAAGTCATCTAGTCCCTTAACAATCAAAAGATCAAGTCCCTTAAACGGTTGCCTTCGTAATGATCTTGTCCCTTTCGAATAAAGATGACAGTCCCTCCAAAAATGCTTAATACACCCTACAGTTGCCTACATAAACAGATGTCCCTTTTCTTGTCCCACACATCCAAGGTAATGACTACCTATTCCTTAATAATAGGGATAGTCTTACCATTTAAAGGATTCAAGAACAGAAAGATTTAAACTTTAGGGTAGGTTCCTCATAGTTACTTGCTCACTATTCAAAAACTTTTCAAACACTTCATAAATTTCAAACAATTTTCAAACACAAGTTTTTTACGCATCCGTACATGGATCATTATCAAACTCTTATGAAAATTTCTATTCACACACTTCACATTTTCAAAAACAATTCAAAGTGAGCTAAGTAACTAAGAGCCCATGGATAACCATGGATGTAAAGGGTGCTAACACCTTCCCTTTACATAACCTACCCCCCGGACCCAAAAATCTTTTAAAAGGTCTTTCCTGTTCTTTTATGTCTTTCCTTTGGATAAAATAAAAGTCGGTGGCGACTCTTGCTATCCGCAACATAACTAAAGTCAGTTCTCCCACCGTGTTACAAAACTGGTGACTCTGCTGGGGACTTAATAAAATAGGGGTACCCTTAGGAATTAGATCACTTTAAAATTGTTTGCCTTGTTTGCTTTACTTTACTTGTTGGGTGCTCTTATGTGAGAAAAATCCTAACCCAGATCTAGTGTACCTTAGGTAAATGGCAATAGACCAAGGAAACTGTACGGCGTATACCGATATGGTTGATCTGGTGGCCATAGTTAGTGTGACTTCTTGGTTGGTGCTTATGTTCCTTAAGTCAAGTTGAGGATAATATGAGGCTGCCATATGTTGTCACTGCACTAACTAACTTTTAGAACCCTAGTTATCCCATCTTGGCCTTTAGAAAGTAGTGAGATAACCGGCTTTGGTGCAGACTGAAGTTGGTTGATACTCGATGCTACGCTCATTGAGATCTTAAACTTGGAGGGTTTTGGTTGGCAAGTAAGTTGCCTACTGAACAACCACCCTTGTGAAGGATCAATGATATTGAGATCCCTTAGAACATGGTTACTTTTGTAGGACAGGATGAACCAACTAACTTCAGGGGAGGGTACTTACCTTTGAACTTCATGCAAGCCTTTAAACCTAGGGCTATGGTGTGACTTGTTTGTGTGTGCCACATGTTTGTGATTGAACATAACATCATGACATCATCATGCATCATAAGCATAGTGTAAACACCCCAAATTTTCCCTCACCCATTCACACCATGGCTTGTGATCATTTCATATGCATAAACTCAATCATAATATCTCATATCCCATTTTTGATCCACTGCATAAATTCTAAGTCATCTGCATCTAGGGTTTGTGATCTGAGCAATCCAAGAGCTTCTTGAGCCACTACAAAGGTCATCAATCACTTCAAAGGGGTCCATGTGTGTTCAAATATCATATTATATCCTCTCAAAGTCAAAAATGCCAAAGGATCACAAGAACTGGGATTGGTGTGGAAGCAGAGCCAGGCTTGACTACCCAGATGACCTAAAATTAGGGTTTTGGTTTCAGAGGACATAACTCCAAATTTTTTGGTCATTCTTGCTTCTATTGGTCTCTATATGGTATAGGGAGTATGCATATCAATTTTCATGAAGAAATTCCATGGGGAAGTCATCTGATCAAGAGTTGACTTTTCAAGCAAGTCAGTGCAAAATCAGGGCATCTGAGGCCCCCAATGACCCAACCAAAGGGTGTTCTTCATCATTTTGATTGTATATGATCTTTATTTGATCATAGAAGAGGTTGGAAGTTCACAAAATTGAAGAATTTCAAGTCTTTTGCAAAGTTGACTTTTTGGGCAAGTTTGACTTTTAATGAAAATGTCATTTTAGGCAACTTTTTCAACCCTTACTTTTTGATTCAAGAAAGCTTCAAATGGAAAAACTTTGGTCATGAAAGTTGTAGAATAGATCTTTCCCTTTTCAAAAAGTACAAGAACATGACCTAATTTATTTTGAATCAAAAGTTATGGCTTGTCAAAGTTGGCAAAAATCACTAAATTTCAAGTCATGCACCAAAGAGGCAAAGTTGCAAATTCATTTCTCAAGGCCAATTAAGTCATCAAATGGACTTCTAATCCACACAACATGATCACACAACATTTAAAGTTCAGAATGCACCCAAGGAATCACATGTTTTATGGCCCATGGATCAAGTTTCTTTCATAAGAACCAAAGGCAAGGCAAGTTGCAAAACTCATGATAACTTCTCATCCACTTGCTGGCTAGTTGGCTGATCAATCCTAGGCCCTTCCTCACATCATGCTGCGTAGCACACCCTCCTTGTACTAGGCTAGCAAGTGGCCCATGCCTCTCTTACACAAAGTTGACATTTTTGCAAAAGCACCCATACCAATCAATAAAGCACACATCATGTCATCTGACCAATCCAAATTGTTTATGTTAATCAAATGCAAGCTAAACATAACAAGAGGCAAGCCTGAAACACAACACAACTCAGCATTCACAAAATCTCTCCAACTTGCATTTTCCTTCGAAACACTCTCCACAGGCCATAAACACACAAACAAACTTCACCAATCATCTCACCATGCTTCACTGAACACAAACCAACCCTCAAAACAGCCTGAAAGCCATTGAATCAGAAACACGATTTCCTCACTCCACTGAACAGAACTTGTTCAAACTTCCAAACCAGCCAAAATAAACTTGCTCCAAGCCTTTCAGAAGCACAAGGGAGGTCACAGGAGTGGTTTTGCACAAGAGAGGAGGTCAGAAAGTTCCAGACAGAAAAGCTTCAAACTCAGGTAGCTTCATGAACTTTTTTTCCAGAAGCATGATTTTAAGTTCTTAATAGCTTCTATGCATTCCCCTGATCATGAATATGTGATTATTTTTGAAAATGGTTGAGAAACCAGGATGTATGCAATGTCTGAAACTTTTGCCCTAAAAAATGTTTTGCTTCGATTCAGTTGATTGATGAAAGATAAATGAGTTTTGAGTTAGGATTTTGATTCAGGGGGATGTGGGGATGATTTCTGGGTTCTTAGTTTTCGTTTTAGTGAAGTTTTGAGGATTTTGGAAATTTTCAGGTGGGGTTCCCACCGGAGAAGACGACCGGAGGTCTTCTCCGGCCACCTGAAAATAATTAGGGCTAATCCCTGTGTTTAATGAAGTTTGAATTTGGTCCCTTGGATGCGTTGACTCGCGCGTGTTTGGACGCCCAGGATCACTCCATTTTGCCATAATCCCAGTTGACTTTATTAATCTGGATTAATTAATTCATAAATCAGAAATTAGGAAGTTTGAATGTGGACCTTAGGATTGCGCGCGCAGTCAACAGCCCTCTCCCCAGTTTCAATCTGATCCGTCCAATGCGTTTACTTTCTTTTATTTTAATTTTAATTCATTTATTTTGTTTTTCTTTTGTTCATTTATTTTAAAATAGCAAAACCATTTTAAAAATTCTGAAATTTTTTGTACAAACTTTTATTTAATTTCAGAAACCAAAAACATTTTTAATTTTATTTTTTGCATTTAAAAAATATTTTTAAATATTTAAAAGTTTATTTTTAATTAATTAATGAGAATTAATTAATTAAAAATGCTTTTAGGTATTTAAAAATCACCAAAAAATTCGTGAAATCTTTAAAAACATTTAGAAACATTGTCCAACCCTCAAACCAAATTTCTTTTTTGATCTTGATGCATTTTGAGAATTTTCCATGGAATTAATTCATTTTCAAGGCATTATTTTGATCCAAACTTCAAAAAATCATTTCTGCTTAACCATTGAGAGTTGGACTTTGATTCTTTTTGCATTGGGTTTAGCATATCATGTAGTTTGTGAGATTAATTTAGCATGAATTGATCTTTCATTTTCCATTTGTTTGGCATTTTTCTTGTTAAGGTACCCAAAAACCCTAGGAAACTTAGGAAATTCATAACTTTTGTTGGGTTAAGAGTTGGAACCTCTCCTTTGGGCAGTGAGTTAGTATAGGTTTAGGGATCCTTTGAGTGCATTTTCAAATTTTTATCTTGATGTTTGCTTCTGGTTTTGGTTTTTGTTTGATGCTTTGATCATAAACCCTAATTTGGGCTTCCATATGCATCCATCTTGCATTTGCTTGCATACCTTGACTTGCCATAGCATTTTGTGCATCCATTTGATTCATTAGACATCTTAAGACATATTGTAAGCATGTTTGATCATTGCACCTTGCATTTTCCATGTTGTATGCCATTTGCATTTCATAACTTTTCATGTTTGATGGTGGTTCTAAACTTGCTTCATTTGCATCCATAAGTTTGTATGATCATCCCCATGCTTTGTTTCATGTTTGCATCATCTCATAGCATCATTATCATCTCATATATGCTTCTGGTTTTGATTTACATCATGCCATTTCATTTCATTTTGCATTGCATTGCATTCCTTTACTAACTTTTCAGGTGGTAAGTAACTTTGAGAAGTGAATTTGCCTTCACTTGTCACAACTTATTTTCACTTCTTTTATGCATCCTTGCTGCATTTTGTTATGTGTTTGAGATTGAGCTTGCTCATTATTTTTCTCCTTACTTTCTTTCCTCAAGTGACTTGACTTCTTGAATGAAGCAAGTTACTTTGCTTCTCCTTGCTCCATTCATCTGCTTCCTGGTGGTTCCATTGAAGATGTCTCTTGTAAACCTCACAAACCTTAGGAGCAACCAAGCATGACTATGATTAGGGCTTTGATTAGTCTCCCCACTTAGTTTTACCTTTGTGTCTCATTGAGTCTTCTCTTCTCATCTCATAATCAAGTACTAAACCCTAAAGGCTTTAAGGCTTTGTGATTAAGCTTATGCCTGCATCCTTCTATTAGGATGGAGTGTATAACTTTAATCCTAAGTGTTAAACCCTTAATGTGTTTAACTCCTTTAATCAATTCACATAATAATCATCAAGACATCACACTTGTAACTTGGGCCTTGCATTAGGGTTCTAATTCTTCCTTAATTGGTTAAGAAGGACTAACCCTAGTGTTAATGGACAAGTCCCCCTCAAGTTGTCTTACAAACCCTAAAAATCACTTCACCATCATACCATTAATTAAAATCCACTTAATCAAAGGCTTGTTATGTCATGAGTTTAATCCCTAATCATGGATTAAGTTGAGGAGCTTTCCTCAGCTTAAACATTCTCATCTATTATCCTTCTATTAGGATGGTGTAATGAGTCTGTTTAATCCCTGATTATGGCTTAATCTCATTACTCAACACTAAACAAAAACAACAAAAACATCTACATAATCACAAGTAGGTTAATGATCTTAACCCTACACCAAGGTGATTAAGTGTGAGAAGCTGACTTCACATTTAAGGTACTCTCATTACCCCTAATCAGAGGGAAGATGTGATGAGTTTACTAACCCATTGGTTTAGGTTTAAACTCATTAACTTATGATAAACTTTCAAAAGCAATAAAAGATTGAAAATTTATAAACAAACAATAATCGCCTCCTCCGGGATTCTTTTCTCATCTCACTCACTCACAAACGAGAACTTGTTTCTTCCGTCTAATGCAAGACAGTTTGCACCTGAGCCAGACAGGTCATACACTTGAGCATAGACAAGCAAGCAGTTCACAAGTCAATTCATCTTTCAGTCTCTTTGGGTCGAACTACGGTGTTCTGACTTCCTCATTGCACGAGAGGATACGTAGGCATAACTTAACAGTTATCGAACAAAAGTCTCTGTACATTCCCCCTCTTCCAGCTTTACTCTTTTAGCCTCATGATCTTGAGCTTTATACTCCTGTTCTTACACTGACACTGTATATATCACACTTCACATTCTTTTACACTGACACCTGTACATCTTTCTCCAGCTCTTTTATACACAAATTGCACTGACACTACCCCTTTAAAACATAAATCTTTTAAGCGTGGATCCCGTCGAGTACGACGGACAATCTGGGTGCTAATACCTTCCCAGGTTGTAACCAACCCCCTTTCTCAGTCTCTCTGGTTCGCAACCGTCTTATCCATATCTTTCTAGGTTTATGCAGCATTGCCTTTCCTCCGGGATAAAAATGCCTAGCTGGCAACTCTATTCATTCCCTGTGAGTTCACTCCTGTGTGTTCTCGCATCCTCCTTTCGCCGACCGTTCGCGTCTGTACCTTTATCGGGGCCATTTCCCATTTATCGGGAGCGACACATAGCATTTTCACTAACCATTTCAAGGACCAAAGGATTTATCTTTGTTCTTTGTGGCAGGTCATGGCTTCTGCTCGTAGAAACACCATCAGGATCAACTTTGTGGGTATACCTGCTAAGCTTAAAGAGTTGGTTTCTCAAGTGTCTGATCACTCTCAGTTCATCAAGAGACATGGCCACCTATTGGATCTAGTCATCTCAGGGTTCAATGAAGACATGATGAGTGTTCTGTTTCAGTTCTTTGATCCTAAGCACCGTTGCTTCACATTCCCCGACTACCAGCTGGTTCCAACCATGGAAGAATTCTCTAATCTTCTGGGTATACCTGTTCTTGATCATAAACCATTCACAGGCTTGGAGAGGGAGCCTAAACCTGAGGTTATTGCTGCAGCTCTACATCTGAAGAAGGCTGAAATTGTTCTAGAAACGAGAAGTGGAGTCAAGGGTATTCTTGCTAAGGTGTTAATAGAGAAGGCTCAAATGTTCTTGAAGGCCATGAGCTATGATGCTTTTGAGGAGATCTTAGCCTTGCTAATATATGGCTTAGTATTGTTCCCCAATCCAGATCAGTTCATAGACGTTCATGCCATCAACATATTCCTGAGTCACAATCCAGTGCCTACATTGCTTGGGGATATCCTGCATTCTCTTCACACCCGTACTACAAGGGCAAGAGGAACTTTGATGTGCTGCATACCTTTGCTATCTAGGTGGTTTATTTCTCACATTCCTCGCTCAGTGATGAAGAATGAGCAAGGGTTCAGGTGGTCCAAAAGAATTATGTCACTCTCTCATTCAGACATCCATTGGTGCTCCAGATCTATGGATAATATCACTATCATTGACCGTTGTGGGGAGTTTCCTAATGTGCCACTTCTAGGCATAAGAGGAGGCATCACCTACAACCCCTATCTAGCTTTACGAGAGTTTGGTTACGCTCGGAGTGACGGACCACATGACATGTTGATTCAGGGCATTGTGTTTGATTACGACAACGATCTTCAAGGTTACCGTCAGAGATTTATACGAGCATGGGGAAAAGTGAACAAGGTTGACAGCAAGACTCTAGAGCCTAAGTACACTATTCCTATGGAGGCTTATCTCAGATGGGTGCGATCTCGTGCTCAGACTCTAATCATGCCATATCCTGCCATCCTGCCAGTTACCATGGAACCTGTTGCTGAAGGAGATACTGCTTATACCATCCTTCACCCAGACATGCCTACTGACATGGAAGACTTACAGAGATCTTGGATCCAGTTGAATGAGCAAAGGGATACTTTCGAGGCTCATTACAAAGCAAGCCAAGAAAGAATCCTGGAACTAACAAAGCAACTTCATGAGGAACGGAATCTCAACTCATACCTCAACACAAAGAGGAAACGTCCATGGGAGACTTAAAACCCCATCTTTTGTATCTATTTCATTTCATTTTTTGTAAGCCCAAGAGGCAAAACAAATTTATTACTAATAAAAGTTTACCTTCTTGTTTGTTTAAGCAAATTTAAATCCTGCGGTCCTTGAAAACATTGCATATGCATTCACATATCATATCATTGCATCACAGGTTTATAATTGTGCACAGGTTTCTCATCTTCTCGCTATTTATTTCAGCAATGACTCTTGAACAAACAGTTAAGGATCTCCAGGCACAAAATGCACAGTTCCAAGAGCTGATCCTAAACCTGTCCAAGGGGCAGGATGAATTGAAGACACTGCTGGCCAAGAAGACTAAGAAGACTAGAAGGTCAGGTGGCCTGATCAACATGGGAAGAAGGTTCAGAGGTCCTGTCAAGACCAAAGAACAGGTTGAAGACTATGAATCTGAAGAGTCTGAAAAAGAGGGAGGCAGTCTCCACAACACTATGGGGGACTCTGATTCTGAGGCTAATTACTACCATGATCCTAATGAAGACAAATTCAAGATGCTGGTGGATAGAATGGATGCTATGGAGTTGCAGAAATCTTCTGGGCTGGATTTTGAAGATTTGAGTCTGATATCTGGGGTTGTCATACCCATTGGTTTCAAGGTTCCTACCTTTGTTGTTTATGATGGGGTCTCTTGTCCCAAGCTGCATCTGAGGTCTTATGTCAGAAGAATTCAACCTCATACTGCTGATAAGAAGTTGTGGATCCATTTTTTCCAAGAGAGCTTATCTAGAGCTCAGTTGGAGTGGTATTATCAATTGGAGAGTGTCAACATCAGGGAGTGGAATGATCTTGCTGAAGCTTTCTATAAGCAGTATCAATACAATGCTGACTTAGCTCCCACTCGCATGCAGATGCAAAGCATGTCTATGGGTGCCAAAGAAAGTTTTAAGGAGTATGCTCAGAAGTGGAGAGATTTAGCTGGAAGAGTTCAACCCCCTTTAACTGACAGGGAATTGGTTGATATGTTCATGTGTATGCTGAATGGTCCTTTTTACAGTCATCTCATTGGAAGCTCATCATCTGGCTTCACTGAGTTGATACTGACAGGAGAGCGTGTGGAAAATGGTATAAAAAATGGCAAGATCCAAGTGGGTGCTTCTTCATCAGGTGCTGCAAAGAAGCCTCCCACTGGGAAGAAAGAATCCAATGCTGTTTATGGTCAACCTGACCGTAACAGAAGGCATCAGTCTGTGAGCGCAGTCCATATTTCAAATCCAACTCCTGCAACCACAGAACAGCCACAGAGCAACCAACAGAGGGCTAGAAGGCAGTTCACGAAGATCAACATGTCAATGGCTCAGGCATTACAACACTTGTTGAAGGCTGAACTTATTACTCTGAAAGAGGCTCCTCAGAATCCTAATGTTACCTCACCCAGGTACAATCCCCATGCACGATGTGCATATCATTCAAACTGTCAAGGACATGATACTAATAACTGCTGGGTCTTGAAGAACAAAATTCAAGATATGATTGAGGCTGGAGAGATTGAGTTTGACCCTCCGGGTACTCCAAATGTGATTACTGCTCCCATGCCAAATCATGAGAAGACTGTCAATGCCATTGATGAAGATCTACATATCTATTCACTTGCAGAGTTGACCACACCATTATCTGTTATCAAGAAGAAGTTAGTACAAGCTGGGTTCTTTCCAGGTTGTCGTGAAGATTGTTTGTATTGTACCTATAAGCCGGATAGTTGCTGGAGATTGAGAGATGGAATTCAGCGTCTCATGGATAAGTATACTATAGTGTTTGAGAGGTTGATATGGTGGATCATATTACCCAAGGTAGGAAGATTGAAGAGGTTGATATGGTTGATAGAGCACCAGTAAGGATCACTTCCAGAGGTCCTGTTAAAATCACTCATAAGGGTCCAATTAAGATTACTGCTGAAGGCCCTGTGAAGGTTGTTGCTGAAGCCAGAGTGGCTCCTCTGGTCATTACTACTCCTGGTCCTATTCCGTATACGTCTGATAAAGCTGTGCCTTGGCATTATGGATCTGATGTTTACATCCATGGTGTTAAGCAGGAGCCCTTAGCTGATGTGCCTGTTGATATTGATAACATTGCCGGATCTAGTAAGATCACACGTAGTGGAAGAGTCTTCTCACCTCCAGTTACTTCCAAGAATGCAGTTACTCCTGCTGCTACTTCCACCACTGATGCTCGGGGCAAAGGTCCTGTTATTGAGCCTATACCTACTGATGTACCAGCTGCTGATGACCTCTCTAAGCAGATGGAAGAAGTACTGAAAATCATTCGCAAGAGTGATTATGACATTGTTGATCAGTTGGGGCATACTCCCTCCAAGATTTCTATGCTGTCTTTGCTGTTATGTTCTGAAGACCATGCAAAGGCTTTGATCAAGTTTCTGAAGACTGCTCATGTACCCAATGTAATTTCTGTTGACCAGTTTGAGAATTGTGTTGCCCACTTGACCTATGATAATGGGTTAGGATTTTCTGATGCTGATTTGACCTCTGCCAAGAGGGATCATAACAGGGCTCTGCATATCTCAATTGAATGCAGGGGCACTACCCTGTCACATGTATTAATAGACAATGGTTCCTCTCTGAATGTGTTGCCCAAGGAAGTCCTGAATAAGCTGAGTCCTGAAGATGCTGTGCTGAAGCCTAGTAGTATTGTGGTGAAGGCTTTTGATGGTTCTAGAAGAGTGGTGCATGGAGAAATTGATCTCCCAATCAAAGTTGGGTCTCAGGTTTTTAAAGCTACATTTTATGTGATGGATATTCGTCCTTCGTACTCTTGTTTGCTTGGTCGTCCCTGGATCCATGGGGCAGGTGCTGTAACCTCTACATTACATCAGAAGCTGAGATATCCGGTAGAAGGAAAGGTTGTTACTGTCTACGGAGAGGAAGAATATTTTGTTAGCCATGTAAACACTTTCAAGTATCTGGAAATGGAAGGTGAATATGTTGAAACTCCGTGCCAGACATTTGAAGTGGTTCCTTGGATTGTTAATGATTATGTAGCTCCTCCGGTTGCCAAGAAAGTTCATGTGGTCACCAGAGTACCTCCAACAATGGCAATGGCCTCCCTCAACGATGCTAGAGCTGTGGTGGATGAAGGTGGTTGTACTATTTGGGGTCAACTTCCTGATATCCCATACAAGTCTGACAAATTTGGTTTGGGTTTCACTGTAGAGTCCCAGAAGGCTGTTCGTCGTGCTCGTGCTGTTCGTATCACCAATCAAGGGGTTATGAAAGATCAGATCAATGCTGTGGGAGACTATGATGAAGACTACAATCTGGATGCTTGGATTTTTCCTACTGTGGGTGCTGGACTCAATAATTGGAAAGCTGAAGATGTTATCCCTATCTCCTTTAGTCAGGAGTAAATACTATTACTGTGTTGTTGCTTTTAAATTTGTAATTTCTTGAACAATTAAAACTCTTAAGCCTTGTGCCTTGCCCGGGGCACAATGGTGTGTTTGTTACGGGATGTCATTTAATTTGCATACTTCATTCAATAAAATCAGTGGACGTTTCGTTTTCGTAAATATTGTGTTCCTTGTCTTTCTTTTCTTTTCTTTTTGTTTTATCAGCTATGTGTTCTTACACACACCCACATCACTAAAATGCAGATCCTCATCCACTCTGGATCCTGTTGATAACAGTTTTACTATTGCCAATTATAATTTCGAGAATCCGATCTATCAAACTGAAGACGGAAATGAGGACGATTGTGAAGTACCTGTAGAGCTTGCTAGGTTTTTACAACAATAAGAGAAAGCCATACAGCCACATGAAGAGCCAATCAAAGTTGTGAATCTGGGAACTGAAGAAAACAGGAAAGAAGTCAAGATAGGGGCTGATTTAGAGGATAATGTCAAGAGCAGGTTGATTCAGATGTTACGTAACTATGTGGAGATCTTTGCTTGGTCTTATGAAGATATGCCAGGGTTGGATACAGACATTGTGGTTCACCGTTTACCAGTGAAAGAAGATTGTCGTCCAAAGAAGCAAAAGGTTCGTCGTATGCGTCCTGAAATGTCAGAAAAGATCAAGGTAGAGGTAATGAAACAGTTCAATGCAGGGTTCTTAGCAGTGACTTCTTATTCTCAGTGGGTTGCAAATGTGGTACCAGTTCCTAAGAAAGATGGTAAGGTACGTATGTGTGTGGACTACAGAGATTTGAACAAGGCCAACCCTAAAGATGATTTTCCACTTCCTCATATTGATGTTCTGGTAGACAACACTGCTCAGCATAAGGTATTCTCTTTCATGGATGGTTTCTCTGGTTACAATCAAATCAAGATGGCTCCTGAAGACATGGAGAAGACAACATTTGTTACACAGTGGGACACCTTTTGCTATAAGGTGATGCCATTTGGTTTGAAGAATGCAGGGGCAACATATCAGCGTGCTATGGTGGCTTTGTTTCATGATATGATTCATCATGAAATAGAGGTATATGTGGATGATATGATAGCCAGGTCCCAGAATAAAGAGCAACATCTTGATCATCTACACAAATTGTTTGAGAGGTTGAAGAAATACAAGTTAAGATTGAATCCAAACAAGTGTACTTTTGGAGTTAGGTCTGGTAAACTCCTGGGTTTCATTGTCAGTGGAAAAGGTATTGAAGTGGATCCTGCAAAAGTGAAAGCTATACGAGAGATGCCAGCTCCCCGTACTGAGAAGGAGGTTAGAGGTTTCTTGGGACGATTGAACTACATTGCAAGATTTATTTCCCAATTAACTGCCATCTGTGAGCCAATCTTCAAGTTATTGAAGAAAGATCAGGTGATGGAATGGAATGACGAGTGCCAGACTGCCTTTGATGAAATCAAGAGATACCTGCTAGAACCTCCAATTTTGATGCCACCAGTTGATGGAAGACCCTTGATCATGTACTTAACAGTGTTAGACAATTCAATGGGGTGTGTGTTGGGGCAACATGACGAGTCTGGTCGAAAAGAGCAGGCAATATACTACCTTAGCAAAAAGTTTACCGACTGTGAAACAAGATACTCACTGCTCGAGAAAACTTGTTGCGCTTTGGCATGGGCTGCTCGCCGACTAAGACAGTATATGTTGACCCATACTACCTTGTTGATTTCAAATATGGATCCAATCAAGTACATATTTGAGAAACCTGCTCTCTCCGGAAGAATTGCAAGATGGCAAATGATTTTGACAGAATATGACATACAATATACTACTCAAAAGGCCATCAAAGGAAGTGTTGTTGCTGATCATTTGCCTCATCAAGCAGTGGATGATTACCAGTCAATGAGTTTTGAGTTCCCTGATGAAGACATTATGATCATTACCAAAGAACCTGGACAATATGACGGACCTGAACAAGGATCCCGATGGACTATGGTTTTTGATGGTGCCTCTAATGCACTTGGTAATGGTGTTGGTGTTGTGATTAGCTCCCCTGAAGGTTGTCATACCCCGATTACTTCCAGACTTTGTTTCTATTGTACTAATAACATGGCTGAGTATGAGGCATGTATCTTGGGTATTAAAGCTGCTATTGATATGAAGATTCAGTTCCTTGATGTGTATGGAGATTCAGCCCTGGTAGTTAGTCAGATTAAAGGAGATTGGGATACCAAGCATGATAACCTCATTCCCTACAGAGATCATGTGTTGTCCTTGATCCCACATTTCAAAGAGATTACCTTTGGACATATTCCACGGAGAGAGAATCAGTTGGCAGATGCTTTAGCCACCATGACATCTATGTTTGAGATCAGCTGGGATGATGAAGCTCCCAAGATTACTATTGATAGATTTGAGAAGCCTGCATATTGCAATGAGATTGACACTGAGGGGGCAGAGGAGAAACCTTGGTTCTATGAAGTGAAAAGATATCTTGAAGCTCAAGAGTTCCCTGAAGGGGCATCTGTCAAAGATAGGAAGTTTCTGAGAAGGTTTTCTGCTAAGTTCTTTTTGAGTAATGGGATTTTATACAAGCGCAATCATGATTCAACTTTGCTTCGTTGTGTGGATAAAAAGGAAGCAACTGAGATTATGGAAGATATGCATGATGGGATCTTTGGCACTCATTCTTGTGGCCATACTATGGCAAAGAAGATATTGAGAGCAGGTTACTATTGGTCTACCATGGAAGCTGACTGCTATCAACACTCCAGAACATGTCACAAATGTCAAATTTATGCTGATAAAGTCCATATACCTCCATCACCATTGAATGTGTTGACTGCTCCTTGGCCCTTTGCCATGTGGGGCATTGATATGATTGGTGAGATCAAGCCTACAGCTTCTAATGGGCATCGTTTCATCCTGGTTGTTATTGATTACTTCACTAAGTGGGTAGAGGCAGCTTCATTTGCATCTGTTACCAAGAATGTTGTGGCTCGATTCATTAAGAATAATCTCATATGTAGGTATGGCATCCCTGAAAGGATTATTACTGACAATGGCTCTAATCTGAACAACACTATGATTACTGATCTCTGCACGCAGTTCAAGATTAAGCATCATAACTCTTCTCCGTATCGTCCAAAGATGAATGGGGCAGTTGAAGCTACTAATAAGAACATTAAGAAGATTGTACAGAAGATGACTGTTACTTACAAAGATTGGCATGAGATGTTACCATTTTCTCTTCATGGTTATCGTACCACAATACGTACTTCAACAGGGGCAACCCCATTCTCCTTAGTCTATGGTATGGAAGCAGTTCTGCCCATTGAAGTTCAGATTCCCTCCTTAAGAATTATGAAGGATGCAGGCTTGGATGAAGATGAGTGGATTCAGACTCGACTTGACCAGATAAATTTGATTGATGAGAAGAGATTGGCAGCAGTTTGTCATGGCCAGATGTACCAGAAACGAATGATCAAAGCTTTTAACAAGAAGGTTAAGCCAAAGGTATATCAGGCCGGTGACTTGGTAATCAAGCGTATCCTATTACCACAGGGTGATCCTAGAGGCAAGTGGACTCCAACATATGAAGGACCATTTGTAGTCAAGACAGTGTTTTCAGGAGGTGCTATGATACTCACTACAATGGATGGTGAAGACTTCCCACAGCCTGTAAACGCAGACATAGTTAAAAAATACTACGCATGAAAAGAGACCCGCTAGGTTGACAGGCCTAGGCAAAAATAAGGGCATCCCGGCAAACCAAAAGGGTTTGGGCAAAAATTAGGGATATATATAAAAAAAATGTACACCCGGCAAGTCGAAAACCTGAAAAGGCGGCTTGGGAAAAAAAGGGTATCCTGGTGGATTGAAAACCTGAAAGGGCAATCCAGGCAAAAGTTAGGGATTAAAGCGTATGACTATGTCTCGTTTGGATCACCCATGAAACTGCAACCAGTTGTGTTACTTACTCAAGCTCGAACAGATAAAGCTCAATCCAATTGTTTCCGTCTCAATAGCAGAAGATGAGATACTTGAAGATAATGGCAATAGTAGAATTGAAACTCAATAGGATTATTTCCCACATAGCTGATTTTCTTTGTTTTGTAAACATTTTTATGACAAAATCCTCTTACTAGGGTTTATGTCTCCTTGTACAAACTTACCCATGTATGGGTCACTCTTTGATATAAATAAAATTCCATCTTTGAATCCAGATTTACTTTTACCCTATTTACATAAGCGAAACGTCCATTGGTTGTGTTTGAATGTATGTATGCTTTTGAATATGATTGATGTTTACCAGAAATGCATGTATGCTTAATATGATTGATGTTTACCAGAAATGCATAAAAATGCAGTAATAGTATTTACTAAGGACGAACGAGGGAAGGATTTCAACAAAGCTTCGCCGGTTCATCTCTACAAAACAATTACAAATCCTCAGTAGGGAAAATCCATCTTCATAAAGTCACATCTCCCCTGGAATTTATATCCATCTCTTTTATCCTCATACGGATATTCGGAATTTACTTTCCAATAAGGGTACGACGAACGAAGACGGGATGTTATATCTATCCTACTATCAAACGAAGACGAAGGTTATGTATACTTTACTATCCCTAGCAGACGGGAGGTCATGTATACCTTGCTATCCCCAGCAGACGGAAGGTTATGTATAATATATTATCAAACAAGACGGGAACGAGGTTCTCATATTCTTCAGCAACGAATCGAGATTTATTTTCCCTGGCCAGCAGTTGTTATACGAAGATATCCAGACGCTTCCGGCAGCATCATATCATACATACATCATTTACATCATACCATACCATATATATCCATAGATACATAATACATTAATTAAGTGCATCATACTATACATGCATACATAATGCATAAGCTAATATTGTTATACAGAATGCCACCTTGTTTTCAGGTTAATTCTCTAGCAAACAGACTTGTGATTATCATGACTGCTTTATCCTCCTGAAAGCATATCACTACATCAGGACTGGTTTATCCTCCTGAAAGCATATCACTACATCAGGACTGCTTTATCCTCCTGAAAGCATATCACTACATCAGGACTGCTTTATCCTCCTGAAAGCATACTATTACCTCAGGACTGCTTCATCCTCCTGATAGCTATCATCATTACCTCAGGATTGCTTCATCCTCCTGAAAGCATATTATCAATATCTCAGGACTGCTTTATCCTCCTGAAAGCTTACTATTACCTCAGGACTGCTTTATCTTCCTGAAAGCTATCATTATACCTTCATATTTTGGACTGCTTTTATCCTCCAAGAAATGTACCTGAAAGAACTTTTCTCCAAGTGGCATATTTAAGCCCACTCAAGCATATACAACCAACCATCAATATCAGTCTACGCACTGGTGAGTGCAAATTTTTGGGCTTTTGTGTTCAATCCCCTTCAACCTTCCAGGTCACGACTGGCAAACATACCAATCTAACCCCTCAGGTTTCAGAAAATTGAACAGGGGCAGCTGTTGCACCCCAAAATTTGCCCTCACAATACAAGACTTTGTGTGCTAAGAAGATTCACAAGGTTCACAAGATTCACAACACTTACAAGACCTTTCATGAGGTTCATGAAGTCTACAAGTCACTTTATGAGGTTCACAAGGTTCACAAGATTCACAACACTTACAAGACCTTTCATGAGGTTCATGAAGTCTACAAGTCACTTTATGAGGTTCACAAGGTTCACAAGATTCACAACACTTACAAGACCTTTCATGAGGTTCATGAAGTCTACAAGTCACTTTATGAGGTTCACAAGGTTCACAAGATTCACAATGTTTACAAGACCTTTCCTGAGGTTCATAAAGTCTACAAGACACTTTATGAGGCTCACAAAGTTCACAAGACACTTTATGAGGTTCACAAGGTTCACAAGACCTCCCATGAGGTTCACAAGGTTCACAAGACCTCCCATGAGGTTCACAAGACATTTTATGATAGTTCACAAGGTTCACAAAGTTCACAAATAGTCAGAAGATTTGACAATTCCCTCAGACAATGCACCTCCTAAGTAGTACATCCAAAACTAGGGTTTTGACTTTAATCAGGCTAAATGGACTTCCAAGACTTCAAGTGAGCTTCATAACATCTTATATGTGTTTAAGAACCCCCATGACAAATTTCAAGACTTTTCTCAAAGGTTTGCTCAGTCAGATAATCAGATAAGTCAAAATCAGTCAAAGTAGTTAAAAAGTCAAACTGAGGTCAACTGTGGTCAAACCAAAGTCAAACTTCATGATTTTTTGCCAACATCAAGTATATGAAGTAAAATTCATCATTTGATCAAGGGTTGATCATGATTCATCAAGAATATTTCAGATCATCAAGAATCAGAGGTTTCTAAATTAGGGTTTTCTTAGGAAAAGTCAACTGAACTTTGACCAGCCATAACTTTCACATGCTTTATCACCAAGTCTCCATCCAAATCTCATTTTTAAGGAAATTTAATTCTCTACAACTTTGTGTCTCACAAGCCAAGCCCAAAAATGCTTCATTTGGAAGGTATGAGCTAAGACATTATAGGTCTTTTTGAAAGTCAACAAAAAGTCAACAACTTCAAAAGGGCATAACTTGAGAATGGTAAATGATATGGACATGAAACCAGTGGGTTTGGTTAGAGGAATCTTCAAGCTTTCCAAAATGTCCAAGAACACCCTCATACCATTAAAATTGAGGGATATGTGCCCTTGCAAAGTTGGGAAATTTTTGGTTGGTTTATGAAGAAAATGGAGGTCTAAAACTAATTTCTTCTAAATGGGCCTGCCAAATAATGACCCAATCCACATCAAAACATCTTGCACGAAATTAAATTGATTTATTCATAATTTTATTCATTTTGTTTTTATTTATTATGATTTTTTACATTAAAAATCATTTTAAATTCAAATAAAATATGAAATAATGAAAATTCAATTTGATTTGGTTTCTAGAAGGTCTTAAATTATATTTAGACTTGATTGATACAAGAGTAATGAGAATCATACTAAAATAGCAATGTGAGATCAAGAATATTCAAATTTTAAAGCCAATCTTTTTCAATCTTCAAATGATCCAAATATCCATCAAATTGGTGAAGTCTTTGACCTAATTCACTCACTCATATATAATGAACACTTAACAATTCACAAGCCACGAATTTGCAGCCTCCAAGAGTAAGTTTCACAAATCAAAAAACCATCCAAAAACTCAAATTCGGATTCATCCATACAAAGCATTAGAAGGTAATTTGAGAACACAGCTATGATCCTTGGACATCATTGAGTGGAAACCAATGCTTGGTTGCATCCAAAACCATCCACATAGCATAACCCGAAGCATTCTTGGCCATGAATAATTTTTTTTCGGTTTCACTAATTCAATGCATTTTAATGAATTTTGTTTGTCTAATCTTGTTTGTGATGTTGTATAGAACGTTTCTGGGCAAAGAAATCAAAGAAATCATGAATAACCCGTGAGATGCCATGTTAGGGTTTTGAGCTTGAAATTGGGGTTCTTCGATTTAGCCTATATAAATACCTTCTAAGGACATAAATAACATGAATGAACTGTATTGATCATGTTGGCATGATCAATTTGGCAAAATTGTATGTGTATCATGTATTATGAATTTCGTAGGTTTTTTGAACGCAGGAAAAATCGCAGGTAAGTTCGTAGCAATTTTCGCAGCAAATTCAAATATCCAGAGGTTGAAGATGAAGACCCTGCGCGCGTGTTTTTATAATTCAAAAATTATTTTAAAATATTATGTTATTATTCTATTTCTTTATCACACATGAACATGTGTCCCAGTGGTGAAGGTATACACCCAGGAAGGCAGGGGCTTGGGTTCGAATCCTGGCTTCCCAATGTTTTTCTTATTTTTCAGTTTATTCATTAGACATTATATATTATGTTTTATTGCCATTATATGAACAGATGCGCTCACCTAGCTGGGATGGTAATGTGTTTGTGTGATACTATGAAGGTCCTGGGTTCGAATCCCCCAGGCCTTTTGGTTTTTTCTTCTTTTTTGTGATTTTTCAGGTTTAGTGCATAAAAACAATTTGATTCACTCTTCTATCACCTGCGCGCTGGTAGCCTGGTGGTATGTGTTGCTGATGGCAAGCCAAAGGTGCTGGGTTCAAACCCCAGCCAGGTGAGTTCTTTTTTTTTCTTTCATTTTTTCTTGTTTATTATTATTTTTAATTAATATGTTTATAATATAACTAAATAAATTTTAAAAAATATATATAATGTGTATATTATTATTTTCTCTATTATAATCTAAATTCATTTTTTTATATTAAATATCATTAGAAAAATAATTTAATTTTGTATAATTAATCATTAATCCTAATTTATTTTCTAAGCATATAAACCCTAATTTTCTAAAACCCTAAAAAATATATTTCTTTTCAAAACCCTAATTTTCTTTTCTTCTTTTATATTATTATTTGTATATATTATATTTATAATTTAATTAAAATTCTTGATTTAATTTTTATTAAATACATAAATTGTTTATAATTTAAAATTTTGTACATAAACATGTTTAAAAATTAAAATGCTTAATTTATTTTTTATAATATGTAAATATTCTACAATTGTTTATACTTTAATTTTACATGAAAATAATTTCTATTATGTGTTTAAAATTGCTAATTTAATTATGTTCATAATTAATTTTATAATTTATACTTAACTTAAAATTTTATAATAATTGTTCATATTTTTCTATTAACCATTAAAATTTTGTTTATTATAATCTTTTTTTTGTTTATTATTATTAACCATGTTTATTACTAACCCCATTTATTTTTTTTTAATTATGATTATTATTATTATTTTCACTAACCCAATTATATTACTTGTTTATTTTGCTTATTATTTCTATTTTGCTTATTTATTTATTTATTTATTTAAATTGCTTATCATTATTGTAATTGCTCCTGGATGTAATTTTTAAATTTTTTTTTTATGTCATGGTTAGTAAAAATAGGGAGTGTAAACATGTATGTTATTTAAAATTTATTTGGATCATTTAAATTTAAAAGATAAATAAAATTGTACACTCACACACGTAAGTCGATCTTTGATCGCCATCTCACTTTCTAGGGTTACCTCTCATTGTTGCCAAACCACAAGGTCAAGTGGGGTGTATAAAGCAAAAGTCCCTTAAAAGAAAAGTCATCTAGTCCCTTAACAATCAAAAGATCAAGTCCCTTAAACGGTTGCCTTCGTAATGATCTTGTCCCTTTCGAATAAAGATGACAGTCTTTCCAAAAATGCTTAATACACCCTACAGTTGCCTACATAAACAAATGTCCCTTTACTTGTCCCACACATCCAAGGTAATGACTACCTATTCCTTAATAATCGGGATAGTCTTACCATTTAAAGGATTCAAGAACAGAAAGATTTAAACTTTAGGGTAGGTTCCTCATAGTTACTTGCTCACTATTCAAAAACTTTTCAAACACTTCATAAATTTCAAACAATTTTCAAACACAAGTTTTTTACGCATCCGTACATGGATCATTATCAAACTCTTATGAAAATTTCTATTCACACACTTCACATTTTCAAAAACAATTCAAAGTGAGCTAAGTAACTAAGAGCCCATGGATAACCATGGATGTAAAGGGTGCTAACACCTTCCCTTTACATAACCTACCCCCCGGACCCAAAAATCTTTTAAAAGGTCTTTCCTGTTCTTTTATGCCTTTCCTTTGGATAAAATAAAAGTCGGTGGCGACTCTTGTTATCCGCAACATAACTAAAGTCAGTTCTCCCACCGTGTTACAGTACCGATCTGAGGTCCGGATCCCGTTACTGCGAAGATCTTTGGCTGATCTGCTTGAAGAATATCCCAGCTGGGGATGAGATCACTGGTAGATCTGTCATGTACGACTCTGCTTGGGGGAATAGGTCATTGATAGACCTATCCTTGTAATGGGGGACCCAGCTGGGGTTTGTAGAAGCTTCCTTCACTCTGTTGTGATTTCTTCGCGCGTTGCTCTTCTGGATAGAGGTTGACACTCTGTGGGGGGGGGGGATGGTTCCCTGGCTTTTGCACTTGGCTGAGGAGGAATAATAAATGGAAACTCAGCTGGGGAGAAAGCACCTTCGGTGCTAATTGGGAGATAGACTGAGTAGTGTCGCTCCCGATAAATGGGAAAGGCCCAGATAAAGGTACAGACGCGAACGGTCGGCGAAAGAGGGATGTGAGAACACACAGGAGTGAACTCACAGGGAATGAATAGAGTCGCCAGCTAGGCATTTTTATCCCGGAGGAAAGGCAATGCTGCATAGACCTAAAAAAGATATGGATAAGACGGTTGCGAACCAGAGAGACTGAGAAAGGGGGTTGGTTACAACCTGGGAAGGTATTAGCACCCAGATTGTCCGTCGTACTCGACGGGATCCACGCTTAAAAGATTTGTGTTTTAAAGGGGTAGTGTCAGTGCAATTTGTGTATAAAAGAGCTGGAAAAGGATGTACAGGTGTCTGTGTAAGAGAAATGAAGTGTATAAGTGAAGTGTCAGTGTAAGAACAAAGATGAAATGCTCATGATAATGAGGCTAAAAGAATGATACTAGAAGAGGGGGAATATACAGAGACTTTTGTTCGATAACAGTTAAGTTATGCCTACGTATCCTCTCGTGCAATGAGGAAGTCAGAACACCGTAGTTAGACCCAAAGAGACTGAAAGATAAATTGACCTATGAACTGCTTGCTTGTCAATGCTCAAGTGTATGACCTGTCTGGCACAGGTGCAAACTGTCTTGCATTAGACGGAAGAAGCAAGTTCTCGATTATGAGTGAATGAGATGAGAAAAGAATCCCGTAGGAGACAATTATTGTTTGTTTTTTTGTATTTTCAATCTTTTATTGGTTTTGGAGATTTGTCATAAGAAAATGAGCTTAAGCCTAAACCAATGGGTTAGTAAACTCATCACATCTTCCCTCTGATTAGGGGTAATGAGAATACCTTAAGTGTGAAGTCAGCTTCTCACACTTAATCACCTTTGACGTAGGATTAAGATCATTAACCTACTTGTGGTTATTTAGATGTTTTTGTGGTTTTTGTTTAGTGTTAAGTAATGAGATTAAGCCATAATCAAAGATTAAACAGACTCATTACACCATCCTAATAGAAGGATAATAGATGAGAATGTTTAAGCTGAGGAAAGCTCCTCAACTTAATCCATGATTAGGGATTAAACTCATGACAAAACATGCCTTTGGTTAAGTGGATTTTATTTAATGATATGATGATGAAGTGTTTTTTAGGGTTTGTAAGACAACTTGAGGGGGACTTGTCCATTAACACTAGGGTTAGTCCTTCTTAACCAATTAAGGAAGAATTAGAACCCTAATGCAAGGCCCAAGTTACAAGCTTGATGTCTTGATGATTATTATGTGGATTGATTAAGAGATTTAAACACATTAAGGGTTTAACACTTAGGATTAAAGTTATACACTCCATCCTAATAGAAGGATGCAGGCATAAGCTTAATCACAAAGCCTTAAAGCCTTTAGGGTTTAGTCCCTGATTATGAGATGAGGAGAGAAGACTCAAAGAGACACAAAGATAAAAGATAAGTGGGGGACTAATAAAAACCCTAATCATTGTCATGATTGGTTGTTCCTAAGGTTTGTGAAGTTTACTAGAGAAGACTTCAGAGGAACCACCAGGAAGCAGATGAATGGAGCAAGGAGAAGCAAAGTAACTTGCTTCATTCAAGAAGTCAAGTCACTTGAGGAAAGAAAGTAAGAAAAAAAAAAGAATGAGCAAGCTCAATCTCAAACACATAACAAGATGCAGCATGGATGCATAAGAGAGATGAAAAGAAATTGTGAGAAGTGAAGGCAAATTCACTTCTCAAAGTTACTTACCACCTGAAAAAGTTAGTAAAGGAATGCAATGCAATGCAAAATGAGGTGAAATGACATGGTGTGAATCAAAACCAGAAGCACATTCATGATAATAATGATGCTATGGGATGATGCAAACATGAAACAACACATGGGGATGATCATACAAACTTATGGATGCAAATGAAACAATTTAAGAACCATGAACATTCATGAAGAGTTATGAAATGCATATGGCATACAACATGGCAAATGCAATATGCAATGATCAAACATGCTTTCAATATGTCTTAAGATGTCAAATGAATCAAATGGATGCACAAAATGCTATGGCAAGTCATGGTATGCAAGCAAATGCAAGATGGATGCATATGGAAGCCCAAATTAGTGTTTATGATCAATGCATCAAACAAAAACCAAAATCAGAAGCAAACATCAAGATAAAAAATTGAAAATGCATTCAAAGGAACCCTAACCCTACACTAACTTACTGCCCAAAGGAGAGGTTCCAACTCTTAACCTAATTTGAGTTATGAATTTCCTAAAATTTCTAGGGTTTTTGGGTACCTTAACAAGAAAAATGTCAAACAAATGGAAAATGCAAGATAAATTCATGCCAATTTAATCTTACACACTACATGATATGCACAACACAATGCAAAAAGAATCAAAGTCCAACCCTCAATGGTTAGGCAGAAATGATTTTTGGAAGTTTGGATCAAAATAATGCTTTGAAAATGAATTAATTCCATGAAAAATCATCAAAATGCATCAAAATCAAAAAAGAAATTTGGTTTGAAGGTTGGACAATGTTTCTAAATGGTTTTAAATGTTTCATGAATTTTTTGGTGATTTTTAAATACCTAAAAGTATTTTTAATTAATTAATTCTAATTAATTAATTAAAAATAAACTTTTAAATATTTAAAAATATTTTTTAAATGCAAAAAATAAAAATAAAAATGTTTTTGGTTTCTGAAATTAAATAAAAGTTTGTACAAAAAATTTCAGAATTTTTAAAATGGTTTTGCTATTTTAAAATAAATGGAGAAAGAAATACAAAATAAATGAATTAAAAATTAAAGAAAATGAAAAGTAAATGCAATGGAAGGCCAGGATGGATTCTGGGAAATGAATGGTTGACTGCGCGCGCAATCCAAAGGCCACAATTCAAACTGACCTAATTTCTGATTTAATTAGTTAAATTGAATTAATTAAGTTAATTAAAGATTAGGGTTTCTAATGACAAATCTCAGCCCTCCAAACACGCGCCAATCTCCCCTAGTCAACGCATCCAACGCTCAGCATTCAAACCACAATTAATGACAGGGATTAACCCTAATTATTTTCAGGTGGCCGGAGAAGACCTCCGGTCGTCTTCTCCGGTGGGAACCCCACCTGAAAATCCCCAAAATCCTCAAAACTTCACTAAAACGAAAACTAAGAACCCATAAATCATCCCCACATCCCCCTGAATCAAAACCCTAACTCAAAACTCATTTATCTTTCATCAATCAACTGAATCGAAGCAAAACATTTTTTAGGGCAAAAGTTTCAAACATTGCATACATCCTGGTTTCTCAACCATTTTCAAAAATAATCACGTATTCATGATCAGGGGAATGCATAGAAGCTATTAAGAACTTAAAATCATGCTTCTGGAAAAAAAGTTCATGAAGCTACCTGAGTTTGAAGCTTTTCAGTTTGGAACTTTCAGACCTCTTCCCTTGTGCAAAACTGCTCCTATGACCTCCCTTGTGCCTCTGAAAGGCTTGGAGCAAGTTTATTTTGGCTGGTTTGAGAGATTGAACAAGTTCTGTTCAGTGCAGTGAGGGAATCGTGTTTCTGATTCTGGGGGTTTAAGACAATGGTGATGGGTGCTTTGTGACCAGGAAGGTGTGTTGAGTTGATCTATGAAGTTAGTTTGTGTGTTTGTGACTTGTGTGATGAGTTTCGAAGGCTTTTGCTCAAGAGGGTGAAAATGAGAATGCTGTGTTGTGGGGTGCTCCAGGCTTACCTCTTGTTATGTTTGGCTTGCATTTGATTCACATAAACAATTCCCATTGGTCAGATGAAGTGACATGTACTTTATTGATTGGTATGGGTGCTTTTGCAAAAATGTCAACTTTGTGTAAGAGAAGCATGGGCCACTTGCTAGCTTAGTACAAGGAGGGTGTGCTGCGCAGCATGATGTGAGGAAGGGCCTAGGATTGATCAGCAAACTAGCCAGCAAGTGGATGAGAAGCTATCATGAGTTTTGCAACTTGCCTTGCCTTTGGTTCTTATGAAAGAAACTTGATCCATGGGCCATAAAACATGTGATTCCTTGGGTGCATTCTGAACTTCAAATGTTGGGTGATCATGTTGTATGGATTAGAAGTCCATTTGATAGCTCTAGAACACTTGATCAAGTCATTTTGCAAAATACCTCTTTGGTAGAAACTTTGAAAATTTGTGATTTTAGCCAACTTTGACAAGCCATAACTTTTGATCAAAAATGAATTAGGTCATGTTCTTGTACTTTTTGAAAAGGGAAAGATCTATTCTACAACTTTCATGACCAAAGTTTTTCCATTTGAAGCTTTCTTGAATCAAAAGGTAAGGGTTGAAAAAGTTGCCTAAAATGACAATTTCATTAAAAGTCAAACTTGCCCAAAAAGTCAACTTTGCAAAAGACTTGAAATTCTTCAATTTTGTGAACTTCCAACATCTTCCATGATCAAATAAAGATCATATACAATCAGAATGATGAAGAACACCCTTTGGTTGGGTCATTGGGGGCCTCAGATGCCCTGATTTTGCACTGACTTGCTTGAAAAGTCAACTCTTGATCAGATGACTTCCCTATGGAATTTCTTCATGAAAATTGATATGCATACTCCCTATACAATATAGAGACCAATAGAAACAAGAATGACCAAAAAATTTGGAGTTATGGCCTCTGAAACCAAAACCCTAATTTTAGGTCAACTGTGCAGTCAAGCCTGGCTCTGCTTCCACACCAATCCCAGTTCTTGTGATTCTTTTGACATTCTTGACTTTGAGAGGATGTAATATGATATTAGAACATACATGGACCCCTTTGAAGTGATTGATGGCCTTTGGAGTGGCTCAAGAAGCTCTTGGATTGCTCAGATCACAAACCCTAGATGCAGATGACTTAGAACCAATGCAGTGAATCAAGAATGGGATATGAGATATTATGAATGAGTTTATGCATATGAAATGATCACAAGCCATGGTGTGAATGGGTGAGGGAAAATTTGGGGTGTTTACAGCTGCCCCTATTCAAACATGAGTTAGCTGTGCAGGATGTAAGCGGCGGCTTATCAGACAAACAAGATAACTTGTGGTTGAATACCAAAGACAGTCCAAAATTTGCACTCACAGAATGAAGAAGAAAAGGGATATAGATTGTAAAATAAAATAAAGTATATTGTAAAGTATGGGCGACGGAGGACGACCGCCGAGCAGAGGACGACTGCCGGGGAAAGAGCAATGACGGGGACGGCCGACATGCTGGAGAGAGTGCGTGAAGTAAAGCAATGACGGGGACGACCGACATGCTGGGGATAAAAGAATTATGATGGGAACGGCCATCAAAATAAAGTTGTAAGATTCTCTGCGGATTGAAGAAAGATGATGGGGACGGCCATCAAGCTCATAAAGCTAAGTAACCAACGATGGGGACGGCCATCGGGCTAAAAAAGAAAAGGGACCACGACGGGGACGGCCATCGGGTTAAAGAATAAATGAAATAAACAGATGATGAGGTACGGTCATCAAAGGTGAAAGACGATCACCTAGCAGGGGACGGCTGCTTCTGTAAGGGTTAAGATGAGGGACGGTCATCTAAGGTGGAGGACGACCACCTGGCAGGGTACGGCTGCCGAAAATATCGCGACATAGGACGAATGCCGGATAAAAGGTCAACGATGGGGACGGCTATCGGATGAGCATGATGGAGGACGGCCATCAAGAGGTGGAGGACGACCACCTAGCAGGGGACGGCTGCTCTCAAGGTTTGTCATGACATAGGACGAATGTCAGATAACCAAAATCAACAATGGGGACAGCCATTGGACAAAATGATGAAGGAAGATCATCAAAAGATGAAGGACGATCACCTAGCAGGGGACGACTGCTAAAATATCACGACACAGGACGAATGTCGGATAGAAAAAGTCAACGATGCGGACGGCCATCGGACGAGCATGATGGAGGACGACCATCAAGAGGCGGAGGACGACCACCTAGCAGGGTACGGCTGCTCTCAGGGTTTATCATGACATAGGACGAATGTCAGATAAGAAGAAAATTGTTTTACTGGGGAATAGTAAACACGGACGAGTGTTTACAATCCAAGAAATAAAAGGTATAAGTGTTTGGTATTGTGTATAAATTAAAGATGCGGACGAGCATCCTTAAGACTATGATACGGACGAGTATCAGGTAGAAACAAATACCGACACGTGTTCAGAGATGATGATACGGACGAGTATCAACTGGTTAACAAGGAACACGGACGAGTGTTGAATCTGAGGGGACTCTTCTGGGGAATAGTAGACACAGACGAGTATCTATATTCAAGAAGACACAGTGTATGGATTAAAGATGCGGACGAGCATCCTTAAGACTATGATACGGACGAGTATCAAGTAGAAACAAACGCTTGACGCATGCTCTGAGATGATGGTACGGACGAGTACCAACTGGTTAACAAAGAACACGGACGAGTGTTGAATCTGTGGGGATATAAATGGTGTATACAAGATACATACGAGTATCTATATAAGTAAAATGAGTAGTAAGTATGAGTGATGTTTAGATGAGTGTTCCACCTGCTGGGGAGAGCGACACGGACTAGTGTCAAAAGGAGAAGAGTATAGTATATCCAAAGTGTTTGAGAGAATATGCTGGAAAAGTGACACGGACGGGTGCCAAGAAAGTTATATATATATCTGTATCTGTGAGTGCAAAGGGGATACTTTGGCTTTCTGCTGGGGATGTGACACGGACGGGTGTCGAGAAGCATCTGTAATATACAAGTGTTTGATTCAAACCATGACTTATGATTATGCTATATGTTTGATTTTTGCCGTAATGCTCCGTATTAAACGGAATGCTACGCTTTGTGGGGTGAATATGATGCGAATGCTATGATTATGCAAAAGATACCGATCCGGGATTCGGATCCCGTGGGCTGCGAAGATCTCCGGTCGATCTGTTTGAAGTGAACATCCCAACTGGGGATGAGATCATTGGTAGATCTGATGAAAATGATTCTGCTTGGGGAAATGGGTCAATGATAGACCTATTCCTGATAATGAGGGACCCAGCTGGGGTTTGTAGAAGCTTTCATCACTCTGTTGTGATTCCTTCGTGCGTTGCTCTTTTGGAGAGAGGCTGAGACTCTGTGGGGAGATGATTCCCTGGCTTTTTGTATTTGGATGAGGAGGAGTAACAGATGGCAACTCAGCTGGGGAGAAGCAACAAGTGGCAATTCAGCTGGGGAGAAAGCACTTGGGTGCTAAGACTGAGTGAGTGTTGATTTGCCAGCTTGCTGGGATGAAGCTTTCATGCCCCATGTTGTGCTTTTGGATACCTGCAATCCTGCAAAGACAGAGAAACTCACAAGTAATCCCAAGGCATCTCTTACCGGATTCCGTCATAGGAGTTCAGACACTCCCGGGAGTAAGTATATTTCCTGCGAGCACGTGGTTTTTTTTTTTTTTTTTTTTTTTTAAATAAACATCTGTATTCATGCAACAGTTTTCATTAAGGTATCAGACATTCTTTTGCAAGTAAAATATACGAGACATTGTGTGACTGGAAAATCTGTTCTTATTAATTCATGTGCCCTGAATTGGCAAGATACAGTCAAAGAAACATATTTCCTGAAATGAGGAGATTGTTACAAATTGGGAAACAAAATGTTGGCAATGTTGGCGACGCTTCAAGGAGCTTTCCCTTGCTATGACTCGTATGACTTTTGACGTTCTTCTCGTCTTGCTTTCTGAAGAAGGCTGATTTTGACAGAAGCTTGATCCTTTCGAGGTTTACCAAGTTGTAGGTGATATAGACGAATTCAGAATGCAGTTGTTCGCTTATTCCCTTATTTTGCATGGATCGCCCTTTCGGGTTTTCAATCCATCGGGATACCCATTTTTGCCTGAGCTGTCCAATGCGGCTTTTCAACTCAGCGGGTGTACATTTTTTATTTATTTCCCTTATTTTTGCCCGAGTCTTTTTATTCTGTTTTTGACTCGCCGGGATGCCCTATTTTTGCCTGGACTTACATTCTGTTTTCATGTCCAGCGGGTCATTTTTATGCGAAGTATTTTTTAACTGCATCTGAATTCACAGGGGACGGGAAATCTTCACCATCCATGGTGCTGAGCATCAGTGCTCCACCAGAGAAAACTTTCTTTACCACGAATGGTCCTTCATAGTTTGGAGTCCATTTGCCCCTGTGGTCTGTATGAGGAGGGAGAATTCTTTTCAACACAAGATCTCCCACTTGGTACTCTCGGTGCCTGACTTTCTGATCGAAGGCTCTCTTCATTCTTTTCTGATACAACTGCCCATGACAGATTGCAGCCAATCTTTTCTCTTCAATCAGACTCAGTTGTTCGTATCGGGACCGGACCCATTCTGCTTCGTTCAGCTTAACATCCATCAACACCCGCAAAGAGGGTAACTCAACTTCAACAGGTAGGACTGCTTCCATACCATATACAAGCTGATACGATGTTGCCCCAGTGGATGTCCTGATTGACGTGCGGTACCCATGCAAGGAAAACGGTAGCATCTCATGCCAGTCTTTGTATGTAACTACCATCTTCTGCACAATCTTCTTGATATTCTTATTAGCTGCCTCGACAGCGCCGTTCATCTTTGGCCTGTAAGGAGAAGAATTGTGGTGTTGGATCTTGAAGTCCCGACATAGTTCAACCATCATTTTGTTGTTTAAGTTGGAACCATTGTCAGTAATGATTCGCTCGGGAACCCCGTATCGACAGATGATATCTCTCTTCAGGAATCGGGCTACCACTTGCCTTGTAACATTTGCATATGAGGCTGCTTCAACCCACTTGGTGAAATAGTCAATGGCTACCAGGATGAATCTGTGGCCATTCGAAGCAGTCGGTTCAATCTTGCCAATCATATCAATGCCCCACATGGAAAAGGGCCAGGGTGAAGACATTATATTCAGAGGATTGGGAGGCACATGTACTTTATCCGCGTAGGTCTGGCATTTATGGCATTTTCTGGCATAGGCACAACAGTCGGCATCCATTGTTATCCAGTAATAACCTGATCTTAGCAACTTCTTAGCCATGGCATGCCCTCCAGCATGGGTACCAAAGGATCCTTCGTGCACCTCGTGCATTAACAAGTCTGCTTCTGTTCTATCAACGCATCTGAGGAGTTCCATATCAAAGTTTCTCTTGTATAGGGAACCATCAATGTTCAGGAAGAAACTACCAGCGAGCCTTCTCAAAGTCTTCTTATCATTGGAAGATGCCCCAGATGGGTATGTTTGATCCTCCAAGAAGCACTTAATGTCATGGAACCAAGGCTTATCATCTTTGACAATATCTGCTGCAAATACATATGCTGGTCTGTCGAGTCTGGACACTGAAATCTGTGGTGTAAAGTTGGCAGCTTGAACTTTGATCATGGATGAAATGGTAGCCAGGGCATCTGCAAACTGATTCTCGTCCCGAGGGATATACTCAAGCTTGACTGTTGTGAAGAAAGTCAATAACCTCTTTGTATAATCCCTGTAAGGTATCAGATGATCCTGGTGTGTGTACCATTTGCCGTTGGTTTGATTAACTACCAGAGCTGAATCCCCGAATACAGTCAAAGTCTTGATCCTGAGGTCAATGGATTCCTCAAGACCCATAATGCAAGCTTCGTATTCAGCTTCGTTGTTAGTGCAGTTGAAGGTGAGCTTTGCCGAGAAAGGCATGTGAACTCCCCTGGGTGTAATGAGTACTGCACAAACACCATGACCATTCATATTAACAACCCCATCAAACATCATAGTCCATTCTTCTTCCGGGTCAGGCCCTTCAGTGTGAACAGGCTCTTCATGATCTTTCGCTTTTATGAACATGATGTCTTCATCAGGGAAGTCAAATCTCATAGGCTGGTAGTCATCAATAGGTTGCTCATCAAGATATTCGGACAATACACTGCCCTTGATGGCTTTCTGAGAGGTGTACTGGATGTCATATTCTGTGAGAATCATCTGCCATCTTGCAACCCGTCCGGTAAGAGCTGGCTTCTTAAAAATGTACTTAACTGGGTCCATCTTTGAAATCAATAAAGTGGTGTGGGTCAACATATACTGTCTCAGTCGGCGAGCAGCCCACGCTAAAGCACATCAAGTTTTCTCGAGCAGTGAATAACGTTGTTCACAGTCGGTAAACTTTTTGCTCATGTAGTATATTGCATACTCTTTTCGACCAGACTCGTCATGCTGGCCCAACACACACCCCATTGACTCTTCTAATACTGTCAAGTACATTATTAGAGGTCTTCCTTCAACTGGAGGCATAAGGATTGGTGGTTCTTGCAGGTATTCTTTGATCTTGTCAAAAGCCTTCTGGCAGTCTTCGTTCCACCTGACCGTCTATTCTTTTCTTAACAGTTTAAACAAGGGTTCACAGGTTGCCGTAAGGTGAGATATGAACCTTGAGATGTAGTTTAATCTACCTAGAAACCCTCGAACTTCTTTTTCAGACTTTGGTGCAGGCATCTCTTGAATGGCTTTGACTTTATCAGGGTCAACCTCAATTCCTTTCTCGCTCACAATAAAGCCCAGCAGCTTACCGGATCGCACCCCGAAGGTGCACTTGTTGGGGTTCAGCTTTAGTTGGTACTTCCTCAGACGCTTGAATAACTTCAGCAGATTCACCAGGTGGTCTTCTTCTGTGAGGGACTTGGCAATCATGTCATCCACATAACATTCGATTTCTTTATGGATCATATCGTGGAATAATGTTACCATAGCCCGTTGATATGTTGCACCAACATTCTTCAATCCGAATGGCATCACCTTGTAACAGAACGTGCCCCAGGGTGTGATGAAGGTTGTCTTCTCCATGTCTTCAGGTGACATTTTGATCTGATTGTATCCTGAAAATCCGTCCATGAAAGAGAATACCGAGAACTGAGCCGTATTATCAACCAATACATCAATGTGAGGTAATGGGAAATCATCTTTCGGGCTAGCTCTGTTCAGATCCCGGTAGTCAACACACATTCTTACTTTGCCGTCTTTCTTAGGCACAGGTACTATATTAGCAACCCACGGTGGATAGCTAGTTACAACAAGGAACCCGGCGTCCCATTGCTTTTGTACCTCCTCTTTGATCTTCATTGCCATGTCGGGGCGAGTACGACGCAGTTTCTGTTTAACCGGCGGGCAATCTTCTCTTAAAGGCAGCTTGTGCATAACAATGTCGGTGTCCAACCCTGGCATATCCTGATAAGACCAAGCAAACACATCCACATATTCTTGAAGCAGGTCAATCAGTTGTCTCTTCACTGAGTCTTGTAAGCAGGCCCCGATTTTGACTTCTTTCACATCTTCATCGGTACCAAGATTAATCGTTTCGACCTCCTCCTGATGAGGAGTGATAACCTTCTCCTCTTGCCTCAACAATCTGGCTAGCTCTTCAGGAAACTCGTAATCTTCTTCAACCCCTTCTTCAGCTTGATTGATCGGATTGTCAAAGTCATACGAAGTCATAGCCGTGCTGTTGTCGGTGCGGTCTGGAAGGCACCCTCTGCAAGGGTTCAGTTTGTTCATTTTAGTGATTGATTTTAATCTTGTTTAGAAAAGTGAAATGAAGTTTTCATTTTGAAAACATTGCCATTTATTTTTTTGTACAAAAAGAAAAATGGAAAAACAGTGAGCGGAAAAGAAAAAAAACCCGTTTGCAAAAGATGTCTGATATTTCATTGATTAATCTTGTTGCACAAAAATTACAGATGGCCCGATTACAAAATGAGTCTTGTCATCTTGGGCAAGATGCAAGACATGATGCATGCTTAAAATAAACAGTAAATAATAATTACTCTGCAGGAGTAACTCTTATAATTTCCTGGGAAGACCAGTTTGAGATACGGCTCCCCGGGATCCTTGGACGAATCCAGCTTTCCAGGTTGCGTTCATCTTTTGACTCATCTTCCAAGTTGTTGACAGCATCGGGGGTGAGCATCCCCCCACTAACAAAGTTGGGCTTCTTAGCAGCCTCTGCTTGATCTTGTTGAGTTGGTTTGTAACCCAACCCAAATCTATCTTCTTTCTTCTCCACAGGCAACAGTTTGCCCCAGCCTTGAGCGTTCCTTTCTTCCACAACCCTCCGGGCTTGCTGGTAGGATGTCATGGAAGTCCCAAGCACAGCAGATGTTTCATTAATATTTAGGGCCTCAAACCCCTGACTCATCGTCTCGTGGATCTCCCCATCCATCTTGTAGACACCCTAAATTTGCCCTCTGGTTTTCTAGCTTTTCGTTTTGCATTTCATACGCATTTTGCATATCATTTGCATTGGCTCCTAAGACATGGGATCAAGATTTTATGAAGATTAGGGTTTCACATCCTTGTTTGCGGATTATCAGAGGATTTAAGGATTTCACTATGCAACAATCAACGACATCATCTTCTGGTGCTCCTGTCATTAGATTAGGGTTTATTTCCCTTATTTAGTGGTCTGCAGGGATTTCACGTCCGCAAAGACTGTTCACTGATGCATTTGGACCACCGTTAGAATTGAAGTGTGAATCAAGGGTCTCTTCTTCATCAGTTACCAGGCTATTCGTCTCTTCTCAGCATCTCAGTGTACTATCTCTCAGTCAGTGTGTATGCGTCCAGGTTGTGGGTGGAATTCATCGGGATATCCAAAAGTTGTTTGTGTGAAGTCTTAATCAGGCTCGTCATGATTCATCAGTTCTGAGTGTACTTCATCGTTGGATTTATTTTCCTCACTGTGGATCCAATTATCAGCGCAAAGTTTCAAGTTGATTCAGTTGACAGTTGTTTCAATCACAAGTCATTTAGTGATTCAGGAGTGAACTCATTCACTTCATCAGATGTTGTGTCAAGTACAAGTATGTAATTTAAAGTTAAGTTTATCATGATTGAGAATGATCAAGGTCTAGTCCATTTCCGATTAATGTTTGGTGCCATGGTATTAAAGACTATATTGTTGGTCCATATTCTTTTATCTCAAGGTATTTTCATATGCTCATAATTTTGTTCGGGAAAATAATGTGAATCAGTTCATCAAAATTCAAGTGGAATTAAGGCCAAGTTTAATTTATTGTTGACTTCATTTCTCAAAATCAATTCAAATCATGTTTAGTCCAAGTGAGAATTCCATGGCCCATATGTTTCCTAAAGAGAAAATCCAAGTTTATACAAAAGGATTGAATTGGTGTTTTCATGGGATTTTGGATCCAAATCAAGACAAGACACCAAATGGTAACGGTGATTTCAAACGTTTTCAAGAAGGGTGCAAAAAGTAGTGTGAAATCCTATTTACATTTACATTTACACCCAAAGTTCAATACAAGAAGGCTCAAATCAAATTAAAGTCCAACATGGAGGTGAGCATAACAAATGCAAGAGACATGTGTTGTACATTAACGTGGAAATAAGGTTCATATCTTTTTTTTTATTGCAAAATAAAAACTCATATGAAAAATGGAAAATAAAAGTTGAGATGTGTCAATTTCATTCATGGCCACCACTGCAATACACACATCATTTTTTGTTGCTACTTTTCCTCACGATTTCGTACATCGACAACCCACTCATATTTTGTTACCAATTCCCTTTTTGCAATTCCTCAGCACACAATGCATTCCACCGTTGGCCCACACACTTTTTTTCCAACCCATTTCATTCCGCAAAAAGAGCCATTCTTCAACAACCTCACACTCTTCTTCCGTACACCTTCACGTCCACTCCCACAAAATTTCAGCATCACTTTCCTCACCAACTTTTGACAGACGCTGCCGTCACGCAACCAAAAAAAACACACGCAAACACAGCTTCTTATGTCCTTTACGTCACTGAAACACACAACCAAATCAACCCGTATCATCACCAACCTCCTTACACCATCCTCACATCACTCTCTTCAAACCTAAACCTGTCAACAAAAAACCATTCTCTCTCACCAAACAGAAGAACAAGAGAAAACTGCAAGAAAAAAAGAGAACAACAACAAACCTTCCTCCTTCACCTTCGCACCCTTCGCCATCCCGTCAACACCGTCATCATCAACAATATCACCATCTTCACCCTAACCGCAAGCTTCAGCTCCCACCTTCAAACTGAAATCCCCTTCTCGCCGTCATCGCACACAACTACCTTCAGCCCTCACCTTTGGAACCACACTTTCCGAACCTGCGAACCCTATCGAACGCATAAAACTGCCGGCACCGCTCACCACAACACAACACCAACAATAGCAACTCACCGAACCACCATCGAATCCATCATCAACACAGAATAACAACAAACACAAAAAAGGCAGACCAACCTGTTTTCCCCTTTCTCACCTTTCACAAACCCTAAATCACAAACAACAACAACAAATTTCAGAGAGAAGAAGATGAAATAGAGATGTATTGAAGATTTGAGATGAGTTGAGACCAGACCAATCAAAGTCGAAACAAGACCTTGAAGGCAGATTGAAGGAATTCGGCCGTGGTTGTTCAACAGAGAGAGGACCATTTGTTTCCCCTGTACGTGAAAGTTGAAACACGGAGAGTCGCCGGGATGATGACAATGAACGGCGGCGGAACTTCATGGCTGAATCGAGGTTCACGCCGAGTCGGGGTAGTCGATCGCAGCTCCTCGTGGTGGATCGTTCATCCTTTGTGCCGCCGGTGATTCGAGAAAGCTCCATCAGAAATTGAGATTAGGGAGACACGAGATCGAAGACCCACAAACCTCGAATCGCCGTCGGATAGGGAAGACGAAGCGAAGAGGGAAGACGTGGAGGAGCGAAATCATGGTCGAGATCGCCGTTGATGGTTTGTTTGAGAGCTGAAGCGGACGGTGATTGTTGCCGACGTTGTTTGTTTTGAGAAAAGGTTCTGAAGATGAAATGGATCGGAAGGAGAAGTCAGAGGCGAACAGGACCATGGAGTCTTGCTTTTTGTTTTTGATGTTTTTGATTTATATTTTCTTCATTTTTTTATTTTGATAATACTTGTAGGTCTTACTATGGGAACCATGGGCCAGGCACATTTACTCAGCCCAATCTGGCGTTTCTTGCTTCACTCATGTCGATTCCAGCAGCTTCCCCTTTTATTTTCTCATTTTTTCTTTTTGCTAATATAACATTATTTTACTAATTAATCACCAATAATTATTATTTTGTTAAGGGTTAAGTTTATATTTTCAGTAATTTTTATTTGCTCATTTAACTTTATTTAGTTATTAATTAATGTTTATTTAAAATTTCTTGGTTTAGAATTTTGTTATAAATTTATTTGTTAGTATTAGCATAGTGGTGATATTTTAGTTTTGTTTAATTCGGTATAATTAAATAGAATTTTGTTTAATATTGTTCTAGCTTTGGTTGATATTTTGTAGGCCTATAGCTTGATTTCAAGGATGGCGGATTTAACTTGATGATAGCCGTGCAATTGTTTGTTTGTGGATTATTGACTTGTTAATGTTCTTGGAATTTTGATGCAATTCGTGACGAATAGTAAATTGTTGCCTAAGATTGAAGAGTTATCTGAATGAATATTTTGGTTAGTTCGATTGTTGATTCGCGAGGTTAAAGCACTTGAAGACTTACTGAATTGATTGTGCGAAGTTTCTTCTTGATACATCTTTCTTGATATTTCTTCTTGCGCTTATTGAAGAGGCGACGGACCTCCTCCGTTAGGTAACATTGAGGCCTGGTATTATTGTTTGCTGTTGCATCTGGAAGTCCTACTGGTGTAGGCTCTGTTTATTCATTATTCATCTTATCTCCATACCACACTCTCATCTCCTTATCTTATGTCTTATTCATCTCGATTCTTCTTTCTCATCTTCTTCTTATTCTTTCTCGACTTGAGGTGTGCTTAGGCCACCATGGAGCTTCTTCTTTCTCTTCTTATCTCCTCCTCCATTAGGATAGTGAGCCCCACTAACCTAGGGCCATCCGAACATATGAATATTGATTAGTCCTCCACTTAGTTTTCACCTTTGTGTCTCTCTGAGTCTTCTCTTCTCACCTCATAATCAGGGACTAAACCCTAAAGGCTTTAAGGCTTTGTGATTAAGCTTATGCCTGCATCCTTCTATTAGGATGGAGTGTATAACTTTAATCCTAAGTGTTAAACCCTTAATGTGTTTAAATCTCTTAATCAATCCACTTAATAATCATTAAGACATCACTTGTAACTCGGGCCTTGCATTAGGGTTCTAATTCTTCCTTAATTGGTTAAGAAGGACTAACCCTAGTGTTAATGGACAAGTCCCCCTCAAGTTGTCTTACAAATCATAAAATCCACTTCATCATCATACCATTAATCTAAAATTCACTTAATCAAAGGCTTGTTTTGTCATGAGTTTAATCCCTAATCATGGATTAAGTTGAGGAGCTTTCCTCAGCTTAAACATTCTCGTCTATTATCCTTCTATTAGGATGGTGTAATGAGTCTGTTTAATCCCTGATTATGGCTTAACCTCATTACTCGACACTAAACAAAAACACCAAAAACACCTAAATAATCACAAGTAGGTTAATGATCTTAATCCTACACCAAAGGTGATTAAGTGTGAGAATCTGACTTCACACTTAAGGTATTCTCATTACCCCTAAACAGAGGGAAGATGTGATGAGTTTACTAATCCATTGATTTAGGCTTAAGCTCATTAACTTATGACAAACTTTCAAAAGCAATATAAGACTGAAAACTCAAAACAAACAATAATCGTCTCCTCCGGGATTCTTTTCTCATCTCATTCACTCACAAACGAGAACTTGCTTCTTCCGTCTAATGCAAGACAGTTAGCACCTGAGCCAGACAGGTCATATACTTGAGCATAGGCAAGTAAGCAGTTCAGAAGTCAATTTATCTTTCAGTCGCTTTGGGTCGAACTACGGTGTTCTGACTTCCTCATTGCACGAGAGGATACGTAGGCATAACTTAACAGTTATCGAACAAAAGTCTCTGTATATTCCCCCTCCTTCCAGCATTTTTTCTCTTAGCCTCATTATCATGAGCTTTTCATTCCTGTTTTTACACTGACACTGTACATTTACACACTTCACACTTCTTTTACACTGACACCTGTACATCCTTTTCCAGCTCTTTTATACACAGATTGCACTGACACTACCCCTCTAAAACACAAATCTTTTAAGCGTGGATCCCGTCGAATACGACGGACAATCTGGGTGCTAATACCTTCCCAGGTTGTAACCAACCCCCTTTCTCAGTCTCTCTGGTTCGCAACCGTCTTATCCATATCTTTTTCTAGGCCTATGCAGCATTGCCTTTCCTCCGGGATAAAAATGCCTAGCTGGCGACTCTATTCATCTCCAGTGAGTTCACGGCTGTGTGTTCTCATTGTCCCTCTCGCCGACCGTTCGCGTCTGTACCTTTATCTGGGCCTATGTCCCATTTATCGGGAGCGACACATCTCAATGTATTTGTATGTAGCCAGATGGCTAACAAAAATATCTTCCTCTCCACAAATAGTAACGACCTGGTCCTCCCACTCGAATTTTAACTTCTGGTGAAGGGTAGACGTAACTGCGCCAGCGGCATGAATCCATGGTCTACCCAACAAACAGCTGTAGGCAGGCTGAATGTCCATCACGTAGAAGGTCGTTTTGAAAGTTTGTGGGCCAATCGTTACAGGAAACTCAATTTCTCCCAGAACTGATCTCTTAGAGCCGTCAAAGGCTCTCACTACTAAGTTGCTGGGACGTAATGCCAATCCTTCATATTCTAGCTTCACAAGGGCCTTTTTAGGTAAGACATTGAGGGATGATCCTGTGTCTACCAGCACATGGGAAAGAACTGCACCTTTACATTCCATGGTAATGTGCAAAGCCTTGTTGTGATTGCGGCCTTCCGTAGTCAAATCAGTGTTGGTAAATCCTAGTCCATTACTAGCATTAACATTTCCAACCACAGCTTCCAACTGATTGACCGTGATCTCTTCTGGCACATAAGCCGCGTGCAAGACCTTTAGTAGTGCATTCCGATGAGCCTCGGAGCACATAAGCAATGATAAAATGGAGATCTTGGAAGGCGTCTGGTGAAGCTGGTCCACTATCTTGTAATCACTTTTCTTGATGATTCTCATGAACTCATCAACTTCTTGATCAAAAGGTGTTTTCAAAGCTTCTCTAACAACTTGCTCTTCTTGCACCATGCTCTTCCCTTTTGCCTTGGCAGCAGCTTCTGCTTCAGCAGTGGGTCTTTGAATTTGCGGGGCAAAAAGACGTCCGCTTCGAGTGAAGCCTCCGCCCCCCCCCCCCCACATTGTCTATTTGTGGTGAAGAAGTTGATGATTCGAAAGTGATTTTCTGTCCTTCGCAGTATAGATCAGAGCCGTAATGCCAAGGAATGGCATTACTGCTTTCATAAGGTACTGGCCCAGGCACTGTGACAGTGACTGGACTGATGGCAGCTGCAGAAGGGACCATGATAGTCTGTGGATCATAGTATATTGTGACTGGTGCTCTGGTAGGAGTGGCATTTTGTGAGTTGTAGGCGGAATCATTTGCAGGATCATAATAAATTGTAACTGTTGAGACACTTGCATTGTTTGTTGCTGATGTTGTAGGAGACATTGCTGGAAGGATGGGTGTTGTTGTTGTAGGAGTTTCTGAATGAAGGGATGCTGAAGTTGTAGAAGGGATGTTTGTTGATATTTGGTCCGTTGAAGTAACAGATGAAGCATTTGTTGATGAGATTGAAGAGTTGTTTGGAACAATGGTTGTTGCAGTTGTAGACGACTCTGGAACTGTTGTTAAGGAGATTGCTGGATTGGTAGGTATTGATGTTGTGATTTGGAGCAGGCCACTCTGGATGAGACCATCTATGCCATCCCTCAAGTTATCACAACCATTCACTGAAATGTTGCAATAAGCACACCCTAGCTCACATCCCGGGAATATTTGACATTCAAGGAGTTGAGCTTTAATCTCCATCAAGGGTGTCCGAATCTGACCCACACTGGTTATCAAGTAAGACGGCTTGTCTTCTTCTATAACATTGATTCTGGGACCACCATGGTGTGGCATAGGGTTCTTGTTAACATTTGGTGGTGGTGCAAAGTTCAGAGCTTTAGAATCTACCAAGTCTTGTACTTTCATGTGCAAAGCTCTGCACTTCTCTGTACTATGGCCAGGTGCATTTGAATGAAAAGCACATCTGGCGCTGGCGTCATAATTTCTGGGCATACTGGAAGGATCTGGAGGTGCCAATGTCCTTAGCTCAACTAGGTTGAGTTTCAGGAGTTGTGGCAGTAATGTGGCATAGGGCATAGGGATCGGATCGATCACCCTATTGGCCTGAGAGGGTCTCTGTTGGAATGGTCTTTGCTGATTGCTGTTGTTGGAGTTGTTGTTATTATAATTTCTCTGAGGAGGATACTGAGTTTGTTGCTGATAATTTTGTTGCTGTGGTTGATAAGTTGGTTGAGGATGAATTGGAGCGGGAATGGTGACTGCTGCCACAGACCTATGAACATATTGGGGTCTGCCCCTGCTGGTATGGATAGCATTGGTCTCACCAGTTCTTCTTGGGCCTACAAAAGGCTTTCTTGTGTTGCTGGATGAGCTAGCACCGTTGTCAGAAATTTTACCCATCTTTAATAGGCTCTCAATTCTTTCCCCGGCTATGACTACATCAGCAAAGCTAGTGGAAGAAAAGGCAGCCAGCCTGTCAATGTATGTTCCTTGGAGGGTGTTCATAAACATATCAACCATCTCCCTCTCTGACATGGGCGGCTGGACAGCAGCAGCAAGCTGTCTCCACCTTTGAGCGTACTCCCGAAAGCTTTCCCTGGATGATTGTGACATTCCCATCAGGAGGGTCCTGTTAGGAGCCATATCCAAGTTATACTGATACTGTCTGATAAAGGCCTCAGCCAGGTCCTTCCAGCATCTAATGGTTGCTCTAGTCAGGTGAGAGTACCATTCCCTTGAAGCTCCTGTTAAGCTATCCTCAAAATAAAACATCCATAGCTTTTCGTCCATGGTATATGCCTTCAGCCTCCCCAGAAAGGATTGTAGATGGGTTCGGGGATAGGATGTTCCGTTGTACTTCTCAAAGCACGGTGGTTTAAATTTGTGGGGAATCCAGACCCCGTCCACTAGACCCATGTCCATGACATCAAAGCCCAAAGAATTATGGGACTCCAGGGACCTCAGTTTCTCAGCAATCTCATCTAGCCTTCTGTCATAGGCTTCCTCCCCAGCTCCCATCACTGTGAATTGATCTTCCTGGGGGTCTTCTTGCAGCACTCTACCTGCAGTGGCAGTCCTTTGCACATTAACAGGGATGTTGATCTCTAGATGAAGGTGGGGTCCATAGACTGGGGGATTAACATGAGGTTGGACTCTCTCATTGTTGCTTGTCCCAGCAGTCCCTGGATGAGGGTCTTCCTGATTCCTCCCCTCTACCAGTGCTCTTAACCTCTCTTGGCTTTGAGCCATATTATTCATCACCTCCATAAACTGTGTCATCTGATTCCTCATTTCTAGCCTTTCATTGTCCATTTGAGTCCTGACCTCTGTAAGGTCCTGCTGTACTTGGTCCATTTGTATGCCTGGAAGGTTGTTACGGGTGGGATATCTGTGTGGACGGTTGAGTGGGAACACCCGTCGTCGAGCAATAGTTCCTGAAGTCACAACAGAGTTAGTAACAATAAAACAAAAACCTACAAAACAAAACAAAAGGTTAGTATGCAATGCAGTATGCTTATTTGTATCCAAGGTATCCGGCTTGGCACTTGGTTTTGACCTTTCCAGACCCCTGAGGAAGATGCTTGTGATGTTGCTTGAAGAAATTCAGATAAAACAAAACAACACATATATTACAACAAGTAAATGATACATAGTTTGTTTTTTACAATACATGCCCTCTGAGGGGTCAAAAATACAACATAAAGAAAAGTACATGAAATGAAATCAACAACAAGCAAAAGTCAAACACCAAGACCAAACTCATCCTCCTGAACTTCCTTGAGAAGTGCTTCAGTCACAGGATCAGCTGGACGCTCTGTAAGATTCCTGATAAGGAGATTCCTGGTAGTAACAACTGCAGTTAGCCTCTTGTGTTGACTCTGGTCCTTTGATCTCTTTACACCAGCTCTAATCTTCAATTCTGAGATCTCTCTCTGGGCTGCTGCCAGGGCTTCCTGTTGCTCTTTTGCACTAGCTTCCAGCTGCTCAATCTTATCCTGAGTCCTTTTATCCTCCTGAGTACGGGCTTCGGTGATCCTGACCCACCTAGCCTGACTCTCCTTCAGATATAAATCAGTCCTAGCTCTCTGGAATTGGGCCTCTTTACAAGCATTCTTCAAGATCTGTTCTCCAGCCCTAGACTTCTTGATGTAATCTTCTGACTTCTCAATTTTGGCTAGATGCTCCACCTTTAGCTTTTCTAGCCTTTCAATGTCCAAGCAACCATCACTCCTCTCCCAGAGGGTCTTCTGTAGAGCCTGAGTCAGATTCTCATTTCTCTCTTTCAATTTCTCAAACTCCTCTAAGCTGACAGTTGCTGGAGGTGGTGCTGTGGAAGGTCCAGGCACATCTTCAATAGTGAAAGGCATTCCAGTAATTTGAGCCCGGGCATGGGACCACTCATACTACTGAGCTGAGGCCACATTATTGCATCTCCCAAGAATGGTTAGCCCCTTAGTCTTCACATTATCCTAGGCCTAGGATGCCTGCCTGACAATAGCCAAATTAGGCTTGTTCTCATAATAAAGGGTCTCTGCTAGATCCTGTACCCTAGGAGGATGGACTAATGCATAGCCTAGTTGTCTTTTGAATAGCAGAGGGTTGTAGTTGATGCAACCCTTCACTCCTATCAGAGGCACATTGGGAAATTGCCCACAACTAGAAATGATGTCTCTGCCCTTGGTGCTCTGAGTGCACCACCTGATATCATCTGAGGTTAGAGCAACAAGCCTCCTAGCCCAATTTTTCTGCTGGTGAAGGTTCAAGAATGCGTCAGTCTTTGGCAAATGTTTGAGCAGCCAAGTATGGAACAAAGGAGCACAGCATCTCACTAATCTTCCCCTTTGCTTTTCATTCCTTTGGTGAACAGAGTAGTAAAGATCTCCCAGTAAGGTGGGCACTGGGTTCCTCAGGATGAAAAGATGGATTGCACTCTTGCTAACAAACTTAGGCTCATCTGCAAAAAGTATGATCCCATATATGCTAAGGGCCAACAAAGCACATACTGTCTTCCACTCCCCCAAGGAGGCCTTCAGAGTAGCCTGAGAGGTCAAGAAATCCAGATGTAGACCAGAGATTCCAGCTTTGGTAGTCATATTCTGCCCAATCAGCACTGGTTCCAGATACAAGGCCTTTGCCACCTCTTCATTACTAGGGAAAGCCATCTCAGGGTTGAAGGGGACTCCACCCCTGATAGGTACACCAATCAGTGATGAATACTCTTCCAACAATGGTCCCAATTGAAAATTCTGGAAGGTGAAACATCTCAGAGGGGGATCATAGAACTGCAAGCAAGTATGAATCAAGCTCCTCTGTGAAGGGTCCAAATCCATAACCACATCAAGGATTCCTCCATAATGTTCTCTGAATAATGGTATATGGTCTGGAGTAATCAGGGTCTGAATCTTCCTGATGCTAGCCAACTCTGGCTCAAAGAAATGATAGGAGATGTTACTCTTCTTAGGTGCCATATTGCCGAAGAAGAGCAGAGTCAGATGCTGAGAATAACACTGAAGATGGGCCACTGACAGGCTGAGACTGATGATGCAGGTGACTGAAGCAGGTAGCTGATAGCTGAAGCAAGTACTGATGAAGATAGGTCTATGCTGAAGAAGGGGTCAAAACCAAGCCAAAATGTATGATGGATACCCTGAAAAACAAATAAACAAATGTTAAAATGATGCAATGAGGATGTATGCAAATGATATGCAAGGGTTTGTGACTGAGCTGGATCTGATCAAGTGCTCTGATATAAGTCCAGGTATGTTCAAGAAATCCAGATGGAGGTTCATAAGTCCAGTAACCAAGGTGGGGGACTCAAATAAAGAGTCGCATGTCCTGGGCTAAAATCACAAGAACTGTTCCAAAATGGAGTACTCTTAATCAAAACAAAGTAACAGGGTATGTTGAGGTCAAGGGTACCTGCAAACCTGTAAACAGCCCAACCCCCTCACAGGTGATGTTCTAAAACAAGGATCCTCAGACTTGGATCAGTTATGAGAAGTGTAAACACTTCTAACCCGGAGGTACAGTGTTTACAATAACCATAAAAGATCCTCCTCTAATTCACCTCAGTTTCTGAAGGTCAATACTAAAGGTCATCCAGACTTAGCAGGCTTCCCAGATAGCCCTAGCACTACAGGAAATCTGTAGCACAGAGTTCTCAAGAAGAAACCCATATCTGAACCGTGTTTCATGTTCCCGCACCAGACCGAAATGGAATGGGAAAGAACATGAGCCACTCTAGCCTAGGTGTCACTCAGGTCCCAGGTATAGGACCTCAACTCTCAATAGAACACCCACCCACCAAAACAACAAAACAGATCCAGCCAGCACAATATGATAGTATGATATATGTAAAGCTATAAAGAAAGCAATAAAACAACTGTACATAAAAAAAAAATAAATACAAATACAAGCATAAATAGCACATAACACCCCAGTAAACACAAATCAATCAAGCGCTAGGAGGAACCCACAAAAAGAACCAGAAGCCCTGGTTACAGTATCACTTTCCCCAGCAGAGTCGCCAAGCTGTCGCTCCCGATAAATGGGAAAGGCCCAGATAAAGGTACAGACGCGAACGGTCGGCGAAAGAGGGATGTGAGAACACACAGGAGTGAACTCACAGGGAATGAATAGAGTCGCCAGCTAGGCATTTTTATCCCGGAGGAAAGGCAATGCTGCATAGACCTAAAAAAGATATGGATAAGACGGTTGCGAACCAGAGAGACTGAGAAAGGGGGTTGGTTACAACCTGGGAAGGTATTAGCACCCAGATTGTCCGTCGTACTCGACGGGATCCACGCTTAAAAGATTTGTGTTTTAAAGGGGTAGTGTCAATGCAATTTGTGTATAAAAGAGCTGGAAAAGGATGTACAGGTGTCTGTGTAAGAGAAGTGAAGTGTATAAGTGAAGTGTCAGTGTAAGAACAAAGATGAAATGCTCATGATAATGAGGCTAAAAGAATGATACTAGAAGAGGGGGAATATACAGAGACTTTTGTTCGATAACAGTTAAGTTATGCCTACGTATCCTCTCGTGCAATGAGGAAGTCAGAACACCGTAGTTCGACCCAAAGAGACTGAAAGATAAATTGACCTATGAACTGCTTGCTTGTCAATGCTCAAGTGTATGACCTGTCTGGCACAGGTGCAAACCGTCTTGCATTAGACGAAAGAAGCAAGTTCTCGATTATGAGTGAATGAGATGAGAAAAGAATCCCGTAGGAGACGATTATTGTTTGTTTTTTTGTATTTTCAATCTTTTATTGCCTTTGGAGATTTGTCATAAGAAAATGAGCTTAAGCCTAAACCAATGGGTTAGTAAACTCATCACATCTTCCCTCTGATTAGGGGTAATGAGAATACCTTAAGTGTGAAGTCAGCTTCTCACACTTAATCACCTTTGACGTAGGATTAAGATCATTAACCTACTTGTGGTTATTTAGATGTTTTTGTGGTTTTTGTTTAGTGTTAAGTAATGAGATTAAGCCATAATCAAAGATTAAACAGACTCATTACACCATCCTAATAGAAGGATAATAGATGAGAATGTTTAAGCTGAGGAAAGCTCCTCAACTTAAGTGGATTTTATTTAATGATATGATGATGAAGTGTTTTTTAGGGTTTGTAAGACAACTTGAGGGGGACTTGTCCATTAACACTAGGGTTAGTCCTTCTTAACCAATTAAGGAAGAATTAGAACCCTAATGCAAGGCCCAAGTTACAAGCTTGATGTCTTGATGATTATTATGTGGATTGATTAAGAGATTTAAACACATTAAGGGTTTAACACTTAGGATTAAAGTTATACACTCCATCCTAATAGAAGGATGCAGGCATAAGCTTAATCACAAAGCCTTAAAGCCTTTAGGGTTTAGTCCCTGATTATGAGATGAGGAGAGAAGACTCAAAGAGACACAAAGATAAAAGCTAAGTGGGGGACTAATCAAAACCCTAATCATTGTCATGCTTGGTTGTTCCTAAGGTTTGTGAAGTTTACTAGAGAAGACTTCAGAGGAACCACCAGGAAGCAGATGAATGGAGCAAGGAGAAGCAAAGTAACTTGCTTCATTCAAGAAGTCAAGTCACTTGAGGAAAGAAAGTAAGAAAAAAAAAAGAATGAGCAAGCTCAATATCAAACACATAACAAGATGCAGCATGGATGCATAAGAGAGATGAAAAGAAATTGTGAGAAGTGAAGGCAAATTCACTTCTCAAAGTTACTTACCACCTTAAAAAGTTAGTAAAGGAATGCAATGCAATGAAAAATGAGGTGAAATGACATGGTGTGAATCAAAACCAGAAGCACATTCATGATAATAATGATGCTATGGGATGATGCAAACATGAAACAACACATGGGGATGATCATACAAACTTATGGATGCAAATGAAACAATTTAAGAACCATGAACATTCATGAAGAGTTATGAAATGCATATGGCATACAACATGGTAAATGCAATATGCAATGATCAAACATGCTTTCAATATGTCTTAAGATGTCAAATGAATCAAATGGATGCACAAAATGCTATGGCAAGTCATGGTATGCAAGAAAATGCAAGATGGATGCATATGGAAGCCCAAATTAGGGTTTATGATCAATGCATCAAACAAAAACCAAAATCAGAAGCAAACATCAAGATAAAAAATTGAAAATGCATTCAAAGGAACCCTAATCCTACACTAACTTACTGCCCAAAGGAGAGGTTCCAACTCTTAACCTAATTTGAGTTATGAATTTCCTAAAATTTCTAGGGTTTTTGGGTACCTTAACAAGAAAAATGTCAAACAAATGGAAAATGCAAGATCAATTCATGCCAATTTAATCTTACACACTACATGATATGCTAAACACAATGCAGAAAGAATCAAAGTCCAACCCTCAATGGTTAGGCAGAAATGATTTTTGGAAGTTTGGATCAAAATAATGCTTTGAAAATGAATTAATTCCATGAAAAATTATCAAAATGCATCAAGATCAAAAAAGAAATTTGGTTTGAAGGTTGGACAATGTTTCTAAATGGTTTTAAATGTTTCATGAATTTTTTGGTGATTTTTAAATACCTAAAAGTATTTTTAATTAATTAATTCTCATTAATTAATTAAAAATAAACTTTTAAATATTTAAAAATATTTTTTAAATGCAAAAAATAAAAATATAAATGTTTTTGGTTTCTGAAATTAAATAAAATTTTGTACAAAAAATTTCAGAATTTTTAAAATGGTTTTGCTATTTTAAAATAAATGGAGAAAAAATACAAAATAAATGAATTAAAAATTAAAGAAAATGAAAAGTAAACGCAATGGAAGGCCAGGATGGATTCTGGGAAATGAATGGTTGACTGCGCGCGCAATCCAAAGGCCACAATTCAAACTGACCTAATTTCTGATTTAATTAATTAAATTGAATTAATTAAGTTAATTAAAGATTAGGGTTTCTAATGACAAATCTCAGCCCTCCAAACACGCGCCAGTCTCCCCTAGTCAACGCATCCAACGCTCAGCATTCAAACCACAATTAATGACAGGGATTAACCCTAATTATTTTCAGGTGGCCGGAGAAGACCTTCGGTCGTCTTCTCCGGTGGGAACCCCACCTGAAAATCCCCAAAATCCTCAAAACTTCACTAAAACGAAAACTAAGAACCCAGAAATCATCCCCACATCCCCCTGAATCAAAACCCTAACTCAAAACTCATTTATCTTTCATCAATCAACTGAATCGAAGCAAAACATTTTTTAGGGCAAAAGTTTCAAACATTGCATACATCCTGGTTTCTCAACCATTTTCAAAAATAATCACGTATTCATGATCAGGGGAATGCATAGAAGCTATTAAGAACTTAAAATCATGCTTCTGGAAAAAAAGTTCATGAAGCTACCTGAGTTTGAAGCTTTTCAGTTTGGAACTTTCAGACCTCTTCCCTTGTGCAAAACTGCTCCTATGACCTCCCTTGTGCTTCTGAAAGGCTTGGAGCAAGTTTATTTTGGCTGGTTTGAGAGATTGAACAAGCTCTGTTCAGTGCAGTGAGGGAATCGTGTTTCTGATTCTGGGGGTTTAAGACAATGGTGATGGGTGCTTTGTGACCAGGAAGTTGTGTTGAGTTGATCTATGAAGTTAGTTTGTGTGTTTGTGACTTGTGTGATGAGTTTCGAAGGCTTTTTCTCAAGAGGGTGAAAATGAGAATGCTGTGTTGTGGGGTGCTTCAGGCTTGCCTCTTGTTATGTTTGGCTTGCATTTGATTCACATAAACAATTCCCATTGGTCAGATGAAGTGACATGTACTTTATTGATTGGTATGGGTGCTTTTGCAAAAATGTCAACTTTGTGTAAGAGAAGCATGGGCCACTTGCTAGATTAGTACAAGGAGGGTGTGCTGCGCAGCATGATGTGAGGAAGGGCCTAGGATTGATCAGCAAACTAGCCAGCAAGTGGATGAGAAGCTATCATGAGTTTTGCAACTTGCCTTGCCTTTGGTTCTTATGAAAGAAACTTGATCCATGGGCCATAAAACATGTGATTCCTTGGGTGCATTATGAACTTCAAATGTTGGGTGATCATGTTGTGTGGATTAGAAGTCCATTTGATAGCTCTAGAACACTTGATCAAGTCATTTTGCAAAATACCTCTTTGGTAGAAACTTTGAAAATTTGTGATTTTAGCCAACTTTGACAAGCCATAACTTTTGATCAAAAATGAATTAGGTCATGTTCTTGTACTTTTTGAAAAGGGAAAGATCTATTATACAACTTTCATGACCAAAGTTTTTCCATTTGAAGCTTTCTTGAATCAAAAGGTAAGGGTTGAAAAAGTTGCCTAAAATGACAATTTCATTAAAAGTCAAACTTGCCCAAAAAGTCAACTTTGCAAAAGACTTGAAATTCTTCAATTTTGTGAACTTCCAACATCTTCCATGATCAAATAAAGATCATATACAATCAAAATGATGAAGAACACCCTTTGGTTGGGTCATTGGGGGCCTCAGATGCCCTGATTTTGCACTGACTTGCTTGAAAAGTCAACTCTTGATCAGATGACTTCCCCATGGAATTTCTTCATGAAAATTGATATGCATACTCCCTATACCATATAGAGACCAATAGAAACAAGAATGACCAAAAAATTTGGATTTATGGCCTCTGAAACTAAAACCCTAATTTTAGGTCAACTATGCAGTCAAGCTTGGCTCTGCTTCCACACCAATCCCAGTTCTTGTGATTCTTTTGACATTCTTGACTTTGAGAGGATGTAATATGATATTAGAACATACATGGACCCCTTTGAAGTGATTGATGGACTTTGGAGTGGCTCAAGAAGCTCTTGGATTGCTCAGATCACAAACCCTAGATGCAGATGACTTAGAACCAATGCAGTGAATCAAGAATGGGATATGAGATATTATGACTGAGTTTATGCATATGAAATGATCACAAGCCATGGTGTGAATGGGTGAGGGAAAATTTGGGGTGTTTACAAGTAGGTAATGATTTGCCAGCTTGCTGGGGTGAAGCTTTCACGCCCCATGTCACGCTTTGAATACCTGCAATCCTGCATGACAAAAAAACGCACAAGTACCCCGAGGTATCCCTTACTAGGTTCCATCATAGGAGTTTAGACACTCCCGGGAGTAAGTATATTTCCTGCAAGCACGTATTTTTTAGAAGAGAAGCATCTGTATTTATGCAATCAAAGACATCGGACATTCTTTGCAAACAAAAATAAAATGTACGAGACGAAATATGACTGAAAATCCGATTTTATTAATTTGTGCACCCTGAATTGGCAAGATACAGTCTAAGAAACGGATCCCCTGAAATGAGGAGATCGTTACAAATTGAAAGATGAAGAGATGCTGGCAATGTTGATGACGCTTCAAGGAGCTTCCCTTTTGCTATGACTCGTATGACATTTGACGTTCTTCTCGTCTTGCTTTCTGAAGAAGGCTGATTCTGAAAGAAGCTTGATCCTTTCGAAGCTTACCAAGTTGTAAGTGATACAGATGAATTCAGAATACAATTGTTCGCTTATTCCCTTATTTTGCATGGATCGCCCTTTCAGGTTTTCAATCCACCGGGATACCCATTTTTGCCTGAGTTGTCCAATGCGGCTTTTCAACTCAGCGGGTGTACATTTTTATTTATTTATTTTCCCTTATTTTTGCCCGAGTCTTTTATTGTATTTTTGACTCGTCGGGATGCCCTATTTTTGCCTGGACTTACATTCTGTCTTTATGTCCAACGGGTCATTTTATGCGAAGTATTTTTTAACTGCATCTGAATTCACAGGGGACAGGAAGTCTTCACCATCCATAGTACTGAGCATCAGTGCTCCACCAGAGAAAACTTTCTTTACGACGAACGACCCTTCATAGTTCAGAGTCCACTTGCCCCTGTGGTCTGTATGAGGAGGGAGGAGTCTTTTCAGCACAAGATCTCCTACTTGGTACTCTCGGAGTCTGACTTTCTGATCGAAGGCTTTCTTCATTCTTTTCTGATACAGCTGCCCATGATAGATTGCAGCCAATCTCTTCTCTTCGATCAGATTCAGTTGTTCGTATCGGGATCGGACCCATTCTGCTTCGTTCAGCTTAACATCCATCAGTACCCGCAGGGAGGGTAATTCAACTTCCACAGGTAAGACTGCCTCCATCCCATACACAAGCTGATACGGTGTTGCCCCAGTGGATGTTCTGATTGATGTACGGTACCCATGCAAGGCAAATGGTAGTATTTCATGCCAGTCTTTGTAGGTGACCACCATCTTCTGTACAATTTTCTTGATATTCTTATTAGCCGCTTCTACAACGCCATTCATCTTTGGCATGTAAGGAGAAGAATTGTGGTGTTGGATCTTGAAGTCCCGACATAGTTCTGCCATCATTTTATTGTTCAAGTTGGAACCATTATCAGTAATGATTCGTTCGGGCACTCCATACCGACAGATGATGTCTCTTTTCAGAAATCGGGCTACCACTTGCCTGGTAACATTGGCATAAGACGTTGCTTCAATCCACTTGGTGAAATAGTCAATGGCAACCAGGATGAATCTGTGGCCATTTGAAGCAGTCGGTTCAATCTTGCCAATCATATCAATGCCCCACATGGCAAAGGGCCAGGGTGAAGACATCACATTCAAAGGGTTGGGAGGCACATGCACTTTATCCGCATAAATCTGGCATTTATGGCATTTCCTGGCATAGGCACAACAATCTGCATCCATTGTGATCCAGTAATAGCCTGATCTCAACAACTTTTTGGCTATGGCGTGCCCTCTTGCATGGGTACCAAAGGATCCTTCGTGCACCTCGTGCATTAACAAATCTGCTTCTGTTCTATCAATGCATCTGAGGAGTACCATATCAAAGTTTCTCTTGTACAGGGAACCATCAGTATTCAGGAAGAAACTACCAGCTAGCCTTCTTAATGTCTTCTTATCATTGGAAGATGCCCCAAGTGGGTATGTTTGATCCTCCAAGAAGCACTTAATGTCGTGGAACCAAGGCTTATCATCTTTAACAACATCTGTTGAGAATACATATGCTGGTCTGTCAAGCCTAGACACTGAAATCCGAGGCACAAAGTTGGAAGCTTGAACTTTGATCATGGATGAAATGGTAGCCAGAGCATCTACAAACTGATTCTCGTCCCGAGGGATATACTCAAGCTTGACCGTCGTGAAGAAAGTCAATAACCTCCTTGTATAATCCCTGTAAGGTATCGGATGATCTTGGTGGGTGTACCATTTGCCATTGGTTTGATTAACTACCAAAGCTGAATCTTCGAATACCGTCAAAGTCTTGATCTTGAGATCAATGGCTTCCTCAAGACCCATAATACAAGCTTCGTATTCAGCTTCGTTGTTAGTGCAGTTAAAGGTGTGTTTTTCCGAGAAAGGCATGTGAACTCCCTTAGGTGTAATGAGTACTGCACCAACACCACGACCGTTCATGTTAACAGCCCCATCAAACATCATAGTCCATTCTTCTTTCGGGTCAGGCCCTTCAGTGTGAACAGGCTCTTCATGATCTTTTGCTTTTATGAACATGATGTCTTCATCAGGGAAGTCAAATCTCATAGGATGGTAATCATCAATAGGTTGCTCAGCCAGATAATCAGACAGTACACTGCCCTTGATGTCTTTCTGAGATGTGTACTGGATGTCATATTCTGTGAGGATCATTTGCCATCTTGCAACCCGTCCGGTAAGTGCTGGCTTCTCAAAAATATACTTGACTGGGTCCATCTTTGAGATCAATAAAGTAGTGTAGGTCAACATATACTGCCTTAGTTGGCGAGCAACCCAAGCTAAAGCACAACAAGTTTTCTCGAGCAGTGAATAACGTTGTTCACAGTCGGTAAACTTTTTTCTTAGGTAGTAAATTGCATACTTTTTTCGACCAAACTCGTCATGCTGGCCCAACACACACCCCATTGACTCTTCTAATACTGTCAAGTACATTATCAAAGGTCTTCCTTCAACAGGAGGCATAAGGATTGAAGGCTCTTGTAAGTATTCCTTGATCTTGTCAAAAGCCCTATGGCAGTCTTCGTTCCACCTGACCGTTTGTTCTTTTCTTAACAGCTTGAACAAGGGCTCACATGTTGCTGTAAGGTGAGATATGAACCTTGAAATGTAGTTCAATCTACCTAGAAAACCTCGAACTTCTTTTTTCTGTCTTCGGTGCAGGCATTTCTTGAATGGCTTTGACTTTATCAGGGTCCACTTCAATCCCTTTCTCACTTACGATAAATCCAAGTAGCTTACCGGATCGCACCCCGAATGTGCACTTGTTGGGGTTTAGCTTTAATTGGTACTTCCTCAGACGCTTGAATATCTTCAACAGATTTACCAGGTGGTCTTCTTCTGTGAGGGACTTGGAAATCATGTCATCCACATAACATTCAATTTCTTTATGGATCATGTCGTGGAATAATGTTACCATAGCCCGTTGATAAGTTGCACCAGCGTTCTTCAGTCCAAATGGCATCACCTTATAACAGAATGTGCCCCAGGGTGTGATGAAAGTTGTCTTCTCCATGTCTTCAGGTGACATTTTGATCTGATTGTATCCTGAAAATCCATCCATGAAGGAGAATACCGAGAACTGAGTCGTATTGTCGACCAATACATCAATGTGAGGTAAAGGGAAGTCGTCTTTCGGGCTGGCTCTGTTCAGGTCCCGGTAATCCACACACATCCTCACCTTGCCATCTTTCTTAGGCACAGGTACAATATTAGCAACCCACGGCGGATAGCTAGTTACAGCAAGGAAACCGGCGTCCCATTGTTTTTGTACCTCTTCTTTTATCCTCATTGCCATATCTGGGCGAGTACGGCGCAACTTCTGTTTTACTGGTGAGCAGTCTTCTTTTAAAGGCAACTTGTGCATGACAATATCGGTGTCCAACCCTGGCATATCCTGATAAGACCAAGCGAAAACATCCACGTACTCTCGAAGCATATCAATCAGTTGCTCTTTCACTGAATCTTGTAGGCAGGCCCCGATCTTAACTTCTTTCACATCTTCTTCCGTACCAAGATTAACTGTTTCGACCTCTTCCTGATGAGGGGTGATAACCTTCTCCTCTTGCCTTAACAACCTGGCTAGCTCTTCAGGAAGCTCATAATCTTCTTCAACCCCTTCATTAGCTTGATTGATTGGATTGCCAAAGTCATACGAAGCCATAACAGTGTTGTTGTCGGTGCAGTCTGAATGGCACTCTCTGCAAGGGTTTAGATTGGTTTATTTTAGTGATCAATTTTAATCTTGTTTAGAAAAAGTGAAATGAAGTTATCATTTTGGAAAACATTTCCATTTTTATTTTTGTACAAAAAGAAAAAGGAAAAACAGTGAGCGGAAAAGAAAAAGACTCATTTGCAAAAAGATGTCTGATATTCATTGATTAATCCATTTGCACAAAATTACAAGATGGCCCGATTACAAAATGAGTCTTGACATCTTGGGCAAGATGCAAGACTTGATGCATTCTTAAATATACAGGAAATAATAATTACTCTGCAGGAGTAACCCTTATAATTTCCTGGGAAGACCAGTTAAGGACTTGGCTCCCCGGGATCCTTGGACGTATCCAGTTCTCCAGGTTGCGGTCACTTTCCTCCTCGTCTTCCAAGTTGTTCACAGCATCAGGGGTGAGCATTCCCCCGCTGACAAAATTGGGCTTCTTGGCAGCCTCTGATTGATCTTGTTGAGTTGGTCTGTAACCCAACCCAAATCTGTCTTCCTTCTTCTCCACAGGAAACAGCTTGCCCCAGCCTTGGGCAGTCCCCTCTTCAACAACCTTCCGAGCTTGCTGATAAGACGTCATGGAGGTTCTCAGTACAGCAGATGCTTCATTAATGTTCAGGGCCTCAAATCCCTGGCTCATAGTTTCATGGATCTCTCCGTCCATCTCAATATACTTATACGTAGCCAGATGGCTAACAAAGATGTCTTCTTCACCACAGATGGTGATGATCTGGCCTTCCTACTCGAATTTCAGCTTCTGGTGAAGGGTAGACGTAACAGCGCCAGCGGCATGGATCCAGGGTCTACCCAACAAACAGCTGTAGGCCGGCTGAATGTCCATCACATAGAAGGTAATTTTGAAGGTCTGCGGGCCAATCATCACAGGCAGATCAATCTCTCCAAGCACTGATCTTTTAGAGCCATCAAATGCTCTCACCACCAAATTACTCGGACGCAATGCCAAGCCATCATACTCTAGCTTCACTAAGGCTTTCTTTGGTAGAACATTGAGTGAAGACCTAGTGTCCACCAGTACATGTGATAGAACAGCACCCTTGCATTCCAAGGTGATATGTAAAGCCTTGTTGTGGTTACGCCCCTCAGTCGTTAAGTCAGCACTGGTGAAACCCAGTCCATGACTGGTATTGACATTTGCCACCACAGTTTCTAGCTGGTTAACAGTAATCTCCTCTGGCACGTATGCTGCGTGCAGGACTTTCAATAATGCATTCCTGTGAGCTTTAGAACACATCAACAAGGATAATATGGAGATTTTTGAGGGAGTTTGGTGAAGCTGATCCACCACCTTGTAATCACATCTCTTTATAATCCTCATAAACTCGTCTACATCTTGTTCAAAAGATGTCTTCTAAGTTTCCTTGATAATTGGTTCTTCAGATATCACACTCTTTCCCTTTGCTTTGGCAGCAGCTTCTGCTTCGGCATTAGGTCTTTGCAATTTTGAGGCAAAAAGGCGTCCGCTTCTGGTGAAGCCTCCGCCTCCCCCAACATTATCAATCTGTGGAGAAGAAGTTGAAGAATCCAAAGTGATTCTCTCCCCGTTGCAGTAAAGATCAGAACCATAATGCCAAGGTATGGCATTGCTGCTTTCATATGGAACTGGTCCAGGTACCGTAATAGTAACTGGACTGATTGCTGCAGAGGAGGGTACTGTAACGGTGTGCAGATCGTAGTAAATGGTGACTGGTGACCTGGCAGGAGGTGCCACTGTTTGTTGTTGGAAGTTGTTGTATGGAGGAACATCTGATGGATCATAGTAGATGGTGACTGCTGAGATATCTTCATTAATTTTTGTTGGCGTTGTAGAAGATTCTGCTGAATAAATGGATGCTGATGTTGTAGAAGAAAGGGTTGTTGACATCTGATTTGTTGAAGTGATAGATGAAGCCATTGTTGATGATATTGATGAATTGGTCGGAATAATTGTTGCTGCAGTTGTAGGAGAATCAGGAATTGTTGTCAAAGGAATTGATGGATTTGTAAGCGCCGTTGTTGAGATTTGAAGTATACCACTTTTGATAAGACCATCTATGCCGCTTCTCAAATTATCACACCCATTGACCGAAATGTTGCATTACCCACAACCGAGCTCACACCCGGGGAACATTTGACACTCTAGGAGCTGAGCTTTAATTTCGACCAGAGGTGTCCGAATCTGCCCAACACTGGTGATTAAGAAAGGTGGCTTGTCTTCCTCAATAGCATTAATTCTTGGTCCTCCATGATTGGGCATGGGATTCTTGGTGACACTTGGAGGGGGTGCAAAGTTGAGGGCTTTAGAATCCACCAGGTCTTGGACTTTCATTTGCAAGGCCCTGCACTTCTCCGTATTGTGGCCAGGTGCATTGGAATGGAAAGCACATCTGGCGTTGACATCATAATTTATTGGGAGATTAGAGGGATCTGGTGGTGCCAATGTCCTTAATTCAACCAAGTTGAGTTTCAGGAGTTGTGGCAATAAGGCAGCATAAGGCATAGGGATAGGGTCAATCACCCTATTTGCCTGTGATGGTCTTTGCTGAAAGGGTCTTTGTTGTTGATTGCTGCTACTGCTGTTGTATGTTCTTTGTGGCGGGTACTGAACTTGCTGTTGATAGTGGGGTTGTTGTGGTTGTTGATATGCTGGTTGCTGAGGGATCGGAGCTGGAATAGTGACAACTGCTACTGATCTGTGGACATACTGAGGTCTGCCCCTGCTGGCATGAATGACATTTGTCTCACCGGTCCTTCGAGGTCCCACAAAAGGCTTCCTGGGATTGCTAGACAAACTTGCACCATTATCAGAAATCTTACCCATTTTCAACAGGCTTTCAATTCTTTCTCCAGCTATAACTACGTCAGCGAAACTAGTGGAAGAAAAGGCAGCTAGCCTATCAATATATGTTCCTTGCAGGATATTCATAAACATGTCGACCATTTCTCTTTCCGACATGGGTGGCTGAACAGCAGCGGCAAGCTGTCTCCACCTTTGGGCATATTCCCTGAAGCTTTCCCTGGAGGATTGAGACATTCCCATCAAGAGGGTCCTGTTAGGAGCCATGTCCAGATTGTATTGGTACTGCCTGATGAAGGCTTCAGCTAGGTCCTTCCAGCATCTGATAGTAGCTCGGGTCATGTGTGAATACCACTCCCTTGAAGCCCCAGTCAAACTGTCTTCAAAATAGAACATCCATAGTTTTTCGTCCATGGTATATGCTTTAAGTCTTCCCAGAAAGGACTACAAGTGAGTTCGTAGACAAGAGGTTCCATTGTACTTCTCGAAGCAAGGGGGTTTAAACTTGTGGGGAATTCTTACCCCGTCTACTAACCCCATATCCATTACATCAAAACCCAAGGAGTTTTGAGACTCCAAAGATCTCAATTTCTCAGCAATTTCATCAAACCTTCTATCATAGACTTCTTCTCCAGCTCCCATTACGGTAAACTGCTCCTCTTGAGGATCTTCTTGCAAGATCCTGCCTGCAGCAGTGTTGCCCGGTACATTTCTTGGGATATTGACCTCCGGATCTAGATGAGGTCCAAATACTGGTGGGTTAACATGAGGCTGACCTCCCTCATTATTACAAGTTCCTCCAATCCCAGGGTGGGGTTCCTCTGGGTTTTGTCTTTCTACCAATGCCCCCAGCCTCTCTTGGCTCTGAGCCAAGCCATTCAGTACAGTCATGAATTGGGCCATTTGGTTCCTCATCTCCACTCTTTCGTTAGCCATCTGAGTTCTGACCTCTGTCAGGTCCTGCTGAACTTGATCCATTTGGATACCAGGAAGGTTGTTGCGAGTAGGATACCGGTGCTGACGATTGAGAGGGAACACCCAGCGGCGAGCAATAATTCCTGAAACACAACAGAGTTAGAAACAGACAAAATAATAACGAAACCTACAAAACAAAACAAAATTTAGCATTCAATGCAGTATGCTTATTTATTTTCCAAGGTATCCGACTTGGTTCTTGGTTTTGACCTTTCCAGACCCCGAGGAAGATGCTTTGATGTTGCTTGAGAGAAGAAACTCAAATGGAAACAAACTAACAAATATATTACAAAAGGTGCATAGCACGTAGTCTATTTTTTACAACACATGCCCCTGAGGGGTCAAAATACAACAAAACAAAAGAAAAGTACATGAAATGGAAATGAACAACAAGCAAAGAAATCAAACATCTAATCCAAACTCATCCTCCTTAACCTCCTTTAGAAGTGCTTCAGTTACAGGACCAGCCGGATGCTCTGTAATAGTCCTGATGAGGAGGTTCCTAGTGGCAATAGCAGTGGTCAGCCTCTTGTGCCTGTCTTGGTCCTTTGACCTCTTTAAACCAGCCCTAAGCTTCAATTCTGAAATCTCCTTCTGGGCTGCCAGCAGAGCTTCCTGTTGTTTCTTTTCATTGGCCTCCAACTGCTCAATTCTGGCTTGAGTTCTCTTATCTTCTTGAGTGCGAGCTTCAGTGATCCTGACCCACCTAGCTTGACTTTCTTGCAGATATAGATCAGACCTAGCCTTCTGGAGCTTGGCCTCCTTACAGGAATTCTTCAATATTTGCTCCCCAGCTCTTGATTTCTTGATATAGTCCTCTGCTTTCTCAATCTTGGCCAGATGTTCCACTTTAAGCTTCTCCAACCTCTCAATGTCCAGGCGACCATCACTCCTCTCCCAGAGGGTCTTCTTCAGAGCTTGAGACATATTCTCATTCCTTTCCTTCAGCTTCTCAAATTCTTCCAGGCTGACAGTGGCTGCTGGTTGTACTGTGGAGGGTCCAGGTGTATCCTCAATGGTGAAAGGCATCCCAGAAATCTGAGCTCTAGCATGAGACCATTCATAATACTGAGCTGAAGCCACATTATTGCACCTCCCAAGAATGGCCATCCCTTTGGTCTGTATGTTGTCCCAAGCCCAGGATGTTTGTCTGACAACAACTAGATTAGGTTTTATCTCACAATACAGGGTTTCAGCCAAGTCTTGCACTCTAGGAGGGTGAACCAAAGCATAGACCAATTGTCTCTTAAACAGCAAAGGATTGTAGTTGATGCAACCCTTCACTCCTACTAGAGGTACATTGGGGTACTGCCCACAGCTAGTTATTATGTCCCTGCCTTTGGTGCTCTGGGTGCACCATCTGATGTCATCTGAAGTCAAAGCAATAAGTCTCTTAGCCCAATTCTTCTGTTGGTGAGGATTCAGGAAGGCACCAGTCCTAGGTAAGTGCTTGAGTAGCCAGGTATGAAACAGAGGAGCACATCATCTCACCAACTTTCCTCTCTGCTTCTCATTTCTTTGGTGAACAGAATAATAGAAATCTCCCAGTAATGTGGGCACTGGGTTCCTCAGAAGGAAGAGATGAATGGCATTCTTGCTGATAAACTTGGGCTCGTCTGCAAATAGTGTAACCCCATATATACTGAGGGCTAACAATGCACAAACTGCCCTCCATTCTCCCAAGGAGGCCTTCAGGATGGCCTGAGAAATCAAGAAATCTAAGTGCAAACCGGGGATCCCAACCTTTGTTGTCATGTTCTGCTCAATCAGAATAGGTTCCAGGTACAGTGCTTTTGCCACTTCTTCATTGCTGGGAGAAGTCATCTCTGGGTTGAAGGGGACACCACCCCTGACGGGTACTCCAATCAATGATGAGAATTCCTCTAACAGAGGTCCTAGCTGAAAGTTCTTGAAAGTGAAACATCTCAAAGGAGGGTCATAGAACTGTAGGCAGGTGTGGATCATACTCCTATGAGAAGGGTCCAGGTCCATAACCATATCAAGGATGCCTCCATAATGTTATCTGAATAATGGGATGTGGTCTGGAGTGATAAGTGCCTGGACTTGCCTGATGCCAGTCAGCACAGGCTCAAAGAAATGGTATGAAATGTTACTCTTCTTGGGTGCCATGACTGCTGATGAAGAGCTGAAAACAAGTACTGACGATGAAGACTGATACTGGAGATGAACCACTGATAGGCTGAGGCTGGTGATAAAAGTAGCTGAAGCAGGCAACTGATGAAGATAGTTGAAGCAGATAACTGATGAACAAAGGTCTATGCAGATGAAAGGGTCAAAACCAAGCCAGATACAATATGGATACACTGAAAAACAAATAAACAAATGTTAAATGATGCAAATGATGAGTATGAAAATGATATGCAAGGGTTTGTGATTCAAGCTGGATCTGACTAACTGCCTTGATATGAGTCCATGTATGTTTAAGAAGTCCAGATGGAGGTTTAGAAATCCAGTAACCAAGGTGGGGGACTCAAATAAAGAGTCACATGCCCAGGGTTCAAATCACAAGAACTGTCCCAAAATGAGGTACTCTTAAACCAAATAGTAACAGGGTATGATGTGGCCAATGGTACCTGCAAACCTGTAAACAGCCCAACCCCCTCACAGGTGGTGTTCTAAAACAAGGATCCTCAGACTTGGATCAGTTATGAGAAGTGTAAACACTTCTAACCCGGAGGTACAGTGTTTGCAATAATCATAAAGGATCCTCCTCTAATTCACCTCAGTTTCTGAAGGTCATAATAAAGGTCATCCAGACTTAGCAGGCTTCCCAAATAGCCCTAGCACTACAGGAAATATGTAGCACAGAGTTCTCAAGAAGAAACCCACATATGAACCGTGTTTCATATTCCCGCACCAGACCGAAATGGAATGGGAAAGAACATGAACCACTCTATCCTAGGTGTCACTCAGGTCCCAGGTATAGAACCTCAAACTCTCAATGGAACCCCACCCACCAAAACAGAAACCAGATCCAGCAAGATGACAGTATGACAATATGATATATATAAAGCTGTAAAGAAAACAATAAATAACTATACATAAAGCAGTAAATGAAGCAAATATATAAACACAATTAGCACATAACACCCCAGTAAACACAAATCACACAAGCGCTAGGAGGAACCCACAAAAAGAACCAGAAGCCCTGGTTACAATATAAGGGTCCCCAGCAGAGTCGCCAAGCTGTCACTCCCACCAAAATGACACCTGGTCAGAAGGGGTACAAACGCGAATGGTCGGCGAAAGAGAAGAAATGAAAAGAGTCGCCAGCTAGGCATTTTTATCCCGAAGGAAAGGTAATGCTGCATAGACCTAAGAAAAGACATGGATAAGACGGTCGCGAACTAGAGAGACTGAGAAAGGGGGTTGGTTACAACCTGGGAAGGTATTAGCACCCAGATTGTCCGCCGTATTCGACGGGATCCACGCTTAAAAGATTTGTGTTTTAAAGGGGTAGTGTCAGTGCAATCTGTGTATCAAAGCTGAAAAGAACGCAAGTGTCAGTGTAAAAAAATAAATGTGAAGTGTATAAGAGAAGTGTCAGTGTAAGAACAAGAGTGAAATGCTCAAGACTATGAGGCTTAAAGAATAATGCTGAAAGAGGGGGAATATACAAAGAATTTTGTTCGATAACTGTTAAGTTATGCCTACGTATCCTCTCGTGCAATGAGGAAGTCAGAACACCGTAGTTCGACCCAAAGAGACTGAAAGGTAAATTGACTTATGAACTGCTTACTGTCTATGCTCAAGTGTATGACCTGTCTGGCTCAGGTGCAAACTGTCTTGCATTAGATGGAAGAAGCAAGTTCTCGTTTGTGAGTGAATTAGATGAGAAAAGAATCCCAGAGGAGACGATTATTGTTTGTTTTTGTGTTTTCAGTCTTTTATTGCTTTTGAAAGTTTGTCATAAGAGAATGAGCTTAAGCATAAACCAAGGGTTAGTAAACTCATCACATCCTCCCTTTGATTAGGGGTAATGAGAATACCTTAAGTATGAAGTAAGCACCTCACACTTAATCTCCATGATGTAGGATTAAGATCATTAACCTACTTGTGATTATTTAGATGTTTTTGTTGTTTTTGTTTAGTGTTAAGTAATGAGTTTAAGCCATAATCAAGGATTTAATGGACCCATTACATCATCCTAATAGAAGGATGATAGATGAGAATATTTAAGCTGAGAAAGACTCCTCAACTTAATCCATGATTAGGGATTAACCTCATGACAAAACAAAGCCTTTATTAAGGTGGATTTTAGTTAATGATAAGATAAAGAAGTGATTTTTATGATTTTTAAGATAACTTGAGGGGGACTTGTCCATTAACACCAGGGTTAGTCCTTCTTAACCAATTAAGGAAGAATTAGAACCCTAATGCAAGGCCCAAGTTACAAGCTTGATGTCTTAGTGATTCTTAGGTGGATTTATTAAAGGATTTAAACACATTAAGGGTTTAACACTTAGGATTAAAGTGATTCTTAGGTGGATTTATGCAGGCATAAACTTAATCACAAAGCCTTAAAGCCTTTAGGGTTTAGTCCTTGATTATGAGGTGAGAAGAGAAGACTCAAAGATGACACAAAGGTAAAAAGCTAAGTGGGGGACTAATCAAACCCTAATTATTATCATGCTTGGTTGTTCCTAGGGTTTATGAGGTTTGCAAGAAAAATCTTCAGAGAAACCACCAAGAAGTAGATGAAAGGAGCAAAGAGAAACAAAACAACTTGCTTCTCTTAAGAAGACAAGTTGCTTGAAGGAAGAAAGTAGGAGATGAACATGAATGAGAAAGCTCACTCTAATACACATACAAAAGGCAGAAAAGAAAGTATGCAAAAGATGAAAAGAGATTGTGAGAAGTGAAGGCAAATTCACTTCTCAAATAACTTACCACCTGAAAGGTTAGCAAAAGAAATGAAATGCAATGCAAATGGGATGAAATGTCATGATGCAAACCAAAGTCAGAAGCATTTACATGAGGTTAATGATGTTAAAAGATGATGCAAACACATGACAAGGGATGAGAATGATCATACAAGCATAAAGATGCAAATGAGACATGCTTTGAACCATGAATGTACATGAAAAGCTATGAAATGCAATGGACATATAACATAGCAAATGAAAGATGCAATGGTCAAACATGATTCTAATATGTCCTAAGATGTATTATGAATCATGTGGATGCACAAAATGTCATGACAAGTCAATGGATGCAAGCAAATGAGAAATGGATGCAAAGGGAGGCACAAATTAGGGTTACATGCATCATGCAAAGCAAAAATCCAAAACCAGAAGCAAATGACATGATAAAAATTTGAAAATGCAATCAAAGATACCCTAAACCTATACAATCTCACTGCCCAAAGGAGAGGATCCAACTCTTAACCTAGTGAAAGTTATGAATTTCCTAAGATTGCTAGGGTTTTAAGGTACCTTATCAAGAAAAATGCTAAACAAATTGAAAATGCAAGATCAATTCAAACCAATTTTATCCTATAAACTACATGCTATGAGGAGTGCAATACAAGAAGAATCATCATCCAACCCTCAATGGTTAGGTAGAAAGGAATTTTTGAAGTTTGAAACAAAATATTGCCTTAAAATGAAATTAATTCTAATGAAAAGAATCAAAAGGCATCAAGAACAAAAAAGAAATTTGGTTTGAGAGTTGGACAATGTTTCTAAATGTTTTAAAATGCAATGTGAATTTTTTGGTGATTTTTAAATACCTAAATGCATTTTTACTTAATTAATTTTCATTAATTAAATAAAAATAAACATTTAAATGATTTAAAAATAATTTTTAGTGCAAAAAATAAAAATAAAAATATTTTTGGGTTTTAAAAATTAATGAAATCTTTGACAAAAATTTTCATAATTTTTAAATGGTTTTGCTATTTTAAAAAAAATGTAAAAGATAAATCAAATTAAATGAAATAAAAATTAAAATAAATGGAAGTATGCAAAGGGAAGGGCCAGGATTGATTCTGGGGAAGGGGGGTTTGACTGCGCGCCAGATCCTGTGGCTGGAATTCAAACTGAGCCAATTAATTTAAACTGGATTAATTAAACTAATTAAATAAGATTAGGGTTTTAATGAGAGATCCAGGCCATCCATTCGCGCGGGAGTCAACAAAAGTCCACAAGATCTAAGGTCCACATTCAAACCAAACCCTAATCGTGATTAACAACTTAATGACATTCAGGTGGCCGGAAATGACCTCCGATCATCTTCTCCAGCCACCTCCCTCCCTGAAAATTGCTAAATCACTCCCTAGGTCACTAAAACTTGATCTCTCTGCCCAGAATCCAACCTCATACATCATACAACAAGAATCATCAATCAAAACACATTTATTTTTCGTATCAAAGCTGAATCAAATCAAAATGTTTTTAGGTCAAAAAAATTTCAGAAGCTTCATACATACTCAATACTTAACCATTTGCAAAACTAAACATATCAGCATGATCAGCACATCACATAGATTCATTTAGGAACTTAAAAATGCATTTCTGGAAAAAAAGTTCTTGAGCTCACCTGAAATGGAGCTTTCAATCCAGGAGCTTTCTGCCTGCTTCTTTGCTTCAAAATGGCTCCAATGATCCTCTTGATGAAGCTTTGAAGCTTGGTTGGAGTTTAAAGTGGTTGATTTGTGAGTTTGATGAAGTTCTGTTCAGTGAGGGGTGAGAATCGTGTTTCAGTTTCAGGGGGTTTCAGGGCAAGGTGAAGGGTCAGGGATGATCAGTGGAACATGCTGAGAGATTCTATGAAGTTTGTTTTGGTGTTTGTGTCTTGTGGAATGAGTTTCGAATGAAAATGCATAAGATGTGAAAACTTGGGGCTATGGCTTGGAGGATGTTTCAGGCTTGTGTGTCTGTTGTGTTGAGTCCCTTTTGGTCCACTTATCACATTTGGATGGGTCAGAGAAGTTGGTGTGGCACTGTGGGATTGGTATGGGTGTTTTTGCATAAAGTCCAAGTTAGGTGTACTTGAGGTATGGGCAAGTGTGAGGCTGTGATAGGGGCATGGTTTGGCTCAGCTGAGATTAGGGAGAGCCATGGAAATGGATTAGAAGCAATGCAACAAGTGGATTAAGGTTTGTGATAGGTTTTGCAACTTTGTGACTTTTTGGCTCTTTTGTGATTACTTGAAGCACAAGTCATGAAAATGGACAAACTCTTGGTGCATTCTGATTTCTATGCATTGGTTTATGTTTGTGCAAAGGTTAGAAATCCATTTCAAGTCACAATTTGCCTTGGCAAGAGGTTTTGCAACTTTGCCTCTTTGGTGCATAACTTGGAATTATGTGATTTTTCTCAACTTTGACAAGCCATAACTTTTGATCCAAAATGAATTAGAATGAGTTCTTGTACTTTTTGAAAAGGGAATGATCCATTCTACAACTTTCATGACCAAAGTTTTCCCATTTGAAACATTTTTGAAACAAAAAGAAAGGGTTAAAAAAGTTTCCCAAAATGGCAAGTTTCCATTACAAGTCACTTTCCCAAAAAGGCAACTTTGCACATGGCTTGAAATTTTTCAATTTTGTGAACTTCTAACATCTTCTATGACCAAATAAAGGTCATACACATTCAAAATGATGGAGAACACCCTTTGGTTGGGTCATTGGGGGCCTTAGATGCCCTGATTTTGCACTGACTTGCTCAAAAAGTCAACTCTTGATTAGATGCCTTCCCCATGGAATTTCTTCACGAAACTTGATATGCATGATCCTTATAACGTATAGAGACCAATAGAAACAAGAATGACCAAAAAATTTGGAGTTATGGCCTTTGAAACCAAAACCCTAATTCTAGGTCATCTGTGCAGTTAAACCTGGCTCTGCTTCCATGCCTTTCTCAGTTCTTGTGATTATTTGACTTCTTTGACTTTATGGGGATATAATATGATGATTGAACATACATGGCCCCCTTTGAAGTGATTGAAGACCTTTGGAGTGGCTCAAATAGCTCTTGGAGAGCTCAGATCACAAACCCTAGATGCAAATGACTTAGAAACAATGGAGTGAAACAAAAAGTGCAATATGAGATGGTATGATTGAACTTATGCATATGAAGAGATCACAAGCCATGATGAAATGGGTGAGGGAAAATTTGGGGTGTTTACAGCTGCCCCTATTCAAACATGAGTTAGCTGTGCAGGATGTAAGCAACGGCTTAACAGGCAAACAAGATAACTTGTGGTTGAATACCAAAGACAGTCTGAAATTTGCACTCACAGACTGAAGAAGAAAAGGGATATAGATTGTAAATGAAAATAAAGTATGATTATAAAGTGCGAGCGACGGAGGACGACCGTCGAGCAGAGGACGACTGCTGGAGAGAGAGCAACGACGGGGACGGCCGACATGCTGGGGATATAAGGGATTATGATGGGGACGACCATCAAGTGAAGCTATAAGACTCTCTGGGAATTATAGGTAAATGAAATAAATGATGAGGTACGGTCATCAAAGGTGAAGGACGATCACCTAGCAGGGGACGACTGCTCTGTTGGGGATAAGATGAGGGACGGTCATCTATGGTGAAGGACGATCACCTGGCAAGGTACGGTTGCCAAAAATGTCACGACATAGGACGAATGTCGGACGAAAAGGTCTATGATGGGGACGGCCATTGGATAAGCATGATGAAGGACGATCATCAAGAGGTGAAGGACGATCACCTAGCAGGGTACGGCTGCTCTCGGGGTTTATCATGACATAAGACGAATGCCAGATAACAAGATCATCGATGGGGACGGCCATCGAATAAAAATGATGAAGGACGATCATCAGGAGGTGAAGGATGATCACCTAGCAGGGGACGGCTGCTGAAAATATCACGACATAGGACGAATGTCGGATAAGAAGGGGTTCTAATGAATAGAGACTCCACTAGGGGTTTGATGAAGGACGATCATCAAAAAGGTGAAGGACGATCACCTGGCAGGGTACGGCTGCCGCAAAGGTATCATGACTACAAAGGCCCATTCATAGTAAAGAAAGTTTTCTCAGGTGGGGCGTTGATGCTTACTACTATGGATGGAGAAGATTTCCAGTCTCCTGTTAACTCAGATGCAGTTAAAAAATACTTCGCATAAAAAGACCCGCTGTACACAAAAACAGAATTAAAGTCTAGGCAAGAAAAGGGCATCCCGACGAGCTAAAAACAGAATAAAAAAGCTCGGGAAAAAGTTAGGGAAAATAAAAAAAAGATGTACACCCGCTGAGTTGAAAAGCCACATCAGACAACTCAGGCAAAAAGGGGTATCCCGGTGGATTGAAAACCCGAAAGGGCGATCCACGCAAAACAAGGGAATAAGCGAACAACTGCGATCCGGTTAATCTGAATCAAATCACCGTTTCATGCGGTCTGACAATATCAAAAGGATAGGAATCAATCCCCTCATCTTCTTCAGAAAGCAAAGGCAAGAACATAAAGTCTTGAGGACATGCTGGTCATAGCAGGAAGGAAACTCATTGGAATGTCGTGTATATTTCCATTAGGATAATTTCTTTTCTCAATTTTACGGTAGCTACCTCTTTCCAAGTAGTTACTTCCTGATTAAAAACTTTGCCTATTCAGGGGCCATTCAATGAATGAATATTCAGTCAAAAGTCGTGGTGTTGTGTTTACTTTGTTTGCAAAAATGTCCTGAATTTTTGGCAAAAAAGGGCATTGCATATAAAACATGTTGATTTTTCTGAAAAAAATTGACATTGTAGGGAAATAGTTAAAATTATCTTTGGGTGTCGGGTGACAATGGATGAACAGATCATACCATGCAAATCCCTGGGGCACCTGTGTGTATACTGTTGTTGCAAGTTTTGCAGGGCGATGTTGCACTTCCCCAAGAAGAGAATGCTTCCCATCTGAGCTACCGAAATTGGAATACCTAGCAGAATTTCAAATCTAATCAAAGATGTTGTCCTCCCCAAGCGAAGTTTGTTCTTCACAGAAAGACCTAGTTATCCCCGGTAGAGCAGAAAGGCATGATCCCCAGCTGAGTCAGAGTAGGGTGGTATCTCCAGCAAAACATCAAAAATCCAGTTGAACAGTTCTCACTTCTGAGACGGAATGGGCCATTCCAAGCAGGCAGCTGAATGCCTAATTCTCCACGGAGTTGTAACTGTCAGAACTCTGGCATTAACAAAGGTCGTTTGACCATGTATTCCCCCAGACGGGTCGGAAGTTCGTCTTTTCCTCGAAGGGTTTCATGTTTGGAAGTTGCAACCATTATTGAAATACCCCTCAGTAAGTCACCAGCGAGTCCGCCAATTTATTTTTGGCCAATGGAACAAAGTAATGCAGACATTTGTTCACGTTTTATTCCTCAATCAAGTATTTCTAGGATATCTTGGATGTTTCCCCAGCAGAATTCCAAGGCTAATTGAAGAGCTTTCATCCCCAAGTGGATCTTTTTTCCACAAGTGAAGTCCTCCCCAGTGAGTAGATGTGCACCTGATTTCCCCACGGAGTTAAAATTTTCAGAATTCTCTCCCCAGCCGGAGTCTTGACCAAGCCTCTTCCTCAATCGAGCCTGAAGATGGTTATCCCCGCAAAGTTCATGTTTTGGACTTGCTCCCATCGTTGAAGTATTTCCCAGAGAATTCGCCAATTTTTTTTGGCTATGTTGATGATACAAGCAGTTATTCATCTCCCCAACCAGAGGTAGGTGTCAGAGCCTTTTGACCTGGTTCTCTCCTATAGAGTTGTGATTGCCAATCAGGGCATTTCGCAGGATGCTCGTTGTAGCGGTAAAATCATGAGTATAAGCTATTAGCTAACTTAACTCAAGGTAAACAGAGTCGCCACCGCGCTTTTATTTTATTCCAAATGGAAAAGGGAAAAAGAGCAAATAAAACCTAATGAATCTAAAAGCAAAAAGATAAAAGAATCAAACAGAGAATGGGTAAGGGGATAAGATACAAATTGGGAAGGTTTTACGCATCCAAAATGTCCGTGGTACTCCACGGGAGCCCTTTGAAATATTTACTGCCTTTTTTGGTTTGAAATGGTTTGCTTGAAAAAAAAAGATTGAAGAGATGAGAAGAGGAATGTTTTTTAAGATTTTTGTGTTTGAAGAGACGATTGCCTCATGCCTATGTACCCACAAAGTGCAATGCGAGATCAAAACCTCGTAGTTCGTGGTACAAAATGTGAAAAGAAACAATGAGTTGAATTGATTTTAAAATGTAGAGATAAGTCGTCATTCTTTAGCGAATAATTCCGCTAGAAAGAATGAATCATATCTAAACATGAAAAATGGTTAATAAGAAACGTGCACGAGGGCACAAAAACAATTGAATGAGTTTGAATGTTTTTAATGTTTTTGAGAAAAGTTTTGATATGCTTATGTAGTTTAGCATATATTAAGAAAATGAAATGAAAAGGTAAAACCGCATGATCTAAGTCAAGGTTTGATTGCGAAAATGTTTGAAGTTTGAAAACAAAGAAAGTTTTTGAAAATAGGAAGGAGATTTGAAAATTTAAGAAGTGGGAAGAGATGAAGTGACTATCCTAAGACTTGAAAATAAAAGCTAAAGGAAGAACGATCAAACCGTATGGCAAGCATTCCTCGAGAACAATGGGATTTCCACCTTTATGAACAAATGAACTTAATCAGGGCCAAAGTCTTCAATCCATAATAACTTGAGCAAAGGGAAAGATCCTAAAATCTAAGTCCAAACTCCAAGTCCAACGCTAAGGATAGTAACCATAGTCCGAAATTAAAATCACAAGTCTTTTTAGATGTTTGATCCGTTATTAATGTTTTCGTGTCCAAATGGACAAAGGAAAAATCACAAGCATAACAATATAAACATAAACAATATGATGGATGATATAGTATAATAAAAGCATAATAAAAGAGATAAGGAGCGAGAGATTGAAATAAAGAGGATAAGGTGCGAGAGGTTGAATTAAAATGTTAGTATATTAATAGTATTATAATATTTACATAGAAATGGTATGATGAACTTAATCAAACACAACCACAAAAAGATAACCAAAATCGAGAGGCAACCGGATCCAAATGGATCTTAATCCGAATTCGGGACAAGTTTAGGTCTATGTTAAGCAATCGCCGAGTAATTTACGAAGTAATTACCCTACAAATGAGGCCGGCCACCACCAATTAAGGTGGAAAATATTTGTGCTAATACATGTTAGAGAAATAATATGATGAATCATTCTCCGAAAACATGTCGCACGAAAATAAAAGGTAGCGGTCTAATCTTAATCGAGATTTCACATTGTATTATCGAATGCAACCTATCACGATCTCAAAGTATGGAAGATGATCCAAATGATCACTTATCCATAGATTTGAAATAATGAAGGTTAAGCATCTTCAAAAAACAACAATCATCGAATCAACGATTTTCATCGACCAAAATAAAAATAAGATGAAATAAAGTGGATCCAACAATTGTAATCCACTCAAAAATCAACCAAAACAAAATAAGTGAAGTAAAAAATTTCATAAAGATAATTCAAAGAAAAATTATTAAAGTATTCTATTTAAGGTTCTTTTTTTTTAAAATTTGCTTAAAAAAACTCCTAAAGGCTTTTCACATTTTTTTAACATCAAAATCTATCTAAAAAAAGAAAACACTAAGAATTTATAAAAAAAAACCATGAAATAAAATAAAAAAAGAATAAAGAAGAAAATGAAGACAGGGGAGGCGGCAGTGGGAGTGTGAGATCAGCAAGTAATTGGATCAAATGCCTATACAAGCCCAAACATTCACAAAAAAAAGAAACTCCATAACAAAAACTGAATAGAATTTATTAAAAAAAAGAAAATAAAAAGTGGATGGAATTCTTCTTCTTCGTGAAAAAAAACAGGGCAAACGGCTCTACTATTCACCTTCTCCTAAAAACAAACGCGGCGGTCCTGAGGCTCTTCTTCACGAGCATCTCATCGGAAACAATAATTATCATCACCGTTCCCACGCCGGCGTCGTTCAAGCATCTCCCTGGATTCTTGCAACTTTCATATCCGTCTCTCTCTCACGATTCCGTTAATTTCACGCCGTCAATCTTCAAAGAAACACACCACGAATCCGTCTTATTCTTCTTCAACAAAGGATCTGGCGTTTTTCTGATGTTGTTGTTGATTTTAGAAAGAAATGTAGATTTGAAGGGGAGAGTTGAAGAAGAGTGTTCGGATTTAAGGATTTGGAAACAATGGTGAAGGGAGGTTTGAAGCTTGATCAATTTTTGTGCAGAGATTCTTTGTGCTATTCAAGCTTGGGATTGAGTGAAGAAATGGATTGTATTTATAGCGGAAATGGTGAGAATTTGAATTGAGATTTTAAGTTGATGTAGGTGCCGTTTAGTGTCAAATTGTTCTGCATTTGGAGTCATGAGGGAAGCGTGTTCACTTGCTGAATTTTGCTGCGCTTTGTTCATGCTCTTGCGTGATGTTGATGTGTTAAACGCGTGCGTTTTAGGCTGAAGGTGTGATGTGTTGCGGCTGGGACTTGTGAATTGCATTTTGGCTTACAGGTATATGGCTTGATGGCTTGCGTTTTGCTGAGTTGCGGTTTTTGTGTGTTGTAGCTGGTGTGAGCTCCTGCGGCGTGTGGATGTTAGCTAAGCTATAGGACACTCACGTATGGCTTGTTGCGTTTTGACTGGAAAAGTAGTGGCTGCTGATGTGAGTCACGTGGAAGGTAGCTGGATTGAAGGCTTGAAGCTGCTGTTGGGAATAGCAGCTAAGGATGATGTGGGGCTGGGCAAAAAAACACACGGGCTAATTGGGCTTCCTTCACTTTTTTTAGTTTTATATTTTGCAAAAAAAATGATCTAATGGGCTAAAAAATGGATTTATGAATTAAAAAAAAATGGTCTTGTTTAATATATGAACATGGAATATGAAATAGTTAGAAATATATGGATAAAAAAATGAATAAAAAAAAGAATCTAAAATGGATTAAAAGATAGAAAAATAAATGGAAATTGAAAATATTAGAATAAAACGGGAATTGGATTTAAGTGATAACTAGAAATGGTTATTGAATAATGGATGAATAATGGTTTTAGAAAATGATAGAAAATATCTAAATATTATGATTGGATACAAAATGGATAATGGAAGGAAATTTGGAATTTTGGTGAATTAAGAAGTGGATAATCGGTATGAATTAGGAAGTGGATAGAAAATAATTGGGTGACAATGATAAGGGATAATAGAAAAATTTGAAAATAAAAAGAAATGATTAATCGGAAAATGGACGATGGATATGAAATAATGATTTTTTAAGGCCCACAACCAACTCCTGATTATGTTCATAAGCCACTGATTAAACACAGTAATTCCCGAACCACTGAATAAATCGCAACTTTGCCACCTAAGCCACAACCATCGTCTGGAATTTGCCTCAATTATTTGAATCCATGCTGAGGAAAATAAATCCTCAGATGGACTGCTGATAAACTGGTGAACTTGAAGATTTAAACCAAACTTCGCACAAAACATTGTCTGATAACTGATGACTTTCGCACACAACACAAATTGAACTTTGAAAACGCATTGTCTGAGGAATAGACCACTGGCACACATAACTTGCAATTGAAACAATTTTTTGATAGTTTGACCAAGATTAGGTCAAACGTCCATCTGAATCGATTCATATTTGAACAACCGCTTTTGAATTGAAAATCATTGCCCTGTCTTTGAAATCCTGCAACACAAAGAGAAGAAGAAGCAAACTGCAAAATTTTTTGGTATTTTGTTTAGAAGTTAGTAAATATAAACAGATAAAAGCAAGTAAAAACATGGTGATCCCCTGTAAAGCATATACCTGCAACCGAAAAGGATATATGGACCAATACGTGATCTTGTTTGTATACGAAATGCAGATGAGATGCAAAAAATCTTAGGGTCAATAATTAGGGGATGACACTCGTATGCATGTCCTAGCACTCGTCTGTGTTAGATTTTTTTTGATGCTCGTCTGCATCCCCTTAACATTCGTCGGTGTTTGATACTCATTTGATGCTCGTATACTTTCCCCGGCGGTCGCCTGTGTGCGGTAGATTTGATGCTCGTATGCTTTCCCCAGCAGTCACCTGTGTGTGGTAGATGTTTGTTGCTCGTATGCATTCTCTAGCACTCGTCTGTGTTTGATATCTGTTTGATGCTCGTCTGCATCCCTAGCATTTGTTTGTGTTCACACTTTGTTGTTGCTCGTCTACACTCCTCAACACTCGTATGTGTTTGTAATCTGTTTGATGTTCGTTTGCATTCCTAGCACTCGTCTATGTTTGATGTTTGTTGATGCTCGTCTGCATCCCCTTAGCACTCGTCGGTGTTTGATATTTGCTTGTTACTCGACTGCATTTCCCCATTACTCGTCTGTGTTTGATATCTGTGCTTGTATGCATTTCCCAACACTCGGCTGTGTTTGATAGCTATTTGATGCTCGTCTGCATTCCCCAACACTCGCCTGTGTTTGATATCTACTTGTTGCTCGTCTGCATTCCCTCACACTCGTTTGTGTTAGCTTATATCCATATGTACTGATTTGATAATCATTCTGATACTCGTCTATATCGCTACTCTAAATGCTTGGCTATGTTGGATTTCTGGTACTCATCTGTATCGCTACTTCAAATGCTCGTCTGTGTTGGATTCCTGGTACTCGTCTATATTGCTACTCCAAATGCTCGTCTGTGTTGGATATCTGGTATTCGTCTATATCAGTGGCTAATATTCATCTATATCATCACCTGAAGCGCTCGTCTGTGTTTCTTAGATCATCGTCTGATATTCGTTTGTATCATTGACTTATGGCACTCGTCTGTGTTCTCTTGATGATAATCCAATACTCCTCTGACGGTGGGATTAAACGTCAAAACGGTTACAGGTCCCGGCGTAACAGGTTTATCCGAAGGAGGTTCATCTGTCTTAGAGACCACTTAGCTACGCAAGATTTGTGAAGAGGGTTCGTCAAATCCTAATGTTGCACCTGGCGTAACAAGTTTTCTCAAAGAAGACTCGTCTGTCTTAGACCATATATCCACGAATAATATATGAGGAGGGTTCATCTATCCTGATTATGCAAATCTATCCCACAGACTTAAGTGCATCAATGGTCCTGGCGTAACAGGTTTATCCGAAGGAGATTTGTTTGTCTCGGGTCATATGTTGCAAATGTATGAAGAGGGCTCGTATGTCCATTTCCTGGCGTAACAGGTTTATATGAAGAGGGCTCGTATGTCCATTTCCTGGTGTTATAGGTTCGTTTGAAGAGGGATCATATGTCCAGTTCCTGGCATAACAGGTTTGCTCGAAGAAGACTCGTCTGTCTAGGTTTTTCTATCCGAAGTAACAATTCAGGTTGGAAGGAGCTCGTCTGCTTTGTCCCTGCTTCAGTCGCCAAAGCGTAATTTGGTTGGGTTTATTTCCCATTTCTGCATTCTCCAGCAGAGTGCAAATTTCAGGTCTTCTTGGTATTCAACCACAGTTCATCTTGAGCGGTCGATAGCCTTGCTACCGTCCTTTTCAGATTAACAGTTACTTGAATAGGGGTAGTTGTAACACCCCAAATTTGCCCTCTCATGTTTAGCATCATCATCATATCATAATCAACATAAGCATGTCATGTCCTTAGCATTTTTGCATAGAAAGAAGAAGCATAGCACTTGCATGTTATAGCATAAGGCATACGATCAGTCATCTGGGAAATTCAAAGCTCACAAGGCATGTTACAAGGTTGATATCATTGTCAAAGACTTAAAAGAGATTAAGGATCAAAATCAAGTCAAAATGGTTGGCGCCGGGTTATTCTTGAGGTTTCCCACCAAAAGGAGGGAAATTTCAAAATTCACTGGCATTAACCGGTTAACGCTTTGGTTAACCGGTTAACGACTGCGAATTTTGAATTCCAGCAGCAATTTTAGCATGTGCTTTGGCTCCAAAATTCCAAAATTCTGATTTTTTTTATTCATTTGAATTGTGGAGAAGGATCTAGATCATTAATCCAAGCCTAATTCCATTTCTAAATCCTAATCACTTTACCAAACCATATTTTTTGGATCCCAAGCCTAAATTTTGGGCCCCAAACCTAAACCATATTTAATCCATTTCCCTCCAAAACAAGAGGGGAGCTCTCTCATTTTTTCATTCTTCATTCTAAATTTTCACTCTTCTCTCTCTCACTATTCTCTCATTTTCTCTCCCACATTTTTCAAATTTACTAAGAGTTCCTCTTTGAAGATCACATAACCTAGCCTTAAGGTGTGTAGATCTTGGAACTAGACCTCCATCCATAGCTCCTTTGCACCATTTTGCTGGTTTAATTGGTGATTTAGATCTGGTTTGGGAATTATAAGTGCTTTTGAATCCAAAATTCTGCATCAAGACCCTTTGCTTGCATTTATTTTGCATGGAGTGTGAAGCTTAACAACGAATCTTCAAAGTTTTCCGCGAGATCTCTCATTTCCAGCTCAAACAACAATTACCAAAGCGTACCTCGGCTTTGTAGGTTGGTTTAATTCAGATCTAGCTCTGTTTTAGCTTATTTACATGCTTGTGCTTTAGATCCACCATGTGCTTGTGTATTTGCTTGTGTTGCTTGAATTGATTGTTGATTTGTAACCGGATCCGTGTGCTAATGTTCATGAGCTTAATGATGTTAATTAATGTGAATTAATTCATTTATTTCATGCATAATTGATTGCTGGCCTGTGGTGGAATTATTTGGATAAGCTAGTTGTGAGCTGATTTTCTACAAGAATTGTTGTTGTTTTAATAGCGTTAACCGGTTAACGCTTTGGTTAACCGGTTAACGCATCTATTTTCTATGCTGTTTTCTGCAGGTTTGACATGGTTAACCGGTTAACGCTTTGTTTAACCGGTTAACACTGAAGCAGAATGACTTTTTTGAGCTATTTTGAGCTTGTTTGATCCCCTTACATGTTTTAATTGCCATGGATCATTGTATGATCATTGAATATGATTGTTTTGGGTGATTTTCTTACTAGTTGATGCATGCCTTCATGTTCTCGACACGTAAATGCTTACATGCGCAATTGGGCATGTTGTATGATCTTTGTTAATGTAAGCTTTGAGCATGCCATTTCCATGAGTTTTGTTGATGAACATATGCTGGATTTTTGCTAACACTTGCAAGGGCTCATGGTAAGAGAAGTGTGGATGTTTATCCACATTTCAACTCTTCATCCTTTCTTTTTAAGTTGCTTTCTCTTTGTGTTTTGGATGTGCCTTATGCCATCACGTGATGCAACTCTTTTCTTCCCCCTTTAGGAGCAACTTATCTCCTTTAGAGTGTCGCTCCCGGGATTTTCATCCTAGTACAAACGCGAAAGTGGCGCGGAAAGGTTAGAGTCGCCAGCCAGACATTTTTATCCCAAAGGAATGGGAAAGGTAATGCTGCACAAACCTAAGGAAGAAGGAAAAGGACGAGGCCTTGCGAACCAAAGATCTGGGTCCGGGAGTCGGTTACGGATTGAGAAGGTATTAGCACCCCAATCCGTCCGCCGTACCTGACGGGATCCACGCTTGTTAATCTGTTTTCAAAGGGTGAGAAATAATATGCTGTTCAAAGGAAAGAATGACTATCTGGAATAAAATGGAAATGAGAAAAGAAATGGAATTAACAAATGGGAATAAAAGGGGGAAAATGTAGGGAAAATAAAGAATGTGCTCGAACGGGCCCTACCCCGCTGCCTACGTACCTCATCGGGATAATGAGGATCAGAGTCGACGTAGTTCGCCTAACTAAGGTGGGAACTATTTGTTTGTGTTTTCTATGCTGGAACTGTGTATGTCTATACTCAGGTGTTGCAGGCTCGTCTGGTACGAGTGCGTTTACCGTCTTGCATGCGAGACAAGTCGTCGCGAGTTCGCGTTGTGAGTGAATGAGATGAGAAGAGAAGTTCCCGCAGGATAGTCGCTTGTTATTTGTTTTTGTCTTTTATGAGAAAGTGTTTTGAATTTATTTGTTTTATGAAACAATCCCTTGATCAGACTTGTGCATCATGATAGACGAGCTTACACCACTCCAAGATGGAATGAATGCAAGTGCTTCATGGAATAAGGCTATACACAAAGGATCATTTCATTTATTTGTTACGTGTTTTTGGATTTTGTTTGAAGATGAGAAGAGAATGACTCAAGTTGCAAAAAGGAAAAATCTAATGGGGAACTAAGACACAACCCTAATTTTCGTTTATTTACAAATGAGGTCCTATGGTTAATGAGGTTTTCTAAGCCTAATGGAAAAACACCTAAAACTATTAGAATGCAAATTACTTCCTAAGGAAGATAAGTTGATTCTAAAGCCAAGGGAAGACCTAACAATATTAATCAACATACAAAGCATTAAAATTGAATATAAGAATAAAATTCTAGAAAAAACATTTAAAGGCATGAATTAAAATAGTCCTATTTATTTATTCTAATCCTAATTAAGATGAAACTTAAGCCTAAATTCCAAACTAAAATCCTACTTAGTATTTTCTTCTAAAAAACAACATCTAAACTAATCTAAATCATTATTAAATCCTAAGATTAAATCTACTTAAACTATCTTTTAATGAAACTTAATATCCTAGCCTAAACTAAATGGAAATTATATGTAACAAAGCCTAAAAGTTAATATCCTAAAAATAGTAAGAGTCCTGGAAAAATTATGGAATTTATTCTATATGATCCTAAAACTACCTAAAATATTGTGTCAAAAGGAATCCTAAAAATTCAGAATTTAACTAGGCCTAAAAATTGTTTATTTACACCTAAAAATTAACCTCTAATTTATAAGGATTTAGCCTCTAAAACCTAAGAAAAAACAATCTAAAAAATCCACAAAAATTAATCTAAGTACTATTATGAGTCCTCTAAACATGACCAAAAGAATGGGTGAAAAATCCTAATGGAAAAGGGAGAAATTAAATGAACAAAAATCATGTACAGCTACAGAAATTCAATAAAAACTAATTGCAAGAAAAATTCGAAATTAAATCAAAAATAGCCAAAATCCAGAAAGTAAAAATACCAAAAATTTCTAAATTGAATTATAGACCTACTTGATTTTTTGGGGAATTTTCTAATGGATTTTACTATATTTAATTAATTTATTTTAAAACTATATTAACTAAAAAAAATAAAATCTAAAGAAATGAAGTGGGGGGTTCATTAAGCATTTTTTTTAGTTGTTTCTTTTACTGGATTTTAGAAGGTAGGTGCTAATAGCAAAGGCACAAAGCCCAATTCGTAGGCTGAGGGGGGTGCTGGAATCATTTTTTTAGTTGTTTTTATGACTGGCTTAAAAAGAGGTGTAGAAAGCAATAATACGGGCCCAATTTTCGCAAGTTTCCAAAGAGGTGCAGGAAGAAGATTTTTATTTATATTATTTTTATGATGGGCTTAACATAGGTGCAGATAGCAAAAAAAATGAAGAAGAGCCTATCCTCTTATCTCTTGAAATCTTGAAAAACAAAAGATTACAAGGAAAAATTAAACAAATATTGAATTAAATTAATGATGATTATTGTCTTTTAATATGAAGAATCAATCACTTTTATTACCTATTATCTCTTAATATTCTCATAATCCTCCTATTTACTTACAATCAACGTTAACTTTTATACAAAGAAATAAACCTCTCCACAAAGAACCCTAAATTCCTTTCTCCGCCGCGGCGCATCCCCTTTCCTCGCAGCCTTCCGCCGCCGGGACTCTCGCAACCGACCTCCCCCCTTTTGAATTCATCATCATCACCACCTTCCTAAACCTAGACCTCAGATTCTAATTCTTCTTCATTCCTCCTTTCTTCTTCTGCTTCAATTGCTTTCTTCTTCGTTCTTCCGCCGCCGCACTCCTTGCTCTTCTTCTCCGTCCTCATCCCTCAACACCATACCCCTTTTCTTCTCTGCCTTCACAAACCCTTCTTCTTCCCAAGCCAAAACTCCCGCTTCAACTTAAAATAACACTATCGATCCAACTCTCAACCTAACATCCCCTAGCCAAATCCGAAAACGAAAACCTAATTCCTAAAATCACCACCGAAACTCACGATAGATTCATCAACACGCCGGAACATTGAACGTCGAGCTTAGAAACAACAATAATGGCTTCGTACCTTGGATTTCGTCGGTGAAACCACATATGGAGAGCTTGGTCTCGTTGAAGATGAAGCTTCGAACAAACACATATCGAACGCCGATGAATACCGCGAGACCACCCTTGAACGATGTGATGTTGCGATCTGGTATGATTCTTCCCCTGTTCTTAATCGCGGTTTCGAGTAGCTATTACTTCTGAATTTGTAATTTGAATTCTCGAATTCGTTGCAGGTTGTTGATGCAGTTGTTGAAGACAAAGAATCTGTGATACTGTGATGTTGATGAAAAAAACTCAGTGAAGGTGAAGATTATGAAGCGGGACGATGTACGGAAGGATGAAGATCGGTGATGGATGAGGATTGAAGAGTGTTGAAGCCTGGATTATTCACTATCAGAGGTTGATGCAAGTATATCAGAAGATGAAGAATTAATATTTGAGGCTTGTATGTTGAATTCGATGGAAGTTTGATGAAGGTTGAAGAAAAATGAATGGAGTATGAGAGAACAAAAAGTGGAGATTGAAGTATGGAAACTGACGCAAAAATATCAAAATGGTGAAGAATGGTGGAGTGATTTTTGGAACCCCTTGAGAAGTGGAGGATCTCGCTGCTTTATAGGAGATCAGAGGGAGCTTTTGTGAGGAATCTCAGGTGAAGTTTCTAGAAACCCTCTGTTACAAGTTGTTATGAAATCAGTTGAAGAGTTAGTTACTTTTTTTCTGTTATGATTTCAATTCACAGCTTCCAATTCTGTTAAGAAGTTTCTACTGGTTTTCCCTTGGTGAAATTCTGTTAGGTAAGTTTTTTAGGGTGGTTATTTGTCAGTTATGAACTTCCTAATTCTGTTTTTTTTTATTTTGGTACTCACTGAATCTGAGTTGTGGTCTTCTATTTTCTTTCTCTGAGTATCCATTAAACCCTTGCCTTGTTTCACCGTTGCACAATGCAGATGAAAGATCGAGATGGCCATCAATTGGAGTAATCTGAATCGTATCTAACAACCTGATAAATGGGATTATAAGATCCAGCAAATGTTGCCATCAACACTTGATTGATATTCAAAATCCCTCGAAAAGTCCTCTATAATTGCCATCCATGAGCTTCTTCAAAGTAATGCTCTCGCAACTCTGGATGGGAAGGAAAGTTTGCTACACGTTTGAACTTGTTCTACCTGTATTTGCGAAGTCCAAAGATGCAATTTGGGCCTGCGGATAAAGTCGGCAAGAAATATAACAGAGGCAGCCACAACAGAAGGCCAAAATTGTATACACTCAAAGTCAAGTAGGCTTAACTCAGTAAGATAGTTGCACAAATATTCAAACTGCGAAAGTGGAAGCATTTCAATTCTCAAATGTAATTGTGACAAACCTCTTTGAAAAGTGGTGACATTAGAACTTTGTAACTGACTCTGGGCTCTGAAATTTTTGTTGCGTTTTTCAATGAAAATATGTTGTCCATATTTATTTATTTTTTTGCTGCATCTTTGAATTGTCCCTTCTTTTACTTATTGAATTTGGTTATTGTACATGGGCATTAAAGAAATGTAATGGGATTGAGTTTTAGAAAGGAAAGAGAATAATTTTTATTTATTAGATAAGAAAGAAAGTCGAATTTTGAATAAGGCTTGGATCATTGGGTGTAAAAAATGGTAACGTCTTGAAAATGGTAATAAATGGATCATAAAAATGATTTGAAAATAGTATCGGTTTATTGAGTTTTTGGTTAAATGAACATGATTTAGTAACTTTGTCAAACAAATGGATTCAGGATCAAAAATGGATTAAAATGGTCAAATGGAAATGGAATTAGAAGTGAATAATGGGTTGATTTTAGAAAAGAAAATGGGCCTAAGAAGAAAAGATTTCCAAAAGGATCTTTGGGCTTGGATTAAAATGTGTGGAAGTTACTTAATGAATAGCGTAGGGAAATATAGAAAAGGATATGGGTTACAAAAATGAATATTGGCAATCCAACATGGACTTAAAGGAATGGTTTCAACCAAATTGAAAGAATGGAAAATGGCAAATGGCATGTATCTCAAATGGACATTGCGTATTTGAGTTCGAACTTGAAAGATGCCTTCCAAACAAACCAATAATTGTGCGTTCTCCTTTAACCTAAATTTAATCCTTCAACATAGCCCACTCTTAGGAACTTTGATGCCATAATAAACTCCACACAATCTTGAATTATTGCTCCATAAACAAATGGATCCAAACCACTCCTTAATACACTAGACCTCCCTTGGTGTAGTTCCCTTCAAACCAAGATCATGAACAAGAACTCCAAATTCCTTGAGATATTAAATGATGAAAAACACAACTTGAGACGTTGAGAAGAGCCAATGCTCTTATCTCAAGCGAATCTGATTGAACACCTCAGTAATGGGTTAGATGCACCAGTGGATATTCTCCACAAGTTCAATCCCTGATAGATATGGATAAGGTACGAAACCCGAGATTCAAAGGACCTGAATCACATGCCTTATAAAACCATGAAATGCACTATTATGATGTTAATGAACTAATGAGAAATGCAGATGAATGTGAAGCGATAAGCCAGCAGAGGGAATAAATATGAGGGCAAATTTTGAGGTATTACAGCTGCCCCTATTCAATCATCTGCAGACTTGAATGAATAATTGCAACGGCTTTTAGACGTTCAAAGTATGGAGTGATTGAATACTCGAATAAAACCTGAAAATTTGCACACTGAGGGCAACATAAATGCCATCTGCCCATTTATTTATTTATATATTTTTTGTTTTGACCTCTGAATAGGTAGCGGAGATAGAACCAAGTGGAAATATGCCGGGAAGAATGCCATCCTCGAATGACCACTCACACGGGATCCTCGGATCCAGTACTGAAACCCTTCTCGAATACAAATATAATGGTATACCGGCCGCAGGCGATAACCATCAACAACAAAGACTGACCTCGGACAGACTTTGCAAACGAGACAAACTGACCTCAGTCAATAAGCTCAAGAAGTGAACTACTATCCTCGAATAATAGCCACACAAAACAAACAAGACCAACCGCAGAAGGACTTGAAGAAAAGAAATGCCCTCCTAGAACGACAATCCAAAAGATCCTCGGATCTAACAAGAAACCATCCTTGAATGGAGACGCAAAGGTATACCAGCCTCGACTGATAACCAAACACAAAGCTGACCTCAGACAAACTTTGCAAAAGAGACAAACTGACCTCGATCAATAAGCTCAAAAAGTGATCTACTATCCTCGAATAATAGCCACACGAAACAAAAACAAGACCAACCGCAGAAGGACTTGAAGAAAAGAAATGCCATCCTCGAATGACAATCCAAGAGACCCTCGGATCTAACACGAAACCATCCTCGAATGGAGACGCAAAGGTATACCAGCCTCGACTGATAACCAAACACAAAGCTGACCTCAGACAGACTTTGCAAAAGAGACAAACTGACCTCGATCAATAAGCTCGAAAAGTGAACTACTATCCTCGAATAATAGCCACAAAAAACAACAACAAGACCAACCGCAGAAGGACTTGAAGAAAAGAAATGTCATCCTCGAATGACAAATCAAAAGATCCTCGGATCTAACACGAAACCATCCTCGAATGGAGACGCAAAGGTATACCATCCTCGAATGATAACCAAACACAAAGCTGACCTCAGACAGACTTTGCAAAAGAGACAAATTGACCTCGATCAATAAGCTCGAAAAAGTGAACTACTACCCTCGAATAATAGCCACACAAAACAAAAACAAGACCAACCACAGAAGGACTTGAAGAAAAGAATGCCATCCTCGAATGACAATCCAAAAGATCCTCGGATCTAACACAAAACCATCCTCAAATGGAGACGCAAAGGTATACCGGCCGCAGGCGGTAACCAAACACGAAGAAAATAGGACAAGATGGAACGAGATCGTTGTACATAAACGAGAGCCCAAGCAAACAAGACCGTTATACAAAACGGGAACCTGTGACGCGACTGTTGTACCAAACAAGACGCGGAATAAGTGACAAACATTGAATTGAAAAGACAAGGATGTCTGAGAAGTGATGTTGGTATCCTCTGTGCGGAGTACTTCAGGTTGAGAAGATGTTATATGTCGTGTGTAATATACCTCAAAACTGGCCCATGTTGGCATGCGTATGTTTGAATTTATGGCGTAATGCTCCATGATGATGGAAATGCTGCGCTTTGGAGGATGCAAATGATGATTATGCACATGCAAATGCAAAGAGATCTCCTGATAAGGAGACTGCAGGCATCCCAGATAGCTTGACTAGGGAGGAACTGATGGTCAATGCATTGATCTGGTTAATCCTTGTGAGGAAGAAACAACTCTGCGGGGGGAACTGTTAATAATTCACCAGCTCTGAACAGCCGCCATTGCCAAAAATAAATTGGACTTTGAGATTGGAGTGCCAAGACCCTGCTGGAGATGGACCTTTCTTGAACTCTGGTGGGGAAGTGAGGACCTCCTGACTTAATTGGGAACCAAAGGCATGATATCGCTAAGGAAGCAACTGCTGGGGAGGCAAAACACTCCTTATACTGCTGAGAATTGCCCCTGTCTGAAGGGAAACTTCTGCTTGGGGGTGACACCCACTCTCTGCTACCTTGCTGGGGGAAATTTCAACTTCCACATGGCTGGGGATGATTGGAAACACCCTTGTAGATACTTGTTTCTGTTCAAACAAAAGGGAATGCCCATCTTGGACAATAGTCGCCAGTTTTGTTAGCAACACCAATACTGTACCTGCATGATCACAATCGATAGTACCTGCAACATAGAGAGTTAGTTCGGGACCCGCTTGCCCCAGGCTCACATCATGAATCATTGTCTGGGCGTCTCGACACCCTTTCAGAGTTGTATTAAATGTTTTTACTCTCCTGCACGAGTTAGAAAGCATTCAAATGTTCATAACACAATGCAAGTTACCATTTGCTAGACATTTTCACAATCAATCAATGCTAGATGAGAAAAAGCGAAAACAAAGAAGCAAAACAATCAAATCGACAGAAGTTGAATTTTTATTGACTTGGAAAGGTGGCCCTGAATAGGCAATACAAAGGAAGCAGTTCCCTGGAATGAGGGAACAACTAAAAAGAAAAACAAACTATCTTATTGGCAATGTGAGAAGTGAATCTCATCAAGTCTCAACCCAGTTATGACTCGTATGTCTTCAAGACGCTCCGCTCGCTCTGCCTCTTGAGAAAAAAGTAAGTGAACTGATCTTCAACCCTTAGGATAGCCTCAACTGTAGGTAGGTCATGGATCTCGCAGATCGCAGTCGTTCGTGTTAATCCCTCTTTTGCGTGGATTGCCCTTTCAGGTTTTCAATCCACCGGGATACCCTTTTTTTCCTGAGTTGTCCGATGTGGCTTTTCAACTCAGCAGGTGTACATTTTTTTTCAAGATTTCCCTAACTTTTGCCCGAGTCTTTTATTATGTTTTTGGCTCGTCGGGATGCCCATTTTTTCCTGGATCTTTATTCTGTTTTTATCCAGCGGGTCCTTTTTACACGAAGTATTTTCTTACTGCGTCTGCATTGACAGGGAATGGGAAGTCTTCTCCGTCCATGGTTGTCAGCATTAAGGCTCCGCCTGAGAAAACCTTTTTAACCACGAACGGTCCTTCATAGTTGGGTGTCCACTTTCCCCTGTGATCGTTGAAAGGAGGAAGAATCCTTTTCAGCACTAAATCTCCTGGCGTGTACCTCTGTGGTCGCACCTTCTTGTCAAAAGCCTGCTTCATGCGTTGCTGATACAACTGTCCATGGCATACAGCTGCTATACGCTTCTCTTCAATGAGGCTCAATTGATTATATCTAGATCGGAGCCACTCAGCTTCATCTAGATTGATGTCCATCATCAACCTCAACGAGGGGATTTCCACTTCAATTGGTAGGACTGCCTCCATACCATACACCAATGAGAATGGAGTTGCCCCAATTGAAGTACGTACTGATGTTCTGTACCCATGCAATGCGAATGGTAACATTTCATGCCAGTCTTTGTACATCACAACCATCTTCTGCACAATCTTCTTGATGTTTTTATTAGCTGCCTCGACGGCGCCATTCATCTTCGGACGATATGGAGAAGAGTTGTGGTGTTCTATTTTGAAGTCTTGACACAAGTCAGCCATCATCTTGTTGTTGAGGTTAGAACCATTATCAGTAATGATCCTTTCAGGAAATCTATATCGGCAGATGATGCCCCGCTTAATAAATCGGGCGACCACTTGTTTAGTGACATTGGTGTAGGATGCCGCTTCAACCCACTTCGTGAAATAATCAATAGCGACTAGGATGAAGCGATGACCATTAGAAGCTGTTGGCTTAATCTTTCCAATCATATCGATGCCCCACATAGCGAACGGCCATGGTGAAGACATGACACTCAACGGATTCAGAGGCACATGGACCTTGTCGGCATAAATTTGACACTTATGGCATTTACGGGAGTACTTACAGCAATCAGATTCCATGGTAATCCAATAGTATCCCGATCTCAATAATTTCTTGGCCATGGCATGTCCTCCAGCATGGGTGTAAACACCCCAAATTTGCCCTCACCCATTCACACCATGGCTTGTGATCATTTTCATATGCATAAACTCAATCATAGCATCCCATATCACATTTTTGATTCACTGCATAGATTCTAAGTCATCTGCATCTAGGGTTTGTGATTTGAGCAATTCAAGAGCTTCTTGAGCCACTCCAAAGGTCATCAATCACTTCAAAGGGGTCCATGTATGTTTAAGTATCATATTATGCTCTCTCAAAGTCAAGAATGTCAAAAAATCACAAGAACTGGGAATGGCATGGAGGCAGAGCCAGGTTTGACTGCACAGTTGACCTAAAATTAGGGTTTTGGTTTCAGAGGCCATAACTCAAAATTTTTTGGTAATTCTTGTTTCTATTGGTCTCTATATGTTATAGGGAGTATGCATATCAATTTTCATGAAGAAATTCCATGGGGAAGTCATCTGATCAAGAGTTGACTTTTCAAGCAAGTCAGTGTAAAATCAGGGCATCTGAGGCCCCCAATGACCCAACCAAAGGGTGTTCTTCATCATTTTGATTGTATATGATCTTTATTTGATCATAGAAGATGTTGTAAGTTCACAAAATTGAAGGATTTCAAGTCTTTTGCAAAGTTGACTTTTTGGGAAAGTTTGACTTTTAATGAAATTGCCATTTTGGGAAACTTTTTCAACCCTTGCTTTTTGATTCAAAAATGCTTCAAATGAAAAAACTTTGGTCATGAAAGTTGTAGAATGGATCATTCCATTTTCAAAAAGTACAAGAACATGACCTAATTCATTTTGAATCAAAAGTTATGGTTTGTCAAAGTTGGCTAAAATCACAAAATTTCAAAGTTACCACCAAAGAGGCAAAGTTGCAAATTCACTTCTCAAGGCAAATTAAGTTATCAAATGGACTTCTAAACTTCACGACATGATCATACAAGCCCTAAAAGTCAGATTGCACCAAGAAATCTCTCATTTTCATGGCTTATGGAGCAAGATATCTCATAAGAAACAAAAGTGAACCAACTTGCAAAACTCATCATAAGTTACAATCCACTTGCTTGCTGACTTGCTGATCAATCCTAGGGTTCTCCCCTCATCATGCTGCGCAGGACACACCTTTTGTCCTTGGCTAGAAAGTAGCCCATGCTTCTCTTACACAACTTTGACATTTTGGCAACTTGAGCCATACCTATCACAAAAGCACACATCACTTCTTCTGACCAATCACAATTGTTTATGCAAATCAAAAGCAAGCCAAAGCATACAAAACACAAGCCTGAAGCACTCTCAAACACATCATTCTCATTTTCACACCATCTTGCAAGAGCATTCGAAACATATCACACAAGCCTGAAACTCATAAACTAACTTCACAAATCAACTCAACACACTTCCCTGATCACAAAGCACCCCTCACCATGGCCTGAAACTCAAAGAATCAAAAACACGATCACCACTTGCCATTGAACATAACTTCTGCCATCTCTCAAACCATCCATTCTAAACTTCAAACAAGCATTGCAAGCTTCTTAGGAGGATCATTGGAGTGGATTTGAGCCAAAGAAACAGCCAGAAAGCTCCTGAATCGAAAGCTTCAGTTCAGGTAGTCATCTCAAAACTTTTTTCCAGAAACATGTTTTTAAGTTCTTAAAAGCTTCTATGCACTCCCCTGATCATGAATATGTGTTTACTTTTGAAAATGGTTGAGAAACCAGCATGTATGAACTGTCTGAAATTTTTTGCCCTAAGGATGTTTTGATTCGATTTGGCTGATTAATGAATGAAAAATGATGTTTGATTGAGGGGTTTGATTCGTTTTTGGATGGGGATGAGTTCTGGGCAGTTAGATTTTGTTTTCATTGCGTGTAGAGGGAGATAGCAATTTCACCTTACCAGAGAAGATGACCGGAACCACTGTTCCGGTCATCTGAAAGTAATTAGGGCTGGATTAGGGTTTAATCTTTAATTAGCTAAATTTGAATATAGGCCGTCCAGATGCGCGCCAGGTCCACTCCCGCGCGTGTGAATTTGAATCTGGGCCCTTAGATGCGCATACTTTCTCATTTTCAGATTAAATCCATTTTTATTTTGCATTTTATTTCATTTCTTTTCTCCAATTTATTTAAAATAGCAAAACAATTTTAAAAATTCTGAAAATTTTTGTACAAACTTTTATGAATTTTCAGAAACCAAAAACATTTTTATTTTTATTTTTTGCATTAAAAAATATTTTTAAATCATTTAAAAGTTTATTTTTAATTAATTAATGAGAATTAATTAATTAAAAATACTTTTAGGTATTTAAAAATCACCAAAAAATTCATGAAATATTTAAAATCATTTAGAAACATTGTCCAACCCTCAAACCAAATTTCTTTTTTGATCTTTATGCATTTTGACAATTTTCCTTGGAATTAATTCAATTTCAAAGCATTATTTTGATCCAATGCTCAAAAATTAATTTCTGCCTAACCATTGAGAGTTGGACTTTGATTCTTTTTGCATTATGTCTTGCATATCATGTAGTTTGTAGGATTAAATTGGCATGATTTGATCTTGCATTTTCAATTTGTTTGACATTTTTCTTGTTAAGGTACCCTAAAACCCTAGAAATCTTAGGAAATTCATAACTTTCACTAGGTTAAGAATTGGATCCCCTCCTTTGGGCAGTGAGTTTGTGTGGGTTTAGGGTTCTTTTGAATGCATTTTCAATTTTTTATCTTGATGTTTGCTTCTGGTTTTGGTTTTTGTTTGATGCATTGATCATAAACCCTAATTTGGGCTTCCTTTTGCATTCATCTTGCATTTGCTTGCATACCATGACTTGCCATTGCATTTTGTGCATCCATTTGATTCATTTGACATCTTAAGACATATTAGAATCATGTTTGATCATTGCATCTTGTATTTGCCATGTTGTATGCCATTTGCACTTCATAACCTTTCATGTATGATCATGGTTCTTAACTTGCTTCATTTGCATCCATAAGTTTGTATGATCATCCCCATGCTTTGTTTCATGTTTGCATCATCTCATAGCATCATTATCATCTCATATATGCTTCTGGTTTTAGTTTGCATCATGCCATTCCATCTCATTTTGCATTGCATTGCATTTCTTTCACTAACTTTTCAGGTGGTAAGTTACTTTGAGAAGTGAATTTGCCTTCACTTCTCACAACTTCTTTTCATCTCTCTTATGCATCCTTGCTGCATTTTGTTATGTGTTTGAGATTGAGCTTGCTCTTTCTTCTTCATCTTACTTTCTTTCTTCAAGTGACTTGTCTTCTTAAATGAAGCAAGTTACTTTGCTCCTCTTGCTCCTTTCATCTGCTTCCTGGTGGTTCCTCTGAAGATGTCTCTTGTAAACCTCACAAACCTTAGGAACAACCAAGCATGACAATAATTAGGGTTTTGATTAGTCCCCCATTTAGATTTTACCTTTGTGTCTCATTGAGTCTTCTCTTCTCACCTCATAATCAGGGACTAAACCCTAAAGGCTTTAAGGCTTTGTGATTAAGCTTATGCCTGCATCCTTCTATTAGGATGGAGTGTATAACTTTAATCCTAAGTGTTAAACCATTAATATGTTTAAATCCTTTAATCAATTCATCTTAATAATCATCAAGACATCAAGCTTGTAACTTGGGCCTTGCATTAGGGTTCTAATTCTTCCTTAATTGGTTAAGAAGGACTAACCCTAGTGTTAATGGACAAGTCCCCCTCAAGTTGTCTTACAAACCCTAAAACTCATTTCTTCATCTTATCATTAACTAAAATCCACTTAATAAAGGCTTTGTTTTGTCATGAGGTTAATCCCTAATCATGGATTAAGTTGAGGAGCCTTCCTCAGCTTAAACATTCTCATCTATTATCCTTCTATTAGGATGGTGTAATGAGTCTGTTTAATCCCTGATTATGGCTTAATCTCATTACTTAACACTAAACAAAAACAACAAAAACATCTAAATAATCACAAGTAGGTTAATGATCTTAATCCTACTTCATGGTGATTAAGTGTGAGATGCTGACTTCACACTTGAGGTATTCTCATTACCCCTAATCAGAGGGATGATGTGATGAGTTTACTAAACCCTTTGGTTTAGGCATAAGCTCATTAACTTATGACAAACATTCGAAAGCAATAAAAGACTGAAAACACAAAAACAAACAATAATCGTCTCCTCCGGGATTCTTTTCTCATCTCATTCACTCATAAACGAGAACTTGCTTCTTCCGTCTAATGCAAGACAGTTTGCACCTGAGCCAGACAGGTCATACACTTGAGCATAGACAAGCAAGTAGTTCATCAGTCAATTCACCTTTCAGTCTCTTTGGGTCGAACTACGGTGTTCTGACTTCCTCATTGCACGAGAGGATACGTAGGCATAACTTAACAGTTATCGAACAAAAGTCTCTGTATATTCCCCCTCTTTCTAGCTTTATTCTTTTAGCCTCATGTCTTGAGCATTTCATTCCTGTCCTTACACTGACACTTTCATATTACACTTCATTTATTTTACACTGACACCTGTACATCCTTCTCCCACTCTTTTATACACAGATTGCACTGACACTACCCCCTTTAAAACACAAATCTTTTAAGCGTGGATCCCGTCGAGTACGGCGGACAATCTGGGTGCTAATACCTTCCCAGGTTGTAACCAACCCCCTTTCTCAGTCTCTCTGGTTCGCAACCGTCTTATCCATATCTTTCTAGGTCTATGCAGCATTGCCTTTCCTCCGGGATAAAAATGCCTAGCTGGCGACTCTATTCATTTCCCTGTGAGTTCACTCCTGTGTGTTCTCACATCCTCCTCTCGCCGACCATTCGCGTCTGTACCTTTATTTGGGCCATTCCCATTTATCGGGAGTGACAACTTGGCGACTCTGCTGGGGATGCCTTATACTGTAACCAAGGCTTCTGGTTCTTTTTGTGGGTTCCTCCTAGCGCTTGTTTGATTTGTGTTTATTGGGGTGTTATGTGCTATCTGTGTTGTATATTTATTTTGTTTATTGACTTATGTACAGTTGTTTTATTGCTTTCTTTATAGCTTTACATATATCATACTGTCATACTGTTCTGGCTGGATCTGGTTTTGTTGCTTTGGTGGGTGGGGGTTCTATTGAGAGTTGAGGTCCTATACCTGGGACCTGAGTGACACCTAGGATAGAGTGGTTCATGTTCTTTCCCATTCCATTTCGGTCTGGTGCGGGAATATGAAACACGGTTCAGATATGGGTTTCTTCTTGAGAACTCTGTGCTACAGATTTCCTGTAGTGCTAGGGCTATCTGGGAAGCCTGCTAAGTCTGGATGACCTTTATTATGACCTGCAGAAACTGAGGTGAATTAGAGGAGGATCTTTTATGGTTATTGTAAACACTGTACCTCCGGGTTAGAAGTGTTTACACTTCTCATAACTGATCCAAGTCTGAGGATCCTTGTTTTAGAACATCACCTGTAAGGGGGGTTGGGTTGTTTACAGGTTTGCAGGTACCCTTGACCTCAAAATACCTTGATACTTTGTTTTGATTAAGAGTACTCCATTTTGGGACAGTTCTTGTGATTTAAACCCTGGACATGTGACTCTTTATTTGAGTCCCCCACCTTGGTTACTGGACTTATGAACCTCCATCTGGACTTCTTAGACATACATGGACCTATATTAAGGCAGTTAATCAGATCCAGCTTGATCACAAACCCTTGCATATCATTTGCATACATCATCATTGCATCATTTGATATTTGCTTATTTGTTTTTCAGGGTATCCATACTGTATTTTGGCTTGGTTTTGACCCCTTCATCTGCATAGACCTATCCTCACTAGTATCTACTTCAACTATTCCTCATCAGCTACCTGCTTCAGTCATCTGCATCACCAGTCTCAGCCTGTCAGTGGCCCATCTTCTAGTATCAGTCATCATCATCAGCATCTATTCTTCAGCAACATGGCACCTAAGAAGAGCAACATCTCCTATCATTTCTTTGAGCCTGAGCTAGCTGGCATCAGGAAGATTCAGACCCTGATTACTCCAGACCATATACCACTATTCAGAGAACATTATGGAGGAATCCTCGATGTGGTTATGGATTTGGACCCTTCACAGAGGAGCTTGATTCATACTTGCCTGCAGTTCTATGATCCCCCTCTGAGGTGCTTCACCTTCCAGAATTTTCAGTTGGGACCCTTGTTGGAAGAGTATTCATCACTGATTGGTGTACTTATCAGGGGTGGAGTCCCCTTCAACCCTGAAATGGCTTTTCCTAGTAATGAAGAGGTGGCAAAGGCATTGTATCTGGAACCAGTTCTGATTGAGCAAAACATGACAGCAAAGGCTGGAATCTCTGGTTTACACTTGGATTTCTTGACCTCTCAGGCTACCCTGAAGGCCTCCTTGGGAGAATGGAAGGCAGTCTGTGCATTATTAGCCCTTAGCATATATGGGGTTATATTATTTGCAGATGAGCCTAAGTTTATTAGCAAGAATGCAATCCATCTTTTCATTCTGAGGAACCCAGTGCCCACCTTACTGGGAGATTTCTACTACTCTGTTCACCAAAGGAATGAAAAGCAAAGGGGAAGGCTGGTAAGATGCTGTGCTCCCCTATTCCATACCTGGCTGCTCAAACACCTGCCTAATACTGATGCATTCTTGAATCCTCACCAACATAGGAATTGGGCTAGAAGACTTGTTGCTTTGACCTCAGATGACATCAGGTGGTGCACCCAGAGCACCAAGGGCAGGGACATCATTACTAGTTGTGGGCAGTTCCCCAATGTACCTCTGATAGGAGTGAAGGGTTGCATTAACTACAACCCTCTTCTATTCAAAAGACAGCTGGGTTATGCATTGGTCCACCCTCCTAGAGTACAAGATCTAGCTGAGACCCTTTATTGTGAGATCAAGCCTAATCTGGCTATTGTCAGGCAAGCATCCTGGGCTTGGGACAATGTACAGACTAAAGGGGTAACTATTCTTGGGAGATGCAAAAACGTGGCCTCAGCTCAGTGCTATGAGTGGTCTCATGCTAGGGCTCAAATTTCTGGGATGCCCTTCACCATTGAAGATGTGCCTGGGCCTTCCACAGCACCACCTCCAGCAACTGTCAGCCTGGAAGAGTTTGAGAAGCTCAAAGAGAGAAATGAGAATTTGTCTGAAGCCTTGAAGATAACCCTCTGGGAGAGGAGTGATGGTCATCTGGATATTGAGAGGTTAGAAAAGCTAAAGGTGGAGCATCTAGCCAGGATTGAAAAGTCAGAAGACTACATCAAGAAGTCAAGGGCTGGAGAACAGATTTTGAAGAATGCCTGCAAAGAGGCCCAGTTCCAGAGAGCTAGGACTGATCTTTATCTGAAGGAGAGCCAAGCTAGGTGGGTCAGGATCACTGAAGCTCGCACTCAGGAGGATAAAAGAACTCAGGATAAGATTGAGCAGTTGGAGGCTAATGCAAAGGAGCAACAGGAAGCCCTATTAGCAGCCCAGAGGGAGATCTCAAAGTTGAAACTCAGAGCTGGTGTGAAGAGGTCAAAAGACCAGGGCAGACACAAGAAGCTAACTGCAGCTATTGCCACCAGGAATCTTCTCATCAGGAATCTCACAGAGCATCCAGCTAATCCTGTGACTGAAGCACTCTTGAAGGAGATCCAGGAGGATGAGTTTGGTCTTGGTGTATGACTTTTGCTTGTTGTTGCTTTCATTTCATGTACTTTTCTTTTTCTTATGTTGTATTTTTGACCCCTCAGAGGGCATGTATTGTAAAAAGCAAACTATGTATCTTTCACTTTTTGTAATATATTCATTGGTTTGTTTCATTTGATTCTCCCTCTCCTAAGCAACATCAACAGCATCTCCCCCGGGGTCTGGAAAGGTCAAAACCAAATGCCAAGCCGGATACCTTGGAAACAAATAAGCATACTGCATTGCATACTAACTTTTGTTTTGTTTTGTAGGTTTTTGTTTTTTTGTTACTAACTCTGTTGTGATCTCAGGAACTATTGCTCGACGTCGGGTGTTCCCACTCAATCGTCCACACAGATATCCCACCCGCAACAACCTTTCGAGTATACAAATGGACCAAGTACAGCAGGACCTTACAGAGGTCAGGACTCAAATGGCCAACGAGAGACTGGAAATGAGAAATCAGATGACCCAGTTTATGGAGGTGATGAATGGATTGACACAGAGCCAAGAGAGATTAAGAGCACTAGTAGAAAGGCAGACCCAGGAGGAACCCCATCTAGGGACTGGGGGGACAAGCAATAATGAGAGGGTTCAGCCTCATGTTAATCCTCCAGTCTATGGACCCCAACTTCATCCAGAGATCAACATCCCTGCTAATGTGCAAGGGAATGCCACTGCAGGCAGAATATTGCAAGAAGACCCCCAGGAAGATCAGTTCACAGTGATGGGAGCTGGGGATGAGGCCTATGACAGGAGGCTAGATGATATTGCTGAGAAATTGAGATCTCTGGAGTCTCAGAATTCCTTGGGCTTTGATGTTATGGACATGGGTTTAGTGGACGGGGTCAGGATTCCCCACAAGTTTAAACCTCCATGCTTTGAGAAGTACAACGGAACTTCCTGTCCCCGAATCCATTTACAATCCTTTCTGGGGAGGCTGAAGGCATATACCATGGACGAAAAGCTATGGATGTTTTATTTTGAAGATAGCTTAACAGGAGCTTCAAGAGAATGGTACTCTCACCTGACTAGAGCAACCATCGGGTGCTAGAAGGACCTGGCTGTGGCCTTTATCAGACAATACTAGTACAACTTGGATATGGCTCCCAACAGGACCCTCCTGATGGGAATGTCTCAATCATCCAGGGAAAGCTTCCGGGAGTACGCTCAGAGGTGGAGACAGCTTGCTGCTGCTGTCCAACCACCCATGTCAGAGAGGGAGATGGCTGATAGGTTTATGAACACCCTCCAAGGGACATACATTGACAGGCTAGCTGCCTTTTCTTCCACTAGCTTTGCTGACGTGGTCATAGCCGGGGAAATAATTGAGAGCCTATTAAAGATGGGCAAGATTTCTAACAACGGTGCGAGCTCATCCGGCAACTCCAGAAAACCTTTTGTAGGTCCAAGAAGAACTGGTGAGACCAATGCTATTCAGTCCAGCAGGGGCAGATCACAATATGTTCATAGGTCAGTGGCAGCAGTCACCATTCCCTCTCCACTTCCTCAGCAACCAGCATACCAACCACAGCAACAACCTCATTACTAGCAACAAACTCAGTATCCTCCTCAGAGAAATTACAACAACACCAACAACAATAATCAGCAAAGACCGTATCAACAGAGACCATCTCAGGCCAATAGGGTGATCGATCCGATCCCTATGCCTTATGCCACATTATTTCCACAACTCCTGAAACTCAACCTGGTTGAGCTAAGGACATTGGCGCCTCCAGATCCTGCCAGTCTGCCCAGAAATTACGACGCCAATGCCAGATGCGCTTTTCACTCAAATGCACCTGGCCACAGTACAGTGAAGTGCAGAGCTTTGCACATGAAAGTACAGGACCTAGTGGATTCCAAGGCCCTAAACTTTTCACCCCCACCAAATGTTAACAAGAACCCTATGCCCAACCACGGTGGACCGAGAATCAATGCTATTGAAGAAGATAAGCCGTCTTACTTGATAACCAGTGTGGGCCAGATTCGGACACCCCTGGTAGAGATTAAAGCTCAACTCCTTGAATGTCAAATGTTCCTGGGATGTGAGCTAGGGTGTGCTTATTGCAACATTTCAGTGAATGGGTGTGATAACTTGAGAGAAGGCATAAATGGTCTCATCCAAAGCGGCCTGCTTCAAATCACAACATCAATACCTACCAATCCAGCAATCTCCTTAACAACAGCTCCCGAGTCTTCTACAACTGCAACAACCATTGTTCCAAACAACTCTTCGGTTTCATCAACAAATGCTTCATCTGTTACTTCAACGAACCAAATATCAACAAACATCTCCTCTACAACTTCAGCACCCCTTCATTCAGAATCTCCTACAACAGTATCCATCCAGTCAACAGTGTCTCCTACAATACCAACAGCAAACAATGAAAGTATCTCAACGGTTACAATTTATTATGATCCTGCGAATGACTCTGCCTACAACTCACAGAATGCCGCTCCTGTCAGAGCACCAGTTACTATCTACTATGATCCACATACTATTGCAACACCTTCCTCTGCTGCAGTCAGCCCGGTTACCATCACGGTACCTGGGCCCGTTCCTTATGAAAGCAGTAATGCCATCCCTTGGCATTACGGCTCCGATCTATACTGCGAAGGACAGAAAATCATTTTTGAATCATCAACTTCTTCACCACAAATAGACAATGTGGGGGGAGGCGGAGGCTTCACTCGAAGCGGACGTCTCTTTGCCCCGCAAATTCCAAGACCCATTGCTGAAGCAGAAGCTGCTGCCAAGGCAAAAGGGAAGAGCATGGTGCAAGAAGAACAAGTAGTTAAAGAAGCTTTTGAAAACCCCTTTCGATCAAGAGGTTGATGAATTCATGAGAATCATCAAGAAAAGTGATTACAAGATAGTGGACCAGCTTCACCAGACACCTTCCAAGATCTCCATTTTATCATTGCTTATATGCTCCGAGGCTCATCGGAACGCACTATTAAAAGTCTTGCACGCAGCTTATGTGCCAGAGGAGATTACCGTCAATCAGTTGGAAGCTGTGGTTGGAAATGTTAATGCTAGTAATGGACTAGGATTTACCAACACTGATTTGACTACGGAAGGTCGCAATCATAACAAGGCTTTGCACATTACCATGGAGTGTAAGGGTGCAGTTCTTTCCCATGTGCTGGTAGACACAGGGTCATCCCTCAATGTCCTGCCTAAGAAAGCCCTTGTGAAGCTGGAGTATGAAGGATTGGCATAACGTCCCAGCAACTTAGTAGTGAGAGCCTTTGACGGTTCTAAGAGATCAGTTCTGGGAGAAATTGAGTTGCCTATAACGATTGGCCCACAGACTTTTAAAACGACCTTCTTCGTGATGGATATACAGCCTGCCTACAGCTGTCTATTGGGTAGGCCATGGATACACGCCGTTGGCGCCGTGACCTCAACCCTTCACCAGAAGTTAAAATTCGAGTGGGAGGGCCAAGTCGTTACTATTTGTGGAGAGGAAGATATTTTTGTTAGCCATCTGGCTACATACAAATATATTGAGATGGATGGGGAGATCCACGAGACCATGAGTCAGGGATTTGAGGCCCTGAATATTAACGAAGCATCTGCTGTACTTGGGACTTCCATGACATCCTACAAGCAAGCCAGAAGGGTTGTTGAGGAGGGGAATACTCAAGGCTGGGGCAAACTGTTGCCTGTGGAGAAGAAAGAGGACAGATTTGGGTTGGGTTACAAACCAACTCAGCAAGATCAACCAGAGGCTACTAAGAAGCACAGTTTTGTTAGTGGGGGGATGCTTACCCCTGATGCTGTAAACAACTTGGAAGATGAGTCGGAAGATGAACGCAACCTGGAGAGCTGGATACGTTCAAGGATCCCGGGGAGCCGTATCTCAAACTGGTCTTCCCAGGAAATTATAAGGGTTACTCCTGCAGAGTAATTATTATTTCCTGTATATTTTAAGCATGCATCAAGTCTTGCATCTTGCCCAAGATGACAAGACTGATTTTGTAATCGGGCCATCTGTAATTTTGTGCAAAACAGATCAATTAATGATAATCAGACTTCTTTTGCAAATGAGTCTTTTTCTTTTCCGCTCACTGTTTTTTCCATTTTTCTTTTTGTACAAAAATAAAATGGCAATGTTTTCAAAATGACAACTTCATTTCACTTTTTCTAAACACGATTAAAATCAATCACTAAAATGAACAATCTAAACCCTTGCAGAGAGTGCCTTCCAGACCGCACCGACAACAGCACAGCTATGGCTTCGTATGACTTTGACGATCCAATCAATCAAGCCGATGAAGGGGTTGAAGAAGATTATGAGGTTCCTGGAGAGCTAGCCAGGTTGTTAAGACAAAAGGAGAAGGTTATTACTCCTCATCAGGAGGAGATTGAAACGATTAATCTTGGTACAGTTGAAGATGTGAAAGAGGTTAAGATCGGGGCCTGTCTACAAGACTCAGTGAAGAGACAACTGATTGACCTGCTTCAGGAATATGCGGATGTGTTTGCTTGGTCTTATCAAGACATGCCAGGGTTGGACACCGATATCGTCATGCACAATCTGCCTTTAAAAGAAGATTGCCCACCGGTTAAACAAAAACTGCGCCGTACTCGCCCAGACATGGCAATGAAGATCAAAGAAGAGGTACAAAAACAGTGGGACGCTGGGTTCCTTGCTGTAACTAGCTATCCACCGTGGGTTGCTAATATAGTACCTGTGCCTAAGAAAGACGGCAAAGTGAGGATGTGTGTTGACTACCGGGACCTGAACAGAGCCAGCCCGAAAGATGATTTCCCATTACCTCACATTGATGTATTGGTCGATAATACGGCTCAGTTCTCGGTGTTCTCCTTCATGGACGGATTTTCAGGATACAATCAGATCAAGATGTCACCTGAAGACATGGAGAAGACAACCTTCATCACACCCTGGGGCACGTTCTGTTACAAGGTGATGCCATTCGGATTGAAGAATGCTGGTGCAACATATCAACGGGCTATGGTAACATTATTCCACGATATGATCCATAAAGAAATCGAGTGTTATGTGGATGACATGATTGCCAAGTCCCTCACAGAAGAAGACCACTTGGTAAATCTGCTGAAACTATTCAAGCGTCTGAGGAAGTACCAACTAAAGGTGAACCCCAACAAGTGCACATTTGGGGTGCGATCTGGTAAGCTGCTGGGATTCATTGTAAGCGAGAAAGGGATTGAGGTTGACCCTGATAAAGTCAAAGCCATTCAAGAAATGCCTGCACCGAATTCTGAAAAAGAAGTTCGAGGGTTTCTAGGAAGATTGAACTACATCTCAAGGTTCATATCTCACCTTACAGCAACCTGTGAACCCTTGTTCAAGCTGTTAAGAAAAGAACAGACAGTCAGGTGGAATGAAGACTGCCAGAGGGCTTTTGACAAGATCAAAGAATACCTGCAAGAACCACCAATCCTTATGCCTCCAGTTGAAGGAAGACCTCTGATAATGTACTTGACAGTATTAGAAGAGTCAATGGGGTGTGTGCTGGGCCAGCATGACGAGTCTGGTCGAAAAGAGTATGCAATATACTACCTGAGCAAAAAGTTTACCGACTGTGAACAACGTTATTCACTGCTCGAGAAAACTTGCTGTGCTTTAGCGTGGGCTTCTCGCCGACTGAGACAGTATATGTTGACCCACACTACTTTATTAATATCCAAAATGGACCTAGTTAAGTACATTTTCTAGAAGCCAGCTCTTACCGGACGGGTTGCAAGATGGCAAATGATCCTCACAGAATATGACATCCAGTACACATCTCAGAAAGCCATCAAAGGCATTGTATTGTCTGAATATCTTGCTGAGCAACCTATTTATGATTACCAGCCTATGAGATTTGACTTCCCTGATGAAGACATCATGTTCATAAAAGCGAAAGATCACGAAGAGCCTGTTCACACTAAAGGGCCTGACCCGGAAGAAGAATGGACTATGATGTTTGATGGGGCTGTTAATATGAATGGTCGTGGTGTTGGTGCAGTACTCATTACACCTAAGGGAGTTCACCTGCCTTTCTCGGCGAAACTCACCTTTAACTGCACTAACAACGAAGCTGAATACGAAGCTTGCATTATGGGTCTTGAAGAAGACATTGACCTCAGGATCAAAACATTAACTGTATTCGGAGATTCAGCTCTGGTAGTTAATCAAACCAACGACAAATGGTACACCCACCAGGATCATCTGATACCTTACAGGGATTATACAAGGAGGTTATTGACTTTCTTTACAACGGTCAAGCTTGAGTATATCCCTCGAGACGAGAATCAATTTGCAGATGCTCTGGCTACCATTTCATCAATGATCAAAGTTCAAGCTGCCAACTTTGTACCTCAGATTTCAGTGTCCAGACTTGATAGACCAGCATATGTATTTGCAGCAGACGTTGTCAAAGATGATAAGCCTTGGTTCCATGACATTAAGTGCTTCTTGAAGGATCAAACATACCCACCTGGGGCATCTTCCAATGAAAAGAAGACTTTAAGAAGGCTTGCTGGTAGTTTCTTCCTGAACACTGATAGTTCCCTGTACAAAAGAAACTTTGATATGGTACTCCTCAGATGCGTTGATAGAACAGAAGCAGGCTTGTTGATGCACGAGGTGCACGAAGGATCCTTTGGTACCCACGCAGGAGGGCATGCCATGGCTAAAAAGTTGTTAAGATCAGGCTATTACTGGATCACTATGGATGCCGACTGTTGTGCCTATGCCAGGAAATGCCATAAATGCCAGATTTATGCGGATAAGGTGCATGTGCCTCCCAATCCTCTGAATGTGATGTCTTCACCCTGGCCCTTTGCTATGTGGGGAATTGATATGATTGGCAAGATTGAGCCGACTGCTTCGAATGGCCACAGATTCATCTTGGTTGCCATTGACTATTTCACCAAGTGGGTCGAGGCAGCTTCCTACGCCAACGTTACAAAGCAAGTGGTAGCCAGATTTCTGAAGAGAGATATCATCTGTCGATACGGAGTTCCCGAGCGAATCATTACTGATAATGGTTCCAACTTAAACAACAAAATGATGGCAGAGCTATGCCGGGACTTCAAGATCCAACACCACAATTCTTCCCCTTACAGGCCAAAGATAAATGGCGCTGTTGAAGCGGCTAACAAGAATATCAAGAAGATTGTGCAGTAGATGGTAGTCACCCACAAAGACTGGCATGAAATGCTACCATTTGCCTTGCATGGGTACCGCACGTCAATCAGAACATCCACTGGGGCAACGCCTTATCAGCTTGTGTATGGTATGGAGGCAGTCCTGCCTGTTGAAGTTGAATTACCCTCCCTGCGGGTACTGATGGATGTTAAGCTAAGCGAAGCAGAATGGGTCCGATCCCGATACGAGCAACTGAGTCTGATTGAAGAGAAAAGATTGGCTGCAATCTGTCATGGGCAGCTATATCAGAAAAGAATGAAAAAAGCCTTCGATCAGAAAGTCAGGCTCCGAGAGTACCAAGTGGGAGATCTTGTGCTGAAGAGAATCCTCCCTCCTCATACAGACCACAGGGGCAAATGGACTCCAAACTATGAAGGACCATTCATGGTAAAGAAAGTTTTCTCTGGTGGAGCACTGATGCTCAGCACCATGGATGGTGAAGACTTCCCGTCCCCTGTGAATTCAGATGCAGTTAAAAAATACTTCGCATAAAAATGACCCGCTGTACATAAAAACAGAATGTAAGTCCAGGCAAAATAGGGCATCCCGGCGAGTCAAAAACAGAATAAAAGACTCGGGCAAAAATAAGGGAAAATAAGCAAAAATATACACCCGCTGAGTTGAAAAGCCGCATTGGACAACTCAGGCAAAAAAGGGTATCCCGATGGATTGAAAACCCGAAAGGGCGATCCATGCAAAATAAGGGGATAAGCGAACAACTGCATTCTGAATTCGTCTGTATCACTTACAACTTGGTTAGCTTCGAAAGGATCAAGCCTCTTTCAGAATCAGCCTTCTTCAGAAAGCAAGACGAGAAGAATGTCAAATGTCATACGAGTCACAGCCAAGGGAAGCTCCTTGAAGCATCGTCAACATTGCCAACATTTTGCTTCTCAATTTGTAACAATCTCCTCATTTTAGGGGATCTGTTTCTCTGACTGTATCTCACCAATTCAGGGCGTATAAATCAATAAAATCAGAGTTTCAGTCATGTTTTGTCTCGTACATTTTATTTTCATTTGCAAAGAATGTCTGATATCTTTAAAATACTGATTGCATGAATACAGATACTTATCCTCAAAAATAAAAACTACGTGCTTGCAGGAAATATACTCACTCTCGGGAGTGTCTAACTCCTATGACGGAATCCGGTAAGGGATACCTCGGGATCACTTGTGCATTTCTCTGTCTTTTCAGAATTGCAGGTACTCAAAGAGCGACATGGGGCATGTAAGCTTCATCCCAGCAAGCTGGTAAATCAACACTCACTCAGTCTTAGCACTCAAAGTGTTTTCTCCCCAGCTGAGTTACCACTTGTCGCTTCGCTCAACCGAGGTGCCGATCATTCTTCCTCCTCAGCCAAATATGAAAGCCAGGGAACCATCTCCCCACAGAGTTTCAACCTCTATCCAGAAGAGCAGCACGCGAAGGAATCACAACAGAGTGACGAAAGCTTCTACAAACCCCAGCTGGGTCCCTCATTATCAAGAATAGGTCTATCAGTGACCTATTTCCCCAAGCAGAGTCATATATACAAGATCTACCAATGATCTTATCCCCAGCTGGGACGTCCATTTCAAACAGATCGACCAGAGATCTTCACATAAACAGGATCCGAATCCCGGATTGGTATCTTTGCATAATCATAGCATTCGCATTATATTCACCCCACGAAGCGTAGCATTCCGTCTAAAACGGAGCATTACGGCAAAAATCAAACATGTTGCATAATCTTAAGTCATGGTCTGAATCAAACACTTGTGAATAATGATAATCCATCAGCAATATACGGAATGCTCCCCAGATTCCCCAGCAAAGAGCTAAAGCAGTTGCCTTACACTCACAACATCAGTACATACCCATTGTGACACCCGTCCGTGTCACATCCCCAGCAGAAAGCCAAAGTATCCCCTTTTCACTCACAGACATACATACACACTTTCTTGACACTCGTCCGTGTCACCTTCCCCAACATAATTACTTAAACACTTTGTATATCAGATACATGTTTATACTATACTCTTTTCCTTTTGACACTCGTTCGTGTCACTCTCTCCAGCAGGTTGAACACTCATCTACACACCACTCATACTTTTTATTTATACAGATACTCGTCCGTATCTCGTATACACCCTTTATATCCCGTCATATTCGACACTCGTCCGTGTTCTTTGTTAACCAGTTGGTACTCGTCCGTAGCATCATCTCAGAATATGCGTCAAGCGTTTGTTTCTACATGATACTCGTCTGTATCATAGTCCTAAGGATGCTCGTCCGCATCTTTAATCCATACACCGTGTCAAACACTTTTGTCTTCTTGAATATATACACTTGTCTGTGTCTACTATTCCCCAGAAGAGTCCCCTCAGATTCAACACTCGTCCGTGTTCCTTGTTAACCAGTTGATACTCGTCCGTATCATCATCTCTGAACACATGTCAGTATTTGTTTCTACCTGATACTCGTCTGTATCATAGTCTTAAGGATGCTCGTCCGCATCTTTAATCTATACACAATACCAAACACTTATACCTTTTATTTCTTGGATATAAACACTCGTCCGTGTTTACTATTCCCCAGTAGATCGCCCGCAAAGCAAATTTCCTTTTTATCTGACATTCGTCCTATGTCATGATAAACCCTGAGAGCAGCCGTACCCTGCTAGGTGATCGTCCTTCACCTCTTGATGATCGTCCTTCATCATGCTCATCCGATGGCCATGCCCATCGTCGACCTTTTATCCGACATTCGTCCTATGTCGTGATATTTAGCAGCCGTCCCCTGCTAGGTGATCGTCCTTCACCTTTTGATGATCTTCCTTCATCATTTTATCCGATGGTCGTCCCCATCGTTGATCTTGTTATCTGACATTCGTCCTATGTCATGATAAACCTAGAGAGCAGCCGTCCCCTGCTAGGTGACCGTCCTTCACCTCTTGATGATCGTCCTTCATCATGCTCGTCCGATGGCCGTCCCCATCGTTGACCTTTTATCCGGCATTCGTCCTATGTCGCGATATTTTTTGGCAGCCGTACCCTGCCAGGTGATCGTCCTTCACCTTAGATGACCGTCCCTCATCTTATCCCCAACAGAGCATCCGTCCCCTGCTAGATGATCGTCCTTCACCTTTGATGACCGTCCCTCATCATTATTTCATTTATTCTTTAACCCGATGGCCGTCACTGTCGTGGTCCCTTTTCCTTTTCCTGATGATCGTCCTTCATCAGTTTAGCCCGATGGTCGTCCCCATCGTGGTTTACTTTACTTTATGAACTTGATGGCCGTCCCCATCATTTATCATTAATCCCCAGAGAATCTTACAACTTTGCTTGATGGCTGTCCCCATCATGATCCCTTTTATCCCCAGCATGTCGGCTGTCCCCGTCATTGCTTTATTTTCCGCACTCCTCCAGCATGTCGGCCGTCCCCGTCATTGCTCTTTACCCAGCAGTCGTCCTCTGCTCGACGGTCGTCCTCCGTCGCCTACACTTTACAATATACTTTATTTTTCCTTTACAATCTATATCCCTTTTCTTCTTCATTCTGTGAGTGCAAATTTTGGACTGTCTTTGGTATTCAACCACAATTTATCTTGTTTGCCTGTTAAGCCGTTGCTTACATCCTGCACAGCTAACTCATGTTTAAATAGGGGCAGCTGTAAACACCCCAAATTTTCCCTCACCCATTCACACCATGGCTTGTGATCATTTTCATATGCATAAACTCAATCATAGCATCCCATATCACATTTTTGATTCACTGCATAGATTCTAAGTCATATGCATCTAGGGTTTGTGATCTGAGCAATCCAAGAGCTTCTTGAGCCACTCCAAAGGTCATCAATCACTTTAAAGGGGTCCATGTATGTTTAAGTATCATATTATGCTCTCTCAAAGTCAAGAATGTCAAAAAATCACAAGAACTGGGAATGGCATGGAGGCAGAGCCAGGTTTGACTGCACAGTTGACCTAAAATTAGGGTTTTGGTTTCAGAGGCCATAACTCCAAATTTTTTGGTCATTCTTGTTTCTATTGGTCTCTATATGTTATAGGGAGTATGAATATCAATTTTCATGAAGAAATTCCATGGGGAAGTCATCTGATCAAGAGTTGACTTTTCAAGCAAGTCAGTGTAAAATCAGGGAATCTGAGGCCCCCAATGACCCAACCAAAGGGTGTTCTTCATCATTTTGATTGTATATGATCTTTATTTGATCATAGAAGAGGTTGGAAGTTCACAAAATTGAATAATTTCAAGTCTTTTGCAAAGTTGACTTTTTGGGAAAGTTTGACTTTTAATGAAATTGCCATTTTGGGAAACTTTTTCAACCCTTGCTTTTTGATTCAAAAATGCTTCAAATGAAAAAACTTTGGTCATGAAAGTTGTAGAATGGATCATTCCCTTTTCAAAAAGTACAAGAACATGACCTAATTCATTTTGAATCAAAAGTTATGGTTTGTCAAAGTTGGCTAAAATCACAAAATTTCAAACTTTCCACCAAAGAGGCAAAGTTGCAAATTCACTTCTCAAGAAAAATTAAGTTATCAAATGGACTTCTAAACTTCACAACATGATCATACAAGCCCTAAAAGTCAGATTTCACCAAGAAATCTCTCATTTTCATGGCTTATGGAGCAAGATATCTCATAAGAAGCAAAAGTGAACCAACTTGCAAAACTCATCATAAGTTACAATCCACTTGCTTGCTGACTTGCTGATCAATCCTATGATTCTCCCCTCATCATGCTGCGCAGGACACACCTTTTGTCCTTGGCTAGAAAGTAGCCCATGCTTCTCTTACACAACTTTGACATTTTGGCAATTTGAGCCATACCTATCACAAAAGCACACATCACTTCTTCTGACCAATCACAATTGTTTATGCAAATCAAAAGCAAGCCAAAGCATACAAAACACAAGCCTGAAGCACTCTCAAACACAGCATTTTCATTTTCACACCATCTTGCAAGAGCATTCGAAACTTATCACACAAGCCTGAAACTCATAAACTAACTTCACAAATCAACTCAACACACTTCCCTGATCACAAAGCACCCCTCACCATGGCCTGAAACTCAAAGAATCAAAAACACGATCACCACTTGCCATTGAACAGAACTTATGCCGTCTCTCAAACCATCCATTCTAAACTTCAAACAAGCATCGAAAGCTTCAGTTCAGGTAGTCATCTCAAAATTTTTTTCCAGAAACATGTCTTTAAGTTCTTAAAAGCTTCTATGCACTCCCCTGATCATGAATATGTGTTTACTTTTGAAAATGGTTGAGAAACCAGCATGTATGAACTGTCTGAAATTTTTTACCCTAAGGATGTTTTGATTCGATTTGGCTGATTAATGAATGAAAAATGATGTTTGATTGAGGGGTTTGATTCGTTTTTGGATGGGGATGAGTTCTGGGCAGTTAGATTTTGTTTTCATTGCGTGTAGAGGGAGATAGCAATTTCACCTTGCCGGAGAGGATGACCGAAACCACTGTTCCGGTCATCTGAAAGTAATTAGGGCTAGATTAGGGTTTAATCTTTAATTAGAGAAATTTGAATATAGGTCGTCCAGATGCGCACCAGGTCCACTCCCGCGCGTGTAAATTTGAATCTGGGCCCTTAGATGCGCATACTTTCTCATTTTCAGATTAAATCCATTTTTATTTTGCATTTTATTTCATTTCTTTTCTCCAATTTATTTAAAATAGCAAAACAATTTTAAAAATTCTGAAAATTTTTGTACAAACTTTTATAAATTTTCAGAAACCAAAAACATTTTTATTTTTATTTTTTGCATTAAAAAATATTTTTAAATCATTTAAAAGTTTATTTTTAATTAATTAATTAAAAATACTTTTAGGTATTTAAAAATCACCAAAAAATTCATGAAATATTTAAAATCATTTAGAAACATTGTCCAACCCTCAAACCAAATTTCTTTTTTGATCTTGATGCATTTTGACAATTTTCCATGGAATTAATTCAATTTCAAAGCATTATTTTGATCCAATGCTCAAAAATTCATTTCTGCCTAACCATTGAGAGTTGGACTTTGATTCTTTTTGCATTATGTCTTGCATATCATGTAGTTTGTAGGATTAAATTGGCATGATTTGATCTTGCATTTTCAATTTGTTTGACATTTTTCTTGTTAAGGTACCCTAAAACCCTAGAAATCTTAGGAAATTCATAACTTTCACTAGGTTAAGAATTGGATCCCCTCCGTTGGGCAGTGAGTTTGTGTGGGTTTAGGGTTCTTTTGAATGCATTTTCAATTTTTTATCTTGATGTTTGCTTCTGGTTTTGGTTTTTGTTTGATGCATTGATCATAAACCCTAATTTGGGCTTCCTTTTGCATTCATCTTGCATTTGCTTGCATACCATGACTTGCCATAGCATTTTGTGCATCCATTTGATTCATTTGACATCTTAAGACATATTAGAATCATGTTTGATCATTGCATCTTGTATTTGCCATGTTGTATGCCATTTGCACTTCATAACCTTTCATGTATGATCATGGTTCTTAACTTGCTTCATTTGCATCCATAAGTTTGTATGATCATCCCCATGCTTTGTTTCATGTTTGCATCATCTCATAGCATCATTATCATCTCATATATGCTTCTGGTTTTGGTTTGCATCATGCCATTCCATCTCATTTTGCATTGCATTGCATTTCTTTCACTAACTTTTCAGGTGGTAAGTTACTTTGAGAAGTGAATTTGCCTTCACTTCTCACAACTTCTTTTCATCTCTCTTATGCATCCTTGTTGAATTTTGTTATGTGTTTGAGATTGATCTTGCTCTTTCTTCTTCATCTTACTTTATTTCTTCAAGTGACTTGTCTTCTTAAATGAAGCAAGTTACTTTGCTCCTCTTGCTCCTTTCATCTGCTTCCTGGTGGTTCCTCTGAAGATGTCTCTTGTAAACCTCACAAACCTTAGGAACAACCAAGCATGACAATAATTAGGGTTTTGATTAGTCCCCCATTTAGATTTTACCTTTGTGTCTCATTGAGTCTTCTCTTCTCACCTCATAATCAGGGACTAAACCCTAAAGGCTTTAAGGCTTTGTGATTAACCTTATGCATGCATCCTTCTATTAGGATGGAGTGTATAACTTTAATCCTAAGTGTTAAACCCTTAATGTGTTTAAATCCTTTAATCAATTCATCTTAATAATCATCAAGACATCAAGCTTGTAACTTGGGCCTTGCATTAGGGTTCTAATTCTTCCATAATTGGTTAAGAAGGACTAACCCTAGTGTTAATGGACAAGTCCCCCTCAAGTTGTCTTACAAACCCTAAAACTCATTTCTTCATCTTATCATTAACTAAAATCCACTTAATAAAGGCTTTGTTTTGTCATGAGGTTAATCCCTAATCATGGATTAAGTTGAGGAGCCTTCCTCAGCTTAAACATTCTCATCTATTATCCTTCTATTAGGATGGTGTAATGAGTCTGTTTAATCCCTGATTATGGCTTAATCTCATTACTTAACACTAAACAAAAACAACAAAAACATCTAAATAATCACAAGTAGGTTAATGATCTTAATCCTACTTCATGGTGATTAAGTGTGAGATGCTGACTTCACACTTGAGGTATTCTCATTACCCCTAATCAGAGGGATGATGTGATGAGTTTACTAAACCCTTTGGTTTAGGCATAAGCTCATTAACTTATGACAAACTTTCAAAAGCAATAAAAGACTGAAAACACAAAAACAAACAATAATCGTCTCCTCCGGGATTCTTTTCTCATCTCATTCACTCATAAACGAGAAGTTGCTTCTTCCGTCTAATGCAAGACAGTTTGCACCTGAGCCAGACAGGTCATACACTTGAGCATAGACAAGCAAGCAGTTCATCAGTCAATTCACCTTTCAGTCTCTTTGGGTCAAACTACGGTGTTCTGACTTCCTCATTGCACGAGAGGATACGTAGGCATAACTTAACAGTTATCGAACAAAAGTCTCTGTATATTCCCCCTCTTTCTAGCTTTATTCTTTTAGCCTCATGTCTTGAGCATTTCATTCTTGTCCTTACACTGACACTTTCATATTACACTTCATTTCTTTTACACTGACACCTGTACATCCTTCTCCAGCTCTTTTATACACAGATTGCACTGACACTACCCCCTTTAAAACACAAATCTTTTAAGCGTGGATCCCGTCGAGTACGGCGGACAATCTGGGTGCTAATACCTTCCCAGGTTGTAACCAACCCCCTTTCTCAGTCTCTCTGGTTCGCAACCGTCTTATCCATATCTTTCTAGGTCTATGCAGCATTGCCTTTCCTCCGGGATAAAAATGCCTAGTTGGCGACTCTATTCATTTCCCTGTGAGTTCACTCCTGTGTGTTCTCACATCCTCCTCTCGCCGACCGTTCGCGTCTGTACCTTTATTTGGGCCATTCAGGAACTCCGTATCGGCAGATGATGTCCCGCTTAATAAATCGGGAGACCACTTGTTTAGTGATATTGGTGTAGGATGCCGCTTCAACCCACTTCGTGAAATAATCAATAGCGACTAGGATGAAGCGATGACCATTAGAAGCTGTTGGCTCAATCTTTCCAATCATATCGATGCCCCACATAGCGAACGGCCATGGTGAAGACATGACACTCAACGGATTCGGAGGCACATGGACCTTGTCGGCATAAATTTGACACTTATGGCATTTACGGGAGTACTTACAGCAATCAGATTCCATGGTAATCCAATAGTATCCCGATCTCAATAATTTCTTGGCCATGGCATGTCCTCCAGCATGGGTACCGAAGGAGCCTTCGTGAACCTACTGCATTAACAGGTCTGCTTCGTGTCTATCCACGCATCTGAGCAGCACCATGTCGAAGTTCCGTTTGTACAACACACCATCTTGATTCAAGAAAAAACCTCCTGCCAGTCTTCTAAGGGTCTTCTTATCCTTACTAGATGCCCCAGCCGGGTATTCTTGAGCCTTCAGGAATTGTTTGATGTCATGGTACCAAGGCTTGTTATCTTCACCATCATCAACTGCAAAGACATAAGCGGGTCTTTCAAGCCGGGAGATCGAAATTCGAGGCACGAAATTCTCTTGACAAACTTTAATCATGGACGACAAAGTTGCGAGAGCATCGGCGAACTGGTTTTCATCTCTAGGAACATAGCTCAACTTGACCTTGGTAAAGAAAGTTAACAACCTCCTGACATAATCTCTGTAAGGAATCAAACGAGCTTGATGAACCAGCCATTTGCCATTGACTTGATTTACCACCAAAGCAGAATCTCCGAAGATCTCAAGGTTCTTGACTCGCAAGTCTATTGCCTCTTCGATCCCCATGATACAAGCTTCATACTCCGCCTCATTGTTAGTGCATTCGAAAGTCAACCGAGCGGCTAAAGGTGTGTGAACCCCTTCTGGCGAGATAATAACAGCACCTACTTCACTCCCATTCATGTTTACAGCCCCGTCAAACATCAACTTCCATCTGGATTCAGGGTCGGACCCCTCCTCCGGAAGGGGTTCTTCGTAGTCTTTCGACTTGAGGAACATGATGTCCTCATCCGGAAACTCAAACCTCATGGGTTGATAATCATCGATCGGCTGCTGGGCCAAGTATTCAGACAACACACTCCCCTTGATCGCTTTTTGTGAAGTGTATTGTATGTCATACTCCATTAGTATCATCTTCCAACGGGCCACTCTTCCTGTCAAAGTTGGCTTCTCAAAGATGTATTTCACAGGATCCATCTTGGAAATTAAGAGAGTAGTGTGAGTCAGCATGTACTGTCTTAGTCGGAGAGCAGCCCATGCCAAAGCGCAACAAGTTTTCTCGAGTAGTGAGTATCATGTCTCACAATCGGTAAAATTTTTGCTAAGGTAATAAATGGCGTGCTCTTTTCGACCAGACTCGTCCTGCTGACCCATCACACACCCCATCGATCCTTCAAGCACAGTAAGATACATAATCAAAGGTCTTCCCAGCACTAGAGTCATAAGAATTGGTGGTTCTAACAAGTATTCTTTGATTCGGTCGAAGGCTTGCTGGCAGTCTTCGTTCCATTTAATGGCCTGATTCTTCCTCAGAAGCTTAAAGATGGGCTCGCACGTGGACGTTAGGTGAGAAATAAACCGTGCAATGTAGTTTAGTCTCCCTAAGAAGCCACGCACTTGCTTTTCAGTCTTCGGCTCAGGCATTTCTTGGATAGCTTTCACCTTGGCTGGATCAACCTCAATTCCTCGTTCACTAACAATGAAGCCGAGTAACTTGCCAGAACGAACCCCGAAGGTACACTTATTCAGATTCAACCTCAGTCTGAACTTCCGAAGCCTGTCAAACAATTTTGCTAGGTTAACCAAATGCTCTTCCTCCTTCTGGGATTTCGCTATCATGTCATCAACATAAACCTCAATTTCATGATGGATCATGTCGTGAAACAACGTTACCATTGCATGTTGATAGGTAACTCCTGCATTCTTCAAACCAAATGGCATAACCTTGTAACAAAAGGTGCCCCAAGGAGTGATGAAAGTCGTTTTTTTCCATGTCCTCGGGAGCCATCTTGATCTGATTATAACCTGAGAATCCATCCATGAAGGAGAACACGGAAAACTGAGCAGTATTATCGACAAGTACATCTATGTGAGGTAAAGGGAAATCATCTTTGGGGCTGGCCCTATTCAAATCCCTGTAATCCACACACATCCTGACTTTGCCATCTTTCTTGGGAACTGGCACAATGTTAGCAACCCACGGAGGATAACTGGTCACGGCCAAGAAGCCAGCATCAAACTGTTTTTGCACTTCTTCTTTTATTTTAATTGCCATGTCTGGACGCGTGCGCCTCAACTTCTGCTTTACCGGAGGACAATCTGCTCTGAGAGGTAGCTTGTGTACCACAATGTCAGTGTCTAAACCAGGCATATCTTGGTAGGACCATGCAAAGACATCAACATATTCTTGAAGCATAGCAATCAAACGAGTCTTGACAGATTCTTCTAATGTAACTCCGATCTTGACTTCTTTTTTGTCTTCTTCGGTACCCAGGTTTATTACTTTGACATCTTCTTCGTGCGGCTGAATCATCTTCTCCTCCTGTTTAAGCAGTCTGGCCAATTCTTCGGGTAGATCGCAATCCTCTTCACCTTCCTCATCGGCTTGATAAATTGGATTGTCGAAGTCATACTCAGCCATAACAGGGTCGTCATTGATAAGATCCGATGACGAGCACCTGCATGAATGATGATTCATGCAAGGCTTTAGCAACAACTTGAGAAAATGAGAAACATTGCCATTTTAAAACTTTTCTTTCTTTTTTGAAAAACGAAAGTAAAAACGAAAGACAGAGAACAACATGAATGAATGTGAAACGTCAATTTTATTTATGATTGTGTTAATGAACAAATGAACCCTTACAAAGAGCTACTATGCCCCGGGCAAGACATAGTGCTTTAATACAGGAAAACAGAAACAACAAAAAATTATTACTCTTCGAAAGAAGTGACTGAAATGAGCCTTTCTGACGTCCAGTTGCTAAGCTGAGTTCCTGGAGCAGCAGGCCTGATCCATTCATCTAGGTCACAGTCACTATCGACAGCTTCATCTTGCATTACGCTGATGTTTCCGTAGTCTACCACTCCCGCACTTGTGAAAGTGACCGGGCTCTGACAACCTTTTGCACTTGGTTCAGACGAAGATCTTCTAGGGTGATAGCCAATCCTGAACATGTCTTTCTTCTCTGGCACTTCGACTAGACTGCCCCAGCCTTCTCGTACTCCAGATTCTACTAATTCAAACGCTTGTTTATAAGAATCTATGGAAACCCCCTTCTTCGGTACTTCAGGAGAAGTTTCCACAGCGGATGCTTGCTCAGACTTTAGGGGCTCAAAAGCCTGACATGGGGTCTCAACTATTTTGCCATCCATCTCCACATATTTGAATGAGGCTAGATGACTGACGAAGATATCTTCTTCCCCACTGACAGTCACAACTTGACCCTCCCAGACAAACTTTAACTTCTGATGGAGTGTAGACGGAACCGCTCCTGCCGAATGTATCTAGGGTCTTCCGAGTAAACAATTATATGCTGGCTGGATATCCATCACGTAAAACGTGGTATTGAAGATCTGTGGACCTACCTTGATGGGTAATTCCACTTCTCCAAACACCGATCTCCTTGACCCATCAAATGCTCGAACTACTAGGTCACTGGGCTTTAGCACCACTCCATCATAGTCCAGCTTCATCAATGCTTTCTTAGGCAAGACGTTCAGAGATGATCCAGTATCTACCAACACGTGGGAGAGTACTGCACCCTTACACTCTAGAGAGATATGCAATGCCCGATTGTGAGCATGCCCATCAGAAGTTAAGTCAAAGTCTGTGAAACCCAATCCATGACTGGCGTTGACGTTGGACACCACCGCTTCTAGCTGATTTACAGAAATATCCTGAGGTACGTATGCTTTGTTCAGAACATTCAGGAGGGCCTTCCTGTGAGAGTCAGAACACATGAGTAATGACAAGATGGAGATCTTTGACGGCGTCTGCTGCAGATGGTCCACAATCTTGTAGTCACTCTTCTTGATGATCCTCAGGAATTCTTCGGCTTCTTTATCAAAGGTGAGGTCTGGGTCAGTTGATGGTGCTGGATCATTGACAACTACTGGTTGCTTCGCTCTTGCTCTAGCTTGGGCTTCTGCAGTATCTCTGGGTGGTATCACATTGTTTCTCAGTGTTTCCGACGCAAAAAACCTTCCACTTCTAGTAAATCCCCCTACTCCAACGTTCTCTACTTGAGCTGGGGTTATACTAGTCGTGGCCAAATCTTGCCTCTGACCGTTGCAGTACACTTCACCACCATAATTCCAAGGGACAGCTCTGTCACTTTGGTACATTACTGGCCCAGCGGTGGTAATGGTTATGGGCGCCACTCTGGCCCGCGAAGGAACTTGAGATGGATCATAAAAGATAGTTACTGTGGAGACTTCACTTTCTTTTACAACCTTGTCAAACTGTAGCACTCCCTCATCAATCATGCCTTGGATTCCGGCCTTCAACCGCTTACAACCATTTATAGCTTCGGCACATTCCGGGCAATCTTCTTCGCACCCAGGAAAGATACTTTTCTTTAACAAGCAAACTTTAACAGCAATCAACGAAGTCCGCAAGTCATCAACATCACACACCAAATTCAGGTTCTCTCTTTCATCAATTGCTCCAACCGTACCCTTGTGAGGAGGCATGGGATTCTGAAGCACATTAGGAGAAGGAGCAAAGTTGATCGCCTTAGTATCCAGTAAGTCCTAAACAACATGCTTCAATGCTTTACAGTTCTCAGTAGTATGGCCGAGAGCTCCGGAATGAAATTCACATCTAGCATTTAAGTCATAACCCTCAGGAATTTGGCCTGGCTTCGGAGGTTGCAAAGTTCGGAGTTGAATCATCTGAAGCTGTAAGAGATTCTTCAAAAGCTGCGAGTAAGACATCGGTGGAGCTTCAAAATGTATATCCTTCGGCCTCTGAGGGTAGTATGGACGAGGGGCTCTTTGCTGATACCCTTGTGAGCGCTGCGGCTGTGGAGGTTGGACCTGCTGTTGAACGGGTGGAGTTGAAATAGTGACAGGAGCCACTTGCTGATAATATCCTCGGTTAATCACCCCCCTCTGTGCGTATACTGCACCTGTTTCTCCTTCCCTCCTTTTCACAAAGGGTTTCTTGATACCAGACCCTGTAGCACCTCCATTCTGAATTTTCCCTTGCTTGAGCCAGCTTTCTATTCTTTCTCCCGTCAAGATAATGTCTGAGAAACCACTTGAGGAACAACGAGCCAACCTTTCCATGAAATGCCCTGGGAGGGTATCCAGGAAAAGGTCGACCATCTCTCTCTCCAATAAAGGTGGTTGCACTCGGGCGGCTACCTCGCGCCACCTCTGTGCATAATCTTTGAAGCTCTCCGAGCTCCTCTGCGCCAAGCTCTGAAGCTGAGTGCGACTGGGTGCCATGTCAATGTTGTACTGATATTGTCTGAGGAAGGCTTCTCCCAAATCCTTCCAGCTTCTAATAGAGCTCCTTTCCAACTTCATGTACCACTCCAAGGATCCTCTGGAGAGACTATCCTGGAAGTAGTACATCCAGAGTTTTTCATCTCGCGTGTGGGCCGCGATCTTCCGGTAGAAGGCCTGCAGGTGAGTTTTCGGGCAGGAGCTGCCGTTGTATTTATCAAAAACTGGTGGTCTGAATTTGTGTGGAATGACCACCCCAGGTACTAAACCCATATCTGACACATCAATCCCTAAAGTGTCTCTACACTCGAGGGCCTTGACCTTCTCCGCAAGCACCAAGAAGTCATTAAGATTCCCATCACCGCCGAAACCCATGTCATTGTTGAAATACTGGAATTGGTCCTCTTGCGTGTCTTGCACTGGAACATAAGTTGCCATAACTGGATCTGGAATATGAGGTCCACCTGGGCCATTATTGGCGTTGGGAGGAGCCCCTAGCCCGCCTGAAGTGGTCGCCTGAGCATTAGTATTAGGAGGAGTTAACCCTTGAATTGCGTTTCTCAGCTCTTGTTGCCCCTGGGCCATCCCTTGCATCAGGGTCATGAATTCTGCCATCTTGGTACGAACTTCATTGAGCTCTGTCTGCATAGCGTCCATTGCTGTCCTTTGATTGCTGCGGGTCGCGTAGCTATACGGGATAGTTTGTCGGAGATACCGGGTCTTGGCGGTTCTCGCAATCTTTTCCTGAAACACAGATAAATTAAGCATCCCGAAGAAAAACCTGCAAAGACAAAGACAAAATGAAAATGATGCGTATGCAATGCAATGTGTTCCTTTTATTCCCAAGTCTTTTCCTATTTCCGGTCCTGGCATTAAGAAGATAAGAATTGGGAAGAAGACCCAAGCAATATTCAAATATAATGACGGTCGTGGAGAATTGGTGCTCATTACTCCTTGTCGGTGCAACAAATGATGAACAAGAAATCCAGAACAAATCAATCATATAAATTGGAGTTTGAAAATACAAAGTCCCCGAAGGGTGCCAATCACAATAACAACAAAAGTACATCAAATATAAGGAATCCCACAACAAGCCTGTGGGTAATCCAAGTACAATAGCATGAAATTAAACCCTAGGGAAATCTATATCTTGCAATCTCCAGCTAAGGCACTTGACGTTCTGGAATAGCTGAACTACATCTGGATGATCGGGCTCCTGGATGAGTCTCTGGATGAGGAGGTCCCTCGTATCAGAAGAAGCGTGTAACTCCTCAATATGCTGTAGGAATGCTGTCTCATTCTCTTTGCTTTGACTCGACTCGGCCTTTGACCTCTTCACATCAGCTTTCAACTTCAAGTCTTCAATTTCCTTTTGAGCTTCCTTCAATGCTTGTTGACTTTATGCCAAGCGTTGAAGACGACCCTTCTCTTGATGATAAGCCTTCCTGAGGAGTTCTTTCTGCCCATCCAAAGAATCCTGAAGACTTTTGATTTCCAGTTCATGCTTGGCGTCTAACTCCTTTTGCTTCTTCAAATGGTCGGTCCATTTTTCTTGCCATAAGGTAACAGCTTCATTGGCTTCACTCAGATCCGTCTTCTCTCTTCGGTGCTGGGCCGTCTTGTGAGTCTCAGCTAACCCTTTTTTCCGGAATTAAAGCTCTCTCTCTTCAAAATCCTTATGTTTGAGACGAACTGCTTCCTCGGCTTGTACATCTCTAACTTCTAACTGACGGTTCTGAATCATCAGTTTCTGACAAGAATTATGAGCCTCTTGATTCTCAACCCTAAGCTGCTTGACCAAAGCTTCCAACTTCTGATAATCCTCCAAAGGCACTGAATTCCTTGGTGCTACCTCTTTAGGGTAGAGAGGTGTCTCTCTAGAAAATGGTAGAAGATGAGTCTTCACACGACTCTCCAACCAGCTAGCAAAAGGATCATAAGTGTTAGGATCCACTCTTCCAAAGTCTTTCTTTCCTTTCATCACCCTAACTTCCCAAGCTTGGGATGCTAGTATGCTCATCTTGGAGTTTCCCTCTGCTGGAAAATATAAAGACTCATTTGCATCGTCGACCAAAGGTACATCTCTTAAAGGATAGCCGAACTGTTTCCTGGACAAGATATGATTGTAGCTAATCCCACCTTTCCTTCCCATCAAAGGCACATTTGGAAAGCTACCACTATTAACCAACATTTCTTTACCCACCAAATCTCTGTTGCATCCCCAAGCTATGTCAACTGAGGTTATGCCCATTAATCTTTTGGACCACTTCCAAGATTGTTTCAAATCCTGAAAGGGTCCTGATTTAGGGAGTTGCCTTACAAACCAATCAGCAAATATGGGAGCACAACAGTTCACATGTCCCTTCCTCTTTTCATTTCTGTGGTGAACTCTATAATAAAAGTCAGCTATCAATGTAGGAACAGGGTTTCTCTTGACAAAGATGGTGATGGCCTCCATGCTAATTAGCCCTTTCTCTCCTGGAAATAAACTGGTTCCATAGACTATCATGGCTAACAGTGCTTTGAAGTCTGCCCACTTCTTTCCCGATGCCATGACATGTGCCTCTGCAATAAGAAAATCCAAAGGGATCCCTTTACTTTGGCCAACCTCTAATCCCATCTTGAGTCTGAGCATACTCAAATGACAGGCAATAGTGATATCCTCATGAGAAGGGATCCTCTCTGAAACATAATAAGGTATACCCTCCTTAATAGGAATATTCAGCATACTAGAAACCTCCTCTAATGTAGGTGCCAGGATGTAATCAGGGAAGACAAAGACCCTCAGCTGTGGATCATAGAACTGCAACAAAGAATGCAAGCTATCTCTCTGGTCGACTGTGGGCTTGCTCACATAATCCAGTATCTTGCCAAACTCATTCCTGAAATCATCAAGGACTCGGTCACCCATCAAGCTAATCAAACCCTGAACACTCTCTGTCTCCGGCTGCGGGAAAGTATAATGAACATTTCTCTTCCTCGAAATCTCTATGCTGAAGTAGCAAATATGACCAGGACCTAGGAGGTAATGAACCCTGAGAATAAAAAGAACACAAAATGATTAATGATGATATGATGCTTATGCAAGACAAGGCATGTGATCAGTGAAGTGTCTGTGACGTGCCAATCAAATAATCAGGTGTCAGTGCAAGGTCTCAAAATCCGTAAATCACAATAATCATCCCTCTGACCCGGGATCCATATCTTAAGAACAAAAATCCATATCACAAAACTGAACCAAAGGCAAAGTGGGCATGCTGAAGGTATCAGGGTTCCTGCAATACCTGTAAACCCCTCCCAATCTCACGGGTGTGCTACTCGGGTCAACATCAAACACTCTCAAAGCCGAATAGAAATAATACATTCACCATTTCCGAGAAATGGCTCATGACCAAATCAGGGAATCAGTTTGGCATTATGTACTACTCAGGGAGGTCTCAGTTGAGTCCGGAAAGAACAAGCATCCCTCACAAGTCTCCAGCTTCAAGCACTGAGTCGAGAAACAATAGTACATTCATCCCGAAGGGTACAATACTATCGTCATACGAACAGTTTGCTTTGACTGGATTCTTACGAGAGAACCAGGCCATCCTATGCGAGTTCCCAGTGGGCCCTCGGATGCGAGTGGGTTTGCCAATAAATGTGGTCTGCCACCGTCATCACTGGAGAGGGATGTTTCCACAAAGGTTCTCAATGATCGGTCCCCTGACTACACATAACTATCAAGGTAGCGCATCAACCCAGAAAGATTCCGGTATCAATACATTCCCGAGAAGGTCGCAAGTCAAGGTGTGGAACTCACTACTACCAACATAGCAAGATGCCATGAAGCCAAAGTGGAACCACTCTAAGTCCTAGAGTGCACTCGAGCCCCGGTTACGAGCTCATCTCACAGTAACCCCATCCCACAGAAAAAATGAAAACCAGCACAGCCAGACAGTCCAGTATAATATGATGCATGGAAAATAAAATACTGAAAGCGGTAAATAAATACGGTAAAGTAAAGCTGTAAATAAAAAACTGTAAATGAAAACAGTAAAGCTAAACTAAAACACACAGCAATAAATAAATAAACACCCGAAGAAACAAAACCAAATAGGCACTAGGATTGACTCTACAAGGGAAACCGGAAGAATCAGGTTAATCCCTAGCAGAGTCGCCAGCTGTCGCTCCCGAGATTTTCATCCTAGTACAAACGCGAAAGTGGCGCGGAAAGGTTAGAGTCGCCAGCCAGACATTTTTTATCCCAAAGGAATGGGAAAGGTAATGTTGCACAAACCTAAGGAAGAAGGAAAAGGACGAGGCCTTGCGAACCAAAGATCTGGGTCCGGGAGTCGGTTACAGATTGAGAAGGTATTAGCACCCCGATCCATCCGCCGTACCCGACGGGATCCACGCTTGTTAATCTGTTTTCAAAGGGTGAGAAATAATATGTTGTTCAAAGGAAAGAATGACTCTCTAGAATAAAATGGAAATGAGAAAAGAAATGGAATTAACAAATGGGAATAAAAGGGGACAAATGTAGGGAAAATAAAGAATGTGCTCGAACGAGCCCTACCCCGCTGCTTACGTACCTCATCGGGATAATGAGGATCAGAGTCGACGTAGTTCGCCTAACTAAGGCGGGAACTATTTGTTTGTGTTTTCTATGCTGGAACTGTGTATGTCTATGCTCAGGTGTTGCAGGCTCGTCTGGTACGAGTTCGTTTACCGTCTTGCATGCGAGACAACTCGTCGCAAGTTCGCGTTGTGAGTGAATGAGATGAGAAGAGAAGTTCCCGCAGGATAGTCGCTTGTTATTTGTTTTTGTCTTTTATGAGAAAGTGTTTTGAATTTATTTGTTTTATGAAAAATCCCTTGATGAGACTTGTGCATCATGATAGACGAGCTTATACCACTCCAAGATGGAATGAATGCAAGTGCTTCATGGAATAAGGCTATACACAAAGGATCCTTTCATTTATTTGTTACGTGTTTTTGGATTTTGTTTGAAGATGAGAAGAGAATGACTCAAGTTGCAAAAAGGCAAAATCTAATGGGGAACTAAGACACAACCCTAATTTTCGTTTATTTACAAATGAGGTCCTATGGTTAATGAGGTTTTCTAAGCCTAATGGAAAAACACCTAAAACTATTAGAATGCAAATTACTTCCTAAGGAAGATAAGTTGATTCTAAAGCCAAGGGAAGACCTAACAATATTAATCAACATACAAAGCATTAAAATTGAATATAAGAATAAAATTCTAGAAAAAACATTTAAAGGCATGAATTAAAATATTCCTATTTATTTATTCTAATCCTAATTAAGATGAAACTTAAGCCTAAATTCCAAACTAAAATCCTACTTAGTATTTTCTTCTAAAAAACAACATCTAAACTAATCTAAATCATTATTAAATCCTAAGATTAAATCTACTTAAACTATCTTTTAATGAAACTTAATATCCTAGCCTAAACTAAATGGAAATTATATGTAACAAAGCCTAAAAGTTAATATCCTAAAAATAGTAAAAGTCCTGGAAAAATTATGGAATTTATTCTATAGGATCCTAAAAGGTACCTAAAATATTGTGTCAAAAGGAATCCTAAAAATTCCGAATTTAACTAGGCCTAAAAATTGTTTATTTACACCTAAAAATTAACCTCTAATTTATAAGGATTTAGCCTCTAAAACCTAAGAAAAAACAATCTAAAAAATCCACAAAAATTAATCTAAGGGCTATTATGAGTCCTCTAAACATGACAAAAAGAATGGGTGAAAAATCCTACTGGAAAAGGGAGAAATTAAATGAACAAAAATCATGTACAACTAAAGAAATTCAATAAAAACTAATTGCAAGAAAAATTCGAAATTAAATCAAAAATAGCCAAAATCCAGAAAGTAAAAATACCAAAAATTTCTAAATTGAATTATAGACCTACTTGATTTTTTGGGGAATTTTCTAATGGATTTTACTATATTTAATTAATTTATTTTAAAACTATATTAACTAAAAAAATAAAATCTAAAGAAATGAAGTGGGGGGTTCATTAAGCATTTTTTTTTAGTTGTTTCTTTTACTGGATTTTAGAAGGTAGGTGCTAACAGCAAAAGCACAAAGCCCAATTCGTAGGCTGAGGGGGGTGCTGGAATCATTTTTTTTAGTTGTTTTTATGAATGGCTTAAAAAGAGGTGTAGAAAGCAATAATACGGGCCCAATTTTCGCAAGTTTCCAAAGAGGTGCAGGAAGAAGATTTTTCTTTATATTATTTTTATGATGGGCTTAACATAGGTGCAGGTAGCAAAAAAAATGAAGAAGAGCCTATCCTCTTATCTCTTGAAATCTTGAAAAACAAAAGATTACAAGGAAAAATTAAACAAACATTGAATTAAATTAATGATGATTATTGTCTTTTAATATGAAGAATCAATAACTTTTATTACCTATTATCTCTTAATATTCTCATAATCCTCCTATTTACTTACAATCAACGTTAACTTTTATACAAAGAAATAAAACTCTCCACAAAGAACCCTAAATTCCTTTCTCCGCCGCGGCGCATCCCCTTTCCTCACAGCCTTCCGCCGCCGGGACTCTCGCAACCGACCTCCCCCCTTTTGAATTCATCATCATCACCACCTTCCTAAACCTAGACCTCAGATTCTACTTCTTCTTCAATCCTCCTTTCTTCTTCTGCTTCAATTGCTTTCTTCTTCGTTCTTCCGCCGCCGCACTCCTTGCTCTTCTTCTTCGTCCTCATCCCTCAATACCATAGCCCTTTTCTTCTCTTCCTTCACAAACCCTTCTTCTTCCCAAGCCAAAACTCTCGCTTCAACTTAAAATAACGCTATCGATCCAACTCTTAACCTAACATCCCCTAGCCAAATCCGAAAACGAAAACCTAATTCCTAAAATCACCACCGAAACTCACGATAGATTCATCAACACGCCGGAACATTGAACGTCGAGCTTAGAAACAACATTAATGGCTTCGTACCTTGGATTTCGTCGGTGAAACCGCATATGGAGAGCTTGGTCTCGTTGAAGATGAAGCTTCGAACAAACACAGATCGAACGCCGATGAATACCGCGAGACCACCCTTGAACGATGTGAAGTTGCGATCTGGTATGATTCTTCCCCTGTTCTTAATCGCGGTTTCGAGTAGCTATTACTTCTGAATTTGTAATTTGAATTCTCGAATTCGTTGCAGGTTGTTGATGCAGTTGTTGAAGACAAAGAATCTGTGATACTGTGATGTTGATGAAAACAACTCAGTGAAGGTGAAGATTATGAAGCGGGACGATGTACGGAAGGATGAAGATCGGTGATGGATGAGGATTGAAGAGTGTTGAAGCCTGGATTATTATCTATCAGAGGTTGATGCAAGTCTATCAGAAGATGAAGAATTAATATTTGAGGCTTGTATGTTGAATTCGATGGAAGTTTGATGAAGGTTGAAGAAAAATGAATGGAGTATGAGAGAACAAAAAGTGGAGATTGAAGTATGGAAACTGACGCAAGAATATCAAAATGGTGAAGAATGGTGGAGTGATTTTTGGAACCCCTTGAAAAGTGGAGGATCTCGCTGCTTTATAGGAGATCAGAGGGAGCTTTTGTGAGGAATCTCAGGTGAAGTTTCTAGAAACCCTCTGTTACAAGTTGTTATGAAATCAGTTGAAGAGTTAGTTACTTTTTTTTCTGTTATGATTTCAATTCACAGCTTCCAATTCTGTAAAGAAGTTTCTACTGGTTTTCCCTTGGTGAAATTCTGTTAGGTAAGTTTTTTAGGGTGGTTATTTGTCAGTTATGAACTTTCTAATTCTGTTTTTTTATTATTTTGGTACTCATTGAATCTGAGTTGTGGTCTTCTATTTTCTTTCTCTGAGTATCCATTAAACCATTGCCTTGTTTCACCGTTGCACAATGCAGATGAAAGATCGAGATGGCCATCAATTGGAGTAATCTGAATCGTATCTAACAACCTGATAAATGGGATTATAAGATCCAGCAAATGTTGCCATCAGCAGTTGATTGATATTCAAAAGCCTCGAAAAGTCCTCTATAATTGCCAGCCATGAGCTTCTTCAAAGTAATGCTCTCGCAACTCTGAATGGGAAGGCAAGTTTGCTACACGTTTGAACTTGTTATGCCTGTATTTGCGAAGTCCAAAGATGCAATTTGGGCCTGCGGATAAAGTCGGCAAGAAATATAACAGAGGCAGCCACAACAGAAGGCCAAAATTGTATACACTCAAAGTCAAGTAGGCTTAACTCAGTAAGATAGTTGCACAAATATTCAAACTGCGAAAGTGGAAGCATTTCGATTCTCAAATGTAATTGTGACAAACCTCTTTGAAAAGTGGTGACATTAGAACTTTGTAACTGACTCTGGGCTCTAAAATTTTTGTTGCATTTTTCAATGAAAATATGTTGTCCATATTTATTTATTTTTTTGCTGCATCTTTGAATTGTCCCTTCTTTTACTTGTTGAATTTGGTTATTGTACATGGGCATTAAAGAAATGTAATGGGATTGAGGTTTAGAAAGGAAAGAGAATAATTTTTATTTATTAGATAAGAAAGAAAGTCGAATTTTGAATAAGGCTTGGATCATTGGGTGTAAAAAATGGTAAAGTCTTGAAAATGGTAATAAATGGATCATAAAAATGATTTGAAAATAGTATCGGTTTATTGAGTTTTTGGTTAAATGAACATGATTTAGTAACTTTGTCAAACAAATGGATTCAGGATCAAAAATGAATTAAAATGGTCAAATGGAAATGGAATTAGAAGTGAATAATGGGTTGATTTTAGAAAAGAAAATGGGCCTAAGAAGAAAAGATTTCCAAAAGGATCTTTGGGCTTGGATTAAAATGTGTGGAAGTTACTTAATGAATAGCGTAGGGAAATATAGAAAAGGATATGGGTTACAAAAATGAATATTGGCAATCCAACATGGACTTAAAGGAATGGTTTCAACCAAATTGAAAGAATGGCAAATGGCAAATGGCATGTATCTCAAATGGACATTGCGTATTTGAGTTCGAACTTGAAAGATGCCTTCCAAACAAACCAATAATTATGCGTTCTCCTTTAACCTAAATTTAATCCTTCAACATAGCCCACTCTTAGGAACTTTGATGCCATAATAAACTCCACACAATCTTGAATTATTGCTCCATAAACAAATGGATCCAAACCACTCCTTAATACACTAGACCTCCCTTGTTGAAGTTCCCTTCAAATCAAGATCATGAACAAGAACTCCAAATTCCTTGAGATATTAAATGATGAAAAACACAACTTGAGACGTTGAGAAGAGCCAATGCTCTTATCTCAAGCGAATCTGATTGAACACCTCAGTAATGGGTTAGATGCACCAGTGGATATTCTCCACAAGTTCAATCCCTGATAGATACGGATAAGGTACGAAACCCGAGATTCAAAGGACCTGAATCACATGCCTTATAAAACCATGAAATGCACTATTATGATGTTAATGAACTAATGAGAAATGCAGATGAATGCGAAGCGATAAGCCAGCAGAGGGAATAAATATGAGGACAAATTTTGAGGTATTACATAGAGGAGTAAGTTGCTTGCTAGCTTTCTTCTCTTCTCTTTTGCTCCTCTTTGGTTCTTCTTTTCTCTTAGGATAATTGATACCTCACTAACCTTAGGACCACTTTTGCATGACAACTTTAGGTTTAGTCTTTCCCCATTTTAGACTTTTGCCTTTTTTGCTCCTTTGGTTTCTTTCTCTTCTCATCTCAAAAGCAAAAACCTAAAAAACATTAATAAAGAAAGAAGTGACTTCTTGTGTAATAGCCTTATTCCATGGGGCATATGTATTCATTCCATCTTGGGATAATGCATTTGTCTAGCATGATGCACAAGTTGGATCATGAGGTCATCTTCATCAAGAAAAATCATAAAAAAATACTTCTTCATTTTAATCACTAAGATACCTAATAACTTCAACAAGTCAATGAATTTTGGCCCTTACCTTTGGAAACAAGTCTTGGATAAGTTCTCCTTACTTGGTGTGCTTGTTCTATTATTCCATCTTGGAATGTAGTAACAAGTACACATTACATGGAAAAGAGCTTGAGTTCATTCTCTTGTGCCGCACCAAATAAAATCTCATAAAAAACACAAACAAACAATAAGCATCTTTCCTTCGGGAATTCTTTTCTCATCTCCTTCGATCCGTACGCGAACTTGCTCCTACTTGTCATTTTGCGAGACGGTTACGCACTCGTCGTCCGAGCCTGCAACACCTGAGCATTGAGATAGGCAGTTCAAGCCTTAATTCACAAGCAATCTTTTCTACCCCTAGTTAGGGGAACTACGACATCTCTGATCCTCATGTCCAGATGATGTATGTAGGCAGCGGGGTAGGGCCCGTTCGAGCACAATCCTTATTTTCCCTACATTTTTCTTTTTTGTTTCCTTTTTTTGTTCTTTTCTCATTCCAGTTTCAGTTTTGCAGCAACTTTCATTTTCTCACCCTTTGAAATAGTTTCTTTGCAAGCGTGGATCCCGTCGGGTACGGCGGACGATATTGGGTTCTGATACCTTCCCATGTCGTAACCGACTCCTGAACTCAGTCTCTTTAGTTCGCAGGACCCATGTCCTTTTCTTTTCTTCTGGTTTGTGCAGTATTACCATTCCCGTTCCTTCGGGATAAAAATGTCTGGCTGGCGACTCTACCTCTTTCTGCGCCACTTTCGCGTTTGTACCTGGATGAAAATCCGGGGAGCGACAACTTGAATGCATGTTGATTGTGAAAGATTTGTTGTCGTTTGGCGTAATTGATGCGAATGTGTGTAGATTGTATATGATTGTATGAGATGAATGCATGATCATATTGTGAATATGTATGGATTACAAGAGTGTTTGAGTCATTTTGTATGTGAAGCATAATGATGTACATTCTTGTGTTGTGGGATTCTAATATGAATCCGTTATAACATCGTGTGCCTATGTGAGGTGTGAGAGATGGTTTCAACATGATTGTGTGCCCATGTGGGGTGTGAGCAATCAGATTGTGTGCCCGTATGGGGTGTGAGCAATCCATAAACATTGTGTGCCTATGTGAGGTGTGAGCAATGAGTAAAATGATCACGAATGATTGTGTGCAGATGTGGGGTGGGAGCAATCGGATTGTGTGCCCGTGTGGAGTGTGAGCAATCCATAAACATTGTTTACCCATGTCGGGTGTGAGAAATTGGTGAACATAGTAGGCCCGAATGGGAGTTACATTGGTAACGAGCGATGGTTCTAATAAGTTCCTGAGTGAACAAGAGATGATTGAGTCGGTACCGTATTGCATTTGCATAGAGTCGTGATTCGGTCTCTATGATTTTCATTGTATCATCTTTGTATTTGTGCATTGATGAGTAAACATGAATATGTATGTTTATGTGGAGTGATGGAAATGGGGGAAGTATGCATGACGAATATGCTTGATTTCTCTCTCTCTCTCTCTCTCTCTCTCTCTCTCTCTCTCTCTCTCTCTCTCTCTCTCTCTCTCTCTCTCTCTCTCTCTATATATATATATATATATATATATATATATATATATATATATATATATATATATATATATATATATATATATATATATATATATATATATATATATATATATATATATATATATATATATATGTGTGTGTGTGTGTGTGTATGTTTATTTATACATTGTGATGTATATGTGTGATTGGAGATGAATTGTGGTGAGAATGTATTAAATGTGTATTATATGTTAAGATATATAATTATATGACTTATTATTATGATAATATTTCTCAACCTTATGCTTTTTTATGATGCTATATGAGGCATTGCAGAGTAGGTATGTTGAAGGTCTTTTTGTGAAGCGTGTCTTCATTCTTTTGTCGGTCGGCTCTGATATGTAGCACCGGGTAGCTAGGGATTTTGGTTGTGATGCCTTTTGTGGTGCATTTGTATATGTATCTTGGTGATGAATGTTTGTGTAAACATGAATTATGTTGGTGAATCAAACTTGATATATATATATATATATATATATATATATATATATAAATATATATATATATATATATATATATATATATATATATATATATATATATATGTTTGATGTTATTCAATGTTTAGATTTTTCGCTTTTATTCTAAATATTGAGATGTGGGTGCATGTATTTAGCTACTCCACTATTGCAAATCTATTGTTAAGCAGGTGTTGGATGTTTTAATTTAATGTATAATGTGACATACCTCTTTTATACTATGTTTCTAATTATACTCAGATGGAATTTCAATATGCGTCTAAATGATTATTTGATTATTTGGGGGTATAGAAAGGGGGTGTTACAATAAACAAAAAAAATAAGAATACTAAAGATAGTACAATACGCTTACCATTAAAAGTGGTTTTAAGTTAATATAGACGCCTTCAAGAAAATTATTCTAATAAACCATATAATTGTTTTTTTGAAAAACATTACATCCTTTTATTGAAAGATATTTCGCTCGTATTTGTGAGAAATTTTATCCTCTAATTAAGAGAGTAATCTTGAAAGTTCCCTTTAATTTTATCTTTAATTTAGGTTAGCTATGGTTGTCTTTTTCAAATGATTAACTATACAAAGCCAATGTTTTGATTAATGAGTTTATTGTCCAATTACTAGTAGTTTGCCTTGGTGAATTCATTAGCATGACTGAGCCATTTATGAGAGTGAATTAGATATCAGGTATGAAACTTTTTGTTGATTGTAGCTTTCTTATCTTTTATAAAATTGATTATATTTATATTATCTACAAATTTTTAGCAATGAATAATATTAATTTATGTTTAACGAAAATAATAGAGATATAGTAAATTTGAGAAATGTAATTTGAATTAAGACAAATTTTTCAATACTAATTTTTGGGCTTTTATGATATATAAATTTATTGTAGATTTTATTTTAATTTTGTAAGAAATATTCTTACAAATATCTAAAATTAATTTTAATATAATAAATTATTTGTAATAATAAAATTTTAATTAAAGAATTGTCAATTTTAACATTTTTTACTTTTGTGAAATAAGCTTTTATATGGTATATTTTTTGCAGTTTTAAAATAAACTTTTACTAATATCTAAAATTATTATTTAATATAAAAAATCATTCAAAAATTAAATAATTTGTTTTCTGATAAAGGTGGAATGATTTATTTCTTTAAATTTCATCAATATTATAATACTCCATAATAATGCATTCCTTTTTTTCGTTTAAAGTCATTTTGATACTACTTCTAACTTTTGAATCTTTTTAGGATCAACAAACTTCATTTATCATTAAATATAGACGTTATTTTAAAAAATGTAAATTGTAAAATATTAAATATTAACTCATTACATAATTTATTTCTCATAGTTTATTTTAACTATTTGCAACAAAAGAGGGGAAATGCACAATATATAAAATAAACTCAAAACCCACAAGAAAAGAGGGGAAATGCACAATTCATTTTTTAACTTTTCTTAGATAAAGCTCTCTCAACTTCTTTAAATCCTCTTCCACAAGAAACTCCACCAGTAGAAAACTTGCTACATTCCATAGAATTGCAAGTCAGTGTTCCTGTTTTATCGGTAAGTATTGTGTCAACTTGGCCAAGATCTTTTGTCAAATTCAATATACGAGCATACACTGGCTTATCTGTTTCCTCATAATATATGTTAAAATTGTGGTTGACTAAAATGCTTCAAAGAACCTTCACAACTACAATAAAAACATATAACAAAATCAGAATAAAGTAACCATACAACATCAATGTTGTCAATAAATGTTGAATTGATGCAACTACTGCACTTTTAGGATCATAGAAAGATTTACTATCAACAAGTCTAAAATATATAATTTGAATAAAATATACTGACTAGTCATTCAGAAAACTAAAATAGATACCTGGTACGGTGGACGCCAATAATCAGAAAGAAATGAATATTTTTCAAGAACAAATATTATAATTTCCAAAGGAAGTTGCACCACATTCTCTAAATATTGCCCATGTATTTGAGTGTCGAGTTCAATAATGATGGAATTTACCCCTGGCATGATATTTCGGAAAACAGTTTCTCCACTCATGAAATCCTGAAACAGGTCAACTATAAAATCAGATCCTATAATACAATTCATTAAAATAATTTATCCAGCGATCCTAGGAAACGTGACATTGAAAGAAATAAAACTAATAATAAAAAGATGATGAATTTGTTTATCTTATAGTTGGTGTTATGCATTAAACATAATTGTGTAAGCATTGATTCATAAGTCTTACAAAGCCATAAGATCTATTATAACATTATAATATAAGTACTTAAAAAGTAACAAAATTCAACCTTGTCTTAAAATGAAATGAATTACCAGAGTTTTATACCACTCCATGTGACACACAATCAACTAGAGTAAGAGCATATACCTCTTATGACATTATTAAAAAACAAACAGAAGAAAAAGGTAAGCAATTCAAAGTGCTTAGTTTCTTCAAAACATTATGAGTGCACAATAGTTTTTCCAAGATTCTATAGCGACACAAAGATTGTTTTGAGAAACAATGCACTTTCGAAGAATTTGTTGCCTAATACTCGCATAGATATTGAATAAACAATGAACCAAAGGAAAATTCAAAAAATCAATACAGTGACATGAATCATTGATATAACACTAATAATTTTAGAAATACTTTGACTTGATTGAAGTTGCATACCATCCTTGTAGGTTGTAACGTTATTATGGGTAGTGTTTACAGAACTTAACAAAAGAACTCAAAGTGGTAATTTTAGTTTTATTGAAGAGGATGGAACCACAAGGAACAAAATTGAACATGTTATTCAACATACCAAGCAACATTGGATCTTAGACCAAGTTAAAAATTCAAACTACCAACCTCAGATGGAAGAGAATATCATCCTCGAATGATAACTCATATAAACATTCTCCACAAGGGAACAAGCCAAAAGACTCGATTGAGAAAAGATATAAGGTACCAACAAAGATCCACAGATCTTCACACCTGGGTATTGTCGCTCCCGGAATTTTCATCCTAGTACAAACTCGAAAGTGACGCGGAAGAAGGAAAGGACGAGGTCATGCGAACCAAAGAACCGGGTTCGAGAGTCGGTTACGACCTGGGAAGGTATTAGCACCTCAGACCGTCCGCCGTACCCAACGGGATCCACGCTTGTTTGTCTGTTTCAAAGGGTGAGAAATAAGATGCTACTGAATAAAACCGCTACTGGAACTGGAGCTGAAATGAGAAATGGAACTGGAAAAAAGATCGAAAAGAAAATGGGGGAAATGTAGGGAAAATAAAGAATGTGCTCGAACGGACCCTACCCCTCTGCCTACGTACCTTATCAGGAAAATGAGGACCAGAGTTGACGTAGTTCGCCTAACTAAGGCGGAAACTATTTGTTTCTGTTTTTTATGCGCTGGAACTGCGTATGTATATGCTCAGGTGTTGCATGCTCGTCTGGTACAAGTATGTTTACCGTCTTGCATGCGAGACAAGTCGTCGCAAGTTCGCATTTAGAGTGAGTGAGATGAGAAGAGAATTCCCGCAGGAAGGTCGCTTATTGTTTGTTGTTTGTTTTTTAAGAGTTTTTTTTTATGAATTTGGCACAAGGAAGTGAGTTCAAACTCTTTTCCATGGAAAGTGTACTTTCTACTACATTCCGAGATAGAATATTAGAACAAGCACACCAATTATGGTGAATTTATCCAAGACTTGTTTGCAAGGATTAGGGTCTAAGTTCACTAGCTTGTTGAACTTATTACATGTTTTTATAGTTTTTGAAGAAATGTCTTTTATGTTTTCTTTGTGAAAATAGTCTCATGATCACACTTGTGCATCATGCTAGACAAGCCCACACTATTCCAAGATGGAATGAATATGAGTGTCCCATGGAATAAAGCTATACACACGAGACTACTTTAAGCATTTATCAAGTATCTTTTGGATTTTTGTTTGAAGATGAGAGAAGAAGACTCAATTGGAGAAAGGAAAAAACTAAGGGGACTAAGACACAACCCTAAGTTATTTAATATATACAAAAGGGGGACCTACATGTTTGTGAGGCTTTCTACTCCTAAAGAGAAAGGAAAAGAAGAAAAGAGAATTAGAGATCAACTTACTTCCTAAGGAAGTTAAGTTGTCTCTAAAGAAAGGGAAAGCCTAAGAGCAAAGCAAAAAGTGCTAAGGCAACAACAAATATAATGCATAATAGATGGGAATGAAGTAATTTTTACCTCAATCTTCCCCCTACAACATAAAAGTTAGCATGATGAAGCAATTTGAACACATAAGCAATGCAAAGCTCAAGGAAAGCTCACACTAGCTAAGAGAAAGCATTAATGGACTTCTAGAGCTAAGACCTAAAGCTAAGGGATCTTACATGATAACAAGCTTCTAAATTCAGTAGCTATATCATACCAAAGTCTCCTAAGGTTATAAGAATGAACAACTTCAAACTATGCCCTAAAAGGAAGCTAAACCCTAGTAGGAGATAAAGTGAAGTCACATGAGAAACTTAAATAACTAAGCATGATAAACTTGTATGAAGTCAAAGGTAAATGGAAAATCCATAGCCTAAAACTAAATGGAAGTGTTTTAAGATGTGAAAAAATGTTGGAACAAAGAGATTCAAGTTAGAGAAATTCAAACACTTGAGTGAAGGATGAAAGAATGAATGAACAATTTTCAAAAGTAAGAAAAGTACTTAGAAGAAAAAGGTCAAACATGAATAATTGGATTTGAACTTCCCATAGAAAAACCAGGGGCTTGATGAAGTGTTATAATGAAATTATAACTCACAAATTGATGACAAATGAGGTGGTATGGAAGGCATTAGGGTTAAGGAACCAAAATGTTAATTTTTGAAATCTTAAGAAGACATATGACCTTAAATAAAGCCCAAGGACTCAAGACTTGAAATGAGTACATGAAAATGAATACATGAAAATGAGTATGAAACACTTATGAGATGTATAACAATGGTTTTGACATATTCACAAAGTGGGTTTTGAGGTGTTAAGTTAAAAGAAGAAGAAGAATTAGGGCAAATTTATGACCTCAAATGAATGGCATAAATGCCTTACCAAATTTGAATAAGGAAAAGGAAGGAGAAGGACCAAAAATATGACTTTTAGTACAAGATACTTAGAAAAATAGCAAATGACATTGAAAAATTATGAAAATGGATATTCAAATACAAAATCCAGAAGGTGACATACCTCTAAAAGTTCTCTTAAAAATTCCTATTTCTACCTATTCAAACAAGGGCTCAAAGTGGATTAGGGTTTATCGTGATCAAGGCAAAAGGATGGACTCAAAAGGGTACAAAATATGTCCTAACAAATACGCAAAAAATATTTTTGGAAGCTTCAATGTGTCCTATGGATAGGGCAAAAATAATGGGTTTCATATCAATTTTGGTTTGGGAGAACAAAAATGAACAAAGTAATGTGTTTAAAAAGAAGAAAAATGAGAAGAAATTAATTGAGAAATTAATTCTAACTAAAAAAAAATGGAATTAAAAAAATTAAAAAATTTCTAGAAAGGATGAAAATCATGAATGAATTAATTTGGAATTTTTGGAGTTAATTTGGTAATTTTGTGAAATTAAAAAATGAAATGGTAATAAAATTGAAATAAAAAGAAAGACAATGGGCGCAGGGGTGCATTAGTAAGAAAATTCAGTGGAATGTGTTTGGGCCTGAAATCTGGGAGGTGTGAATATGAATATGAGCCCAACCCAGTGTAACACCCCAAATTTGCCCTCTTCATTTTAAGCATCACATCATAGCATATTCATCATACTCATATCATTTCCTCAGCATCATATCATGGAAAGATGAAGCATAACATCCCTCATGTCCAAGCATCAGCATATGGTCATCTGTGGAGTTCCCAGAAGAACTTCAAGCCATGACAAGGGTCCCAATGAGTTTGTACAAGTCTTATGGTGAGTCTACACTCCATTTACAAGATCAAGTCCCTTGGAAAAAGCTCAGAAGATTTCATGATCATCAGAGATCTCAGGACAAGGCAAAGCTCCTATGCAAGCACTCAAATTAGGGTTTGGGATTCGATCACCAAGACCTCACAACTTTGATCATTTATTTTGAGCCAAATCTTCTATATGTTGAGAGGATCCTATGTGTCAAATTTCATGAGAAAATTCCATGTGGAAGTCAGACAATGCCTCAGTTGCTTGCAGATGAAGGGAAAAGTCAACAGAGCCCACAAAAAGTCAACTGTGCAATTTCAAGGGGTTTAACCCAATTTTTTTGGCAAAGAGGGGTCCTTACAATGTTATAAGAGGTTTGGAATACCTAAAGTTCAAGGATCATGGAGATTTGAAGGGTTTTGCAAAAATGGTACAAAGTTGATTTTTGAAATTTTGCAAATTTGGCAACTTTGGCCCTAATCTTCAGGTGGCCTTAACATGATCAAAAATTCTCCGAATGGACCAAAGTCAAACATGAAAGTTGGAGAGTAAGGGCTGCCATTTTTAAAAAGTACAAGTGCGTTTTCACCGGATTTACCAATCTCCTTGTAGCTAATTCGAAAATTCCTCTCCCAAGGGCAAAAAATCACTTTTCCAAAAGTGCATCATGTGCAAGAAGGCTCCAATCTTGATTTTTGTGAATTGGTTCAGGACTAAACTTGTTTCTAACTTGAAATACATTGCCTTAAGACCATTTTGCTCCAAAAAAAATAGTCATTTTCATACACTTTTGAAAACTCCCTCCAAAACAAGCCAAATTGCAAAAATCATGAATTAAGTGTGAGAGTTTGATCTAAGGGCCAGGAGTTAATGGATCTGGATCAAGGGTGGAGAATTCAACTCACACATGCTGAGAAGCCCAAGGAAGCATGAGGGAAGCATGCATATCTCACTTTGTGCATAATTTGCATATTCACACTTTTCTCATTCAATTTTCGTGCACTTTTCACCACACTTTCAGCACTCACTCTAAAGATCATAACAAAGAAAAAGAAGGAAAAACCAGATCTAAATCTCTCTAATTCTCTCATTCCCAAACTTCTTGCATTTTTGCATTTTGCTCCATACCTCTTGATTCCTTTACATTCTCCACAAATCTCTTCCATATTCTTGATCAGTGAATCATCTGGATCAAGAATCATCCACTCATTCAAGCTTAAATCACAGAATTTGAGGTTCACCATTTCAAAGCCTCTTGTGTTGAAACTTCAGATCTACACCACTTCAAGACCTTAGATGCATTTATTTTGCATCTAAGGAGCAAGAGGAGTCATCTGCACAGAGTATTTGGCTTTCTATTTCAACATTTCGAGATCTCCATCTCAGGTATGGCTTGAAACTTTTTGTTCTGGAAATGGAATTTTATGGTTGATATGTGTTCCTGGTGCTTCCCTGATCATGCTGCACTTCGTAGATTTGATTTTGGTGCATTATATCATGAGTTATGTGCATTTAAAGTTTGATGATCAATGTTGTTTTGCTTCGATCCGGCCGATCCTTTGAGTTTTAGCTATTTTTGATGTCATATTTGGATTCAGTGATGTCGAGTTAGTCAATTTGGACTATTGGTTTGCATTATTTGATGAATTTTTGGTACTGGTTTGGTCTCCGGTGACCGGAGTTCTAACTCCGGTCGCCGGAATTTGTCTTGTAATTAATTCAGAATTTTACTGGAGAAGAAGCACAGCAGCCCTTGGATCTAACATCCAGCCGTCCATATGCTGCCATGTGTCCATGTTTTTGCTGCATTTTCATGTTTAAATTCTGTTTTAATAATTAATATTCGTACAGCCATGCCTATTATTAAATCCGTAAGCTCACTTCATGGCAGCCAATGGCAGCGCGCAGGACTGCCACCTCAATTAATGAGGTGAGTAGCAGCTACCGCAGGATGCATCTCGCGGTCCCAATTTATTCCAGCTTTTATTTAATTAATTCAGTAAATCCCACATTAAGAATCATAAACCCTCATCAGCGCGTGGGCCTCCTTCCAATTGCTATTCGCCCCTCACTAACCAGGCCCAATTGCAATTACACGTGAAGACTGTACTTATCACACCACCTCTCATTTTCACTTTAATTTCTTTTTCCCTTAATTTCCTTCTTAATCCAATTTCATTTAAATTCGTATAAAATAGTTTTAGTCACATAAAAATTCCCAAAAAAATCCTGAACATTCTTTTATGTCTCTAATATTTTTTCATATTTTTATTTTATTTTTTTTCATTGATTAGCGTGCCAGAATTAAATCATCATTGTATATAGCTTCATTTGCTTCATTTCCTGACCAGCCTGTCTTGTTGATTTTCCATAGACTTCAATATTTGGAGTTTTGATCCCATTCTTTTTGCATTGGGTTCCTAAGATCTTCTAGTTTTCATGTGATTTTTCTCAGAATTTTTAGAAATTTATTTCTTGGGTTTTGATCTGATATCTTGTGATGTAAGTTTTCTGTCCTAGTTTGTGTTTGTGCATCCATTTGACCTAGTTCATCTCTGAATTTTTGCAAATCCTTTTGGCAAGTTGATATAATGTGTTTCATGATCATTTGGGTTCAGTTGTAGAATTTTTAGATGGTTGGTTGATTATTTGTGGATTTTTGTTCTCACCTTGTCCCATTTTGCTTCTTTTGGTTTGTTAGATTTCTTATAGGCTTAGAAGGGCACTTGTGCCCATTTCTTCTTCTCATTTGGGGTTCCTTTGGGGTATGGGTACCTTCCTGGTCCTAGGATAGGTCTTGTGTCTTCTGAATTTTTGAGTTTCTTCTTCTTTGAGTCATTTAATTCTTTAAGTGTTTTAACTTCATCTTTTGGTTTCTCTTGCTCCCATTTGGCATTGTTTGGCCTTGTATCTTGGTTACCTTCATCTTGCTGGCTTCCTAATCCATTCTTCATCTCATTTTGGTTCTGGTCTTGAGCTTTGTGCTTTTATTTTGTGCATTTTGCATTACATATTTCATAAGTGTGTGTTTGTTTTCATATGTATTCATGTTGCATCCTTTTAAGTCATAAGTCTCTTATCTTCATTTCTTTGAGTTGAATTTGCATTGTGTATTGGTTCATATCATGTCACTTCTGATTGTTTGATGTTAGCATGTTATCTTACTCATTTTATTTCATTTGTATGCATACTAACCTTGCAGGGGCTATGGTAAGTGTGAGATGTGGGAATTGAGTTCCACATCTCCAATTCTTATCTCTTCATTTTATGTTTATGTGAACTAACCCTCTTTTGTTGGGCCTAGGCCTTTCTCATCCCTTCTTCTATATTCTTCTCTCTTTCTTCATTAAGGTAGGATAGAAACCTCACTAACCCTTAGGGCATCCATGCATGTTAATACTTAGGATTATTTTAGTCCCCCTTTAGAATTTTTCCTTTTGAGATCCTTTGGTGCTCTCTCTTCTCATCTTCAAACTTAATTTTAATTCACTTAATAAAGGTTGAGTACTTTCATGTGACATGAGACTTTGCTATGAGATGCTTGCACGCGTTCCATTTCGGGGCGAGGTGTGAGTCATCACTCGTGGTGGATAGGTCTTAGCATGAGTACCTCACAAAGAAAAGCTAAAAAACACTTCTTAACCAAAAAAACCACAAAAAAAAATACTTAATAATGGTAATAGGCCAGTGTGCTTAAGCCTTCACTTGTGGGACTAGCTTTGGGGATTTCCTCCATAGATAGGTGTGCCTCTTGCGCATTCCATTTCGGGATGATGTGAGATGTACACATCCCATTGAGTAAGACTTAAGTACACTCACCTATGCAAACTTTCACTCATAAAAGCTTCTAAAAAACACCAAACAAACAATAAGCGCCTTTCCTTCGGGAATTCTTTCTCATCTCATTCGCTTCGTACGCGAACTTGCTCCTACTTGTCATTTTGCAAGACGGTAACGCACTCGTCGTCCGAGCCTGCAACACCTGAGCATTGACATAGGCAGTTCAAGCCTTTAATTCACAAGCAATTTCCTTTTGGTACCCCTAGTTAGGCGAACTACGTCGACTCTGATCCTCATTATCCCGATGAGGTACGTAGGCAGCGGGGTAGGGCCCGTTCGAGCACATTATTTATTTTCCCTACATTTCCCCATTATTTCTTTTCATTTCATTTTCCAATTCCTTTCTCATCTCATTTCCATTCCAGTTAGCAGTTCTTATTCAGCAGCATCCTATTTTCTCACCCTTTGAAACAAACAAGCAAGCGTGGATCCCGTCGGGTACGACGGACGATCTGGGGTGCTAATACCTTCCCAGTTCGTAACCGACTCCCGAGTTCAGATCTTTGGTTCGCAGGACCTTGTCCTTTCCTTCTTCCTCAGGTTTGTGCAACATTACCTTTCCCATTCATTCGGGATAAAAATGTCTGGCTGGCGACTCTAACCTTTCCGCGCCACTTTCGCGTTTGTACTAGGATGAAAATCCCGGGAGCGACAGCTGGCGACTCTGCTGGGGACTACACACCAGAGAATCTCTGGTTCCCCTGTGAGTCTCTCCTAGCGCTTGTTTGTTTTTGTTTCTTTGGATGATGTTTGTTTGTTGTGGCTTGTTGTATTGTTGTTTATTTACAACTTTATTTATAGTTTTCAGTATTTATTTTCTGCATCATGTATATCATACTGGACTGTCTGGACTGGTTTTCTGTTTGGTGGGCTCGGGGGATATTATTTCTGAGAGATAAGCCAAGTACCCGGCTTGAGTGCACCCTAGGATTAGAGTGGACATATTGTACTCGCATGTGACATGATGAGTGGCGATGTGTTTCACGCCCAGATTGCGATTGTCTTGGAAATATCTTGTGTGGGGATTTCCTCCACTTCGGGATAGGACCTTGATAGTTATGTGCATCTGGGGACCGATCATTGAGAACCTTTGTGGAAATAACCCTCTCCAGTGGTGACAGTGGCAGACCACATTTTGTGGCAAACCCATTCGCACCCGAGGGTCCACTGGGGACTCGCATAGGATGGTCTGGTTCTCTTATAGGAACTCAGTCAAAGCATCTGGTCGTATGACATTAGTACTGTATCCTACGGGATGAATGTACTATTGTTTCTCGATTTCAGCACTTGAAGCTGGGAACCTATAAGGGATGCTTGTTTTTCCCGGACTCAGCTGAGGCCTCCCTGCGTAGTACATAATGCCTAACCGATTCCCTGATTTGGTCATGAGCCATTTCTCGGAAATGGTGAAAGTATTATTGCTATTCGGCTTTGAGAGTCCGTGATGTTTGACCCGGAGCACACCTGTGAGATGGGGGATGGGTTTACAGGTTTGCAGGAACCCTTGACCACATCATACCCTTGTTACCAGTACAGTTCATGTTATGATACAGTTACTTTGGTTCCGGAGTTCTGGTTTTCTGGTTCTGGTATTCTTGATACTGTGGTCCAGAGATTCTCTTCAGAGGGTTGTGATTATCAGAGAGTGTGACTCAGTGGACTTTTGGTTTGTCAGTTATTCAGAGGGACCTTGTCAGTGGCCAGACTCCAGACAGTCTCAGATGACCATATGTCCTTGCATTTGCATCTGCATTGCATCATTGCATCATTAATCATTGTTTTTTGTTTTCATTCACAGGTTCATATCTCTGCTTCCGGTTCCGGTATTCTCTTCAAAGATGGAAGATCCTCGCAAGCAGAATATTCATTTCAAGTTCTTTGATATCAAGGTTGGTTTGTTGAAAAAGATGGTGAAGCTGATTACACCTCACCAGGTAGAGAGATTCAGAAAAGCTTACGGGAGTATTCTTGATGTGGTGATAGAGTTAGATTCTTCAGAGAGGAGTGCCATTCATACATTGCTTCAGTATTATGATCCTCAGCTCCGTTGCTTCACCTTTCCTGATTTCCAGTTGGGCCCCATGCTGGAGGAGTATGCTGTGATCCTGGGTGTGCCGGTTCGAGATCAGGTTCCTTTCAATTCTGAGATGAGTAGGCCTGCACCTGAGGCTATTGCGGAGGCTCTTTATTTGAGCCCTCTGTAAACACCCCAAATTTGCCCTCACCCATTCACACCATGGCTTGTGATCATCTCATATGCATATACACAAAACATATCATCTCACATCTCATTTTGATTCACTGCATAGCTTCTAAGGCATCTGCACCTAGGGTTTGTGATCTGAGCAACCTCAGGGCCTCCTGAGCCATTCCAAAGACCACTAATCAACTCAAAGTGGTTCATGTGTGTTCTTATGTCATATTACATCCTCACAAAGTCAAAAATGCAGAGGAATCACAAGAATTAGGGTTTGAGTGGATGCAGAGCCAGGATGAACTGCACAGTTGACTGAAAATTAGGGTTTTGGTTTCAGAGGCCATAACCCCAAATTTTTTGGTCATTCTTGTTTCCATTGATCTTTATATGGTATAGGGAGTATGCATATCAATTTTCATGAAGAAATTCCATGGGGAAGTCATCTGATCAAGAGTTGACTTTTCAGACAAGTCAGTGCAAAATCAGGGCATCTGAGGCCCCCAATGACCCAACCAATGGGTGATCTTCATCATTTTGAGTGTATATGATCTTTATTTGATCATGGAAGAAGTTTGAAGTTCATGGAAATCAAGAATTTAGGGTTTTTGCAAAGGTTGACTTTTTGGGTTTTGTTGACTTTTCAAGAATGTATCCTTTTAGGTCAATTTTCAAGCTTTGATTTATGATCCAAAAAGGCTTCAAATGGAAAAACTTTGGTCATGAAAGTTGTAGATCTCATCTTTCCATTTTCAAAAAGTACAAGAACATGATCTAACTCTTCATGGATCAAAAGTTATGGCCATGCAAAGTTGCCAAAAATCATTGTTTTTCAAGTTATGCACCAAGTGGAAATTTTGCTAAGTCTTGAATCAATGCATGATTGCTGCCTCAATTTCATGCCAAACCAGCATGTGAACATCCTCTAAGTCACAAAAATCAGAAATGGACCAAGTTTGCTCATGGTTTGGTTCATGTAATTTGACTTTTCTCATGAAAATCCATAAAGCTAGCCAACTTGCATTTTCACTCATGACCACTTCACCAACTTATGACGTTGGCTGCTGAGCTTTGCTAGGCCTATCCATCACCTTTTGCTGCACCAGCCATGCCTTGTACTTGCTTAACTTTGAGCCATGCCCTATCTTACACAAAAGTGGATTTTTAGCAAAAGTAGCCTCACCTATCATAGCAGGCCATGTCACATCAAGCAACCAATCAGAATTGTTTATCATTTCATTTTGCAAGTTGAACATAACAAGAACAAGGGCTGAAACCAACCCACTCATCACTTACACAAAAACCTCCCTCATTGCAAATTCCTTCGAATCACTCTCCACAGCTTTCAAACACTAAAACTTTCATCATCACCCAACTCACCAGACCTCATAAACAAGAAACCACCAAAGCTTGAGCCAAAAACAAGCCTGAACATCTCACTGCCATTTCACACTCCCTTTTGCAGTTTCATTCGAATCCCTCATTCTAGCCCACAAACACATAAACCAACACCACCAATCTTCTTTACACATTGCATAGACCTCAGACAACCCATCACCATGGCCTGAATCAGCCAGAATCTCATCTGCCATTGTTGACTGAGCTTGGAGCTGAAGCATTCGAATCTCTCTCTCCAGCAAATCTAAACTCCATCTGAGCATCCAAACATCTTTGGGGGGCCAAGAGGAGCAGCTGGCACTTAAAGAAAGGGCCTGAAAGTTCCTAAATCAGAGGTTGCAAATCTCAGGTAGCTCCAAATATTTTTTTCCAGAAATCCCTTTTTTAGTTACAAACTTGTTCCTTATGCTCTCCTGATCATGCTGATGCTTTTAGTTTTCGAAATGGTTGCGTTTTAAGGGTTTAATTTCAGTTTGAAGCTTACGAACCCTAGAACTTAGTTGCTTCGATTCAGCTTGTTTAGGTTAGATAAATTTGTTTTGAGAGAGGGGTTTAGTTCGTGAGATGATGGAGATCATTTCCCTGGCTTTGGTTTTCATTTTAGATACGTTTTAAGGAAGTTTGGAGTTTTCAGGGGAGGAGGTCACCGGAGAAGACGACCGGAGCTCGTCTCCGGTGACCTGAGAGTCATTAATTCATAATTAGGGTTAGGGCACTGAGTTTGAATCTGGACCATTTGATCTTCTTTCCCGCGCGTGCGTGTATGGTCTGGATTGCATCATTAGTTTTAATTAGGTTTAATTAAATTAATTAATCAGGATTAATTCATTTTGAATCTGGGCCATCAGATGGCGCGCCAAGTCAACCCAATCTCCCTCAGATCAAATCCTGGCCATGCGTTCTGTTTACTTTTATTTTCATTTGATTTTTATCCATTTTTATTTCAATTAATTTGTATAATTATTTTAAAATAGTTAAAAAATCATAAAAATTATGAAACTTTTTCTTTAAGGTTTTATTAATTTTTATGACACAAAAATATTTTTATTTTATTTTTTATCATTAAAAAAGTATTTTTAAATATTTAAAAGATTATTTTTAATTGATTAATGAGAATTAATTAATTAAAAATACTTTTAGGTATTTAAAAATTACAAAAAAATTCATGAAGTGTTCTAAGACATTTAGAAACATTGTCCAACCTTCAAACCAAATTTCTTTTTTGATCTTGATGTATTTTGAGAATTTTTCCTTGAATTAAATCACATTTTGTGCATTATTTTGATCATATCTTTAAAAATCCATTTCTGTCTTTTGGTAAAGGTTGAGACATTGATTCTTTTTGCATTGTTTCCCATTTGACATATACTTTCAAAGATAAAAAGGCCAAGATTTGATCTTACATTTTCTAATTGATTGGCATTTCTTTTGTTACAAACCCTAAAAAACCCTAATAACTTGTAAAATTCATAACTTGAGTTTGGTTGAGAGTTGAGAGCTCCCCTTTGGACCTTGGTTTAGTATAGGATTAGGGTTTCTTTGAATGTCATTTTCCATTTTTTATCTTAGGGTTTGCTTCTGTTTTTGGTTTTTGTTTGATGTTTGGTCCTTAAACCCTAATTTGGGCTTTCACTTGCATCCCTCTTACATTCTCTTGCATAACATGACTTGTCTTTGCATTTTGTGCATTCTTGTGTTTCATTTGACATCTTAAGACACATTGAAAGAATGTTTGATCATTGCATCTCATATTTGCCATGTCATTTGCTTTGTATGTTTCATAACTTTTCATGTTCATTCATGCTCCTTAGCTTGCATCATTTGCATCCATGATCTTATATGAGCATCTCCATATGCTGCCTCATGTTCATAGCATCTCATAGCATCATTGTCATCATCAACATGCTTCTGGTTTTGTTTAGCACCATGTCATCCCATCTCATTTGGCCTTGCATTGCATTTCTTTCTGACATTTCAGGTGGTAAGTAAACTTGAGAAGTGAATTTTCCTTCACTTCTCATAACTTTTTTTTCATCTCCCTTGCATCCATTGCTGCATTTCTATATGTGTTTGAGGTTGAGCTTGCTCATCCTTGTTCTTCCCCCTTTCTTTCTTCAAGTGACTTGACTTCTTGAATGAAGCAAGTCACTTTGCTTCTCTTGATCTTGTTCATCTGCTTCCTGGTGGTTCATCTGAAGATTGTTCTTGAAAACCTCACAAACATTAGGACCAACCAAGCATGACAATGAATTAGGGTTTTGATTAGTCTCCCTCATAGTTTTTACCTCTGTGTCTCTCCTTGAGTCATCTCTTCTCATCTCATAATCAGGGGCTAAATCCTCAAGGCTTTAAGACTTTGTGATTAAGATCATGCCTGCATCCTTCTTTTAGGATGGAGTGTATAACTTTAATCCTAAGTCTTGGACCCTTAAGGTGTTGAAATCTCTTAATTAATCCATCCAATAATCATCAAGACATTACACTTGTAACTTGGGCCTTGCATTAGGGTTCTAATTCTTCCTTAATTGGTTAAGAAGGACTAACCCTAAAGTTAATGGACAAGTCCCCCTCAAGTTGTCTTCCAAATCATAAAAAACACTTCATCATCATACCATTAATAAAATCCACTAAACTAAAGGTTTGTTTTGTCATGGGTTTAATCCCTAATCATGGATTAAGTTGAGGAGTCTTCCTCAGCTTAAACACCCTCATCTATTATCCTTCTCTTAGGATGGTGTAATGAGTCTGTTTAATCTTTGATTATGGCTTAACCTCATTACCTAACACTAAACAAAAAATCACAAAAAACATCTAAATAATCACAAGTAGGTTAATGATCTTAACCCTACATCAAAAGTGATTAAGTGTGAGAATCTGACTTCACACTTAAGGTAATTCTCATTACCCCTAATCAGAGGGATGATGTGATGAGTTTACCAAATCCATTGATTTAGGTTTAAGCTCATTATCTTATGACAAACTCCAAAAAGAAATAAAAGACTGAAAACTCAAAAACAAACAATAATCGTCTCCTCCGGGATTCTTTTCTCATCTCATTCACTCATAAACGAGAACTCGCTTCTTCCGTCTAATGCAAGACAGTTAGCATCTGTGCCAGACAGATCATACACTTGAGCATAGGCAAGTAAGCAGTTCACAAGTCAATTCTTCTTTCAGTCTCTTCGGGTCGAACTACGGTGTTCTGACTTCCTCATTGCACGAGAGGATACGTAGGCATAACTTAACAGTTATCGAACAAAAGTCTCTGTCCATTCCCCCTCTTTCCAGCCTTATTCTTTAAGCCTCATGGTCATGAGCATTTCATTCTTGATCTCACACTGACACTGTACATTTATACACATCACATTTCCATACACTGACACCTGTACATATTGCTTTCCAGCTCTTTACACACAGATTGCACTGACACTACCCCTTTAAAACACAAATCTTTTAAGCGTGGATCCCGTCGAGTACGGCGGACAATCTGGGTGCTAATACCTTCCCAGGTTGTAACCAACCCCCTTTCTCAGTCTCTCTGGTTCGCAAACCGTCTTATCCATCTCTTTCTAGGCCTATGCAGCATTGCCTTTCCTCCGGGATAAAAATGCCTAGCTGGCGACTCTATTCATCCTCCAGTGAGTTCACGGCTGTGTGTTCTCACTGTTCCCCTCGCCGACCGTTCGCGTCTGTACCTTCATTTGATCCGTTTCATTTGTCGGGAGCGACAGCTTGGCGACTCTGCTGGGGATACCTTTTACTGCAACCAGAGCTTCTGGTTCTTTTCGTGGGTTCCTCCTAGCGCTTGATTGATTTGTGTTTATTGGGGTGTTATGTGTTATTTGTGTTTGTATATTTGCTTTATTTATTGCTTTCTGTACAGCTTTATTTACTGCTTTCTTTACAGTTTTTCATATATCATACTGTCTTTGTTGCTGGCTGGATCTGTTGTTTGCCTTGGTGGGTGGGTATTTCATTGAGAGTTGAGGTCCTATACCTGGGACCTGAGTGACACCTAGGATAGAGTGAACCATATTCTTTCCCATTCCATTTCGGTCTGGTGCGGGAATATGGAACACGGTTCAGATATGGGTTTCTTCTTGAGAACTCTGTGTTGCGGATTTCCTGCAATGCTAGGGGGATCTGGGAAGCCTGCTAAGTCTGGATGACCTTTTTAGTTTGACCTTCAGAAACTGAGGTGAATTAGAGGAGGAATTGTTATGGTTATTGTAAACACTGTACCTCCGGGTTAGAAGTGTTTACACTTCTCATAACTGATCCAAGTCTGAGGATCCTTGTTCTAGATCACTACCTGTGAGGGGGTTGGGCTGTTTACAGGGTTGCAGGTACCTTGACCTCAGAATACCCTGTTACTTTGACTTTGTTAAGAATACTCCATGTTGGATAGTTCTTGTGATTCTAAAACCCTGGACATGTGGCTCTTTATTTGAGTCCCCCACCTTGGTTACTGGATTTTTAGACCTCCATCTGGAATTCTTGAACACACATGGATCTATACCAAGGCAGTTAATCAGATCCAGCTCAGTCACGAACCCTTGCATTCCATCTGCATACATACTCATTGCATCATAATAACATGTGCTTATTTGTTTTTCAGGGTATCCATCCTCATCAGGTTTTGGTTTTGACCCCATCTGCAGCTTTGACCTGTCTCCACCAGCATTTGCTTCAGCTCTTCAAATACTTGCACTAGCCAGTCAGTGGCCCACTTCTCAGCATCTTCATCAGTACTTATTCTACTCAGTCTTCAGTATCATGGCTCCAAAGAAAAGCAACATCACTTATCATTTCTTTCAACCAGACTTGTCAGATATCAGGAGGATTCAGACCCTGATCACTCCGGATTACATATCTTTGTTCAGAGAAAGCTATGGGGATATACTTGACTTGGTCATGGATCTGGACCCATCTCAGAGGAGCTTGATCCATACTTGCATCCAGTTCTATGACCCCCCATTGAGGTGCTTCACTTTTAGAGACTTCCAGTTGGGGCCTCTTTTGGAAGAATACTCATATTTGACTGGTCTGCCTATTAAGAGAGAGATCCCTTTCAACCCTGAAATGGTCTTTCCCAGCAATGGAGAGATAGCCAAAGCTTTGCACCTGGAGCCTGTTTTGGTTGAGCAGCATATGACCTCCAAGGCTAAGGTCCCTGGTTTTCATCTGGACTTCCTGATTACTCAAGCTAGTTTGAAGGCCTCCCTGGGGGAGTGGAAAGCTGTTTGTGCACTGTTGGCCTTAAGTGTATATGGAATTGTGTTGTTTGCAGATGAGCCCAGATTCATCAGCAAGAATGCAATCCATTTGTTCATCCTGAAGAACCCAGTGCCAACTTTGCTGGGTGATCTCTACTACTCAGTACATCAAAGGAATGAGAAGCAAAGGGGGAAGTTAGTGAGGTGTTGTGCTCCACTATTCCATGCTTGGCTTCTCAGGCATCTGCCCAGGACAGATGCATTCTTGAACCCTCACCAGCAAAGCAACTGGGCTAAGAGGCTCACTACTCTCACTTCAGCAGATATCAGATGGTGCACTCAGAGCACCAAAGGCAGAGATATTATCACAAGCTGTGGGCACTTTCCCAATGTGCCTTTGGTAGGAGTTAAGGGGAGTATCAACTACAACCCTATGCTGTTTAAGAGGCAATTAGGCTATGCACTGGTTCATGCTCCTAGGGAACAAGACTTGGTTGAAACCCTCTACTGTGAGAACCAGGTTAACTTGGCTGTTGTTAGGCAGGCTGCCTGGGCCTGGGATCATGTTCAAACCAAAGGGGTCACTATTTTGGGAAAATGCAATAATGTGGCATCAGCCCAATATCATGAGTGGTCTTATGCTAGATCCCAATTCTCTGGATTGCCTTTCACCATAGAGGACTCGCCTGAGTCATCATCAGCACCACTCCCTGCTACTATCAGTCTGGAGGAGTTTGAAAGCCTGAAGGAAAGGAATGAGAAGTTATCCCAAGCCTTGCAGAAGACCCTCCGGGAGAGGAGTGAAGGTGTGAGGGAGATTGAAAGATTGGAGAAGCTGAGAGTTGAGCACTTAACTAAAATTGAAAAGTCTGGAGAGTACATCAACAAGTCTAAAGCTGGTGAGCAGATTCTGAAGAACGCTTGTAAAGAAGCCCAGTTCCAGAGAGCGAGAACAGACTTGTACTTGAAAGAGAGTCAGGCCAGATGGGTCCGGATCACTGAGGCCCGTACTCTAGAAGACAAGAGAGTTCAGGATAAGATGGAGCAAATGGAGAAAGCCCTGGCAGCAGCCCAGAAGGAAATTTCAGAGCTAGAAATCAGAGCTGGAGTGAAGAGGTCTAAAGACCAAAGTCAGAACAAGAAGCTGACTGCAGCTGTTGCAACAAGAAATCTTCTCATCAGAGGTCTCACGGAGCGCCCGGCTGATCCTGTGACCGAAGCACTTCTTAAGGAAGTTCGCGAGGATGAGTTTGGCCTTGGAGTTTAATCATTTGCTTGTTGTTGTTTCTATTCCATGTACTTTTGATTTTCTTTTGTAATGTATTTTGACCCTTTGAGGGCTTATGTTGTAAAACAAGAACAATTTGTATTATTTCACCTTTGTAATATATTTGTGTTGGTTTCTATCCGAGTTTACTTCAAAGAGCAACTTCAGGCAGCATCATCTTCAAGGGTCTGGAAGGGTCAAAACTGAAGACCAAACCGGATACCCTTGATAGCAAATAAGCACAACTGCATTGCATACTAACCCCTCTTGTTTGTTTTGTAGGTTTTGTTTTATTGATACTAACCTCTGTTGTGATACTCAGGCAGAATTGCTCGTCGCCGGGTGTTTCCTCTCAACAGGCCACACAGGTACCCAACTAGAAACAACCTTCCGGGCATCCAAATGGATCAAGTTCAACAAGATCTTGCTGATGTTAGAAATCAACTGGCCAATGAAAGACTGGAGATGAGAACTCAAATGACGCAGTTCATGGAGGTCATGAACAACATGGCTCAAAGCCAGGAGAGGCTGAGGGCCATGGTTGAAAGACAGAATCAAGAGGAGCCTCATGTGGGAACTGCTGGCACAAGTAATAATGAAAGGGTGCAACCCCACATTAACCCTCCTGTTTTTGGCCCGCATCTACACCCTGAGATTAATATTCCTGCAAACGTTCAGGGAACAGCTACAGCAGCCAGAGTGCTTCAAGAAGATCCTCAGGAGGACCAATTTACAGTGATGGGTGCTGGAGAAGAGGCCTATGATAGGCGTTTGGATGAGATAGCTGAAAAGTTGAGATCACTGGAGTCTCAAAATTCTCTGGGCTTTGACGTCATGGACATGGGGCTGGTAGACGGGGTCAGAATCCCCCACAAGTTTAAGCCTCCTTGCTTCGAAAAGTATAATGGGACTTCATGCCCCCGGACTCATTTGCAGTCGTTTCTGGGAAGGCTGAAGGCCTATACGATGGATGAGAAACTTTGGATGTTCTACTTCGAAGACAGTTTGACTGGAGCATCAAGGGAATGGTATTCCCACTTGACAAGGGCAACTGTGAGATGCTGGAAGGACCTGGCAGAGGCCTTCATCCGACAGTATCAATACAACTTAGACATGGCACCCAACAGGACTCTCCTAATGGGAATGTCACAGTCGTCAAGGGAAAGTTTCCGTGAATATGCCCAAAGATGGAGGCAATTGGCTGCTGCCGTTCAACCACCAATGTCTGAGAGAGAAATGGCAGACATGTTTATGAACACTCTCCAGGGAACGTATATTGACAGGTTAGCTGCTTTCTCTTCCACCAGCTTCGCCGATGTTGTCATAGCTGGGGAGAGAATAGAAAGCCTGTTGAAAATGGGTAAGATATCTGATAATGGCGCAAGCTCGTCCGGTGGTACAAGAAAGCCTTTTGCAGGCCCGAGAAGATCTGGCGAGACCAATGCCATTCACACCAACAGGGGCAGGCCCCAGTATGTTCCAAGAACAATAGCAGCAGTCACAATCCCTGCTCCGGCTCACCCTCAGCCCGTCTATCAACCTCCTCAACAAAATTTCCAACAACAACCCCAGTACCAGCAAAATCAATATCCTCCAAGAAACAACTACAACAACAACTCCAACAACAACAATCAACAGAGGCCATTTCAACAGAGGCCCTCTCAAGCTAACAGGGTGATAGACCCGATCCCAATGCCATATGCTGCCTTATTGCCACAACTTCTGAAACTCAACCTAGTTGAGCTAAGAACGTTGGCACCTCCGGATCCAAACAGTCTACCAAGAAACTATGACTCCAACGCTAGGTGTGCTTTTCATTCCAACGCACCTGGTCACAGTACAGAAAAATGCAGGGCTCTGCATATGAAGGTACAAGACTTGGTAGACTCCAAGGCTCTGAACTTTGCACCTCCACCCAATGTCAATAAAAACCCGATGCCACACCATGGTGGTCCCCGAATTAATGCCATTGAAGAAGACCAACAGTCTTATTTGATAACTAGTGTGGATCAGATCAGGACACCATTGGTGGAAATCAAGGCTCAGCTCTGTGAAAATGATATATTTCCGGGATGTGAATTGGGGTGCCCCTACTGCAATATCTCATGGAATGGGTGTGAAGACTTGAGGAATGGCATTGACAACCTTATTAAGAGTGGCCTCTTACAAATCACAACATCATTTCCGGCACATCCGGCAGCTTCATCAACAACGGTCCCAGACCCTACTACAACTGCAGCAACTCTTGTTCCCGACAATTCATCAGCAACATCAGCAAGTAATTCATCTGTCCTCCCAAATGATCAGTTCTCAACAGTGTCTCCTGCTACAACTTCAGCTTCATTCCATTTCGACTCTCCATCAACAACAACAACAGTCCTTCCAACAGAACCTCCTACAACTCCAGCAATCAATCATGAAGATGTCTCCACAGTTACCATATTCTACGATCCAGAAAATAACTCCGCCTACCATTCAGAGGGCGCTGCTCCTACTAGAGCACCAGTTACTATCTTTTATGATCCACAAACAATTGCAATCCCTTCGGCAGCAGCAATCAGTCCGGTTACCGTCACAGTACCTGGACCTGTACCATATGAGAGCAATAGGGCCATCCCTTGGCACTATGGCTCTGACGTGTACTGTGAAGGGAAAAGAATCACTCTTGAAACATCAGCACCTGCACCACAAATTGATAATGTGGGCGGAGGCGGAGGCTTCACTCGAAGCGGACGTCTCTTCGCTTCACAAGTCCAAAGACCTACTGTCGAGGAAGAAGCTGCTGCCAAGGCAAAAGGAAAAGGCCTGGTGCAGGAAGATCCAGCTGCCAAAGAAGCCCTGAAGACTTCGTTTGACCAGGAAGTTGATGAGTTTATGCGGATCATCAAAAAGAGCGATTATAAAGTTGTGGATCAGCTTCATCAGACGCCATCCAAAATCTCCATCCTCTCACTGCTCATGTGCTCCGAAGCCCATCGGAATGCACTACTGAAGGTACTGCACGCAGCTTACGTGCCCGAGGAGATTACTGTCAACCAATTGGAAACTGTGATTGGTAATGTTACTGCTAGCAATGGGCTAGGGTTTACCAATTCTGACCTGACAGTGGATGGCCGCAATCACAACAAAGCCTTGCACATAACCATGGAATGCAAAGGAGCTGTCCTTTCTCATGTGCTGGTGGACACAGGTTCTTCCCTGAATGTCTTACCAAAGAAAGCTCTGGTGAAGCTTGAATATGATGGACTGGCATTGAGACCCAGCAACCTGGTGGTTAGAGCTTTTGATGGCTCGAAGAGATCGGTTCTGGGAGAAGTAGAGCTGCCTGTGACAATTGGCCCGCAGACATTTAAAACTATCTTTTATGTGATGGACATTCAGCCCGCCTACAGCTGTTTGTTGGGTAGACCCTGGATTCACGCCGCTGGCGCAATAACGTCTACCCTTCACCAAAAGTTAAAATATGAGTGGGAAGGCCAAGTTGTCACAATCTGCGGGGAGGAGGATATATTTGTTAGCCATCTGGCTACTTACAAATATATTGAAATGGATGGTGAGATCGTTGAAACCATGAGCCAAGGTTTTGAAGCCTTGAATGTAAATGAAGCATCTGCTGTTTCGGGGATCTCCATGTCGTCATACCAACAAGCCCGGAAGGTTGTTGAGGAAGGAACTGCCCTAGGCTGGGGCAAGGTCTTAGCTGTGGAGGAAAAGAAGGACAAGTTTGGGTTGGGTTACAAACCAACTCAACATCAAGTGAAGGCTGCTGGAGAGCCTGGATTTGTCAGTGGGGGGATGCTTACCCCCGATGCTATCAACTGTCTGGAAGACGAGCTGGAAGAGGAGCGCAACCTGGAGAATTGGATTCGTCCGAAGATCCCGGGGAGCAGTGTCTCGAACTGGTCTTCCCAGGGAATTATAAGTGTTACTCGAGCAGAGTAATTATTATTTCCTGTATTTTTAAGCATGCATCAAAGTCTTGCATCTTGCCCAAGATGACAAGACTCATTTTGTAATCAGGGCCATCTGTACTTTTGTGCAAACAAGATTAAATTAATGAAATATCAGACAATCTTTTTGCAAACGAGTCTTTTTCTTTTATGCTCACTGTTTTTCCATTTTTCTTTTTGTACAAAAATAAATGGCAGTGTTTTTCAAAATGACAACTTCATTTCGCTTTTCTAAATAAAACTAAAATCAGATCACTAAAATGAACCAATTAAACCCTTGCAGAGAGTGCCATCCTGACCGCACCGACAACAGCACGGCTATGACATCGTATGACTTTGACAATCCGATCAATCAAGCTGACGAAGGGGTTGAAGAAGAATACGAGCTTCCTGAAGAGCTAGCCAGGTTGTTAAGACAAGAGGAAAAGGTTATTACCCCTCATCAGGAGGAGGTTGAAGTGATTAATCTTGGTACAGAGGAAAATGTGAAAGAAGTCAAGATCGGGGCCTGCCTGCAAGACTCAGTGAAGAAGCAACTGATAGATCTGCTTCAAGAGTATGTTGATGTGTTTGCCTGGTCATATCAGGACATGCCAGGGTTGGATACCGATATAGTTGTGCACAAGCTGCCTTTGAGGGAAGAATGCCCACCAGTCAAACAGAAGCTGCGCCGTACTCGTCCAGACATGGCTATGAAGATCAAGGAAGAGGTACAAAAGCAATGGGACGCCGGGTTCCTTGCTGTGACTAGCTATCCGCCGTGGGTTGCTAACATAGTACCTGTGCCTAAGAAGGATGGCAAGGTACGAATGTGTGTTGATTACCGGGATCTGAACAGAGCTAGCCCGAAGGATGATTTCCCATTACCTCACATTGATGTATTGGTGGATAACACGGCTCAGTTCTCGGTATTCTCCTTCATGGATGGATTTTCAGGATACAACCAGATTAAGATGTCACCTGAAGACATGGAGAAGACAACTTTCATCACACCTTGGGGCACGTTCTGCTATAAGGTAATGCCATTTGGGCTCAAGAACGCCGGTGCAACATATCAACGGGCTATGGTAACATTATTCCACGATATGATTCATAAGGAAATAGAATGTTATGTGGATGACATGATTGCCAAGTCCCTTACGGAGGAAGACCATCTAGTGAATCTGCTCAAGTTGTTCAAGCGTCTGAGAAAGTATCAACTGAAGTTGAACCCCAACAAATGCACATTTGGGGTGCGATCCGGTAAGCTGCTGGGCTTTATTGTAAGCGAGAAAGGGATCGAGGTTGACCCTGATAAAGTCAAAGCCATCCAAGAGATGCCTGCACCGAAAACTGAGAAAGAAGTTCGAGGGTTCTTAGGTAGATTGAACTACATTTCAAGGTTCATATCTCACCTAACTGCAACCTGTGAACCTTTGTTCAAACTGTTAAGAAAAGAACAAACGGTCAGGTGGAACGAAGATTGCCAAAGGGCTTTTGACAAGATCAAAGAGTATCTGCAAGAACCTCCAATCCTCATGCCGCCAGTTGAAGGAAGACCTCTAATTATGTACTTGACCGTATTAGAAGAGTCAATGGGGTGTGTGCTGGGCCAGCATGACGAGTCTGGTCGAAAAGAGTATGCAATATACTACCTAAGCAAAAAGTTTACCGACTGTGAACAACGTTATTCACTGCTCGAGAAAACTTGCTGTGCTTTAGCGTGGGCTGCTCGCCGACTAAGGCAGTATATGTTGACCCACACTACCTTGTTAATCTCAAAAATGGACCCAGTCAAGTACATATTTGAGAAGCCAGCTCTTACCGGACGGGTTGCAAGATGGCAGATGATTCTCACAGAATATGACATACAGTACACTTCTCAGAAAGCCATCAAGGGCAGTGTACTGTCTGAATATCTTGCTGAGCAACCCATTGATGATTACCAGCCAATGAGGTTTGACTTCCCTGATGAAGACATCATGTTCATTAAAGCAAAAGATCACGAAGAGCCTATTCACACTGAAGGGCCCGACCCAGAAGAAGAATGGACCATGATGTTTGACGGGGCTGTTAACATGAATGGCCGTGGTGTTGGTGCAGTACTCATTACACCAAAAGGAGTTCACATGCCTTTCTCGGCAAAACTCACTTTCAACTGCACTAACAACGAAGCTGAATACGAAGCATGTATTATGGGTCTTGAGGAAGCCATTGACCTCAGGATCAAAACATTGACCGTATTCGGAGATTCAGCTTTGGTAATCAATCAAACCAACGGAAAATGGTACACACACCAAGATCATCTGATACCTTATAGGGATTATACAAGAAGGTTGTTGACTTTCTTCACAACAGTCAAACTTGAGTATATCCCTCGGGACGAGAATCAGTTTGCGGATGCCTTGGCTACCATTTCGTCCATGATCAAAGTTCAAGCTGCCAACTTTGTACCTCAGATTTCAGTATCAAGACTTGATAGACCAGCATATGTATTTGCAGCAGATGTTGTCAAGGATGACAAGCCTTGGTTTCATGACATCAAGTGCTTCTTGGAGGATCAAACATACCCATCTGGGGCATCTTCCAATGATAAGAAGACTCTGAGAAGGCTCGCTGGAAGTTTCTTTCTGAACACTGATGGATCTCTGTACAAGAGGAACTTTGACATGGTACTCCTCAGATGTGTTGACAAGACGGAGGCAGATCTACTGATGCATGAAGTGCATGAAGGCTCTTTTGGTACCCATGCTGGAGGGCATGCAATGGCTAAGAAGTTGTTAAGATCAGGCTATTATTGGATCACAATGGATGCGGACTGTTGTGCCTATGCCAGAAAGTGTCACAAATGCCAGATCTACGCAGATAAGGTGCATGTGCCTCCCAACCCTCTGAACATCATGTCTTCACCATGGCCCTTTGCCATGTGGGGCATTGATATGATCGGCAAGATTGAGCCAACTGCTTCAAATGGCCACAGATTCATCCTGGTCGCCATCGACTATTTTACAAAATGGGTTGAAGCAGCCTCATATGCAAATGTCACAAGGCAAGTGGTAGCCCGATTCCTGAAAAGAGATATCATCTGTCGGTACGGAGTGCCCGAGCGAATCATTACTAATAATGGTTCTAACTTAAACAACAAAATGATGGCAGAACTGTGCCGGGACTTCAAGATCCAACATCACAATTCTTCTCCTTACAGGCCAAAGATGAACGGCGCTGTTGAGGCAGCAAATAAGAATATCAAGAAGATTGTGCAAAAGATGGTAGTCACCTACAGAGACTGGCATGAAATGCTACCATTTGCCTTGCATGGGTATTGCACATCAATCAGGACATCCACTGGGGCAACACCGTATCAGCTTGTGTATGGTATGGAAGCAGTCCTACCAGTTGAAGTTGAATTACCCTCGCTACGGGTATTAATGGATGTCAAGTTGAGTGAAGCAGAATGGGTGAGGGCCCGATACGAGCAATTAAGTCTGATCGAAGAGAAGAGATTGGCTGCAATCTGCCATGGGCAGTTATATCAGAAGAGAATGAAGAGGGCCTTCGATCAGAAAGTCAGGCATCGAGAATACCAAGTGGGAGATCTTGTGCTGAAAAGAATTCTCCCTCCTCATACAGACCACAGGGGCAAATGGACTCCAAATTATGAAGGACCATTCGTCGTCAAGAAAGTTTTCTCTGGTGGAGCACTGATGCTCAGCACCATGGATGGTGAAGATTTCCCGTCCCCTGTGAATTCAGATGCAGTTAAAAAATACTTCGCATAAAATGACCCGCTGGACATAAAAACAGAATGTAAGTCCAAGCAAAAATAGGGCGTCCCGGCGAGTCAAAAACAGAATAAAAGACTCGGGCAAAAATAAGGGAAATAAATAAAAATGTACACCCGCTGAGTTGAAAAGCCGCATTGGACAACTCAGGCAAAAATGGGTATCCCGATGGATTGAAAACCCGAAAGGGCGATCCATGCAAAATAAGGGAATAAGCGAACAACTGCACTCTGAATTCGTCTGTATCACTTACAACTTGGAAAGCTTTGACAGAATCAAGCTCCGATCAGAATCAACTCTCTCCAGAAAGCAAGACGAGAAGAACATCATTGTTATACGAGTCATAGCGGAAGAGGAAGCTCCTCAAAGCGTCATCAACACTGCCAGCACTTTGTTTCTCAATTTGTAACATTCTCCTCATTTCAGGAGATATGTCTCTTTGACTGTATCTTGCCAATTCAGGGCACATGAATTAATAAAATCAGATTTTCAGTCATGTCTCGTTTTTTACATTTATGTTTTGCAAAGAATTGTCTGATATCTCTAAAAACACAATTGCATAAGTACAGATGCCTTTCTCTAAAAATAAAGCACATGCTTACAGGGAATATACTTACTTTCGAAAGTACTTATCTCCTATGACGGAATCCAGTAAAGGATACCTCGGGACCATTTGTGCGTTCCCTTATCTTTGCAGGATTGCAGGTATCCAGAACGCAACTTGGGGCATCTCAGCAGGCTGGCAAATCAACAGAAGATGCCAGCATCCGAAATGCTCTGTCCCCAGCTGAGTTGCCTCTCATTACCCTCCCCAGCTGAAGAACCAACTGTCTTTCCTCAGTTAAACACAGAACCAGGGAATCATCCCCCCACAGAGCCTCAGGCCTCTATTCGGAAGAGCAACGCACGGAAAAGTCACAATAGAGAGGAAGAAAGCTTCTACAAACCCCCAGCTGGGTCCCGTATTATAGGGATATGTCAATCAGTGACCTATATCCCCCAAGCAGATACATCACTAGATCTACCAATGATCTTATCCCCAGCTGGGATGTTCACTTCAAGCAGATCGACCAGAGATCTTCACAGTGACGGGATCCGAATCCCGGATCTGTGTCTCTTTTGCGTAATCATGGCATTTGCATCATACTATCCACTCGAAGCGTAGCATTCCGTCTAATACGGAGCATTACGGCAAAAATCAAATGCATAGCATAATCATAAGTCATGTTGTGATTTGAACACTTGTAAATAATGACAGTCCGCATACAACATCCCCATCAGGGTCCCAGCAAAAGCAGCTGCCTTTCGAATCACAAACACCAGTATATACACCTTTTGGCACCCGCCCGTGTCATCTTTCCCCAACAGGCTGTTTTGATACACTTTACAAACAAGACCACCAGTATTACAGATATTTCCTGACACCCGTCCGTGTCAAACTCACCAGCAAAAGCCAAAGACATCCTCTTTGCACTCACATATACCCGTACACAATCCTTGACACCCGTCCGTGTCATATCCCCAGCACAGTAACCTAAACACTTTGTATATCAGATACTTGTCCATACTATACTCTTCTTCTTTTGACACTCGTCCGTGTCGCTCTCCCCAGCAGTAAACACTCATCTATACACCTATCACTCTTATACTGATACTCGTCCGTATCTTGTATACATTTATATCCCCACAGATTCAACAGTAGTCCTTGTTCTTTGTTAACCCGTTGGTACTCGCCCGTACCATCATCTCAGAACATTGCGTCTAATGTTTGTTTCTACATGATACCCGTCCGTATCATAGTCTTAAGGATGCTCGTCCGCATCTTTAATCCATACACCGTGTCAAACACTTATGTCTTCTTGAATATAGATACTCGTCCGTGTCTATTATTCCTCAGAGGAGTCCTTTCAGATGCAACACTCGTCCGTGTTCTCTGTTAACCAGTTGATACTCGTCCGTATCATCATCTCTGAACATGTGTCAGTTTGCTTCTACATGATACTCGTCCGTATCATAGTCTTAAGGATGCTCGTCCGCATCTTTAATCTATACACAATACCAAACACCTATACTTTCCTTTCTTGGTTGTGAACGCTCGTCCGTGTTCACTGAATCCCCAGTAGATCACCAACGAAGCATTTTTATCTGACACTCGTCCTGTGTCATGATAACCCCGAGAGCAGCCGTCCCCTGCTGAGTGGTCGTCCTCCACTTCTTGATGGTCGTCCTCCATCATGCTCATCCGATGGCCGTCCCCATCGTTGATATTTAGCAGCCGTCCCCTGCTAGGTGGTCGTCCTCCACCCTTTGATGATTTTCCTTCATCACTTTATCCAATGGCCGTCCCCATTGTTGATTTTGGTTATCTGACACTCGTCCTGTGTCATGATAAACCCCGAGAGCAGCCGTCCCCTGCTGAGTGGTCGTCCTCCACTTCTTGATGGTCGTCCTCCATCATGCTCGTCCGATGGCCGTCCCCATCGTTGACCTTTTCTATCCGATGGCCGTCCCCATCGTTGATATTTTTGGCAGCCGTACCCTGCCAGGTGGTCGTCCTCCACCTTTGATGGCCGTCCCCATCATATTTCTTTTATCCTCAACAGAGCAGCCGTCCCCTGCTAGGTGATCGTCCTTCACCTTTGATGGCCGTACCCCATCATCTGTTTATTTCATTTATTCTTTAACCCGATGGCCGTCCCCATCGTTGGTTACTTCGCCTTATGAACTTGATGGCCGTCCCCGTCATGTTTCATTAATCCCCAGAGAGTTTTACAGTTTATCTTGATGGCCGTCCCCTTCATGATTTTATTTTCCCCAGCTAGTCGGCCGTCCCCGTCTTGGCTTTACCCTTTTACCCCCAGCATGTCGGCCGTCCCCGTCATCGCTTTGCTATCTACCCAGCAGTCGTCCTCTGCTCGACGGTCGTCCTCCGTCGCCCACACTTTACAATATACTTTATTTTCTTTTACAATCTATATCCCTTTTCTTCTTCATTTTGTGAGTGCAAATTTTGGACTGTCTTTGATATTCAACCACAAGTTATCTTGTTTGTCTGTTAAGCCGTCGCTTACAACCTGCACAGCTAACTCATGTTTGAATAGGGGCAGCTGTAAACACCCCAAATTTGCCCTCACCCATTCACACCATGGCTTGTGATCATCTCATATGCATATACACAAAACATATCATCTCACATCTCATTTTGATTCACTGCATAGCTTCTAAGGCATCTGCACCTAGGGTTTGTGATCTGAGCAACCTCAGGGCCTCCTGAGCCATTCCAAAGACCACTAATCAACTCAAAGTGGTTCATGTGTGTTCTTATGTCATATTACATCCTCACAAAGTCAAAAATGCAGAGGAATCACAAGAATTAGGGTTTGAGTGGATGCAGAGCCAGGATGAACTGCACAGTTGACTGAAAATTAGGGTTTTGGTTTCAGAGGCCATAACCCCAAATTTTTTGGTCATTCTTGTTTCCATTGATCTTTATATGGTATAGGGAGTATGCATATCAATTTTCATGAAGAAATTCCATGGGGAAGTCATCTGATCAAGAGTTGACTTTTCAGACAAGTCAGTGCAAAATCAGGGCATCTGAGGCCCCCAATGACCCAACCAATGGGTGATCTTCATCATTTTGAGTGTATATGATCTTTATTTGATCATGGAAGAAGTTTGAAGTTCATGGAAATCAAGAATTTAGGGTTTTTGCAAAGGTTGACTTTTTGGGTTTTGTTGACTTTTCAAGAATGTATCCTTTTAGGTCAATTTTCAAGCTTTGATTTATGATCCAAAAAGGCTTCAAATGGAAAAACTTTGGTCATGAAAGTTGTAGATCTCATCTTTCCCTTTTCAAAAAGTACAAGAACATGATCTAACTCTTCATGGATCAAAAGTTATGGCCATGCAAAGTTGCCAAAAATCATTGTTTTTCAAGTTATGCACCAAGTGGAAATTTTGCTAAGTCTTGAATCAATGCATGATTGCTGCCTCAATTTCATGCCAAACCAGCATGTGAACATCCTCTAAGTCACAAAAATCAGAAATGGACCAAGTTTGCTCATGGTTTGGTTCATGTAATTTGACTTTTCTCATGAAAATCCATAAAGCTAGCCAACTTGCATTTTCACTCATGACCACTTCACCAACTTATGACATTGGCTGCTGAGCTTTGCTAGGCCTATCCATCACCTTTTGCTGCACCAGCCATGCCTTGTACTTGCTTAACTTTGAGCCATGCCCTATCTTACACAAAAGTGGATTTTTAGCAAAAGTAGCCTCACCTATCATAGCAGGCCATGTCACATCAAGCAACCAATCAGAATTGTTTATCATTTCATTTTGCAAGTTGAACATAACAAGAACAAGGGCTGAAACCAACCCACTCATCACTTACACAAAAACCTCCCTCATTGCAAATTCCTTCGAATCACTCTCCACAGCTTTCAAACACTAAAACTTTCATCATCACCCAACTCACCAGACCTCATAAACAAGAAACCACCAAAGCTTGAGCCAAAAACAAGCCTGAACATCTCACTGCCATTTCACACTCCCTTTTGCAGTTTCATTCGAATCCCTCATTCTAGCCCACAAACACATAAACCAACACCACCAATCTTCTTTACACATTGCATAGACCTCAGACAACCCATCACCATGGCCTGAATCAGCCAGAATCTCATCTGCCATTGTTGACTGAGCTTGGAGCTGAAGCATTCGAATCTCTCTCTCCAGCAAATCTAAACTCCATCTGAGCATCCAAACATCTTTGGGGGGCCAAGAGGAGCAGCTGGCACTTAAAGAAAGGGCCTGAAAGTTCCTAAATCAGAGGTTGCAAATCTCAGGTAGCTCCAAATATTTTTTTCCAGAAATCCCTTTTTTAGTTACAAACTTGTTCCTTATGCTCTCCTGATCATGCTGATGCTTTTAGTTTTCGAAATGGTTGCGTTTTAAGGGTTTAATTTCAGTTTGAAGCTTACGAACCCTAGAACTTAGTTGCTTCGATTCAGCTTGTTTAGGTTAGATAAATTTGTTTTGAGAGAGGGGTTTAGTTCGTGAGATGATGGAGATCATTTCCCTGGCTTTGGTTTTCATTTTAGATACGTTTTAAGGAAGTTTGGAGTTTTCAGGGGAGGAGGTCACCGGAGAAGACGACCGGAGCTCGTCTCCGGTGACCTGAGAGTCATTAATTCATAATTAGGGTTAGGGCACTGAGTTTGAATCTGGACCATTTGATCTTCTTTCCCGCGCGTGCGTGTATGGTCTGGATTGCATCATTAGTTTTAATTAGGTTTAATTAAATTAATTAATCAGGATTAATTCATTTTGAATCTGGGCCATCAGATGGCGCGCCAAGTCAACCCAATCTCCCTCAGATCAAATCCTGGCCATGCGTTCTGTTTACTTTTATTTTCATTTGATTTTTATCCATTTTTATTTCAATTAATTTGTATAATTATTTTAAAATAGTTAAAAAATCATAAAAATTATGAAACTTTTTCTTTAAGGTTTTATTAATTTTTATGACACAAAAATATTTTTATTTTATTTTTTATCATTAAAAAAGTATTTTTAAATATTTAAAAGATTATTTTTAATTGATTAATGAGAATTAATTAATTAAAAATACTTTTAGGTATTTAAAAATTACAAAAAAATTCATGAAGTGTTCTAAGACATTTAGAAACATTGTCCAACCTTCAAACCAAATTTCTTTTTTGATCTTGATGTATTTTGAGAATTTTTCCTTGAATTAAATCACATTTTGTGCATTATTTTGATCATATCTTTAAAAATCCATTTCTGTCTTTTGGTAAAGGTTGAGACATTGATTCTTTTTGCATTGTTTCCCATTTGACATATACTTTCAAAGATAAAAAGGCCAAGATTTGATCTTACATTTTCTAATTGATTGGCATTTCTTTTGTTACAAACCCTAAAAAACCCTAATAACTTGTAAAATTCATAACTTGAGTTTGGTTGAGAGTTGAGAGCTCCCCTTTGGACCTTGGTTTAGTATAGGATTAGGGTTTCTTTGAATGTCATTTTCCATTTTTTATCTTAGGGTTTGCTTCTGTTTTTGGTTTTTGTTTGATGTTTGGTCCTTAAACCCTAATTTGGGCTTTCACTTGCATCCCTCTTACATTCTCTTGCATAACATGACTTGTCTTTGCATTTTGTGCATTCTTGTGTTTCATTTGACATCTTAAGACACATTGAAAGAATGTTTGATCATTGCATCTCATATTTGCCATGTCATTTGCTTTGTATGTTTCATAACTTTTCATGTTCATTCATGCTCCTTAGCTTGCATCATTTGCATCCATGATCTTATATGAGCATCTCCATATGCTGCCTCATGTTCATAGCATCTCATAGCATCATTGTCATCATCAACATGCTTCTGGTTTTGTTTAGCACCATGTCATCCCATCTCATTTGGCCTTGCATTGCATTTCTTTCTGACATTTCAGGTGGTAAGTAAACTTGAGAAGTGAATTTTCCTTCACTTCTCATAACTTTTTTTTCATCTCCCTTGCATCCATTGCTGCATTTCTATATGTGTTTGAGGTTGAGCTTGCTCATCCTTGTTCTTCCCCCTTTCTTTCTTCAAGTGACTTGACTTCTTGAATGAAGCAAGTCACTTTGCTTCTCTTGATCTTGTTCATCTGCTTCCTGGTGGTTCATCTGAAGATTGTTCTTGAAAACCTCACAAACATTAGGACCAACCAAGCATGACAATGAATTAGGGTTTTGATTAGTCTCCCTCATAGTTTTTACCTCTGTGTCTCTCCTTGAGTCATCTCTTCTCATCTCATAATCAGGGGCTAAATCCTCAAGGCTTTAAGACTTTGTGATTAAGATCATGCCTGCATCCTTCTTTTAGGATGGAGTGTATAACTTTAATCCTAAGTCTTGGACCCTTAAGGTGTTGAAATCTCTTAATTAATCCATCCAATAATCATCAAGACATTACACTTGTAACTTGGGCCTTGCATTAGGGTTCTAATTCTTCCTTAATTGGTTAAGAAGGACTAACCCTAAAGTTAATGGACAAGTCCCCCTCAAGTTGTCTTCCAAATCATAAAAAACACTTCATCATCATACCATTAATAAAATCCACTAAACTAAAGGTTTGTTTTGTCATGGGTTTAATCCCTAATCATGGATTAAGTTGAGGAGTCTTCCTCAGCTTAAACACCCTCATCTATTATCCTTCTCTTAGGATGGTGTAATGAGTCTGTTTAATCTTTGATTATGGCTTAACCTCATTACCTAACACTAAACAAAAAATCACAAAAAACATCTAAATAATCACAAGTAGGTTAATGATCTTAACCCTACATCAAAAGTGATTAAGTGTGAGAATCTGACTTCACACTTAAGGTAATTCTCATTACCCCTAATCAGAGGGATGATGTGATGAGTTTACCAAATCCATTGATTTAGGTTTAAGCTCATTATCTTATGACAAACTCCAAAAAGAAATAAAAGACTGAAAACTCAAAAACAAACAATAATCGTCTCCTCCGGGATTCTTTTCTCATCTCATTCACTCATAAACGAGAACTCGCTTCTTCCGTCTAATGCAAGACAGTTAGCATCTGTGCCAGACAGATCATACACTTGAGCATAGGCAAGTAAGCAGTTCACAAGTCAATTCTTCTTTCAGTCTCTTCGGGTCGAACTACGGTGTTCTGACTTCCTCATTGCACGAGAGGATACGTAGGCATAACTTAACAGTTATCGAACAAAAGTCTCTGTCCATTCCCCCTCTTTCCAGCCTTATTCTTTAAGCCTCATGGTCATGAGCATTTCATTCTTGATCTCACACTGACACTGTACATTTATACACATCACATTTCCATACACTGACACCTGTACATATTGCTTTCCAGCTCTTTACACACAGATTGCACTGACACTACCCCTTTAAAACACAAATCTTTTAAGCGTGGATCCCGTCGAGTACGGCGGACAATCTGGGTGCTAATACCTTCCCAGGTTGTAACCAACCCCCTTTCTCAGTCTCTCTGGTTCGCAAACCGTCTTATCCATCTCTTTCTAGGCCTATGCAGCATTGCCTTTCCTCCGGGATAAAAATGCCTAGCTGGCGACTCTATTCATCCTCCAGTGAGTTCACGGCTGTGTGTTCTCACTGTTCCCCTCGCCGACCGTTCGCGTCTGTACCTTCATTTGATCCGTTTCATTTGTCGGGAGCGACACCCTCCTACTGTGAAGTCTTTGACGATTATTAAAGGAGGTGTGTCTGGGTTTTCTTTGGAGGTTCTGGTAAAGAAGGCGGAAGAATTGGCTGTTGAAGAGGAATGGGATGCTGTCTGTGCTATCTTGGCTCTTTCTATCTATGGCACTATTTTGTTTGCTGATATGGAGAAGTTCATAGATATAAACGCCATACATCTCTTTTTGCTGAAGAATCCTGTGCCTACCTTACTCGGGGATTTGTATTACTCGGTTCATTACAAGACTGAGAAGAAGAGGGGAGGTTTGGTCCGATGCTGTGCTCCGTTATTTCACATGTGGTTCATGAGGCATTTGCCCAGTACGGGAGTGTTTAGTGACCATAGTCTGATATGGGCTCAGAAGCTGGAAAAGTTGTTGGCCAAGGATGTTAGATGGTTCACTCAAAGGCTGCAAGGTGCACGTTTCATCACCAGCTGCGGGAGTTATCATAGTGTGCCTTTGTTGGGAACAACTGGAGGGATTAATTACAATCCAATCTTGTTAAGAAGACAATTAGGATACGCTCTGAGAGATGTGCCTGAAGATTTGAAGCTGACCCCTATTTTCTATTTCTCAGTGAAAGATAATATGCCCTTAGTGAGGAAGGTTGCGGGAGCTTGGAAGAGCATCAAAGGAGAAGGAATAGCTAGTTTCGGGAAGTGCAACAATCAGACATTCCCAGAGTACGAAGTTTGGTTGAAGGACAGAGCCAGAAGAGTTTTGTTACCATTTTCAGCACCAGTTCCCCCAGTTGCTGAGTCCATTGATACTGTGCCTCTAGAGGAATTAAAGAAGTTAGAAGCCCAGCTACATGCAGTTAGAGTTGAAAATACCGAGATGGTAAGCTTGTATCACCAAGCCAATAGGGCCAAGAATGAAGCTGAGGAGAAGTTGCTGAAGGTACAGATGACTTTAGAGGCTAAGGAGAAGGACTTTGCAGGAAAAGAATCACATTTCCGCAGATTAGGGATGATGGAAGCCCAAAGAGAAGTTGAGCGCAAGAAGAAGTCAAAGACCCTCAGAGACGCTCGTCAGTCTATTGTTTGGTTGAAGGGACAAAGAGAGCAAGAGCTGAAGCAATATAAAGAAAAAGAAGAGTTTTTTGAATTTCAGATGGCTTACAAAAAAGAAGAGGTGGAGCAGGCCCACAGGATTCGCAGAGAGAAGACCCAACAGCTCGCAGACAGTCAACGAGCCCTCGAAGCAGCACTCAAAGAGATTGAAGACCTCAAGTTGATGGCAGGAGTCAAGAAGGTCAGGTCTGACGATGGAGTTTCAGGATCCTCAGGCGGTGGTTGTGCTTCTTAGTTTGTTTTCTTTGTATTTGGATTACCTACAGGCATGTTGTAGGAGTCCTAGCTGTTTGTTTATCCTCTGTAAGAACTCGTACCCTATGAGGAATTCTGTTTTATTGTGCCTAATGGGCTGATCTATGTTATGACTATTTCTCAACATTGCTTGGTTTGCTTGCTATTATGGTTTGAATGTGGTTTCCCGCAAAGGTTTCTGAAAGCCGAGGATCAGTGCCCATCTGGTTTTCTTTGCTAAATATCGGAACCGGGGCATAAATGACCTGTGATTGAAAACATAAACAACTGCATTGCATCCATATAACCTGTTTGTTGTTTTGCAGGTAATGTCTCAGTTACTAACGTGTTTTGTGTAACAGGCACTATAGCTCCCCGTAAAGTTCGGGAACAACCAGCAGTGCACAGATACCCAACCAAGACTAACAGAGAGCGAGCCATGGACCAGATGCAGGCAGATTTGGCAGATCTAAGGCAGAGAATGGACAACTTCATGACATTAATGGCCGGTATGGGGCAGAATCAAGAACGTTTGCGAGAGATGGTTGAAAATCAGAACCGGAATGCTGCTGCTGCTGCTAATGCTGATAATCATGCTGGTGCGGGCGCACGACAGGGTGGAACTCCAGCTACACAACCAGGAATGAATATAAACAACGACGGGATGCATCACATTCAGATGGACAACCATGAGGATCAGTTTACTTTACTTGATGAAGCCGAGGGTCAAGGGGTAGAAATGAACAAGAGATTTGAAGAGATGGCCGAGCAAATCAAGGCTATTCAGTCCCAGAGTTCTTTGGGATTCGATATAACAGACTTGGGCTTGGTTCCTGGAGTCAGGATTCCGTACAAGTTCAAGGTTCCAACTTTCGAGAAGTATAACGGCACTGCTTGCCCAAAAACTCATCTGCAATCATATGTGGGGAGAATTGCCGCGCATACAGACGATGAGAAATTGTGGATGTATTACTTCCAGGACAGCTTGGTGGGAGCTTCCCTTGAGTGGTACATGAAACTCAGCAGGGTCAATGTCAAGAGATGGAAAGATCTCGCTGAGGCCTTCGTGAAGCAGTACCAATATAACATGGATATGGCTCCGAATCGCACCCAGTTGCAACATATGGCTCAGACAGCAAGAGAAGGCTTCAAAGAATACGCCCAGAGGTGGCGTCAGCTAGCTGCTAGGGTGCAACCACCCTTGTTAGAGAATGAAATGGCCGATATGTTTATGGGTACCCTCCAGGGGGTATTTCTTGAAAGACTGGCGTCGAGTTCTGCTACAAAGTTCAACGATATTGTCATTGCGGGAGAAAGGGTTGAAACGCTGTTGAAAATGGGGAAGATACAAGACCCAGGTGCTAGTAGCTCAAATGGAGCGAGGAAAGCTTTTAGCGGACCTCCAAGGAGGCGAGAAGGCGAGACTAATGCTGTATTTGGCCGAAGCCAGGGTCATGGTTATAGAAGGCCTTATGAACATATGGCTGCTGTCACCATTCCTGCAGCTCCTGTACAACAGATGCTACCTCCACCACAACAACATCAACAACAACAGCAACCTCGAACCAATTACCAGCAAAGACCATACCAGCCGAGGCAGACTCGCCCAGCTAACAGGGTGATTGAAGCTATTCCGATGACATATGCTGCCTTGTTGCCGAGACTACTAGACTTGAACCTTATTCAGTTGAGGACTTTGGCACCACCACCTCCTGGAGAGCTTCCAGCTGGTTATGATGTCAACGCGCGATGCGCTTTTCATTCAGGAGCACCCGGGCACTCAACCGAGAAGTGCAGGGTGCTGCATCACAAAGTTCAAGATCTCATAGATTCCAAGGCAATTAACTTTGCGCCGCCACCGAATGTCAACTCGAACCCGATGCCTAACCATGGCGGGGCAAGAGTCAATGCTGTTGAGAGTGATGATAAGTTGAGTTTGGTGCTGAGAATTGATGAAGTCAAGACACCACTGAGGGTGGTGAAAGAGAGACTGTTGAAGGGTCAAGTGTTTCCTGGTTGTGGTCTCGATTGTGAAGATTGTATAAGTGCTGTGAATGGCTGCGAGAAATTGAAGATGGGTTTGCAAGGATTAATTGATGATGGGTCTCTGCAATTTAGCAAGATTAGTAATGAAGAGGCTGATGATGTGTCAACCATTACTATCTTTTACGATGAAGCTGACATGCCCGTCCGACAAGAGCCGGTTACCATTTACGCTCCTCAGATTAGTCCTGTGACTATAACTGTACCTGGGCCAGTGCCATATACCGATGATAGGGCCATTCCGTGGCATTATGGTTCCGATGTCTATGTGGCGGGACAAAAGATGGAGAGTAGACCTGTTGCTGATCTGACTATTGAGAATGTGGGAGGTGTTGGGGGTTTTACCCGAAGCGGTCGTTTGTTTGCTCCCCCTGCACTGAGAAAGGATCCTGAGGCCGAAGCTTCGTCTAAAGACAAAGGAAAGCAGACTGCGACTGACGAGTCAACTACTCCTGTGAATGGGCAGGGGACGTTTGAAAAGGAGGTAGAGGAGTTTATGAGGATCATCAAAAGGAGTGACTACAAGGTGGTTGATCAACTGAATCAGACGCCTTCAAAGATTTCTATCTTGTCACTGTTGATGTGCTCACCCGCGCACCGAGAAGCCTTGCTGAAAGTACTTCAAATGGATTACGTTCCTCAAGAGATCACTGTCAATCAACTCGAAGCTGTTGTTGGGAGTGTCAATGCTAGCCATGGCTTAGGCTTCACTGACAGAGATCTCACTTCGGAGGGAAGAAATCACAATAAAGCACTGCATATCACGATGGAATGCAAGGGCGCTGTGTTATCCCATGTTCTTGTGGACACAGGCTCTTCTTTAAATGTGCTCCCGAAAAAGGCGTTGATGAAGCTTGACATTGATGGGATTGTCCTGACGCCGAGTGATCTGGTGGTTAAAGCTTTCGATGGTTCAAGAAGATCAGTTTTCGGAGAGGTTGAGTTGCCTGTTAAGATAGGCTCTCAAGTCTTCAAGAGTGTCTTCTATGTCATGGATATCCAGCCTGCGTATAGTTGCTTGTTGGGCAGACCGTGGATACATGCAGCCGGAGCTGTCACCTCAACCCTACACCAGAAGCTTAAGTATGTGGTGGACGGTCAGGTCATCACGGTTTGTGGGGAAGAAGATATATTCGTCAGCCACCTGTCGACGTTTAAATATGTGGAAATGGACGGGGAAATTCACGAGACTTTGTGCCAAGCTTTTGAGGCAGATGTCAGTATCTTGACTCCGGTGAAGAAAAACAACGAAGGCACGTCAATTCATTCCTACCAGGAAGCAAAGGAGGTCGTCCAATCAGGCAATGCTCAGGGCTGGGGCAAGCTGTTGGAGATGGAAAAGAAGGACGATAAATTCGGCTTAGGGTATCAACCTGGAGGGTCTACTCAGAGTGGTAAAGCTATCTCATTCACAAGTGCTGGATTGCTCGACCGCGATCAAATCTGTATGGCAAGCCAAGACGGGGATAGTGACAAAGACTGGGACAACAATTGGATCCGCCCGTGTGCACCCGGCGAGGAGCTAGGAAACTGGTCTGCTGAAGACATCGTTCAAGTTACCTGGCTCTCAAAGTAATTGTTTGTTTCCTTTTATTAGCATACTGCATTGTCAAGTCCAGCATTCTGTCCAAGATGTTTGGATCCATTGTATTGGGCCACCATGTTTTGTATCGCATTTTTATTTTGCTATGAAATAAAAGGACATTTTCAGATAAACTGTGTTCCCTGTCTTTGTTTTTAAACTTTTTCACAAAAAATATATAAAAATGGCAATGTGTTTTTCATTTTTGCTTTGTGTTAGCGTCTCTTTTTCAAAATAAGCAGATTCTGAATAAGCACATCATTTGTGCAGTGTTGATCATCCGGATTCCACGGATAACGTTCCTGCTATGACTATGCATGACTTTGATAATCCAGTCTACCAAGCTGATGAAGGGGTTGAGGAAGACTGTGACCTCCCTGAAGAATTGGTCAGGTTGTTGAAACAGGAGGAACGGGTTATTCAGCCTCATCAAGAAGAGATTGAGACCATCAACATTGGCAGTGAAGATGCAAAGAAAGAAATCAAGATAGGGGCCAATCTGCAGGCCGACGTCAAACAAGAGCTGATCAGTATGCTGAGAGAGTATGTGGATATCTTTGCTTGGTCATATCAAGATATGCCAGGTTTAGATACCGACATCGTGATGCATAAGCTACCCTTGAGAGAAGACTGTCCTCCTGTAAAGCAAAAATTGAGAAGAACTCGCCCGGATATGGCGATGAAGATCAAAGAGGAGGTACAGAAACAGTGGGATGCCGGGTTCCTTGCCGTGACTAGTTACCCACCTTGGGTAGCTAACATCGTACCAGTGCCTAAAAAGGACGGCAAGGTCCGGATGTGCGTTGACTATCGAGATTTGAACAGAGCAAGCCCAAAGGATGATTTTCCGTTGCCACACATCGACGTGTTGGTCGACAATACTGCTCAATTCTCAGTGTTCTCCTTCATGGATGGATTCTCCGGTTATAATCAGATAAAAATGGCGCCGGAGGACATGGAGAAGACAACGTTCATTACCCCGTGGGGAACATTCTGCTATAAGGTCATGCCATTCGGTCTGAAGAATGCCGGGGCAACCTATCAACGGGCGATGGTCACATTGTTCCACGACATGATCCACAAGGAGATCGAATGTTATGTGGATGATATGATTGCAAAGTCCAAAGACGAAGAGGAGCATTTGGTTAATTTGAAGAAGTTGTTTGATAGATTGATCAAATACAAGTTGAGGTTGAATCCGAACAAGTGCACTTTCGGAGTGCGTTCCGGAAAATTGCTGGGTTTCATTGTAAGTCAAAGAGGAATTGAGGTAGATCCTGCTAAAGTGAAAGCTATTCAAGATATGCCTGCACCAAAGACAGAAAAGGAAGTGCGCGGGTTCTTAGGTAGATTGAACTACATTTCTCGGTTCATATCTCACCTAACTGCCACGTGCGAACCGATATTCAAACTGCTAAGAAAAGAGCAAACAGTCAGGTGGAATGATGATTGCCAAAGAGCTTTCGACAAAATAAAGGAATATTTGCAGGAACCTCCAATTCTGATGCCTCCGGTGGAGGGGAGACCATTAATCATGTACTTGACCGTGCTAGAAGGGTCGATGGGGTGTGTGCTCGGCCAACATGACGAGTCTGGTCGAAAAGAGTACGCCATTTATTACCTTAGCAAAAAGTTTACCGACTGTGAATCCCGATACTCACTGCTCGAGAAAACTTGCTGCGCTTTGGTATGGGCTGCTCGCCGACTGAGGCAGTACATGTTGACCCATACTACGCTTCTCATTTCCAAGATGGACCCTGTCAAGTATATCTTTGAGAAGCCAGCATTGACCGGAAGGGTTGCTAGATGGCAGATGATTTTAACTGAATACGACATCCAGTACACTTCTCAGAAAGCCATCAAAGGAAGTGTATTGTCGGAATACCTTGCTCAGCAACCTCTTGAGGATGACTATCAGCCGATGAGATTTGATTTCCCTGATGAGGACATCATGTACCTCAAAACAAACGATTATGAGGAACCACTTCCGGAGGAGGGGCCTGACCCTGAATCCAAATGGAAGTTGATGTTTGATGGGGCTGTCAATATCAATGGTCGTGGAGTTGGTGCCGTACTCGTTAATCCTGAAGGTGTTCACTTACCCTTCGCTGCCAGAATTACTTTTGGTTGCACCAACAATGAAGCGGAATATGAGGCGTGTATAATGGGAATAGAGGAGGCAATTGATCTTCGGATTAAGAACCTCGATATATTCGGAGATTCAGCCCTCGTCATTAACCAAATTACCGGCAAGTGGTATACACATCAAGAGCATCTAGTTCCGTACAGGGATTATGCTAGAAAACTGTTGACATTCTTTACGACAGTTGAGCTCAAATACATACCACGTGACGAAAATCAATTTGCCAATGCTTTGGCTACTCTCTCTTCGTCGATTAAAGTCATGTGTTGGAACTTTGTGCCCAGAATTGACATCTCCAGGCTTGACTCTCCAGCTTATGCTTTCTCTGTAGACGCCGTGTCTGACGAGAAACCTTGGTATTTTGATATCAAGTTATTCCTGGAGAAGCAAGAGTACCCAACAGGGGCATTTTCAAAAGACAAAAAGACTTTGAGACGACTCGCTGCTAGTTTCTTCTTGAACACAGACGGAGTTTTGTACAAGAGGAACTTCGACATGGTCTTGCTCAGATGCGTGGATAGACACGAAGCAAGCCTGTTGATGCAGGAAGTCCATGAAGGATCTTTTGGTACCCATGCAGGAGGGCATGCTATGGCAAAGAAACTGCTGAGATCAGGGTATTACTGGATGACAATGGATGCAGACTGTTGTTCATTCGCTCGAAAATGCCATAAGTGCCAAATATATGCAGATAAAGTGCATGTTCCTCCTAACCCGCTCAACGTCATGTCATCTCCTTGGCCTTTCTCTATGTGGGGCATTGACATGATCGGGAAGATCGAGCCAACTGCTTCGAACGGTCATCGCTTCATCCTGGTTGCGATTGATTACTTTACCAAGTGGGTAGAAGCAGCGTCTTATGCCAATGTCACTCGTCAAGTGGTGGCAAGATTTCTGAAAAGAGATATCATATGCAGATATGGAGTACCCGAAAGAATCATTACTGACAATGGTTCTAATCTCAACAACAGGATGATGGCAGACTTATGTCGGGACTTCAAAATACAGCATCACAATTCTTCTCCTTACCGACCAAAGATGAATGGTGCGGTAGAGGCAGCTAACAAGAATATCAAGAAGATTGTGCAGAAAATGGTTGTCACCTACAAGGATTGGCATGAGATGTTACCGTTTGCTTTGCATGGGTACCGAACTTCGGTCAGGACGTCAACAGGGGCAACTCCCTTCTCTCTAGTGTATGGCATGGAAGCAGTCCTGCCTGTTGAAGTAGAGATTCCTTCACTGCGCGTGATGATGGATGTCAAGTTGGATGAGGCTGAATGGGTGCGTGCTCGTTACAATCAGCTAGGTCTAATTGAGGAAAAGAGATTAGCGGCTATCTGTCATGGTCAGCTTTATCAGAGGAGAATGAAGCGGGCATTCGATCAACGAGTACGTACTCGAGAGTATCGAGTGGGAGAGCTTGTATTGAAGAGAATTGTTCCTCCAGGTTCAGATAACAGGGGCAAATGGACCCCAAATTACGAAGGACCATTCATAGTGAAGAAAGTATTCTCAGGAGGGGCACTGATGCTCACCACTATGGATGGAGAAGACTTCCCATCCCCTGTTAACTCGGACGCAGTTAAAAAATACTTCGCATAAAGAGACCCGCTGGACACAAAAACAGAATCTAAGTCCAGGCAAGAAAAGGGCATCCCGGCGAGCTAAAAACAGAATAAAAAGCTCGGGCAAAAATTAGGGAAATAAATATTAAAAAAATGTGTACACCCGCTGAGTTGAAAAGCCACATTGGACAGCTCAGGCAAAAAAGGGTATCCCGGTGGATTGAAAACCCGAGAGGGCGATCCACGCAAAATAAGGGAAATAAGCGAACAACTGTGATCCAAGTTATCTGAACCACGTCATCGTTTCGTACGGTTTGACAATATCAGAAGGATAGGAAATAGCTCCCTTGTCCTCTCAGAAGGCCGAAACAGAATGGAGAGTCTTGAAGACGTGCAGGTCATAGCAGAAATGGAACTCCTTGGAATGCCATGTACATTGCCATTAGGATAGTTTCTTTTCTCAATTTTTATAGTGGCTACCTCTTTCCAGGTGGTTGCTTCTTGATGTAAATCTTTTGCCTATTCAGAGGCCATCCAATAAAAATAATATTCAGTCAAAAAGCTGTGTGTGTTTATTTTTGTTTGCAAAATGTCCTGAATTTTTGGCAGAAATAGCATTGCATCTAAACATGGTGATAATCTTGAAAAGAAAACTGACATGCAGGGAAACTGTAACCCTCTTTGAGTGTCGGGTGATGATGGATGAACAGATCATGCCATGCAAATCCCTGGGGACACACGTGTGTTTTCTGTTGTTGCAGGTTGCAGGATGGCGTCACATTCTCTCAAGTAATGTACCCTTCCCCAGTAGAGTATTTCCCCAAGCAGAGATTTCTTCTCTAACAGGTATCTGAAGCTTGGCATCTTTGACAGAGATTTTATCCAACCAAACCTTGGCAGTAGCCCAAGCAGGTTCTTCTTCCCCAGTGAAGTAGCAGCACATTCTTCCCCAGTGGAGTATAGCCAGTAGGTACCTGAAGACCTGATGTCATCAGAGATGGAATTAACAGTATTCTTTCCCTAGCAAGAGTCCTTGCTTATCGGGTACTTGAAGGCCTGATATCCTCTCAGAGTCTTGAATCATCAGATGCTCTCTCCAGCCAGAGTATTTGCCCAAGAGGCTTCCCCAGCCAAGTCTGAAGATGATATGTCCCCACAGAGTTCATATTTGAGTTTCATCTTCGTCCGTTGAAATACTTCTCGAGCAAAGTTGCCCTATTGTTGTTTTATTTGATGATACAGCCAGGTATTCATCACCTCAGTCAGAATGGGTATCCAGACCTTTTGAATTGTATCCCCCTGCAGAAGTGTATCTCTTGTCGCCGATCAGGCATTCGTTTGCTGCTCGTCTGCAATCTTCAACACTCGTATGTGTTATCCCTAAGCAAGTTTTCCCCAGCAAGGATATATTACTGCTTTATTGTCGCTCGTCTGCAAACTCCTGAACACTCGTTTGTGTTTGGTTATGATAGTTGCTCATCCGCAACTCCTCGATACTCGTCCGTGTTCCGATGATATTTGTTGTTGCTCGTCTGCAACCTCCCAACACTCGTCTGTGTTTGGTATTGGATTCTTTGCTGCACTCGTCTGTGCATTGACATGTATTCTCTATTGTTGCTCGTTTGCAACTGTCCAGCACTCGTCTGTGTTTGGTTATGATAGTTGCTCGTCTGCAACTCCTCAGCACTCGTCTGTGCCTTGATATGTGTTCTCTATTGTTGCTCGTCTGCAACGGTTCAGCACTCGTCTGTGTTTGCTTGAAGCTCGTCTGCTTTTATTCCCCAGGAGTCGTATGTGTTTGTTTGAAGCTCGGATACTTGTCTGTATCGTCTTCAGCACTCGTCTGTGCTAGTTTATATCTGAAGGTGAAGAGTTGTGGCTTACCCTGATATTTCAGTATTGCTACTTCAAATGCTCGTCTGTGTTTGAATTTCTGGTATTCGTCTATACCAGTGGCTGATACTCGTCTGTATCATTGCCTGAGACACTCGTCTGTGTTTCTCAGATCATCGTCTGATACTCGTCTGTATCATTGACTTGTGGCACTCGTCTGTGTTATCTTGATGATCATCCAATACTCGTCTGTATTGAAGAGGTTTAGAATCCTGACAGTGGGAATTGAATGTCGAAATGGTTACCGGTCCTGGCGTAACAGGTAAATCCGAAGGAGGCTCGTCTGTCTCAAGCACCAGTTATGGTTGCTGCACCTGGCGTAACAGGTTTGCTCAGAAGACTCGTCTGTCTTGTACCATATATCCGCGGATAATATATGAAGAAGGTTCGTCTACCTTGATTGCATGTCTATCCCACAGACTTATATGCATTCCCGGAGCCTGCGTAAGGGTTATCCGAAGAAGACTCGTCCGTCTTATTCCACTTATCTGCGTAAGGATTAGTGAAGGAGATTCGTCTATCTCAGGCTACTTTGAAGGCTCGTTCGCTCTCTGCACCTGGCGTCACAGGTCATTCGAAGGCTCGTCTGTCAACATGATAGTGTTCCAGATATCAGTTTCAGTATGGAAGAAGCTCGTCTGCTTTTTCTCTCCTTCTTATTCCCAGAGCGTCATTTGGTTGGGTTTATTTCCCGGTGTTGCATTCTTCGTCAAAGTGCAAATTTCTGGTCTTTTTGGTATTCAACCACAGCTTATCTCGAATGGTCGATAGCCCGTACTATCGTCCTTTTCAGATTAACTGATGATTGAATAGGGGCAGCTGTAACACCCCAAATTTGCCCTCTTCATTTTAAGCATCACATCATAGCATATTCATCATACTCATATCATTTCCTCAGCATCATATCATGGAAAGATGAAGCATAACATCCCTCATGTCCAAGCATCAGCATATGGTCATCTGTGGAGTTCCTAGAAGAACTTAAAGCCATGACAAGGGTCCCAATGAGTTTGTACAAGTCTTATGGTGAGTCTACACTCCATTTACAAGATCAAGTCCCTTGGAAAAAGCTCAGAAGATTTCATGATCATCAGAGATCTCAGGACAAGGCAAAGCTCCTATGCAAGCACTCAAATTAGGGTTTGGGATTCGATCACCAAGACCTCACAACTTTGATCATTTATTTTGAGCCAAATCTTCTATATGTTGAGAGGATCCTATGTGTCAAATTTCATGAGAAAATTCCATGTGGAAGTCAGACAATGCCTCAGTTGCTTGCAGATGAAGGGAAAAGTCAACATAGCCCACAAAAAGTCAACTGTGCAATTTCAAGGGGTTTAACCCAATTTTTTTGGCAAAGAGGGGTCCTTACAATGTTATAAGAGGTTTGGAATACCTAAAGTTCAAGGATCATGGAGATTTGAAGGGTTTTGCAGAAATGGTACAAAGTTGATTTTTGAAATTTTGCAAATTTGGCAACTTTGGCCCTAATCTTCAGGTGGCCTTAACATGATCAAAAATTCTCCGAATGGACCAAAGTCAAACATGAAAGTTGGAGAGTAAGGGCTGCCATTTTTAAAAAGTACAAGTGCGTTTTCACCGGATTTACCAATCTCCTTGTAGCTAATTCGAAAATTCCTCTCCCAAGGGCAAAAAATCACTTTTCCAAAAGTGCATCATGTGCAAGAAGGCTCCAATCTTGATTTTTGTGAATTGGTTCAGGACTAAACTTGTTTCTAACTTGAAATACATTGCCTTAAGACCATTTTGCTCCAAAAAAAATAGTCATTTTCATACACTTTTGAAAACTCCCTCCAAAACAAGCCAAATTGCAAAAATCATGAATTAAGTGTGAGAGTTTGATCTAAGGGCCAGGAGTTAATGGATCTGGATCAAGGGTGGAGAATTCAACTCACACATGCTGAGAAGCCCAAGGAAGCATGAGGGAAGCATGCATATCTCACTTTGTGCATAATTTGCATATTCACACTTTTCTCATTCAATTTTCGTGCACTTTTCACCACACTTTCAGCACTCACTCTAAAGATCATAACAAAGAAAAAGAAGGAAAAACCAGATCTAAATCTCTCTAATTCTCTCATTCCCAAACTTCTTGCATTTTTTCATTTTGCTCCATACCTCTTGATTCCTTTACATTCTCCACAAATCTCTTCCATATTCTTGATCAGTGAATCATCTGGATCAAGAATCATCCACTCATTCAAGCTTAAATCACAGAATTTGAGGTTCACCATTTCAAAGCCTCTTGTGTTGAAACTTCAGATCTACACCACTTCAAGACCTTAGATGCATTTATTTTGCATCTAAGGAGCAAGAGGAGTCATCTGCACAGAGTATTTGGCTTTCTATTTCAACATTTCGAGATCTCCATCTCAGGTATGGCTTGAAACTTTTTGTTCTGGAAATGGAATTTTATGGTTGATATGTGTTCCTGGTGCTTCCCTGATCATGCTGCACTTCGTAGATTTGATTTTGGTGCATTATATCATGAGTTATGTGCATTTAAAGTTTGATGATCAATGTTGTTTTGCTTCGATCCGGCCGATCCTTTGAGTTTTAGCTATTTTTGATGTCATATTTGGATTCAGTGATGTCGAGTTAGTCAATTTGGACTATTGGTTTGCATTATTTGATGAATTTTTGGTACTGGTTTGGTCTCCGGTGACCGGAGTTCTAACTCCGGTCGCCGGAATTTGTCTTGTAATTAATTCAGAATTTTACTGGAGAAGAAGCACAGCAGCCCTTGGATCTAACATCCAGCCGTCCATATGCTGCCATGTGTCCATGTTTTTGCTGCATTTTCATGTTTAAATTCTGTTTTAATAATTAATATTCGTACAGCCATGCCTATTATTAAATCCGTAAGCTCACTTCATGGCAGCCAATGGCAGCGCGCAGGACTGCCACCTCAATTAATGAGGTGAGTAGCAGCTACCGCAGGATGCATCTCGCGGTCCCAATTTATTCCAGCTTTTATTTAATTAATTCAGTAAATCCCACATTAAGAATCATAAACCCTCATCAGCGCGTGGGCCTCCTTCCAATTGATATTCGCCCCTCACTAACCAGGCCCAATTGCAATTACACGTGAAGACTGTACTTATCACACCACCTCTCATTTTCACTTTAATTTCTTTTTCCCTTAATTTCCTTCTTAATCCAATTTCATTTAAATTCGTATAAAATAGTTTTAGTCACATAAAAATTCCCAAAAAAATCCTGAACATTCTTTTATGTCTCTAATATTTTTTCATATTTTTATTTTATTTTTTTTCATTGATTAGCGTGCCAGAATTAAATCATCATTGTATATAGCTTCATTTGCTTCATTTCCTGACCAGCCTGTCTTGTTGATTTTCCATAGACTTCAATATTTGGAGTTTTGATCCCATTCTTTTTGCATTGGGTTCCTAAGATCTTCTAGTTTTCATGTGATTTTTCTCAGAATTTTTAGAAATTTATTTCTTGGGTTTTGATCTGATATCTTGTGATGTAAGTTTTCTGTCCTAGTTTGTGTTTGTGCATCCATTTGACCTAGTTCATCTCTGAATTTTTGCAAATCCTTTTGGCAAGTTGATATAATGTGTTTCATGATCATTTGGGTTCAGTTGTAGAATTTTTAGATGGTTGGTTGATTATTTGTGGATTTTTGTTCTCACCTTGTCCCATTTTGCTTCTTTTGGTTTGTTAGATTTCTTATAGGCTTAGAAGGGCACTTGTGCCCATTTCTTCTTCTCATTTGGGGTTCCTTTGGGGTATGGGTACCTTCCTGGTCCTAGGATAGGTCTTGTGTCTTCTGAATTTTTGAGTTTCTTCTTCTTTGAGTCATTTAATTCTTTAAGTGTTTTAACTTCATCTTTTGGTTTCTCTTGCTCCCATTTGGCATTGTTTGGCCTTGTATCTTGGTTACCTTCATCTTGATGGCTTCCTAATCCATTCTTCATCTCATTTTGGTTCTGGTCTTGAGCTTTGTGCTTTTATTTTGTGCATTTTGCATTACATATTTCATAAGTGTGTGTTTGTTTTCATATGTATTCATGTTGCATCCTTTTAAGTCATAAGTCTCTTATCTTCATTTCTTTGAGTTGAATTTGCATTGTGTATTGGTTCATATCATGTCACTTCTGATTGTTTGATGTTAGCATGTTATCTTACTCATTTTATTTCATTTGTATGCATACTAACCTTGCAGGGGCTATGGTAAGTGTGAGATGTGGGAATTGAGTTCCACATCTCCAATTCTTATCTCTTCATTTTATGTTTATGTGAACTAACCCTCTTTTGTTGGGCCTAGGCCTTTCTCATCCCTTCTTCTATATTCTTCTCTCTTTCTTCATTAAGGTAGGATAGAAACCTCACTAACCCTTAGGGCATCCATGCATGTTAATACTTAGGATTATTTTAGTCCCCCTTTAGAATTTTTCCTTTTGAGATCCTTTGGTGCTCTCTCTTCTCATCTTCAAACTTAATTTTAATTCACTTAATAAAGGTTGAGTACTTTCATGTGACATGAGACTTTGCTATGAGATGCTTGCACGCGTTCCATTTCGGGGCGAGGTGTGAGTCATCACTCGTGGTGGATAGGTCTTAGCATGAGTACCTCACAAAGAAAAGCTAAAAAACACTTCTTAACCAAAAAAACCACAAAAAAAAATACTTAATAATGGTAATAGGCCAGTGTGCTTAAGCCTTCACTTGTGGGACTAGCTTTGGGGATTTCCTCCATAGATAGGTGTGCCTCTTGCGCATTCCATTTCGGGATGATGTGAGATGTACACATCCCATTGAGTAAGACTTAAGTACACTCACCTATGCAAACTTTCACTCATAAAAGCTTCTAAAAAACACCAAACAAACAATAAGCGCCTTTCCTTCGGGAATTCTTTCTCATCTCATTCGCTTCGTACGCGAACTTGCTCCTACTTGTCATTTTGCAAGACGGTAACGCACTCGTCGTCCGAGCCTGCAACACCTGAGCATTGACATAGGCAGTTCAAGCCTTTAATTCACAAGCAATTTCCTTTTGGTACCCCTAGTTAGGCGAACTACGTCGACTCTGATCCTCATTATCCCGATGAGGTACGTAGGCAGCGGGGTAGGGCCCGTTCGAGCACATTATTTATTTTCCCTACATTTCCCCATTATTTCTTTTCATTTCATTTTCCAATTCCTTTCTCATCTCATTTCCATTCCAGTTAGCAGTTCTTATTCAGCAGCATCCTATTTTCTCACCCTTTGAAACAAACAAGCAAGCGTGGATCCCGTCGGGTACGACGGACGATCTGGGGTGCTAATACCTTCCCAGTTCGTAACCGACTCCCGAGTTCAGATCTTTGGTTCGCAGGACCTTGTCCTTTCCTTCTTCCTCAGGTTTGTGCAACATTACCTTTCCCATTCATTCGGGATAAAAATGTCTGGCTGGCGACTCTAACCTTTCCGCGCCACTTTCGCGTTTGTACTAGGATGAAAATCCCGGGAGCGACACCCAGGTGACACGTTGAACACCATTTTATGATGGATTACAATCAATGTTTGACTTCACAAGGACCACAGGATCAATCTCACTAATACAATCAAGGTCAAAGTAGGGTGAATCAAAGGACCAAATTTCATGACACATGGCAACAGAGTGGAACTCACGCACATGATCACTCAGAGTCACTAAAGATGGCACGTGAGAGGGATGGTATTCATTTATGTGCTAGAAAATTAAGAAGCATTGGATCTAAGAAAATCAATGGATGTGACTTAAAATCAAATTAATTATAGGGTTCCTGTTCAGGTGACCAGAGCTGGTCTCCGATCATCTTCTCCGACAACATCTAAGTTATGGCTTACTCGAAACATCATGAAAACGAAAATCAATGGCATCATTCTATTCCTCATGCTTCATACATCACTATATATCTTTAGATTTCATTTTTCAAGCAAGAATGGTCCAAATCGAAGGCAATAATATCCAACCTAAAAACTGGAACTATGCCTCTAAGAGGCCTATCAACTAGCCAGAACAATCACTGCTTCTATTAATCTCTAAATCACACAAATCAATCAAAATAGAGACAAAATATGAAAGTGGAATTTCAGAGAGAACCTGAAGTGAAGTGATTCAAAATGTTGAGGAAAGACCAGAGAGGAGATTCTAATGTTCTTGCAGTTGGATCTTGAATGTCTTCAGAGTGAAATAAACACTCGAATGATGTTGAATTTTTGTGCAATTTGGAAAATGAAGAGGTGTTGCAAAGATGGAACCTTGAGGTTTTCAAGCCACTTGAACCATGGATCTTAAGCTGATCATGATGATGATGTTGAACTGTCGCTCCCTGGATTTCCATCCTGGTACAAACGCGAAAGTGGCGCGGAAGAAGGTATTAGCACCCCAGATCATCCGCCGTACCCGACGGGATCCACTCGTGCAAAGAAACTATTTCAAAGGGTGGAGAAATGAAAGTTTCTGCAAAAAGAAAGTCTGGAACTGGAGAAAAGGAAAGAAGGAGGAAAAATGTAGGGAAAATAAAAGAGTGTGCTCGAACGGACCCTACCCCGCTGCTTACGTACCTCATCTGGACAATGAGGATCAGAGTCGTCATAGTTCCCCTAACTAGGGGTGGAAAAGATTGCTTGTGTCTTAAGGCTTGAACTGCCTATGTCAATGCTCAGGTGTTGCAGGCTCAGACGACGAGTGCGTAACCGTCTTGCAAAGTGACAAGTAGTGACAAGTTCGTACGTAAAGAATGAATGAGGTGAGAAGAGAATTCCCGAAGGAAAGATGCTTATTGTTTGTTTTTTTTAGAAGTATTTTAAAGGGTGTGGCTCAAGGAAGTGAAAGTTAATCCTTTTCTAAAGACATGTCCTTATTACCACATCCCAAAATAGAATGAGTAACAAGTCCATCAAGAATGAGGAAGATTCTCAAACTTGTTTCCTAAGATTAGGATTTAAATTCACTAACTTGTTTGTATTATTAAATAATTTTGTGAATTAAAATGAATAAGTATTTTTTATGCTTTTCTTTGAGAGTATGACAAAAGGGAAGGTCAACTAAACTATTATTAATGTTTTTTATGCTTTTGTTTGAAGATGAGAGAGAGAGAGAGCACCAAAAGGATATCAAAGGTAAAAATTAAAGGGGGAAGTCTAATCCTAAATTTATCATGCAAATGTGGTCCTAGGGTTAGTGTGGTTCAAACTATCCTAAGAAAGAGAAGGAGAAAACAAGAGAAAGAGGAGAAAGAGGTTAGAGAACAACTTACTCCTCTAAAGGAGGTAAGTTGCTCCTAAAGGGGGAGGATAAAAAATTGAAACACAAGATGGCATAAGGAACATCAACAAATTCAAAATAGAAAGTAAAGCACAAGAGAAGATAAAGAATTGAAATGTGGATAACCTCCAGCCTTCACTTACCATGAGCCCCTGAAATGGTTAGAACTAAACACATATGATAAGATAAAATCAAACAAACTCAAGTGAAGCATAAACAAGCAAGAAATCAACTCTAAACACCACAACCGGAAGTGAAAGAAACCATTTATTGCACTAAGATTCAATCATCAAGGAAAACCAAGCAATAGGTAAAGCATACAAACCATTACAAAGTTTCACAAGCTCTTATGAAGAAAGCAAAACACAAATGAAACACAAAGAACCCCACAAGCTAGACAAGCACTAAGCAACACAAGATCAGAACCTTATCATCATAAGAAAAAGCACAAACAACACAAGATCCCAAGAAAACTATCATAGAAGTTCAATCATGAACATCACAAGAAGGAGAAGTGAAGTGAACATGTGCATAAGTGTAAGAACAAACAAAAGCTCATCAAGTCAAGGCCTAAACACCATATAAAACCAGGGACCTAAAAATGTTAAAATGTGCCTAATAAGCATGACCAAGCATGGGGAAGAAGCATACAAACTCAATCATAAGCATCAAAGAGAGGGGATGAAAAAAGAAAGTGAGGTGAACATGCATACATTTGTGAGAAACTTCAAAGACAATTAACATAGAAACATTTTAAAGTACACACACTAAGCAAGGACCAGGGATCAAACCTCATACAAAAGAAACCCTAAGCATCCTATAGGAGTTGGCACAAGTGCCCTCCTAGCCTAAGAACTAAGCATGTTAACAAGAAGAAGCAAAATTAAGGCAATCTCACATGGAAATTCAAATTAAATCAAAGACTTATGCAAAAATTCTACAATTAAACTCAAATGTTCATTAACCAAGTGATAACATCATGCCAAAAGAGTAAAGTCAGAATCAAAAGAAAACTAGGTCAAAGGACCTCAAGAACACCAATTAGGGTTTTGAAACTTCAAGCTCAAGCCAACTACCAAAAATAATCATGCAAGCTTCTAAAAATCAGAACAAAACTCATCAACAAACTACTTCCTAATATGAATCAAATGCAAAAAGAACCAACTCAAAACTCAAACCAATGATCAAGATAGAAAATCTACAAGTCAGCATGTATTTAAAATGAATTAAAAATAATAAATAAAAGTGAAAATAAATTCCTACATGGAAAATAAAAATGTCAAAAATTAAATAAAATTAAAAGAATTAGTCGTGAATTATTTCAGAATTTTTATGAACTTCTAATTATTTTTAAAAATCAAAAACCAAATTGAAAATAAAAAATAAAATAAAATAAAAGGCAATGAAGGAGGGGTGCATTCAGCAAGCAGTTTAGTTCAAATCAAATGGGCTTATGAAAGGGAGGGCTGTGAATGTAAACACCCCAAATTTGCCCTCACTCATTTCACCATGGTTTGTGATCATTCTCATGTGCATAAACACAATCATATCATCTCATACCTCATTTTTTATTCCCTGCATAGTTTCTAAGTCATCTGCACCTAGGGTTTGTGATCTGAGCAATCCCAAAGCCATTTGAGCCACTCCAAAGGTCACCAATCAATTCAAAGGGATCCATATGTGTTCAAGTATCATATTCCATCCTTTCAAAGTCAAGATTTCAAAGGAATCACAAGAACTAGGGTTTGAATGGATGCAGAGCCAGGCTAGACTGCACAGTTGACTGAAAATTAGGGTTTTGGTTTCAGAGGCCATAACTCCAATTTTTTTGGTCATTCTTGTTTCCATTGGTCTCTATATGGTATAGGGAGTATGCATATCAATTTTCATGAAGAAATTCCATGGGGAAGTCATCTGATCAAGGGTTGACTTTTCAGACTCGGGCAAAAATAAGGGAAATAAATAAAAAAATGTACACCCGCTGAGTTGAAAAGCCGCATTGGACAACTCAGGCAAAAATGGGTATCCCGATGGATTGAAAACCCGAAAGGGCGATCCATGCAAAACAAGGGAATAAGCGAACAACTGCATTCTGAATTCGTCTGTATTGTCAGCAACTTGGTAAGCTTCGGAAGGATCAAGCTTCAATCAGAATCAACTTTCTCCAGAAAGCAAGACGAGAAGAAAGTCAAAAGTCATACGAGTCATAGCGGAAGAGGAAGCTCCTTTGAAAGCGTCATCAATACTGCCAACACTTTGTTTCTCAATTTGTAACAGTCTCTTCATTCCAGGAGACATGTTTCCTTGACTGTTATCTTGCCAATTCAGGGCACATGAATTAATAAAATCGAGTTTTGCAGTCATGTTTCGTTTTGTATATTTTTATTTGCAAAGGGTGTCTGATGTCTCTAAAAAATCAATTGCATAAGTACAGATGCTTTTCTTAAAAAATATATATAATAATAAGAACATGCTTACAGGGAATATGATTAATCTCGAAAGTATTTAACTCCTATGACGGAATCCAGTAAGGGATACCTCGGGACCCTTTGTGCGTTTCCTTATCTTTGCAGGATTGCAGGTATCCAGAACGCAACTTGGGGCATGCAAGTTACATCTCAGCAAGATGGCAAATCAACGAATGATTTCAGCATCCAGAATGCTCTATCCCCAGCTGAGTTGCCTCTTGTTGCTCTCCCCAGCTGAGTTACCAACAAGCATTCTCCCTGGCTGTTGTACCAGTCATTCTTCCTCAACAGAATACAGGAATCAGGGAACCATCTCCCCACAGAGTTCCAGCCTCTATTCAGAAGAGCAACGCACGAAGAAGTCACAACAGAGTACAGAAGGCTTTCCCAAACCCCAGCTGGGTCCCATATTACAAGGATATGTCAATCAGTGGCTTATATCCCCAAGTGGATACATCTCTCCAAGTCTATCAATGATCTCATCCCCAGCTGGGAGGTCCATTTCAAACAGATCAGCCAGAGATCTTCGCAGCAACGGGATCCGAATCCCGGTTTGATATCTTTGCGTAATCATGGCATTTGCATCATATTATCCCCTCAGAGCGTAGCATTCCGTCTAACACGGAGCATTACGACAAAAATCAAACGCATAGCATAATCATAAGCCATGTTCTGAATTAACACTTGTGAATAATAACCGTTCATCATCATTGTACAAAGATCCCCACCAGAGTCCCAGCAAAAGCAGTTGCCTCACAAATCCCAAACACCAGTATATATTTCCTTTTGATACTCGTCCGTATCATCGCTCCCCAGTAAAGTCGTCTGAACACTCTTTACAACAAAATCACCCGTATTACAGATACTTCATGACACCCGTCCGTGTCACATCACCAGCAAAAAGCCAAAGACATCCTCTTTGCACTCACACATACTTATGTATACACCTTCATGACACCCGTCCGTGTCATATCCCCAGCGCAATCGCCTACACTTCTACGACCCGTATACTTGTTGATACTATACTTTTCTTTTTCTAACACTCGTCCGTGTCACTCTTCCCAACAGTTGAACACTCATCTATATATACTCACTACTCATGATACACTTATACAGATGCTCGTCCGTATCTTGTATACACCACTCATGACCCCACAGATTCAACACTGGTCCGTGTTCTCTGTTAACCAGTTGGTACTCGTCCGTACCATCATCTCAGAACACTGCGTCTGATGTTTGTTTCTACATGATACTCGTCCGTGTCATAGTCTTAAGGATGCTCGTCCGCATCTTTAATCTATACACTGTGTCAAACACTTATGTCTCCTTGAATATAGACACTCGTCCGTGTCTGCTATTCCCCAGAAGAGTCCCCTCAGATGCAACACTCGTCCGTGTTCTTTGTTAACCCGATGGTACTCGTCCGTATCATCATCTCTGAGCACGTGTCAGTATTTGTTTCTACATGATACTCGTCCGTATCATAGTCTAAGGATGCTCGTCCGTATCTTTAATCCATATACAATACCAAACACTTATACTTTCCTTTCTTGGGTGTGAACACTCGTCCGTGTTCACTATATCCCCAGTAGATCACTAACAAAGCATTTTTCTTTTATCTGACACTCGTCCTGTGTCATGATAACCCTGAGAGCAGCCGTACCCTGCTGAGTGGTCGTCCTCCACTTCTTGATGGTCGTCCTCCATCATGCTCATCCGATGGCCGTCCCCATCGTTGTTTTTTAGCAGCCGTCCCCTGCTAGGTGGTCGTCCTCCACCTTTTGATGATCGTCCTTCATCACTTTATCCAATGGCCGTCCCCATTGTTGATTTTGGTTATCTGACACTCGTCCTGTGTTATGATAAACCTCGAGAGCAGCCGTCCCCTGCTGAGTGGTCGTCCTCCACTTCTTGATGGTCGTCCTCCATCATGCTCGTCCGATGGCCGTCCCCATCGTTAACCTTTTATCCGGCATTCGTCCTATGTCGCGATATTTTCGGCAGCCGTACCCTGCCAGGTGGTCATCCTCCACCTTTGATGGCCGTCCCCATCATATTGCTTTTATCCCCAACAGAGCAGCCGTCCCCTGCTAGGTGATCGTCCTTCACCTTTGATGGCCGTACCCCATCATCTGTTTATTTCATTTATTCTTTAACCCGATGGCCGTCCCCGTCGTGGTCCCTTTTCCTTTTTAGCCCGATGGCCGTCCCCATCGTTGGTTACTTTGCTTTATGAACTTGATGGGCGTCCCCATCATGTTTCATTAGTTCCCAGAGAATACAACTTTACCTTGATGGCCGTCCCCATCATATAATCTTATTTTCCCAGCTAGTCGGCCGTCCCCGTCTCAGCTTTACCTTTTATCCCCAGCGTGTCGGTCGTCCCCGTCATCGCTTTACTTCACACACTTTTCCCAGCTAGTCGGCCGTCCCCGTCTCAGCTTTACCTTTTATCCCCAGCGTGTCGGTCGTCCCCGTCATCGCTTTACTTCACACACTTTTCCCAGCATGTCGGCCGTCCCCGTCATCGCTCTTTACCCAGCAGTCGTCCTCTGCTCGACGGTCGTCCTCCGTTGCCCACACTTTACAATATACTTTATTTTCTTTTACAATCTATATCCCTTTTTCTTTTTCATTTTGTGAGTGCAAATTTTGGACTGTCTTTGGTATTCAACCACAAGTTATCTTGTTTGCCTGTTAAGCCGTTGCTTACATCCTGCACAGCTAACTCATGTTTGAATAGGGGCAGCTGTAAACACCCCAAATTTTCCCTCACTCATTTCACCATGGTTTGTGATCATTCTCATGTGCATAAACACAATCATATCATCTCATACCTCATTTTTTATTCCCTGCATAGTTTCTAAGTCATCTGCACCTAGGGTTTGTGATCTGAGCAATCCCAAAGCCATTTGAGCCACTCCAAAGGTCACCAATCAATTCAAAGGGATCCATATGTGTTCAAGTATCATATTCCATCCTTTCAAAGTCAAGATTTCAAAGGAATCACAAGAACTAGGGTTTGAATGGATGCAGAGCCAGGCTAGACTGCACAGTTGACTGAAAATTAGGGTTTTGGTTTCAGAGGCCATAACTCCAATTTTTTTGGTCATTCTTGTTTCCATTGGTCTCTATATGGTATAGGGAGTATGCATATCAATTTTCATGAAGAAATTCCACGGGGAAGTCATCTGATCAAGGGTTGACTTTTCAGACAAGTCAGTGTAAAATCAGGGCATCTGAGGCCCCCAATGACCCAACCAATGGGTGATCTTCATCATTTTGAGTGTATATGATCTTTATTTGATCATGGAAGAAGGTTGAAGTTCATAAAAATCAAGAATTTAGGGTTTTTGCAAATGTTGACTTTTTGGGCATAGTTGACTTTTCAAGAATGCATCATTTTAGGTCACTTTTCAAGCCTTGATTCTTGATCCAAAAAGGCTTCAAATGGAAAAACTTTGGTCATGAAAGTTGTAGATCTCATCTTTCCCTTTTCAAAAAGTACAAGAACATAATCAAACTCTTCTTGGATCAAAAGTTATAGCAAGACAAAGTTGGCAAAAATCATTGATTTTCAAGGCATGCTTCAAATGGAAATTTTGCAAGATCATGAACCAATGCATTTTGTAACTTCCAATTCATTTCAAACCAGCACATAAACATCCTCTAAGTGATAAAAGTCAGAATTGGGCCAAAGATCACATGTGTTTAGTTCATGTAACAAGGCATTTTTTCATGAAATCCCATAAAGCAACAACTTGCAAAAGCACTCATAACATTTCACCAACTTGCTGCCTTGAATGCTGGACCAAGCCTAGCCTTTCCCTTCACTTTGCTGCGCAGACCATGCCCTTTGTACTTGGCTAGAAGTTGCCCATGCCCTCTCTTACAAGAAGTTGACATATTTGCAAAAGTGGCTACACCTATCCATAAAGCACATGTCAAATCAACTGACCAATGAGAGAGAGTTATGTGGACAATTTGCAAGCAAGACATAACATCAAGCAAGGCTGAAGCTCTCTCATAACACACATTCACAAAATCACCCCATCTTGCAAGTTGCTTCGAATCTGCCTCCACAGCTTGCAAACACAAAAGCCATCTTCACCATTCAACTCACCTTGCTCCATAGACCACAAAGCACCAAGAACACAAGCCTGAAACAACCAGAACACACCATAGCCATTTCTCACCCCAAGCTGCAGTTTCTCTTGAATCTCTCACCATAGCTCACAAACATACAAACAAACACTCCAGACCTTCCCCATTCACCCTCAGGATCACAAACAACCCCTCACAATGACCTGAAAGTGCCTGAAACACCATTGCCATTTCTGACCAAGCTTGAGCAGAAGCTGTCGAATCTCATTATCCAGCCAACACAAACTCTTTTTGAGCATTCAAACATCTTCTGGGGATCAAGTGGAGTGGTTTGCACTGAAAGAAGAGGCCAGAAACTCATCTAGGTGAAAACTCCAAATCTCAGGTAGCTTGAAAATTATTTTTCCAGAAATCATTTTTCTTGTTACAAACTTGTTCTATGTGATTCACTGATTATCCTGATGTTCTTAGTTTTTGAAATGGCTTTGATTTGAGTATTTAATTTGTCTCTGAAACCTGCGTGCCCTAGTTTTCATTTTTCTTCGATTCAGCTTGTTTAGGGAAAAGAAATGTGTTTTGAGAGAGGGGTTTGATTCGTGAGTGTGCAAGGAACATCTCCATGTGTTTAGATTTCATTTTTGATACGTTTTGAGGGAGATGGGAGTTTTTCAGGGGAGGTGCTCGCCGGAGAAGACGACCGGAAGTCTTCTCCGGCAGCCTGAGTCATTAAGCCCTAATCTCAGGTCATTAATGTTAGTTTGAATTTCGTCCGTAGGATTGCTCTGACCCGTTGACTTGCCGCGCGCATGAAGGGTCCAGATGTGGTCATTAAACCCTAATCACTTTAATTTATTTAATTAATTAAGTTTAAGTCAGTTTAAATGTGGGCCACTGGATTTGGCGCGTGGTCAATGGTCCCCTTTCCAGATTGAATCTCAACCCTTCATTGTGCATACTTCAGTTTTATTTAATTTTTATTCATTTTCTTTTCAATTAACTTGCATAATTAATTTAAAATAGCAAAAAATGCATAAAAATTATGAAACTTTTTCTCTTAAGTTTTATTAATTTTCATGACACAAAAATATTTTTATTTTATTTTTTATCATTTAAAAAGTATTTTTTAAATATTTAAAAGATTATTTTTAATTGATTAATGGGAATTAATTAATTAAAAATACTTTTAGGTATTTAAAAATTACAAAAAAACTCATGAAATGTTCTAAGACATTTAGGAACATTGTCCAACCTTCAAATCAAATTTCTTCTTTGATCTTAATGCATTTTAAGAATTTTTCATTGAATTAAATCATATTTTGTGCATTATTTTGATCATAAGTTCAAAAATTCATTTCTGCCTATTTGAGAAGAGTTGGACAATGGTTCTTCTTGAATTGTTTTATGTTTAGCATGTAGTTTCTAGGATAAAAAGGCCATGAATTGTTCTTGCATTTTCAAATTGTTTGGCATTTCTTTTGTTAAGAACCCTAAAAAACCCTAGAATCTTAGAAAATTCATAACTTGAGTTTGATTGAGAGTTGAGAGCTCCCCTTTGGACCTTGGTTTAGTATAAAGTTAGGGTTTCTTTGAATGTCATTTTCCATTTTTTATCTTAGGGTTTGCTTCTGTTTTGGATTTTTGTTTGATGTTTGATCCTTAAACCCTAATTTGGGCTTTCATTTGCATCCCTCTTGCATTCTCTTGCATAACATGACTTGTCTTTGCATTTTATGCATTCTTTTGATTCATTTGACATCATAAGACATGTAGAAGGTATGTTTGATCATTGCACCTCATGTTTGCCTTGTCATTTGCCTTGTATGTTTCATAACTTTTCATGTGTATCCATGCTCCTTAGCTTGCATCATATGCATCCATGCCCTTGTATGAACATTCCCATGTGCCGCCTCATGTTCATAGCATCTCATAGCATCATTATCATCATCAACATGCTTCTGGTTTTGTTTAGCATCATGTCATTTCATTTCATTTTGCATTGCATTGCATTTCTTTCTAACATTTCAGGTGGTAAGTAACTTGAGAAGTGAATTTGCCTTCACTTCTCATAACTTTTCTTTTCATCTCTCTTGCATCCATTGCTGCATTCTTATATGTGTTTGAGTTTGAGCTTGCTCATTCTTCTCCTTCCCACTTTCTTTCTTCAAGTGACTTGACTTCTTGAATGAAGCAAGTCACTTTGTTTCTCTTGATCTTGTTCATCTGCTTCCTGGTGGTTCCTTTGAAGATTGTTCTTGAAAGCCTCACAAACCTTAGGAACAACCAAGCATGACAATGAATTAGGGTTTTGATTAGTCTCCCCTCTTAGTTTTACCTTTGTGTCTCTTTTGAGTCTTCTCTTCTCACCTCATAATCAGGGACTAAACCCTAAAGGCTTTAAGGCTTTGTGATTAAGCTTATGCCTGCATCCTTCTCTTAGGATGGAGTGTATAACTTTAATCCTAAGTGTTAAACCCTTAATGTGTTTAAATCCTTTAATCAATCCACTTAATAACCATCAAGACTTCACACTTGTAACTTGGGCCTTGCATTAGGGTTCTAATTCTTCCTTAATTGGTTAAGAAGGACTAACCCTAGTGTTAATGGACAAGTCCCCCTCAAGTTGTCTTACAAACCTTAAAAATCACTTCTTCATCATATCATTAAATAAAATCCACTTAATCAAAGGCTTGTTTTGTCATGAGTTTAATCCCTAATCATGGATTAAGTTGAGGAGCTTTCCTCAGCTTAAACATTCTCATCTATTATCCTTCTATTAGGATGGTGTAATGAGTCTGTTTAATCCTTGATTATGGCTTAACCTCATTACTTAACACTAAACAAAAATCACAAAAAACATCTAAATAATCACAAGTAGGTTAATGATCTTAACCCTACACCAAAGGTGATTAAGTGTGAGAAGCTGACTTCACACTTAAGGTAATTCTCATTACCCCTAATCAGAGGGAAGATGTGATGAGTTTACTAAATCCATTGGTTTAGGCTTAAGCTCATTAACTTATGACAAACTTTCAAAAGCAATAAAAGACTGAAAACTCAAAAAACACAATAATCGTCTCCTTCGGGATTCTTTTCTCATCATCCTCACTCACAAACGAGAACTCGCTTCTTCCGTCTAATGCAAGACAGTTTGCATCTGTGCCAGACAGATCATACACTTGAGCATAGATAAGTAAGCAGTTCACAAGTCAATTCATCTTTCAGTCTCTTTGGGTCGAACTACGGTGTTCTGACTTCCTCATTGCACGAGAGGATACGTAGGCATAACTTAACAGTTATCGAACAAAAGTCTCTGTATATTCCCCCTCCTTCTAGCTTCATTCTTTAGCCTCATGATCTCGAGCATTTCACTTCTTTCTTACACTGACACTTTCATACTTCACATCACTTATACACTTTACACTGACACCTGTACATCTTTTCCAGCTCATTTATACACAGATTGCACTGACACTACCCCTTTAAAACACAAATCTTTTAAGCGTGGATCCCGTCGAGTACGGCGAACAATCTGGGTGCTAATACCTTCCCAGGTTGTAACCAACCCCCTTTCTCAGTCTCTCTGGTTCGCAAACCGTCTTGTCCATCCTTTTTTAGGCCTATGCAGCATTGCCTTTCTTCCGGGATAAAAATGCCTAGCTGGCGACTCTATTCATCTCCAGTGAGTTCACGGCTGTGTGTTCTCATTGTCCCTCTCGCCGACCGTTCGCGTCTGTACCTTTATCTGGGCATGTCCCACTTATCGGGAGCGACAGTGAATAACAGCTTGAACCCAATTGAAGTCAGCGCACCACACCATAATTGCATGGATATTAAGTAATTCATGAAAAAACAAGGACCACTGGATTAATCTAGCGTGTACAAGCAGGTCAATGATCAAGCAAAGTCAAACAAACACACAGGAGCGCATGCACATGATAGCTATTGTATGGAGGCATACACAATGATTAAATCAGAGAACATAAAGTCACATGAGAGGGAGGTGGAATTTTAATGCGCTGGCTACATGACATCCGTCTAGATGAAAGATCCAATGGCCACAAGTTCATTTTCTCCATTCACATGTTCAACAATTTTCCAGAATCCGGTAACCGGAGCTAGGGCTCCGGCACCGGAAAACTCATACATAAGAACAAACCAACACATAAATGCACCAAAGTTTCCAGATCAAATAAATCAAGCATGATGAATCCAAATATGGCAATGAAAATCACAAAAGGTCAAAGACTAAGCCAGATCGAATGCAAACATTTTCAACTATCAAACTGAAATTCAACATAACTCACTCAATAGGCATGCAATTTAAATTCTAAGCACATCAGCATCAATAATGAAACAAGTAGAACTCAATGCAAGCATTCAATTTCATTTCCAGATCCAAAAGTTTCATAGCTTACCTGAAGTTGAAGATCCTTCAAAACACCAAGAAAAAACTTCTACAGCTGCAGATCCACTCCTCCTAACTTTTATTTGCAAAATAAATACAAAAGAAGCCTTGAATCTTCCTAGATCTTGAGATTCGAACAGAACTGCACTTGAATGGCACTTGATGAAATCTGAGGATTCAGCTCCAATGAGTGGTTGATTTATGATCCTTAGAGCTTAAGGATGAAGACTATGGAAAGAGATTGGAGAATGAGAGCCTGGAGAGAGAGATTTGAAGGCTTTTGTTTTTGTGCATAAAACTTTGAAGTTCATGAATGAGAGAGAGCTAGGGCTGAAGTTTGTGTGCAATAGCTTTTATATGATCCATGTATCACACTGATTAGGGTTTTGTGACGAGTGGTGGCAAGAATTGTGTGAGAGGGATCATTTTGCAATTTTGCATGAAAGTGGTGATAAGGTGAATTGCTCGTGCATTGGCTTGCCCATGTGCACAAACTGAATCATTTTTGTGCCTTGATTATCCCTAAATCAACCTTGGACATTGGATGTAAGTGATTCATGTTTTCCTCATGATTTTGCAAATTTGCCCTTTGTGAAATATCTTGCATTCCATGCACGGATTTATTTAATTCTCTTGAGCCAAATGTGTTTCATGCAATGCAATAGGATACCATGATCTCATTTTTCTCATTGATCAGCTTGGAAATTAATTACATGAGTTTTTGCAAATGGTAGAAACTTGGAAATATGGTAAAACCCTAAAAACATGTGAACTTCAATTGACCATAACTTTCAAACCATTAAGGCTATGATCATGTTCTTGTACTTTTTGAAAATGGGAGATCATACCCTACAACTTTCATGTTTAAGGAATTTTCATTCGAGGTCATTTTGGTCATGAAAGAATGCTTTGAAGATTAGGGCAAAATTACCAAATTTGGAAAGTTTAGTTACATGCCATATGCCAAAAATGGAAACCTTTGCCAAAACCCTAAATCCTTGACTTTTGACTTTGTCAAACCTCTTTTATGACCTTAAGAACATCCCTTGGCTTGAAAAATGGGATTGGAACCCTTGCATTGTCACAGTTGACTTTTCAAATAATCAGTTTGACCAATTTCTTCTTATGCAAGTAACTGATGAAATAACTGCCTTCCTCAATGAATCTTCTCACCAAATTTCATCCATAGAATTCACATATCATATGAAGGAATTTGCCCACACGAAATGGCCAAAGTCACAAAGAATCCCTGCTTGATCATGAAACCCTAATTTGAAGTCATCTGTGTAGGAGATTGTTCCCTCTTGGATCATTTGATAATCCCTCAACCTTATGGGCTCTTGTAAAGAAAATTGAGCTTGTATAGGACATAAGAACACCTTGTGAGACTCTTGCCATGTCACTTAACCTCTTGCTTTGACTTGTGAGGCTTCAAATGTACCAATGATTGATCATATGCCCAATGCTAGAACATGAGAATGTTATGCTTCATTTTTCTATGCAAAGATGCTAAGGATATGCCATGCTTATGGTGATTATGATATGATGATGATGCTAAAAAGAAGAGGGAAAATTTGGGGTGTTACAGCTTCCCTTATCCAAGCAACTATAAATCTGAAAAGGACGATAACACGGACTATCGACCGTTCAAGATAAAATGTGGTTGGATACCAAGAAGACCTGAAATTTGCACTATGTTGGAGAATGCAAGCAATGAGAAATAAACCCAACGCTCTGGTTAACTGAAGTGAAAATAAAGCAGACGAGCTCCATCCGAATTGAATTGTTACGCCGGATAAGAAAAACTTAGACATACGAGTCTTTTTCAAATAAACCTGTTACACCAGGAATTGGACATACAAGCCTTCTTCAAGTTCACCTGTTACGCTAAGAACTGGACACACGAGCCCTCTTCATGCATTTTACAAAAATATATGACTTGAGACAGACGAACCTCCTTCGGATAACCCGTTACGCCAGGACCGGTGATGCACTTAAGTATGTGGGATAAACATGCATATTCAGGATAGACGAACCATCTTCATATATCCTCCATAGATATATATGGTCTAAGACAGACGAGTCTTCTTCAGATAACCTGTTACGCCAGGTGTAACATCGGGATTGAATGAACCCTCTTCACAAATCTTGCGTAGATAAGTGGTCTCTGAGACAGACGAACCTCCTTCGGATAACACGTTACGCCAAGACCGGTAATCATTTTGACGTTTAAACCCACCGTCAGGACTTCAAACCTCTTCAATACAGACGAGCATTGGATAGTCATCCAGACAACACAGACGAATGACATAAGTCAATGATACAAACGAATATCAGATGATGATCTAAGAAACACAGACGAACGCTTCGGGCGATGATACGGACGGATATCAGCCACTGATACAGACAAATACCAGAAATCCAACACATACAAGCTGAAATTCTGTGATCAGGTATGAGATGTCCTAAGAGATGTCCCAACACTTAATAGGACATTTGACAAATTTAACCAAAACTTAAACAGCAAGAAAAGTAAACAACACAGAAGTTTGTTAACCCAGTTCAGTGTATAACCACACCTACATCTGGAGGCTACCAAGCCAGGAGGAAATCCACTATTAGTAATATTAATTCTAGACTTAAACCACCCTGTTTAATCTATCACTTAATACTTACCCAATGCAATTTCTACCTAAGACTCACTTAGATAAGAGTACCCTACTCACTCCCCCTCAATCACACAGTGATCAAGTTTACAAGTTTACTGAAATTGAAGACATCCTTCAAACAATACAGCTTGATCTTACTTCACAGTTTCAATCAAGTCACAAATGCACTTTTGCTTAAAAGCTCATAAAGTGGTACATAAAAACAACCTGCTATTTAAAACACTAGACACCCTATTTAGTCTTCTGAAATTCGTACTCAATTCTATGAGTTTCTGTTGCTTAAATAGGTATCTGAATTTTGGGCTTTCTGTAGAATGATCCAGCCCTAATGTGCAGCAACTGTCACCTTGAATTTAGGGTTTGTTACCTCCTATATTCTAGGTGCATTAGGTCTTCTGTTTTAATCTGAATCTTCAATATAAAACTCCCTACAGATGCGCCTTGTTCTGTTTTTATCCATCATTAATTAATTCCAGATAACTCTCCTTAAATATCTCTGATCTGTTAATCAATAATTAATTCTGGAAGCAGGTCTGAGATGTCTCAACATCTGTTGGGACATCCTGAAAAACTGAACTTAAGTTATTTACTCAATGTCCCAACATCTGGTAGGACATCCTGAAATAAGTTCACATACTCTGTTTGCTAATGTCCCAACATCTGATAGGACATTCTGAACTGAATTTAACATTTCTTGTTTGGTCAAAAATTCTGCCAATTCTTAAACATCTACAAACTCCCCCTTTGGCTAATTTTTGGCTAACATCTTTTCTGGTTTTCAGAGTGCAGCAGAAGTTCTTTTTATCAGAGTATAGCATTACTTTTTCTGTTGATTCTTATTTGAGATTACTCCCCCACAAACAAATATGTGTCTAGTCTTGTTGCAACAGAAATAGACTTATTCAGTTCAGAAGCAAAACAAACAGAATTTTTCATTCATACTAAAACAGCAATTACATTTGATGATTTGATGTTGTTCTCCCCCTTGGTAGACACAAAATTAGGGGCCAAAGACACATACATTACTGTCATTACAGTTGCCTCACATACATTGATCACTCAGATTCATCACTCTCAGTTTCCTCTTCCACTTCAGTGTCTTCAGCAGCTTCACTTGCTTCATCAGCTTCACTGTCTTCATCAGATGCAGCTGTCTGATCTTCTTCACTTTCCAACCTCTTAATTATTTCCTCAAGCTTCTGTTTTCTAGCTTCAAGCTCTTTGCAGGTGCTTTTGAGTTCAGCAATTAAGGCCTTCTTGGAGATTGGATTCTTAGCAGTGGAGGGACCAGCAGATGTCCCAGAAGGTGCTTCAACATCTGCAGCATGGTGACTTAGGAATAATTTGTAATGAAAAGCCAGGGGGCTCTCTCTCTTGCAGACAGTGTCCTTCTCATTTAAAATCCCAGGGTATTGACTTAGAACAATACCACACAGCAATGATGGAAAAGCTATTGGCAGCTTTGTTGCAGTAGAGATGGCATGCTTCATAGTCTGATCAAAAATATATGCTCCATAATCCATCTTGGTTTGAGTTCCCACAGCATAGATGAATCTGGCCAGACCAGTAGAGATTGATGAAGTGTGGTTGGTAGGCACCCAGTTAGCAGTTCCAATCCTGTTAAGCATGGCATACTTTCTGGTAAGCATGCTCACAGAGAGCTTTCCCTACACAGGCCAAGCTTTGACCTGGTTTGCATTGATCACCTTACAGATTTTATTATCTGTTTTTCCTAGCTCATTGGGTCCATCTGTGTCCCTTCCTAGATACTGATAAATGATTTGGGGAGAGAACTCAACACACTTACCTCTCACAAATACTTTTCTGAACTCTGAGGACTTACCATTTGAGCAATCCTCCTGAAGATTCACAATGAACTCTTTGACAAGAAGTTCATAGCAGGGAGAGAACTCTGAGACTGTCTTGAATAGTCCTGCAGCAGAGATTAGGTCAATGAGTTCTGTGCACTCAAGTGCATTGCTGCTCAGTTCTCTTTCCAGGGCAACCCTTCTTTGGTACACATACTTCCATCTGTTGACACTAGAGACAAGATGGAATGATATGTTGTCCAAGGGAGCTTCTGGAACAGCAGTTGAAGCTCTTGCTGGTGTTGGTCTTTTCTTGGGAGGAGATGTTGGGACATCTGATTCAACATCTGAATCTGATGGTGTGGCAGCTTTTCTCTTCTGGGATTGGACTTTGCTCCAGGGTTTTGTTGGACCAAAGGTAGCTTTAGCTTTGCCTTTCTTTGGACTAGCCTTCTTCTTCTCAGGGATGACAGGTTCAGCTTGCATCTTTCCTTTCCTGGACCTTAGTATTTTAGCAATGCTGGGTTTCACAGATGATATGATCTCTGCATCAGAGTCCTGCTCCAGATTGACTACTGGAGGGGATTGAGCAGTCTCCTCATCAGCTTGTTGATCAGCAGAAATTTGATCTTCATTTGAGTCTTTAGCCTGTTCCACAGAAACTTCTTTATCATTTTCACTCGAGGCCTCTTTCTGGTCCTCAGTCTGTTCAGCATCAGCATCAGATGAGTTCTTTTTCCTATCTTCAGATGTTCCAACATCTGTTGGGACATCTTGTTCTGCAGCAGTATCCTCTGTATCTTGAGCTGGTTCTTCTTGAGGTGCAGGAATGGTGTTCAAAGGAACAGAGATCCCTCTCACCACTCTTTGTTCAGAGAAAACTTGGTTGACAATCTCCTTGATGGAATCATCAACATATTTGGAGTATTTTGTAGACATGTTAGCAGGAGAGGGATTGCCTTTAGCTTTGCTTCTGATTTGATCTTTAAATCTCTTTGGTGTTCTTGCCTTTTTAGTGTGAGAGGCGCTTCCCTTGATCTCGTCCAATGGTGTTGATGGCATTGGCACAACAGAGATTGGAGTGGCATGAACCACGTCTTCCTTGTTGAGAATTTCCTCAGCTGTTTTAGGGTTTTGAGACATTGTTGAGGAAGATGGATGAACAGCTTTAGGGTTTATGATTTCTGAAGGATTGAGAGTTAATGTGATTCGCTTGTGATGGTATGATGAGAATCTTGATAACTTCTTATAAGTAGTTACTAAATAAGTAGCCGTTACAGTCCAAATGATTAAGAATGGAATTCCCAAGGATCTTGTCCAGACTAGCTTTGCCATCTGGAACTTATGCCATGCAATGTCATATGACATGTTGGCACATCTCATTAACTGCTAAATATCACATAAACAGATTCCAAGTTTGCCCCTTAAATTCTCAAATTGTGTAGCATCCAATGCTTTGGTAAAGATATCAGCTAATTGCAGATCTGTAGCAACATGCTCCAATGAAATCACCTTCTCTTCTACAAGATCTCTGATGAAATGATGTCTGATATCAATATGTTTTGTCCTGCTATGTTGAATGGGATTCTTTGATATGTTGATTGCACTTAAGTTGTCACAGTACAATGTCATGACATCCTGTGGGACATTGTACTCAGTGAGCATCTGTTTCATCCAAACCAACTGAGAACAACTGCTACCTGCTGCTATATACTCAGTTTCAGCTGTAGATAATGACACACAATTCTGTTTCTTACTGAACCAAGAAATCAGATTGTTTCCTAGAAAGAAGCATCCTCCTGAAGTGCTTTTTCTGTCATCAGCACTTCCTGCCCAATCAGCATCACAGAAGCCAGTGAGAATTGGTTTGCAACCATGGAAGTACATTATGCCATAGTCACAAGTACCATTAACATATTTAAGGATTCTCTTGACTTGATTGAGATGACTGACTTTTGGATCAGCTTGATATCTTGCACAAACTCCTACTGCAAAGGCAATGTCTGGTCTGCTAGCAGTCAAGTATAACAAGCTTCCAATCATGCTTCTATATAAACTTTGATCTACATTCTCACCCTTTTCATCTTTAGTCAGCTTTAAATGTGTGGGAGCAGGAGTTCTTTTATGAGAAGCATTTTCCATTCCAAATTTCTTCACTATGTTCTTGGAGTACTTGCTTTGTGAGATGAACATTGAGTCTTCCATTTGCTTAACTTGCAGGCCAAGAAAATAGGTTAACTCTCCTACTAGACTCATTTCAAATTCAGATTCCATCTGCTTGACAAAATGTTTGACCATCCTGTCAGACATCCCACCAAACACAATGTCATCAACATATATTTGTGCTATCATGACATTTCCTTCTTCATCTTTAACAAACAGGGTTTTATCAATCCCACCTTTTCTGTATCCTTGCTTGATAAGATATGTGGTCAGTCTTTCATACCATGCCCTTGGAGCTTGCTTCAGACCATATAGTGCTTTCTTTAATTTGTATACATGATTTGGACAGCTTGGATCAACAAATCCTTTAGGCTGTTCTACATATACCTCTTCATTAAGATAACCATTAAGAAAGGCACTTTTCACATCCATTTGAAATAGCTTGAATTTCAAGATGCAAGCAATTCCCAAAAGTAGTCTTATTGATTCAAGCCTTGCTACTGGTGCAAAGGTTTCATCAAAGTCTACTCCTTCAATTTGAGTGTATCCTTGAGCCACAAGTCTAGCTTTGTTCTTTGTAACAATTCCTTGTTCATTTGACTTGTTCTTATACACCCATTTTGTACCAATCACATTTATGTCATCAGGTCTAGGTACAAGATTCCACACTTCATTCCTTGTGAATTGACCTAATTCCTCTTGCATAGCACAAATCCAGTATTCATCAGTGAGAGCTTCCTTGATGTTTTTAGGTTCTATTTTGGAAACAAAACAAGAACCTGAAATCACTTCTCTTGATCTAGTGCTCACACCTCTGTTGGGATCACCAATTATCAAATCTTTGGGATGATCCTTCTGTATTCTGATGGAGGGAGGTTTGCTTGAATCTTCTGACCTTGTATCATTTTGAGTGAAGTTATATTGATCATTCTTTTCTTCAGCTTCAATCTTGATATCAGCAGATGTTCCAACATCTTCTGGGACATCTGTAGAAACATCATCAATTACCACATTTATGGACTCCATGATAACCTTTGTTCTGTAATTAAATACTCTATATGCTCTGCTGTTTATAGAGTATCCAAGGAAAATCCCTTCATCACTTTTAGGATCCATTTTTCTCCTTTGCTCCCTATCTGCCAGAATATAGCATTTACTTCCAAACACATGAAAGTACTTCACAGTGGGTTTTCTGTCCTTCCAGACTTCATATATTGTGGACAGGGTTCCTTTTCTCAAAGTAACTCTGTTATGGATGTAGCAGGCAGTGTTCATAGCTTCAGCCCAGAAATACAGAGGTAACTTTTTAGCATGGATCATAGCTCTTGCTGATTCTTGAATGGTTCTATTCTTCCTTTCAACAATCCCATTCTGTTGAGGTGTGATAGGTGAAGAATACTCATGATTGATTCCTTCTGAAGAGCAGAAATCTAAGAATTTTTGATTCTCAAATTCCTTTCCATGATCACTTCTTATTCTGATCACACAGCTGGATTTTTCCCTTTGCAATCTTTGACATAATTCTTTGAATACATCAAATACATCTGACTTTTCTTTGATGAAGTTTATCCATGTATATCTTGAAAAATCATCAACCACAACATAGGCATACCTCTTACCACCAAGACTTTCAACCTGCATAGGTCCCATAAGATCCATATGTAGAAGTTCCAAAACTTTGGAAGTTGTCAGATGTTGGAGCTTTGGATGGGACATCTTGGTTTGCTTGCCTATTTGACATTCACCACATATTTTGCCATCATCAATCTTCAGTTTAGGAATACCTCTTACAGCATCCATAGATATGATCTTCTTTATGCCTCTGAAATGAAGATGACCTAGTCTTTGATGCCACAGTTTCACTTCTTCTTCTTTAGCTAGAGAGCAGGTTGAAGTGAGACTGAGATTTTGGGATTCCCACATGTAACAGTTGTCTTTAGATCTGGCTCCTTTCATGACAACCTCTTGTTCTTTGTTAGTCACTATGCATTCAGATTTGGTAAAGTTTACACTGTATCCTTGATCACATAGTTGACTTATGCTGATCAGGTTAGCAGTTAAACCTTTAACTAGCAACACATCATCTAGTCTTGGAACATCTTGACAATCCATGGTTCCAACTCCCTTGATTTCTCCTTTAGCTCCATCTCCAAAGGTAACATACCTGGATGAATGTGATTTTAAGTTTACTAGCAAATTCTTCAATCCAGTCATGTGTCTTGAGCATCCACTGTCAAAATACCAGTCTTCTTTAGCTGATACTTTCAGTGATGTATGTGCTATGTATGCAGTACTTTTCTTTGACCAGATGAGTTGAGATTTCTTTTGATGCCTCTGCCCTGTGTGTTGTTCAGCTGATCTCAAAGCTTGATTGTTGATCTGGTTCTTGGGTATGTGGCTTTGATCAGTCTGAATGTCAGCTTTTGGTCTCCAAACCTTCTTGATAACCTCTGTCTTCTGCTTAGGAGGTTGCTGATTTCTTTGATGTCTATGCAGCACTTTCTTGGTACCTTCTACTTTCTGTTTGGAAGATTGCTGATACATCTGATTTGGATATCCATGTAGCTTATAACAGTGAGGTTTGATATGTCCAAATCTTCCACAGTGATGGCATCTCCATCTTTGATACTTCTTCTTCATCTTGTTCTTTCCAGAATGTTGAGACATCTGTTGGAACATTATGTTTGTCTTTGTGTTCTGATGTTGGAGCATCTGTTGGGACATCTTGTTTGACTGTGTAGTTTTTGAAGTAGTTTTGCTAGAGCTGGCTTCATCTCTGTTATATCCCAGTCCACTTTTGTCCCCTGAATGTTTATTATTGCTGAGAATAACATCCAGTGTGTTTGAGCTGCTGTTCAACATTCTAACAGATTTGGACATATGTTCCAACTTAGAGTTGAGAAGGCTTATTTCACTTTTTAAGGTGTCAATGATCTCCTGATCATTTGCTTTGTCATCTTCTAATGCCTCCTTCTGTTTCTTTAGCTTTATAACTTCACTGCATATTTCAGAGCTTCTTTTGTATAGATCTTTGAATGCTTGCTCAAGTTCTTCATAAGTAAGTTCTCCACAACTGGAATCACTATCATATTCACACAGTCCAGCTAAAGCAGTAATATGCTTAGCTGATTCTTCTTCTGAATCTCCTGAGTCTTCATCAGACCAGGTCACAGAGAGTCCTTTCTTTTGCCTCTTTAAGTAGGTAGGACATTCAAACTTGATGTGTCCATATCCTTCACATTCATGGCATTTGACTCCTTTATCTTGACTGGTCTTTTCAGCATACTTTAATCTTTTGTTAGCATCATAAGGTCTTCTGTTCTCAGAGTTTGTGTTTCTTCCACTAGGTTTGGATTTTCCTTCCATTCCTCTGAGAATCTGTTTGAATTGTCTTCCAATCAAGGCAAGGTTTTCTGATAAGCTTTTGTCATTTGCTGGTTCATCATCTTCTTCTTCTTCTGTATTTGACACCAAGGCTATGCTTTTGTTCTTTTTGACATTTGTGTCACTCATTCCCATCTCAAAAGTTTGAAGAGAACCAATGAGTTCTTCAACTTTCATGGAGCATATGTCTTGAGCTTCTTCTATTGCAGTGACTTTCATGTCAAATCTTTTTGGTAAAGATCTGAGAATCTTTCTTACAAGCTTTTCATCAGTCATCTTTTCTCCCAAAGCTCCAGATGTATTGGCTATATCCAAGATGTTCATATAGAACTCATGAATTGATTCATCTTCCTTCATTCTCAAGTTTTCAAACTTGGTGGTGAGAAGTTGAAGTCTTGACATTTTTACTTTTGATGTTCCTTCATGAGTTGTTTTGAGAGTATCCCAAACATCTTTGGCCAGCTCACAATGATGCACAAGTCTGAAAATGTTTCTATCAATGCCATTGAATAAAGCATTTAAGGCTTTTGAGTTGCCTAGTGCTGAGTCTTCTTCCTCCTTACTCCATTCTTCTTCAGGTTTCAGCACTTTTGATCCATCTTTGGTGTCTTGGACAGGATGATCCCATCCAACATTAACTGCACTCCATGCCCTGTTGTCAAGTGACCTTAAGAACACCTTGTGAGACTCTTGCCATGTCACTTAACCTCTTGCTTTGACTTGTGAGGCTTCAAATGTACCAATGATTGATCATATGCCCAATGCTAGAACATGAGAATGTTATGCTTCAATTTTCTATGCAAAGATGCTAAGGATATGCCATGCTTATGGTGATTATGATATGATGATGATGCTAAAAAGAAGAGGGAAAATTTGGGGTGTTACAGCTTCCCTTATCCAAGCAACTGTAAATCTGAAAAGGACGATAACACGGACTATCGACCGTTCAAGATAAAATGTGGTTGGATACCAAGAAGACCTGAAATTTTCACTATGTTGGAGAATGCAAGCAATGAGAAATAAACCCAACGCTCTGGTTAACTGAAGTGAAAATAAAGCAGACGAGCTCCATCCGAATTGAATTGTTACGCCGGATAAGAAAAACTTAGACATACGAGTCTTTTTCAAATAAACCTGTTACACCAGGAATTGGACATACAAGCCTTCTTCAAGTTCACCTGTTACGCTAAGAACTGGACACACGAGCCCTCTTCATGCATTTTACAAAAATATATGACTTGAGACAGACGAACCTCCTTCGGATAACCCGTTACGCCAGGACCGGTGATGCACTTAAGTATGTGGGATAAACATGCATATTCAGGATAGACGAACCATCTTCATATATCCTCCATAGATATATATGGTCTAAGACAGACGAGTCTTCTTCAGATAACCTGTTACGCCAGGTGTAACATCGGGATTGAATGAACCCTCTTCACAAATCTTGCGTAGATAAGTGGTCTCTGAGACAGACGAACCTCCTTCGGATAACACGTTACGCCAAGACCGGTAATCATTTTGACGTTTAAACCCACCGTCAGGACTTCAAACCTCTTCAATACAGACGAGCATTGGATAGTCATCCAGACAACACAGACGAATGACATAAGTCAATGATACAAACGAATATCATATGATGATCTAAGAAACACAGACGAACGCTTCGGGCGATGATACGGACGGATATCAGCCACTGATACAGACAAATACCAGAAATCCAACACATACAAGCTGAAATTCTGTGATCAGGTATGAGATGTCCTAAGAGATGTCCCAACACTTAATAGGACATTTGACAAATTTAACCAAAACTTAAACAGCAAGAAAAGTAAACAACACAGAAGTTTGTTAACCCAGTTCAGTGTATAACCACACCTACATCTGGAGGCTACCAAGCCAGGAGGAAATCCACTATTAGTAATATTAATTCTAGACTTAAACCACCCTGTTTAATCTATCACTTAATACTTACCCAATGCAATTTCTACCTAAGACTCACTTAGATAAGAGTACCCTACTCACTCCCCCTCAATCACACAGTGATCAAGTTTACAAGTTTACTGAAATTGAAGACATCCTTCAAACAATACAGCTTGATCTTACTTCACAGTTTCAATCAAGTCACAAATGCACTTTTGCTTAAAAGCTCATAAAGTGGTACATAAAAACAACCTGCTATTTAAAACACTAGACACCCTATTTAGTCTTCTGAAATTCGTACTCAATTCTATGAGTTTCTGTTGCTTAAATAGGTATCTGAATTTTGGGCTTTCTGTAGAATGATCCAGCCCTAATGTGCAGCAACTGTCACCTTGAATTTAGGGTTTGTTACCTCCTATATTCTAGGTGCATTAGGTCTTCTATTTTAATCTGAATCTTCAATATAAAACTCCCTACAGATGCGCCTTGTTCTGTTTTTATCCATCATTAATTAATTCCAGATAACTCTCCTTAAATATCTCTGATCTGTTAATCAATAATTAATTCTGGAAGCAGGTCTGAGATGTCTCAACATCTGTTGGGACATCCTGAAAAACTGAACTTAAGTTATTTACTCAATGTCCCAACATCTGGTAGGACATCCTGAAATAAGTTCACATACTCTGTTTGCTAATGTCCCAACATCTGATAGGACATTCTGAACTGAATTTAACATTTCTTGTTTGGTCAAAAATTCTGCCAATTCTTAAACATCTACACAAGCATTGGAGTAGCCATACAGACGAGTACTAGAGATCCAACACAGACGAGAATTTTAAGTAGCAATACAGACGAGTATCAGAATGATTATCAAATCAATACATATGGATATAAGCTAACACAGACGAGTGTGAGGAATGATACATACGAGTATCCAAACAATGCAGACGTGCTTCGAACAGATAACGAACACAGACAAGTGTTGGGGAATGCATATGAGCATCAAGCAAATATCAAACGCAGATGAGTGTCGGGGAATGCATACGAGCAAAAGCAAAGTGCCTTAATTGGTAGTAAAAATCTCGATTGGCAGTAAAAATCTCAATTCTGCAGGGGAGAACAAGGTCAAGATGCTCTGACAGTGCTTAATTCTGACTGGAGATGAATAACTATATGTATCATCGCAAAGGCCAAAGATATATTGGTGACTTCTCTAGGGAATATTTCAACAATGGGAGTGAATCCCAACCACGACTTTGCGGGGAATGACCATCTCCAGACTTGGCTGAGGAAGATGCTTGATTAAATAAACCCTGCAGGAAACGAATTCTGACATGTTGAACTCTGTAGGGAAATTAGGCGTTCAGCTGCCTGCTGGGCATACTTCACTTGTGGAAAGATAATCCGCTTGGGGAAGAAATCTCTTCAATTAGTTTTGGAGTCCTGCCGAGGGATTCCACTCAGTTGGGGAATATTCTCTGCTTAGGGAATTATAACACCAACCTGCAAAACCTGCAATAACAGTATACGCACATGTGCCCCGGGGAATTGCATGGTATGATCTATTCATCCCTTGTCACCCGACTATCAAAAAGATAATTTTAAATGTTTCCCTGCAATGTCATTTTTTTTTTAAAAAAACAACATGTTTCAAATGCAATGCTCTTTTTTTTGCCAAAAATTCAGGACATTTTTGCAAACAAAGTAAACAAAACATAACACAACTTTTGATTGAATATTCATTTATTGAGTGGCCTCTGAATAGGCAAAGTTTTACATCAGGAAGCAAGTACCTGGAAGGAGATAACTACCATAAAATTGAGAAAAGAAACTATCTAATGGCAATGTACACGGCATTCCAATGAGTTTCCTTCCTGCTATGACCAATATGTCTTCAAGACTTTTCATTCTTGCCTTCACTTTCTGAAGAAAGATGAGGGGACTGATTCCCACCCTTCTGATATTGCCAGATTGTATGAAACGATGATTTGGTTCAGATTACCCAGATCGCAGTTGTTCGCTTATTCCCTTATTTTGCGTGGATCGCCCTTTCGGGTTTTCAATCCACCGGGATACCCTTTTTTTCCTGAGCTATTCGATGTGGCTTTTCAACTCAGCAGGTGTACATTTTCCCCTAACTTTTGCCCGAGATTTTTATTCTGTTTTTAGCTCGCCGGGATTCCATTTTCTTGCTTGGACTTTAATTTTGTTTTTGTGTCCAGTGGGACTTTTATGCGAAGTATTTTTTAACTGCGTCCGAGTTAATAGGAGATTGGAAATCTTCTCTATCCATAGTAGTGAGCCTCAGTGCCCCACCCGAGTAAAATTTCTTTACTATGAATGGGCCTTCGTAGTTTGGGGTCTACTTGCCCTGTGATCTGAAACTGGAGGAATAATCCTTTTGAGTACAAGCTCTCCTACTTGATACTCTCGAGTACGTACTTGTTGGTCGAATGCTCGCTTCATTCTCCTCTGATAAAGTTGACCATGACAAATAGATGCTAATATCTTTTCCTCAATTAGACACAACTGATTATATCGAGCACGTACCCACTCAGCCTCATCAAGCTTCACATCCATCATTACACGTAAAGAAGGAATTTCTACCTCAGCATGCCAGACTGCCTCCATGCCATATACCAGGGAGAATGGAGTTGCCCCGGTTGACGTCCTAACTGACGTTCGATACCCATGCAACGCAAATGGTAACATCTACCGCCAATCTTTGTAAGTGACAACCATCTTCTACACAATTTTCTTAATATTCTTATTAGCTGCCTCTACCGTGTCGTTCATCTTTGGCCAGTAAGAAGAAGAATTGTGATGTTGAATCTTGAAGTCCCGCCACATTTCTTCCATCATCTTATTATTCAAATTAGAACCATTATCAGTATGATTTGCTCGGGCACTCCGTATCTGCAAATGATGTCTCTCTTCAGAAATCTGGCTACCACTTGGCGAGTGACATTGGCATAAGATGCTGCTTCAACCCATTTGGTAAAGTAATCGATTGCGACCAAGATGAAGCGATGACCATTTGAAGCAGTAGGCTCTATCTTTCCGATCATGTCAATGCCCCACATAGAAAAGGAACAAGGAGATGACATGACGTTGAGAGGGCTAGGAGGAACATGCACCTTGTCTGCATATATTTGGCATTTATGGAACTTACGGGATGAACATGTACCATGATCTCAATAACTTCTTAGCCATTCCATGTCCTCCTGCATAAGTACCGAAGGGTCCCTCGTGAACTTCCTTCATTAACAAGTCTACTTCGTGTCTATCCACGCATCTGAGCAAAACCATGTCAAAGTTTCTCTTATACAGAACTCCGTCTTCATTCAAGAAGAAACTAGCAGCAAGTCTTTTCAAGGTCTTCTTTTCATTGGATGATGCTCCAGCTGGGTATTCTTGCTTTTCTAGGAAAAGCTTGATATCAAAGTACCAAGGTTTCTCATCAGACACTGCGTCTACAGAGAAAGCATAAGCTGGTGCGTCAAGCCTAGAAATGTCAATCCTGGGAACATAGTTCCAACACAAGACTTTGATGGACGAAGAAAGAGTAGCCAATTATAGCTCCCTATATTTTCATCCCGGTGCAAATGTGAACCATCGGCGATGTTGGAGGTTGAGGGTTGAATAGAGTCGCCAGCTAGGCATTTTTATCCCGAAGGAAAGGTAGTGCTGCATAAACCTGGAAAGGTATGGATAAGACGGTTGCGAACCAAAGAGACTGAGTAAGGGGGTAGGTTACAACCTGGGAAGGTATTATCACCCAGACCTTCCGTCGTACTCGACGGGATTCACGCTTACTTGATTGTGTTTAAAGGGGAATGGTGTATGTGCTAAACTGTGCATAAAAAGCTACGGAGAAAAGGATGTACAGAGTGTTAGTGCAAAAAGAAAGTGAGTGCTCAAAACTGAGGCTAATGAAAGACAAAATGGGAGGAGGAGAGGGGGAGACAAAGAGACTTTTGTTCGATAACTTTTAAGTTATACCTACGTGTCCTCTTGTGCAATGAGGAAGTCAGAACACCGTAGTTCGACTCAAAGAGACTTAGATGACTTTTGGTGTGAACTGCTTACTTGTCTGTGCTCAAGTGTATGACTCGTCTGGATCGAGTGCTAACTGTCTTGCATTAGACGGGAGAAGCGAGTTCTCGTTTTCAGAGTGAATGTGATGAGAAAAGACTCCTGGAGGAGACGTTTATTGTTTATTTTTGTGTTTTCAGTTTTTTATTGTTTTTTTGGTGTTTTGCATAGGATTATGAGCTTAAGACTTAATCAAGGGTCGTAAACTCATTATATCACCCCTGATTAGGGATAATGAGTATACTTAAGTATGAGATGGATATCCCAACTTAATTACCCTAATGATACATGATTAAGATCATTAATCTTATTGTAATTATTAAGTACTTTTGGATTCTTGTTTTGTCTTAAGTAATGAGTTTAATCTCTAATCAGGGATTAGTGAACTCATTACACCATCCTAAGAGAAGGATAATAGATGAGAACACTTAAGATGAGGAATACTCCTCAACTTAATCCATGGTTAGGGATTAAAATCATTATATAACAAGCCTTTATTAAAGTGGATTTTAATTAAAGGTGGGATTAAGAAATGGATTTTATGTTTTTAAGACTAAACCTGAGGGGGACTTGTCCATTGAACACTAGGGTTAGTCCCTCTGAACCAACATGCAGAGATGTAACCCTAATATAAGGCCCAAGTAACAAGCTTAAGTCTTAATGATTATTAGGTGCTTTGATTAGGAGGTGTAAACAACTTAAAGGTTCAACACTAAGTATTAAAGTTATAAACTCCATCCTAAGATAAGGATACGGGCATAACCCTAATTCAGAGTCTTAAAACCTTAACTATTTAGCCTTGATTAGGAGATGAGAAGTAGAGACTCAACGAGACTCAAAGGTAAAAACCAGGGGAGACTATGTACAACCCTAAAGTTATCATGCTTGGATATTCCTATAGTTTGTGAGGCTTAAGAGAAAGATCTTCAGATGGCCACCAAGGAAGAAGAAGCAGATGAAAAGAGAAGAGAAAGGAGAATATGTTACTTACTTCCTGAAGAAGTTAAGTAACCTAAGAGAAAGAAAAGGAGAAAGAGAGAGCACAAGTGACTCAAACTCACTTCAAAGACAAATAAAGTTGCAATTGAAAAGATAAGAAGAGATTGGATGTGGAGGCAAATCCACATCCTAAAGAACTTACTTGAAGCTCTTAAAAAGTTAGTATGAATGCATAAGATATGAAACAAAAGGAAATAAGGCAAATGAAGATGCAATGATCAAGACCAGAAGTGCAAACCCAATGCAAATGTGTTATGAAATGATGCAAATACATGTACAATGTTCATGCATGATCATACAAGAGATGAGATGCAAAGGAAATCATGTTAGAAACTTGAAATCACAGGAATACACATAAGAAGCAGTGCATACAAAGCATACCAAATGGATGCAACAATGATCAACCAATGTTCACACATGTCCTAAGGTATCTAAGATGACATAAAAATGCATGAACATTATATCACCCCTGATTAGGGATAATTAGTATACTTAAGTATGAGATGGATATCCCAACTTAATTACCCTAATGATACATGATTAAGATCATTAATCTTATTGTAATTATTAAGTACTTTTGGATTCTTGTTTTGTCTTAAGTAATGAGTTTAATCTCTAATCAGGGATTAGTGAACTCATTACACCATCCTAAGAGAAGGATAATAGATGAGAACACTTAAGATGAGGAATACTCCTCAACTTAATCCATGGTTAGGGATTAAAATCATTATATAACAAGCCTTTATTAAAGTGGATTTTAATTAAAGGTGGGATTAAGAAATGGATTTTATGTTTTTAAGACTAAACCTGAGGGGGACTTGTCCATTGAACACTAGGGTTAGTCCCTCTGAACCAACATGCAGAGATGTAACCCTAATATAAGGCCCAAGTAACAAGCTTAAGTCTTAATGATTATTAGGTGCTTTGATTAGGAGGTGTAAACAACTTAAAGGTTCAACACTAAGTATTAAAGTTATAAACTCCATCCTAAGATAAGGATACGGGCATAACCCTAATTCAGAGTCTTAAAACCTTAACTATTTAGCCTTGATTAGGAGATGAGAAGTAGAGACTCAACGAGACTCAAAGGTAAAAACCAGGGGAGACTATGTACAACCCTAAAGTTATCATGCTTGGATATTCCTATAGTTTGTGAGGCTTAAGAGAAAGATCTTCAGATGGCCACCAAGGAAGAAGAAGCAGATGAAAAGAGAAGAGAAAGGAGAATATGTTACTTACTTCCTGAAGAAGTTAAGTAACCTAAGAGAAAGAAAAGGAGAAAGAGAGAGCACAAGTGACTCAAACTCACTTCAAAGACAAATAAAGTTGCAATTGAAAAGATAAGAAGAGATTGGATGTGGAGGCAAATCCACATCCTAAAGAACTTACTTGAAGCTCTTAAAAAGTTAGTATGAATGCATAAGATATGAAACAAAAGGAAATAAGGCAAATGAAGATGCAATGATCAAGACCAGAAGTGCAAACCCAATGCAAATGTGTTATGAAATGATGCAAATACATGTACAATGTTCATGCATGATCATACAAGAGATGAGATGCAAAGGAAATCATGTTAGAAACTTGAAATCACAGGAATACACATAAGAAGCAGTGCATACAAAGCATACCAAATGGATGCAACAATGATCAACCAATGTTCACACATGTCCTAAGGTATCTAAGATGACATAAAAATGCATGAACATTATATCACCCCTGATTAGGGATAATTAGTATACTTAAGTATGAGATGGATATCCCAACTTAATTACCCTAATGATACATGATTAAGATCGTTAATCTTATATTAATTATTAAGTACTTTTGGATTCTTGTTTTGTGTTAAGTAATGAGTTTAATCTCTAATCAGGGATTAGTGAACTCATTACACCATCCTAAGAGAAGGATAATAGATGAGAACACTTAAGATGAGGAATACTCCTCAACTTAATCCATGGTTAGGGATTAAAATCATTATATAACAAGCCTTTATTAAAGTGGATTTTAATTAAAGGTGGGATTAAGAAATGGATTTTATGTTTTTAAGACTAAACCTGAGGGGGACTTGTCCATTGAACACTAGGGTTAGTCCCTCTGAACCAACATGCAGAGATGTAACCCTAATATAAGGCCCAAGTAACAAGCTTAAGTCTTAATGATTATTAGGTGCTTTGATTAGGAGGTGTAAACAACTTAAAGGTTCAACACTAAGTATTAAAGTTATAAACTCCATCCTAAGATAAGGATACGGGCATAACCCTAATTCAGAGTCTTAAAACCTTAACTATTTAGCCTTGATTAGGAGATGAGAAGTAGAGACTCAACGAGACTCAAAGGTAAAAACCAGGGGAGACTATGTACAACCCTAAAGTTATCATGCTTGGATATTCCTATAGTTTGTGAGGCTTAAGAGAAAGATCTTCAGATGGCCACCAAGGAAGAAGAAGCAGATGAAAAGAGAAGAGAAAGGAGAATATGTTACTTACTTCCTGAAGAAGTTAAGTAACCTAAGAGAAAGAAAAGGAGAAAGAGAGAGCACAAGTGACTCAAACTCACTTCAAAGACAAATAAAGTTGCAATTGAAAAGATAAGAAGAGATTGGATGTGGAGGCAAATCCACATCCTAAAGAACTTACTTGAAGCTCTTAAAAAGTTAGTATGAATGCATAAGATATGAAACAAAAGGAAATAAGGCAAATGAAGATGCAATGATCAAGACCAGAAGTGCAAACCCAATGCAAATGTGTTATGAAATGATGCAAATACATGTACAATGTTCATGCATGATCATACAAGAGATGAGATGCAAAGGAAATCATGTTAGAAACTTGAAATCACAGGAATACACATAAGAAGCAGTGCATACAAAGCATACCAAATGGATGCAACAATGATCAACCAATGTTCACACATGTCCTAAGGTATCTAAGATGACATAAAAATGCATGAACATTATATCACCCCTGATTAGGGATAATTAGTATACTTAAGTATGAGATGGATATCCCAACTTAATTACCCTAATGATACATGATTAAGATCGTTAATCTTATATTAATTATTAAGTACTTTTGGATTCTTGTTTTGTGTTAAGTAATGAGTTTAATCTCTAATCAGGGATTAGTGAACTCATTACACCATCCTAAGAGAAGGATAATAGATGAGAACACTTAAGATGAGGAATACTCCTCAACTTAATCCATGGTTAGGGATTAAAATCATTATATAACAAGCCTTTATTAAAGTGGATTTTAATTAAAGGTGGGATTAAGAAATGGATTTTATGTTTTTAAGACTAAACCTGAGGGGGACTTGTCCATTGAACACTAGGGTTAGTCCCTCTGAACCAACATGCAGAGATGTAACCCTAATATAAGGCCCAAGTTATAAGCTTAAGTCTTAATGATTATTAGGTGCTTTGATTAGGAGGTGTAAACAACTTAAAGGTTTAACACTAAGTATTAAAGTTATAAACTCCATCCTAAGATAAGGATACGGGCATAACCCTAATTCAGAGTCTTAAAACCTTAACTGTTTAGCCTTGATTAGGAGATGAGAAGTAGAGACTCAACGAGACTCAAAGGTAAAAACTAGGGGAGACTATGTACAACCCTAAAGTTATCATGCTTGGATATTCCTATAGTTTGTGAGGCTTAAGAGAAAGATCTTCAGATGGCCACCAAGGAAGAAGAAGCAGATGAAAAGAGAAGAGAAAGGAGAATATGTTACTTACTTCCTGAAGAAGTTAAGTAACTTAAGAGAAAGAAAAGGAGAAAGAGAGAGCACAAGTGACTCAAACTCACTTCAAAGACAAATAAAGTTGCAATTGAAAAGATAAGAAGAGATTGGATGTGGAGGCAAATCCATATCCTAAAGAACTTACTTGAAGCTCTTAAAAAGTTAGTATAAATGCATAAGATGTGAAACAAAAGGAAATAAGGCAAATGAAGATGCAATGGTCAAGACCAGAAGTGCAAACACAATGCAAATGTGTTATGAAATGATGCAAATACATGTACAATGTTATGCATGATCATACAAGAGATGAGATGCAAAGGAAAACATGTTAGAAACTTGAAATCACATGAATACACATAAGAAGAAGTGCATACAAAGCATACCAAATGGATGCAACAATGATCAACCAATGTTCACACATGTCCTAAGGTATCTAAAATGACATAAAAATGCATGAGATGTCATGAAAAGTTCATATGATGAAATTATGCAAAGATGAATGCATATGATCAAAACAGAAGCAAATCACATGATAAAAAGTTGAAATTGCAACCAAATGAACCCTAAATACCCATAAGATCACTCCCCAAAGATGGAAGTCAAAAGCTATACCAAAGTCAAGTTATGGTTTTTCTAAGTTAGGCAAGAGTTTTGGGTACTTCTTCATGAAAAATATCAAACAAATGGAAAATGCAATGCAAAAATATGAGTTAAATACCCTAGATACTACATGAAAAGTATGAAAGGATGCAAAAAGAACCATGTACAAACTCATCTTGGTTCACCAGAAATGGATTTTTGAAGTTAGGGTTAGAAAAATAGGAAATTTGGAAACCCTAATTCATGGTTAATTGTCAAAAAACGATCAAACGCTAAAAGAAATTTGTAAGATGAGTTTGTAAATTGTTTTAAATATGTAAGAATGCTTCATAATTTTTTTTGTGATTTTTAAATACCTAAAAGTATTTTTAATTAATTAAAATGAATTAATCAATTAAATAATAAAATTAAATGATTTAAAAATATATTTTTAATGGAAAAAATTAAAAATAAAAATGTTTTTGGTTTCTGAAAATTATTTAAAGACAAAATGCAAAAGCTCAAATTTTTATAAAATGATTTACTATTTTAAATAAATATGTGAAATAAAAATGAAATAAACAAAATAAAAATGCAAAGTAATTAAAATGAGAGGCCCAAATTGTGTGGAGGCTGGATCAAAGGCTAGGATTGCAAGTCAGCTTGACTTGACCTATGAGGGATCAAGGGTCCAGGTTCAAATTTGGGCTTCGAGCGTGATCCAATGGCTATGGTTCATTCTGATTTAATTAATTATAATTAACTTAATTAATTAAAATTAGGGTTAAGTGATGAATCTGGGCCACTCGTTCGCTAATTAAAAACAGATCATAGGGCTCACAATCAATCTGGAAAACAAAACCCTAATTAACCCTAATGACTTTCAAGTGACCAGAGATAAGCTCCGTCATCTTCTCCGGCCAGCCGTAAGCACCCCAAATTTGCCCTCACTTTTTCTCAAACCATGGATTATGATCTTTCATATTGCATTTGCATAAGCATATCATTTCACATTGCATGTTTGTGATCAGGAGAATCCAAGAAGTGATCTGAGCTATCCCAATGGTCTTGAAGCATGCCAAGAGGGTCCATGTGTGTTCTATGATCTTAATATGCTCTCCAAAGTTCATTAAAGTCAAGAGATCATAAAGCATTGCAAAGGCATAGAGGCAGACTGAAGATTTCCTGCACAAATGACCTAAAATTAGGGTTTTCGGTTTGAAGCCTTTAATCTCAAAAAGTTTGGTCATTATTTATTCCAATGGTCTTTATATGTTATAATAAGCATGTGTACCAAATTTGATAAAGAAATTCATTGTGGAAGTCATCTGATCAACTAGTAACTTGTTGTGCAAGAAAAGTCAGAATCAGGGCATCTGAGGCCCCCAACAATGGTACCAAAGGGTCATCTTCATCATTTTGAGGTTCTATGATCTTTATTTGATCTTAGAAGTGGTTAAAAGTTCACAATATTGAAGAATTTCAAGCCATTTGCAAACTTTCCATTTTTGGACATGACTTGTAATGGAAACTTTCCATTTTGGGAAAGATTTTCAACTTCCTCTTTCTTGATCAAAAATGCTTCAAATGAAAAATCCTTAAACATGAAAGTTGTAGATTGGATCTTCCCATTTTCAAAAAGTAAAAGAACTCCTCTTAATTCATCCTAGAACTCAAGATATGATGTTTCAAAGTTGGGAAAAATCTTGTAATTTTCAAGTATGTGCCAAAGAGGGATTTTTGAAAAATCAAGTTTCAAGACCTCTTATGACCTCTAATCCACTTCTAAGCTTCATTACATGATAACACAACATTACTTGACCAAAATCATGCCTTGGATCACAAGTTTCTATGAGCAATCTTCACAAAATTTCCAAAGGGGCCAATTTGCAAAACCACTCCAATCTCACCATTCAATCACTTCAGACAACTTTAAGCAATCCCATGGCTCTCCTTGAAGCTGGATGAGGCAAGACACCCCTTCAAACCAAATCTGACCCATGCCCATACTCATAGTACACAACTTTTGACTTTTTGCAAAACAAGCCATACCAATCACACTATGCCACAACAATTCTCTGGCCAATCAGTACCTCTTATGCAAACCCTAAGCAACTCATTTCATACATCACACAAGCCTGAAACCTCACCATATCCAGATTGTCCAAAATTTCCATAAACCTTCAAGTCTTCGATTCTCACTCCACATCCACTCAAACTCAAAACTTCTTCCACCAATCATCTCAAAATCAATCATAGAACACAAACCAACCATTACAATGGCCTGAAACACTCGACAACACAAACATGATTTCTGAGTTATCAGAACCAAACATCTCAAACCATCCAAAACAAACTTGTTCTAAGAATTTCAGAAGCACAAGGGGGACCATTGGAGTGGTTTTGCACAAGAGAGGAGGTCAGAAAGCTCCAAACTGAAAAGCTTCAACTCAGGTAATCATCAAGAACATTTTTTCCAAAACTCTCCTTTTAACTCTGGATATTTAGGGAGTTTGGGTGGCCTAGGGAGTGAGATGGAGTGAGAAGTTGGCCGTAGAAGACGACCGGAAAACTGTTTCGGTCGCCTGAAAGAGATTAGGGTTAATTTTAGGGTTAGTTAGGTTAGTTTGAATTCTGACCTTTGGATCATGTTTCCCGCGTGCGTGGATGGCCAGGATCATTTCACTTAAACCATAATCCATTTAATTAATTTAATTAATTTCATTTAGTCAGATTCAATCTCAGCCACCAAAACACGCGCGCAGTCAACCCCAATTTGAATCTGGACCTTAGATCCTGCTTACTTGTCATTTTATATAATTTTATTTCTCATTTTATTTCATTTCTTTTACATATTTATTAAAAATAGGAAAAACACTTTTTAAAATCTCATTTTCTGCATTTTCACTTTAAATATTTTTCTTAACTCAAAAACATTTTTTATTTTAATTTTTGCATTAAAAAAGTATTTTTTAAATCATTTAAATGTTTTATTTAATTAATTAATTGATTTTAATTAATTAAAAATACATTTAGGTTTCTAAAAATCACCAAAACATTCATGATTCATTCTCATACATTTAGAAACATTTACAAACTCACCATAAAAATTTCTTTTTAGGTTTGATCATGTTTTCACAATTTACTTTGAATTAGGGTTCATAAAAATCACATTTTCTAACCCTAACTTTAAAAAATCATTTATGATCAACCATAATGAGTTTGAACTTGGTTCTTTTTGCATTCTTTCATACATTGCATCTAGTATCTAGGTTATTTAACTCATAATTTTGCATTGCATTTTCAAATTGTTTGGCATTTTTTCTTTAGCATCATCCAAAAACTCTAGTTAACTTAGGAAATTCATATCTCCCTTTAGGTTTAGCTTCCGACCTTCATCTTTGGGTAATGATCTTGTGTGTGTTTAGGGTTTGTTTGAGTTCATTTTCAAATTTTTATCATGATGTATGCTTCTGTTTTGATCATATGCATCTCATACATTCATAAAACCCTAATTTCTCATGTTCATTTGCATTCATCTTTGCATATTATCATCGTATGAACTTCCCATGACATTTCAAACATTTGTATGACATCTTAGACATCTTAGGACATGCTTGAACATTGCTTGATCATTTCTTCATTCATTTTGTATGCTTTTCATTCATTACATTCCATGTGTATCCATGTGTTTTCATGCTTCTAACATTCTTCCTTTGCATCCCATCCTTTGTATGATCATTCATATGCATCATGTATGACTTTGCATCATCTCATAACACATTTGCATAACATATTCACTTCTGGTTTTTGTCATTACATCTCCATTTGCCTTATTTCCTTTTGCTTTGCATCTTATGCATTCATACTAACATTTCAGGGGCTTTTGGTAAGTTGTTTGGGATATGGGTTTGCCTTCACATCTCACCTCTTCTTTTCTCCTCATATGCATATTTATTTGTATTTGAAGTGAAATTGCTTCACTTGTGCTCTCTTGTTCCTATCTCTTTCTCTTAGGTTACTTATCTTCTTCAGGAAGTAAGTAACATGTTCTCCTTTCTCCTTCTCTTTTCATCTGCTTCTCTTCCTTGGTGGCCTTCTGAAGATTCTTCTCTTAAGCCTCACAAACCATAGGATATCCAAGCATGATAATTTTTAGGGTTGTAAATATTCCCCCCCAGTTTTCACCTTTTCAGTCTCCCTGAGTCTCTCTTCTCATCTCATAATCAGAGGCTAAACATTTAAAGCTTTAGGACTTTGAATTAGGGTTATGCCTGCATCCTTATCTTAGGATGGAGTGTATAACTTTAATCCTTAGTGTTAAATCTTTAATTTGTTTACACCTCTTAATCAAAAGACCTAATAATGATCAAAACTTAAGCTTGTAACTTGGGCCTTACATTAGGATTCTATCTCTTCCTTTTGGTTAAGAGGGACTAACCCTAGTGTTTAATGGACAAGTCCCCCTCAAGATAAGTCTTACAAACTTAAAAATCACTTCTTAATCTTCCCTTTAATTAAATTCCACTTAATAAAGGCTTGTTATATAATGAATTTAATCCCTAACCATGGATTAAGTTGAGGAGTCTTCCTCAACTTAAGTGTTCTCATCTATCATCCTTCTCTTAGGATGGTGTAATGAGTTCACTAATCCCTGATTAGAGATTAAACTCATTACTTAACATTAAACAAAAACCCAAAAACACTTAATGAGTTCTAAATTAATCACAAATAGGTTAATGATCTTAATCCTATATCATCATGGTAATTAAGTTGAGATGCTTATCTCATACTTAAGTAGGCTCATTATCCCTAATCAGGGAGGATATAATGAGTTTACTAACCTTTGATTTAAGCTTAAGCTCATTATCTTATGCAAAACACCAAAAACAATAAAAAACTGAAAACACCAAAACAAACAATAAACGTCTCCTCCGGGATTCTTTTCTCATCACACTCATTCTATAAACAAGAACTCACTTCTTCTGTCTAATGCAAGACAGTTAGCACTCGAGCCAGACGAGTCATACACTTGAGCATAAACAAGTAAGCAGTTCACAGTCAAATAATCATCCAGTCTCTTTGAGTCGAACTACGATGTTCTGACTTCCTCATTGCATGAGAGGATACGTAGGCATAACTTAACAGTTATCGAACAAAAGTCTCTTTGTCTTCCCCTTCTTTCAGCATTCTTTCTAAGCCTCAGTTTTGAGCATTCACCCTTCTTTTTGCATTGATACTTTGTACCTTTACTCCCTAGCTTTTATGCACAGTCAGCACATACATTAACCCCTTTTAAACACAATCAAGTAAGCGTGGATCCCGTCGAGTACGACGGACGATCTGGGTGCTAATACCTTCCCAGGTCGTAACCAACCCCCTTTCTCAATTTCTTTGGTTCGCAATCGTTTTATCCATACCCTTCCAGGTTTATGGAGCATTACCTTTCCTTCGGGATAAAAATACCTAGCTGGCGACTCTATTCAACCTTCAACCTCCAACATCGCTGACGGTTCACGTTTGCACCGGGACGTAAAGTCCGGGGAGCGACAGCTTGGCTACTCTGCTGGGGATCTATGCAACCAGGGCTTATGGTTCTCTTGTGGGCTTCTCTTAGCGCTTGTTTGATTTTGTTTACTAGAGGTGTTATGTGTTATGTGTGCTTTTGTTTTTGCTTTATTTATTGCTTTCTGTACAACTTTATTTACTGCATTTACTTTATCGCTTTCATTTACTATTTTATGCATTTAATTTTATTATCATATCATGTGCTGGTTTGTTGGTATGCCTTGGTGGGAGGGGTATTCCAGTGAGAAAGGTCTAACACAAAGGCCTGAGTGACAGACATAGGATTAGAGTGGATTCATGTTCTTTCCCATTCCATTTCGGTCTGGTGCGGGAATATGAAAACACGGTTCAGACATGGGTTTCTTCTTGAGAACTTTGTGCTACAGATCTCCTGTAGTGCTAGGGCTATCTGGGAAGCCTGCTAAGTCTGGATGACCTTTTTTGATGACCTTCAGCATCTAAGGTGAATTAGAGGAGGATTCTTTATGATTAGGGTAAACATTGTACCTCCGGGTTAGAAGTGTTTACACTCCTCATAATAGATCTGAATATGAGGATCCTTGTATTAGAACAATACCTGTGAGTGGGTTGGGATGTTTATAGGTTTGCAGGAACCCTTGGCCTCAACATACCCTGTTACTGGATTTTGTTTTAAGGTTACACTATTTTGGACAGATCTATGAAACCCTGGACTTGTGACTCTTTATTTTAGTCCCCTACCTGGTTACTGGTTCTCAGACCTTCATCTCGAATTCTGAACACTCATGGACCATATCAAAAGCAACTAACAATCCAGCACTTGATCATGAACCCTTGCATATCATTCAACATACATCATACTGCATCATTTTAACATTTTTCTATTTGTTTTACAGGGTATCCACACCTTCTTTGGTTTGGTTTTGACCGTTCTTCTGCTCAGATATCTGCTTCAGCCATCTTCTTCAGCTATCTACTTCAGCTATCTTCTTCAGTTATCTTCATCAGCACCCATTGTCAATATGGATTCAACCAAGAAGAGCAACATCACTTACCATTTCTTTGAGCACCCTCTAGCAGGCATCAAGCAGATACATGCCCTTATCACTCCTGATCATGTCCCCTTATTCAGAGAGCATTATGGTGGGATCCTGGACATGATCATGGACTTGGGTCCATCACAGAGGAGCATGATTCACACCTGTCTTCAGTTCTATGACCCTCATCTACATTGTTTTACTTTCCCGTATTTTCAGATAGGCCCTCTGTTGGAAGAGTATTCTATGTTGTTGGGTGTCTCTATCAGAAGAGGAATCCCTTTCAACCCTAAGATGACTGCTCCTAAGAATGAAGACATAGCTAAAGCTTTACATTTGGAAGCCACCATCATTGATCAACATATGACCACCAAGGCTGGAATCCCAGGCCTCCATCTGGATTTCTTGGTCACTCAGGCTACAAAGCATGCTGCAAAAGGAAATATAGAATCTGTGTTTGCTCTCCTGGCTCTTAGTATATATGGCATCATTTTGTTTGCGGGCTGTAATACCTCAAAATTTTCCTTTTAGAACAATTATGTGAAGCATAATGATGTACATTCTTGTGTTGTGAGATTCTAATATGAATATGTTATAACATCATGTGCCTATGTGAGGTGTGAGCGATGGTTTCAACATGATTGTGTGCCCATGTGGGGTGTGAGCAATCAGATTGTGTGCCCGTATGGGGTGTGAGCAATCCATAAACATTGTGTGCCTATGTGAGGTGTGAGCAATGAGTGAAATGATCACGAATGATTGTGTGCCCATGTGGGGTGGGAGCAATCGGATTGTGTGCCCGTGTGGAGTGTGAGCAATCCATAAACATTGTTTACCCATGTCGGGTGTGAGAAATTGGTGAACATCGTAGGCCCGAATGGGACTTACATTGGTAACGAGCGATGGTTCTAATAAGTTCCTGAGTGAACTTGAGATGATTGAGTCGGTACCGTATTTCATTTGCATAGAGTCGTGATTCGGTCTCTATGATTTTCATTGTATCATATTTGTATTTGTGCATTGATGAGTAAACATGAATATGTATGTTAATGTGGAGTGATGGAAATGGGGGAAGTATGCATGATGAATATGCTTGATTTCTCTCTCTCTCTCTCTCTCTCTCTCTCTATATATATATATATATATATATATATATATATATTATATATATATATATATATATATATATATATATATATATATATATATATATATATATATGTGTGTGTGTGTGTGTGTGTGTGTGTATGTTTATTTATACATTGTGATGTATATGTGTGATTGGAGATGAATTGTGGTGAGAATGTATTAAATGTGTATTATATGTTAAGATATATAATTATATGACTTATTATTATGATAATATTTCTCACCCTTATGCTTTTTTATGATGCTATATGAGGCATTGCAGAGTAGGTATGTTGAAGGTCTTTTTGTGAAGCGTGTCTTCATTCTTTTGTCGGTCGACTCTTATATGTAGCACCGGGTAGCTAGGGATTTTGGTTGTGATGCCTTTTGTGGTGCATTTGTATATGTATCTTGGTGATGAATGTTTGTGTAAACATGAATTATGTTGGTGAATCAAACTTGATATATATATATATATATATATATATATATATATATATATATATATATATATATATATATATGTTTGATGTTATTCAATGTTTAGATTTTTCGCTTTTATTCTAAATATTGAGATGTGGGTGCATGTATTTAGCTACTCCACTATTGCACATCTATTGTTGAGCAGGTGTTGGATGTTTTAATTTCATGTGTAATGTGACATACCTCTTTTATACTATGTTTCTAATTATACTCATATGGAATTTTAATATGCGTCTAAATGATTATTTGATTATTTGGGGGTATAGAAAGGGGGTGTTACAATAAACAAAAAAATAAGAATACTAAAGATAGTACAATACGCTTACCATTAAAAGTGGTTTTAAGTTAATATAGACGCCTTCAAGAAAATTATTCTAAAAAACTATATAATTGTATTTTTGAAAAACATTACATCCTTTTATTGAAAGATATTTCGCTCGTATTTGTGTGAAATTTTATCCTCTAATTAAGAGAGTAATCTTGAAAGTTCCCTTTAATTTTATCTATAATTTAGGTTAGCTATGGTTGTCTTTTTCAAATGATTAACTATACAAAGCCAATGTTTTGATTAATGAAAATTACTAGTAGTTTGCCTTGGTGAATTCATTGGCATGATGAGCCATTTATGGGAGTGAATTAGATATCAGATATGAATCTTTTTGTTGATTCTAGCTTTCTTATCTTTTATAAAATTGATTATATTTATATTATCTACAAATTTTTAGCAATGAATAATATTAATTTATGTTTAACGAAAATAATAGAGATATAGTAAATTTGAGAAATGTAATTTGAATTAAGACAAATTTTTCAATACTAATTTTTTGGCTTTTATGATATATAAATTTATTGTAGATTTTATTTTAATTTTGTAAGAAATATTCTTACAAATATTTAAAATTAATTTTAATATAATAAATTATTTGTAATAATAAAATTTTAATTAAAGAATTGTCAATTTTAACATTTTTTACTTTTGTGAAATAAGCTTTTATATGGTCTATTTTTTGCAGTTTTAAAATAAACTTTTACTAATATCTAAAATTATTATTTAATATAAAAAATCATTCAAAAATTAAATAATTTGTTTTCTGATAAAGGTGGAATGGTTTATTTCTTTAAATTTCATCAATATTATAATACTCCATAATAATGCATTCCTTTTTTTCGTTTAAAGTCATTTTGATACTATTTCTAACTTTTGAATCTTTTTAGGATCAACAAACTTCATTTATCATTAAATATAGACGTTATTTTAAAAAATGTAAATTGTAAAATATTAAATATTAACTCATTACATAATTTATTTCTCATAGTTTATTTTAACTATTTGCAACAAAAGAGGGGAAATGCACAATATATAAAATAAACTCAAAACCCACAAGAAAAGAGGGGAAATGCACAATTCATTTTTTTAACTTTTCTTAGATAAAGCTCTCTCAACTTCTTTAAATCCTCTCCCACAAGAAACTCCACCAGTAGAAAACTTGCTACATTCCATAGAATTGCAAGTCAGTGTTCCTATTTTATCGGTAAGTATTGTGTCAACTTGGCCAAGATCTTTTGTCAAATTCAATGTACGAGCATACACTGGCTTATCTGTTTCCTCATAATATATGTTCAAATTGTGGTTGACTAAAATGCTTCAAAGAACCTTCACAACTACAATAAAAACATATAACAAAATCAGAATAAAGTAACCATACAACATCAATGTTGTCAATAAATGTTGAATTGATGCAACTACTGCACTTTTAGGATCATAGAAATATTTACTATCAACAAGTCTAAAATATATAATTTGAATAAAATATACTGAGTAGTCATTCAGAAAACTAAAATAGATACCTGGTACGGTGGACGCCAATAATCAGAAAGAAATGAATATTTTTCAAGAACAAATATTATAATTTCCAAAGGAAGTTGCACCACATTCTCTAAATATTGCCCATGTATTTGAGTGTCGCGTTCAATAATGATGGAATTTACCCCTGGCATGATATTACGGAAAACAGTTTCTCCACTCATGAAATCCTGAAACAGGTCAACTATAAAATCAGATCCTATAATACAATTCATTAAAATAATTTATCCAGCGATCCTAGGAAACGTGACATTGAAAGAAATAAAACTAATAATAAAAAGATGATGAATTTGTTTATCTTATAGTTGGTGTTATGCATTAAACATAATTGTGTAAGCATTGATTCATAAGTCTTACAAAGCCATAAGATCTATTATAACATTATAATATAAGTACTTAAAAAGTAACAAAATTCAACCTTGTCTTAAAATGAAATGAATTACCAGAGTTTTACACCACTCCATGTGACACGCAATCAACTAGAGTAAGAGCATATACCTCTTATGACATTATTAAAAAACAAACAGAAGAAAAAGGTAAGCAATTCAAAGTGCTTAGTTTCTTCAAAACATTATGAGTGCACAATAGTTTTTCCAAGATTCTATAGCGACATAAAGATTGTTTTGAGAAACAATGCACTTTCCAAGAATTTGTTGCCTAATACTCGCATAGATATTGAATAAACAATGAACCAAAGGAAAATTCAAAAAATCAATACAGTGACATGAATCATTGATATAACACTAATAATTTTAGAAATACTTTGACTTGATTGAAGTTGCATACCATCCTTGTAGGTTGTAACGTTATTATGGGCAGTGTTTACAGAACTTAACAAAAGAACTCAAAGTGGTAATTTTAGTTTTATTGAAGAGGATGGAACCACAAGGAAAAAAATTGAACATGTTATTCAACATACCAAGCAACATTGGATCTTAGACCAAGTTAAAAATTCAAACTACCAACCTCAGATGGAAGAGAATATCATCCTCGAATGATAACTCAAATAAACGTTCTCCACAAGGGAACAAGCCAAAAGACTCGATTGGGAAAAGAAATAAGGTACCAATAAAGATCCACAAATCTTCACACCTGGGTATTGTCGCTCCCGGGATTTTCATCCTAGTACAAACTCGAAAGTGACGCGGAAGAAGGAAAGGACGAGGTCCTGCGAACCAAAGATCTGGGTTCGAGAGTCGGTTACGACCTGGGAAGGTATTAGCACCTCAGACCATCCGCCGTACCCAACGGGATCCACACTTGTTTGTCTGTTTGAAAGGGTGAGAAATAAGATGCTGCTGAATAAAACCGCTACTGGAACTGGAGCTGAAATGAGAAATGGAACTGGAAAAAAGATCGAAAAGAAAATGGGGGAAATGTAGGGAAAATAAAGAATGTGCTCGAACGGACCCTACCCCGCTGCCTACGTACCTCATCAGGAAAATGAGGACCAGAGTTGACGTAGTTCGCCTAACTAAGGCGGAAACTATTTGTTTGTGTTTTTTATGCGCTGGAACTGCGTATGTATATGCTTAGGTGTTGCATGCTCGTCTGGTACAAGTAAGTTTACCGTCTTGCATGCGAGACAAGTCGTCACAAGTTCGCATTTAGAGTGAGTGATATGAGAAGAGAATTCCCGCAGGAAGGTCGCTTATTGTTTGTTGTTTGTTTTTTAAGAGTTTTTTTTATGAATTTGGCACAAGGAAGTGAATTCAAACTCTTTTCCATGGAATGTGTACTTTCTACTACATTCCGAGATAGAATATTAGAACAAGCACACCAATTATGGTGAATTTATCCAAGACTTGTTTGCAAGGATTAGGGTCTAAGTTCACTAGCTTGTTGAACTTATTACATGTTTTTATAGTTTTTGAAGAAATGTCTTTTATGTTTTCTTTGTGAAAATAGTCTCATGATCACACTTGTGCATCATGCTAGACAAGCCCACACTATTCCAAGATGGAATGAATATGAGTGCCCCATGGAATAAAGCTATACACACGAGACTACTTTAAGCATTTATCAAGTATCTTTTGGATTTTTGTTTGAAGATGAGAGAAGAAGACTCAATTGGAGAAAGGAAAAAACTAAGGGGACTAAGAAACAAACCTAAGTTATTTAATATATACAAAATGGGGCCCTACATGTTTGTGAGGCTTTCTACTCCTAAAGAGAAAGGAAAAGAAGAAAAGAGAATTAGAGATCAACTTACTTCCTAAGGAAGTTAAGTTGTCTCTAAAGAAAGGGAAAGCCTAAGAGCAAATCAAAAAGTGCTAAGGCAACAACAAATATAATGCATAAGAGATGGGAATGAAGTAATTTTTACCTCAATCTTCCCCCTACAACACAAAAGTTAGCATGATGAAGCAATTTGAACACATAAGCAATGCAAAGCTCAAGGAAAGCTCACACTAGCTAAGAGAAAGCATTAATGGACTTCTAGAGCTAAGACCTAAAGCTAAGGGATCTTACATGATAACAAGCTTCTAAAGTCAGTAGCTAACTCATACCAAAGTCTCCTAAGGTTATTGAAATTCTGTGATCAGGTATGAGATGTCCTAAGAGATGTCCCAACACTTGACAGATTTAACCAAAACTTAAATAGCAAGAAAAGTAAACAACACAGAAGTTTGTTAACCCAGTTCAGTGTATAACCACACTTACATCTGGAGGCTACCAAGCCAGGAGGAAATCCACTATAAGTAATATTAATTCTAGACTTAAACCACCCTGTTTAATCTATCACTTAATAACTACCCAATGCAATTTCTACCTAAGACACAACTTAGATAAGAGTACCCTACTCACTCCCCCTCAATCACACAGTGATCAAGTTTACAAGTTTAATAAAATTGAAGACATTCTTCAAACAATACAGCTTGATCTTACTTCACAGTTTCAATCAAGTTACAAATGCACTTATGCTTAAAAGCTCATCAAGTGGTACAATTAAAAACAACCTGCTATTAAAACACTAGACACCCTATTTGGTCTTCTGAAATTCGTACTCAATTCTATGAGTTTCTGTTGATTAAATAGGTATCTGTAATTTGGGCTTTCTGTAGAATGATCCAGCCCTAATGCTCATGCAGCTTCCACCTTGAATTTCGGGTTTGTTACTTCCTAGATTCTAGGTGATTTAGGCCTTCTGTTTTAATCTGAATCCTCAATATAAAACTCCCTACAGATGCGCCTTGTTCTGTTTTTATCCATCATTAATTAATTCCAGATAACTCTCCTTAAATATCTCTGATCAGTTAGTCAATAATTAATTCTAGTAGCAGGTTTGAGATGTCTCAACATCTGTTGGGACATCCTGAAAAACTGAACTTAAGTCATTAACACAATGTCCCAACATCTGATGAGACATCCTGAAATAAGTCCATATACTCTGTTTGATAATGTCCCAACATTTGATAGGACATTCTGAGCTGAATTCAATATTTCTTGTTGGTCAAAAATTTTGCCAATTCAAGACATCTACAAACTCCCCCTTTGGCTAATTTTTGGCTAACATCTTTTATGGTTATCAGAGTGCAGCAGAAGTTCTTTTTATCAGAGTATAGCATTACTTTTCTGTTGATTCATATTTGAGATTACTCCCCCTCAAACATATATGTATCTAGTCTTGTTGCAACAGAAATATTTATCAAAACACACTGATCCAGTTCAGACACAAACAAACAGATTTTTCATTCATAATTAAACAGCAATACAATTTGTTGTTGTTGTTCTCCCCCTTGTTAGTCACAAATTTTGGGGCCAAAGACACTAAACCAGAAATACAAAGCAGTGCTGTCATTACAATTGCCTCACATACAATGATCACTCAGACTCTTCACTTTCAGTTTCTTCATCAGCTTCAGTTTCTTCTTCAGAGGCAGTTTCTTCATCAGATGCAGCTTTCTGATCTCCTTCACTCTCCAGCCTTTGAATGATTTCCTCAAGCTTCTGCTTTCTAGCTTCTAGCTCTTTGCAAGTGCTCTTGAGTTCAGCAATTAATGTCTTCTTGGAGATTGGAGTCTTAGCAGTTGAAGGACCTGCAGATGTCCCAGAAGGTGCTTCAACATCTGCTGCATGATGACTGAGGAACAGTTTGTAGTGAAATGCCAGGGGGCTTTCTCTCTTGCAGACTGTGTCCTTATCAGTTAGAATCCCAGGGTATTGGCTTAACACTATACCACATAGCAATGAAGGAAAAGCTATTGGTAGCTTTGTTGCAGAAGAGCTGGCATGCTTCAAGGTCTGATCAAAAATGTAAGCACCATAATCCAGCTTAGTCTGAGTTCCCACAGCATAGATAAACCTGGCCAGACCAGTGGAGATTGAAGATGTGTGGTTGGTAGGCACCCAGTTTGCTGTACCAATCCTGTTCAGCATGGCATATTTTCTTGTTAGCATGCTCACTGAGAGCTTTCCTTTAACAGGCCATGCCTTGACATGGTTTGCAGTGATAACCTTGCAGAATTGGTTATCTGTTTTACCTAGCTCATTTGGTCCATCTGTTTCTCTTCCTAGGTATTGGTTGATGATCTGAGGAGAGAACTCTACACACCTACCTCTAACAAAGACTTTTCTAAATTCAGAGGACTTACCATTGGCACAATCTTCCTGAAGATTAACAATGAATTCTTTGACAAGAAGTTCATAGTAGGGAGAGAGATCTGAGACTGTTTTGAAGAGGCCTGCAGCAGAGATGAGGTCAATCAGTTCAGTGCACTCAAGTGCATTGCTGCTCAGTTCTCTTTCAAGGGCAACCCTTCTTTGGTACACAAACTTCCATCTGTTAACACTAGAGACATGATGGAATGATATGTTGTCCAAGGGGGCTTCTGGAACAGCAGATGAAGCCCTAGATGGTGCTGGTTTCTTCTTGGGAGGAGATGTTGGGACATCTGATTCAACATCTGAGTCTGATGGGGTGACAGCTTTTCTTTTCTGGGTTTGGACTTTACTCCATTGTTTTGTTGGACCAAAGGCAGCTTTAGCTTTGCCTTTCTTTGGGGTAGCTTTCTTCTTCTCAGGAATTTCAGGTTCAGGTTGCATCTTGCCTTTTCTAGACCTGAGCCTTTTGGCTATGCTAGGTCTTACAGAGGCTATGATCTCTGTATCAGAGTCCTGCTCCAGATTCACCACAGGAGGAGATTGAGCAGTCTCCTCTTCAGCTGGTTGATCAACAGAGATTTGATCTTCATTTGAGGCTTTGGTATGATCCTCAGATTCTTCTTCATCACTTTCATTTGAGGCCTTTTTCTGGTCCTCAGTTTGTTCAATATCAGCATCAGATGAGTTCTTTTTCTCATCCTCAGATGTTCCAACATCTATTGGGACATCCTGTTGAGCAGGAGTGTCCTCTGCAGCTTGAGCTTGTTCTTCTTGAGGGGCAGGCATGGTGTTCAAAGGAATAGAAATCCCACTAACCACTCTTTGTTCAAAAAGAATCTTGTTGACTATCTCCTTGATGGAAGCATCCACATAGTCAGAAGATTTTGGAGGCATGTTGGCTGGAGAAGGAATGCCTCCTTTGGATTTGCTGCAGACTTGATCTTTAGCTCTCTTTGGAGTTCTTGGCTTTTTAGTATGAGAAGCACTTCCTATGAGTTCGTCTAATGGGGTTGATTTCATTGGTACCACAGAGATGGGAGTTGCATGAACTACGTCTTCTTTGTTGAGAACTTCTTCAGGAGTGTTAGGGTTTTGAGACATTGTTAAGGAATATGGATGAAGAGCTTTAGGGTTGATGATTTCTGAAGAACAGCTAGTTAATGAGATTCGCTTGTGATAGAATGATGAGAATCTTGATAGCTGATTATAAGCAGTTACTAAATAAGTAGCCGTTACATTGCAAATTATTAGGAATGGAATTCCCAAGGTTCTTGTCCAGACTGGTTTTGCCATCTGGAACTTATGCCATACAATGTCATATGACATGTTGGCACATCTCATTAACTGCTAAATATCACATAAACAGATTCCCAGTTTGCCCCTTAAGTTCTCAAATTGTGTAGCATCCAATGCTTTGGTAAAGATATCAGCTAACTGCAGATTTGTAGCTACATGTTCCAATGAAATCACCTTTTCTTCTACAAGATCTCTGATGAAATGATGTCTGATATCAATATGCTTGGTCCTGCTATGTTGGATAGGATTCTTTGATATGTTGATTGCACTTAAGTTGTCACAGTACAATGTCATGACATCCTGTGGGACATTGTACTCAGTGAGCATTTGCTTCATCCAAACCAACTGAGAACAACTGCTTCCAGCTGCTATATATTCAGCTTCAGCTGTAGATAAGGATACACAATTTTGTTTCTTACTGAACCAAGAAATCAAATTGTTTCCTAGAAAGAAGCATCCTCCTGAAGTGCTTTTTCTGTCATCAGCACTTCCAGCCCAATCAGCATCACAAAAGCCAGTGAGAATTGGTTTACATCCATGAAAGTACATTATGCCATAGTCACAAGTACCATTAACATATTTAAGAATTCTCTTGACTTGATTGAGATGACTGACTTTTGGATCAGCTTGATATCTTGCACATACACCTACTGCAAATGCTATGTCAGGTCTGCTAGCAGTCAAGTATAACAAGCTTCCAATCATGCTTCTGTATAAGCTTTGATCTACATTCTCACCCTTTTCATCTTTAGTCAGCTTTAAATGTGTGGGGGCAGGAGTTCTCTTATGAGTAGCATTTTCCATTCCGAACTTCTTGACTATGTTCTTGGTATACTTGCTTTGGGAAATGAACATTGAGTCTTCCATTTGCTTTATTTGCAGACCAAGAAAGTAGGTTAACTCTCCTACTAGGCTCATTTCAAATTCAGATTCCATCTGCTTGACAAAATGTTTGACCATCCTGTCAGACATCCCACCAAAGACAATATCATCAACATATATTTGAGCAATTATGATATTTCCTTCTTCATCTTTAACAAACAAGGTTTTGTCAATTCCACCTTTTCTGTACCCTTGCTTGTTAAGAAATGTAGTCAGTCTTTCATACCATGCCCTTGGAGCTTGCTTCAGACCATAAAGTGCCTTCTTTAGTTTGTATACATGATTTGGACAGCTTGGATCAACAAATCCTTTAGGCTGTTCTACATATACCTCTTCATTAAGATAACCATTTAAAAAGGCACTTTTCACATCCATTTGAAATAGCTTGAACTTTAAGATACAAGCAATTCCCAAAAGTAGTTTAATTGATTCAAGCCTTGCTACTGGTGCAAAGTTTCATCAAAGTCTACTCCTTCAATTTGAGTGTATCCTTGAGCTACAAGTCTAGCTTTGTTCTTTGTAACAACTCCTTGTTCATTTGACTTGTTCTTATACACCCATTTTGTTCCAATCACATTTATGTCATCAGGTCTAGGAACAAGATTCCATACTTCATTCCTTGTGAATTGACCTAATTCCTCTTGCATAGCACTAATCCAGTATTCATCAGTAAGAGCTTCCTTGATGTTCTTAGGTTCTATTTTAGAAACAAAACAAGAACCTGAAATCACTTCTCTTGATCTAGTTCTCACACCTCTGTTGGGATCACCAATTATCAAATCTTTGGGATGATCTTTCTGTATTCTGATGGAGGGAGGTTTGCTGGATTCTTCTGTCCTTGTATCAGTTTGAGTGAAGTTATAATGATCATTATTTTCTTCAGCTTCAATCTTGATATCAACAGATGTTCCAACATCTTCTGGGACATCTGTAGGAGCATCATCAATTATCACATTTATGGACTCCATGATAACCTTGGTTCTAGAATTAAATACTCTATATGCTCTGCTGTTGATAGAGTATCCAAGGAAAATCCCTTCATCACTTTTAGGATCCATTTTTCTTCTTTGCTCCCTATCTGCCAGAATGTAACAGTTGCTTCCAAACACATGAAAGTACTTAACTGTGGGTTTTCTGCCCTTCCAGACTTCATATATTGTGGACAAAGTTCCTTTCCTTAAGGTAACTCTGTTATGGATGTAACAAGCAGTGTTCATAGCTTCAGCCCAGAAGTACAAAGGTAACTTTTTAGCATGGATCATAGCTCTTGCTGATTCTTGAATAGTTCTGTTCTTCCTCTCAACAATCCCATTCTGTTGAGGAGTGATAGGTGAAGAATATTCATGATTGATTCCTTCTGAAGAGCAGAAATCTAAGAACTTTTGATTCTCAAATTCTTTTCCATGATCACTTCTTATTCTGATCACACAGCTGAATTTTTCCCTTTGTAATCTTTGGCATAATTCTTTGAATACATCAAATACATCAGACTTTTCTTTGATGAAATTTATCCATGTATATCTTGAAAAGTCATCAACCACCACATAGGCATACCTCTTACCACCAAGGCTTTCAACCTGCATAGGTCCCATAAGATCCATATGCAAAAGTTCCAAAACTTTGGAAGTTGTCAGATGTTGGAGCTTTGGATGGGACATCTTGGTTTGCTTGCCTATTTGACATTCACCACAAATTTTGCCATCATCAATCTTCAGTTTAGGAATGCCTCTTACAGCATCCATAGATATTATCTTCTTTATGCCTCTGAAATGAAGATGACCTAGTCTTTGGTGCCATAGTTTCACTTCTTCTTCCTTAGCTAAAGAACAAGTTGAAGTGAGACTGAGGTTTTGAGATTCCCACATATAACAGTTGTCTTTAGATCTGGCCCCTCTCATGACAACCTCTTGCTCTTTGTTAGTCACTATGCATTCAGTTTTGGTAAAGTTTACACTGTACCCTTGATCACATAATTGACTTATGCTGATCAGGTTAGCAGTTAAACCTTTAACTAGCAGCACATCATCTAGTCTTGGAACATCTTGACAGTCCAAGGTCCCAACTCCCTTGATTTCTCCTTTAGCTCCATCTCCAAAGGTTACATACTTGGATGAATGTGACTTTAAGTTTACTAGCAGGTTCTTCAATCCAGTCATGTGTCTTGAACATCCACTATCAAAATACCAGTCTTCCTTAGCTGATACTCTTAGTGATGTATGTGTTATATATGCAACACTTTTCTTTGACCATTTGAGTTGAGATTTCTTTTGATGTCTCTGCTCTATGTGTTGTTCAACAGCAAATCTCCAAGATTGATTGTTGATCTTGTTCTTGGGTATGTAGCCTTGATCAGCCTGAATGCTAGTTTTTGGTCTCCATACCTTCTTGATGACTTCTGTATTCTGCTTAGGAGGTTGCTGATTTCTTTGATGTCTATGCAACACTTTCTTGTTAGCTTCTATTTTCTGCTTAGAAGGTTGCTGACACATCTGATTTGGATATCCATGTAGCTTATAACAGTGAGGTTTGATATGTCCAAATCTTCCACAGTGATGGCATCTCCATCTTTGATACTTCTTCTTCATTTTGTTCTTTCTAGAATGTTGAGACATCTGTTGGAACATTATGTTTGATTTTGTGTTCTTTTCCTGATGTTGAAGCATCTGTTGGGACATCTTGTTTGACTGTATGGATTTTGAAGTTGTTTTGCTAGAGCTAGCTTCATCTTTATGTACTCTGTTAAATCCTAGTCCACTTTTATCCCCTGAGTGCTTATTGTTGTTGAGAATAATATCCAGTGTATTTGAGCTGCTGTTCATCATTCTAACAGATTTGGACATATGTTCCAACTTGGAGTTGAGAAGACTTACTTCACTTTTCAAGGTGTCAATGATCTCTTGATCACTTGCTTTTTCATCTTCTAATGCCTCATTCTGCTTCTTTAGCTTTATAACCTCACTGCATATTTCAGTGCTTCTTTTGTATAGATCTTTGAATGCTTGCTCAAGTTCTTCATAAGTACACTCTCCATCACTGGATTCACTTTCAGAATCACATAATCCAGCTAAAGCAGTGATATGCTTAGCTGATTCTTCTTCTGAATCTCCTCCTGAGTCTTCATTAGACCAGGTTACAGATAGTCCTTTCTTTTGCCTTTTTAAGTAGGTAGGACATTCATTCTTGATGTGTCCATATCCTTCACATCCATGGCATTTGATTCCTCTTTCTTGACTGGTCTTTTCAGCATAATTTGACCTTCTGTTAGCATCATAAGGTCTCTTGTTCTCAGAAGAGTTTGTGTATCTTCCACTGGGATTGGATTTTCCTTCCATTCCTCTGAGAATCTTTTTGAATTGTCTTCCAAGCATAGCAATGTTGTCTGATAAGCTTTTACCAGTTTCTGATTCATCATCTTCTTCTTCATCAGTATTTGTTACCAAGGCTATGCTTTTGTTCTTCTTAACATTTGTGTCATTCATTCCCATCTCAAATGTTTGAAGGGAACCAATGAGTTCTTCAACTTTCATAGTGCATATGTCTTGAGCTTCTTATATTGCTGTGACTTTCATGTCAAATCTTTTTGGCAAAGATCTGAGGATTTTTCTTACAAGTTTTTCATCAGTCATCTTTTCTCCCAAAGCTCCAGAAGTATTAGCTACTTCTAAGATATTCATGTAGAATTCATGAACTGTCTCATCTTCCTTCATTCTCAAGTTTTCAAACTTAGTGGTGAGAAGTTAAAGTCTTGACATCTTTACCTTTGATGTTCCTTCATGAGTTGTTTTGAGAGTATCCCACACATCTTTGGCTAGCTCACAGTGATGCACAAGTCTAAAGATGTTTCTATCAATGCCATTGAATAGAGCATTTAAGGCCTTGGAGTTGCCTAGTGCTGAATCTTCTTCTTCCTTACTCCATTCTTCTTCAGGTTTCAACACTCTTGATCCATCTTTGGTGTCTTGGATAGGATGTTCCCATCCAATGTTGACTGCTCTCCAGGCCCTGTTGTCAAGTGATCTTAAGAATGCAATCATTCTTGGTTTCCAGTAGTCATAATTAGATCCATCCATAATAGGTGGTCTATTTACTGATCCTATATCTCTGTCCATGTTTCCAGAATTTGTATTCCATAGATCTCACCCAGTATAAACAGGCAGGGTGCCTGCTCTGATGCCAATTGAAATTCTGTGATCAGGTATGAGATGTCCTAAGAGATGTCCCAACACTTGACAGATTTAACCAAAACTTAAATAGCAAGAAAAGTAAACAACACAGAAGTTTGTTAACCCAGTTCAGTGTATAACCACACTTACATCTGGAGGCTACCAAGCCAGGAGGAAATCCACTATAAGTAATATTAATTCTAGACTTAAACCACCCTGTTTAATCTATCACTTAATAACTACCCAATGCAATTTCTACCTAAGACACAACTTAGATAAGAGTACCCTACTCACTCCCCCTCAATCACACAGTGATCAAGTTTACAAGTTTAAAAAAATTGAAGACATTCTTCAAACAATACAGCTTGATCTTACTTCACAGTTTCAATCAAGTTACAAATGCACTTATGCTTAAAAGCTCATCAAGTGGTACAATTAAAAACAACCTGCTATTAAAACACTAGACACCCTATTTGGTCTTCTGAAATTCGTACTCAATTCTATGAGTTTCTGTTGATTAAATAGGTATCTGTAATTTGGGCTTTCTGTAGAATGATCCAGCCCTAATGCTCATGCAGCTTCCACCTTGAATTTAGGGTTTGTTACTTCCTAGATTCTAGGTGATTTAGGCCTTCTGTTTTAATCTGAATCCTCAATATAAAACTCCCTACAGATGCGCCTTGTTCTGTTTTTATCCATCATTAATTAATTCCAGATAACTCTCCTTAAATATCTCTGATCAGTTAGTCAATAATTAATTCTGGTAGCAGGTTTGAGATGTCTCAACATCTGTTGGGACATCCTGAAAAACTGAACTTAAGTCATTAACACAATGTCCCAACATCTGATGAGACATCCTGAAATAAGTCCATATACTCTGTTTGATAATGTCCCAACATTTGATAGGACATTCTGAGCTGAATTCAATATTTCTTGTTGGTCAAAAATTTTGCCAATTCAAGACATCTACAGTTATAAGAATGAACAACTTCAAACTATGCCCTAAAAGGAAGCTAAACCCTAGTAGGAGATAAAGTGAAGTCACATGAGAAACTTAAATAACTAAGCATGATAAACTTGTATGAAGTCAAAGGTAAATGGAAAATCCATAGCCTAAAACTAAATGGAAGTGTTTTAAGATGTGAAAAAATGTTGGAACAAAGAGATTCAAGTTAGAGAAATTCAAACACTTGAGTGAAGGATGAAAGAATGAATGAACAGTTTTCAAAAGTAAGAAAAGTACTTAGAAGAAAAAGGTCAAACATGAATAATGGGATTTGAACTTCCCATAGAAAAACCAGGGGCTTGATGAAGTGTTATAATGAAATTATAACTCACAAATTGATGACAAATGAGGTGGTATGGAAGGCATTAGGGTTAAGGAACCAAAATGTTAATTTTTGAAATCTTAAGAAGGCATATGACCTTAAATAAAGCCCAAGGACTCAAGACTTGAAATGAGTACATGAAAATGAATACATGAAAATGAGTATGAAACACTTATGAGATGTATAACAATGGTTTTGACATATTCACAAAGTGGGTTTTGAGGTGTTAAGTTTAAAGAAGAAGAATTAGGGCAAAAGAAGGCATATGTGACTTATGGCTCAAGTAATCAACACAAAACAAAATACAATAACCTAAAATGGATACACAACATTCCATGACCTCTAATGGACCCTATAAGACTCAAATTTATGACCTCAAATGAATGGCATGAATGCCTTACCAAATTTGAATAAGGAAAAGGAAGGAGAATGACCAAAAATATGACTTTTAGTACAAGATACTTAGAAAAATAGCAAATGACATTGAAAAATTATGAAAATGGATATTCAAATACAAAATCCAGAAGGTGACATACCTATATAAGTTCTCTTAAAAATTCCTATTTCTACCTATTCAAACAAGGGCTCAAAGTGGATTAGGGTTTATCGTGATCAAGGCAAAAGGATGGACTCAAAAGGGTACAAAATATGTCCTAACAAATACGCAAAAATTATTTTTGGAAGCTTCAATGTGTCCTATGGATAGGGCAAAAATAATGGGTTTCATATCAATTTTGGTTTGGGAGAACAAAAATGAACAAAGTAATGTGTTTAAAAAGAAGAGAAATGAGAAGAAATTAATTGAGAAATTAATTCTGACTAAAAAAAAATGGAATTAAAAAAATTAAAAAATTTCTAGAAAGGATGAAAATCATGCATGAATTAATTTGGAATTTTTGGAGTTAATTTGGTAATTTTGTGAAATTAAAAATGAAATGGTCATAAAATTGAAATAAAAAGAAAGACAATGGGCGCAGGGGTGCATTAGTAAGAAAATTCAGTGGAATGTGTTTGGGACTGGAATCTGGGAGGTGTGAATATGAATATGATCCCAACCCAGGTGACACGTTGAACACCATTTTATGATGGATTACAGTCAATGTTTGACTTCACAAGGACCACAGGATCAATCTCACTAATATAATCAAGGTCAAAGTAGGGTGAATCAAAGGACCAGATTTCATGACACATGGCAACAGAGTGGAACTCACGCACATGATCACTTAGAGTCACTAAAGATGGCACGTGAGAGGGATGGTATTCATTTATGTGCTAGAAAATTCAGAATCATTGGATCTAAGAAAATCAAGGGATGTGACTTAAAATCAAATTAATTCTAGGGTTCCTGTTCAGGTGACCGGAGATGGTCTCCGATCATCTTCTCCGACAACATCTAAGTTATGGCTTTCTCGAAACATCATGAAAACGAAAATCAATGGCATCATTCTATTCCTCATGCTTCATACATCACTAATATATCTTTAGATTTCATTTTTCAAGCAAGAATGGTCCAAATCGAAGGCAATAATATCTAACCTAAAAACTGGAACTATGCCTCTAAGAGGCCTATCAACTAGCCAGAACAATCACTACTTCTATTAAGCTCTAAAGCACATAAATCAATCAAAATAGAGACAAAATATGAAAGTGGAATTTCACAGAGAACCTGAAGTGAAGTGATTCAAAATGTTGAGGAAAGACTAGAGAGGAGATTCTAATGTTCTTGCAGTTGGATCTTGAATGTCTTCAGAGTGAAATAAACACTCGAATGATGTTGAATTTTTGTGCAATTTGGAAAATGAAGAGGTGTTGCAAAGATGGAACCTTGAGGTTTTCAAGCCACTTGAACCATGGATCTTAAGCTGATCATGATGATGATGTTGAACTGTCGCTCCCTGGATTTCCATCCTGGTACAAACGCGAAAGTGGCGCGGAAGAAGGTATTAGCACCCTAGATCATCCGCCGTACCCGACGGGATCCACGCTTGCAAAGAAACTATTTCAAAGGGTGAAGAAATGAAAGTTGCTGGAAAAAGAAAGTCTGGAACTGGAGAAAAGGAAAGAAGGAGGAAAAATGTAGGGAAAATAAAAGAGTGTTCTCGAACGGACCCTACCCCGCTGCTTACGTACCTCATCCGGACAATGAGGATCAGAGTCGTCATAGTTCCCCTAACTAGGGGTGGAAAAGATTTCTTGTGTCTTAAGGCTTGAACTGCCTATGTCAATACTCAGGTGTTGCAGGCTCGGACGACGAGTGCGTAACCGTCTTGCAAAGTGACAAGTAGTGACAAGTTCGTACGTAAAGAATGAATGAGGTGAGAAGAGAATTCCCGAAGGAAAGATGTTTATTGTTTGTTTTTTTTAGAAGTATTTTAAAGGGTGTGGCTCAAGGAAGTGAAAGTAAATCCTTTTCTAAAGACATGTCCTTATTACCACATCCCAAAATAGAATGAGTAACAAGTCCATCAAGAATGAGGAAGATCCTCAAACTTGTTTCCTAAGATTAGGATTTAAATTCACTAACTTGTTTGTATTATTAAATAATTTTGTGAATTAAAATGAAGAAGTATTTTTTATGCTTTTCTTTGAGAGTATGACAAAAGGGAAGGTCAACTAAACTATTATTAATGTTTTTTATGCTTTTGTTTGAAGATGAGAGAGAGAGAGAGCACCAAAAGGATCTCAAAGGTAAAAACTAAAGGGGGAAGTCTAATCCTAAATTTATCATGCAAATGTGGTCCTAGGGTTAGTGTGGTTCAAACTATCCTAAGAAAGAGAAGGAGAAAACAAGAGAAAGAGGAGAAAGAGGTTAGAGAACAACTTACTCCTCTAAAGGAGGTAAGTTGCTCCTAAAGGGGGAGGATAACAAATTGAAACAAAAGATGGCATAAAGAACATCAACAAATTCAAAATAAAAATTAAAGCACAAGAGAAGATAAAGAATTGAAATGTGGATAACCTCCAGCCTTCACTTACCATGAGCCCCTGAAATGGTTAGAACTAAACACATATGATAAGATAAAATCAAACAAACTCAAGTGAAGCATAAACAAGCAAGAGATCAACTCTAAACACCACAACCGGAAGTGAAAGCAACCATTTATTGCACTAAGATTCAATCATCAAGGAAAACCAAGCAAGAGGTAAATCATACAAACCATTACCAAGTTTCACAAGCTCTTATGAAGAAAGCAAAACACAAATGAAACACAAAGAACCCCACAAGCTAGACAAGCACTAAGCAACACAAGATCAGAACCTTATCATCATAAGAAAAAGCACAAACAACACAAGAGCCCAAGAAAACTATCATAGAAGTTCAATCATGAACATCACAAGAAGGAGAAGTGAAGTGAACATGTGCATAAGTGTAAGAACAAACAAATGCTCATCAAGTCAAGGCCTAAACACCATATAAAACCAGGGACCTAAAAATGTTAAAATGTGCCTAATAAGCATGACCAAGCATGGGGAAGAAGCATACAAACTCAATCATAAGCATCAAAGAGAGGGGATGAAAAAAGAAAGTGAGGTGAACATGCATACATTTGTGAGAAACTTCAAAGACAAGTAACATAGAAACTTTTCAAAGTACACACACTAAGCAAGGACCAGGGATCAAAACTCATACAAAAGAAACCCTAAGCATCCTATAGGAGTTGGCACAAGTTCCCTCCTAGCCTAAGAACTAAGCATGTTAACAAGAAGAAGCAAAATTAAGGCAATCTCACATGGAAATTCAAATCAAATCAAAGACTTATGCAAAAATTCTACAATTAAACTCAAATGTTCATTAACCAAGTGATAACATCATGCCAAAAGAGTAAAGTCAGAATCAAAAGAAAACTAGGTCAAAGGACCTCAAGAACACCAATTAGGGTTTTGAAACTTCAAGCTCAAGCCAACTACCAAAAATATTCATGCAAGCTTCTAAAAATCAGAACAAAACTCATCAACAAACTACTTCCTAATATGAATCAAATGCAAAAAGAACCAACTAAAAACTCAAACCAATGATCAAGATAGAAAATCCACAAGTCAGCATGTATTTAAAATGAATTAAAAATAATAAATAAAAGTGAAAATAAATTCCTTCATGGAAAATAAAAATAAATGGAAAATAAAAATGTCAAAAATTAAATACAATTAAAAGAATTAGTCGTGAATTATTTCAGAATTTTTATGAACTTCTAATTATTTTTAAAAATCAAAAACCAAACTGAAAATAAAAAAGAAAATAAAATAAAAGGCAATGAAGGAGGGGTGCATTCAGCAAGCAGTTTAGTTCAAATCAAATGGGCTTATGAAAGGGAGGGCTGTGAATAACAGCTTGAACCCAATTAAAGTCAGCGCACCACACCATAATTGCATGGATATTCAGTAATTCATGAAAAAACAAGGACCACTGGATTAATCTAGCGTGTACAAGCAGGTCAATGATCAAGCAAAGTCAAACAAACAAACACACAGGAGCGCATGCACATGATAGCTATTGTATGGAGCCATACACAATGATTAAATCAGAGAACATAAAGTGACATGAGAGGGAGGTGGAATTTTAATGCGCTGGCTACATGACATCCGTCTAGATGAAAGATCCAATGGCCACAAGTTCATTTTCTTCATTCACATGTTCAACAATTTTCCAGAATCCGGTAACCGGAGCTAGGGCTCCGGAACCGGAAAACTCATACATAAGAATAAACCAACACATAAATGCACCAAAGTTTCCAGATCAAATAAATCAAGCATGATGAATCCAAATATGGCAATGAAAATCACAAAAGGTCAAAGACCAAGCCAGATCGAATGCAAAAATTTTCAACTATCAAACTGAAATTCAACATAACTCACTCAATAGGCATGCAATTTAAATTCTAAGCACATCAGCATCAATAATGAAACAAGTAGAACTCAATGCAAGCATTCAATTTCATTTCCAGATCCAAAAGTTTCATAGCTTACCTGAAGTTGAAGATCCTTCAAAACACCAAGAAAAAACTTCTACAGCTGCAGATCCACTCCTCCTAACTTTTATTTGCAAAATAAATACAAAAGAAGCCTTGAATCTTCCTAGATCTTGAGATTCGAACAGAACTTCACTTGAATGGCACTTGATGAAATCTGAGGATTCAACTCCAATGAGTGGTTGATTTATGATCCTTAGAGCTCAAGGATGAAGACTATGGAAAGAGATTGGAGAATGAGAGCCTAGAGAGAGAGATTTGAAGGCTTTTGATTTTGTGGATAAAACTTTGAAGTTCATGAATGAGAGAGAGCTAGGACTGAAGTTTGTGTGCAATAGCTTTTATATGATCCATGTATCACACTGATTAGGGTTTTGTGACGAGTGATGACAAGAATTGTGTGAGAGGGATCATTTTGCAATTTTGCATGAAAGTGGTGATAAGGTGAATTGCTCGTGCATTGGCTTGCCCATGTGCACAAACTGAATCACTTTTATGCCTTGATTATCCCTAAATCAACCTTGGCCATTGGATGTAAGTGAATCATGCTTTCCTCATGATTTTGCAAATTTGCCCTTTGTGAAATATCTTGCATTCCATGCACGGATTTATTGAATTCTCTTGAGCAAAATGTGTTTCATGCAATGCAATAGGATACCATGACCTCATTTTTCTCATTGATCAGCTTGGAAATGAATTACATGAGTTTTTGCAAATGGTAGAAACTTGGAAATATGGTAAAACCCTAAAAACATGTGAACTTCAATTGACCATAACTTTCAAACCATTAAGGCTATGATCATGTTCTTGTACTTTTTGAAAATGGGAGATCATACCCTATAACTTTCATGTTTAAGGAATTTTCATTTGAGGTCATTTTGGTCATGAAAGAATGCTTTAAAGATTAGGGCAAAATTACCAAATTTGGAAAGTTTAGTTACATGCCATATGCCAAAAATGGAAACCCTTGCCAAAACCCTAAATCCTTGACTTTTGACTTTGTCAAACCTCTTTTATGACCTTAAGAACATCCCTTGGCTTGAGAAATGGGATTGGAACCCTTGCATTGTCACAGTTGACTTTTCAAATAATCAGTTTGACCAATTTCTTCTTATGCAAGTAACTGATGAAATAACTGCCTTCCTCAATGAATCTTCTCACCAAATTTCATCCATAGAATTCACATATCATATGAAGGAATTTGCCCACACGAAATGGCCAAAGTCACAAAGAATCCCTGCTTGATCATGAAACCCTAATTTGAAGTCATCTGTGTAGGAGATTGTTCCCTCTTGGATCATTTGATAATCCCTCAACCTTATGGGCTCTTGTAAAGAAATTTGAGCTTGTATAGGACATAAGAGCACCTTGTGAGACTCTTGCCATGTCAGTTGACCTCTTGCTTTGACTTGTGAGGCTTCAAATGTACCAATGATTGATCATATGCCCAATGCTAGAACATGAGAATGTTATGCTTCATTTTTCTATGCAAAGATGCTAAGGATATGCCATGCTTATGGTGATTATGATATGATGATGATGCTAAAAAGAAGAGGGAAAATTTGGGGTGTTACAGCTTCCCTTATCTAAGCAACTGTAAATCTGAAAAGGACGATAACACGGACTATCGACCGTTCAAGATAAAATGTGGTTGGATACCAAGAAGACCTGAAATTTGCACTATGTTGGAGAATGCAAGCAATGAGAAATAAACCCAACGCTCTGGTTAAATGAAGTGAAAACAAAGCAGACGAGCTCCATCCGAATTGAATTGTTACGCCGGATAAGAAAAACTTAGACATACGAGTCTTTTTCAAATAAACCTGTTACACCAGGAATTAGACATACAAGCCTTCTTCAAGTTCACCTGTTACGCCAGGAACTGGACACACGAGCCCTCTTCATGCATTTTACAAAAATATATGACTTGAGACAGACAAACCTCCTTCGGATAACCTGTTATGCCAGGACCGGTGATGCACTTAAGTATGTGGGATAAACATGCATAATCAGGATAGACGAACCATCTTCATATATCCTCCATAGATATATATGGTCTAAGACAGACGAGTCTTCTTCAGATAACCTGTTACGCCAGGTGTAACATCGGGATTGAATGAACCCTCTTCACAAATCTTGTGTAGATAAGTAATCATTTTGACGTTTAAACCCACCGTCAGGACTTCAAACCTCTTCAATACAGACGAGCATTGGATAGTCATCCAGACAACACAGAAGAATGACATAAGTCAATGATACAAACGAATATTAGATGATGATCTAAGAAACGCAGACGAACGCTTCGGGCAATGATACGGACGAATATCAGCCACTGATACAGACAAATACTAGAAATCCAACACATACAAGCATTGGAGTAGCCATACAGACGAGTACCAGAGATCCAACACAGACGAGAATTTGAAGTAGCAATACAGACGAGTATCAGAATGATTATCAAATCAGTACATATGGATATAAGCTAACACAGACGAGTGTGAGGAATGATACATACGAGTATCCAAACAATGCAGACGAGCTTCAAACAGATAACGAAAACAGACAAGTGTTGGGGAATGCATATGAGCATCAAGCAAATATCAAACGCAGATGAGTGGCGGGGAATGCATACGAGCAAAAGCAAAGTGCCTTGATTGGCAGTAAAAATCTCGATTGGCAGTAAAAATCTCAATTCTGCAGGGGAGAACAAGGTCAAGATGCTTTGACACTGCTTAATTCTGACTGGGAGATGAATAACTATATGTATCATCGCAAAGGCCAAAGATATATTGGTGACTTCTCTGGGGAATATTTCAACAATGGGAGTGAATCCCAACCACGACTTTGCGATGAATGACCATCTCCAGACTTGGCCGAGGAAGATGCTTGATTAAATAAACTCTGCGGGAAACGAATTCTGACATGTTGAACTCTGTAGGGAAATTAGGCGTTCAGCTGCCTGCTGGGCATACTTCACTTGTGGAAAGATAATCCGCTTGGGGAGGAAAGCTCTTCAATTAGTTTTGGAGTCCTGCCGAGGGATTCCACTCAGTTGGGGAATATTCTCTGCTTAGGGAATTATAACACCAACCTGCAAAACCTGTAATAACAGTATACGCACATGTGCCCCGGGGAATTGCATGGTTTGATCTGTTCATCCCTTGTCACCCGACACTCAAAAAGATAATTTTAAATGTTTCCCTGCAATGTCATTTAAAAAAAAAAACATGTTTCAAATGCAATGCTCTTTTTTTTGCCAAAAATTCAGGACATTTTTGCAAACAAAGTAAACAAAACATAACACAACTTTTGACTGAATATTCATTTATTGAGTGGCCTCTAAGTAGGCAAAGTTTTACATCAGGAAACAAGTACCTGGAAGGAGATAGCTACCATAAAATTGAGAAAAGAAACTACCTAATGGCAATGTACACGGCATTCCAATGAGTTTCCTTCCTGCTATGACCAATATGTCTTCAAGACTTTTCATTCTTGCCTTCACTTTCTGAAGAAAGATGAGGGGACTGATTCCCACCCTTCTGATATTGCCAGATTGTATGAAACGATGATTTGGTTCAGATTACCCAGATCGCAGTTGTTCGCTTATTCCCTTATTTTGCGTTGATCGCCCTTTCGGGTTTTCAATCCACCAGGATATCCTTTTTTTCCTGAGTTATTCGATGTGGCTTTTCAACTCAGCAGGTGTACATTTTTTCCCTAACTATTGCCCGAGCTTTTTATTCTGTTTTTAGCTCGCCGGGATTCCCTTTTCTTGCTTGGACTTTAATTCTGTTTTTGTGTCCAGTGGGACTTTTATGCGAAGTATTTTTTAACTGCGTCCGAGTTAATAGGAGATTGGAAATCTTCTCTATCCATAGTAGTGAGCCTCAGTGCCCCACCCGAGAAAAATTTCTTTACTATGAATGGGCCTTCGTAGTTTGGGGTCTACTTGCCCTGTGATCTGAACCTGGAGGAATAATCCTTTTGAGTACAAGCTCGCCTACTTGATACTCTCGAGTACGTACTCGTTGGTCGAATGCTCGCTTCATTCTCCTCTGATAAAGTTTACCATGACAAATAGATGCTAATCTCTTTTCCTCAATTAGACACAACTGATTATATCGAGCACGTACCCACTCAGCCTCATCAAGCTTCACATCCATCATTACACGTAAAGAAGGAATTTCTACCTTAGCATGCCAGACTGCCTCCATGCCATATACCAGGGAGAATGGAGTTGCCCCGGTTGACGTCCTAACTGACGTTCAGTAACCATGCAACCCAAATGGTAACATATACCACCAATCTTTGTAAGTGACAACCATCTTCTACACAATTTTCTTAATATTCTTATTAGCTGCCTCTACCACGTCGTTCATCTTTGGCCGGTAAGAAGAAGAATTGTGATGTTGAATCTTGAAGTCCCGCCACATTTCTTCCATCATCTTATTGTTCAAATTAGAACCATTATCAGTATGATTTGCTCGGGCACTCCGTATCTGCAAATGATGTCTCTCTTCATAAATCTGGCTACCACTTGGCGAGTGACATTGGCATAAGATGCTGCTTCAACCCATTTGGTAAAGTAATCGATTGCGACCAACATGAAGCGATGACCATTTGAAGCAGTAGGCTCTATCGTTCTGATCATGTCAATGCCCCACATAGAAAAGGGCCAAAGAGATGACATGACGTTGAGCGGGCTAAGAGGAACATGCACCTTGTCTCCATATATTTGGCATTTATGGAACTTACGGGAGGAACATGTACCATGATCTCAATAACTTCTTAGCCATTCCATGTCCTCCTACATAAGTACCGAAGGGTCCCTCGTGAACTTCCTGCATTAACAAGTCTACTTCATGTCTATCCACGCATCTGAGCAAAACCATGTCAAAGTTTCTCTTATACAGAACTCCGTCTTCATTCAAGAAGAAACTAGCAGCAAGTCTTTTCAAGGTCTTCTTTTCATTGGATGATGCTCCAGCTGGGTATTCTTGCTTTTCTAGGAAAAGATTGATATCAAAGTACCAAGGTTTCTCATCAGACACTGCGTCTACAGAGAAAGCATAAGCTGGTGCGTCAAGCCTAGAAATGTCAATCCTGGGAACATAGTTCCAACACAAGACTTTGATGGACGAAGAAAGAGTAGCCAATTGTCACTCCCCATATTTTCATCCCGGTGCAAATGCGAACCATCGGTGATGTTGGAGGTTGAGGGTTGAATAGAGTCGCCAGCTAGGCATTTTTATCCCGAAGGAAAGGTAATGCTGCATAAGCCTGGAAAGGTATGGATAAGACGGTTGCGAACCAAAGTGACTGAGTAAGGGGGTAGGTTACAACCTGGGAAGGTATTATCACCCAGACCTTCCGTCGTACTCGTCGGGATCCACGCTTACTTGATTGTGTTTAAAGGGGAATGGTGTATGTGCTAAATTGTGCATAAAAAGCTACAGAGAAAAGGATGTACAGAGTGTCAGTGCAAAAAGAAAGTGAGTGCTCAAAACTGAGGCTAATGAAAGAGAAAATGGGAGGAGGAGAGGGGGAGACAAAGAGACTTTTGTTCGATAACTGTTAAGTTATGCCTACGTGTCCTCTTGTGCAATGAGGAAGTCAGAACACCGTAGTTCGACTCAAAGAGACTTAGATGACTTTTGGTGTGAACTGCTTACTTGTCTGTGCTCAAGTGTATGACTCGTCTGGCACGAGTGCTAACTGTCTTGCATTAGACGGGAGAAGCGAGTTCTCATTTTCAGTGTGAATGTGATGAGAAAAGAATCCTGGAGGAGACGTTTATTGTTTATTTTTGTGTTTTCAGTTTTTTATTGTTTTTTTGGTGTTTTGCATAGGATTATGAGCTTAAGCCTTAATCAAGGGTCGTAAACTCATTATATCACCCCTGATTAGGGATAATGAGTATACTTAAGTATGAGATGGATATCCCAACTTAATTACCCTAATGATACAGGATTAAGATCATTAATCTTATTGTAATTATTAAGTACTTTTGGATTCTTGTTTTGTGTTAAGTAATGAGTTTAATCTCTAATCAGGGATTAGTGAACTCATTACACCATCCTAAGAGAAGGATAATAGATGAGAACACTTAAGATGAGGAATACTCCTCAACTTAATCCATGGTTAGGGATTAAAATCATTATATAACAAGCCTTTATTAAAGTGGATTTTAATTAAAGGTGGGATTAAGAAATGGATTTTATGTTTTTAAGACTAAACCTGAGGGGGACTTGTCCATTGAACACTAGGGTTAGTCCCTCTGAACCAACATGCAGAGATGTAACCCTAATATAAGGCCCAAGTTACAAGCTTAAGTCTTAATAATTATTAGGTGCTTTGATTAGGAGGTGTAAACAACTTAAAGGTTTAACACTAAGTATTAAAGTTATACACTCCATCCTAAGATAAGGATACGGGCATAACCCTAATTCAGAGTCTTAAAACCTTAACTGTTTAGCCTTGATTAGGAGATGAGAAGTAGAGACTCAAAGAGACTCAAAGGTAAAAACTAGGGGAGACTATGTACAACCCTAAAGTTATCATGCTTGGATATTCCTATGGTTTGTGAGGCTTAAGAGAAAGATCTTCAGATGGCCACCAAGGAAGAAGAAGCAGATGAAAAGAGAAGAGAAAGGAGAATATGTTACTTACTTCCTGAAGAAGTTAAGTAACCTAAGAGAAAGAAAAGGAGAAAGAGAGAGCACAAGTGACTCAAACTCACTTCAAAGACAAATAAAGTTGCAATTGAAAAGATATGAAGAGATTGGATGTGGAGGCAAATCCACATCCTAAAGAACTTACCTGAAGCCCTTAAAAAGTTAGTATGAATGCATAAGATGTGAAACAAAAGGAAATAAGGCAAAAGAAGATGCAATAATCAAGACCAGAAGTGCAAACACAATGAAAATGTGTTATGAAATGATGCAAATACATGTAAAATTTTCATGCATGATCATACAAGAGATGAGATGCAAAGGAAAGCATGTTAGAAACTTGAAATCACATGAATACACATAAGAAGCAGTGCATACAAAGCATACCAAATGGATGAAACAATGATCAACCAATGTTCACACATGTCCTAAGGTATCTAAGATGACATAAAAATGCATGAGATGTCATGACAAGTTCACATGATGAAATTATGCAAAGATGAATGCAAATGAACATGGAAAATTAGGGTTTTAAGAAAGTATGAGATGCATATGATCAAAACATAAGCAAAACACATGATAAAAAGTTGAAATTGCAATCAAATGAACCCTAAATACCCATAAGATCACTCCCCAAAGATGGAAGTCAAAAGCTATACCAAAGTCAAGTTATGGTTTTTCTAAGTTAGGCAAGAGTTTTGGGTACTTCTTCATGAAAAATATCAAACAAATGGAAAATGCAATGCAAAAATATGAGTTAAATACCCTAGATACTACATGCAAAGTATGAAAGGATGCAAAAAGAACCATGTACAAACTCATCTTGGTTGACCAGAAATGGATTTTTGAAGTTAGGGTTAGAAAAATAGGAAATTTGGAAACCCTAATTCATGGTTAATTGTCAAAATACGATCAAACCCTAAAAAAAATTTGTAAGATGAGTTTGTAAATTGTTCTAAATATGTAAGAATGCTTCATAATTTTTTTTGTGATTTTTAAATACCTAAAAGTATTTTTAATTAATTAAAATGAATTAATCAATTAAATAATACAATTAAATGATTTAAAAATATATTTTTAATGGAAAAAAATAAAAATAAAAATGTTTTTGGTTTCTGAAAATTATTTCAAGACAAAATGCAAAAGATCAAATTTTTATAAAATGATTTACTATTTTAAATAAATATGTGAAATAAAAATGAAATAAACAAAATAAAAATGCAAAGTAATTAAAATGAGAGGCCCAGATTGTGTGGAGGCTGGATCAAAGGCTAGGATTGCAAGTCAGCTTGACTTGACGTATGAGGGATCAAGGGTCCAGGTTCAAATTTGGGCTTCGAGCGTGATCCAATGGCTATGGTTCATTCTGATTTAATTAATTATAATTAACTTAATTAATTAAAATTAGGGTTAAGTGATGAATCTGGGCCACTCGTTCGCTGATTAAAAATAGATCATAGGGCTCGCAATCAATCTGGAAAACAAAACCCTAATTAACCCTAATGACTTTCAGGTGACCGGAGATAAGCTCCGTCATCTTCTCCGGCCAGCCGTAAACACCCCAAATTTGCCCTCACTTTTTCTCAAACCATGGATTATGATCTTTCATATTGCATTTGCATAAGCATATCATTTCATATTGCATGTTTGTTTCATCTGCATAACTGCATAGCTAGGGTTTGTGATCAGGAGAATCCAAGAAGTGATCTGAGCTATCCAAATGGTCTTGAAGCATTCCAAGAGGGTCCATGTGTGTTCTATGATCTTAATATGCTCTCCAAAGTTCATTAAAGTCAAGAGATCATAAAGCATTGCAAAGGCATATAGGCAGACTGAAGATTTCCTGCACAAATGACCTAAAATTAGGGTTTTGGGTTTGAAGCCTTTAATCTCAAAAAGTTTGGTCATTATTGATTCCAATGGTCTTTATATGTTATAAGAAGCATGTGTACCAAATTTGATGAAGAAATTCATTGTGGAAGTCATCTGATCAACTAGTAACTTGTTGTGCAAGAAAAGTCAGAATCAGGGCATCTGAGGCCCTCAACAATAGTACCAAAGGGTCATCTTCATCATTTTGAGGTTCTATGATCTTTATTTGATCTTAGAAGTGGTTAGAAGTTCACAATATTGAAGAATTTCAAGCCATTTGCAAACTTTCCATTTTTGGACATGACTTGTAATGGAAACTTTCCATTTTGGGAAAGATTTTCAACTTCCTCTTTCTTGATCAAAAATGCTTCAAATGAAAAATCCTTAAACATGAAAGTTGTAGATTGGATCTTCCCATTTTCAAAAAGTACAAGAACTCCTCTTAATTCATCCTAGAACTCAATATATGATGTTTCAAAGTTGGGAAAAATCTTGTAATTTTCAAGTATGTGCCAAAGAGGGATTTTTGAAAAATCAAGTTTCAAGACCTCTTATGACCTCTAATCCACTTCTAAGATTCATTACATGATAACACAACATTACTTGACCAAAATCATGCCTTGGATCACAAGTTTCTATGAGTAATCTTCACAAAATTTCCAAAGGGGCCAATTTGCAAAACCACTCCAATCTCACCATTCAATCACTTCAGACCACTTTAAGCAATTCCATGGCTCTCCTTGAAGCTGGATGAGGCAAGACACCCCTTCAAACCAAATCTGACCCATGCCCATACTCATAGTACACAACTTTTGACTTTTTGCAAAACAAGCCATACCAATCACACTATGCCACAACAATTCTCTGGCCAATCAGTACCTCTTATGCAAACCCTAAGCAACTCATTTCATACATCACACAAGCCTGAAACCTCACCATATCCAGATTGCCCAAAATTTCCATAAACCTTCAAGTCTTCGATTCTCACCCAACATCCACTCAAACTCAAAACTTCTTCCACCAATCATCTCAAAATCAATCATAGAACACAAACCAACCATTACAATGGCCTGAAACATTCGACAACACAAACATGATTTCTGAGTTATCAGAACCAAACATCTCAAACCATCCAAAACAAACATATTCTAAGACTTTCAGAAGCAGAAGGGGGACCATTGGAGTGGTTTTGCACAAGATAGGAGGTTAGAAAGCTCCAAACTGAAAAGCTTCAACTCAGGTAATCATCAAGAACATTTTTTCCAAAACTCTCCTTTTAACTCTGGAGATTTAGGGAGTTTGGGTGGCCTAGGGAGTGAGATGGAGTGAGGAGTTGGCCATAGAAGACGACCGGAAAACTGTTTCGGTCGCCTGAAAGAGATTAGGGTTAATTTTATTTTAGGGTTAATTAGGTTAGTTTGAATTCTGACCTTTGGATCATGTTTCCCGCATGTGTGGATGGCCAGGATCATTTCACTTAAACCATAATCCATTTAATTAATTTAATTAATTTCATTTAGTCACATTCAATCTCAGCCACCAAAACACGCGCGCAGTCAACCCCAATTTGAATCTGGACCTTAGATCCTGCTTACTTGTCATTTTATATAATTTTATTTCTCATTTTATTTCATTTCTTTTACATATTTATTAAAAATAGAAAAAACACTTTTTAAAATCTCATTTTCTGCATTTTCACTTTAAATATTTTTCTTAACTCAAAAACATTTTTTATTTTAATTTTTGCATTAAAAAAGTATTTTTTAAATCATTTAAATGTTTTATTTAATTAATTAATTGATTTTAATTAATTAAAAATACATTTAGGTTTCTAAAAATCACCAAAACATTCATGATTCATTCTCATACATTTAGAAACATTTACAAACTCACCATAAAAATTTCTTTTTAGGTTTGATCATGTTTTCACAATTTACTTTGAATTAGGGTTCATAAAAATCACATTTTCTAACCCTAACTTTAAAAAATCATTTATGATCAACCATAATGAGTTTGAACTTGGTTCTTTTTGAATTCTTTCATACATTGCATCTAGTATCTAGGTTATTTAACTCATAATTTTGCATTGCATTTTTAAATTGTTTGGCATTTTTTCTTTAGGATCATCCAAAAACCCTAGTTAACTTAGGAAATTCATATCTCCCTTTAGGTTTAGCTTCTGACCTTCATCTTTGGGTAATGATCTTGTGTGTGTTTAGGGTTTGTTTGAGTTCATTTTCAAATTTTTATCATGATGTATGCTTCTGTTTTGATCATATGCATCTCATACATTCATAAAACCCTAATTTCTCATGTTCATTTGCATTCATCTTTGCATATCATCATCATATGAACTTGCCATGACATTTCAAACATTTGTATGACATCTTAGACATCCTAGGACATGCTTGAACATTGCTTGATCATTTCTTCATTCATTTTGTATGCTTTTCATTCATTACATTCCATGTGTATCCATGTGTTTTCATGCTTCTAACATTCTTCCTTTGCATCCCATCCTTTGTATGATCATTCATATGCATCATGTATGACTTTGCATCATCTCATAACACATTTGCATAACATATTCACTTCTGGTTTTGGTCATTGCATCTTCATTTGCCTTATTTCCTTTTGCTTTGCATCTTATGCATTCATACTAACATTTCAGGGGCTTTTGGTAAGTTGTTTGGGATATGGGTTTGCCTTCACATCTCACCTCTTCTTTTCTCCTCATATGCATATTTATTTGTATTTGAAGTGAACTTGCTTCACTTGTGCTCTCTTGTTCCTATCTCTTTCTCTTAGGTTACTTATCTTCTTCAGGAAGTAAGTAACATGTTCTCCTTTCTCCTTCTCTTTTCATCTGCTTCTCTTCCTTGGTGGCCTTCTAAAGATTCTTCTCTTAAGCCTCACAAACCATAGGATATCCAAGCATAATAATTTTTAGGGTTGTACGTATTCCCCCCAGTTTTTACCTTTTCAGTCTCCCTGAGTCTCTCTTTTCATCTCATAATCAGAGGCTAAACACTTAAAGCTTTAGGACTTTGAATTAGGGTTATGCCTGCATCCTTATCTTAGGATGGAGTGTATAACTTTAATCCTTAGTGTGAAATCTTTAATTTGTTTACACCTCTTAATCAAAACACCTAATAATGATCAAAACTTAAGCTTGTAACTTGGGCCTTACATTAGGATTCCATCTCTTCCTTTTGGTTAAGAGGGACTAACCCTAGTGTTTAATGGACAAGTCCCCCTCAAGATAAGTCTTATAAACTTAAAAATCACTTCTTAATCTTCCCTTTAATTAAATTCCACTTAATAAAGGCTTGTTATATAATGAATTTAATCCCTAACCATGGATTAAGTTGAGGAGTCTTCCTCAACTTAAGTGTTCTCATCTATCATCATTCTCTTAGGATGGTGTAATGAGTTCACTAATCCCTGATTAGAGATTAAACTCATTACTTAACATTAAACAAAAACCCAAAAACACTTAATGAGTTCTAAATTAATCACAAATAGGTTAACGATCTTAATCCTATATCATCATGGTAATTAAGTTGAGATGCTTATCTCATACTTAAGTAGGCTCATTATCCCTAATCAGGGAGGAATAATGAGTTTACTAACCTTTGATTTAAGCTTATGCTCATTATCCTATGCAAAACACCAAAAACAATAAAAAACTGAAAACACCAAAACACCAAAACAAACAATAAACGTCTAATGCAAGACAGTTAGCACTCGAGCCAGACGAGTCATACACTTGAGCATAAACAAGTAAGCAGTTCACAGTCAAATAATCATCCAGTCTCTTTGAGTCGAACTACGATGTTCTGACTTCCTCATTGCATGAGAGGATACATAGGCATAACTTAACAGTTATCGAACAAAAGTCTCTTTGTCTTCCCCTTCTTTCAGCATTCTTTCTAAGCCTTAGTCTTGAGCATTCACCCTTCTTTTTGCACTGACACTTTGTACCTTTACTCCCTAGCTTTTATGCACAGTCAGCACATACATTAACCCCTTTTAAACACAATCAAGTAAGCGTGGATCCCGTCGACTACGACGGACGATCTGGGTGCTAATACCTTCCCAGGTCGTAACCAACCCCCTTTCTCAATTTCTTTGGTTCGCAACCGTCTTATCCATACCCTTCCAGGTTTATGTAGTATTACCTTTCCTTCGGGATAAAAATGCCTAGCTGGCGACTCTATTCAACCTTCAACCTCCAACATCGCCGACGGTTCACGTTTGCACCGGGACGTAAAGTCCGGGGAGCGACAGCTTGGCGACTCTGCTGGGGATCTATGCAACCAGGGCTTATGGTTCTCTTGTGGGCTTCTCTTAGCGCTTGTTTGATTTTGTTTACTAGAGGTGTTATGTGTTATGTGTGCTTTTGTTTTTGCTTTATTTATTGCTTTCTGTACAGCTTTATTTACTGCATTTACTTTATCGCTTTCATTTACTATTTTATGCATTTAATTTTATTATCATATCATGTGCTGGTTTGTTGGTATGCCTTGGTGGGAGGGGTATTCCAGTGAGAAAGGTCTAACACAAAGGCCTGAGTGACAGACATAGGATTAGAGTGGATTCATGTTCTTTCCCATTCCATTTCGGTCTGGTGCGGGAATAAGAAAACACGGTTCAGACATGGGTTTCTTCTTGAGAACTTTGTGCTATAGATCTCCTGTAGTGCTAGGGCTATCTGGGAAGCCTGCTAAGTCTGGATGACCTTTTTTGATGACCTTCAGCATCTGAGGTGAATTAGAGGAGGATTCTTTATGATTAGGGTAAACATTGTACCTCCGGGTTAGAAGAGTTTACACTCCTCATAATAGATCTGAATATGAGGATCCTTGTTCTAGAACAATACCTGTGAGTGGGTTGGGATGTTTACAGGTTTGCAGGAACCCTTGGCCTCAACATACCCTGTTACTGGATTTTGTTTTAAGGTTACACTATTTTGGACTGATTCTATGAAACTATGGACTTGTGACTCTTTATTTTAGCCCCCTACCTGGTTACTGGTTCTCAGACCTTCATCTCGAATTCTGAACACTCATGGACCATATTAAAAGCAACTAACAATCCAGCACCTGATCATGAACCCTTGCATATCATTCAACATACATGATACTGCATCATTTTAAAAAATTTCTATTTGTTTTACAGGGTATCCACACCTTCTTTGGTTTGGTTTTGACCGTTCTTCTGCTCAGATATCTGCTTCAGCCATCTTCTTCAGCTATCTACTTCAGCTATCTTCTTCAGTTATCTTCATCAGCATCCATTGTCAATATGGATTCAACCAAGAAGAGCAACATCACTTACCATTTCTTTGAGCACCCTCTAGCAGGCATCAAGCAGATACATGCCCTTATCACTCCTGATCATGTCCCCTTATTCAGAGAGCATTATGGTGGGATGCTGGACATGATTATGGACTTGGGTGCATCACAGAGGAGCATGATTCACACCTGTCTTCAGTTCTATGACCCTCATCTCCATTGTTTTACTTTCCCGGATTTTCAGATAGGCCCTCTGTTGGAAGAGTATTCTATGTTGTTGGGTGTCTCTATCAGAAGAGGAATCCCTTTCAACCCTAAGATGACTGCTCCTAAGAATGAAGACATATCTAAAGCTTTACATTTGGAAGCCACCATCATTGATCAGCATATGACCACCAAGGCTGGAATCCCAAGCCTCCATCTGGATTTCTTGGTCACTTAGGCTACAAAGCATGCTGCAAAAGGAAATATAGAATCTGTGTTTGCTCTCCTGGCTCTTAGTATATATGGCATCATTTTGTTTGCGGGCTGTAATACCTCAAAATTTGCCTGTTAGAACAATTATGGTTCTAAACCTCTAAGAGTTTTGATGATAACAAATATTTTTGTAGATGTTTAAGAATTGGCAGAATTTTTGACCAAACAAGAAATGTTAGATTCAGTTCAGAATGTCCTATCAGATGTTGGGACATTAGCAAACAGAGTGTGTGAACTTATTTCAGGATGTCTCATCAGATGTTGGGACATTGTGTAAATGACTAAGTTCAGTTTTGTCAGGATGTCCCAACAGATGTTGAGACATCTCAGACCTGCTACCAGAATTAATTATTGATTAACAGATCAGAGATATTTAAGGAGAATTATCTGGAATTAATTAATGATGGATATAAAACAGAACAAGGCGCATCTGTAGGGAGTTTTAAATTGAAGATTCAGATTAAAACAGAAGACCTAATGCACCTAGAATATATGAGGTAACAAACCCTAAATTCAAGGTGACAGCTGCTGCACATTAGGGCTGGATCATTCTACAGAAGGCCCAATATTCAGATACCTATTTAAACAACAGAAACTCATAGAATTGAGTACGAATTTCAGAAGTCCAAATATAGGGCGTCTAGTGTTTTTAAATAGCAGGTTATTGTACCACTTAATGAGCTTTTAAGCAAAAGTGCATTTGTGACTTGATTGAAACTGTGAAGTAAGATCAAGCTGTATTGTTTGAAGGATGTCTTCAATTTATGTAAACTTGTAATCTTGATCACTGGGTGATTGAGGGGGAGTGAGTAGGGTACTCTTATCTAAGTGAGTCTTAGGTAGAAATTGCATTGGGTAAGTATTAAGTGATAGATTAAACAGGGTGGTTTAAGTCTAGAATTAATATTACTAATAGTGGATTTCCTCCTGGCTTGGTAGCCTCCAGATGTAGGTGTGGTTATACACTGAACTGGGTTAACAAACTTCTGTGTTGTTTACTTTTCTTGCTATTTAAGTTTTGGTTAAATTTGTCAAATGTCCTATTAAGTGTTGGGACATCTCTTAGGACATCTCATTACAGAATTTCAATTGGCATCAGAGCAGGCACCCTGCCTGTTTATACTGGGTGAGATCTAGGGAAAACAAATTCTGTAACATGGACAGAGATATAGGGTCAGTAAATAGACCACCTATACTGGATGGATCTAATTATGACTACTGGAAGCCAAGAATGATTGCATTCTTAAAATCACTTGACAACAGGGCATGGAGAGCAGTAAATGTTGGATGGAAACATCCTGTCCAAGACACCAAAGATGGATCAAAAGTTCTGAAACCTGAAGAAGAATGGAGTAAAGAGGAAGAAGATTCAGAACTAGGCAACTCAAAAGCCTTAAATGCTTTATTCAATGGCATTGATAGGAATATTTTCAGACTTGTGCATCATTGTGAGCTGGCCAAAGATGTTTGGGACACTCTCAAAACAACTCATGAAGGAACATTAAAAGTAAAAATGTCAAGACTTCAACTTCTCATCACCAAGTTTGAAAACTTGAGAATGAAGGAAGATGAATCAATTCATGAGTTCTACATGAACATCTTGGATATAGCCAATACCTCTGGAGCTTTGGGAGAAAAGATGACTGATGAAAAGCTTGTAAGAAAGATTCTCAGATCTTTGCCAAGAAGATTTGACATGAAAGTCACAGCAATAGAAGAAGCTCAAGACATATGCTCCATGAAAGTTGAAGAACTTATTGGTTCCCTTCAAACTTTTGAGATGGGAATGAATGACACAAGTGTTAAAAAGAACAAAAGCATAGCATTGGTGTCAAATACTGATGAAGAAGAAGATAATGAACCAGAAAATGATAAGAGCCTGTCAGACAACATTGCTATGCTTGCAAGACAGTTCAAACAGATTCTCAGAGGTATGGAAGGTAAATCAAATTCCAGTGGAAGATTCACAAACTCTTCTGAAAACAAGAGAACCTATGATGCTAACAGAAGATCAAATCTTGCTGAAAAGACCAGTCAAGAAAAAGGAATCAAGTGCCATGAATGTGAAGGATATGGACACATCAAGAAGGAATGTCCTAACTTCTTAAAAAGACAAAAGAAGGGACTATCTGTAACCTGGTCTGATGAAGACTCAGGAGGAGATTCAGAAGAAGAATCAGCTAAGCATATTACTGCTTTAGCTGGACTGTGTGAATATGATAGTGATTCCAGTTGTGGAGAGCTTACTTATGAACAACTTGAGCAAGCATTTAAAGATCTATACAAAAGAAGCTCTGAAATATGCAGTGAGATTATAAAGCTAAAGAAGCAGAATGAAGTACTAGAAGAGGAAAAAGCAAGTGATCAAGTAATCATTGATACCTTAAAAAGTGAAGTAACTCTTCTCAATTCTAAGTTGGAACATATGTCCAAATCTGTTAGAATGATGAACAGTAGCTCAAATACACTGGATGTTATTCTCTGCAATAATAAACATTCAGGGGACAAAAGTGGACTGGGATATAACAGAGATGAAGCCAGCTCTAGCAAAGCTACTTCAAAAATTACACAGTCAAACAAGATGTCCCAACAAATGCTTCAACATCAGAAATCAAAGACAAACATAATGTTCCAAAAGATGTCTCAACATTCTGGAAAGAACAAAATGAAGAAGAAGTATCAAAGATGGAGATGCCATCACTGTGGAAGATTTGGGCATATCAAGCCTCACTGTTATAAGCTACATGGATACCCAAATCAGATGTATCAGCAATCTTCCAAGCAGAAAGCAGAAGGTACCAAGAAAGTGTTGCAAGAACATCAAAGAAATCAGCAATCTCCTAAGCAAAAGACAGAGGTCATCAAGAAGGAATGGAGACCAAAAGTTAGCACTCAGACTGATCAAAGCCACATACCCAAGACCAAGATCAACAATCAAGCTTGGAGATCAACTGATCAACACACAGGGCAGATGAATCAAAAGAAATCTCAACTCATCTGGTCAAAGAAAAGTACTGCATATATAGCACATACATCACTAAGAGTATCAGCCAAAGAAGACTGGTACTTTGACAGTGGATGTTCAAGGCACATGACTGGATTGAAGAACCTTCTAGTGAACTTAAAATCACATTCATCCAGGTATGTAACTTTTGGAGATGGAGCTAAAGGAGAAATTAAAGGAGTTGGAACCTTGGACTGTCAAGATGTTCCAAGACTAGATGATGTATTGCTAGTTAAAGGCTTAACTGCTAACCTGATCAGTATAAGTCAACTATGTGATCAAGGGTACAGTGTAAACTTTACAAAAACTGAATGCATAGTGACTAACCAAGAGCAAGAAGTTGTCATGAAAGGAGCAAGGTCTAAAGACAACTGCTACATGTGGGAGCCACTAGACTTTAGTTCCACTTCAATCTGTTCTCTAGCTAAAGAAGAAGAAGTAAAACTATGGCACCAAAGGCTAGGTCATCTTCATTTCAGAGGCATAAAGAAGATTATATCTATGGATGCTGTAAGAGGTATTCCCAAACTGAAGATTGATGATGGCAAAATATGTGGTGAATGTCAAATAGGCAAACAAACCAAGATGTCCCATCCAAAGCTCCAACATCTGACAACTTCCAAAGTTTTGGAACTTTTACATATGGATCTTATGGGACCTATGCAGGTTGAAAGTCTTGGTGGTAAGAGGTATGCTTATGTTGTGGTTGATGATTTTTCAAGATATACATGGATAAACTTCATCAAAGAAAAGTCAGATGTATTTGATGTATTCAAAGAATTATGTCAAAGATTGCAAAGGGAAAAATCCAGCTGTGTGATCAGAATAAGAAGTGATCATGGAAAAGAATTTGAGAATCAAAAGTTCTTAGACTTCTGCTCTTCAGAAGGAATCAATCATGAGTATTCTTCTCCTATCACTCCTCAACAGAATGGGATTGTTGAAAGGAAGAATAGAACTATTCAAGAATCAGCAAGAGCTATGATCCATGCTAAAAAGTTACCTCTGTATTTCTGGGCTGAGGCTATGAACACTGCCTGCTACATCCATAACAGAGTTACCTTGAGAAAAGGAACCCTGTCCACAATATATGAAGTCTGGAAGGGCAGAAAACCCACTGTGAAATACTTTCATGTGTTTGGAAGTAAATGCTATATTCTGGCAGATAGGGAGCAAAGGAGAAAAATGGATCCTAAAAGTGATGAAGGGATTTTCCTTGGATACTCTGTAAACAGCAGAGCATATAGAGTATTTAATTACAGAACAAAGGTTATCATGGAGTCCATAAATGTGATAATTGATGATGCTTCTACAGATGTCCCAGAAGATGTTGGAACATCTGATGATATCAAGATTGAACCTGAAGAAAAGAATGATCAATATAACTTCACTCAAAATGATACAAGCTCAGAAGATTTAAGCAAACCTCCCTCCATCAGAATACAGAAGGATCATCCCAAAGATTTAATAATTGGTGATCCCAACAGAGGTGTAAGCACTAGATCAAGAGAAGTGATTTCAGGTTCTTGTTTTGTTTCCAAAATAGAACCTAAAAATGTCAAGGAAGCTCTCACTGATGAATACTGGATTTGTGCTATGCAAGAGGAATTAGGTCAATTCACAAGGAATGAAGTGTGGAATCTTGTACCTAGACCTGATGACATAAATGTGATTGGTACAAAATGGGTGTATAAGAACAAGTCAAATGAACAAGGAATTGTTACAAAGAACAAAGCTAGACTTGTGGCTCAAGGATACACTCAAATTGAAGGGGTAGACTTTGATGAAACCTTTGCACCAGTAGCAAGGATTGAATCAATAAGACTACTGTTGGGAATTGCTTGTATCTTAAAGTTCAAGCTATTTCAAATGGATGTGAAAAGTGCCTTTCTTAATGGTTATCTTAATGAAGAAGTATATGTAGAACAACCTAAAGGATTTGTTGATCCAAGCTGTCCAAATCATGTATACAAATTAAAGAAAGCACTTTATGGTCTGAAGCAAGCTCCAAGGGCATGGTATGAAAGACTGACCACATTTCTTATCAAGCAAGGATACAGAAAAGGTGGGATTGATAAAACTCTATTTGTTAAAGATGAAGAAGGAAATGTCATGATTGCACAAATATATGTTGATGACATTGTGTTTGGTGGGATGTCTGATAAGATGGTCAAACATTTTGTCAAACAGATGGAATCTGAATTTGAAATGAGTCTAGTAGGTGAATTAACCTACTTTCTTGGTCTGCAAGTAAAGCAAATGGAAGACTCAATGTTTATTTCCCAAAGTAAGTACTCCAAGAATATAGTGAAGAAATTTGGAATGGAAAATGCTTCTCATAAAAGAACTCCTGCTCCCACACATTTAAAGCTGACTAAAGATGAAAAGGGTGATAATGTAGATCAAAGTTTATATAGAAGCATGATTGGAAGCTTGTTATACTTGACTGCTAGCAGACCAGACATAGCATTTGCAGTAGGAGTTTGTGCAAGATATCAAGCTGATCCAAAAGTCAGTCATCTCAATCAAGTCAAGAGAATCCTTAAATATGTTAATGGTACTTGTGACTATGGCATAATGTACTTTCATGGGTGCAAACCAATTCTCACTGGCTTCTGTGATGCTGATTGGGCAGGAAGTGCTGATGACAGAAAAAGCACTTCAGGAGGATGCTTCTTCCTTGGAAATAATCTGATTTCTTGGTTCAGTATGAAACAGAATTGTGTATCCTTATCTACAGCTGAAGCTGAATACATAGCAGCAGGTAGCAGTTGTTCTCAGTTGGTTTGGATGAAGCAAATGCTCACTGAGTACAATGTCCCACAGGATGTCATGACATTGTACTGTGACAACTTAAGTGCAATCAACATATCTAAGAATCCTATCCAACACAGCAGGACAAAGCATATTGATATCAGACATCATTTCATCAGAGATCTTGTAGAAGAAAAGGTGATTTCATTGGAGCATGTAGCTACAGATCTGCAGTTAGCTGATATCTTTACCAAGGCATTGGATGCTACACAATTTGAGAACTTAAGGGGCAAACTTGGAATCTGCTTATGTGATATCTAGCAATTAATGAGATGTGCCAACATGTCATATGACATTGCATGGCATAAGTTCCAGATGGCAAAGCTAGCTTGGTCTAGATCCTTGGGAATTCCATCCCTAATCATTTGGACTGTAACGGCTACATTTTTAGTAACTCCTTATAATCAGCTATCAAGAGTCTCATCACACCATCACAAGCGAATCACATTAACTAGCAATCCTTCAGAAATCATAAACCCTAAAGCTGCACATTCATCTTCTTCAACAATGTCTCAAAACCCTAAAACAGCTGAAGAAGTTCTAAACCAGGAAGACGTGGTACATGCCACTCCTATCTCTGTGGTACCAATGCAATCAACACCATTAGACGAGCTCAGGGGAAGCGCCTCTCACACTAAAAAGGCAAGAACACCAAAAAGAGGTAAAGATCAAATCATAAGCAAAGCTAAAGACATTCCCTCTCATGTTAAATACTCCAAATATGTTGATGATTCCATCAAGGAGATTGTCAATCAAGTTTTTTCTGAACAAAGAGTGGTGAGAGGGATCTCTGTTCCTTTGAACACCATTCCTGCACCTCAAGAAGAACAAGCTCAAGATACAGAGCACACTGCTGCAAAACAAGATGTCCCAACAAATGTTGGAACATCTGCAGATGAGAAAGCAAAATCATCTGGTGCTGATGCTGAACAGACTGAGGACCAGAAAGAGGCCTCAAGTGAAAGTGATAAAGAAGTTTCTGGGGAACAGGCTAAAGACTCAAATGAAGATCAAATCCCTGCTGATCAACCAGCTGAAGAGGAGGATGCTCAATCTCCTCCAGTGGTCAATCTGGAGCAGGATTCTGATGCAGAGATCATATCATCTGTGAAACCAAGCATTGTCAAAAGGCTAAGGTCCAGGAAAGGAAAAATGCAAGCTGAACCTGTCATTCCTGAGAAGAAGAAGGCTAGTCCAAAGAAAGGCAAGGCTAAAGCCACCTTTGGTCCAGCAAAACCATGGAGCAAAGTTCAATCTCAGAAGAGAAAAGCTGCAACACCATCAGATTCAGATGTTGGATCAGATGTCCCAACATCTCCTCCCAAGAAGAAACCAGCACCAGCTAGAGCTTCAACTGTGGTTCCAGAAGCTCCCTTGGACAACATATCCTTCCATCATGTCTCCAGTGTCAACAGATGGAAATATGTGTACCAAAGAAGGATTGCCTTGGAAAGATAACTGAGTAGCAATGCACTTGAGTGCACAGAACTCATTGACCTAATCTCTGCTGCAGGACTATTCAAGACAGTCTCAGATTTCTCTCCCTGCTATGAACTTCTTGTCAAAGAGTTCATTGTGAATCTTCAGGATGATTGCTCAAATGATGGACCCAATGAGCTAGGTAAAACAGATAATCAAGTATGCAAGGTGATCACTGCAAACCAGGTCAAGGCATGGCCTGTGAAGGGAAAGCTTTCTGTGAGCATGCTTACCAGAAAGTATGCCATGCTGAACAGAATTGGAACTGCTAATTGGGTGCCTACCAATCACACTTCCTCAATCTCAACTGGTCTGGCCAGATTCATCTATGCTGTGGGAACTCAAACCAAGATGGACTATGGAGCTTATATTTTTGATCAAACTATGAAGCATGCCAACTCCTCTGCAACAAAGATGCCCATAGCTTTTCCCTCCTTGCTGTGTGGTATTGTTCTAAGTCAATACCCTGGGATTTTAAATGAGAAGGACATTGTCTGCAAGAGAGAGAGCCCCCTGGCTTTTCACTACAAATTATTTCTCAGTCACCATGCTGCAGATGTTGAAGCACCTTCTGGGACATCTGCTGGTCCCTCAACTGCTAAGACTTCAATCTCCAAGAAAGAGTTAATTGCTGAGCTAAAGTGCACATGCAAGGAGCTTGAATCAAGGAAGTTGAAGCTTGAGGAAATAATTCAAAGGTTGGAGAATGAAGAAGACACTGAAATGGAGGAGGATACTGAGAGTAATGAATCTGAGTGATCTTTGTATGTGAGGCATTTGTAATGACAGCAATGATTTGTAATTCTGGATAATAGTTCTTTGGCCCCTAATTTTGTGTCTACCAAGGGGGAGAACAACATCAAATGTAATTGCTGTTTAAATGAATGAAAAATTCTGTTTGTTTGCTTCTGAACTGAATAAGTTTTTCTGTTGAAACAAGACTGGACACATATATGTTTGAGGGGGAGTAATCTCAAATAAGAATCAACAGAAAAGTAATGATATACTCTGATAAAAGGAACTTCTGCTGCACTCTGAAATCCAGAAAAGATGTTAGCCAAAAATTAGCCAAAGGGGGAGTTTGTAGATGTTTAAGAATTGGCAGAATTTTTGACCAAACAAGAAATGTTAGATTCAGTTCAGAATGTCCTATCAGATGTTGGGACATTAGAAAACAGAGTGTGTGAACTTATTTCAGGATGTCTCATCAGATGTTGGGACATTGTGTAAATGACTAAGTTCAGTTTTGTCAGGATGTCCCAACAGATGTTGAGACATCTCAGACCTGCTACCAGAATTAATTATTGATTAACAGATCAGAGATATTTAAGGAGAATTATCTGGAATTAATTAATGATGGATATAAAACAGAACAAGGCGCATCTGTAGGGAGTTTTAAATTGAAGATTCAGATTAAAACAGAAGACCTAATGCACCTAGAATATAGGAGGTAACAAACCCTAAATTCAAGGTGACAGCTGCTGCACATTAGGGCTGGATCATTCTACAGAAGGCCCAATATTCAGATACCTATTTAAACAACAGAAACTCATAGAATTGAGTAAGAATTTCAGAAGTCCAAATATAGGGTGTCTAGTGTTTTTAAATAGCAGGTTATTGTACCACTTAATGAGCTTTTAAGCAAAAGTGCATTTGTGACTTGATTGAAACTGTGAAGTAAGATCAAGCTGTATTGTTTGAAGGATGTCTTCAATTTATGTAAACTTGTAATCTTGATCACTGGGTGATTGAGGGGGAGTGAGTAGGGTACTCTTATCTAAGTGAGTCTTAGGTAGAAATTGCATTGGGTAAGTATTAAGTGATAGATTAAACAGGGTGGTTTAAGTCTAGAATTAATATTACTAATAGTGGATTTCCTCCTGGCTTGGTAGCCTCCAGATGTAGGTGTGGTTATACACTGAACTGGGTTAACAAACTTCTGTGTTATTTACTTTTCTTGCTATTTAAGTTTTGGTTAAATTTGTCAAATGTCCTATTAAGTGTTGGGACATCTCTTAGGACATCTCATTACAGAATTTCAATTATTATGCTAGAATAGAAGTTCTAATAACTATCTTTATTATATGTGTATAAGAGGAAGTTAATTAAAGGAGACGTGCATTACTAGAAGATACATTGAGCTATATATAGAAGATACACTTAATGAAGAATCCATAATTTAATGACATGGTTTAATGGCTGCACATCAAGACTTTATTATCTCTGATTTACGTCTAGAAGATGATGATCTTCATAATGAAGACATTAATTAAAGAATATATTAATTAATGGTAAAGACAAGTATCTCTTGTTATGGAAGGAATTTATGGTATTAACTAATATCCTAAATTAAGCTCGAGATGTTTCCAACGGCTACATTTAGTCAAGAACTATATAAAGGAATCAAATTGAAGATTTGAAGTAATACACTCACGAGAAAAAAGACTGATTCTTTTGTGCTAAAATATTGTAACATTCACTTAGTGATATTAGCTTTATTAGAAGCAAATTAGTTACTATATTATTATTATTGTAATAGTTAAACAAAATCCCTTGAGTGACTAGTTTCAGTCAGAATACTCAAGAGGACATTGACTGTAGGTCAGTGTGTGTATTCATTTATTGAATAGTGGATTAAGACCTCAGTTATAGAGGCAAAATCACCTTGGCGGGTGGATTGGACGTAGTTTGAGTTCAAACGAACCAGGATAAATCAACTTGTCATTAGAAGTTATTTTTAGTTGTTAAAGAAAACCCAATTCTAACCCCCCCCCCCCTTCCTTGTGTTTTACGCACCTTCAATTGGCATCAGAGCGCTAGGTTCTGAGAAAAACACTTAACTGTGTCAGTAAAAGATCCAGAAGTTAAAACACATGGCAGAAGCTGGCAATAACAACAATGACTACCAAAATGACAAGATCAACGCAAAACCTCCAGTGTTCAATGGTGACAATTTTGACTACTAGAAGGATGTTCTGGAAAGTTTCTTTCTAGCTCTGGATGGAGATCTTTGGGACATGGTGACAGATGGATACATTCATCCTGTTGGAGCAGATGGTCAGAAGATTGAAAGAAAAAATATGACAGCTCAACAGAAGAAGGAATTCAGAAATCATCACAATTCTAGAACCATACTTCTAAGTGCTATCTCATATACAGAATATGAGACAATCACAAACAGAGACTCAGCTAAACACATGTTTGATTCTCTAAGGATGACACATGAATGCAACACTCAAGTCAAAGAGACTAAAGCTCTGGCTCTCATCCAGAAGTATGAAGCTTTCAAAATGGAAGAAGATGAGACAATTGAAAAAATGTTCTCAAGGTTCCAAATTCTGGTAGCTGGATTGAAAGTTCTGGACAAAGGCTACTCAACAACAGATCATGTAAATAAAATCATTAGAAGTTTGCCAAAGGCTTGGAGGCCCATGGTCACTGCTCTAAAGCTATCTAAAAATTTGAATGAAATATCTTTAGAAGAACTGATCAGCTCTTTGAGAAGTCATGAGATAGAACTAGAAGAATGTAGAAGCACGCCTTCAATCTCGGAGATTTTGATGAAGACAACACGGCGCATATATTTCAGACCTGCAAAAATTCAAGAGCTCCAACTGATCAAGCTTCAAGAAACCGGCTTCGCTATCAAGCTTCGTTTGCATCATCATTCAACTTCATGCTTGGATGCTTTTGGTTAGGTATATCAATCCCTTTTTAAATTAATGTACAAGTGTTCATGCATTCAATCATATACTAGAATATTGCATAAAATAATTTAACATATTTTTCAAACCATTTAACACTCTTAAAAAAACTTTCTGTTTCTGGTTTTAACAGTGTTAACCGGTTAACCATTTGGTTAACCGGTTAACGGGTTCAATTTTTCAAAAGACCTGTTAACGTTCATAGGCGTTAACCGGTTAACCATTTGGTTAACCGGTTAACACTGTAATATTTTTGAAAAATATTTTTCCTTTAAAATTCAAATTGCACCTTTTTATTATATCTCTTCAAAAAACTTTTTGATTCATAATTTTCACACCTTTTCAAAAGGGTATCTTGTATAATATAAAATTTGAATTTTTCAAATTCAAAAAAACACCTCCTACAATTTTTTATAAAAAATCACTTGAATCAAATTGATCAAATTTTCAAATATTTTCATACTTTTCAAAAGTGTTCATAAGATATTCATCTTTCATACTTCATGTTTGAACACTTGTATTGATATTTGAAAAGTGAATTGTGTACATAGGAGAAGATCATTATTGATATTAAAATCTTTGTATTACTCACTCAAAATTAAAAATATAGAAAGATATTTCTATTGTGTGACTTGTGTTCCAAGGTTTGTTTGGACACAAGGGTAACTGTGGCAAGAGGATTGTTCTTGCACACTTGTATGATAGTTTGTTAGAAAGTAGGCCTCACCATTGAAGGTGTGATAGGTTGTACTATTTCTAAAAACTAGTGGAAAAATCTCTTTCAAGTTGAAAGGGGACTGGATGTACCTTCGGACTGTGAAGGGAACCAGGATAACTTTCTGTGTCGTTTTTATTTTCTGCCTTACTGCTTTCCTTCCATATAAACTTAAAAGAAAAATTCTATCCATCAAAGAAAAAGAATCGAGAAAAATTATATATACCTAATTCACCCCCCCCCCCCTCTTAGGCGCATTCTGAACTTACAATTGGCATCAGAGCAGGTTTAGGTAACCTGTTCCTATAAGATCCTATGGCTTCCGCAAACTCGAATCCCGTTTTCAAAGATGGTGGAAGTAGCATCAAGCCTCCGCTCTTCTCCGGCAAATACTTCGATTTCTGGAAAATCAGAATGAGGGCACATCTTGAAGCCCAAGGAGAAGGCATATAGGAAGCAATCGAAGAAGGTCCGCATAATCCCGTCAATGTAATCAACGGTGTTGGAACGACGAAGTTGAAGAATATGTATGATGAAGATGATAAAAGGAAGATCCTAAATGAGAAGAAAGCAATCAACATACTTCAAAGTGCTCTTAGTATGGACGAATTTTTTCGTGTATCACAATGCAAATCGGCAAAGGAGATTTGGGACACTTTGGTAGAAACACATGAAGGAACAACAAAAGTTAAAAGATCAAGGCTTAACACCTTAAGTCAAGAATACGAAATGTTCTGCATGCAACCCGGAGAATCTATTGTGGCTTTACAAAAAAGATTTGTTCATTTAACCAACCATTTGATTGCACTCGGAAAGACCTTCACCAACGATGATCTCAATTTGAAAGTTCTAAGGTCTTTGACAAGGGAATGGCAACCGAAAGAGACCGCAATCTCGGAGAAGAAGAGTCTCTCAACAATGACATCCGCATCTCTATTCGGCAAACTTCAAGAGCACGAGTTGGAACTTGGAAGGCTCGAAAAACATGAAAGTCAAGAGAAAAAATCCAAAGGAATTGCCTTGAAGATTGACACGAAGGATGACAAAGATGACGAGATCTCCGAAGATGAGAACTTCATGCTTCTTGTTAAGAAGCTTGGTAAGTTTTTTAACAAAAATAATAATTCTTCTTTTCCTAAAAAGAATAAACATTTCAGGAAGAAGGATGCATCCACATCGAACCAAGAAGTTACATGCTATGAATGTGGAAAGCAAGGTCACATAAAACCGGATTGTCCAAGACTTGCGAAGAAAGTGTTAATGCTATTATTTTATGATTGGCATTATGTTTGGTAAAACTAATATGGCTGGAAAATGTTGAATAAGAAGTTCCATATTAACATGGTATAGACTCTGGAAGAACATGTCAAACATGATGTCCTGACATGGTGACACAGATAAATGTGGAAGTTGTCAAAGAAGATGTTGAATTCAGTTCAGAATGTCCTATCAGATGTTGGGACATTATCAAACAGAGTAGAAGAACTAATTCAGGATGTCCCAACAGATGTTGTCATATGTTACAGTCAGATGTCAAAGAAGATGTTGAAACATCTGCAAATGTCATGACAGAATTACTGTCATATGTTATAGACAGATGTCAAAGAAGATGTTGAAACATCTGCAAATGTCATGATAGAATTACTGTCATATGCTACAAACAGATGTCAAAGAAGATGTTGAAACATCTGCAAATGTCTTGACAGATGTCAAAGAGAATGTTGAAACATCTGCAAATGTCATGACAGATGTCAAAGAGAATGTTGAAACATCTGCAACTGTCATGACAACATTACTGTCATATGTTACATATAGATATCAAACAAGAAGTGTTGAACTTAGTTCAGGATGTCACACCAAATGTTGTGACACTGTCAAACAGAGTAACAGTTAATGAACTTAAGTCAAGATATCAGGATGTCACACCAGATGTTAGGACATTGTATCAGTTGATGGAATAAGTTCAGTTTACAGGATGTCCCAACAGATGTTGTGACATTGTATCAGTAAATGAAGTAAGTTCAGTTTTTCAGGATGTCCCAACAGATGTTGAGACATCTCAGACCTGTTACCAGAATTAATTAATAACTAACTGATCTGAGATATTTAAGGAGAGTTATCTGAAATTAATTATGGATGGATAAAAACAGAACAAGGCGCATCTGTAGGGAGTTTTGTTATGAAGATTCAGATTAATCAGAAGAACAAAATCACCTAGAATCTAGGAAGTAACAAACCCTAATTCAAGGTGATGACATTGGATTTATCAGATCTGAATTATGCAGAATATTCTGGAGATATTATGCAATCATATGTGGTGTTGATTTAGAAGATCTTAAAGACTCAATTTAAATTGAAGACAAATATTGAAAAATATAGGTTTCTATATTTAGAGATATTTTAGGAGTTGAAGATCTTTTGGAATATTTGTAGCAGATTTTTTTATGCATATTTGTAGCAGCTATTGTTGTGATTGTTTAGGCCCAAATCCAGTTGGGAATAGGTTATAAAAGAAACCTTGTAACCTAGTTTAGGATCAACCCAATCAACCGGAAATGTAAACATTATTAGGGTTGTGTTCTTGTGGCAGCCTTGCATAACAAGGAACTCTATTGTGGCTGTTTCACTTGTGATTCTCGAAGCTTGTAAGCAAGAGAAGTTTTGTGACTTGATTGAAACTGTGAAGTAAGATCAAGCTGTATTGTTTGAAGAATGTCTTCAATTTTATTAAACTTGTAAACTTGATCACTGGGTGATTGAGGGGGAGTGAGTAGGGTACTCTTATCTAAGTGAGTCTTAGGTAGAAATTGCATTGGGTAAGTATTAAGTGATAGATTAAACAGGGTGGTTTAAGTCTAGAATTAATATTACTAATAGTGGATTTCCTCCTGGCTTGGTAGCCTCCAGATGTAAGTGTGGTTATACACTGAACTGGGTTAACAAACTTCTGCTGTGTTCTTTTTATCTTTTATGTTTTATGCAGTACCTGAACTGAATGTCCTATCAGATGTCCCAACATCCTGAAGCATGTTTGACTCTGATATAACAGAATTATTTAAGTACTGATATGTATACCTTACCATGTTTATAAGTAACAGATAAGATGTCTCAACATCATATTAGACATCTGAGTCTGTCATACCAGAATTTCAATTGGTATCAGAGCCTGGCATCCTGGTCTGTTTCTGGATGAGATCTAAGGGGGATACTTTCTGGATCATGGTAAAGGAAGAAGGAGGATATAATGAAAAGCTGTTTGAACTTGAGAGGTTCATATTGGTGTTTGAATGGTCCCTAGAAGTGGAGGATGGACTATTCATCATATGGTGTATATTGGACCAGTCTGGTGTTATCAGGGCTGGAAATTTGCTGGTGAATTGCTGTGTAGCTATGATGTCAAACAGAATGTCCTGACATCTTGGTTCAGAGAATTCTATATTTGAAGGAGGCTTGTATTTTGTTTTCTGTGAGAACTGGAGAACACTTAGTTCAGAATGTTGTGGTTCTTGATGAAAGAAGAGGTTGGAGCCAAAACAAAAGAGTATAATTATCAAATCTTTCATGCGGGAGTGAAAATCTTGATAAGTTATCTCTTAAGCTTATTTATGGTGACCTAATGAGGATATCCTTCCTGGTTATGGTATCCTATGTTGTTTAGGTATAGCTGGAGAAAATCTCTCCTGTGAAGATACATGTTTATGATTGTCTAAATCATGAACTGAAGGAAGTTTCATCAAGAAAGAAGCTGAATTGATATGTCAATCCTAATGGCTTGACACCACACTACACATCAACAGTTTATGAACCAAGCTTAGTTTTGTGTTCCAGAAGAAGGAAACTGGTGTGATGATGGATGCTTTGGGTGCTAGACAAATGTGTGATGATCACATATGTTTGGAACCTACTCCTAACCTGGAAGAGGAGGCATCTATGCTACATGTTGAAGACTTAGATAATGACTCTGACACAAAGATCATTGCTTCTGTGGATCCTAGCATAGCCAAAAGGCTTAGGGCTAGAAAGGAAAAGAAGACTGCAGGACATTCAACTCCTGAAAAGAAGCAGCCTACTCCAAAGAAAGACAAGGTCAAAGTGATACTTGGTCCTACTAAACAATGGAGCAAGGTGAATACCCAAAAGAGGAAAGCTGTAACTCCACCAGATTCAGATGTTGAAGAGGATGTCCCAACATCCCAACCAAAGAAGAAACCAGCACCCTCAAGGTCCACCTCTGCTGTTCCAGAAGCTCCTCTGGACAATGTTTCATTCCATCTTGTGTCAAGTGTGAGCAGATGGAAATTTGTATACCAAAGAAGGGTAGCACTTGATAGAGAGCTGGGCAGCAATGCACTTGAGTGCACTGAGGTAATTGACCTAATTTCTTCTGCTGGTTTATTCAAAACAGTATCAAACTTTTCACCTTGCTATGAGCTGCTAGTCAAGGAATTCATTGTCAACCTACAAGAGGACTGTGCTGATGGTAAATCAGATGACTTCAGAAAGGTGTATGTAAGAGGGAGATGTGTGGAATTCTCTTCTAGGGTTATCAACCACTATCTAGGAAGAGAATCTGATGGACCTAATGAGCTGGGAAAGATAAATAACCATGTGTGCAAGGTCATCACTGCAAATCAATTCAAAGCTTGGCCAGTCAAGGGGAAATTTTCTGTTAGCTTGCTGACAAGGAAGTATGCAATGCTGCATAGGATTGGCACTTCAAATTGGGTCCCTACCAACCATACCTCCTCAATAGCAACTGAATTGAGCAGGTTCATATATGCTGTGGGCACCCAAGTAAAGCTGGACTTTGGGGCTTATATTTTTTATCAGACATTGAAGCATGTTGGAACATCTGCAACAAAGCTTCCCATTGCTTTTCACTCTTTTCTATGTGGAATCATACTAAGCCAGTATCCAGGTATCCTCACTGAGAAGGATTCAGTATGCAAAAGAAAAAGTCCTCTAGCCTTCCATTACAAACTTTTCTTGAGCCATCATGCTGCTGATGTTGAAGCTTCCACTAGGACATCTGCTGGACCTTCAAAAGCAAAGACTCCCATATCCAAAGCTGCCTTGATTGCAGATCTGAAGAACACTTGCAAAAATCTGGATGCCAGGAAGAAAAAGCTTGAGGAAGTATTTCAAAGGCTGGAGCTGGAAGAGGTTGCTCAGAATACTGATGAATCTAATGATGAATCTGAAGATGAAGAAGATTCTAAATGTATTTACAAATGTGGGTGATAAATTCATGACTTTGGTCATGATTAAAGCTAGCAATGTGACCAACAATTGCTAGAAGCAAGGGAAGAATGTCAGATTGGGAAGTCTGATCAGAATGGTTGTTGAACTGATAGTCTCTTCCACTACTAGTCATGGATAGTGGCAGTATAAACCCTTTGTAGCAAGCAAACTAAGAGCATCTGTTTTGGAATATAAAATCAAGTGTGGATATTTATCAGTTGTGCTCTTTATATGTTCATCAGGGGTGTGAAATTGAGAATTAATGGAGTACATGCTCAGCTGGAGTATTGTTTATCCATGACATGAGGAGATCTTGCTAATCTTATCTGGAGCTAACCTTAAAATCCTTCAAAAGTAAAAGATCAGATTGTGTAGAACTATCTGATAAGGTATTATACAAGGATTTAAGATCAATTGTTGTTTGTGGAATTCACAAATATTTGATTGATTATCCTTGTGATTCAAGATTGGTGATGTTCAAAAAGATGTTGGAACATCTTATCATCAGAGTTTGTGCAGAATCATGGGAGAGGTATTTCATAAGCTGTAACATTGGCTTCAGTCCTGTGTGACAGGAGTTATGTAATTCTGGAAAGTTTCTTGGCAAGAACTTGTCTGGATATTGTTGATGCTAAAGATGGAGATGAAAGACCATGAACATATCATAATCTTGGTAACTACTTGGATTGGTTTATTTCTGATCTAGGTGTAGTCTAGAATGCTCATCATGGAGTTAAGATAGGTGGAGATATCATAAATTTGTTTAGACTGCCTTACTCAAGGAAAGGTAGCATCCTTGGTATAGTTTTGAGGTGTAGTTCTTAACTATTCCTTCTGAATAATCAGACAGTGGCAGGTTTGAAGACTTTGGAGAAACATTGGAAGTTTCTCATCAATATGTGTTATTGGTAAGAACTTCTGCAAAACCAATAGAATGGAGGTTGTTTACTCAAACTTGATGGATAAATCAAGTCTATGAGAGCATGGAACTCTTGTTCTATAAAGGAAGGAGGTTCTTTCAAGTGGCAGAAGAAGGAACTGAATTTAACAGATGGATGTTGGCTAATAATGTTTAAACATCTAGTTCAACATCAGAGTCCAATTGGTGAAGATCAACTTTTTTGATCAGGATATCTTTGGAAGATTTATTATAAACGTGAAGAAGACAAAAGTGGCAATTGGCTTTTTCATATGAGGATTCATAAAAAAGGTTATCAAAATGTGGTAATTGGTTGATCTTTAAAGTGGATTCGAAGAATCAAGATAATCAGAGTGTGGCAGCTGGTTGTTCTTGAGGATTGTCTTGGAACAAATTGCTCTTGGGCAGAGGAGTGATGAGTTGAAGACTCAAGAGGATTTATTCTTCTTGAAGGTGGATGAGAGTTTATGACTCTTTCTGGATTTCTGATTCTAACTGGTGGCACAGTGTAGTTGAAGATTTTCAGTTCTTGGATTACTATGCTATAGTAAGTCCAGTTGGTGGAGCACATCTAGGATCATGGTGATAAGGTCTTGGTGTATGAAAAAAAAAAAGCCAAGAACTCCAAAAAGATCAAGTTTTCAGCAAGACCAAAGGCATACCTTCACCATTGTACAACACTCCAAAAGCTTCTGAATATGTGGATGATTCCATAAAGGAGTTGGTAACCAAGATCCTATCTGAGCAAAGAGTGGTAAGTGGCATATCTATCCCTCTGAACACTATGCCAGCCCCCCAAAAAGATCAACAAACTCAGGCTGCAAAGGACACTCCTGCTCAACAGGATGTCCCAATAGATGTTGAAACATCTGAGGACCAGAAAAAGGCCTTAAATAATTGTGATGAAAAAGCATCTGAAGATCAGCACAAGGCCTCAACTGAATAACACACACCAGAAGTATATCAGGTATTGATTGCTTGGAAGTTTGTTTGTGAACATTCATTCTAATTTCATAATTAGTTTGGATGTGTTTTATCTGGATTGTATGGCCTTTGGTGTGTAAAGGCTTAGTGTCAAGAACCTGTGTGCTAGAAGATGTTCATCTTGTGTAGTCTGTGGTAACTACAAACCCAGAAAGGAATCAGGTATGCTTTGGTACAAGAAGTGAATGTGTTTGATTGGGAATTGAACAGAGAGTGAGCTCTTGAAGACATGAAGATGCGTCTTATGTTTTCCTTTCATCAATGTACAGAGAAGCATGGAGTATCCTAGACAGGGGGAGTGTGTTACAAGTATGTGCACTTGATTTTGTGGTGTTAAGGGGGAGTAATACCTTAACCAGATAAGGAGAATCCTAAGAGTCTAGAAGGCTATATTATATAAAGCTGCTCTCTGCAGTTTATGTTTGATTCTTGAGGAATTGTGAAGCTTGTGTGTGTTTCAAGCTTATGGAGATTATATACCTTTGTCTTTTTATGGCTAAAAAGGGGGAGAAGTAATAGTGTGAGGTCTGATATGAAGGAACTTCTACATAAGGTACTACTACACCTGTATGTAAATTAGTTTTAGCCAAAATAAGCCAAAGGGGGAGATTGTTAATGCTATTATTTTATGATTGGCATTATGTTTGGTAAAACTAATATGGCTGGAAAATGTTGAATAAGAAGTTCCATATTAACATGGTATAGACTCTGGAAGAACATGTCAAACATGATGTCCTGACATGGTGACACAGATAAATGTGGAAGTTGTCAAAGAAGATGTTGAATTCAGTTCAGAATGTCCTATCAGATGTTGGGACATTATCAAACAGAGTAGAAGAACTAATTCAGGATGTCCCAACAGATGTTGTCATATGTTACAGTCAGATGTCAAAGAAGATGTTGAAACATCTGCAAATGTCATGACAGAATTACTGTCATATGTTATAGACAGATGTCAAAGAAGATGTTGAAACATCTGCAAATGTCATGATAGAATTACTGTCATATGCTACAAACAGATGTCAAAGAAGATGTTGAAACATCTGCAAATGTCTTGACAGATGTCAAAGAGAATGTTGAAACATCTGCAAATGTCATGACAGATGTCAAAGAGAATGTTGAAACATCTGCAACTGTCATGACAACATTACTGTCATATGTTACATATAGATATCAAACAAGAAGTGTTGAACTTAGTTCAGGATGTCACACCAAATGTTGTGACACTGTCAAACAGAGTAACAGTTAATGAACTTAAGTCAAGATATCAGGATGTCACACCAGATGTTAGGACATTGTATCAGTTGATGGAATAAGTTCAGTTTACAGGATGTCCCAACAGATGTTGTGACATTGTATCAGTAAATGAAGTAAGTTCAGTTTTTCAGGATGTCCCAACAGATGTTGAGACATCTCAGACCTGTTACCAGAATTAATTAATAACTAACTGATCTGAGATATTTAAGGAGAGTTATCTGAAATTAATTATGGATGGATAAAAACAGAACAAGGCGCATCTGTAGGGAGTTTTGTTATGAAGATTCAGATTAATCAGAAGAACAAAATCACCTAGAATCTAGGAAGTAACAAACCCTAATTCAAGGTGATGACATTGGATTTATCAGATCTGAATTATGCAGAATATTCTGGAGATATTATGCAATCATATGTGGTGCTGATTTAGAAGATCTTAAAGACTCAATTTAAATTGAAGACAAATATTGAAAAATATAGGTTTCTATATTTAGAGATATTTTAGGAGTTGAAGATCTTTTGGAATATTTGTAGCAGATTTTTTTATGCATATTTGTAGCAGCTATTGTTGTGATTGTTTAGGCCCAAATCCAGTTGGGAATAGGTTATAAAAGAAACCTTGTAACCTAGTTTAGGATCAACCCAATCAACCGGAAATGTAAACATTATTAGGGTTGTGTTCTTGTGGCAGCCTTGCATAACAAGGAACTCTATTGTGGCTGTTACACTTGTGATTCTCGAAGCTTGTAAGCAAGAGAAGTTTTGTGACTTGATTGAAACTGTGAAGTAAGATCAAGCTGTATTGTTTGAAGAATGTCTTCAATTTTATTAAACTTGTAAACTTGATCACTGGGTGATTGAGGGGGAGTGAGTAGGGTACTCTTATCTAAGTGAGTCTTAGGTAGAAATTGCATTGGGTAAGTATTAAGTGATAGATTAAACAGGGTGGTTTAAGTCTAGAATTAATATTACTAATAGTGGATTTCCTCCTGGCCATGTAGCCTCCAGATGTAAGTGTGGTTATACACTGAACTGGGTTAACAAACTTCTGCTGTGTTCTTTTTATCTTTTATGTTTTATGCAGTACCTGAACTGAATGTCCTATCAGATGTCCCAACATCCTGAAGCATGTTTGACTCTGATATAACAGAATTATTTAAGTACTGATATGTATACCTTACCATGTTTATAAGTAACAGATAAGATGTCTCAACATCATATTAGACATCTGAGTCTGTCATACCAGAATTTCAGAAAGGAAGATTCAAAGGCAAGAAGGACTTCAAGAATAAAAAGGCTTATGTCGCATGGGATGACAATGAAGTTAGTTCCTCATCGGAATCGAAAAGCGACGAATGTGCAAATATGGCGTTAATGGTGTCACATCACTCCGATGAAAATGATGAAAATGACGAGGTTAGTAGTAATTTTTCAATTTATGAAAATGATGCACAAGAAGTCATAGATGAACTTCTTAAGGAATGTAAGACATTGTACAAAACTATCTCATCCCAAAAGAAGAAAATATTATCTTTAGAAGAACAAAATGCATCTTTTGAAAAATGCATTGAAAATGAAAAACAAAAGATAATGGATGAAGAACAAAGTCTTACATGTAAAAATTGTGAGTCATTGTCCTTTCAAATTGTTCAACTCAAAAGAGTTTTAGAAAGATATGAAAAAGGTCAAATTGGCTTGGAGGAAATTCTTAGGCACCAAAGATATCCAAATGATAAAAGTGGCCTAGGATATTCTAAGTTTTCCAAACCAAGCACAAGTGAAACCATTTTCGTAAAATCTAGTGAACAAATTGTTAAGGAAAAGACTAACAATGCTAAACCTATGCATCAAAGTCATAAAAAGAAAAGGAGTCTTAAGAAACAAAATTATGTTCCTAAATTCAAAAGACAATTTCAACCTATGTGTTTTTATTGTGGAATAAAAGGCCACACACCTAATGCTTGCTATGTGCGCAACATTGGTGTTGCTAAAGGGCATTATGTGTGGGTTGAAAAGGGTACTAACTATCAAGGACCCAAAGCAATTTGGGTACCTAACAAAACCTGATTTTGTTTTGTAGGTATGCTTGAAAACAACTTCTACGCAATGGTATCTCGATAGCGGCTGTTCAAAGCATATGACGGGTGACATCAACAAATTTTCAAGTCTAACACTTAAGGCCAAAGGATACGTTACTTACGGTGATGATAATAAAGGAAGAATTATTGGAGTTGGAACCATTGGTGAATCTCCTCATACAATCATCGAAGACGTCCTTTATGTGGAAGGCCTTAAACACAACCTTCTTAGCATAAGTCAATTGTGTGACAAAGGGTTCCGAATCAACTTCACGAAGGAGGAATGTTTGATAGAACACGAAGTCACTCATGAACTCTTGCTAAAAGGTAAACGATTTAATAACATTTTTATGATCTCTTTTGATGACTCTCTCTTGAAGGTGAAGTGATTAATGGCAAACAACAACGATGCATGGCTTTGGCATAAAAGAATTGCTCACATTCACATGGAGCATTTGAATAAATTATTAACGCATGATCTAGTTGTTGGTCTTCCAAAGATGAAGTTTATCAAGGATAAGCTTTGTGACGCATGTCAAAAGGGGAAGTAAACCAAAACATCCTTCAAGACCAAGAAAGTGATATCTACTACAAGACCACTCCAATTGTTACATATGGATCTTTTCGGTGCATCAAGAACAAAAAGCTTCGGAGGTAACGTTTTTGCACTAGTTATTGTTGATGATTTCTCTAGATACACTTGGACCTTGTTTTTAGTGCAGAAAAGCGATGCCTTTAAAGAATTCAAGAAGTATGCCAAGCAAATTCAAAATGAGAAGTCACTCTCAATTGTTTCCATAAGAAGCGGCCATGGTGGCGAGTTTCAAAACTCATCATTTGAAGATTTTTGTGAAGAGCATGGAATCTCTCACAACTTCTCCGCACCAAGGACTCCTCAACAAAACGGTGTCGTAGAAAGGAAGAATAGGGCACTAGTAGAACTTGCAAGGACAATTCTTAGCGACTCGAATCTTCCTAAATATTTTTGGGCGGATGCGGTTAGCACGGCTTGTTTTGTAAGTAACCGTGTCAATATTCGACATATTCTCAAAAAGACCCCATATGAGTTGTTCAAGGGAAGGAAACCTAACATATCCTTCTTCCACATATTCGGATGCAAATGCTTCGTTCTCAACAACGGTAAGGACAACCTTGGTAAGTTTGATGAGAAATCCGATGAAGGTATTTTTCTTGGATATTCTCTATCAAGCAAAGCTTTTAGAATTTTCAATAAACGTACTCTTACCATTGAAGAGTCCATACATGTTTCGTTTGATGAGACTAACCCCTCGAAAGAGGATAATATTATTGTGGATGATGATGATGATGTAGATCTATCACAACAACAAAGGGAGATATCAAAGGAACAAGCAATATCACAAGAAGATAAGTCACCAACCATTGAAGAACATCAAGATCTTCCAAAAGAATGGAGAACTCATAGAGATCACCCAATAGATAAAGTGATTGGTGATATTAGCCAAGGCGTTGCAACTAGACTCAATCTCAAGGATGCTTGCCTCAACATGGCGTTCATGTCTCAAATTGAACCAGCAAAAATCGATGAAGCCTTAGGCGACGATCAATGGATAATAGCTATGCAAGAAGAACTCAATCAATTCGAAAGGAACCAAGTTTGGACTCTTGTACCAAGACCGGACAACAAGCATATCATAGGCACAAGATGGGTGTTCAAGAACAAACTTGACGAGAATGGAATCATAGTTCATAACAAAGCAAGATTGGTCGCACAAGGATACAACCAAGAAGAAGGAATCGACTTTGATGAAACATTTGCTCTGGTAGCAAGGTTAGAAGCAATTAGATTATTACTTGCTTACGCTTGCTCTATGAATTTTCAATTGTACCGGATGGATGTCAAAAGCGCTTTCCTAAACGGTTACATCAATGAAGAAGTCTACGTCAAACAACCTCCCGGTTTTGAAGACTTCAAGAACCCATCTCATGTCTACAAGTTGAAGAAGGCTCTTTATGGCTTAAAGCAAGCACCAAGGGCTTGGTATGATCGCCTTAGAAATTTCTTATGTGAGAAAGGTTTTACTAAAGGAAAGGTTGACAAGACCTTGTTCATCAAGAATCTTAAGGGTAACACCTTACTTGTTCAAGTCTATGTCGACGACATCATATTCGGTTCAACAAACAAAGATCTTTGCGAAGAATTCTCTCTTATGATGCAAGGCGAATTCGAGATGTCCATGATGGGAAAGATGAACTACTTCCTTGGTTTACAAATCAAGCAAACAAAGGATGGCATCTTCATCAATCTATCCAAGTATTGCAAGGAATTATTGAAAAGATTTGATATGGACAATTGCAAAGAGATGTCTACTCCAATGGGATCCGGAATGTATGTTGATCAAGATCTTTCCGGCACTTCAATAGATATTACAAAGTATCGAGGTATGATCGGTTCACTCTTATATTTGACGACGAGTCATCCTGACATTATGTTTAGTGTTTGTATGTGTGCCCGCTTTCAAGCTAATCCAAAGGAATCGCATCTCACTGCCGTGAAGAGGATCATGAAGTATCTCAAAGGATCAACGCACGTCGGACTATGGTATCCTAAAGGTAGTACTTGTTCTTTAATTGGTTATTCTGACGCTGATTATGCAAGATGTAAGACCGATAGAAAGAGTACAAGTGGTGCTTGTCACATTCTCGGGAATGCACTAGTGTCGTGGGCATGCAAGAAGCAAGCATGCATTGCACTTAGCACGGCCGAAGCGGAGTACATTGCAGCAGGAAGTTGTTGTGCTCAAATCTTGTGGCTCAAACAACAACTTCTCGATTTCGGTATAGATCTCGGTTGTATCCCTCTCCGGTGTGACAACACAAGTGCCATCAATATCACGAAGAACCTAGTCATGCATTCAAGAACAAAACACATTGATATCCGGCACCACTTCCTTCGAGATCATGTTCTAAATGGAGATGTCGATGTTACATTCGTGGATACACACAATCAACTAGCCGACATATTCACAAAACCATTGGCTAAGGAACAATTCTTCAAGATTCGACGAGAACTTGGGATTCTCAATGAAGGTGATATCTAATCTTAACCAAAAAAATTGGTTGTTATATGTTTTTATTGCATTTTGTGTGTTTATATGTGTTTTTGCTTACTTTAAAGTCATAAAATGCTAGCACTCACATTTCACCGTTTTCGATTTTTCTCACTTTCGTATACCCGAAATTAATCGGTTTCAAAATATTTTTTGATCGAAAGTTGCGGAATGACAAGTGCTAACACTTTATGAAAAAAAAATTGAAAAATACCTCCCATTTTTCCCCACCAAAGCTGCTGGATTTTTAAAATTTTTTGAAATTTTTGGTCCGTTAACCGGTTAACGGATCGGTTAACCGGTTAACAGCTTCAAAACAGCAGTCCCTGCCTGCGTGACAGGTTCTGTCATTTTTTTTAAAACTTATAAATTTTTTTATTATTTTTTTATGTTGTGTTGTATGTGTTATGTCTATTTGATGCATGGTTTCTCAAGACACCTCATAAATCTATTCCTCTTCCTTTGACCTACCATTAAACTCCACTTACTCTCTTTCTCCAAACTCTTCATCTCCTCCATTAAAACCCACTACATTGTAACTCTCACAAAAACTCCATCTCATTCACTTCACTCTACACCAAACCCTAATCCGAAAATACTCTCACTCACCCTCAACCTAAGCTTCATCTTCATGGCTTCAAGAAAGGGAAAAGCTCCAGTGTCAGCATCAAGGTCTAGCAGTGAAGAAGACATGCCTATGGAATCTACCAAGAAGAGAAGATTGGATTTTCGTGTTCAGGTTCGACATCTTCTCAAGGGTAAGTATGTGAACCTGAAATCTTTTGAATCTTTTAAGTTTCCGGCACCACTAGAATATCAAGGAATGTTAGATTTTATTGCCGATAATGGAAAAGTGTATCCGGATTTGGTGAAGTCTTTCATGAACAACATGGTTCTCAATTGTGATGAAAATGATAAGCACCACCTTTTTGCTTCTATTAGAGATTGTGAGATTGAGGTTGACCTAGGTACTCTTGCTACCTCTTTGTCTTTACCGTACTCGGGAGTGTTTCTCCGAAAGGGTGTCAACCATGATGAAGGCAAATGGGCCAACTATGATAAGATGGAATACTACTATAACATTTGTAGGTTTCGAAAGGCAGCCGTGATTTCCGGCCAGCGTACCTCTCGGGTACTTTGTTATGCGAAGAATCTCTCCGTTGATGATCAGATGCTTCATTATGTCATTTGCCATGTCTTGCTGCCCAAGGACTCCAATCAATCCCAAATCAATGATTTGGAGATGCAAGTGCTCTTTGCCATCAAGAACAAGATTAAGATCAATTGGATTCCTACCATGCTATATCATTTAAAGCAACAACTTTCGTTGAAGACTCGTTTACCGTATGGCCGCCTTCTTTCAAGGATTTTGGAACTTACCGATATGGAAATCGGTCGAGAACCATTTATTGCTATGACTACTACAGGAAATGAAATCAACGGAGTCACTATTATCAAAAACACCGGCATTGTCCAAGCCAATGATGGAACTTATAAGTATGATGACGGATCCTCCACCTCCATTCCACCTATTCCGGAAACCGGCATTACCAATGACTTTCTCTACTCAACCATGATGTCACACCACCATGAAGCTATGCGTGCCATCAAAAGCCTTTGGAACCTTGTCCTAAGCTCCCGAACCACCACCGAGCATGTTGATGAGGATGTGGATGGTACCGAAGAAGAGGAAGAAGATGATGAGGATGTGTCGGATGAGGAATGAGGACCATGTCTCCATGTTGTTTTTATTATGTTGTTTTATGTTTTAATCATGTTATGTTTTGTACTCTCAAACTAAAGTCCTAAGTTTTTAGGCATTTTTGGTTTACTTGCACTATGTTTGCATTTTATATGTGTGATTGCTTGTATGATGCTATCTTTCATATGCTTGCTTGCTTGTTGGTCCCTTCCTTTTTGCTAATGCCAAAGGGGGAGAAGACCTTTGTTTTTCTAATGACTCTCTATGCAGAATTTTTTTCTCGCTACTGCTGCTATCAGTTAGGGGGAGTTGCTGCCCATAGGGGGAGAATTCGATTAGAGAAACATTGATCAAAGCTCTCGCAGAATTTTCGGTTGTCATCATCAAAAAGGGGGAGAATGTAGAAGCATGCCTTCAATCTCGGAGATTTTGATGAAGACAACACGGCGCATATATTTCAGACCTGCAAAAAGTCAAGAGCTCCAACTGATCAAGCTTCAAGCAACCGGCTTCACTATCAAGCTCTGTTTGCACCATCATTCAACTTCATGCTTGGATGCTTTTGGTTAGGTATATCAATCCCTTTTTAAATTAATGTACAAGTGTTCATGCATTCGATCATATACTAGCATATGGCATAAAATAATTTAACATATTTTTCAAACCGTTTAACACTCTTAAAAAAACTTTATGTTTCTGGTTTTAACAGTGTTAACCGGTTAACCATTTGGTTAACCGGTTAACGGGTTCAATTTTTCAAAAGACCTGTTAACGTTCATAGGCGTTAACCGGTTAACCATTTGGTTAACCGGTTAACACTGTAATATTTTTGAAAAATATTTTTCCTTTAAAATTCAAATTGCACCTTTTAATTATATCTCTTCAAAAAACTTTTTGATTCATAATTTTCACACCTTTTCAAAAGGGTATCTTGTATAATATAAAATCTGAATTTTTCAAATTCAAAAAAACACCTCCTACAATTTTTTATAAAAAATCACTTGAATCAAATTGATCAAATTTTCAAATATTTTCATACTTTTCAAAAGTGTTCATAAGATATTCATCTTTCATACTTCATGTTTGAACACTTGTATTGATATTTGAAAAGTGAATTGTGTACATAGGAGAAGATCATTATTGATATTAAAATCTTTGTATTACTCACTCAAAATTAAAAATATAGAAAGATATTTCTATTGTGTGACTTGTGTTCCAAGGTTTGTTTGGACACAAGGGTAAGTGTGGCAAGAGGATTGTTCTTGCACACTTGTATGATAGTTTGTTAGAAAGTAGGCCTCGCCATTGAAGGTGTGATAGGTTGTACTATTTCTAAAAACTAGTGGAAATCTCTTTCAAGTTGAAAGGGGACTGGATGTACCTTCGGACTGTGAAGGGAACCAGGATAACTTTCTGTGTCGTTGTTATTTTCTGCCTTACTGCTTTCCTTCCATATAAACTTAAAAGAAAAATTCTATCCATCAAAGAAAAAGAATCGAGAAAAATTATATATACCTAATTCACCCCCCTCTTAGGCGCATTCTGATCTTTCAAAGAAGACGAACCCCAGAAGAAAGGTAAGTCTGTAGCTCTTAAATCTAACAAATCTATTTCTAAAGCTTTACAGGCAGAAGAAGAAGAAAGTTCTGAATGCTCATCAGAAGAAGATGAATTATCTCTTCTATACAGAAGAGTCCAACAACTCTGGAAGCATCGTCAGAAGAAGTTCAGAAATACCAGAAGAACAAGAATCACTCTGAATCAACATCTGGTCACAAGAAACCCAAAAGCAAAGAAATTGTGTGCTATGAATGCAAAGAACCAGGACACTACAAAAGTGAATGTCCAAAACTCTAGAAAGAGAAACCTAGAAACAAATTCAATAGAGAAAAGAAAAAGAGTCTCATGGCAACATGGGATGATTCTGAATCATCTAAGGCAGAGTCAGACTCAGAAGATGAACATGCTAACATTGCACTAATGGCAAACATACCAGAAGATGATCACTCATCAGAATCAGAATCAGACTCAGATACAGAAGAGGTATTCTCTAAACTTTCTAGATCTCAATTAGAAGCTAGCCTCTCAGAAATTCTTAAAAAATATCAGAAGCTTCAATTCAAATACAAAGACATGAAACAAAGTCTAGTATCTGAATTAGAAGAAGTTAGAAAACTAAAAACAGAAAACTCTGAGCTGAAAGAAAATATTTTTGAATGCAAAAACTCTTTTGAAAAACTTAAAACTCAGAAGGAATCTGAATTAGAAGATCTATTCAATTCTGATAGTATCATAAAACAATATGACTATGGTTTTAAAAAATTTCTAGCTAAAAGCATAAATAGAAGCAAAATTGCATCTATGATCTATGGAGTTAGCAAAAATGATAGAAGAGGCATAGGCTATGTGAAAGCAAAAGAAACTCTGAAGTTTAAAAAGATTGATGACATTGTCATAAAAACTAATACTCCTCTAAGTTCTCATTTTATCTAAGGACATAACCATGACTTAATATATACTAGTGAGTCATCTTGTTCCACAAGTTCTGATTTGAAACCTAAAATAAATCAGATGTTTGTGAAAACTAACAAACATGGACCCAGAAAAATATGGGTACCCAAAGATAAAATTGTGTATGTTGCAGATGTCTTTAACAGCAAAACTGAAACACCAATCATGGTACCTGGACTCTGATGCTCACGACACATGACGGGAAGAAAGCATATGTTCCAAAGTCTTGAACTAAAAGATGGAGGCCACGTAAGTTTTGGAGGCAATCAAAAAGGAAAAATTATTGGCTCTGGAACTATTGGTAATGGAAACCTTACTTCTATCTCTAATGTTCTATTAGTAGAAGGATTAATGCATAATCTATTATCCATAAGTCAATTAAGTGATAATGGGTATGACATAATCTTTAATCAAAAGTTATGTAAAGCTGTTAGTCAGAAAGATGGAACACTCATCTTTAGTGGAAAGAGAAAGAACAACATATATAAAATAAAACTTTCAGAATTAAAAAATCAGAATGTAAAATGTGTAATGTCTGTGGAAACTGAGCAATGGGTCTGGCACAGAAGATTGGGACATGTTAATATGAGAAGATTATCTCAACTTAACAAACTCAATCTGGTCAGAGGACTTCCAAACTTGAAGTTCAACTCAGAAGTTCTGTGTGAAGCATGTCAGAAAGGAAAATTTTCAAAACCTGTCTTTAAAGCTAAAAATGTTGTATCTTCCTCTAGACCACTAGAACTTCTACACATTGACTTGTTTGGACCAGTGAAAACTGCTTCTGTCAGTGGAAAGAAGTATGGATTGATGATCGTAGATGACTTCAGCAGATGGACATGGGTAAAGTTTCTTAGACACAAGGATGAGTCAATTGTTGTATTTTCTAACTTCTGCAAACAAGTTCAAAATGAAAAAGAATTTAAAATTATTAAAGTCAGAAGTGATCATGGTGGAGAATTTGAAAACAAAAAATTAGAATCATTTTTGAATGAAAATGGAATCTCTCATGATTTTTCTTGTCCTAGAACTCCACAACAAAATGGGGTTGTAGAACGTAAGAATAGAACATTGCAAGAGATGGCCAGAACCATGATCAATGAGACTAACATGGCTAAACATTTTTGGGCAGAAGTAGTAAATACAACATGCTATATTCAGAATAGAATCTCTATAAGACCTATTCTTGAAAAGACTCCTTATGAATTGTGGAAGAACAGAAAGCCCAACATTTCATATTTTCATCCTTTTGGATGCAAATGTTTTATTCTGAATACTAATGATCCTCTGAATAAATTTGACTCTAAGGCACAAAAGTGTTATATGTTAGGATACTCTGAACGTTCAAAGGGATACAGAGTATACAACACAGAAACACGTATTGTGATAGAATCTATTTATGTCAGATTTGATGATAAGCTTGGTTCTGAAAAACCAAAGCTGAATGAATCTCTTGCAGATATAGAAGTTGAAATCTCCACAAATAGAACATATGAAGATCAATCACCTCCAGAACAAAACAAGACAATTACTCCAACAAATTCTGAAGAACCCACTCAGAAGAAACTATCCAGAAGCAAGGTGAATCATCCAGAAGATAAAATCTTGGGAAAGAAGGATGAACCAATCAGAACAAGATCATCATTCAGAAACTCTGAAGAATCTCTAATGGGACTTGTTTCTCTGATTGAACCAACTTCTGTAAAAGAAGCTCTTTCAGAAAATGATTGGATTCTGGCTATGCAAGAAGAACTTAACCAATTCACCAGAAATGATGTTTGGGATCTAGTTCCTAGGCCCAGAGGATTCAACATCATTGGCACCAAGTGGGTATTCAGAAACAAGCTAAATGAGCAAGGAGAAGTTGTCAGAAACAAAGCAAGACTGGTTGCACAAAGTTATAGTCAACAAGAAGGAATTGACTACACATAAACCTATGCCCCAGTCGCTAGGTTAGAATCAATCAGACTTCTAATTTCATTTGCTGTAAACCATGATATCATTCTTTTTCAAATTGATGTCAAGAGTGCATTTTTAAATGGTTATATTGATGAAGAAGTGTATGTACACCAACCCCCTGGCTTTGAAAATATAAAATTTCCAGAACATGTTTTCAAACTCAAAAAATCTTTATATGGTCTGAAGCAAGCTCCCAGAGCTTGGTATGAAAGACTAAGCACTTTTCTTCTGGAAAATAATTTCATCAGAGGGAAAGTGGATACAACACTTTTCAGTAAAAACATTAAAAATGACATTCTGATATGCCAGATTTATGTAGATGATATAATATTTGGCTCTACTAAAAGTGCCTTGGGAAAGGAATTTGCTAAGTCTATGCAGGCAGAATTTGAAATGAGCATGATGGGAGAATTAAAGTTCTTTCTGGGAATTCAAATAAATCAAACATCAGAAGGAACATATATCCATCAAAGAAAATATGTCAAAGAACTTCTGAAGAAATTTTATTTATCAGAAAGTATCATATCTAAAACTCCTATGCACCCTACATGTATTTTGGAGAAAGAAGAGGTAAGTAAGAAAGTAGATCAGAAACTCTACAGAGGTATGATTGGCTCTCTCCTCTATCTAACTGCTTCTAGGCCAGATATTCTATACAGTGTATGTTTATGTGCTAGATTCCAATCAGATCCTAGAGAAACTCACTTAACAACAATTAAGAGAATCTTTAGGTATCTGAAAGGTACTACTAATCTTGGTCTATACTACAGAAGATCCAAAGATTACAAACTTGTAGGATATTGTGATTCTGATTTTGCTGGAGATAGAACAGAAAGAAAAAGTACTTCTGGAAGTTGTCAATTTCTGGGAGATAATCTAATTTCTTGGTCCAGCAAAAGGCAGTCAACCATAGCATTATCAACTGCAGAAGCTGAATACATTGCAGCAGCTGGATGCAGTACTCAGATGCTCTGGATGAAAAATCAGCTTGAGGATTTCAACATTTATGAGAGTAACATTCCCATCCTCTGTGATAATACCTCTGCTATATGTCTCTCTAAAAATCCAATTTTACATTCTAGAGCTAAACACATAGAAGTTAAACATCATTTCATTAGGGACTATACTCAGAAGGGAATTTTAATGTTAAAATTCATAGATACAAATCACCAATGGGCTGATATTTTTACAAAACCCCTTCCTGAAGATAGATTTAATTTCATTCTAACCAACCTTAGCATGAAATTATGTCCATAATGAAAATGCTTTAATGATATGTCTTTAACTCTTAGAAGTTCTGAATTTAATCCTCTATATTATTCTTTCAGAAGATATTATGTTCTAACTATTTCATTCTGAGAACTTTTGTTCAAAGGAATAACATGCAGATTTTTTACATCAACAAGTGTCAACAAGGCTCTAAGGAATCCTATCAGAATTAGAACAAGTGTCCAAATTCTGAAGAGTGACAGAACATGCATTGGACAACTGTCCACTATAGAAGGACATCTGTTAATCTTCTGGGAAACTGATACGGCTGACTTGACACCATAAAGGCAAAAATCTCTTTGGTAACTGTTCCAGAATCTTTTACGCCTTCCCCTATGTCTGCTGCATTTATTGCATATCATCATTATGTTTTTAAATTTATTTTTTCCCACTAATATCTCATACTATTAAATGATATTTTTTCTATATAAACACTTTTCACTTTCACTTTTTCTTTTTACCCTAATTGGATTTTTACTGAAAATTTTTCACTTTTACCTTGCGTTCTCTCTGAAATTTTTTCTAAAACCCTAAACCCCAAAAACTCATCTTAGTAACAATGGCTTCCTCCCCTCAACAACAACAAGACTCAACATATGTGCTTTATGTTGAACCTGTGAAGACCCTTGTTACTCCAACTGACAAACTGGAAGTTCTGTGTGAGCTTTTTGTGGATTTTAACAACTTGAAAGATAATGGTTTTGACCTACTTTCTGCCGTACAAGCTCAAGGTTGGGAGAAGTATTTTGATCGTCTCATGGGACCGGTTTTTCCAAAATTGGTTAAGGAGTTCTAGGTGTATGCAAGTGCTTCTAACACTCATGTTACGTCATATGTGCTGGGAAAAAGAATCATAATCTATGAAGACCACATTGCTAGGCTCATTGAATCTGATGGCAATGGAATCAAGTGTAGTGAAATGGAAAAACTGTCAGATACCAAACTGATAGCTAAAGAAATCTTCACTTCTGGCCAACCTTCTAACAAGATAAAGGATCTGAAGATTCCTCTTAGAATTTGGGCCAAAATCATTCTTGGAACCATCTGCCACAGGAAAGCTACAAATTCTCCAGATTATATCAACATGGATCAGCAGTTCTTGCTGTACTTCATTGCTAAAAAGAAGAAGGTTAACCTTGCACACTCCTTATTTCAACATCTGAAAAACAGTGTGAAGGAAACAAGAGATGGAGAGAAAACCAAGAGGGATTGGATTCCTCTAGGGTGTTTAATATCTGACATTCTCAGTGAGAATAAGTTGGTGGACTATCTGACTGAAGTAAATCAGATAGAGCTTCTGGAAACAGATGTTGGTAAACCTCTAAATGAGAAGAATCTGAAGAAGATGAAGTTCATAACTTCTATCAAGAAAGATCATGTCCTCTACTCCAGAGAAGTCATAACCACCAGGAAGATTCCTCTGCAGAACTTCCCACTCTTCTCTTCTGACACACCTCCAAAGGTTGTGGTCAGATACTTGGATTCCTGCAAGCAACATGGTGTGGATCCAATGTTCAAGGCAACAAAACTTACTCAACAAACTCCAGATGCTACATCAGCAAGGAGCAAGAAAAGAAAGGCTGGAGAAGGATCGTCTCAGAAGGCTCCTAAAACTACCAGAAGGACAGGTAATACTTCTGCCTCTAACTATGAATTCATTTCTGTAGTAGAAGCAGTTACAGTAGAAATATCTGAAACCCCCTCTGACCCAACACCATCTGATGAAATTCCCTCTGCACCAATTCCTTCTGCACCAACTCCTGCTGAACCAACTCCATCATCTGAACCAACTCCATCCTCTAAACCTATTCCACCTTCTAACCCTATTCCCTCTGTCATACCTGTAACCTCTGCTGTCTCATCCATATTATCCTCACTTTATCCACTAGAAAATGAACCCCTTCAACCACAAACCCTGTCAGACTTTGATATCCCTATTGACACAACCCCCCTATTTGATATAGACCGTTCACCATCAGCTGAAACACACACTGCCCTTCAACATGTTCTGTCTGACATTGATGATTTCCAATCCCCTGAATCTGAACAAATCCCATCTTCTGATACTTTTGAAACACACCACCATAGCATTTTCCAACCATTATATTCTGATGGCTTTGTTTTTAATCTTTCACCAATAAGAGAAAGTTCCCTGTCTTCCTATGAGTCTACCCCTCCTAACTCACCAACTTTCATCACCATCCCTGACACACCACCAGAAGAAGCTGAACCTGAAAATCCCCTTAGAACTTCTGTCAATATTGAAGCTCTACCAAAATTATCCTCTGTCTCAAATAAAACTGTCATCCCTGCACCAAAACCAAAACCCATAAAAACAGACATTTCTGCACTAGTTATTGCTTTTGAAACAGAAATGAAATTCATGATAGAGGATCTGAAGGCTGCTTGCTCAGAGCTACTTGACCCAGCTGCTTCTGACTTTCTGTGGGCAACCTTCAGAAAATGGTTTAATGCTGAGACAAAGAGACTAAATGACATCTTCTATGACATTGCTCACCAGAACTTCTGTGAGTATCTCAAAGCAGTTGTTTCAAACATTGAATAGAATAAACCATTTCTGCTGGACAACAAACCCTGGACAGAGTCAGAACCTCTGGAAGAAAACTCTGGACTTCAAATGGTTTTGGTTCCCTCTGCTGAAGGTCGGGATGTTGATTCTGCTCAATCACCAGCAACTGAAGAAGTTTCTGAAAATCAAGCTGCTCCAGAAGATGAAGAACCTCTGCCAACCAATCTTGTTCTGAAGACCTTGGAAGAGTTGAAGAAGGAAAATGAGATGGTTAAGCAAAGGCTGGATAAGCAAGATGAAACCATTGCTGAATTGAAGATGATGATTGGAAAGCAAGTGGAATCATCCTCTGAGATCAAATCTCTTATGGAGGCCTTAGTTACTAAGATGCATCCCTGATTTTCTGTTTATCTTCTGCTTATTGTTTCTGTTTTATCTTCTGTTTTTCATGACTTTTTAAGTTCTACTGGCTATCTTCTTATTGGCTTTTGATTCTGTTTAATGAAAACTTATTTTGCTTCTACACTCTTGCTTTCCTTCTGTATTTATTCTTTTTGATTATGACAAAAAGGGGGAGAAACGTAGAAGATCCTGATCTATAGCAGTTGTAATACCTCAAAATTTGCCCTCATTCTCTTTACCTTAACTGGCTTAGCGCTTTGCATTTCATCTACACATTCCATTAGGTCATGGCAGTCGCAATCACGCATTTGCATTGAATTCATAAGGCACGGGATCAAGCGTTTTCTTGACTCGATCTTTTCTGTTCTTAGTTGATTTATCTAACTGTTACATTGAGACAAGGATTGAACTCATATAATCATGAGCATATACCTATTCAGAAGTTTCATCAAAAGCATCGGGTCAGGATTTTATTAGTGGGAATTAAGGACTCATTCCCTTTCAGCATCTCAGGCTGCTCTCTACTCATCATCGCCAGGTGCATTCAAGATAACTTAGGGTTTACTTCTCCATTGAAGGTTATGAAATTAAAGCCTAGGGATCATTGGTTCTGAAGACAATATGTTTGTGAATTAAGCGATAAAGCATTGAGCCACAAAATAAGAGACCAAGTTGTGGATTCAAAATGTAATCAAGGCTTTACTATTCTCTTGATTTATGGTTGCTTGCGATATAATCTTGATGGAATTTGAGTTCGAATTTATTGAATTTGCGGACTTGACATGAGTATACTTGGGATTGAAAGTGTGATTGGTACTAAACAAATCAAGATTTGTCGTGTGGGCTATTTGAAATCCAGGGGGCGGGTCTATTAAAACCATGTCCATTTGGGTCAATTTAAATCCATTTATGGTTTTTTATGTTTACTATTTCTACAACCATTTTTTGTCCTAAGAGTCCAATAATTCATGATATCCCTAATTGTCTGGATTTACTCCATTCTCCCATATCTTATTGTCCCATAAAAAAAACGAAGAACTAAATGACTGTTTTTAGTTTGGGCCAAATTAACATTTGGGGTCCATGGGTTCTTTTAATCCATTAACAAAATTAAGCAAAAAAATTAAAAAAAGGAAAAGTGCCAATGAGAAGGATCTTTTTTTTTTTTCTGTTAGGCAGGCTTGTGAAACATAGGGAAAAATAGGAGAAATGCAGGTGAAAATTTATGACAAAAGATACTCATTACAGTGTTTAAAAAATCAGTTGCAATCTCAACAAATGGAACAAAAAGTTAACAGAAACAAATTGAGAGGGAGATTTATGACTGATACACCAGAAAATAGTTACATATAAAAGGAGGAAAAATCAGATATATAGAAGAGGATAACTGGTATATAAAAAAAAAGGAAAAATATTAATGTATTCTTCAGTTTTCAGCGTCTGGCTTTTTCTTCAACTGGGTTCACCTTCAAAAGGCTCTCAACAATTCCTCACCAATATACATCTTCATCCCTCTCTCAATTTGCTTCAATCTCATTCATCTTTTCACCATTAAACACTGCACTCTTAATCAAAATATCGATCTTCATTCATCACTTCATCATCACAACAATCTTGAACCTCTAAGATTCTGCTTTCACACCAATGCCATCATTATCGTGTTTTCGTTATCATCATCATCACCAATTCTTTCATCACCTTCATCACCATTAACCTACAACAATCAGAAGTTTCAAAAACACATAACAACAATATTCACAGACTCAGAACTCTCTTCGATCTTGAACCTCAATTTTCACAGTTCTTTAATCTCCATACTTCATGGCCATCATCATTGGTTCTACCTGCAAGAACAAGATCAAGATCAGCCACCTCAATCTCAACCAACCTTCAACAAACCTGCAACAGAAAACTATTCATCTTCATCTCGATAATCTTCATCGATCACCCTGCATCAAGGATCATATACAAACTAAATCAACATCAACAACTAAAGGCCAATTCAAGAATACTGCAGATTCTCCAAACTTTCATCAGCGATTAACGACAATAACTCGCAAGGAGAGAGTCATGATCAAACGAAGCATACCTGAGGAGTTTCGAATCGAAGCTTCGCTCGAATCATGGTTGGTGAATCGAGAGGGATGAGAAGCTGCGGCGGAATATCAGATCGGCGCCGATGTTGAGGAACATTGAAGAAGAAAGAGAAGAACGACGCAGTTGTGAGGAGGAGAGGGTTTCGTTGTCGCGAAGAAGGAGAAGTACCGGGGAAGACGACGATGAGTGACGACGATGATCTCTGCGCTCTTCCGGCGGCGCCATCCAGAACGGCGGAGTTAGGGTTTGCTGGAATGAGTTTCGCCGGCACATGAAGAAGGTTTGCGATGATTATTATTTTTCGATGAATTGAATAAAGGAGAGACGGTTGTGTTTTATTGAAGAAGACGGCGGTGTGGGTAAAGTCGTGACGGCGAGCTTCATGAAGAAAGAAAAAAGGTAACAGTGCGGATGATGAAGAAGAAGAGGATGGCCTCGTTGTTATTTTTCTTGCTGGATATATTTAGGGTTAGATGTTACAAGGCAATACGGATTGGGCTTCATATGCCACCATGGATCCACTTTTCGCAACCTCGAAATTGCTAATACACCCTCCTTGTGTAACTCTATGCACTATTGGGCTCAACTCCATAAACTCCTATTCACACCCTTGATTTCGCTAATCCTACCCTATCATGGGGTCTGTACATGGGTATTGGGCCTCTTGGCCATGGAAGTTCTTTCTACACCAGTATTTTCATTGATACACCCCATCCTGCGGGTTTGATTGGGGAATGGGCTTTTCAGGCCGTGGATTTTCTTTTGGCGCCATTCAGTTTCAATTCACACCCCTGTTTCTTATATTTTTCTTATAAACTTCTAATGAATTTCTTGTTAGAAATCGTTAATTGATTTTCTTGTTAATTAATTTTGTGGTTTAAGTCTTAATCCATTTTTTCTTGTAATTTTCAATTAAAATTTTGTTGACAATTTTAATTATTATTTAGAACTTATTATGGATTAAAATGGTTCATTCACGTTTTTGATCGATATTGAATCGATTACGATTATAGCAAAGCTTCACAAAGCTAATATGGAAGATGGGCATTTATTTTGCTCATAGGAGACTACAAAACCTTGCTTGGGGATTTTTTCGGATTTCTTTTATGTGAAGAATCGACACTTCGATCAAGTAAGTAATTCCGACGTTTTCGGTTTTTAAGCATCATTCTAGTCGTATGCGGCTTAGAACCATATAATTTAAGATGCATACTGAGCCCTCCCACCTGAGGCATTGGTTATATTTGTGATTTTTGATGATATGTATCGATTTCGGAACTTAGGGATTAGGTTAAGAACCATTAGGATCGCTTCCTTTCACTTCCCCTTAAAATCCACTTTTTCACCCGTTTCGTCGCATTTATTAAAAATAGTTTTAGGTGAGATAAAATTCTGGAAAAATTCATGAGTGATCCTCACCCTCTTAATTAATTTGTCATATTTTTTGTTTCCAGATTTGGGCGGTTTTAATAATTAATTTGGATTTTAGATCATAAGCTGTCCAAAAATGGAATGTTTTGGCATAAGGTACCAAAATCAAATTTTCCCCATAGGTGTGAAACCTATTTTTTGTGTGTGATTAATAACTGTAATTTGTGACATTTTTATGCTCCTTAGGCATTTTTTCCATAATTTTTAGTGCCCTTTTTGATCCACTTTGTGGAGTTGTTTATGGGTGATCATTCATTGCTACCTTGCTAGTCAAGTAATTGTTTTGGCACTTTGATGCATAATTTTGTGGAATCCTTTTAGACCATGTAAGATAATCACTATATCATTCCAGGGATTTAATTTCATAATTTTTAAAGGCTCTTTGCTATTTTTCCATGTCACCTAGATCCTAGGTTGATTCATGTGTTTATGTGTCGCGTAACCTAAATGTTAAAGAAGGCATTCATGCCATTTTCCTGGAATAATTTTTGGTAACTTTTAGGAGTTGATTATAGGTCATTTGTATGTCTTTAATTCCAGTCATATGTCATTTTTTGAACCATACTCATTTGGTTTGTTTTGGTGCTTTAAAGTGCATACTTATGTGAACTAATCTCAACCTAAATAGTTTCTCTTCTCCTCTAAATAATAACATTAATTATGTGGAAATCATTAATGCCTATTCATGCATTATAATTGCATCTCATACCTTGTATGCTACTGACCCATAATCATTCCATGCATATTCACATGCCATTCATCTTTAATTTGCATCATTTGCGATTTTATGCGATTTTTGTTCATTTCTTCTCATGTATTCTTCTCCTTGCTCCATAGGACTAAACCATTGCATCCATGATTGTATATTAATTCATACATATTCATAAGCATTCACTACTGACTTAGATACTCATTTCATGTATTAATTCATGTTTGTAAGCCATATGCATTCATACTTCATCCATGAGCCTTAACTTGTATTTAGGTGAACTTAGGTAAACTTTTTGTACATAGTTTGACATAGTTTGATCTTGTGAGGTATCCTAACATACTTAGGGACCTATAGCATGTAGCTACTGACTTTAGAAGTCATTTAACCTTTAGGTACCTTCACCTTTAGACTTAGGTCTTATTTTGAACCCTAGTTCCATTCTAGGACGTTTATGGTACTTAATCGATTTCATGCTTTGATTTTACTTCCAATATGCATTGTCATGCTAACTTTTGTTTTGTAGGGGGGAAGATTGAGGTAAGCATTACTTCATTCCCATATCTTATGCATTTTAATTTTGTTTGCCTTAGCACTTTGTGCTTTTCTTTTAGGCTTTCCCTTTCTTTAGAGACAACTTAACTTCCTTAGGAAGTAAGTTAGTTTCTAGCTCTCTTTTTCTTCTTTTCCTTTTCCTTCATTAGGTTTAGAATACCTCATTAACCATAGGCCCTCACTTGTAAATAAATAAGAATAATTAGGGTGTGTCTTAGTTCCCATTAGATTTTCCCTTTTCCAATTTGAGTCATTCTTTCTCTCCTTATAAAGAAAATAATAAAACACATAATGAAAACCGAACAATCTTGAACGACACGAGACTTTATTGCGGAGTTTTTATACGCGTCCTGTTTCGGGGCGAGGTGTAAATTCTTCCCGCGATGGATAGGTCTTAGTACAAGACCGTTCACAAACAAATTCAAAACACTTCTCTTAAAAGACAAAAACAAATAACAAGCGACTATCCTGCGGGAACTTCTCTTTCTCATCTCATTCACTCACAACGCGAACTCGCGACGACTTGTCTCATTTGCAAGACGGTAAACGCACTCGTACCAGACGAGCCTGCAACACCTGAGCATAGACATACGCAGTTCCAGCTGTAAAAAACACAAACAAATAGTTCCCGCCTTAGTTAGACGAACTACAGCATCTCTGATCCTCATTCATCCCGATGAGGTACGTAGGCAGTGGGGTAGGGCCCATTCGAGCACATTCTTTATTTTCCCTACATTTTCCCCATTCTTTCTTTTCATTCTCTTTTCTTATTCCTTTCTCATTTCATTCCATTTCCAGATAGCCATTATTTCATTTCAGCAGCATATTATTTCTCACCCTTTGAAACAAACAAGCAAGCGTGGATCCCGTCGGGTACGACGGACGATCTGGGGTGCTAATACCTTCCCAGTTCGTAACCGACTCCCGAACTCAGATCTTTGGTTCGCAGGACCTTGTCCTTTCCTTCTTCCTCAGATTTGTGCAACATTACCTTTCCCATTCATTCGGGATAAAAATGTCTGGCTGGCGACTCTAACCTTTCCGCGCCACTTTCGCGTTTGTACTAGGATGAAAATCCCGGGAGCGACAGCAGTTTATCATGATTTTCCTCTAACATATTAAATTCTAATAAAACTATTTGAGTTGTGATCCTAAAATAGAAATAGGTCAAGTAATCAACTCAGGGGGAGCTAAGGCTAATAAAACTTCTTAAGAAACCTCTAATATCTGATCAAAAGGAGTTCTTCTAATCCTATTAAACTCTATTCTCAAAATATAAATAAATGTTTTGTCATCATCAAAAAGGGGGAGATTGTTAGAACAATTATGGTTCTAAGCCTCTAAGAGTTTTGATGATAACAAATATTATTATGCTAGAATAGAAGTTCTAATAACTATCTTTATTATATGTGTAGAAGAGGAAGTTAATTAAAGGAGACGTGCATTACTAGAAGATACATTGAGCTATATATAAAAGATACACTTAATGAAGAATCCATCATTTAATGACATGATTTAATGGCTGCGCATCAAGACTTTATTATCTCTGATTTACGTCTAGAAGATGATGATCTTCATAATGAAGACATTAATTAAAGAATATATTAATTAATGGTAAAGACAATTATCTCTTGTTATGGAATGAATTTATGGTATTAACTAATATCCTAAATTAAGCTCAAGATGTCTCCAACGGCTACATTTATTCAAGAACTATATAAAGGAATCAAATTGAAGATTTGAAGTAATACACTCACGAGAAAAAAGACTGATTCTTTTGTGCTAAAATATTGTAACATTCACTTAGTGATCTTAGCTTTATTGGAAGCAAATTAGTTACTATATTATTATTATTGTAATAGTTAAGTAAAATCCCTTGAGTGACTAGTTTCAGTCAGAAGACTCAAGAGGACATTGACTGTAGGTCAGTGTGTGTATTCATTTATTGAATAGTGGATTAAGACCTCAGTGATAAAGGCAAAATCACCTTGGCGGGTGGACTGGACATAATTTGAGTTCAAACGAACCAGGATAAATCAACTTGTCATTAGAAGTTATTTTTAGTTGTTAAGGAAAACCCAATTCGAACCCCCTTCCTTGTGTTTTACGCACCTTCATTGCCCTCTCATATTCTCAATATTTTGCATATCATTTGGCATATATAAGTTCATAAAAATAACTAAAGCTTCTCAAAGGGCCACAAAGCTCCTTAATCATGTGCAAATGGTCCACAACATCCCACAAGTTCTCATTTGAAGCCATAAGTTATGGAAAGAAGTGAAGGGCTCCAAGGAATGCAAGCAGTGCAACATCTCCTGATGAAATGATCCAAATTAGGGTTTCAATTGTGAAGGGCTTCTTCATGAATTTTTGAGCAAAAGTGGATTCCATTGTGTTCTATATGACAACAAGTGTATAGGGTTCAAATTTCATCCACAAATTCATTTTGGAAGAGGTTTAACTGGCCAGATGACTGAAAATCAGGGATTTAGGGAAAAGTCAACCATGCTGAAGAAAAAGTCAACTCCTGACTTTTTGAGATCAAAATAATGAAATTAGGGTTACAAGGATCCTATGTTTCAAATTTGATCAAGAAATGATGGAGGAATCAAGAGAAATCAAGAAAACCAAAACTTACCATTTTTGGAAAATTAGGGTTTCCAAAAATGGCATGTTTTGGCCATTTTTGCAGCTTCTTTGAATGAGGCCTTCTCCCAAAATATGAAAGATATGAAAATTATACTTAGAGCCAATTAAAGAGAGCATTATAAGCTTCAAATCCATAGGTGGAACTCTCCCATAGAATAAAAAATGAGAAAGTTATGATCATGTAAAGTTGAGGAAAATCAAGACAAAACTAGGTCATGGGCGAGGCAAGGAGCTGGCCAGCGCGTGTGCCCTGCAAGGAATTTGATCAACCAGGTTGAGGACGAAATGGAAAGTTATTTTTCTTGGTCAAGAAGACTTCAAATCAAATTTTCTTGATCTATAAAGTTGTTCACCCACATGTTTGCAACAACTTTCATATTCAAGGTTTTTCCATATGATCAATGGTTTGAGAAGTATGATGGGCTGAAGTAAGGTAGTCACAACTGATCACACTCAAGCCAATCAGGGCATGTCAAGGATAATTCGTGCAGGCTATGGGTGCAGTCTTGGATCATGTTTTTTAATGATAATTTCAAGCAACTTAAGGGACATGTCTCATCAGGGTATGTGTAAACACCCCAAATTTTACCTCACTCATTTCACACCATGGCTTGTGATCTCTCATTTGCATAAGCATAGGCATACCACCTCATATTTCATATTTGTTTCATCTGCATAGTTCAAGTTCATCTGCATCTAGGGTTTGTGATATAATCAATCCAAGAATCCATCTGAGCCATCCCAAAGGCCTCAAAGCTTTTTAAGAGGGCCCATGTGTGTTCTATCATAATATTATGTCACTCAAAGTTCATGGAAGTCAAGAGATCATAAAAACGGGCAAGGCATGGAAGCAGAGCTAGGGTTTTCACTACACAGATGACCAAAATTAGGGTTTTGGTTTCAGAGGCCTTAACTCCAAATTTTTGGGCCATTCTTCTTTCTATTGTTCTTAAGATGTTATAAGGATCATGTGTACCAAGTTTTATGAAGAAATTCATTGTGGAAGTCATCTGTTCACTAGGTAACTTCTTGAGCAAGTTAAGTCAAAATCAGGGCATCTGAGGCCCCCAACAATGGAACCAAAGGGGTATTTTCATCAAATTGAAGTTATATGATCTTTATTTTATCTTATAAGAGGTTTGAGGTTCACAAGATTGAAGAATTTTGAGCCATTTGAAAAGTTGCCAAAAATAGAAATGACTTGTAATGGAAACATTCCATTTTGGGAAAGATTTTCAACTTCCTCTTTCTTGATAAAAAATGCTTCAAATGAAAAATTATTGATCATGAAAGTTGTAGATTAGGTCTTTCCCTTTTCAAAAAGTACAAGAACATGTTCTAATTCATTATAGAACTCAAGTTATGGTCTTTCAAAGTTGGGGAAAATCCGATAATTTTCAAGAATGCACCAAAGAGGGATTTTTGCAAAACCACTTACCAAGGCTTCAAATGACTTCTAATGTGCCCAAATGTGACATACCATGATCAAACAACTTCAAAGCATTAGAATTGGACCCTTGACCTAGGGTTTTTATGACTTGTGAATCAAGAAACAACAAAGAGGGAAAATTTGCAAAACACATAGAAACCCTAGCTGCAAGTGTTCCAGCTGCAATCTTTCAATCCCATGGCCCTCCTTGATCAATGCTGAGGCCAGACACCCCATAAACTCAGGCCTGCACCATACCCATACCTCAAGTACACATTCTTGACTTTTTTTCAAATCACCCCATACCAATCACACTATGTGTCGCTCCCGGGATTTTCATCCTAGTACAAACGCGAAAGTGGCGCGGAAAGGTAGAGTCGCCAGCCAGACATTTTTATCCCGAAAGAATGGGAAAGGTAATGTTGCACAAACCTGAGGAAGAAGGAAAGGACAAGGTCCTGCGAACCAAAGATCTGAGTTCGGGAGTCGGTTACGACCTGGGAAGGTATTAGCACCCCAGATCGTCCGCCGTACCCGACGGGATCCACGCTTGCTTGTTTGTTTCAAAAGGTGAGAAATAAGAATGCTGCTGAATAAAACCGCTACTGGAATGAGAATGAGAAATGAGAAAAGAAAAAGAAATGAGAATGGAAAGAAAGGGGGAAATGTAGGGAAAATAAAGAATGTGCTCGAACGGGCCCTACCCCGCTGCCTACGTACCTCATCGGAATAATGAGGATCAGAGTCAACGTAGTTCGCCTAACCTAGGCGGGAACTATTTGTTTGTGTTTTTTATGCTGGAACTGCGTATGTCTATGCTCAGGTGTTGCAGGCTCGTCTGGTACGAGTGCGTTTACCGTCTTGCATGCGAGACAAGTCGTCGCGAGTTCGCGTTGTGAGTGAATGAGATGAGAAAAGAAGTTCCCGCAGGATAGTCGCTTGTTATTTGTTTTTGGTCTTTTAAGAGAAGTGTTTTGAATTTGTTTGTGAACGGTCTTGTACTAAGACCTATCCATCGCGGGAAGTATTTACACCTCGCCCCGAAACAGGACGCGTATAAAAACTCCGCAACAAAGTCTCGTGTCGTACAAGATTGTTCGGTTTTCATTATGTGTTTTATTATTTTCTTTATGAGGAAAGAAAGAGTGACTCAAGTTGAAAAATGCAAAAAACTAAGGGACTAAGACTCAATCCTAATTTTATTTATTTATCCAAAAGTGGTCCTAATGGTTTGTGCGGTTTTCTAAACCTAATGAAAAAGGGAACTAGAAACTACTAGAATTCAACTTACTTCCTAAGGAAGTTAAGTTGATTCTAAGAACAATGAGGAATCCTATACAAGTGAAAAAACAAATAATAAGGCAAAGCATAAAAATTGAAATAAGAAATAAAATTCTAAACAAAACATTTAAAGGCATGAAAAAAAGTCCTATTTATTTATTCTAATCATAATTAAAATGAAACTTAAGCTTAAATTCTAAACTAAAGTCAAACCTAATATTTTCCTTCTAAACATCAAAATTTAAACTAACCTAAGTCTATATTAAATTCTAAGACTAAATCTAAACTAAACCATGTTTTTATATTGAACTTTATTTTCATGGCCTAAACTAATGGGAAATACACATAACAAAGCCTAAGAACTAATATTCTAAAAAAATATCTAAACTTCTGGAAAAATTATGAAAATTAAACCATGGGGACCTAAGATTACCTATAACATTGTACAAAAAGGAATCCTAAAAAATCCTATATTTTATATGCCTAAAAATTGTTTATTTTCAACTATGAATTAATTACTAATTTCTAAGGAATTAAGCCTCTAAACCTAAGATAAAATGGTCTAAAAAATCCACAAAAATTATTCTAAGTACTATTATCGGTCTTCTAACTACAGTAAAAATAATGGGCTAAAAAAGTTACTGGAAAGTTAAGAACTAAAATCCGCAAAATTATGTACACTTAAAGGAAATCCAAATAAAAACACTTACATGAAAAATTCGAAATAAAATCAAAAATAAAGCAAATTCAGAAAAATAAAATTCCAAATATTTCTAAAATGTATTAAAAATCTACTTAATTTTTTTTTTTGAACTTTTCTAATCATTTTCTATTTTTTAAGGAATTATTCCTAAACTAAGCTAAGCTAAAGAATTAATTCTAAAGGAAGAGAGGGGGGTGGATAAAGGAATTTATTTAGTTTCTTTTTCCACTGGGCCTTTTGAAAGGGGTGTTAAAAGCAACAGGGGCTAAGCCCACTTCGCAGGCTAGGGAGAGGGTGCAGGAAGTGAATTTTTTTAGTTTGTTTTTCTAATGGGCCTCAAAGGAGGTGTGAGTAGCAAGAAAGGCAGGCCCAATTGCGCAGGCTGTAGGGAGGTGAGAAGAGCACGTTTATTATGTTGAGTATTCTCCTAATGAGCCTAATGAGGGGTGCCGATAGTAAAAACATCAATTAATCCTATCTTAATGGTGAATTTGTGACAGATTAAAGGGGTATTGATGGGGATTTATATTGAAATCAATTAATTTACATGGACATTAATCAAATTAAATGATATTGATGAATGTTAATTATTTTTTTATGCCATTTTTACAAATTCACACGGATAAACAAGTAAATAACAAAACCCTAAAAATTGAATCTCTCTTCTTCTTCCTCTAACCAAACCCGCCACAGCCCCCTTGGCTTCATCTTATTCTTCACCGTCGCACCCTTCCTTCTTCTTCTTACAAAATCATTCCCACCTCCATGAATCCTTCCCTAATCTTCTCCAAATTGGAGCATAAACTAACCTAATCTCCATAACTTGATCAAACCAAAAACCTACGAAACCCCAACGTTACCCCTTCGCGGCGACTTCCATTGAAGAAGACCGAGCTTCTTCATCCGTCAGCCACCACCTACCAGTCAACCTCCGCGCAAACCCTAACCTAACATAAGCTAAAACGAACCAGGGTCTTGTTCGGACCTCTCATAATCAAACCCTCCTGCTTCGCGAAAAATTCATTTTCCTTCTCGCTTTTCGTCTCATCCGCATCCTAACACAGCTTCTCTCACCAAAAAACAACATCCAATCTTTCACTAAATTAACATGCACGGTAAATAGCAACAACGGAACCGCAAGAATGGCGCAAGACCAAATCCAACACACTAATGACACTGAGACGACTCAAGAGTGGTGCAAGAACGACTCGTACCTTGTATCGTTGGAGATGAGGCACGAATGGAAGACCTTGACTCGCTGAGGCGGAAGTTCCACAGACGAACACGATGTGAATGCGACGAAGACGTCTTCACGTGCCACACGGTTCCGTTCAGGTATGATTCATCTTCAATTCTCTTCCTCCTTATGTATTCTTGATTCTGCACTTTTGCTGATGCTATTGAGTTGATGTTAATGAAACTTGAAGATTGAAGAGCGGTTGCTAAAGCTCTCTGAAGATTGTTGCGGATACGGTGAAATAGAGATATTGAAGAGGTTGTGGAGTCCCTGTTCTTCTTCTTATTCGCTATGCAATTCCGGATTTTTCGATTTTGAACCTTCAAGTTTGTTTTTATGCAGGTTCGAATCGATGAATATTGAATGGAGAGAGATAAAGAGGGTAGGTTGAATATGGAGACAGATTCAGAAAAAACGAAATTGAGGAGAGAATGATTGAGATAAGGAAGATGAAGATTCAAAGAATTGAAGATGAGTTTTTTAGAAATGATTGAAGGAAGATTGAAGATGAAGGATGCTATGGAAGATTGAGAAGGATTGGATATTGTGAAAGAGGCTGGATTGGTTAGAATGGTGAAATGTGAGAGGTTGAAAAATGGTGGAGAGAGACTGAAAATTGAGAGGAGAAGAGAGAAAAATGGTGGAAAGATTGAAAAATGGTGAAGAGGTTTGAGGGAGATTGGTGATCCTGATTTATAGAAGTGAATCAGAGATAATTCTAGAACTTTCTCAGGTAAGATTCGGTTAGCCATTCTGTTAGAATCAGTTAAAAGTTTGTTGTTGATTTTAGATTTCTAATTTCTATTTTGGATTGGTATTCTGGTTATTTTCGGTTTTGATTCTGTTATGAACTGGTTGTGCCACTGGAAATCCGTTTTGTAATACTTTCATTCTTTTTTATTATTTCCCTTTTCCTGGTTTTTTTGCTGTGAAACTCTTCTGGTATTGTGTCTAATTCGGCCTGGTGTATGCTGGTTCCTGGATATTTTGCAGGTTGGCGGCGGCGACGTTGAAGTTGTAGAAAGACAGAGGTATTGAAGTTGAAGCTATTTGGTGGTAATGATGCCGTAGAACCTTGGTAATAACGACGATACTAATTTTCCCAATACTCTTCCTTCTTTTAACTTCTTACTTTCTGTGACCTTGAATCGTTATTAATGAAATGCTGGTGATTGGTTATAGGATGCCGCCATCTATTTTTGCAAAAGGGTGATGCGAAACATACTGGACCCGACGTGTCTAAAATTATGTTGGCACATGGTGGTCCTAAGCCTCAGGATGAGATTGCGCACATTTCAAATACCGTTGCAGCCTGCCAAATTTCATCGGCAAAGGGGTTGACTTTAGGCTGGTCTTAAATGAGCATGATTTCACCGAAAACCGGAGGCACACGATATGATGCCCTTATCTGTGGCCATACCATTGCCCTTACCCCATCCGGAGAAGACCGCCGCTGTTTCTGAAGATAACTTCTTTCAAATACTTTTTCTAATGCTACACTTTCTTCTTCTTTTTTTGTTTTTTCGGACATATCCTTATCAGTTGTAACTGGAAATTTCTTGTGTAACTGAATCTCTCTTGTGTATCCCCTTTTTTGGTTGAGCAAAATAAAATAATAATAAAATTAATTACGTTAAAGTTTAGAAAGAATTTCTGCTGTTATTTTGGTATACAAATCCAGCCTAATGCATGCTTACTGTAGAGTGCCGAAAAACGATTCCATTAACTAAATATATATATCTGAATGGTTTAGGAATTAATCCACTTAAAACACCAACAACGAATGAGGGTGGGTTTAGAACTTGGTTGACAATAGAATTAAGTGGAGAGTAGACATGAATGAGGTATGACTTAATGGGCCTTGGCAATTGGTTTTAAATAAAAACAAAAAGGAGATCAAGAAAGTGATTTGATTGGGTCTAAAGAAATATTAAGTGGAAATATGATTAGAAATGATGATCGTTGATTATTGAAATCAAATGGACATTTAGTTTGACGCATGTAATCATGGACTTTAATTAAGTTGGACTTGACAATGATCTGGTTAATCGATACGGAAACCCGAATGTGGATATGGGCTAAGAATGACCCATAAATGTCAATGGGTACAAATCTCGAATATTAACTTTAATTTTGAAGTGGGCATGCCATAATTGTTTTGACCGGGTGCGATTTCAATAAGCTTGTATCTTCGAATTCCACTCAATACATCCGGCTCAACTTAATGTGCCTAAATTAACTCAAAGGTTCAATCCGTATCAAACTTTTATTCTCAATGAATCCCCAAACTTTAGTCGACTTTAATCTTGAACCTCATGAACTTGTACTACCATCAACGGCCAAGCGAAAAAACCATAATGACCTGATTATCACACGAGTCCCCTATTTGATCTCTGGTACCATGAATATCACGATGCCTTTGATATGAAAACTTGGACCCCATTTTCAATTAATTGACAACATCAACAAAATCATATCAGCGATAAGAACCATTGAACCACCTTTATTGAGGTATGAGCCAAACGAATCATCTCTGGATAAAGCCAGTTCAAAATACCAGAAATCCTCTGATCCCATGCCTTAGGAACTCAATCCAATGCATGATTGCGAATGATATGGCCTAATGAGAAATGCAGATGAATGCAAAGCGATAAGCCAATTAAGGTAAAAAGAACGAGGGCAAATTTTAAGGTATTACAGCTGCCCCTATTCAATCATCTGCAAGCCTGAACGAATAATTGCAACGACTTTTATACGTTCAAGGCGTGGAGTGATTGAATACTCGAATAAACCTGGAAATTTGCACATTGAAGGTAATGGAAATGCCATCTGCCCATTTATTCATTTATGTATATTTTTTTTTTGATTTTGACCTCTGAATAGGTAGCAAAAATGGACCCAGGTGGAAATATGCTGGGAAGAATGCCATCCTCGAATGACAACTCACACGGGATCTTAAGATCCAATACTAAAAACCATCCTCGAATAGAAACACGATAGTATACCGGCCGCAGGCGATAACCATCAACAACAAAGACTGACCTCGGACAGACTTTGCAAAAGAGACAAACAGACCTCAATCAGTAAGCTCAAAAAGTGAACTACTATCCTCGAATAATAGCCACACAAAACAAAAAACAAGACCAACCGCAGAAGGACTTGAAGAAAAGAAATTCCATCCTCGAATGACAAATCAAAAGATCCTCGGATCTAACACGAAACCATCCTCGAATGGAGACACAAAGGTATACCAGCCTCGACTGATAACCAAACACAAAGCTGACCTCGGACAGACTTTGCAAAAGAGACAAACTGACCTCGATCAATAAGCTCAAAAAGTGAACTACTACCCTCGAATAATAGCCACAACAACAAGACCAACCTCGGAAGGACTTGAAGAAAAGAAATGCCATCCTCGAATGACAAATCAAAAGATCCTCGGATCTAACACGAAACCATCCTCGAATGGAGACGCAAAGGTATACCAGCCTCGACTGATAACCAAACATAAAGCTGACCTCAGACAGACTTTGCAAAAGAGACAAACTGACCTCGATCAATAAGCTCAAAATGTGAACTACTACCCTCGAATAATAGACACAACAACAAGACCAACCTCGGAAGGACTTGAAGAAAAGAAATGCCATCCTCGAATGACAAATCAAAAGATCCTCAGATCTAACACGAAACCATCCTCGAATGGAGACGCAAAGGTATACCGGGCGTAGGCGGTAACCAGAAACAAAGAAAATAGGACAAGATGTAACAGGATCGTTGTAAATAAAGGAGAGCCTGAGCAAACAGGAACGTTGTACAAAACAGGAACCTGCGACGCGACTGTTGTACCAAACAAGACGCGAAATAAGTGACAGACATTGACTTGAAAAGACAAGGATGTCTGAAAAATGATGTTGGTATCCTCTGTGCGGAGTACTTCTGGTTGAGAAGATGTTCGTAATATACCTCAAAACTGGCCCATGCTGGGATGCATATGTTTGAATTTATGGCGTAATGCTCCATGATGATGGAAACGCTACGCTTTGGAGGATGCAAGTGTAATGATGATTATGCGTATGCAAATGCAAAGAGATCTTCTGACAAGAAGACATGCAGGTATCCCAGATGGCTTGGTTAGGGATAAACGATTATCACTGCATTGATTTGGTTCATCCTGATGAGGAGGAAACAACTCTGCGGGAAAAGCTGTTAATAATTCACCGGCTCTGAACAGCCGCCACTTCCAAAAATAAATTGGACTTTGAGATTGGAGTGCCAAGACCCTGCTGGAGATGGACTCTTCTTGAACTCTGGTGGAGAAGCGAGGACCTCCTGACATGGTTGGGAACCAAAGGCATGATATTGCTGAGGAAACAACTGCTGGGGAGGCAAAACACTCCTTATACTGCTGAGAATTGCCCCTGTCTGAAGGGAAACTTCTGCTTGGGGATGATACCCACTCTCTGCTACCTTTCTGGGTAAAATTTCAACTTCCACATGGCTGGGGATGATTGGAAACACCCTGGGAGATACCTGTCTCTGTTCAAACAAAAAGGAATGCCCCTCCTGGATAATGGTTGTTAGCTTTATTAGTAAAACCAGTACCTGTACCTGCATGAACACAATCGATAGTACCTACAACATAGAGAGTTAGTTTGGGACCTACTTGCCCCAGGCTCATAGCATGAATCATTATCTAGGCATCTCGACACCCTTTCCGAGTTGTATTAAATGTTTCTATTCCCCTGCACGAGTTAGAAAGCATTCAAATGTTCACAACACAATGCAAGTCACAATTTGCTAGACGTTTTCACAATCAATCAATGCTAGATGGAAAAAAAGAAAAAACGAAGAAGCAAAGCAGTCAAATTGACTGAGGTTGAATTTTTATTGACTTGGAAAGGTGGCCCTGAATAGGCAATACAAAGGAAGAAGCTCCTTGGAATGAGGGAACAACTAAAAAGAAAAACAAACTATCCTATTGGCAATGTGAGAAGTGAATCTCATCAAGTCTCAACCCAGTTATGACTCGTATGTCTTCAAGACGCTCCACTCGCTCTGCCTCTTGAGAAAAAGTAAGTGAACTGATCTTCAACCCTTAGGATAGTCTCAACTGTAGGTAGGTCATGGATCTCACAGATTGCAGTCGTTCGTGTTAATCCCTCTTTTGCGTGGATCGCCCTTTCAGGTTTTCAATCCATCGGGATACCCTTTTTTGCCTGAGTTGTCCGATGTGGCTTTTCAACTCAGTGGGTGTACATGTTTTTCAAGATTTCCCTAACTTTTTCTCGAGCCTTTTATTCTGTTTTTGGCTCGCCGGGATGCCCATTTTTGCCTGGATCTTTATTCTGTTTTTATCCAGCGGGTCCTTTTTACACGAAGTATTTTCTTACTGCGTCTGCGTTGACAGGGGATGGGAAGTCTTCTCCGTCCATGGTTGTCAGCATTAAGGCTCCGCCTGAGAAAACCTTTTTAACCACGAACGGTCCTTCATAGTTGGGTTTCCACTTGCCCCTGTGATCGTTGAGAGGAGGAAGAATCCTTTTCAGCACTAAATCTCCTGGCGTGTACCTCTGTGGTCGCACCTTCTTGTCAAAAGCCTGCTTCATTCGTCGCTGATACAACTGTCCATGGCATACAGCTGCTAGACGCTTTTCTTCAATGAGGCTCAATTGATTATATCTGGATCGGAGCCACTCAGCTTCATCTAGCTTGATATCCATCATCAACCTCAACAAGGGGATTTCCACTTCGATTGGTAGGAATGCCTCCATACCATACACCAATGAGAACGGGGTTGCCCCAGTTGAGGTACGTACTGATGTCCATACCCATGCAACGCGAATGGTAACATCTCATGCCAGTCTTTGTATGTCACAACCATCTTCTACACAATCTTCTTGATGTTTTTATTAGCCGCCTCGACGGCGCCATTCATCTTCGAACGATATGGAGAAGAGTTGTGGTGTTCTATTTTGAAGTCTTGACACAAGTCGGCCATCATCTTGTTGTTGAGATTAGAACCATTATCAGTGATGATCCTTTCGGGGACTCCGTACCGGCAGATGATGTCTCGTTTAATAAATCGAGCGACCACTTGTTTAGTGACATTGGTGTAAGACGCCGCTTCAACCCACTTTGTGAAATAATCAATAGCAACTAGGATGAAGCAATGGCCATTAGAAGCTGTTGGCTCAATCTTGCCAATCATATCGATGCCCCACATAGCGAACGGCCATGGTGAAGACATGAAACTCAACGAATTCGGAGGCACATGGACTTTGTCGGCATAAATTTGACACTTATGGCATTTGCGGGAGTACTTACAGCAATCAGATTCCATGGTAATCCAATAGTATCCCGATCTCAACGATTTCTTGGCCATGGCATGTCCTCCAGCATGGGTACCAAAGGAGCCTTCGTGAACCTCCTGCATTAACATGTCTGCTTCGTGTCTATCCACGCATCTGAGCAGCACCATGTCGAAGTTCCGTTTGTACAACACACCGTCTTGATTCAAGAAGAATACTCCTGCCAGTCTTCTAAGAGTTTTCTTATCCTTACTAGATGCCCCAGCCGGGTATTCTTGAGCCTTCAGGAATTGTTTGATGTCATGGTACCAAGGCTTGTTATCTTCACCATCATCAACCGCAAAGACATAAGTAGGTCTTTCAAGCCGGGAGACCGAAATTCGAGGCACGAAATTCTCTTGACAAACTTTAATCATGGACGACAAAGTTGCGAGAGCATCGGCGAACTGGTTTTCGTCTCTAGGAACATAGCTGATCTTGACTTTGGTAAAGAAAGTTAACAGCCTCCTGACATAATCTCTGTAAGGAATCAAACGAGCTTGATGAACCAACCATTTGCCATTGACTTGATTTACCACCAAAGCAGAATCTCCGAAGATCTCAAGGTTTTTGACTCACAAGTCTATTGCCTATTCGATCCCCATGATACAAGCTTCATACTCCGCCTCATTGTTAGTGCATTCGAAAGTCAACCGAGCGGCTAAAGGTGTGTGAACCCCTTCTGGAGAGATAATAACAGCACCCACTCCACTTCCATTCATGTTTACAGCCCCGTCAAACATCAACTTCCATCTGGATTCAGGGTCGGGCCCCTCCTCCGGAAGTGGTTCTTCGTAGTATTTCGACTTGAGGAACATGATGTCCTCATCCGAAAACTCAAACCTCATGGGTTGATAATCATCGATTGGATGTTGGGCCAAGTATTCTGACAACACACTCCCATTGATTGCCTTTTGTGAAGTGTATTGTATGTCATACTCCGTTAGTATCATCTGCCAACGGGCCACTCTTCCTGTCAAAGTCGGCTTCTCAAAGATGTATTTCACAGGATTCATCTTGGAAATTAAGAGAGTAGTGTGAGTCAGCATGTACTGTCTTAGTCGGCGAGCAGCCCATGCCTAAGCGCAGCAAGTTTTCTCGAGTAGTGAGTATCGCGTCTCACAATCGGTAAACTTTTTGCTAAGGTAATAAATGGCGTGCTCTTTTCGACCATACTCGTCCTGCTGACCCAGCACACACCCCATCGATCCTTCAAGCACAGTAAGATACATAATCAAAGGTCTTCCTGGCTGTCGCTACCACCAAAATGAAGCCAGGTCAAATGGGGTACAGACGTGAACGGTCGGCGAAAGGAGAGAGAACACACAAGGGTGAACTCAGAAGAAAAGAGTCGCCAGCTAGGCATTTTTATCTCGGAGGAAAGGTAATGCTGCATAAACCTGAGAAAAGATGGATAAGACGGTAGAGAACCAAAGAGACTGTGAAAGGGGGTTGGTTACAACCTGGGAAGGTATTAGCACCCAGATTGTTCGTCGTACTCGACGGGATCCACGCTTAAAAGGTTTGTGTTTTAAAGGGGTAGTGTCAGTGCAATTTGTGTATCAAAGCTGGAAAAGAATGCAAGTGTCAGTGTGAAAGAAATGTGAAGTGTGTAAAAGAAGTGTCAGTGTAAGAACAAGAATGAAATGCTCAAGACTATGAGGCTTAAGAATAATACTGGAGGAGGGGGAATATACAGAGACTTTTGTTCGATAACTGTTAAGTTATGCCTACGTATCCTCTCGTGCAATGAGGAAGTCAGAACAACGTAGTTCGACTCAAAGAGACTGAAAAATGAATTGACTTGTGAACTGCTTATTTGTCTATGCTCAAGTGTATGACCTGTCTGGCTCAGGTGAAAACTGTCTTGCATTAGACGGAAGAAACGAGTTCTCGTTTGTGAGTGAAGATGATGAGAAAAGAATCCCGGAGGAGACGATTATTGTTTGTTTTTGAGTTTTTAGTCTTTTATTGCTTTTTGAAGTTTGTCATAGGAAAATTAGCTTAAGCCTAAACCAAGGGGTTAGTAAACTCATCACATCCTCCCTCTGATTAGGGGTAATGAGAATACCTTAAGTATGAAGTAAGCACCTCACACTTAATCACCATGATGTAGGATTAAGATCATTAACCTACTTGTGATTATTTAGATGTTTTTGTTGTTTTTGTTTAGTGTTGAGTAATGAGATTAATCCATAATCAAAGATTTAATGAACCCATTACACCATCCTAATAGAAGGATAATAGATGAGAACATTTAAGCTGAGGAAGATACCTCAACTTAATCCATGATTAGGGATTAACCTCATGACAAAACAAAGCCTTTATTAAAGTGGATTTTAATTAATGGTAAGATTAAGAAATGGATTTTATGGTTTGTAAGACAACTTGAGGGGGACTTGTCCATTAACACTAGGGTTAGTCCTTCTTAACCAATTAAGGAAGAATTAGAACCCTAATGCAAGGCCAAAGTTACAAGCTTGATGTCTTAGTGATTATTAAGTGAATTGATTAAAGGATTTAAACATTATTAAGGGTTTAACACTTAGGATTAAAGTTATACACTCCATCCTAATAGAAGGATGCAGGCATAACCCTAATCACAAAGCCTTAAAACCTTTAGGGTTTAGTCCTTGATTATGAGATGAGAAGAAGACTCAAAGATGACAAAAAGGTAAAAGCTAAATGGGGGACTAATCAACCCTAATTTTTATCATGCTTGGTTGTTCCTAGTGTTTATGAAGCTTGCAAGAGATCTTCAAGAGAGAAGCCACCAGGAAAGAAGCAAATGAAAGGAGAAAGAAGCAGAGAGAAGCAAGACAACTTGCTTCACTTAAGAAGACAAGTTGCTTGAAGGAAGAAAGTGAGGAGAGAACATGAATGAGAAAGCTCACTCTAATACAAAAGTAAAATGCAGCAATGAATGCATAATAGAGATGAAGAGAGATTGTGAGAAGTGAAGGCAAATTCACTTCCCAAAACAACTTACCACCTGAATAGTTAGCAAAAGAAATGAAATGCAATGCAAATGAGATGAAATGTCATGATGCAAACCAAAGTCAGAAGCATAAACATGACTTTAATGATGCTAAGAGATGATGCAAACACATGGCATGTGTTGTGGGTGATCACACAAGGATGTGGGTGCAAATGAAGTATGCCTTGAACCATGAGGATTCATGAAAGTTTATGAAATGCAATGAACATATAACATGGCAAATGAAATATGCAATGATCAAATATGATTATAATATGTCCTAAGATGTATTATGAACCATTTGGATGCACAAAATGTCATGGCAAGTCATTGTATGCAAGCAAATGAAAGATGGATGCAAAGGAAGGCACAAATTAGGGTTTATGATCAACACACAAAGCAAAATTCAAAATCAGAAGCAAATGGAATGAAAAAAAATTGAAAATGGGATCAAAGGAACCCTAACCCTACACAAGTTCACTGCCCAAAGGAGGGGATCTAACTCTTATTCTAGTGAAAGTTATGAATTTCTTAAGTCATTTAGGGTTTTAAGGTACCTCATCATGAAAAATGCAAAACAAATTGAAAATGGAAGATCAATTCAAACCAAATTTATCCTATAAACTACATGCCATGAAGGATGCAATGCAAGAAGAACCATCATCAAACTCTCAATGGTTAGGCATAATGGATTTCTCCAAGCTTGAACACAAATATTGCCTTAAAATGAATTTAATTCCAATGAAAATGATCAAAATGCATCAAGAACCAAAAAGAAATTTGTTTTGAGAGTTTGATAATGTTTCTAAATGTTTTTAAATACAATGTGAATTTGTTTGGAATTTTTAAATACCTAAATGTATTTTTAATTAATTAATTTTCATTAACTAATTAAAAATAATCATTTAAATGATTTAAAAATAATTTTTAATGCAAAAAATAAAAATAAATATATTTTTGGTTTCTGAAAAATAATGAAATGCTTGACAAAAATTTTCAGAAATTTTAAATGTTTTTTACTATTTTAAATAATTCGTGTAAATAAATGCAATAAAAATGAAAATAAAATAAAATAAAAGGAGAAGTATGCAAAATGAAAGGATCAGATTGAGTCTGGGCTAGGAGGTGTTGACTTGGCGCCACATCCAATGGCCCAAGTTCAAACCTGGCTAATTTTGTTTTATAATTAATTAAACTTAGGTTAGGTTAATTAAATGTTGATTAGGGTTTAAGTGGATCATCTGGACCATTCAAGCGTGCACGGGAAGCAGGATCCTAAGGCTATTATTCAAACCTGGTAATTAAACACAATTAGGGAAAATGACATTCAGGTGACCGGAACAGTGGTTCCGGTCATCTTCTCCGGCAAGCAAAAACCCTAGGTTCTTCTACAGGTCACTAAACATGAAATTTCTCCCACTAAAATGATCCTTTCATCAATCTAAACCAAAACCCTCATCTTAAATCCATTTATTTTCCCTCACAAGCCTGAATCGAAACAAAATGCAAAACACGGGCAAATGTTCAGAAGCTTCATACATGATGGTTACTTCACCATTTTCAAAAGTAAACACATATTCATGATTAGGAGAACATATAGCATCATAAAAGAACTTGAAAATTAGTTTTTGGGAAAAATGTTCTTCATGTTACCTGAGATGAAGCTTCTCTATTTTTGGGCTTTCTGGACTTTCCCTTTGTGCAAGCCTGCTTCTTTGAACCTCTTGATGATGGAATGAAGCTTAGAAAACTTGGGGAGTGGCTGGTTTGAAGGATTCAGCTATGGTGTAGCAGAAATGGTGAACTTTGTGTGTGATGTTTCAGGCTATTTCAGGGGGTGGTTCTGGTTCTATGAGTGATTTGTGACTTGTTGGTGGAAGACAAATGAAGGTTTGATGGTTGTGTGAAGAAATTCGAAGAGAGGAAGCTTCTTGGCAGATTTTGTGGATGCTGCAATGTGGGAGCTTTCTGGCTTGTGTGTGGTGTGTTTAGGGTTGCTTGATGTCCACATATCATACTCTGATTGGGCAGAGAGTTGGTGGTGGCACAGTGGGATTGGCATGGACAAAATGCAAAAAGTCAAGATCTTGTGTACTATGAGTATGGCTTGGGTCAGAGGCAATCTTAGGGCTTGTCCTGCCTCAGCTTGAGTCAAGGAAGGCCTTTGGATCTGACTTTGTGAGCTGGCTAGCCTTGATCAATGGTTTCCAAGGTTCTTGAACATTTCCCTCTTTGAATTTTCTCATGAACCAAGGCAAAGAAACTTGTGATTGTTTTGGGCAAAATGTGACAAAATGAGTCTTGTAATATTGTTATGATGCTTTGATACCAATTGGAGTTCAATTCAAACATGAGAGGTCCCTTTTGCAAAGTTTCAATTTTATAGCCTTTATGAGAAATGCCTTATGCAACTTGTGATCCAAGGCATGGAAATGAAAAAAATATTGGCACAAACTTGCCTTTTCTAAGTTGTAACATGTTATAATGATGCAAAGAAGTCACTTAGAGGTCTTGAAAATTCTTGGAATTTGAATTTGCAAAAATCCCTCTTTGGTGCCAAAAGTGGAAATTTCATGATTTTTTCCAACTTTGCAAAGCCATAACTTTTGATCCAAAATGAATTAGAAAAAGTTATTGTAATTTTTGAAAAGGGAATGATCCATTCTACAACTTTCATGACCAAAGTTTTCTTATTTGAAGCATTTTTGAATCAAAAAGAGGAGGTTGAAAAACTTTCCCAAAATGGCAGGTTTCCATTACAAGTCACTTTCCCAAAAAGGCAACTTTGCAAATGGCTTGAAATTCTTCAATTTTGTGAACTTCTAACACCTCCTATGATCAAATAAAGATCATAAACATTCAAAATGATGGAGAATGCCCTTTGGTTGGGTCATTGGGGGCCTCAGATGCCCTGATTTTGCACTGACTTGCTCAAGAAGTTAACTCTTGATTAGATGCCCTCCCCATGGAATTTCTTCATGAAAATTGATATGCATGATCCTTATAACATATAGAGACCAATAGAAACAAGAATGACCAAAAAATTGGAGTTATGGCCTTTGAAACCAAAACCCTAATTCTAGGTCATCTGTGCAGTTAAACCTGGCTCTGCTTCCATGCCTTTCTCAGTTCTTGTGATTCTTTGACTTCCTTGACTTTGTGAGGATATAATATGATGCTTGAACATACATGGACCCCTTTTAAGTGATTGAAGACCTTTGAAGTGGCTTAAATGGCTCAGGGATTGCTCAGATCACAAACCCTAGATGCAGATTGTAAACACCCCAAATTTGCCCTCACCCATTCACACCATGGCTTGTGATCATTTCATATGCATAAACACAATCATACCATCTCATATTACATTTTTGATTCACTGCATAGATTCTAAGTCATCTGCACCTAGGGTTTGTGATCTGAGCAATCCAAGAGCTCTTTGAGCCACTCCAAGGGTCATCAATCACTTCAAAGGGATCCATGTGTGTTCTTATATCATATTGCATCCTCTCCAAGCCAAGAATGCCAAAGAATCACAAGAACTGGGATTGGTATGGATGCAGAGCCAGGCTAGACTGCACAGTTGACCTAAAATTAGGGTTTTGGTTTCAGAGGCCATAACCCCAAATTTTTTGGTCATTCTTGTTTCCATTGGTCTCTATATGGTATAGGGAGTATGCATATCAATTTTCATGAAGAAATTCCATGGGGAAGTCATCTGATCAAGAGTTGACTTTTTAGGGCATGGTTGATCTTCATCATTTTGAGTGTATATGATCTTTATTTGATCATGGAAGAAGTTAGAAGTTCACAAAATTCAAGAATTACAAGTTTTTGCAAAGTTGACTTTTTAGGGCATGGTTGACTTTTAAGGAATATGTCATTTTATGCCACTTTTCAAGCCTTGCTTTTTGATCCAACAATGCTTCAAATGAAAAAACTTTGGTCATGAAAGTTGTAGATTAGATCTTTCCCTTTTCAAAAAGTACAAGAACATGATCTAATTCATCTTGGATCAAAAGTTATGGTGTGTTAAAGTTGGCAAAAATCACTAATTTTCAAGTTATGCACCAATTGGAAAATTTGCAAAATCATGAACCAAGGCAAAATGTAACTTCTAATTGACATCAAACCATTACACAAACATAACATGTGACCTAAAAATCAGATTTTAACCAAAAGATCACATGTTCATGGTTGGCAAAGTAAGAGATTTTCATGAAGTTTCAAAAATGATCAACTTGCAAAAACTATCATCACACCTCACCCACTTGTTTCATTGGATGCTGAACCATGCTAGCCTCCCTCACACACCATGCTGCGCCAGCCCATGTACATGTACTAGCCTAGGGCTCAACCCATGCTTTCCTTACACCAAAGTTGACATTTTGCAAAAGTGAACTTATCTATCACAGCAGGCCAGGTCACATCATCTGACCAATGGGAGTTCTTTATGCAAATCAAATGCTAGCCATTTCATACATCAAGCAAGGTTGAAACACACAAGATCATAACATTCACAAAAACACTCCCTCAAGCAAAACTCTTCGAATCTCTCTACACAGCTCACAAACACAAAAACCATTTTCATAGATCAACTCACCTTGCTTCACTGAGCCAAAACCAACAAGACTTAGGCCTGAATCAAGCAAGAACTGAGCTTCCCCATTTCTCACTCTCCAAGCCAGAACTTTCGAATCTCACTCCACAGGCCACAAACACTCAAACAAACTCCATAAACCTTCTCAACTCATCACCCTGAGCACAGAGAACCCCTCACCCATGCCTGAAACAGCCTGAATCACAAACACGACTCCCACCTGAGCTTGAACAGAACTGCTTCAAACTTCCAAACCAGCCAACTTAAACTCCTTCTAAGCATTCAAACATCATCAAGGGGTCATAAGGAGTGGATTTCACAAGGAGGGGAGGTCAGAAAGTTACAAGAGTGAAAGCTTCGAAACTCAGGTAGCTCAAGAACATTTTTTCCAGAAATCCTTTTTTAAGTTCTTAAGTTGTTCTATATGCTTTCCTGATCATAACTATGTCATTGGTTTTGAAAATGGTTGGAAAATGAGGGTGTAATCGTGTTCTGAAACTCCCTGACCTAAAAAATGTTTTGTTCGATTCAAGAGTTTGAGGAAATATAAATGATTTCTAGCTTAGGGTTTTGATTCAGGGGAGTGTGGGAATCATTTCTGTGTGTTTGGATTTCATTTTGGTTGCGTTTTGTGGATTTTGGGGATTTTCAGGTGGGCTTCCCACCGGAGAAGACGACCGGAGGTCTTCTCCGGCCACCTGAAAATCATTAGGGTTTAATCTTGCAATTAATGAGCGTTTGAATCTGGCACGTTGGATCAGTGGACTTTGTTGACTTGCTGCGCGTGTGTGTGGCTGAGATGCAGTCATTAAACCCTAATCACTATTATTTAATTAATTAATTGTGTTTAACCAAGTTTGAATATGGGCCACTAGATCTGGCGCGCGGTCAACGTTTTTAAATCCAGAGTGAATCCTGGCCTTCCATCCTGCATACTTCAGTTAATTTCATTTTATTTTCATATTTTTCTCATTTGTTTTATATAATTTATTAAAAATAGCAAAAATGTTTTAAAAATTATGAAACTCTTTGTCAAGAGTTTCATTAATTTTTAAAACACAAAAATATTTTTATTTTCATTTTTTGCATTTAAAAAGTATTTTTAAATATTTAAAAGTTTATTTTTAATTGATTAATGAAAATTAATTTATTAAAAATACTTTTAGGCATTTAAAAATCACCAAAAAATTCATGAAATGTTCTAAGACATTTAGAAACATTGTCCAACCTTCAAACCAAATTTATTTTTTGATCTTGATGCATTTTGAGAATTTTTCATTGAATTAAAATCATTTTTGTGCATTATTATGATCCAAAGTTCCAAAAATCATTTCTGCCTATTCATGAAGAGTTGGACATTGATTCTTTTTGCATTGCATTGTGTTTGGCATGTAGTTTGTGAGATTAAATGGCCATTGATTTGATCTTCCATTTTTAATTTGTTTGATAATTTTCTTGTTTAGGAACCCTAAAACCCTAGCAAACTTGTAAAAACCATAACTTGAACTTGGTTAGGAGTTGAAACTTCTCCTTTAGGCATTAGGTTAGTATAGGATTAGGGGTCCTTTGAGTGGCATTTTCAATTTTTTATCTTAGGGTTTGCTTCTGATTTTGGTTTTTGATTGATGTATTGTTCATAAACCCTAATTTGGGCTTCCATATGCATCCATCTTGCATTATCTTGCATAACATGACTTGCCATGACATTTCAAGCATCCATTTGACTCATTTGACATCATAAGACATATTGAAAGCATGTTTGATCCTTGCATCATGTATTTTCCATGTTGTATGCCATGTGCACTTCATAACTTTTCATGTATGTCCTTGTTCCTTAACTTGCTTCATTTGCATCCATGAGCTTGTATGATCATCTCCATGAGTTGTCCCATGCTTGTAGCATCTCATAGCATCATTAACCTCTCATACATGCTTCTGGTTTTGTTTCTCATCATGTCATTTCATCATATTTGGCATTGCATTGCATTTCTTTTCTAACCTTTCAGGTGGTAAGTGACTTTGAGAAGTGAATTTGCCTTCACTTCTCATAACTTTTCTTTTCATCTCTCTTGCATCCATGCTGCATTTTTGTATGTGTTTGAGCTTGAGCTTGCTCATTCTTCTTCTTCCCACTTTCTTTCCTCAAGTGACTTGACTTCTTGAATGAAGCAAGTCACTTTGCTTCTCTTGATCCTTTCATCTGCTTCCTGGTGGTTCCATTGAAGATCTTCTTGGTGAAAACTCACAAACCTTAGGAACAACCAAGCATGACAATGATTAGGGTTTTGATTAGTCTCCCCTTTTAGTTTTACCTTTGTGTCTCTTTTGAGTCTTCTCTTCTCATCTCATAATCAGGGACTAAACCCTAAAGGCTTTAAGGCTTTGTGATTAAGCTTATGCCTGCATCCTTCTAATAGGATGGAGTGTATAACTTTAATCCTAAGTGTTAAACCCTTAATGTGTTTAAATCTCTTAATCAATTCACATAATAATCATCAAGACATCACACTTGTAACTTGGGCCTTGCATTAGGGTTTTAATTCTTCCTTAATTGGTTAAGAAGGACTAACCCTAGTGTTAATGGACAAGGCCCCCTCAAGTTGTCTTACAAACCCTAAAAATCACTTCATCATCTTATCATTAACTAAAATCCACTTAATAAAGGCTTTGTTTTGTCATGAGTTTAATCCCTAATCATGGATTAAGTTGAGGAGATTTCCTCAGCTTAAACATTCTCATCTATTATCCTTCTATTAGGATGGTGTAATGAGTCTGTTTAATCCCTGATTATGGCTTAACCTCATTACTCAACACTAAACAAAACACCAAAAACATCTAAATAATTTCAAGTAGGTTAATGATCTTAATCCTACATCAAAGGTGGTTAAGTGTGAGAAGCTGACTTCACACTTAAGGCATTCTCATTACCCCTAATCAGAGGGAAGATGTGATGAGTTTACTAAATCCATTGGTTTAGGCTTAAGCTCATTAACTTATGACAAACTTTCAAAAGCAATAAAAGACTGAAAACTCAAAAACAAACAATAATCGTCTCCTCCGGGATTCTTTTCTCATCTCATTCACTCATAAACGCGAACTTGCTTCTTCCGTCTAATGCAAGACAGTTTTCACCTGAGCCAGACAGGTCATACACTTGAGCATAGACAAGTAAGCAGTTCATCAGTCAATTCATCTTTCAGTCTCTTTGGGTCGAACTACGGTGTTCTGACTTCCTCATTGCACGAGAGGATACGTAGGCATAACTTAACAGTTATCGAACAAAAAGTCTCTGTACATTCCCCCTCTTCCAGCTTTATTCTTTAAGCCTCATTGTCATGAGCATTTCACTCTTGTCCTTACACTGACACTGTATATATTACACTTCACTTCCTTTACATTGACACCTGTACATCTTTTCCAGCTCTTTATACACAAAATGCACTGACACTACCCCTTTAAAACACAAATCTTTTAAGCGTGGATCCCGTCGAGTACGACGGACAATCTGGGTGCTAATACCTTCCCAGGTTGTAACCAACCCCCTTTCTCAGTCTCTCTGGTTCGCGATCGTCTTATCCATATCTTTTTCTAGGTCTATGCAGCATTGCCTTTACTCCGGGATAAAAATGCCTAGCTGGCGACTCTATTCATCTCCAGTGAGTTCACGGCTGTGTGTTCTCATTGTCCCTCTCGCCGACCGTTCGCGCTTGTACCGGGATGCAAATCTTTGGGAGCGACAGCTTGGCGACTCTGCTGGGGACCCTTATACTGTAACCAGGGCTTCTGGTCCTTTTTTGTGGGTTCCTCCTAGCGCTTGATTGGTTTGTGTTTACTGGGGTGTTATTGTCGCTCCCGGGATTTTCATCATAGTACAAACGCGAAAGTGGCGCGGAAAGGTAGAGTCGCCAGCCAGACATTTTTATCCCGAATGAATGGGAAAGGTAATGTTGCACAAACCTAAGGAAGAAGGAAAGGACAAGGCCTTGCGAACCAAAGATCTGAGTTCGGGAGTCGGTTACGACCTGGGAAGGTATTAGCACCCCAGATCGTCCGTCGTACCCGACGGGATCCACGCTTGTTTATTTGTTTCGAAGGGTGAGAAATAAGAATGCTGCTGAATAAAACCGCTAACTGGAATGGGAATGAGAAATGAGAAAGGAATAAGAAAAAGAGAATGAGAATAAAAGGGGAAATGTAGGGAAAATAAAGAATGTGCTCGAACGGGCCCTACCCCGCTGCCTACGTACCTCATCGGGATAATGAGGATCAGAGTCGACGTAGTTCGCCTAACCTAGGCGGGAACTATTTGTTTGTGTTTTTTTACAGCTGGAACTGCGTATGTCTATGCTCAGGTGTTGCAGGCTCGTCTGGTACGAGTGCGTTAACCGTCTTGCATGCGAGACAAGTAGTCGCGAGTTCGCGTTATGAGTGAATGAGATGAGAAGAGAAGTTCCCGCAGGATAGTCGGTTATTGTTTGTTTTTTTGTCTTTTAAAAGAAGTGTTTTGAATTTTTGTTTGTGAACTGTCTTGTACTAAGACCTATCCATCGCGGTGAGTATTTACACCTCGCCCTGAAACAGGACGCGTATAAACACTCCGCAACAAAGTCTCGTGTCTTACAAGATTGTTCGGTTTTTTATTAAGTATTTTATTGCTTTTCTTTTGAGATGAGAAAGAGAACGACTCAAGTTGATAAAAGGAAAAATCTAAGGGACTAAGACTCAATCCTAATGTGTTATGTATTTACAAAGTGATCCTAATGGTTAGTGAGGTTTTCTATTCCTAATGGAAACTTAAAACTAATAGAATTCAACTTACTTCTTAATGAAGTTAAGTTGATTCTAAGAACAAATGGGAATCCTACACAAGTTGTAACAAAAAAATAAGGCAAAACAATGAAATCAACTATGAGAAATAATATTCTAAAAATGCCTTAAAGGCATGAATAATAAATAGTCTTATTTATTTATTCTATTTCTATATGGAAATGAACCTTATACTAAGTTCTAAACCTAGGTCAAACTTGATATTCATCCTAAAACAAATTAAACTAAACCTAAGTCTAATGCTAAATTCTATGATTAAAATTAATCTAGACTATTGTTATTATTTTTATTGTATTGAACTATATTTTCTTTTAATGGCCTAATCTAATGGGAACTATGCATAACTAAGCCAAAATTAATATTCTAAAAAAAAATACTAAATCTCCTAGAAAAATTGTGAAAATTAAATTGCATGATCCTAACACTATCTAAAATAGTATACTAAGAGGGATTCTAAAAGTACCCCTTTTCTATGCCTAACAACTAATTATTTTAAGCTAAGAATTAACTATTATTTCCTAAGGATTTTATTACCAAAACCTAAGATAAAAATTCCTAAAAATTCCATAAAAAATATTCTAAGAGCTATTAGGGGTCTTCTAATTACAGAAAAAAAAGTGGGCTAAAAAAGTTAATGGAAGCTATTTAAATAAAATAAACAAAATTCAGCACAATTAATGGAAATTCAATAACACTAATTAATAGAAAAATTCATAAATAATCCAAAAATAAACAAATTCCAGAAAATAAAAATGTCATAAATTTCTAAAATCAATTAATAGCCCACTGGAATTTTTATAGAATTTCCTAATAATTTTTACTATTTTTTGGGGATTTATTTCTAAACTATGCCTAAATAGAATTAAAATCTAAAAGAAATGAGAATGGGGGTTCAGGAAGCAATTTCCTTAGTTGCTTTATATATTGGGCCTAAAAGTGGGGTACAAACAGCAATTATTTTATGTTTTTCTTTGGGCTCATAAGGAGGGTGCTGATAACAGTATTTTTTTTAACTTAAACATATTTTTAACACATGTTTTTTTAATTATCTTAAAGAAATGAACAAATTATCAAAATAAAAGAAATAGCCTAACCTTAAACTAAACTATTATTATTTCTAAAAAAACTTAATTAAAGAAAAAGAATTAAGCTAAGCCTCTTATAATACTTTTTAAAAGTCTTAATCTAAAAACTATTAAACTAAAAAACTTAATTTGAGAAATAGGAATTAAACTAAGCTTATGGTAAAATTTAATTAAAAAGAATAGTCTAAACTAACTTATTAAACTAATATTTTTCTAGAAATCTTAATTTAAGAAATAATCTAAACTAACTTATTAAACTAATATTCTCCTAAAAATCTTAATTTAAGAAATAATCTAAACTAACTTATTAAACTAATATTCTCCTAAAAATCTTAATTTAAGAAATAGGAATTAAACTAAGTCTTATGGTAATTTTTCTTCTAAAACTCTTAATTTGAGAAAATGAAATAATACTAAACTTAAATTTAATATTTTCCAAAAAACTCAATTTAAATTTCTACTAAACTAAACTTTTAATTAAACCTATCAAAAAAAAAAAAACAATTTTTAAAGAAATCTTAATTTAAGAAAATCTTAAATTAAACTATCATAATTTTTCCTAAAAAATCTTGAATTAAGCTATTATAACCTCTTCTAAAAAACTTAAAATAAACTATTAATTTTTCCTAAACAATCTTAACTCAAACTGTCATAATCTTTTTTCTAAAAAATTTAAATTAAACTATTATATTCTTTTTCTAAAAAACTTAAATTAAAGTATTAATTCTTTCTTCTAAAAACTTAAATTAAAGTATTAATTCTTTCTTCTAAAAACTTAAATTAAAGTATTAATTCTTTCTTCTAAAAACTTAAATTAAACTAAAAAAAAAAAAGAATGAATTTAACTTACTGTAATATTTTTCCTAAAAATCTAAACCTATGATTATCAATATAAAATTCTAATTTAAGACCTTAAACTAAAATTATTCTAAAAAAACTTAATTTAAGAGATAAATTAAACTATAGTAACCTTGATAATACTTTAATGACTTGAATTACACTGTGATTAATTAAAATACTCAATTAAAATTCTAATTAAACTATGATTAACTAAAATAACTAATCCTATTAATATCCTTCTAAGGATCCTAATTAAAACAAAAATGAATAGACTAATCTCTTAACATAACACTCTAAAGATCTTAATTAAGACAAAAAGAATTAACTTTAAATAAATCTTACTCAATTAAGACCTTAATTTAATTATAATTATTATTACAATCAGACTTAAAAAGCAAAAACCCAAAATCCATAACCCTAATCCCCTTCTTCTTCCTCTCACCGAACCGCCGCCGCAGCCCCAACTCATCCTTCCCTTCCCCCTTTTCTATTACTCCGCCGCAAACTCCATCAGTTCCTCCTTCTTCTTCGTCTCGTCATCTTCTCTTACCCTCATCTTCACCGTTTCCTCTCTGTCATCAACAACACCCACCCTATCTCCTTCTTCTTCCACCAAATCCGTCCGCCACCACAGCCTTTCTCCTCCACAAAATCGCTCTTTCACGCTCACACTAACCAAAACCCTCGTCCTGTTCTTCGTCCTTTCAATTCAACCAAAACCTAAATCCCTAAATTGATTCTCTTCGCCGCCAACGACCGAATTAAACCTCTTCGAACCCTAACCTAACACAAGCATAAAACGAAACCAAAGCTTGCTCGGACTTCAAATCATCAAGCCTAATCCCTTCCCTTCCAACCATCGAAACCCTAACTAAGAACTACACGAGCCTAGGACAAGATCAGTGAGAACAAAGAAGTCGTACCTGGTGATTCGGACGATGATATCAGAAAGAAGATGATACTTCCGCTACGGTGCCGCCGCCATGTTGATTATAGCCCGGATGTGGTGAGGACGCTTCTGAGATGCTCTATCGTATTCAGGTACGATTCAATTTCATCCTTCCTCTCGCTGCTCTAGCTTGTAATTCCGGGTTAAATGTTCTTCTTCGAATTTTCTGGCCGTCGCCGTGATAGGGAATTGAAACTGTGATTTATGATATGCAGGTTAATTCATGGAGATGCAGAGCCTATTCTTGACCGAAAGATTGCCACAGGATCACTGAAGGCTGGTGAGTACTGATCAAAGACGGGTGCTTAGACTTGTGATTCTTTCTTCATTCTTTCCTTGTAACAACCCTGTATTACCTCCCATTCGCAGGGGATACAATGCTGTCCATGGATGTAATCTAAACTTGAGGGAGACAAGGTCTTCGAACTCTTCGAACTCAATTCAATTCTGTGTATCTGCTTCTTCTGCGTATGAACTGATAGTTCATTGTTACAGGCTATCGTTTAAGGACGATGATGAAGAAGAAGAGTTTGAAGGATTGAATGTTAGTGGTGAGGCTTGAAGGTGAACTCAGAAACAAGATCAATGTACAAAGAGCATTGCAATGGTTTGAGGAAAGGAATGAATAAGAAGGTTGAAAAGGGTGCAAGGGACTGAAAGTGTGTAAGAAGCTCAATGGAATAAGAGACTCCTGATTTATAGCCGATTATCACGGAAGGATCCGGAATCTTCAGGTAAAATCAACTTCAAATCTGTTACTCTTCTGTTAGATTTGGTTAAGAGTTTCTGATCTGGAAATCAGTTGAGCAATTGGTTATTTTCTGTTGTGAAATTTTGAGATGTAACTGATTTTGTAATAAGTTAGTTTTCGCAATTTCTGTTAGGTTTTAATAAGATTTGGTTAGGACTTGTTTTTTGGTTCTCTTTGAACTAATTATCTCAATTAGGACTTCCTGTTATAATACTTATGAAAACTCTTCTCGTAATGCCTTTCTTTTTTTTTGTTTTCTGATGATATGCCTCATTCCTGAGTTATAATTATCGCAATATGAACGTTATCTGATCTGGTATCATTTACAGGCTGCACCATCGTTGATGTCGTAAAAAGAGCTACTCTGAGGAATGGATCAAAGATGGCGGTTTCATTGATACGTTCACGAACCGCTTTGTCAAGATTACGGAATTCCGACCTTTGATGAAGGCTCAGCTAGGGCATGAAGTTGGATGAGAGAAACAGGGACATACGCTGCCCTTTTGCAACGGGATTTCCGTCATTTTTTTTTATTCATTTATCAGTTAGAATTCCTCCTTGTAAAATTCGGCCGTGGGCTTGCTACTCTACAAACTCTTCTTTTCCTCTTTTTTTGTTGAAAGTTTGCTGGAGAGTTTTCCATGGAATTGTGGATCTCTAACTGCATATTGCTGAGCTTTTTCCTTGAAGAATTTTCCTTTTACTATTTCATTCTGTTAGATTCAAGCCAAATGAATATTTAGGGAGGTGCCAAAAAAATCAAATTTGTTGATAATTGTTGTACCCTGTAACCACTTCCTTCAAACTCAATGAGGCCTTATATGTGATTCACTAATTTAAAGGTGGTTCTAAAAGAAAATATGGAATAGAAATTAGAATTGGTTGGAATGTTATTTGGGGTAGGGATTCGCAACCTGAGAACCACAAATACTTCGAAATGGGATTTCTATAGTCAAATTGGCTTTTGCAAAGAGAACATGATTAAACCTTAATTAAATATATATATATTTGAATGGTTTAATAATTGATCAACTTAGAACACCAAAACGAATGAAAGTGAATTTATAAACTTGGTTAAGACTTTTGACGGTAGAATCAAATGGAAACTGGGCTTGTATGAGATGGGCCCCAAATGGTAACCATGAACAAAAGACTCTTACGGTTCCGTGACATGGACTTTAAGGACAAGTATTGGGCTTATAGAAAAACGAATACACAATCATAGCATAAAAATATTGATGGATGAAAATATATGACTGGTTTTGGCATCACGACAAAGGTCAAGGATTTAGTAGATAAGAAGATGAATATGAACACAGATTTTGGTGCACCAAACTTGTGTCCCTGATTAAATTCCAACTTTAATTCTCACATCCATATCACCAAGCAATAGCCAAACGAAAAGACCACTGATTTTTTGCAACTTGAAACCTCGAGCCGCTCAGTGATGCTGAAGATTCTCGTATCACCACTAATCCCACATTTCGCTATCGCAATCTGATGAAAAGGGCAATTACCCATAATAAAAGGAAATAAACCTTTAATCACATCGATAACATCCTAATTTAACATTTTTATGGATTCTCTGAGTAGGCACAATCTTAAAACTTGATAATCCTCTGAACAGGAATGATGATGTGAATTCAGCCTTTGTCTCGAACTTGAGTACAATAACCAGGTATACCACCTATGAATAGGAAAATCCGTATCACGAGGAAACGCTTCAATCACATGCACTAGTATGTTGTTAATGAATTAATGAGAAATGCCAATGAATGCAAAAATGATGAGCCAATGGAGGGACTAAAAAAATGAGGGCAAATTTTGAGGTATTACAGCTGCCCCTATTCAATCATCTGCAAGCCTGAACGAATAATTGCAACGGCTTTTATACGTTCAAGGTATGGAGTGATTGAATACTCGAATAAAAACCTGAAAATTTGAACTCGGGATAACAGGAATGCCACATGCCCATTTATTTATTTATATATTTTTTGTTTTGACCTCTGAATAAGGTAGCGAAAAATAGAACCAGGTGGAAATAAGCTGGGAATAATGCCATCCTCGAATAACCACTCACACGGGATCCTCGGATCCAGTACTAAAACCCTCCTTGAATAGAAACACAATGGTATACCGACCGCAGGCGATAACCATCAACAACAAAGACTGGCCTCAGACAGACTTTGCAAACGAGACAAACTGACCTCGATCAATAAGCTCAAAAAGTGAACTACTATCCTCGAATAATAGCCACAACCACAAGACCAACCGCAGAAAGACTTGAAGAAAAGAAATGTCATCCTCGAATGACAATCCAAAAAAAATCCTCGGATCTAATACGAAACCATCCTCGAATGGAGACGCGAAGGTATACCAGCCTCGACTGATAACCAAACACAAAAAGAAAATAGGACAGGACGGAACGGGATCGTTGTACATAGACGATAACCCGAAACGCGGCCGTTGTACTGAAACGGAGACGCGAAAAGAAATGAGACTGTTGTACTGAAACAAGACTCAAATACGAGACCATTGTACTTAAATGGAGACTCGGAAAGAAATAGGATCGTTGTACTTAAACGAGAGCCCAAGCAAACAGGATCATTGTACTTAAATGATAACCTGAGACGCGACCGTTGTACTGAAACGGAGACGCGAAAGAATGAGACTGTTGTACTGAAACAAGACTCAACTACGAGACCATTGTACTTAAATGGAGACTCGAATGAAATGGGACCGTTGTACTTAAACGAGAGCCCAAGCAAACAGGATCATTGTACTTAAATGATAACCTGAGACGCGACCGTTGTACTGGAACGGAGACGCGAAAGAATGAGACTGTTGTACTGAAACAAGACTCAACTACGAGACCATTGTACTTAAATGGAGACTCGAATGAAATGGGACCGTTGTACTTAAACGAGAGCCCAAGCAAACAGGATCATTGTACTTAAATGATAACCTGAGACGCGACCGTTGTACTGGAACGGAGACGCGAAAGAATGAGACTGTTGTACTGAAACAAGACTCAACTACGAGACCATTGTACTTAAATGGAGACTCGAATGAAATGGGATCGTTGTACTTAAACGAGAGCCCGAGACACGACCGTTATACTGAAACGGAGGCATGAGAACATGAGATTGTTGTACTGAAACAATACTCAATTGGGAATAACAACAAAACTTGGTAGAAGCATCCATCCTGGGAAATGAAGTTGCATTCTGTGGGGAATGCTTCAATCTAATTAGAGATGTAACGGGTCTTATGTAATATACCTCAAAACTGGCCCATGCTGGTATGCATATGTTTGGATTTATGGCGTAATGCTCCATGATGATGGAAATGCTACGCTTTGGAGGATGCAAATGCGATGATGATGCAAATGACAATGCAAAGGAGATCTCCTGATAAGGAGACTGCAGGTATCCCAGATAACTTGGCGGAGAAGAAACGATGATCACTGCATTGATCTGGCTCATCCTGATGAGGAGGAAACAACTCTGCGGGGAAAGTTGTTAATAATTCACTGGCTCTGAATAGCCGCCATTGCCAAAAATAAATCGGATTTTGAGATTGGAGCGCCAAGACCCTGCTGGAGGTGGACCCTTCTTGAACTCTGATGGGGGAAGTGAGGACTTCCTGGGAACCAAAGGCATGACACTGTTGAGGAAGCAACTGCTGGGGAAGACAAGACACTCCTTATACTGCTGAGGATAGCCCCTGTATGAAGGGAACTTTATACTTGGGGATTGCACCCACTCTCTGCTATCTAGCTAGGAGAAATTTAAACTTGCACATGGCTGAGGATGATTGGAAACACCCTGGGAGACATTTGTTTCTGCTCAAACAAATGGGAATGCCCATAGTTGTGAGCTTCGCTAGCAACACCAGTACCTGTACCTGCATGAACACAATCGATAGTACCTGCAACATAGAGAATTAGTTTGGGACCTGCTTGCCCCAGGCTCATAGCATGAATCATTGTCTAGGTATATCAGCACCCTTTCAGAGTTGTATTAAATGTTTCTATTCTCCTGCATGAGTTAGAAAAGCATTCAAATGCTCATAACACAATGCAAGTTACTATTTGCTAGACGTTTTCACAATCAATCCATGCAAGATGAAAAAAAGTAAAAAACCATGAAGCAAAATAGTCAATTGACTGAAGCTGAATTTTTATTGATTTGGAAAGGTGGCCATGAATAGGCAATACAAAAGAAGCAGTTCCCTGGAATGAGGGAACAACTAAAAGAAAAAAAACAAAACTACCCTATTGGCAATGTGAGAAATGGATCTCATCAAGTCTCAACCCGGTTATGACTCGTATGTCTTCAAGACGCTCCGCTCGCTCTGCCTCTTGAGAGAAAGTAAGAGAACTGATCTTCAACCCTTAGGATAGCCTCAACTGTAGGTAGGTCATGGATCTCGCAGATCGCAGTCGTTCGTGTTAATCCCTCTTTTGCGTGGATCGCCCTTTCAGGTTTTCAATCCACCGGGATACCCTTTTTTGCCTGAGTTGTCCGATGTGGCTTTTCAACTCAGCGGGTGTACATTTTTTTTTCAAAATTTCCCTAACTTTTGCCCGAGCCTTTTATTCTGTTTTTGGCTCGCCGGGATGCCCATTTTTGCCTGGATCTTCATTCTGTTTTTATCCAGCGGGTCCTTTTTTACACGAAGTATTTTCTTACTGCGTCTGCGTTAACAGGGGATGGAAAGTCTTCTCCTTCCATGGTTGTCAGCATTAAGGCTCCGCCCGAGAAAACCTTTTTAACTACGAACGGTCCTTCATAATTGGGTGTCCACTTGCCCCTGTGATCGTTGAGAGGAGGAAGAATCCTTTTCAGCACTAAGTCTCCTGGCATGTACCTCTGTGGTCGCACCTTCTTGTCAAAAGCTTGCTTCATTCGTCGCTGATACAACTGTCCATGGCATACAGCTGCTAGACGCTTCTCTTAAATGAGGCTCAATTGATTATATCTGGATCGGAGCCACTCAGCTTCATCTAGTTTGATGTCCATCATTAACCTCAACGAAGGGATTTCCACTTCGACCGGTAGAACTGCCTCCATACCATACACCAATGAGAATGGAGTTGCCCCAGTTGAAGTGCGTACTGAGGTTCTATACCCATGCAAGGCGAATGGTAACATCTCGTGCCAATCTTTGTACGTCACAACCATCTTCTGCACAATCTTTTTGATGTTTTTATTAGCCGCCTCAACAGCGCCATTCATCTTCGGACGATATGGAGAAGAGTTGTGGTGTTCTATTTTGAAGTCTCGACACAAGTCAGCCATCATCTTGTTGTTGAGGTTAGAACCATTATCAGTAATGATCCTTTCAGGGACTCCATACCGGCAGATGATGTCCCGCTTAATAAATCGAGCGACCACTTGTTTAGTGACATTGGCATAGGAAGCAGCTTCGACCCACTTCGTGAAATAATCAATAGCAACTAGGATGAAGCGATGCCCATTAGAAGCTGTTGGCTCAATCTTTCCAATCATATCGATGCCCCACATAGCGAATGGCCACAGTGAAGACATGACACTCAACGGATTCGGAGGCACATGGACCTTGTCGGCATAAATTTGACACTTATGACATTTACGGGAGTATTTGCAACAATCAGACTCCATAGTAATCCAATAGTATCCCGATCTCAATAGTTTCTTGGCCATGGCATGTCCACCAGCATGGGTACCAAAGGAGCCTTCGTGAACCTCCTGCATTAACAGGTCTGCCTCGTGTCTGTCCACACATCTGAGCAGCACCATGTCAAAGTTCCGTTTGTACAACACACCATCCTGATTCAAGAAGAAACCTCCCGCCAGTCTTCTAAGAGTTTTCTTATCTTTACTAGATGCCCCAGCCGGATATTCTTGAGCTTTCAGGAATTGTTTGATGTCGTGGTACCAAGGTTTGTCATCTTCACCATCACCAACTGCGAAGACATAAGCCGGTCTTTCAAGACGAGAGATCGAAATTCGAGGCACGAAATTTTCTCGGCATACTTTAATCATGGATGATAAAGTTGCGAGAGCATCGGCGAACTGGTTTTCGTCCCTAGGAACATAACTCAGCTTTACTTTGGTAAAGAAGGTTAACAGCCTCCTGACATAATCTCGGTAAGGAATCAAACGAGCTTGATGAACTAGCCATTTGCCATTGACCTGATTTACCACCAAAGCAGAATCTCCGAAGATCTCAAGGTTCTTGACTCGCAAGTCTATTGCCTCTTCGATCTCCATGATGCAAGCTTCATACTCTGCCTCGTTGTTAGTGCACTCAAAGGTCAACCGAGCGGCGAGAGGTGTGTGGACTCCTTCTGGTGAGATAATAACAGCACCGACTCCACTCCCATTCATGTTTACAGCTCCGTCAAACATCAACTTCCATCTGGATTCAGGGTCAGGCCCCTCCTCCGGAAGTGGTTCTTCATGGCCTTTCGACTTGAGGAACATGATGTCCTCATCCGGAAACTCAAACCTCATGGGTTGGTAATCATCAATCGGCTGCTGGGCCAAGTATTCTGACAATACACTCCCCTTGATTGCTTTTTGTGAAGTGTATTGTATGTCATACTCCGTGAGTATCATCTGCCAACGGGCCACTCTTCCTGTCAAAGCCGGCTTCTCAAAGATGTATTTTACAGGATCCATCTTGGAAATTAGGAGAGTAGTGTGAGTCAGCATGTACTGTCTTAGTCGGCGAGCAGCCCATGCCAAAGCGCAGCAAGTTTTCTCGAGTAGTGAGTATCGTGTCTCACAATCGGTAAACTTTTTGCTAAGGTAATAAATGGCGTGCTCTTTTCGACCAGACTCGTCCTGCTGACCCAGTACACATCCCATCGATCCTTCCAGCACAGTGAGATACATAATCAGAGGTCTCCCTGGCACTGGAGGCATAAGAATTGGTGGCTCCAACAAATATTCTTTGATTCGGTCGAAGGCTCGCTGACAATCTTCATTCCATTTAATGGCCTGATTCTTCCTCAGAAGCTTGAAGATGGGCTCGCACGTGGCCGTTAGGTGAGAAATAAACCGTGCAATGTAGTTTAGTCTCCCCAAGAAGCCACGCACTTGCTTTTCAGTCTTTGGCTCAGGCATTTCCTGGATTGCTTTCACTTTGGCCGGATCAACCTCAATTCCTCGTTCACTAACAATGAAGCCGAGCAACTTGCCAGAACGAACCCCGAAGGTGCATTTATTCGGATTTAACCTCAGTCTGAACTTTCGAAGCCTGTCAAACAATTTTGCCAGGTTGACCAAGTGTTCCTCTTCCGTCTGGGACTTTGCTATCATGTCATCAACATAAACCTCAATTTCATGATGGATCATGTCGTGAAACAACGTCACCATTGCCCGTTGGTAGGTAGCTCCTGCATTCTTTAAACCAAACGGCATGACCTTGTAACAAAAGGTGCCCCAAGGAGTGATGAAAGTTGTCTTTTCCATATCCTCGGGAGCCATCTTGATTTGATTATAGCCTGAGAATCCATCCATGAAGGAGAACACGGAAAACTGAGCAGTATTATCGACAAGTACATCTATGTGAGGTAGAGGGAAATCATCTTTGGGGCTGGCCCTATTCAAATCCCTATAATCCACACACATTCTGACTTTGCCATCTTTCTTAGGAACTGGCACAATGTTAGCAACCCATGGAGGATAACTAGTCACGGCCAAGAAGCCAGCATCAAACTGTTTTTGCACTTCTTCTTTTATTTTGATTGCCATGTCTGGACGTGTGCGCCTCAACTTCTGCTTTACCGGAGGACAATCTGCTCTGAGAGGTAGCTTGTGTACCACAATATCAGTGTCTAAACCAGGCATATCCTGGTAGGACCAAGCGAAGACGTCAACGTATTCTCGAAGCATAGCCATCAAACGAGTCTTGACAGATTCTTCTAAGGCAGCTCCGATCTTGACTTCTTTCTTGTCCTCTTCAGTACCCAGGTTTATCACTTCCACATCTTCCTCGTACGGCTGAATCATCTTCTCCTCCTGTTTGAGCAGTCTGGCCAATTCTTCGGGTAAATCACAATCCTCTTCCCCTTCCTCATCGGCTTGATAAATTGGATTGTCGAAGTCATACTTAGCCATAACAGGGTCGTCATTGATAAGATCCGGTGACGAGCACCTGCATGAATGATGATTCATGCAAGGCTTTAGCAACAACTTGAGAAAATGGGAAACATTGCCATTTTAAAAACTTTTCTTTCTTTTTGAAAAACAAAAGTAAAAAACGAAAGACAGAGAACAACATGAAATGAATGTGAAACGTCAATTTTATTAATGATTGTGTTAATGAACAAATGAACCCTTACAAAGAGCCACTATGCCCCGGGCAAGACATAGTGCTTTAATACAGGAAAACAAAAACAAAAACATTACTCTTCAAAAGATGTTACTGAAATGAGCCTTTCTGACATCCAGTTGCTAAGTTGAGCTCCTGGGACGGCAGGCCTAATCCATTCATCCAAGTCACAGTCACTATCAACAGCTTCATCCTGCACTGCGCTGATATTTCCGTAGTCTACCACTCCCGCACTTGTGAAAGTGACCGGGCTCTGACAACCTTTTGCACCTGTTTCAGACGAGGATCCTCCAGGGTGATAGCCAATCCCGAACATGTCTTTCTTCTCTGGCAATTCGATTGGGCTGCCCCAGCCTTCTCGCACTCCAGATTCTACTAATTCACGCGCTTGTTTATAAGAAGCTATGGAAACCCCTTTCTTCGGCACTCCAGGAGATGTTGCTAAGGCGGATGCTTGCTCGGACTTCAAAGGCTCAAAAGCTTGACATGGGGTTTCGACTATTTCGCCATCCATCTCTACATATTTGAATGAGGCTAAATGACTGACGAAGATATCTTCTTCCCCGCTGACTGTCACAACTTGACCTTCCCAGACGAACTTTAATTTCTGATGAAGTGTAGAAGAAACCGCTCCTGCCGAGTGTATCCAGGGCCTTCCAAGTAAACAACTATATGTCGGCTGGATATCCATCACATAAAACGTGGTATTGAAGACTTGTGGACCTACCTTAATAGGTAACTCCACCTCTCCAAATACCGATCTTCTTGATCCATCAAATGCTCGGACTACTAAATCACTGGGCTTTAGCACCACTCCATCATAGTCCAGCTTCATTAATGCCTTCTTAGGCAAGACATTCAGAGATGAACCAGTATCCACCAGCACATGGGAGAGCACTGCACCCTTGCATTCCAGAGAAATATGCAATGCCCGATTGTGAGCACGCCCATCAGAAGTTAAGTCCAAGTCCGTGAAACCCAGTCCATGACTGGCATTAACACTGGACACCACTGTTTCTAGCTGGTTTACGGAAATATCCTGAGGCACGTATGCCTTGTTCAGAATATTTAAAAGGGCCTTCCTGTGAGAGTCCGAACACATGAGCAATGATAAGATGGAGATCTTTGACGGCGTCTGCTGCAAATGGTCTACAATCTTATAGTCGCTCTTCTTAATGATCCTTAAGAATTCTTCGGCTTCTTTATCAAAGGTGAGATCTGGATCAGTTGATGGAGTTGGATCATTGGCAACTACCGGTTGCTTCCCCCTGGCTCTAGCTTGGGCTTCGGCAGTATCCCTGGGTGGTATCACATTGCTTCTCAGTGCTTCCGGCGCAAACAATCTTCCACTTCGAGTAAAACCCCCTATTCCCACATTCTCTACCTGAGCTGGGATTATACTAGTCGTGGCCAACTCTTGTCTCTGGCCGTTGCAATACACTTCGCCACCATAGTTCCAGGGAACTGCTCTGTCACTTTGGTAGATTATGGGTCCAGCAGTGGTAACAGTTATTGGCGCCACTCTGGCACGCGAAGGAACTTGGGATGGATCATAAAAGATAGTCACTGTAGATACTTCACTTTCTTTCACAATCTTGTCAAATTGCAGCACTCCTTCATCAATCATACCTTGAATTCCGGCCTTCAATCGTTTACAACCGTTGGTAGCTTCTGTACATTCTGAACAATCATCCTCGCATCCGGGAAAAATGCCTTTCTTCAACAAACAAACCTTGATAGCAACCAATGAAGTCTGCAAGTCATCTACATCATCCACCAGATTCAATTTCTCCCCTTCACCAATTGCACCAACCGTGCCCCTGTGAGGAGGCATGGGATTTTCCAGCACATTAGGAGAGGGAGCGAAATTGATCGCTTTAGAATCCAACAAGTCCTGAACAACATGCTTCAATGCTTTGCAATTCTCAGTACTATGGCCGGGAGCTCCAGAATGAAACTCGCATCTAGCATTCGAATCATAACCTTCAGGAATTTGGCCTGGCCTCGGAGGTTGCAAAGTACGGAGCTGAATCATATGAAGTTGCAGGAGATTCTTCAACAGTTGGGAGTAAGACATTGGTGGAGCTTCAATATGTCTATCCTTCACCCTCTGGGAGTAGTACGGACGAGGGGGTCTTGGCTGATACCCCTGTGAGCGTTGCGGCTGTGGAGGTTGAACCCGCTGTTGAACTGGAGGAGTTGAAATAGTGACGGGGGCCACTTGCTGATAATATCCTTGGTGCATCATTCCTCTCTGTGCGTATACTGCTCCTGTTTCTCCTTCCCTCCTTTTCACAAAGGGTTTCTTGATGCCAGATACTGAAGCACTTCCATTTTGAATCTTCCCCTGTTTGAGCCAGCTTTCGATTCTTTCTCCAGTCAGGATAATGTCCGAAAAACCACTTGAGGAACAACCAGCCAACCTTTCCATGAAATGCCCTGGGAGGGTATTCAGGAAAAGATCGACCATCTCTCTTTCCAATAAAGGTGGTTGCACTCGGGCGGCCACCTCACGCCACCTCTGTGCATAGTCTTTGAAGCTCTCCAAGCTCCTTTGTGTCAAGCTTTGGAGCTGAGTACGGCTAGGTGCCATGTCAATGTTGTATTGATATTGTCTGAGGAAAGCCTCTCCCAAATCCTTCCAACTTCTAATAGAGCTCCTTTCCAACTTCATGTACCACTCCAAGGACCCTCCTGAGAGGCTATCCTGGAAATAGTACATCCACAATTTCTCGTCTCGCGTGTGAGCCGCAATCTTCCTGTAGAAGGCCTGTAAGTGAGTTTTCGGGCAAGAGTTGCCGTTGTATTTATCAAATGCTGGTGGCCTGAACTTGTGTGGAATGACCACCCCAGGTACTAAACCCATATCTGACACGTCAATCCCCAAAGTGTCTTTGCACTCTAAGGCCTTGACCTTCTCTGCAAGCACCAAGAAGTCGTTGAGATTCCCGTCACCGCCGAAACCCATATCGTTGTTGAAGTACTGGAATTGGTCTTCCTGCCTGTCCTGCACAGGAACATACTGTCGTACCCCGAAAAATACGACCTTACGCGATCCGAATGGAACGGGAGCCGCGCGCCGGACTGACCGAAGAGTCGCCACCTAATTCTATTTATTCCCGAAGAGGGAAAGGGAAGATATAGATACAACCCGGGAGGAAAAGGATGAGGACAAAGGTCAACGGAACCATTGCCTGGGTTCGGGAGTCGGTTATGCAGGGGGAAGGTATTAGCACCCCCTACATCCATCGTACTCGATGGGAACCATCTAAGTTATCGCGCGCGAAAGGATGTCTATGCTTAAACGATTGCTTGCTAGAGGGAAATGAGTTGAATTATAAGTTAGATTGAACCTAGGTGCTCGGCAAGGATGGAGATCCTCGTGCCTACGTACTCCCGCGTGCAATGGGAAAGTCAGAGCCTCGTAGTTCGGCCTACTAAGGGTAATGGTTGTTTGATTTTATTACCTTTCGTTGATGAAAGGGTTTAGGAGTCGAATATACTAAAGACTATGGATAGTTTATCTCGCCCAACAAGACGAGTGTCTTGCGTCGAAATAATCGGAGCGAGTAACGAAAGCTCGTTATCCCCCTTTCTACCGCTTAAGGCTCGTGGCGTACAAATCTTCTCGTATTTATTAAAGTGTTTTTATTTCCTAAAGCCGCTTGACGTTGGATCAAGGGTTTGGATCTAATCGAAACATTTTGGTTTTTTGAGGTTTAGAGGGTGCATGCAAATGGAGGTTTATTTTGTGGTTTGTCAGCGAGGCACGAAGCGCTCGGCTCGCAAGGAGTGGATCCTAATAAACGAAAAAAGATAACTGGAAAATAAAGTGCAAGTGTGCAAGTGCAATCGCTTGGCGTTGGACCAAGGATTCGAAATTAAATAAGATGCGGAAAATAAAATGCGTACAAATTAATGGGAGAGGGATACAAAGTAAATACAGGGGATTGCGAGAAATAAATGGTCTCGTTGTAATTAGCCCAAGAGAAAGCGTGTGTGCAATGTGTTTGAACTATTCGAAGGCGTTCAGCCTGTTTGATCGGGACACAACTATTCGGAGGCGTTGGACCTTTTTCGAGCGCAACTATTCGAAGGCGTTGGACCTTTTAATCGAGCACAACTATTCGAAGGCGTTGGACCTTTTGGGACGCGACGAAATTTTGTTCGTGAACTGCCTTAGAATCGGTTCAAAATGGGAACCATTCTATAAGGAGTCGAATCGTAATTTTTTAATGCGAAAATAAATTGAATAAATTGAATTGCGAAAAAATAAATGGAATAAATGAATTAAATAATTAAATGAATTAAACAATATCGAGATAAATAAAATAAATTGAATTTTTACAAGTTTGTTTGTTGAAATAATAAAATAAAAAAATTAAATACAAGGAGGGCCTCATATTGACCGCTCATCTCCGATTAAATGTAATCGGGCGAAAAACGGCCGTTTAATATATCATTGGCCCCTATATACAAAATACAATATAATAAAATAAATGAACAAATAAAACAACTCTCTCTTTTTTACAACATTTAAAAAGCAAAATAAAAAAACTATTAAGAAACAAATAACAAGAGATTGTAGGAATTAACATAAAAGGATAATTTCTAACAAAATAATAAAATAAAAAAATGGAAAGGAAGTGAGTCGTGCTGTGATGTGTGTATACAACAACTAACCTAGCCTTAAAGGCCCAAATCATTAACAAGCTCATCAGTAAATATGAAACATTAAAACAACAAATAGGTTATGCCCACCATGGGACCAACCATACAAAATTTATAGAAATAAAATAAAATGAATCATAAAATAATAATAAAAAATGAAAACAGGTATATTCATAAAGTAACACGTTCAGAAGAAAAAGAAGAAAGAGAAGAGAGAAAAAAAAAAAAAAAAAAACTCAACCTCAAGATGTGATGTCGACCTGCTCTCAACGACCTTGCTTCTCCCTATTTCTGCTCATCGTCTCTCCCGGACGTCTCTCCTCTTCGAATCTCTCCGCCTCGACTTCGCGGTTTCGTCAGCGGCGACGGATGGCTTGCGGGTTTCTGTGTCTATTTGGGTCGGCGATTCGATTTCTGCGGGTTTGCTCAGATTGGTGGTACGGTGGTGATGATGGTGGTGAGGTTTTGGTAGAGGAAGGTTTCGGCTGGGTTTGGTAAGGCTTCCGTTCGGTGGTTTTGAAGAGTTCCGGCAAGGGGTTGATGTTTTGGGCTTGCGGCGAGTTGGTGAGTATTCGGTGAAATGGTGTTTCACGGCGTTTGAAGGTTCGTTGCTTTCGGTTCGCCGGCGTTGGCTCAGTTCCGGCGGAAGGACGGCCAGCGATTTGGGGTTCGCGAAGAGGGGTGTTCCGGTTCGGTGAGGTATGGTGATTCAGTCTCTCTGTTTTTTCTTTTTTTTTTTGCGAGTCAAAGGTTTTGATTTGCGTCTTGAAGAATGGCAAACAAGAGTTGTGATTTCTGAGTTTGGAGGTAATGTTGAAGAGGTTAGGCTTATGGTTTGTGTTTGTGATGGTTTTGGCTCTGTGCGGCCGTGGTTTTCTGGTTGTTCATGGATGTCTGTTGAGAAATTCGCAGGGGAGGATTGTTTGGTCGAAGATAGTTGGTAGGTTGAATGGTGGTCACAGGAAGGTTTTGCGGTGAAGAGAGAACCAACATGGGCAGCGGCATTTTTATTTATGATATTTTCATTTTTGTGGCTTCTGTGAGAGCGAGTCGTATGAGTTTTGTGTTGAGGAAGGTTTTGTGTATGGGAAGATTTATGAGGCGGAGGAAAAAGTTTCAGTGAGGGGTGGTGTTGAGTTCTGTGCTTTATGAAGAAGGAAAAATATTAGTACTTGAGATTTTTGAGAGAAATAGAGAGAATCTTTTTGTGGTGATTGCTGTGTAGTGGAATGCGTTTGAGTACGGATTATTAGTGGTGAAAATTTTCAATTGGCATAACTGTACTGTAGTGGGTCATTTGGTTGTAAAGTTTGTTATTGTGAGCTAGCAAAAATAATTACTGAAGTAGTGGGAGGTCACGTATGACAAATTGGTAGAATGGAAGTGATTTATGTGTAGTAAGTAAATAGACTCATAAAAATGTTATTTAACAATGATAAAAATAAAAGTCATAACTATACTAATAATAATAACAATAGTAATAATGATAATAATAATAATAATAATAACAATAATAGGTATAATAATAATAATAATAATAGAAACAATAAAAATGAATAATAATAAAGAAGAGTTGATGATAATAATAATAGGACATAATAATTATAATAAAATAATAATAGTAATGGAATGTTTTAATAAAATAATAATAATAGTAACAGAAATAATAAAGAATGATAATAGTGGTAAGAAACTAAAAAAATAAAAACAGTAAGAATTATAGCTATAGTTACTAGTAAATAATAATAGTAATAACTAATAAGAATAAAATAAGAATAAATTTAATAAGAAAAGTAAAACAAGAGAAGAAATAATATTAATAGTGAAAAAATATATATATATATATATATATATACATGATGCTTAAAAAAACAAAAGTAAACCACAACCTAATATTTGGATTTTTCTTTGGGATAAAGTGATAAATATTTGAACAAAATTAATTTTAAATATCTTTTAAAATAAACTGTCATGTGAATAAAAACATATATTTTTTATTTCGATAATGAAATGAATAAATGATAAAATTAAAAGGAGTTTTTTTTTAGAAAAGGAACAAAATGCATTTTTTAGAATTTTCTTTTAATATCAGACAGAATAAAAAAATGACACAGTAAAATAAAATGGCGCGGGTAGGACAAATTTGGGGTATGACACATACGTAGCCATAGATGGATCTGGAACATGAGGTCCACCTGTACCGTTGTTAGTGTTGGGAGGACCCCCTTGTCCGCCGGAAGTAGTTGCCTGAACATTAGTGTTAGGAGGAGTCAACCCTTGAATTGCATTTCTCAGCTCCTGCTGCCCTTGGGCCATCCCCTGCATCAGAGTCATAAATTCTGCCATCTTGGTACGGACATCGTTGAGTTCTGTCTGCATGGCGTCCATTGCTGTTCTTTGATTACTGCGGGTCGCGTACCGATGAGGAATATTTTGTTGAATGTACCGGGTCTTGGCGGCCCTCGCAATCTTTGCCTGGTGAACACAGATAAATTAGACATCTCGAAGAAAAACCTGCAAAGACAAAGACAAAATGCAAATGATGTATATGCAATGCAATGTGTTCCTTTTATTCCCGAGTATTTTCCTGTGTCCGGTCCTGGCATTAAGAAGATAAGAATTGGGAAGAAGACCCAAATAATATTCAGACGTAATGACGGCTGTGGAGAATTGGTGCTCATTTCCCGTGTCGGTGCAAATAACGAACAAGAAATCCGGAACAAATCAATCATATAAACTGGAGCTTGAAAATACAAAGTCCCCGAAGGGTGCCAATCACAATAACAAAAGTACATCACATATAAGGAATCCCACAACAAGCCTGTGGGTAATCCAAGTACAACAATATGAAATTAAACACTAGGGAACTCTATATCTTTCAATCTCCAGCTAAGGCATTTGACGCTCTGGAACAGCTGAACCACATCTGGATGACCGGGTTCCTGGATGAGCTTCTGAATGAGGAGGTCCCTCGTATCAGAAGAAGCGTGCAACTCCTCGATCTGCTGTAGAAATGCTGCTTCATTCCCCTTGCTTTGACTTGACTCGGCCTTCGACCTTTTCACATCAGCTTTCAACTTCAAGTCTTCAATCTCCTTTTGAGCTTCCTTCAGTGCCTGCTGGTTTTCTGTTACGCGCCGGATACGATCTTCCTCTTGATAATAAGCTTTCCTGAGAAGTTCTTTCTGCCCATCTAAAGAATCCTGAAGGCTTTTGACTTCCTGTTTGTGCTTGGCGTCTAACTCCTTTTGTTTCTTCAGATTTTCGTCCCATTTCTCTTGCCATAAAGTAACAGCTTCATTGGCTTCACTAAGATCTTTCTTCTCTCTTCGGCGCTGAGCCGTCTTATGAGTCTCAGCTAAACCTTTCTTTCGGAAGTAGAGCTCTCTTTCTTCAAAATCCTTCTGCTTAAGACGGACTATCTCCTCGGCTTGCACAGCTCTATCTTTCAATTGACGGTTCTGAATCATCAGCGCTTGACAAGAATTAAGAGCCTCTTGATTTTCAAACCTCAGTTGCTTAACCAAAGCTTCTAACTTCTGATATTCCTCCAAGGGCACCGTAGTAGGTGGTGGAGTTGGCACAGAAAAAGGAACTAGAGCCGCTTGAACCTCATTCTTTATCCAGGCTTCAAATTTAGGAAACATTCGATTGTTGCTCTTGCCCAGACATGTTATACCCTTCCTCTTAATTATCTTCCAGGACCCTGCAGCTTTTTGAACCAAAGGAAGATTGTCTTTCACCGGAAAATAGAAGGTTTGGAATAATTCAGACTCATCAGGAACCTCCTTGAGCGCATACCCTAACTGTCTTCTTAATAGGATGGGATTGTAGTTAATACATCCTGATACTCCTAACAAAGGCACATTAGGGTAATTACCACAACTAGTAATGAAATTCTTTCCCTTTAACTTCAAAGTAAACCACCTGATATTTCCAGCAGACAAAGTACTCAGCTTCTGAGCCCAAGTAGAATTAGGATCCGCAAAACTCTCAGTAGTAGGCAAGTGTCTCATAACCCATTTGTAGAATAAAGGAGCACAACATTTAACAAGACCTCCTCGCCTTTTCTCATTCTTGTAATGCACAGAATAATACAGATCACCCAAGAGAGTGGGCACCGGATTCTTCAACACAAACAAATGAATGGCATTCATGTCCACAAACTTGTCCATGTCAGCAAATAAAACTATCCCATACACAGATAACGCCAAGATAGCACAAACTGAATCCCACTGCTTCTCCACGGCACGCTCTTCAGCTCTCTTGACCAGAAACTCTAAGGAAAAACCAAGTACTCCTGCTTTGGTGGAAACCAGATTAGAAGATACCTCTGACGGACTCAAATAAAGAGCCTTAGCAATATCATCGTGAGTTGGTCTTGTCATCTCCGAATTAAAAGGAAGCTGATCCTTGATTGAAACTCCCATAATCTCAGCATATTCTTCCAACAAAGGACCCAACTGAAAGTCATGAAATGTGAAGCACCTAAGCCGTGGATCATAATACTGCAACAAAGTGTGAATGGCACTCCTCTGAGAACTATCCAGGTTGAATACCAGATCCAGAATATTACCATACTTTTCTTCGAAGTAGCCCAAATGACCCGGGGTAATCAGAGACACCAATTGGTTGATCAGGTCCATCTTAGTATCGAAGAATTTGTAGTGCACAGTTCTCTTTTTGACGTCTTCCATTCTGAAGCAATAATATGGCCAGGAACCGGAAATAAATGTAGACCCTGAGAATAAAAGAAACACAAATGATTAATGATGATATGATGTTTATGCAAGACAAGGCATGTGATCAGTGAAGTGTCTGTGATGTGCCAATTATATAATCAGGTGTCGGTGCCGGGTCTCAAAATCCAGATATCACAATAATCATCCCTCTGATCCGGGATCCATAACTTAAGAACAGAAATCCAGATCACAAAACTGAACCAAAGGCAAAGTGGGTATGCTGAAGGTACCAGGGTTCCTGCAAACCTGTAAACCCCTCCCAATCTCACGGGTGTGCTACTCGGGTCAACATCACGGACTCTCAAAGCCGAATAGCAATAATACGTTCACCATTTCCGAGAAATGGCTCATGACCAAATCAGGGAATCGGTTTGGCATTATGTACTACTCAGGGAGGTCTCAGTTGAATCCGGAAAAACAAGCATCCCTCACAAGTTTCCAGCTTCAAGCACTGAATCGAGAAACAATAGTACATTCATCCCGAAGGGTACAATACTATCGTCATACGAACAGTTTGCTTTAACCGAATTCCTATGAGAGAACCAGGCCATCCTATGCGAGTTCCCAATGGACCCTCGGATGCGAGTGGGTTTGCCAACAAATGTGGTCTGCCACTGTCATCACTGGAGAGGGTTGTTTCCATTAAGGTTCTCAATGATCGGTCCCCAGCTGCACATAACTATCAAGGTTGTACCCTGAAGTGGGGAAGAACCCCCACACAGAATAGTCCCAAGACAGTCGCAACCTGGGTGTGGAACACATCACCACTCATCATGTAACCATGCGAGCACAACGTGTCCACGCTAATCCTATAGTGCACTCAAGCCGGGTATTTGGCTTATCTCACAGTAACTCCCAACCCACAGAAAAAATGAAAACCAGCACAGCCAGACAGTCCAGTATAATATGATGCATGGAAAATAAAATACTGAAAGCGGTAAATAAATGCGATAAAGTAAAGCTGTAAATAAAACTGTAAACAAAACCAGTAAAGCTAAACTAAAGCACACAGCAACAAAAATATAAACACCCAAAGAACAAAACCAAACAGGTGCTAGGATTGACTCTACAAGGGAAACCGGAAGAATCAGGTTAAGTCCCCAGCAGAGTCGCCAGCTGTCGCTCCTGGGATTTTCATCCTAGTACAAACGCGAAAGTGGCGCGGAAAGGTAGAGTCGCCAGCCAGACATTTTTATCCCGAATGAATGGGAAAGGTAATGTTGCACAAACCTAAGGAAGAAGGAAAGGACAAGGCCTTGCGAACCAAAGATCTGAGTTCGGGAGTCGGTTACGACCTGGGAAGGTATTAGCACCCCAGATCGTCCGTCGTACCCGACGGGATCCACGCTTGTTTATTTGTTTCGAAGGGTGAGAAATAAGAATGCTGCTGAATAAAACCGCTAACTGGAATGGGAATGAGAAATGAGAAAGGAATAAGAAAAAGAGAATGAGAATAAAAGGGGAAATGTAGGGAAAATAAAGAATGTGCTCGAACGGGCCCTACCCCGCTGCCTACGTACCTCATCGAGATAATGAGGATCAGAGTCGACGTAGTTCGCCTAACCTAGGCGGGAACTATTTGTTTGTGTTTTTTTACAGCTGGAACTGCGTATGTCTATGCTCAGGTGTTGCAGGCTCGTCTGGTACGAGTGCGTTAACCGTCTTGCATGCGAGACAAGTAGTCGCGAGTTCGCGTTATGAGTGAATGAGATGAGAAGAGAAGTTCCCGCAGGATAGTCGGTTATTGTTTGTTTTTTTGTCTTTTAAAAGAAGTGTTTTGAATTTTTGTTTGTGAACTGTCTTGTACTAAGACCTATCCATCGCGGTGAGTATTTACACCTCGCCCCGAAACAGGACGCGTATAAACACTCCGCAACAAAGTCTCGTGTCTTACAAGATTGTTCGGTTTTTTATTAAGTATTTTATTGCTTTTCTTTTGAGATGAGAAAGAGAACGACTCAAGTTGATAAAAGGAAAAATCTAAGGGACTAAGACTCAATCCTAATGTGTTATGTATTTACAAAGTGATCCTAATGGTTAGTGAGGTTTTCTATTCCTAATGGAAACTTAAAACTAATAGAATTCAACTTACTTCTTAATGAAGTTAAGTTGATTCTAAGAACAAATGGGAATCCTACACAAGTTGTAACAAAAATATAAGGCAAAACAATGAAATCAACTATGAGAAATAATATTCTAAAAATGCCTTAAAGGCATGAATAATAAATAGTCTTATTTATTTATTCTATTTCTATATGGAAATGAACCTTATACTAAGTTCTAAACCTAGGTCAAACTTGATATTCATCCTAAAACAAATTAAACTAAACCTAAGTCTAATGCTAAATTCTATGATTAAAATTAATCTAGACTATTGTTATTATTTTTATTGTATTGAACTATATTTTCTTTTAATGGCCTAATCTAATGGGAACTATGCATAACTAAGCCAAAATTAATATTCTAAAAAAAAATACTAAATCTCCTAGAAAAATTGTGAAAATTAAATTGCATGATCTTAACACTATCTAAAATAGTATACTAAGAGGGATTCTAAAAGTACCCCTTTTCTATGCCTAACAACTAATTATTTTAAGCTAAGAATTAACTATTATTTCCTAAGGATTTTATTACCAAAACCTAAGATAAAAATTCCTAAAAATTCCATAAAAAATATTCTAAGAGCTATTAGGGGTCTTCTAATTACAGAAAAAAAAGTGGGCTAAAAAAGTTAATGGAAGCTATTTAAATAAAATAAACAAAATTCAGCACAATTAATGGAAATTCAATAACACTAATTAATAGAAAAATTCATAAATAATCCAAAAATAAACAAATTCCAGAAAATAAAAATGTCATAAATTTCTAAAATCAATTAATAGCCCACTGGAATTTTTATAGAATTTCCTAATAATTTTTACTATTTTTTGGGGATTTATTTCTAAACTATGCCTAAATAGAATTAAAATCTAAAAGAAATGAGAATGGGGGTTCAGGAAGCAATTTCCTTAGTTGCTTTATATATTGGGCCTAAAAGTGGGGTACAAATAGCAATTATTTTATGTTTTTCTTTGGGCTCATAAGGAGGGTGCTGATAACAGTATTTTTTTTAACTTAAACATATTTTTAACACATGTTTTTTTAATTATCTTAAAGAAATGAACAAATTATCAAAATAAAAGAAATAGCCTAACCTTAAACTAAACTATTATTATTTCTAAAAAAACTTAATTAAAGAAAAAGAATTAAGCTAAGCCTCTTATAATACTTTTTAAAAGTCTTAATCTAAAAACTATTAAACTAAAAAACTTAATTTGAGAAATAGGAATTAAACTAAGCTTATGGTAAAATTTAATTAAAAAGAATAGTCTAAACTAACTTATTAAACTAATATTTTTCTAGAAATCTTAATTTAAGAAATAATCTAAACTAACTTATTAAACTAATATTCTCCTAAAAATCTTAATTTAAGAAATAATCTAAACTAACTTATTAAACTAATATTCTCCTAAAAATCTTAATTTAAGAAATAGGAATTAAACTAAGTCTTATGGTAATTTTTCTTCTAAAACTCTTAACTTGAGAAAATGAAATAATACTAAACTTAAATTTAATATTTTCCAAAAAACTCAATTTAAATTTCTACTAAACTAAACTTTTAATTAAACCTATCAAAAAAAAAAAAACAATTTTTAAAGAAATCTTAATTTAAGAAAATCTTAAATTAAACTATCATAATTTTTCCTAAAAAATCTTGAATTAAGCTATTATAACCTCTTCTAAAAAACTTAAAATAAACTATTAATTTTTCCTAAACAATCTTAACTCAAACTGTCATAATCTTTTTTCTAAAAAATTTAAATTAAACTATTATATTCTTTTTCTAAAAAACTTAAATTAAAGTATTAATTCTTTCTTCTAAAAACTTAAATTAAAGTATTAATTCTTTCTTCTAAAAACTTAAATTAAAGTATTAATTCTTTCTTCTAAAAACTTAAATTAAACTAAAAAAAAAAGAAGAATGAATTTAACTTACTGTAATATTTTTCCTAAAAATTTAAACCTATGATTATCAATATAAAATTCTAATTTAAGACCTTAAACTAAAATTATTCTAAAAAAACTTAATTTAAGAGATAAATTAAACTATAGTAACCTTGATAATACTTTAATGACTTGAATTACACTGTGATTAATTAAAATACTCAATTAAAATTCTAATTAAACTATGATTAACTAAAATAACTAATCCTATTAATATCCTTCTAAGGATCCTAATTAAAACAAAAATGAATAGACTAATCTCTTAACATAACACTCTAAAGATCTTAATTAAGACAAAAAGAATTAACTTTAAATAAATCTTACTCAATTAAGACCTTAATTTAATTATAATTATTATTACAATCAGACTTAAAAAGCAAAAACCCAAAATCCATAACCCTAATCCCCTTCTTCTTCCTCTCACCGAACCGCCGCCGCAGCCCCAACTCATCCTTCCCTTCCCCCTTTTCTATTACTCCGCCGCAAACTCCATCAGTTCCTCCTTCTTCTTCGTCTCGTCATCTTCTCTTACCCTCATCTTCACCGTTTCCTCTCTGTCATCAACAACACCCACCCTATCTCCTTCTTCTTCCACCAAATCCGTCTGCCACCACAGCCTTTCTCCTCCACAAAATCGCTCTTTCACGCTCACACTAACCAAAACCCTCGTCCTGTTCTTCGTCCTTTCAATTCAACCAAAACCCTAAATCCCTAAATTGATTCTCTTCGCCGCCAACGACCGAATTAAACCTCTTCGAACCCTAACCTAACACAAGCATAAAACGAAACCAAAGCTTGCTCGGACTTCAAATCATCAAGCCTAATCCCTTCCCTTCCAACCATCGAAACCCTAACTAAGAACTACACGAGCCTAGGACAAGATCAGTGAGAACAAAGAAGTCGTACCTGGTGATTCGGACGACGATATCAGAAAGAAGATGATACTTCCGCTACGGTGCCGCCGCCATGTTGATTATAGCCCGGATGTGGTGAGGACGCTTCTGAGATGCTCTATCGTATTCAGGTACGATTCAATTTCATCCTTCCTCTCGCTGCTCTAGCTTGTAATTCCGGGTTAAATGTTCTTCTTCGAATTTTCTGGCCGTCGCCGTGATAGGGAATTGAAACTGTGATTTCTGATATGCAGGTTAATTCATGGAGATGCAGAGCCTATTCTTGACCGAAAGATTGCCACAGGATCACTGAAGGCTGGTGAGTACTGATCAAAGACGGGTGCTTAGACTTGTGATTCTTTCTTCATTCTTTCCTTGTAACAACCCTGTATTACCTCCCATTCGCAGGAGATACAATGCTGTCCATGGATGTAATCTAAACTTGAGGGAGACAAGGTCTTCGAACTCTTCGAACTCAATTCAATTATGTGTATCTGCTTCTTCTGCGTATGAACTGATAGTTCATTGTTACAGGCTATCGTTTAAGGACGATGATGAAGAAGAAGAGTTTGAAGGATTGAATGTTAGTGCTGAGGCTTGAAGGTGAACTCAGAAACAAGATCAATGTACAAAGAGCATTGCAATGGTTTGAGGAAAGGAATGAATAAGAAGGTTGAAAAGGGTGCAAGGGACTGAAAGTGTGTAAGAAGCTCAATGGAATAAGAGACTCCTGATTTATAGCCGATTATCACGGAAGGATCCGGAATCTTCAGGTAAAATCAACTTCAAATCTGTTACTCTTCTGTTAGATTTGGTTAAGAGTTTCTGATCTGGAAATCAGTTGAGCAATTGGTTATTTTCTGTTGTGAAATTTTGAGATGTAACTGATTTTGTAATAAGTTAGTTTTCGCAATTTCTGTTAGGTTTTAATAAGATTTGGTTAGGACTTGTTTTTTGGTTCTCTTTGAACTAATTATCTCAATTAGGACTTCCTGTTATAATACTTATGAAAACTCTTCTCGTAATGCCTTTCTTTTTTTTTTGTTTTCTGATGATATGCCTCATTCCTGAGTTATAATTATCGCAATATGAACGTTATCTGATCTGGTATCATTTACAGGCTGCACCATCGTTGATGTCGTAAAAAGAGCTACTCTGAGGAATGGATCAAAGATGGCGGTTTCATTGATACGTTCACGAACCGCTTTGTCAAGATTACAGAATTCCGACCTTTGATGAAGGCTCAGCTAGGGCATGAAGTTGGATGAGAGAAACAGGGACATACGCTGCCCTTTTGCAACGGGATTTCCGTCATTTTTTTTTATTCATTTATCAGTTAGAATTCCTCCTTGTAAAATTCGGCCGTGGGCTTGCTACTCTACAAACTCTTCTTTTCCTCTTTTTTTGTTGAAAGTTTGCTGGAGAGTTTTCCATGGAATTGTGGATCTCTAACTGCATATTGCTGAGCTTTTTCCTTGAAGAATTTTCCTTTTACTATTTCATTCTGTTAGATTCAAGCCAAATGAATATTTAGGGAGGTGCCAAAAAAATCAAATTTGTTGATAATTGTTGTACCCTGTAACCACTTCCTTCAAACTCAATGAGGCCTTATATGTGATTCACTAATTTAAAGGTGGTTCTAAAAGAAAATATGGAATAGAAATTAGAATTGGTTGGAATGTTATTTGGGGTAGGGATTCGCAACCTGAGAACCACAAATACTTCGAAATGGGATTTCTATAGTCAAATTGGCTTTTGCAAAGAGAACATGATTAAACCTTAATTAAATATATATATTTGAATGGTTTAATAATTGATCAACTTAGAACACCAAAACGAATGAAAGTGAATTTATAAACTTGGTTAAGACTTTTGACGGTAGAATCAAATGGAAACTGGGCTTGTATGAGATGGGCCCCAAATGGTAACCATGAACAAAAGACTCTTACGGTTCCGTGACATGGACTTTAAGGACAAGTATTGGGCTTATAGAAAAACGAATACACAATCATAGCATAAAAATATTGATGGATGAAAATATATGACTGGTTTTGGCATCACGACAAAGGTCAAGGATTTAGTAGATAAGAAGATGAATATGAACACAGATTTTGGTGCACCAAACTTGTGTCCCTGATTAAATTCCAACTTTAATTCTCACATCCATATCACCAAGCAATAGCCAAACGAAAAGACCACTGATTTTTTGCAACTTGAAACCTCGAGCCGCTCAGTGATGCTGAAGATTCTCGTATCACCACTAATCCCACATTTCGCTATCGCAATCTGATGAAAAGGGCAATTACCCATAATAAAAGGAAATAAACCTTTAATCACATCGATAACATCCTAATTTAACATTTTTATGGATTCTCTGAGTAGGCACAATCTTAAAACTTGATAATCCTCTGAACAGGAATGATGATGTGAATTCAGCCTTTGTCTCGAACTTGAGTACAATAACCAGGTATACCACCTATGAATAGGAAAATCCGTATCACGAGGAAACGCTTCAATCACATGCACTAGTATGTTGTTAATGAATTAATGAGAAATGCCAATGAATGCAAAAATGATGAGCCAATGGAGGGACTAAAAAAATGAGGGCAAATTTTGAGGTATTACAGCTATGTGTTATCTGTGGTTGTATAGTTGTTTTGTTTATTGCTTTATGTACAGTTGCTTCATTGCTTTCTTTATTGTTTTTGTATATATCATACTGTCATGCTGCTGGCTGGATCTGGTTTTTGTTTTGGTGGGTGGGTGATTCATTGAGAGTTAAGGTCCTATACCTGGGACCTGAGTGACACCTAGGCTAGAGTGAATCATATTCTTTCCCATTCCATCTCGGTCTGGTGCGGGAATATGAAACACGGTTCAGATATGGGTTTCTTCTTGAGAACTCTGTGTTGCAGATTTCCTGCAATGCTAGGGCTATCTGGGAAGCCTGCTAAGTCTGGATGACCTTTTAGTATTGACCTTCAGAAACTGAGGTGAATTAGAGGAGGAACTTTATGGTTATTGTAAACATTGTACCTCCGGGTTAGAAGTGTTTACACTTCTCATAACTGATCCAAGTCTGAGGATCCTTGTTTTAGAACACCACCTGTGAGGGGGTTGGGCTGTTTACAGGTTTGCAGGTACCCTTGACCCCAACATACCCTGTTACTTTGTTTGATTAAGAGTACTCCATCTTGGAACAGTTCTTGTGATTCTAAACCCTGGATATGTAGCTCTTTATTTGAGCCCCCCACCTTGGTTACTGGACTTACAGACCTCCATCTGGATTTCTTACACACATGGACTTATATCAGAGCACTTGATCAGATCCAGCTCAGTCATAAACCCTTGCATATCATTTGCATACATAATCATTGCATCATATTGACATTTGCTTATTTGTGTTTCAGGGTATCCATCTTCATTTGGTTTTGGTTTTGACCCCATCTTCAGTATTGACCTGTCTTCATCAGCACCTGCTTCAGCTATCAGTTATTTACTTCAGTCACCTGCACCAGCCAATCAGTGGCCCATTCTTCAGTATTATCATCAGCACTTGTCTCTACTCAGTCTCAACATCATGGCACCTAAAAAGAGCAACATCACCTACCACTTCTTCCAACCAGAGTTAGATGACATCAGGAGGATTCAGACCCTGATCACTCCAGACCATATACCACTGTTCAGGGAACACCATGGAGATATACTTGATATGGTTATGGATCTGGACCCCTCACAGAGAAGCCTGATCCACACTTGCCTTCAGTTTTATGATCCCCCACTGAGATGTTTCACTTTTCAGGACTTTCAGCTGGGCCCCTTATTGGAAGAATACTCATCATTAGTTGGTATACCTATCAGGGGTGGAGTCCCTTTCAACCCTGAGATGGTCTTTCCTGGTAATGAAGAGGTAGCAAAGGCATTGCATCTGGAACCAGTCCTGATTGGGCAGCATATGACTTCTAAGGCTGGAATCCCTGGCCTCCACCTGGATTTCTTGATCTCTCAAGCTACCCTGAAAGCTTCTTTAGGAGAATGGAAAGCAGTTTGTGCTTTGTTGGCTTTGAGCATATATGGGATCATATTATTTGCAGATGAGCCTCGATTTGTTAGCAAGAATGCAATCCATCTTTTCATCCTGAAGAACCCAGTGCCAACTTTGTTGGGGGATCTCTACTATTCAGTGCATCAAAGGAATGAAAAGCAGAGGGGAAGATTAGTGAGGTGCTGTGCTCCTTTGTTCCATACTTGGCTTCTCAGGCATTTGCCCAGGACAGATGCATTTTTGAACCCTCATCAGCAGAGAAACTGGGCTGGAAGACTTACTACCTTAACTTCAGCTGATATCAGGTGGTGCACCCAAAGCACAAAAGGCAGGGATATCATCACCAGCTGTGGGCATTTTCCCAATGTACCCCTAATAGGAGTTAAGGGTAGTATTAATTATAACCCTCTGCTGTTCAAAAGACAATTGGGCTATGCACTGGTCCACACTCCTAAGGCACAGGACTTGGTTGAGACTCTTTATTGTGAGAACAAGCTTAATCTGGCTATTGTTAGGCAGGCAGCCTGGGCCTGGGATAATGTGCAGACTAAGGGGGTAACCATCCTGGGGAAGTGTAACAATGTGGCATCAGCACAATACTATGATTGGTCCCATGCTAGGGCTCAAATTTCTGGATTGCCTTTCACTATTGAAGATATTCCTGGACCTTCCACAGCACCACCTCCAGCAACTGTCAGCTTAGAGGAGTTTGAGAAGTTGAAAGAGAGAAATGAGAAGCTGACTCAGGCCCTACAGAAGACCCTCTGGGAGAGGAGTGATGGTAGATTGGATATTGAGAGGTTAGAAAAGTTGAAGGTGGAGCATCTGGCTAGAATTGAGAAGTCTGAGGATTACATTAAGAAGTCTAGGGCTGGAGAACAGATCTTGAAGAATGCCTGCAAGGAAGCCCAGTTCCAAAAGGCCAGGACTGACTTGTATCTGAAGGAGAGTCAAGCTAGGTGGGTCAGGATCACCGAAGCTCGTACTCAAGAGGACAAAAGGACTCAGGATAAGATGGAGCAGATGGAAGCTAGTGCAAAAGAGCAGCAAGAAGCCCTGGCAGCAGCCCAGAGGGAGATATCAGAGCTGAAGATCAGAGCGGGAGTGAAGAGGTCAAAGGACCAAAGTCAACACAAGAAACTAACTACAGCTGTTACTACCCGGAACCTCCTTATCAGGAATCTCACAGAACGTCCAGCTGATCCTGTGATCGAAGCACTTCTCAAGGAAGTTCGGGAGGATGAGTTTGGTCTTGGTGTTTGACCATTTGCTTGTTGTTGTTTTCATTCCATGTATTTTTATTTTTCTTGTAATGTATTTTGACCCCTCAGAGGGCTTGTATTTGTAAACAAACTATGTACCATTTGGCCTTTTGTAATATATGTTTTAGTTTGTTCCATCCGAGTTTACTTCAAAAGCAACATCAACAGCATCTTCGAGGGTCTGGAAGGGTCAAAACTGAATGCCAAGCCGGATACCTTGAAAACAAATAAGCATACTGCATTGCATGCTAACCCTTTGTTTGTTTTGTAGGTTTTTTGTTTTATTGTTGCTAACTCTGTTGTGATGTTCAGGAACTATTGCTCGACGACGAGGGTTCCCACTCAATCGACCACACAGATACCCCACCCGTAACAATCTTCCGGGCATACAGATGGATCAGATGTAGCAGGACCTTACGGAGGTCAGAAATCAGATGACCAACGAGAGGTTGGAAATGAGAACTCAAATGACGCAATTTATGGAGGTAATGAACAACATGGCTCAAAGCCAGGAGAGTCTCAGAGCACTAGTGGAGGGGAGAAATCAGGAAGATCATCAGCCAGGGACTGCTGGGACTAGCAACAATGAAAGAGTCCAACCACATGCTAATCCCCCAGTCTTTGGCCCCCACCTCCATCCAGAGGCCAACATTCCTGTCAATATACAAGGGCCTGCCACAGCAAGGAGGGTACTGCAAGAAGACCCCCAGGAGGATCAGTTCACAGTAATGGGAGCTGGGGAGGAGGCTTATGATAGAAGGTTGGATGAGATAGCCGAGAAGTTAAGATCCTTAGAGTCTCAAAACTCTTTAGGTTTTGATGTTATGGATATGGGCTTGGTAGACGGGGTCAGGATTCCCCACAAGTTTAAGCCACCATGCTTTGAGAAGTATAATGGGACTTCCTGTCCCCGGACCCATCTGCAATCTTTTCTCGGGAGGCTAAAGGCCTATACCATGGACGAGAAGCTATGGATGTTCTATTTTGAGGATAGCTTGACTGGAGCTTCGAGGAAATGGTATTCCCATCTGACAAGAGCAACTATTAGATGCTGGAAGGACCTGGCAGAGGCCTTCATCAGACAGTATCAGTATAATCTGGATATGGCACCCAACAGGAACCTCCTAATGGGAATGTCGCAGTCATCTAGAGAGAGCTTCCGAGAATATGCTCAAAGATGGAGAAAGCTTGCTGCTGCTGTCCAGCCACCTATGTCAGAAAGGGAGATGGCTGATATGTTCATGAATACCCTTCAGGGGACTTACATTGATAGGCTAGCTGCCTTCTCATCTACCAGCTTTGCAGATGTAGTCATAGCCGGGGAGAGAATTGAAAGCCTATTGAAGATGGGTAAGATCTCAGACAACGGTGCAAGCTCATCCAGTAATGCAAGAAAGCCTTTTGCGGGCCCAAGAAGGACTGGTGAGACCAATGCCGTCCACATCAACAGGGGCAGGCCCCAATATGTTCATAGATCTGTGGCAGCAGTCACCATTCCCGCTCCAGCTCATCCACAACCAGCTTATCAACCTTCGCAGCAAAACTATCAGCAACAACCTCAGTACCATCAACAAAATCAGTATCCTCTGAGAAACTACAACAACAACAATACCAACAACAATAATCAGCAAAGGCCATTCCAACAGAGGCCTTCTCAAGCTAATAGGGTGATTGATCCGATCCCTATGCCATATGCTACATTGCTGCCACAACTCCTGAAACTCAACCTAGTTGAGCTAAGGACATTGGCACCTCCAGATCCCAACAGTCTACCCAGGAATTATGACTCCAACGCCAGATGTGCCTTCCATTCAAACGCACCTGGCCACAGTACAGAAAAGTGCAGAGCCTTGCACATGAAGGTACAAGACCTGGTAGACTCTAAGGCTCTGAATTTCGCACCACCACCCAATGTCAATAAGAACCCCATGCCAAACCACGGTGGTCCCAGAATCAACGCTATTGAAGAAGACAAGTCGTCTTATTTAATAACCAGTGTGGGTCAGATCCGGACACCGTTGGTAGAAATTAAGGCTCAACTCCTTGAATGTCAAATGTTCCCGGGGTGTGAGTTAGGGTGTGCTTACTGCAATATTTCAGTAAATGGGTGCGATAACCTGAGGAATGGCATAGATGGTCTCATTCAGAGTGGCCAACTTCAGATCACCACATCATTTCCAACAAATCCAGCAATCTCATCAGCAACAATTCCAGTATCTCCTACAACTGCAGCAACCATTGTTCCTGACAATTCTTCGGCTTCATCAACAAGTACTTCATCTATCATCTCAACTGATCAGTTATCAACAAATGTTCCTGCTACAACTTCAGCATCACTCCATTTTGAATCTCCTACAACAACAACACCCATCCTTCCGACAATGTCTCCTACAACACCAGCAACAAATCATGAAGATGTCTCAACTGTCACAATATTTTATGATCCTGAAAACAACTCTGCCTACAACTCAGAAAGTGCTGCTCCCATTAGAGCACCAGTCACAATTTATTATGACCCACAAACTATCACAGTTCCTTCTGCAGCTGCCATCAGTCCAGTCACCGTCACGGTGCCTGGACCAGTACCTTATGAAAGCAGTAGGGCCATCCCTTGGCACTACGGCTCTGACGTATACTGCGAAGGACAAAGAATCACTCTTGATACATCAACACCTGCACCACAAATAGATAATGTGGGAGGAGGCGGAGGCTTCACTCGAAGCGGACGTCTCTTTGCTCCACAAATTCAAAGACCCACTGCCGAAGCAGAAGCTGCTACCAAGGCAAAAGGAAAAAGCCCGGTGCAGGAAGATCAAGCTGTTAAGGAAGCTTTGAAAACACCATTCGATCAAGAAGTTGATGAGTTCATGAGAATCATCAAAAAGAGTGATTACAAAATAGTGGATCAGCTTCACCAGACGCCATCCAAGATCTCTATCCTATCATTGCTTATGTGCTCCGAAGCCCATCGGAATGCACTACTCAAAGTCTTGCACGCAGCTTACGTGCCTGAAGAGATCACCGTCAATCAATTGGAAACCGTGGTTGGAAATGTTACTGCTAGCAATGGGCTAGGGTTCACCAATACTGACTTGACAACGGAAGGCCGCAACCATAACAAGGCCTTGCACATCACCATGGAATGTAAAGGTGCAGTCCTTTCCCATGTGCTGGTGGACACAGGGTCATCCCTAAATGTCTTACCAAAAAAGGCCCTGGTGAAGCTAGAATATGAAGGATTGGCATTGCGTCCCAGTAACCTGGTAGTAAGAGCCTTTGATGGTTCTAAGAGATCGGTTCTGGGAGAGATTGAGCTGCCTGTGACGATTGGCCCACAAACTTTTACAACGATCTTCTACGTGATGGACATTCAGCCTGCCTACAGCTGTTTGTTGGGTAGACCATGGATTCACGCCGCTGGCGCAGTAACGTCTACCCTTCACCAGAAGTTAAAATTTGAGTGGGAAGGCCAAGTTGTTACTATCTGAGGGGAGGAGGATATATTTGTTAGCCATCTGGCTACTTATAAGTATATTGAGATGGATGGGGAGATCCATGAAACAATGAGCCAAGGGTTTGAGGCCCTGAATGTTAATGAAGCATATGCTGTATCTGGAATCTCCATGTCATCTTATCAACAAGCCCGGAAGGTTGTTGAAGAAGGGACCACCCAAGGCTGGGGCAAGGTTTTATCTGTGGAGGAGAAGAAGGACAAATTTGGGTTGGGTTACAGACCAACTCAACAAAATCAAGTGAAGGCTGCTGAGAAGCCTGGTTTTGTCAGTGGGGGGATGCTCACCCCTGATGCTATCAACAATTTGGAAGACGAGCTGGAAGAAGAACGCAATCTGGAGAATTGGATTCGTCCAAAGATCCCGGGGAGCAGTATCTCAAATTGGTCTTCCCAGGAAATTATAAGAGTTACTCATGCAGAGTAATTATTATTTCCTGTATTTTTATAGCATGCATCAAAGTCTTGCATCTTGCCCAAGATGACAAGACTCATTTTGTAATCGGGCCATCTGTACTTTTTGTGCAAACAAGATTAATCAATGAAATATCAGACATCTTTTTGCAAATGAGTCTTTTTCTTTTCTGCTCACTGTTTTTCATTTTTCTTTTTGTACAAAAATAAATGGCGATGTTTTCAAAATGATAAATTTATTTCACCTTCTAAGCAAGATCAAAATCAATCACTAAAATGAACAAACTGAACCCTTGCAGAGAGTGCCTTCCAGACAGCACCGACAACAGCACGGCTATGACTTCGTATGACTTTGACAATCCAATCAATCAAGCTGATGAAGGGGTTGAAGAAGAGTATGAGCTTCCTGAAGAGCTAGCCAGGTTGTTGAGACAAGAGGAAAAGGTTATCACTCCTCACCAGGAGGAGGTTGAAGTGATTAATCTTGGTACAGACGAAGACGTGAAAGAGGTTAAAATCGGGGCCTGCCTGCAAGACTCAGTGAAGAGACAACTGATTGATTTTCTTCAAGAATATGTGGATGTGTTTGCTTGGTCTTATCAAGATATGCCAGGGTTGGACACCGACATTGTTGTGCACAAGCTGCCTTTGAGAGAAGAATGCCCACCAGTTAAACAGAAACTGCGCCGTACTCGCCCAGACATGGCAATGAAAATCAAAGAAGAGGTACAAAAGCAGTGGGACGCCGGGTTCCTTGCTGTAACTAGCTACCCACCGTGGGTTGCTAATATAGTACCTGTGCCTAAGAAAGACGGCAAAGTAAGGATGTGTGTTGACTACCGGGATCTGAACAGAGCCAGCCCGAAAGATGATTTCCCATTACCTCACATTGATGTATTGGTGGATAACACGGCTCAGTTCTCGGTATTCTCCTTCATGGACGGATTTTCAAGATACAATCAGATTAAAATGTCACCTGAAGACATGGATAAGACAACATTCATCACACCCTGGGGCACGTTCTGTTACAAGGTGATGCCATTCGGACTGAAGAATGCTGGTGCAACATATCAACGGGCTATGGTAACGTTATTCCACGATATGATCCATAAGGAAATCGAGTGTTATGTGGATGACATGATTGCCAAGTCCCTTACCGAGGAAGACCACCTGGTAAATCTGCTGAAGTTATTCAAGCGTCTGAGGAAATACCAACTGAAGCTGAACCCCAACAAATGCACATTCGGGGTGCGATCGGGTAAGCTGCTGGGCTTTATTGTAAGCGAGAAAGGGATTGAGGTTGACCCCGATAAAGTCAAAGCCATTCAAGAAATGCCTGCACCGAAAAATGAGAAAGAAGTTCGGGGGTTTCTGGGTAGATTGAATTACATTTCAAGGTTCATATCTCACCTAACAGCAACCTGTGAGCCCTTGTTCAAACTGTTGAGGAAAGAACAGACGGTCAGGTGGAACGAAGACTGCCAAAGGGCCTTTGACAAGATCAAGGAGTACTTACAAGAGCCTCCAATCCTTATGCCTCCAGTGGAAGGAAGACCTCTGATAATGTACTTAACAGTATTAGAAGAGTCTATGGGGTGTGTGCTGGGCCAGCATGACGAGTCTGGTCGAAAAGAGTATGCAATATACTACCTAAGCAAAAAGTTTACCGACTGTGAACAACGTTATTCACTGCTCGAGAAAACTTGTTGTGCTTTAGCGTGGGTTGCTCGCCGACTAAGACAGTATATGTTGACCCACACTACTTTATTGATCTCAAAAATGGACCCGGTTAAGTACATTTTCGAGAAGCCAGCGCTTACCGGACGGGTTGCAAGATGGCAAATGATTCTCACAGAATATGACATCCAGTACACCTCTCAGAAAGCCATCAAGGGCAGTGTACTATCTGAATATCTTGCTGAGCAACCCATTGATGACTACCAGCCTATGAGATTTGACTTCCCTGATGAAGACATCATGTTCGTAAAATCAAAAGATCATGAGGAGCCTATTCACACTGAAGGGCCTGACCCGAAAGAAGAATGGACTATGATGTTCGACGGGGCTGTTAATATGAATGGTCGCGGTGTTGGTGCAGTACTCATTACACCCAAAGGAGTTCACATGCCTTTCTCGGCAAAACTCACTTTCAACTGCACTAACAACGAAGCTGAATACGAAGCTTGCATTATGGGTCTTGAGGAAGCCATTGACCTCAGGATCAAGACATTGACTGTATTCGGAGATTCAGCTCTGGTAGTTAATCAAACCAACGGAAAATGGTACACCCACCAGGATCATCTGATACCTTACAGGGATTATACAAGGAGGTTATTGACTTTCTTCACAACAGTCAAGCTTGAGTATATCCCTCGGGACGAGAATCAGTTTGCAGATGCTCTTGCTACCATTTCATCCATGATCAAAGTTCAAGCCGCTAACTTTGTACCTCAGATTTCAGTGTCCAGACTTGATAGACCAGCATATGTATTTGCAGCCGATGTTGTCAAAGATGATAAGCCTTGGTTCCATGACATTAAATGCTTCTTGGAGGATCAAACATACCCACCCGGGGCATCTTCCAATGATAAGAAGACTTTGAGAAGGCTTGCTGGTAGTTTCTTTCTGAACACTGATGGGTCTTTATACAAAAGGAACTTTGACATGGTACTCCTCAGATGTGTTGACAAGACGGAAGCAGATTTGTTGATGCATGAAGTGCACGAAGGATCCTTTGGTACCCATGCCGGAGGGCATGCCATGGCTAAAAAGTTGCTAAGGTCAGGTTATTACTGGATCAAAATGGATGCAGACTGTTGTGCTTACGCCAGAAAGTGCCATAAATGCCAGATTTATGCAGACAAGGTGCATGTGCCTCCCAATCCTTTGAACATCATGTCTTCACCATGGCCCTTTGCTATGTGGGGCATTGATATGATTGGCAAGATTGAGCCAACTGCTTCAAATGGCCACAGATTCATCCTGGTCGCCATTGATTATTTCACCAAGTGGGTTGAAGCAGCCTCATATGCAAATGTTACAAGACAAGTGGTAGCCAGATTTCTGAAGAGAGATATCATCTGTCGGTATGGAGTGCCCGAGCAAATCATTACTGATAATGGTTCCAATCTAAACAACAAAATGATGGCAGAGTTATGCCGGGACTTCAAGATCCAACATCACAATTCTTCTCCTTACAGGCCAAAGATGAATGGCGCTGTTGAGGCAGCAAACAAAAATATCAAGAAGATTGTGCAGAAGATGGTAGTCACTTACAAAGACTGGCATGAAATGCTACCGTTTGCCTTGCATGGGTACCGCACGTCAATCAGAACATCCACTGGGGCAACACCGTATCAGCTTGTGTATGGTATGGAAGCAGTCCTACCTGTTGAAGTTGAATTACCCTCTCTGCGGGTACTAATGGATGTTAAGCTAAACGAAGCAGAGTGGGTTCGGTCCCGATATGAACAACTGAGTCTGATTGAAGAGAAAAGATTGGCTGTAATCTGTCATGGACAGCTATATCAGAAGAGAATGAAGAGAGCCTTCGATCAGAAAGTCAGGCATCGAGAGTACCAAGTGGGAGATCTTGTGTTAAAAAGAATCCTCCCTCCTCATACAGACCACAGGGGCAAATGGACTCCAAATTATGAAGGACCATTTGTGGTAAAGAAAGTTTTCTCTGGTGGAGCACTGATGCTCAGCACCATGGATGGTGAGGACTTCCCGTCCCCTGTGAATTCAGATGCAGTTAGAAAATACTTCGCATAAAAAATGACCCGCTGGACACAAAAACAGAATGTAAGTCCAGGCAAAAATAGGGCATCCCGGCGAGTCAAAAACAGAATAAAAGACTCGGGCAAAAATAAGGGAAAATAAACAAAAATGTACACCCGCTGAGTTGAAAAGCCGCATTGGACAGCTCAGGCAAAAATGGGTATCCCGATGGATTGAAAACCCGAAAGGGCGATCCATGCAAAATAAGGGAATAAGCGAACAACTGCATTCTGAATTCGTCTGTATCGCCCACAACTTGGTAAGCTTCGAAAGGATCGAGCTTCAATCAGAATCAACCTTCTTCAGAAAGCAAGACGAGAAGGACGTCAAAAGTTATACGAGTCATAGCAGAAGAGGAAGCTCCTTAAAGCGTCGTCAACATCGACAACACTTTGTTTCTCAATTTGCAACAGTCTCTTCATTTTAGGAGATTTGTTTCCTTGACTGTATCTTGCCAATTCAGGGCGCCTAAATTAATAAAATCAGATTTTTCAGTCATATCTCGTCTTATACATTTTTTATTTGCAAAGAATGTCTGATGTCTCTAAAGAACTAATTGCGCGAGTACAGATGTTTTTCTCTAAAAAATAAAAACACGTGCTTGCAGGGAATATACTTACTCTCAGAAGTGTCTAAACTCCTATGACGGAATCCGGTAAGGGATACCTCGGGAATATTTGTGCGTTTCTCTGTCTTTTCAGGATTGCAGGTATCCGAGGCACAGCTTAGGGCATGAAAGCGTCATCCCAGCAAACTGACAAATCAATACTCACTCAGTCTCGGCACCCAGGTGTTTTCTCCCCAGCTGAGTTGCCAACAACTTTCCCCAGCTGAGTTGCCAACAACTTTCCCCAGCTAGTTTGCCACTTGTCACTCCTCCCAGCCGAGGTGCCAATCTTTCTTCCTCAGCAAATACAAAAGTCAGGGAACCATTTCCCCACAGAGTGTCAGCCTCTGTTCAGAAGAGCAACGCATGAAGGAATCACAACAGAGTACGGAAAGCTTCTACAAACCCCAGCTGGGTCCCATATTACAAGGATATGTCAATCAGTGACCTAGATCCCCAAGCAGATGCATCTCATCAGATCTACCAATGATCTCATCCCCAGCTGGGAGGTCCATTTCAAACAGATCAGCCAGAGATCTTCGCAGCGTCGGGATCCGAATCCCGGATTAGTGGTCTTTGCATAATCATAGCATTCGCATCATATTCACCTACAAAGCGTAGCATTCCGTCTTAAATGCGGAGCATTACGGCAAGAAAATCAAATACATAGCATAATCATAAGCCATATTGTGAATCGAACACTTGTGAATAATAACCATCCGTCAATATATAGAATACTTTCCTCAAAATCCCCACCAGGGTCCCCAGCAAAAACAGTTGCCTCACAAATCACAAACACCAGTATATACTCCTTTGGACACTCGTCCGTGTCATCTTTCCCCAGTAAAGTCGCCTGAACACACTTTACAAACAAAACCCCCGTATTACAGATGCCTCCTGACACCCGTCCGTGTCAAGCCACCAGCAGAAAGCCAAAGACATCATCTTTGCACTCACCTATACTTGTATATACATTTCCTTGACACTCGTCCGTGTCATATCCCCAGCGCAGTCGCCTACACTTTTATAACCCATATACTTGTTAATATTATACTTTCCTTTTTCTGACACTCGTCCGTGTCACTCTCCCCAGCAGTCAAAGTACTCATCTATACAATACTCATACTCACTACTCATGTACACTTATACAGATACTCGTCCGTATCTTGTATATACCATTTACATCCCCGCAGATTCGACATTGGTCCATGTTCTTTGTTAACCAGTTGGTACTCGTCCGTACCATCATCTCAGAATATGCGTCAAGTGTTTGTTTCTACATGATACTCGTCTGTATCATAGTCTTAAGGATGTTTGTCCGCATCTTTAATCCATACACCGTGTCAAACACTTGTGTCTTCTTGAGTATAGATACTAGTCTGTGTCTACTATTCCCCATAAGAGTCCCCTCAGATTCGATACTCGTCCGTGTTCTCTGTTAACCCGTTGATACTCGTCCGTATCATCATCTCTGAACATGTGTCAGTATTTGTTTCTACCTGATACTCGTCTGTATCATAGTCTTAAGGATGCTCGTCCGCATCTTTAATCTATACACTAACATCTAAACACTTATACCTTTTGTTTCTTGGATATAAACACTCGTCCGTGTTTACTATTCCCCAGTAGATCACCAATAAAGCATTTTCCTTCTTATCTGATACTCGTCCTGTGTCATGATAAACCTTGAGAGCAGCCGTACCCTGCTAGGTGGTCGTCCTCCAACTCTTGATGGTCGTCCTCCATCATGCTCGTCCGATGGCCGTCCCCATCGTTGATATTTAGCAGCCGTCCCCTGCTAGGTGGTCGTCCTCCACCTCTTGATGATCGTCCTTCATCATTTTATCCAATGGCCGTCCCCATTGTTGATTTTTGGTTATCTGACATTCGTCCTATGTCATGATAAAACCTTGAGAGCAGTCGTCCCCTGTTAGGTGGTTGTCCTCCACCTCTTGATGGTCGTCCTCCATCGTGCTCGTCCGATGGCCGTCCCCATCATTGACCTTTTCTATCCGGCATTCGTCCTGTGTCGCGATATTTTCGGCAGCCGTACCCTGCCAGGTGATCGTCCTTCACCTAAGATGACCGTCCCTCATCTTAACCCCGACAGAGCAGCCGTCCCCTGCTAGGTGATCGTCCTTCACCTTTGATGACCGTACCTCATCATCTGTTTATTTCATTTATTCTTTAACCCGATGGCCATCCCCGTCGTGGTCCCTTTTCCTTTTAGCCCGATGGCCGTCCCCATCGTTGGTTACTCTACTTTATGAACTTGATGGCCGTCCCCGTCATGTTTCATTCGATCCCCAAAGAATCTTGCAGCTTTACTTGATGGCCGTCCCCATCATAATGTTTTATTTTTCCAGCTAGTCGGCCGTCCCCGTCTTGGCTTTACCTTTTATCCCAAGCATGTCGGCCGTCCCCGTCATTGCTCTTTACCCAGCAGTCGTCCTCTGCTCGACGGTCGTCCTCCGTCGCTCACACTTTACAATATACTTTATTTTCATTTACAATCTATATCCCTTTTCTTCTTCATTCTGTGAGTGCAAATTTTGGACTGTCTTTGGTATTCAACCACAAGTTATCTTGTTTGCCTGTTAAGCCGTTGCTTACATCCTGCACATCTAACTCATGTTTGAATAGGGGCAGCTGTAAACACCCCAAATTTGCCCTCACCCATTCACACCATGGCTTGTGATCATTTCATATGCATAAACACAATCATACCATCTCATATTACATTTTTGATTCACTGCATAGATTCTAAGTCATCTGCACCTAGGGTTTGTGATCTGAGCAATCCAAGAGCTCTTTGAGCCACTCCAAGGGTCATCAATCACTTCAAATGTATCCATGTGTGTTCTTATATCATATTGCATCCTCTCCAAGCCAAGAATGCCAAAGAATCACAAGAACTGGGATTGGTATGGATGCAGAGCCAGGCTAGACTGCACAGTTGACCTAAATTTAGGGTTTTGGTTTCAGAGGCCATAACCCCAAATTTTTTGGTCATTCTTGTTTCCATTGGTCTCTATATGGTATAGGGAGTATGCATATCAATTTTCATGAAGAAATTCCATGGGGAAGTCATCTGATCAAGAGTTGACTTTCTGGACAAGTCAGTGCAAAATCAGGGCATCTGAGGGCCCCAATGACCCAACCAATGGGTGATCTTCATCATTTTGAGTGTATATGATCTTTATTTGATCATGGAAGAAGTTAGAAGTTCACAAAATTCAAGAATTACAAGTTTTTGCAAAGTTGACTTTTTAGGGCATGGTTGACTTTTAAGGAATATGTCATTTTATGCCACTTTTCAAGCCTTGCTTTTTGATCCAACAATGCTTCAAATGAAAAAACTTTGGTCATGAAAGTTGTAGATTAGATCTTTCCCTTTTCAAAAAGTACAACAACATGATCTAATTCATCTTGGATCAAAAGTTATGGTGTGTTAAAGTTGGCAAAAATCACTAATTTTCAAGTTATGCACCAATTGGAAAATTTGCAAAATCATGAACCAAGGCAAAGTGTAACTTCTAATTGAAATCAAACCATTACACAAACATCACATGTGACCTAAAAATCAGATTTGAACCAAAAGATCACATGTTCATGGTTGGCAAAGTAAGATATTTTCATGAAGTTTCAAAAATGATCAACTTGCAAAAACTATCATCACACCTTACCCACTTGTTTCATTGGATGCTGAACCATGCTAGCCTCCCTCACACACCATGCTGCGCCAGCCCATGTACATGTACTAGCCTAGGGCTCAACCCATGCTTTCCTTACACCAAAGTTGACATTTTGCAAAAGTGAACTTACCTATCACAGCAGGCCAGGTCACATCATCTGACCAATGGGAGTTCTTTATGCAAAGCAAATGCTAGCCATTTCATACATCAAGCAAGGCTGAAACACACAAGATCATAACATTCACAAAAACACTCCCTCAAGCAAAACTCTTCGAATCTCTCTACACAGCTCACAAACACAAAAACCATTTTCATAGATCAACTCACCTTGCTTCACTGAGCCAAAACCAACAAGACTTAGGCCTGAATCAAGCAAGAACTGAGCTTCCCCATTTCTCACTCTCCAAGCCAGAACTTTCGAATCTCACTCCACAGGCCACAAACACTCAAACAAACTCCATAAACCTTCTCAACTCATCACCCTGAGCACAGAGAACCCCTCACCCATGCCTGAAACAGCCTGAATCACAAACACGACTCCCACCTGAGCTTGAACAGAACTGCTTCAAACTTCCAAACCAGCCAACTTAAACTCCTTCTAAGCATTCAAACATCATCAAGGGGTCATAAGGAGTGGATTTCACAAGGAGGGGAGGTCAGAAAGTTACAAGAGTGAAAGCTTCGAAACTCAGGTAGCTCAAGAACATTTTTTCCAGAAATCCTTTTTTAAGTTCTTAAGTTGTTCTATATGCTTTCCTGATCATAACTATGTCATTGGTTTTGAAAATGGTTGGAAAATGAGGGTGTAATCGTGTTCTGAAACTCCCTGACCTAAAAAATGTTTTGTTCGATTAAAGAGTTTGAGGAAATATAAATGATTTCTAGCTTAGGGTTTTGATTCAGGGGAGTGTGGGAATCATTTCTGTGTGTTTGGATTTCATTTTGGTTGCGTTTTGTGGATTTTGGGGATTTTCAGGTGGGGTTCCCACCGGAGAAGACGACCGGAGGTCTTCTCCGGCCACCTGAAAATCATTAGGGTTTAATCTTGCAATTAATGAGCGTTTGAATCTGGCACGTTGGATCAGTGGACTTTGTTGACTTGCCGCGCGTGTGTGTGGCTGAGATGCAGTCATTAAACCCTAATCACTATTATTTAATTAATTAATTGTGTTTAACCAAGTTTGAATATGGGCCACTAGATCTGGCGCGCGGTCAACGTTTTTAAATCCAGAGTGAATCCTGGCCTTCCATCCTGCATACTTCAGTTAATTTCATTTTATTTTCATATTTTTCTCATTTGTTTTATATAATTTATTAAAAATAGCAAAAATGTTTTAAAAATTATGAAACTTTTTGTCAAGAGTTTCATTAATTTTTAAAACACAAAAATATTTTTATTTTCATTTTTTGCATTTAAAAAGTATTTTTAAATATTTAAAAGTTTATTTTTAATTGATTAATGAAAATTAATTTATTAAAAATACTTTTAGGCATTTAAAAATCACCAAAAAATTCATGAAATGTTCTAAGACATTTAGAAACATTGTCCAACCTTCAAACCAAATTTCTTTTTTGATCTTGATGCATTTTGAGAATTTTTCATTGAATTAAAATCATTTTTGTGCATTATTATGATCCAAAGTTCCAAAAATCATTTCTGCCTATTCATGAAGAGTTGGACATTGATTCTTTTTGCATTGAATTTTGTTTGGCATGTAGTTTGTGAGATTAAATGGCCATTGATTTGATCTTCCATTTTTAATTTGTTTGATAATTTTCTTGTTTAGGAACCCTAAAACCCTAGCAAACTTGTAAAAACCATAACTTGAACTTGGTTAGGAGTTGAAACTTATCCTTTGGGCATTAGGTTAGTATAGGATTAGGGGTCCTTTGAGTGGCATTTTCAATTTTTTATCTTAGGGTTTGCTTCTGATTTTGGTTTTTGATTGATGTATTGTTCATAAACCCTAATTTGGGCTTCCATATGCATCCATCTTGCATTGTCTTGCATAACATGACTTGCCATGACATTTCAAGCATCCATTTGATTCATTTGACATCATAAGACATATTGAAAGCATGTTTGATCCTTGCATCATGTATTTGCCATGTTGTATGCCATGTGCACTTCATAACTTTTCATGTATGTCCTTGTTCCTTAACTTGCTTCATTTGCATCCATGAGCTTGTATGATCATCTCCATGAGTTGTACCATGCTTGTAGCATCTCATAGCATCATTAACCTCTCATACATGCTTCTGGTTTTGTTTCTCATCATGTCATTTCATCATATTTGGCATTGCATTGCATTTCTTTTCTAACCTTTCAGGTGGTAAGTGACTTTGAGAAGTGAATTTGCCTTCACTTCTCATAACTTTTCTTTTCATCTCTCTTGCATCCATGCTGCATTTTTGTATGTGTTTGAGCTTGAGCTTGCTCATTCTTCTTCTTCCCACTTTCTTTCCTCAAGTGACTTGACTTCTTGAATGAAGCAAGTCACTTTGCTTCTCTTGATCCTTTCATCTGCTTCCTGGTGGTTCCATTGAAGATCTTCTTGGTGAAACCTCACAAACCTTAGGAACAACCAAGCATGACAATGATTAGGGTTTTGATTAGTCTCCCCTTTTAGTTTTACCTTTGTGTCTCTTTTGAGTCTTCTCTTCTCATCTCATAATCAGGGACTAAACCCTAAAGGCTTTAAGGCTTTGTGATTAAGCTTATGCCTGCATCCTTCTATTAGGATGGAGTGTATAACTTTAATCCTAAGTGTTAAACCCTTAATGTGTTTAAATCTCTTAATCAATTCACATAATAATCATCAAGACATCACACTTGTAACTTGGGCCTTGCATTAGGGTTCTAATTCTTCCTTAATTGGTTAAGAAGGACTAACCCTAGTGTTAATGGACAAGTCCCCCTCAAGTTGTCTTACAAACCCTAAAAATCACTTCATCATCATATCATTAACTAAAATCCACTTAATAAAGGCTTTGTTTTGTCATGAGTTTAATCCCTAATCATGGATTAAGTTGAGGAGCTTTCCTCAGCTTAAACATTCTCATCTATTATCCTTCTATTAGGATGGTGTAATGAGTCTGTTTAATCCCTGATTATGGCTTAACCTCATTACTCAACACTAAACAAAACACCAAAAACATCTAAATAATTTCAAGTAGGTTAATGATCTTAATCCTACATCAAAGGTGGTTAAGTGTGAGAAACTGACTTCACACTTAAGGCATTCTCATTACCCCTAATCAGAGGGAAGATGTGATGAGTTTACTAAATCCATTGGTTTAGGCTTAAGCTCATTAACTTATGACAAACTTTCAAAAGCAATAAAAGACTGAAAACTCAAAAACAAACAATAATCGTCTCCTCCGGGATTCTTTTCTCATCTCATTCACTCATAAACGCGAACTTGCTTCTTCCGTCTAATGCAAGACAGTTTGCACCTGAGCCAGACAGGTCATACACTTGAGCATAGACAAGTAAGCAGTTCATCAGTCAATTCATCTTTCAGTCTCTTTGGGTCGAACTACGGTGTTCTGACTTCCTCATTGCACGAGAGGATACGTAGGCATAACTTAACAGTTATCGAACAAAAAGTCTCTGTACATTCCCCCTCTTCCAGCTTTATTCTTTAAGCCTCATTGTCATGAGCATTTCACTCTTGTCCTTACACTGACACTGTATATATTACACTTCACTTCCTTTACACTGACACCTGTACATCTTTTCCAGCTCTTTATACACAAAATGCACTGACACTACCCCTTTAAAACACAAATCTTTTAAGCGTGGATCCCGTCGAGTACGACGGACAATCTGGGTGCTAATACCTTCCCAGGTTGTAACCAACCCCCTTTCTCAGTCTCTCTGGTTCGCGATCGTCTTATCCATATCTTTTTATAGGTCTATGCAGCATTGCCTTTCCTCCGGGATAAAAATGCCTAGCTGGCGACTCTATTCATCTCCAGTGAGTTCACGGCTGTGTGTTCTCATTGTCCCTCTCGCCGACCGTTCGCGCTTGTACCGGGATGCAAATCTTTGGGAGCGACACAGATGACTTAGAAGCAATGCAGTGAATCAAAAATGTGGTATGAGATGCTATGATTGAATTTATGCATATGAAAAGATCACAAGCCATGGTGAAATGGGTGAGGGAAAATTTGGGGTGTTTACAGCTGCCCCTATTCAAGCATGAGTTAGCTGCGTAGGATGTAAGCAACGGCTTAACATTCAAGCAAGATAACTTGTGGTTGAATACCAAAGACAGTCCAAGATTTGCACTCACAAAATGAAGAAGAAAAGGGATATAGATTGTAAAAGAAAATAAAGTATGATTATAAAGTGCGGGTGACGGAGGACGACCGCCGAGCAGAGGACGACTGCTGGGGATGAAGCAATGACGGGGACGACCGACATGCTGGGGGAAATGCAGGAAATAAAGCAATGACGGGGACGACCGACAAGCTGGGGATATGAGAAATTATGATGGGGACGACCATTAGTTAAAGCTATAACACTCTCTAGGGATTATAGGTAAATGATGGGGACGACCATCAAGCTTAAGGCATAAATGAAATAAATGATGCGGTACGGTCATCAGAGGTGAAGGACGATCACCTAGCAGGGGACGGCTGCTCTGTTGGGGATAAGATGAGGGACGGTCATCTAAGGTGAAGGACGATCACCTGGCAGGGTGTGGTTGCCAAAAGTATCACGACATAGGACGAATGCCGGATAGAAAAAGTTGACGATGAGGATGGCCATCGGATAAGCATGATGAAGGACGATCATCAAGAGGTGAAGGACGATCACCTAGCAGGGTACGACTGCTCTCGGGGTTTATCATGACATAGGACGAATGTCAGATAACAAGATCAACGATGGGGACAGTCATCGGATAAAATGATGAAGGACGATCATCAGGAGGTGAAGGACGATCACCTAGCAGGGGACGGCTGCTGAAAATATCACGACATAGGACGAATGTCGGATAGGAAGGGGTTCTAATGAATAGAGACTCCACTGGGGGGTGATGAAGGACGATCATCAAAAAGGTGAAAGACGATCACCTGGCAGGGTACGGCTGCTGAAAGGTATCATGACATAGGACGAATGTCAGATGGAAAGAAAATAGTTTAACAAGTTTTGTTGGGGACTCTCCTGGGGAAGGGTAGATACAGACGAGTATCTAAATTCAAGACCATAAGTGTTTGACACGGTGTATAGATTAAAGATGCGGACGAGCATCCTTAAGACTATGATACGGACGGGTATCAGGTAGAAACAAACGCTTGACGCATGTTCAGAGATGCTGATACGGACGAGTACCAACTGGTTAACAAAGAACACAGATGAGTGTCAGATCTGAGGGGATTTAAGTGGTATATACAAGATACGGACGAGTATCTGTATGAGTAAAAAGATGATGAGTAACAAGTATGAGTGAAACACGGACGAGTGTTTAACTTGCTGGGGAGAGTGCGACACGGACGAGTGCCAGAAAAAGTGTATTATAAACAAGTGTGTGGTATCCAAAGTGTTTGGGTAACTATGCTGGGGAAGGTGACACGGACGAACATCAAGGAATTGTGTATATATGTATCTGTGAGTGCAAAGGGGACGCTTTGGCTTTCTACTGGGGATATGACACAGACGGGTGTCAAGAAGTATCTGTACTGTATATGCATCTGTTTGCTTCGGGCAATTTACTAGGGAATGATGACACGGACGAGTGCCGAAGGGAGCATGTATCTGTATCATTAAGGAAAATGCTTTGGCTCTCTGGTGATGAATTTGAGAGGTATTTTTGTATATTGTTGATGAATGGTCAGTATTTACAAGTGTTCAGTTCGACACATGGCTCGCGATTATGCAATATGTTTGTCTTTTGTCGTAATGCTCCGTATTAGACGTAATGCTACGCTCTGTGGGGAAATATGATGCGAATGCTATGATTATGCAAAGATAATGATCCGGGACTCGGATCCCGTTGCTGTGAAGATCTCTGACTGATCTTCTTGAAGTGGACATCCCAGCTGGGGATAAGATCATTGGTAGATCTGATAAGATGTATCTGCATGGGGAAACAGATCACTGATAGACCCATCTCAGCAATGGGGGACCCAGCTGGGGTTTGTAGAAGCTTTCTTCACTCTGTTGTGAGTTCTTCACGCGTTGCTCTTCTGGATAGAGGTTGAAACTCTGTGGGGAGGTAGTTCCCTGGTTGGCACTTGGCTGGGGAAGAAGAAAGATCACTGGAAGATCTCCCTAGAGATTTTTGTAGGGATCCTGCTGAAGATGATGCTTGACAACTCAGCTGGGGAGAAAACACCTCCGGTGCTAATATGGAAGATGGACTGAGTAGATAATGATTTGAAAGCTTGCTGGGGAGAAGCTTTCATGCCTCATGTCGCGCTTTGAACACCTGCAATCCTGCATGACAAAGAAACGTACAAGTATCCATAGGTGTCCCTTACTGGATTCCATCATAGGAGTTTAGACACTCCCGAGAGTAAGTATATTTCCTGTAAGCATGTAATTCAGGAAAGACACATCTGTATTTATGCGATCAACAAATTAATGACATCGGACATTTTTGCAAATAAAAGAGTACGAGACAGTGTGTGACTGAAAATCTGATTTTATTAATTCGAGTGCCCTGAATTTGGCAAGATACATTCAAAGAAACGGATCCCCTGAAATGAGGGAATCGTTACAAATTGAAAAACAAAAAGGTGCAGGCAATGCTGGCGACGCTTCGAGGAGTTTCCCTTTTACTATGATTCGTATGACTTTTTGACGTTCTTCTCACTTTTCTTTCTGAAGAAGGTTGATTCTGAACGAAGCTTGAACCTTTCGGAGCTTACCATGTTGTAAGTGATACAGACGAATTCAGAATGCAGTTGTTCGCTTATTCCCTTATTTTGCGTGGATCGCCCTTTCAGGTTTTCAATCCACCGGGATACCCATTTTTGCCTGAGTTGTCCAATGTGGCTTTTCAACTCAGCGGGTGTACATTTTTTATTTATTTTCCCTTATTTTTGCCCGAGTCTTTTATTCTGTTTTTGACTCGCTGGGATACCCTATTTTTTCCTGGACTTACATTCTGTTTTTATGTACAGCGGGTCATTTTATGCGAAGTATTTTTTAACTTCATCTGAATTCACGGGGGATAGGAAATCTTCACCATCCATAGTACTGAGCATCAGTTCTCCTCCAGAGAAAACTTTCTTTACTACGAATGGTCCTTCATAGATCAGAGTCCACTTGCCCCTGTGATCTGTATGAGGAGGGAGGAGTCTCTTCAGCACAAGATCTCCTACTTGGTACTCTCGGAGTCTGACTTTCTGATCGAAGGCTTTCTTCATTCTTTTCTGATAAAGCTGCCCATAACAGATTGCAGCCAGTCTCTTCTCTTCGATCAGATTCAGTTGTTCGTATCGGGACCGGACCCATTCTGCTTCGTTCAGCTTAACATCCATCAGTACCCGCAGGGAGGGTAATTCAACTTCAACAGGTAGGACTGCCTCCATACCATACACAAGCTGATACGGTGTTGCCCTAATGGATGTTCTGATTGACGTACGGTACCCATGCAAGGCAAATGGTAGCATTTCATGCCAATCTTTGTAGGTAACCACCATCTTTTGCACAATCTTCTTGATATTCTTGTTAGCTGCCTCGACAGCGCCATTCATCTTTGGCCTGTAAGGAGAAGAATTGTGGTGTTGGATCTTGAAGTCCCGGCATAGTTCTGCCATCCTTTTATTGTTTAAGTTGGAACCATTATCAGTAATGATTCGCTCGGGAACTCCATACCGACAGATGATGTCTCTCTTTAGAAATCGGGCTACTACTTGCCTTGTAACATTTGCATATGAAGCTGCTTCAACCCACTTGGTGAAATAGTCAATGGCGACCAGGATGAATCTGTGGCCATTTGAAGCAGTCGGTTCAATCTTGCCAATCATATCAATGCCCCACATGGCAAAGGGCCAGGGTGAAGACATCACATTTAGAGGATTCGGAGGCACATGCACTTTATCCGCATAGATCTGGCATTTATGGCATTTTCTGGCATAGGCACAACAGTCTGCATCCATTGTGATCCAGTAATAGCCTGATCTTAGCAACTTTTTAGCCATGGCATGTCCTCCAGCATGGGTACCAAAGGATCCTTCGTGCACCTCGTGCATCAACAAGTCTGCTTCTGTCCTATCAACACATCTGAGGAGTACCATATCAAAGTTTCTCTTGTACAGGGAACCGTCAGTATTCAGGAAGAAACTACCAGCTAGCCTTCTTAATGTCTTTTTGTCATTGGAAGATGCCCCAGGCGGGTATGTTTGATCCTCCAAGAAGCATTTGATATCATGGAACCAAGGCTTATCATCTTTGACAATGTCTGCTGCAAATACATATGCTGGTCTGTCAAGTCTGGACACTGAAATCCGAGGCACAAAGTTGGCAGCTTGAACTTTGATCATGGAGGAAATGGTAGCCAGAGCATCTGCAAACTGATTCTCGTCCCGAGGGATATACTCAAGCTTGACCGTTGTGAAGAAAGTTAATAACCTTCTTGTATAATCCCGATAATGTATCAGATGATCCTGGTGTGTGTACCATTTTCCGTTGGTTTGATTAACTACCAGAGCTGAATCTCCGAACACAGTCAAAGTCTTGATCCTGAGGTCAATGGCTTCCTCAAGACCCATAATACAAGCTTCATATTCAGCTTCGTTGTTAGTGCAATTGAAGGTGAGCTTTGCCAAGAAAGGCATGTGAATTCCCTTAGGTGTAATGAGTACTACACCAACACCACGACCATTCATATTAACAGCCCCATCAAACATCATAGTCCATTCTTTTTCTGGGTCAGGCCCTTCAGTGTGAACAGGCTCTTCATGATCTTTTGCTTTTATGAACATGATGTCCTCATCAGGGAAGTCAAATCTCATAGGCTGATAATCATCGATGGGTTGCTCAGCAAGATAATCAGACAACACACTGCCTTTGATGGCCTTTTGGGATGTGTATTGAATGTCATATTCTGTGAGGATCATTTTCCATCTTGCAATCCATCCGATAAGTGCTAGCTTCTCAAAAATGTACTTAACTGGGTCCATCTTTGATATCAACAAAGTAGTGTGGGTCAACATATACTGCCTTAGTCGGCGAGCAGCCCACGCTAAAGCACAGCAAGTTTTCTCGAGTAGTGAATAACGTTGTTCACAGTCGGTAAACGTTTTGCTTAGGTAGTATATTGCATACTCTTTTCGACCAGACTCGTCATGTTGGCCCAGCACACACCCCATTGACTCTTCTAATACTGTTAAGTACATGATTATAGGTCTTCCTTCAACTGGAGGCATAAGGATCGGAGGCTCTTGTAAGTATTCCTTGATTTTGTCAAAAGCCCTCTGGCAGTCTTCATTCCACCTGACCGTTTGTTCTTTTCTTAACAGCTTGAACAAAGGCTCACAGGTTGCTGTAAGGTGAGATATGAACCTTGAAATGTAGTTCAATCTACCTAGAAAACCTCGAACTTCTTTTTCTGTCTTCGGTGCAGGCATTTCCGGAATGGCTTTAACTTTATCAAGGTCAACTTCAATCCCTTTCTCGCTCACAATAAATCCCAGCAGCTTACCGGATCGCACCCCGAATGTGCACTTGTTGGGGTTTAACTTCAGCTGGTACTTTCTCAGACGCTTGAATAGTTTCAACAGATTTACCAGGTGGTCTTCTTCTGTGAGGGACTTGGCAATCATGTCGTCCACATAACATTCAATTTCTTTATGGATCATGTCGTGGAATAATGTTACCATAGCCCGTTGATAGGTGGCACCAGCATTCTTCAGTCCGAATGGCATCACCTTATAACAGAACGTGCCCCAGGGTGTGATGAAAGTTGTCTTCTCCATGTCTTCAGGTGACATCTTGATCTGATTGTATCCTGAAAATCCATCCATGAAGGAGAATACCGAGAACTGAGCCGTATTATCAACCAATACATCAATGTGAGGTAAAGGGAAGTCATCTTTCGGGCTGGCTCTGTTCAGATCCCGGTAGTCTACACACATCCTTACCTTGCCGTCCTTCTTAGGCACAGGTACAATATTAGCAACCCACGGAGGATAGCTAGTCACAGTAAGGAAACCGGCGTCCCACTGCTTCTGTACCTCTTCTTTAATCTTCATTGCCATATCTGGGCGAGTACGGCGCAACTTCTGTTTTACCGGCGAGCAGTCTTCCTTCAGAGGCAGCTTGTGCATGACAATATCGGTGTCCAATCCTAGCATATCCTGATAAGACCAAGCAAAGACATCCACATACTCTCGAAGCATATCAATCAGTTGTTCTTTCACTGAATCCTGCAGGCAGGCCCCGATCTTAACTTCTTTCACATCTTCATCCGTACCAAGATTAACCGTTTCGACCTCCTCCTGATGAGGAGTGATAACCTTCTCCTCTTGCCTTAACAACCTGGCTAGCTCTTCAGGTAGCTCATACTCTTCTTCAACCCCTTCATCAGCTTGATTGATTGGATTGTCAAAGTCATACGGAGTCATAGCAGTGTTGTTGTCGGTGCAATCTGAAAGGCACTCTCTGCAAGGGTTTAGATTGGTTTATTTTAGTGATCAATTTTAATCTTGTTTTAGAAAAAGTGAAATGAAGTTATCATTTTGGAAAACATTGCCATTTTATTTTTGTACAAAAAGAAAAATGAAAAACAGTGAGCGGAAAAGAAAAAGACTCATTTGCAAAAGATGTCCGATATTCATTGATTAATCCATTTGCACAAAATTACAAGATGGCCCGATTACAAAATGAGTCTTGACATCTTGGGCAAGATGCAAGACTTGATGCATGCTTTAAAATACAGGAAATAATAATTACTCTGCAGGAGTAACCCTTATAATTTCCTGGGAAGACCAGTTAAGGACTTGGCTCCCCGGGATCCTTGGACGTATCCAGCTCTCCAGGTTGCGGTCGCTTTCCTCCTCGTCTTCCAAGTTGTTTACAGCATCCGGGGTGAGCATTCCCCCGCTGACAAAATTGGGCTTCTTGGCAGCCTCTGATTGATCTTGTTGAGTTGGTCTGTAACCCAACCCAAATCTGTCTTCTTTCTTTTCCACGGGCAACAGCTTGCCCCAGCCTTGGGCAGTACCCTCTTCAACAACCTTCAGGGCTTGCTGATATGACGTTATGGAGGTTCCCAGTACAGCAGATGCTTCATTAATGTTCAGGGCTTCAAACCCTTGGCTCATAGTTTCATGGATCTCTCCATCCATTTCAATGTACTTATACGTAGCCAGATGGCTAACAAAGATGTCTTCCTCCCCACAGATGGTGATGATCTGGCCTTCCCACTCGAATTTCAGCTTCTGGTGAAGGGTAGACGTAACAGCGCCAACGGCATGGATCCAGGGTCTACCCAACAAACAGCTGTAGGCCGGCTGAATGTCCATCACATAGAAGGTAATTTTGAAGGTCTGCGGGCCAATCATCACAGACAGATCAATCTCTCCGAGCACCGATCTTTTAGAGCCATCAAATGCTCTCACCACCAAATTACTCGGACGTAGTGCTAAACCATCATACTCCAGCTTCACCAAGGCTTTCTTCGGTAGGACATTGAGCGATGACCCAATGTCCACCAGTACATGAGATAGAACAACACCCTTGCATTCCAAGGTGATATGTAAAGCCTTGTTGTGGTTACGTCCCTCAGTTGTTAAGTCAGCATTGGTGATGCTCAGTCCATGACTGGTGTTGACATTTGCCACCACAGTTTCTAGCTGATTAACGGTAATCTCGTCTGGCACGTATGCTGCGTGCAGGACTTTCAATAATGCGTTCCTGTGAGCTTCAGAACACATCAACAGGGATAATATGGAGATTTTGGAGGGAGTTTGGTGAAGTTGATCCACCACTTTATAATCACTTCTCTTTATGATTCTCATAAACTCGTCCACATCTTGTTCAAAAGATGTCTTCTGAGTTTCTTTGATAGTTGGCTCTTCAAGCACCACACTCTTTCCTTTAGCTTTGGCAGTAGCTTCTGCTTCAGCATTAGGTCTTTGCATTTGTGAGGCAAAAAGGCGTCCGCTTCTGGTGAAGCCTCCGCCTCCCCCAACATTATCAATTTGTGGAGAAGAGGTTGAAGTATCCAAAGTGATTTTCTCCCCGTTGCAGAAGAGGTCAGAGCCATAATGCCAAGGTATGGCATTGTTGCTTTCATAGGGAACTGGTCCAGGCACCGTGATGGTAACTGGACTGACTGCCGCAGAGGAGGGTATTGTAATGGTGTACGGATCGTAGTAAATTGTGACTGGTGATCTGGAAGGAGGTGCCACTGCTTGTTGTTGAAAATTGTTGTTTGGAGGAACATCTGATGGATCATAGTAAATGGTGATTGCTGAGACATCTTCATTAATTTCTGTTGGCGTTGTAGAAGATTCTGCTGGTAAAAAGGATGCTGATGTTGTAGAAGAAATGGTTGTTGACATTTGATTTGTTGAAGTGATGGGTGGAGCCATTGTTGATGATATTGATGAATCGGTTGGAATGATTGTTGCTGCTGTTGTAGAAGAATCAGGAATTGTTGTCAAAGGAATTGCTGGATTTGTAGGCGCCGTTGTTGAGATCTGAAGGATACCATCCTTGATAAGGCTATCTATGCCGCTTCTCAAATTATCACACCCGTTAACTGCAATGTTACAATACCCACAACCGAGCTCACACCCGGGAAACACCTGGCACTCTAGAAGCTGAGCTTTAATTTCGACCAGAGGTGTTCGAATTTGTGCAACACTGGTGATCAGAGTAGATGGTTTATCTTCCCCAATGGCATTAATCCTCGGCCCACCATGATTAGGCATAGGATTTCTGTTGACATTTGGAGGAGGTGCGAAGTTGAGGGCTTTAGAATCCACCAGATCTTGAACTTTCATTTGTAATGCCTTGCACTTCTCCGTATTGTGGCCAGGTGCATTAGAGTGAAAAGCACATCTGAAGTTAACGTCGTAATTCTTCGGGAGATTGGAGGGATCTGGTGGTGCCAACGTCCTTAACTCAACCAAGTTAAGTTTCAGGAGTTGTGGCAATAAGGCAGCATAAGGCATAGGGATAGGGTCAATCACCCTATTTGCCTGTGATGGTCTTTGCTGGAAGGGTCTTTGTTGTTGATTGCTGTTATTATTGTTGTATGTTCTCTGTGGCAGATACTGAACTTGTTGTTGATAATGGGGTTGTTGTTGTTGTTGATATGCTGGTTGCTGAGGAATCGGAGTTGGAATAGTGACAGCTGCTACTGATCTGTGGACATACTGAGGTCTGCCCCTGCTGGCATGAATGGCATTTGTCTCACCGGTTCTTCTAGGTCCCACAAAAGGCTTCCTGGGATTACTGGACGAACTTGCACCGTTATCAGAAATTTTTCCCATTTTTAGTAGACTTTCAATTCTTTCACCGACTATAACCACGTCTGCGAAGCTAGTAGAAGAAAAGGCAGCCAATCTATCGATGTATGTTCCTTGCAAAGTATTCATGAACATGTCGGCCATTTCTCTTTCAGACATGGGTGGTTGGACAGCAGCAGCAAGCTGTCTCCACCTTTGGGCATATTCCCTGAAGCTTTCCCTTGAGGATTGAGACATTCCCATCAAGAGGGTCCTGTTAGGAGCCATGTCCAGATTGTATTGGTACTGCCTGATGAAGGGTTCAGCTAGGTCCTTCCAGCATCTGATAGTAGCTCTGGTCAAGTGTGAATACCACTCCCTTGAAGCCCCATTCAAACTGTCTTCAAAATAGAACATCCACAACTTTTCATCCATGGTATATGCTTTAAGTCTCCCCAGAAAGGACTGCAGGTGAGTTCGTGGACAGGAGGTTCCATTGTATTTCTCGAAGCACGGGGGTTTAAACTTGTGGGGAATTCTTACCCTGTCTACTAACCCCATATCCATTACATCGAAGCCCAAGGAGTTTTAAGACTCCAAAGATCTCAACTTCTCAGCAATTTCATCAAACCTTCTGTCATAGACTTCATCTCCAGCTCCCATGACAGTAAATTGCTCCTCTTGGGGGTCTTCTTGTAAGATCTTTCCCCCAGTAGTATTTCCTTGCACATTACCCGAGACATTGACTTCCGGATCTAGATGAGGCCCAAATACAGGTGGATTAACATGAGGCTGTCCCATCTCCTTGTTACTTGTTCCTCCAGTCCCAGGATGAGGCTCCTCGGGAGTCTTTATTTCTACCAATGCCCTTAGCCTTTCTTGTGTCTGAGCCAAACCAGTCATCACAGTCATGAATTGGGCCATTTGGTTTCTCATCTCCACCCTTTCGTTAGCCATCAGGGTTCTGACCTCGGTCAGGTCTTGCTGTACTTGCTCCATTATAATACCCGGAAGGTTGTTGCGAGTAGGATACCGGTGTGCACGGTTGACAGGGAACACTCTTCGGTGAGCAATATTTCCTGAAATCAAAGCAAAGTTAGAAACAAACAAATGACAAAAACCTACAAAACAAAACAAAAGTTAGTATGCAATGCAGTATGCTTATTTGTTTTCCAAGGTATCCGGCTTGGTTCTTGGTTTTGACCTTTCCAGACCTCGAGGAAGATGCTTTGATGTTTCTTGAGAAAAGAAAACCCAAATGGAAACAAACTAACAGATATATTACAAATGGTGAATCATACATAGTTTGTTTTACATTTCATGCCCCTGGGGGGTCAAAATACATCAAAAGAAAAATATACATAAGATGAAAAAGAAAAAAAAGCAAAAGAGTCAAACATCTAATCCAAACTCATCCTCCTTAACCTCCTTCAGAAGTGCCTCGGTCACCGGACTAGCTGGGTGCTCTGTAATAGTCCTGATGAGGAGGTTCCTGGTGGCAATGGCAGTGGTCAACTTCTTGTGCCTGTCTTGATCTTTTGACCTCTTCAAACCAGCCCTAAGCTTCAATTCTGAAATCTCCTTCTGGGCTGCCAGCAAAGCTTCCTGTTGTTTCTTTTCATTAGCCTCTAACTGCTCAATTCTGGCTTGAGTTCTCTTATCTTCTTGAGTACGGGCTTCAGTGATCCTTACCCACCTAGCCTGACTCTCTTGCAGATAGAGTTCAGTCCTAGCCTTCTAAAGCTTGGCCTCCTTACAGGCATTCTTCAATATTTGCTCCCCAGCCCTTGACTTCTTGATGTAGTCCTCTGTTTTCTCAATCTTGGCCAGATGCTCCACCTTAAGCTTCTCCAACCTCTCAATGTCCAGACGACCATCACTCCTTTCCCAAAGAGTCTTCTTCAAAGCTTGAGACAGATTCTCATTCCTTTCTTTCAGCTTCTCAAATTCTTCCAGGCTAACAGTGGCTGCTGGCTGCACTATAGAAGGTCCAGGTGTGTCCTCAATGGTAAAGGGCATTCCAGTAATCCGAGCTCTAGCATGGGACCATTCATAGTACTGGGCTGAAGCAACATTATTACACTTCCCAAGAATAGCCACCCCCTTTGTCTGGATGTTGTCCCAAGCCCAGGATGCTTGTCTGACAACATCTTGATTAGGCTTTATCTCACAATACAGGGTCTCAACTAAATCTTGCACTCTAGGAGGGTGAACCAAAGCATAGCCCAGTTGTCTCTTAAATAGCAAAGGATTGTAATTGATGCAACCCTTTACTCCTATCAGAGGTACATTTGGGTACTGCCCGCAGCTAGTGATGATGTCCTTGCCCTTGGTGCTCTGGGTGCACCATCTGATGTCATCTGAGGTCAAAGCAATGAGCCTCTTGGCACAATTCTTCTGTTGGTGAGGATTTAGGAAGGCATCAGTCTTAGGTAAGTGTTTAAGCAACCAAGTGTGAAACAAAGGAGCACAGCATCTCACCAACTTTCCTCTTTATTTCTCATTCCTCTGATGAATGGAATAATAGAAATCTCCTAGCAATGTGGGTACTGGGTTCCTCAAAAGAAAAAGATGAATGGCATTCTTGCTGATGAATTTGGGCTCATCTGCAAACAGTACAACCCCATATATGCTGAGGGCTAACAATGCACAAACTACCCTCCATTCTCCCAAAGAGGCCTTCAGGATGGCCTGAGAAATCAAGAAATCCAAGTGCAAACCAGGGATCCCAACTTTTGATGTCATGCTTTGCTCAATCAAAGCAGGTTCCAGGTACAATGCTTTTGCTACTTCTCCATTGTTGGGAGAAGTCATCTCTGGGTTGAAGGGGACACCACCCCTGACAGGCACTCCAATCAATGATGAAAACTCCTCCAAAAGAGGTCCTAGCTGAAAGTCTGGGAATGTGAAACATCTCAAAGGAGGGTCATAAAACTGTAGGCAGGTGTGGATCATACTCCTCTGAGAAGGATCCAGGTCCATAACCATGTCAAGGATGCCTCCATAATGCTCTCTGAATAATGGGATGTGGTCTGGAGTGATAAGTGCCTGGACCCGCCTGATACCAGTCAACACAGGCTCAAAGAAATGATATGATATGTTGCTCTTCCTGGGTGCAGACATGAGTGCTGATGAAGAGCTGAAGCCAGGTGCTGATAAAGATCAAGACTGGTATTTGAGATGAGCCACTGATAGGCTGGTGCTGGTGATGAAGGTAGCTAAAGCAGGCAACTGATGAAGATAGCTGAAGCAGATACCTGATGAAACAGAGGTCTATGCAGAAGAAGGGGTCAAAACCAAGCCAGATATAATGTGGATACCCTGAAAAACAAATAAACAAATGTTAAATGATGCAATGATGATGTATGCAGATGATATGCAAAGGGTTTGTGATCAAGCTGGATCTGATTGTCTGTCTTGATATAAAGTCCATGTATGTTCAAGAAGTCCAGATGGAGGTTCAGAAATCCAGTAACCAAGGTGGGGGACTCAAATAAAGAGTCACATATCCAGGGTTAAATCACAAGAACTGTCCAAAATGAGGTACTCTTAATCAAAACAAGTAACAGGGTATGATGTGGCCAATGGTACCTGCAAACCTGTAAACAGCCCAACCCCCCTCACAGGTGGTGTTCTAAAACAAGGATCCTCAGACTTGGATCAGTTATGAGAAGTGTAAACACTTCTAACCCTGAGGTACAGTGTTTACAATAACCATAAAAGATCCTCCTATAATTCACCTCAGTTTCTGAAGGTCATAATAAAGGTCATCCAGACTTAGCAGGCTTCCCAGATAGCCCTAGCACTACAGGAAATCTGTAGCACAGAGTTCTCAAGAAGAAACCAATATCTGAACCGTGTTTCATATTCCCGCACCAGACCGAAATGGAATGGGAAAGAACATGAACCACTCTAGCCTAAGTGTCACTCAGGTCCCAGGTATAGGACCTTAAACTCTCAGTAGAACCCCACCCACCAAAACAGAAACCAGATCCAACAATGACAGCATGACAGTATGAAAAATGTAAAACTGTAAAGAAAGCAATAAATAAAGTTGTACATAAAGCAATAAATAAAGCAACTATATGAACACAATTAGCACATAACACCCCAGTAAACACAAAGCGCTAGGAGGAACCCACAAAAAGAACCAGAAGCCCTGGTTGCAGTATAAGGTTCCCCAACAGAGTCGCTAAGTTGTCGCTCCCACCAAAATGAAGCCAGGTTAAATGGGGTACAGACGCGAACGGTCGGTGAAAGGAGAGAGAACACACAAGGGTGAACTCAGAAGAAAAGAGTCGCCAGCTAGGCATTTTTATCCCGGAGGAAAGGTAATGCTGCATAAACCTGAGAAAAGATGGATAAGACGGTAGCGAACAAGAGAGAATGAGAAAGGGGGTTGGTTACAACCTGGGAAGGTATTAGCACCCAGATTGTCCATCGTACTCGACGGGATCCACGCTTAAAAGATTTGTGTTTTAAAGGGGTAGTGTCAGTGCAATTTGTGTATCAAAGCTGGAAAAGAATGCAAGTGTCAGTGTGAAAGAAATGTGAAGTGTGTAAAATAAGTGTCAGTGTAAGAACAAGAATGAAATGCTCAAGACTATGAGGCTTAAGAATAATACTGGAGGAGGGGGAATATACAGAGACTTTTGTTCGATAACTGTTAAGTTATGCCTACGTATCCTCTCGTGCAATGAGGAAGTCAGAACACCGTAGTTCGACTCAAAGAGACTGAAAAATGAATTGACTTGTGAACTGCTTATTTGTCTATGCTCAAGTGTATGACCTGTCTGGCTCAGGTGCAAACTGTCTTGCATTAGACGGAAGAAGCGAGTTCTTGTTTGTGAGTGAAGATGATGAGAAAAGAATCCCGGAGGAGACGATTATTGTTTGTTTTTGAGTTTTTAGTCTTTTATTGCTTTTTGAAGTTTGTCATAGGAAAATGAGCTTAAGCCTAAACCAAGGGGTTAGTAAACTCATCACATCCTCCCTCTGATTAGGGGTAATGAGAAAATCTTAAGTATGAAGTAAGCACCTCACACTTAATCACCATGATGTAGGATTAAGATCATTAACCTACTTGTGATTATTTAGATGTTTTTGTTATTTTTGTTTAGTGTTGAGTAATGAGATTAAGCCATAATCAAAGATTTAATGGACCCATTACACCATCCTGATAGAAGGATAATAGATGAGAACATTTAAGCGGAGGAAGATAACTCAACTTAATCCATGATTAGGGATTAACCTCATGACAAAAAAAGCCTTTATTAAAGTGGATTTTAATTAATGGTAAGATTAATAAATGGATTTTATGGTTTGTAAGACAACTTGAGGGGGACTTGTCCATTAACACTAGGGTTAGTCCTTCTTAACCAATTAAGGAAGAATTAAAACCCTAATGCAAGGCCCAAGTTACAAGCTTGATGTCTTAGTGATTATTAAGTGAATTGATTAAAGGATTTAAACAAAATTGAGGGTTTAACACTTAGGATTAAAGTTATACACTCCATCCTAATAGAAGGATGAAGGCATAACCCTAATCACAAAGCCTTAAAACCTTTAGGGTTTAGTCCTTGATTATGAGATGAGAAGAAGACTCAAAGATGACACAAAGGTAAAAGCTTAATGGGGGACTAATCAACCCTAATTATTATCATGCTTGGTTGTTCCTAGGGTTTATGAAGCTTGCAAGAGATCTTCAAGAGAGAAGCCACCAGGAAAGAAGCAGATGAAAGGAGAAAGAAGCAGAGAGAAGCAAGACAACTTGCTTCACTTAAGAAGACAAGTTGCTTGAAGGAAGAAAGTGAGGAGAGAACCTGAATGAGCAATCTCACTCTAATACAAAAGTAAAATGCAGCAATGAATTCATAATAGAGATGAAGAGAGATTGTGAGAAGTGAAGGCAAATTCACTTCCCAAAACAACTTACCACCTAAAAAGTTAGCAAAAGAAATGAAATGCAATGCAAATGAGATGAAATGTCATGATGAAAACCAAAGTCAGAAGCATAAACATGACTTCAATGATGCTAAGAGATGATGCAAAAACATGGCATGTGTTGTGGGTGATCACACAAGGATGTGGGTGCAAATGAAGTATGCCTTGAACCATGAGGATTCATGAAAGTTTATGAAATGCAATGAACATATAACATGGAAAATGAAAGATGCAATGATCAAATATGATTCTAATATGTCCTAAGATGTATTATGAACCATGTGGATGCACAAAATGTCATGGAAAGTCATTGTATGCAAGCAAATGAAAGATGGATGCAAAGGAAGGCACAAATTAGGGTTTATGATCAACACACAAAGCAAAATTCAAAATCAGAAGCAAATGGCATGACAAAAAATTGAAAATGGGATCAAAGGAACCCTAACCCTACACAAGTTCACTGCCCAAAGGAGGGGATCTAACTCTTATCCTAGTGAAAGTTATGAATTTCTTAAGTCAATTAGGGTTTTAAGGTACCTCATCATGAAAAATGCAAAACAAATTGAAAATGGAAGATCAATTCAAACCAAATTTATCCTATAAACTACATGCCATGAAGGATGCAATGCAAGAAGAACCATCATCAAACTCTCAATGGTTAGGCAGAATGGATTTCTCCAAGCTTGAACACAAATATTGCCTTAAAATGAATTTAATTCCAATGAAAATGATCAAAATGCATCAAGAACCAAAACGAAATTTGTTTTGAGAGTTTGATAATGTTTCTAAATGTTTTTAAATGCAATGTGATTTTTTTTGGAATTTTTAAATACCTAAATGTATTTTTAATTAATTAATTCTCATTAACTAATTAAAAATAATCATTTAAATGATTTAAAAATAATTTTTAATGCAAAAAATAAAAATAAAAATATTTTTGGTTTCTGAAAAATAATGAAATGCTTGACAAAAAGTTTCAGAATTTTTAAATGTTTTTTACTATTTTAAATAATTCGTGTAAATAAATGCAATAAAAATGAAAATAAAATAAAATAAAAGGAGAAGTATGCAAAATGAAAGGATCAAATTGAGTCTGGGCTAGGAGGTGTTGACTTGGCGCCACATCCAATGGCCCAAGTTCAAACCTGGCTAATTTTGTTTTATAATTAATTAAACTTAGGTTAGGTTAATTAAATGCTGATTAGGGTTTAAGTGGATCATCTGGACCATTCAAGCGTGCGCGGGAAGCAGGATCCTAAGGCTATTACTCAAACCTGGTAATTAAACACAATTAGGGAAAATGACATTCAGGTGACCGGAACAGTGGTTCCGGTCATCTTCTCCAGCGAGCAAAAACCCTAGGTTCTTCTACAGGTCACTAAACATGAAATTTCTCCCACTAAAATGATCCTCTCATCAATCTAAACCTAAACCCTCATCTTAAATCCATTTATTTTCCCTCACAAGCCTGAATCGAAACAAAATGCAAAACACGGGAAAATGTTCAGAAGCTTCATACATGATGGTTACTTCACCATTTTCAAAAGTAAACACATATTCATGATCAGGAGAACATATAGCATCATAAAAGAACTTGAAAATTAGTTTCTGGGAAAAATGTTCTTCATGTTACCTGAGATGAAGCTTCTCTGTTTTCGGGCTTTCTGGACTTTCCCTTTGTGCAAGCCTGCTTCTTTGAACCTCTTGATGATGGAATGAAGCTTAGAAAACTTGGGGAGTGGCTGGTTTGAAGGATTCAACTCTGGTGTAGAAGAAATGGTGAAGTTTGTGTGTGATGTTTCAGGCTATTTCAGGGGGTGGTTCTGGTTCTATGAGTGATTTGTGACTTGTTGGTGGAAGAAAAATGAAGGTTTGATGGCTGTGTGAAGAAATTCGAAGAGAGGAAGCTTCTTGGTATATTTTGTGGATGCTGCAATGTGGGAGTTTTCTGGCTTGTGTGTGGTGTGTTTAGGGTTGCTTGATGTCCACATATCATACTCTGATTGGGCAGAGAGTTGGTGGTGGCACAGTGGGATTGGCATGGGCAAAATGCAAAAAGTCAAGATCTTGTGTACTATGAGTATGGCTCGGGTCAGAGGCAATCTTAGGGCTTGTCCTGCCTCAGCTTGAGTCAAGGAAGGCCTTTGGATCTGACTTTGTGAGCTGGCTAGCCTTGATTAAGGGTTTCCAAGGTTCTTGCACATTTCCCTCTTTGAATTTTCTCATGAACCAAAGCAAAGAAACTTGTGATTTTTTTGGGCAAAATGTGACAAAATGAGTCTTGTAATATTTTTATGATGCTTTGATACCAATTGGAGTTCAATTCAAACATGAGAGGTCCCTTTTGCAAAGTTTCAATTTTGTAGCCTTTATGAGAAATGCCTTATGCAACTTGTGATCCAAGGCATGGAAATGAAAAAAACTTGGCACAAACTTGACTTTTATAAGTTGTAACATGTTATAATGATGCAAAGAAGTCACTTAGAGGTCTTGAAAATGCTTGGAATTTGAATTTGCAAAAATCCCTCTTTGGTGCCAAAAGTGGAAATTTCATGATTTTTTCCAACTTTGCAAAGCCATAACTTTTGATCCAAAATGAATTAGAAAAAGTTCTTGTACTTTTTGAAAAGGGAATGATCCATTCTACAACTTTCATGACCAAAGTTTTCTTATTTGAAGAATTTTTGAATCAAAAAGAGGAGGTTGAAAAACTTTCCCCAAATGGCAGGTTTCCATTACAAGTCACTTTCCCAAAAAGGCAACTTTGCAAATGGCTTGAAATTATTCAATTCTGTGAACTTCTAACACCTCCTATGATCAAATAAAGATCATACACATTCAAAATGATGGAGAATGCCCTTTGGTTGGGTCATTGGGGGCCTCCGATGCCCTGATTTTGCACTGACTTGCTCAAGAAGTCAACTCTTGATTAGATGCCCTACCCATGGAATTTCTTCATGAAAATTGATATGCATGATCCTTATAACATTTAGAGACCAATAGAAACAAGAATGACCAAAAAAATTGGAGTTATGGCCTCTGAAACCAAAACCCTAATTCTAGGTCATCTGTGCAGTTAAACTTGGCTCTGCTTCCATGCCTTTCTCTGTTCTTGTGATTCTTTGACTTCCTTGACTTTGTGAGGATATAATATGATGCTTGAACATACATGGACCCCTTTGAAGTGATATAAGACCTTTGAAGTGGCTCAAATGGCTCAGGGATGGCTCAGATCACAAACCCTAGATGCAGATGACTTAGAAGCAATGCAGTGAATCAAAAATGTGGTATGAGATGCTATGATTGAATTTATGCATATGAAAAGATCACAAGCCATGGTGAAATGGGTGAGGGCAAATTTGGGGTGTTTACACTGGCACTGGAGGCATAAGAATTGGTGGTTCTAACAGGTATTCTTTGATTCGGTCGAAGGCTTGCTGGCAGTTTTCGTTCCATTTAACAGCCTGATTCTTCCTCAGAAGCTTAAAGATGGGCTCACACGTGGCCGTTAGGTGAGAAATAAACCGTGCAATGTAGTTTAGTCTCCCTAAGAAACCACGCACTTGCTTTTCAGTCTTTGGCTCAGGCATTTCTTGGATAGCTTTCACCTTGGCTGGATCAACCTCAATCCCTCGTTCACTAACAATGAAGCCGAGTAACTTGCCAGAACAAACCCCGAAAGTACACTTATTTGGATTCAACCTCAGTCTGAACTTCCGAAGCCTGTCAAACAATATTTCTAGGTTAACCAAGTGCTCTTCCTCCGTCTGGGATTTTGCTATCATATCATCAACATAAACCTCAATTTCATGATGGATCATGTCGTGAAATAACGTCACCATTGCCCGTTGATAAGTAGCTCCTGCATTCTTCAAACCAAATGGCATAACCTTGTAACAAAAGGTGCCCCAAGGAGTGATGAAAGTAGTCTTTTCCATGTCCTCGGGAGCCATCTTGATCTGATTATAGCCTGAGAATCCGTCCATGAAGGAGAACACGGAAAACTAAGCAGTATTATCGACAAGTACATCTATGTGAGGTAGAGGGATATCATCTTTGGGGTTGGCCCTATTCAAATCCCTGTAACCCACGGAGGATAACTGGTCACGGCCAAGAAGCCAGCATCAAACTATTTTTGCACTTCTTCTTTTATTTTAATTGCCATGTCTGGACGCGTGCGCCTCAACTTCTGCTTTACCGGAGGACAATCTTCTCTGAGAGGTAGCTTGTGTACCACAATGTCAATGTCTAAACCCGGCATATCTTGGTAGGACCATGCGAAGACGTCAACATATTCTCGAAGCATAGCAATCAAACGAGTCTTGACAGATTCTTCTAATGCAGCTCCGATCTTGACTTCTTTCTTGTCTTCTTCAGTACCCAGGTTTATTACCTCGACATCTTCTTCGTGCGGCTGAATCATCTTCTCCTCCTGTTTAAGCAGTCTGGCCAATTCTTCGGGTAGATCGCAATCCTCTTCACCTTCCTCACCGGCTTGATAAATTGGATTGTCGAAGTCATACTCAGCCATAACAGGGTCGTCATTGATAAGATCCGATGACGAGCACCTGCATGAATGGTGATTCATGCAAGGCTTTAGCAACAATTTGAGAAAATGAGAAACATTGCCATTTTAAAACTTTTCTTTCTTTTTGAAAAAACAAAAGTAAAAATGAAAGACAGAGAACAACATGAATGAGTGTGAAACGTCAGCTTTATTTATGATTGTGTTAATGAACAAATGAACCCTTACAAAGAGCTACTATGCCCCGGGCAAGACATAGTGCCTTAATACAGGAAAACAGAAAAAAAAATTATTACTCTTCGAAAGAAGTGACTGAAATGAGCCTTTCTGACGTCCAGTTGCTAAGCTGAGTTCCTGGAGCAGCATGCCTGATCCACTCATCTAAGTCACAGTCACTATCGACAGCTTCATCCTACACCACGCTGATGTTTCCGTAGTCTACCACTCCCGCACTTGTGAAAGTGACCGGGCTCTGACAACCTTTAGCACTTGGTTCGGACGATGATTTCCCAGGGTGATAGCCAATCCCGAACATGTCTTTCTTCTCTGGCACCTCTACTGGACTGCCCCAGCCTTCTCGTACCCCAGATTCTACCAATTCGAGCGCTTGTTTATAAGAGGCTATGGAAACCCCTTTCCTCGGTACTTCAGGAGAAATTGCCACTGCGGATGCTTGCTCAGACTTCAAGGGCTCAAAAGCCTGACATGGGGTCTCAACTATTTCACCATCCATCTCCACATATTTGAATGAGGCTAGATGACTAACGAAGATATCTTCTTCCCCACTGACAGTCACAACTTGACCTTTCCAGACGAACTTTAACTTCTGATGGAGTGTAGACGAAACCGCTCCTGCCGAATGTATCCAGGGTCTTCCGAGTAAACAACTATATGCAGGCTGGATATCCATCACATAAAACATGGTATTGAAGATCTGTGGAACTACCTTGATGGGTAATTCCACCTCTCCAAACACCGATCTTCTTGACCCATCAAATGCTCGAACTACTAGGTCACTGGGCTTTAAAACCACTCCATCATAGTCCAGCTTCATCAGTGCTTTCTTAGGCAAGACGTTCAGAGATGATCCAGTATCTACCAGCACGTGGGAGAGTACTGCACCCTTACACTCTAGAGAGATATGCAATGCCCGATTATGAGCACGTCCATCAGAAGTTAAATCCAGGTCTGTAAAACCCAATCCGTGACTGGCATTGACGCTGGACACCACCGCTTCTAACTGATTTACAGAAATATCCTGAGGCACGTATGCCTTGTTCAGAATATTCAGGAGAGCCTTCCTATGAGAGTCAGAACACATGAGCAAGGACAAGATGGAGATCTTCGACGGCGTCTGCTGCAGATGGTCCACAATCTTGTAGTCACTCTTCTTGATGATCCTCAGGAATTCTTCAGCTTCTTTATCAAAGGTGAGGTCTGGGTCAGTTGACGGTGTTGGATCATTAACAACTACTGGTTGCTTCCCTATTGCTCTAGCTTGGGCTTCTGCAGTATCTCTGGGAGGTATCACATTGTTTCTCAGTGTTTCCGACGCAAACAACCTTCCACTCCTAGTAAAGCCCCCTACTCCAACGTTCTCTACTTGAGCTGGGGTTATACTAGGCATGGCCAACTCTTGCCTCTGGCCGTTGCAGTATACTTCACCACCATAATTCCAAGGAACAGCTCTGTCGCTTTGGTACATTATCGGTCCAGCAGTGGTAATGGTTATTGGTGCCACTCTGGCCCGTGAAGGAACTTAAGATGAATCATAAAAGATAGTTACTATGGAGACTTCACTTTCCTTTACAACCTTGTCAAACTGCAGCACTCCTTCATCAATCATACCTTGGATTTCGGCCTTCAACCGCTTACAACCATTTGTAGCTTCAGCACAATCCGGACAATATTCCTCACACCCAGGGAAGATACCTTTCTTTAACAAACAAACCTTGACAGCAATCAATGAAGTCTGCAAGTCGTCAACATCACCCACCAAATTCAGGTTCTCCCCTTCATCAATTTCTCCAACCGTACCCCTGCGAGGAGGCATGGGATTCTGAAGTACATTAGGAGATAGAGCAAAGTTGATCGCTTTAGTGTCTAGTAAGTCCTGAACGACATGCTTCAATGCTTTACAGTTCTCAGTAGTATGGTCGGGAGCTCCGGAATGAAATTCACATCTAGCATTTAGGTCATAACCCTCAGGAATTTGGCCTGGCTTCGGAGGTTGCAAAGTTCGGAGTTGAATCATCTGAAGCTGTAGGAGATTCTTCAAAAGCTGTGAGTAAGACATCGATGGAGCTTCAAAATGTCTATCTTTCGGCCTCTGAGGGTAGTATGGACGAGGGGCTCTTTGCTGATACCCTTGTGAGCGTTGCGGCTGTGGTGGTTGGACCTGCTGTTGAACGGGTGGAGTTGAAATAGTGACAGGGGCCACTTGCTGATAATATCCTCGGTTAATCACTCCCCTCTGTGCGTACACTGCACTTGTTTCTCCTTCCCTCCTTTTCACAAAGGGTTTCTTGATACCAGACCCTGAAGCACCTCCATTATGAATTTTCCCCTGCTTGAGCCAACTTTCTATTCTTTCTCCAATCAAGATGATGTCAGAGAAGCCACTTGAGGAACAACTGGCCAGCCTTTCCATGATATGCCCTGGGAGGGTATCCAGGAAAAGGTCGACCATCTCTCTCTCCAATAAAGGTGGTTGCACTCGAGCGGCTACCTCACGCCACCTCTGTGCATAATCTTTGAAGCTCTCCGAACTCCTTTGAGTCAAACTCTGAAGCTGAGTGCGACTAGGTGTCATGTCAATGTTTTACTAATATTGCCTGAGGAAGGCTTCTCCCAAATCCTTCCAGCTTCTTATAGAGCTCCTCTCCAACTTCATGTACCATTCCAAGGATCCTCCGGAGAGACTATCCTGGAAGTAGTACATCCAGAGTTTTTCATCTCGCGTGTGGGCAGCGATCTTTCGGTAGAAAGCCTGCAGGTGAGTCTTCGGGCAGGAGCTACCGTTGTATTTATCGAAAGCTGGTGGCCTGAATTTGTGTGGAATGACCACCCCAGGTACTAAAACCATGTCCGACACATCAATCCCCAAAGTGTCTCTACACTCGAGGGCCTTGACCTTCTCAGCAAGCACCAAGAAGTCATTAAGATTTCCTTCTCCGCCAAATCCCATGTCATTGTTGAAATACTGGAATTGGTCCTCTTGCCTGTCTTGCACTGGAACGTAAGTTGCCATAGCTGGATCTGGAATATGAGGTCCACCTGGGCCGTTGTTGCCGTTGGGAGGAGCCCCTAGCCCTTCAGAAGTGGTCGCCTGAGTATTAGTATTAGGAGGAGTTAGCCCTTGAATTGCATTTCTCAGCTCTTGTTGCCCCTGAGCCATCCCTTGCATCAGGGTCATGAATTCTGCCATCTTGGTACGAACTTCATTGAGCTCTGTCTGCATAGCGTACATTGGTGTTCTTTGATTGCTGCGGGTCGCGTAGCGATGCGGGATATTTTGTCGGAGATACCGGGTCTTGGCGGCTCTCGCAATCTTTGCCTGAAACACAGATAAGTTAAGCATCCCGTAGAAAAACCTGCAAAGACAAAGACAAAATGCGAATGATGCGTATGCAATGCAATGTGTTCCTTTTATTCCCAAGTCTTTCCCTGTTTCCGGTCCTGGAATTAAGAGAAGATAAGAATTGGGAAGAAGACCCAAGCAATATTTAGATTTAATGATGGCTGTGGAGGATTGGCGCTTATTACCCCGTGTCGGTGCAACAAATAACGAACAAGAGATTCAGAACAAATCAATCATATAAACTGGAGTTTGGAAATACAGAGTCCCCGAAGGGTGCCAATAACAACAAAAGTGCATCAAACATAAGGAATCCCACAACAAGCCTGTGGGTAATCCAAGTACAATAACATGAAATTAAACCCTAGGGAACTCTAAATCTTGCAATCTCAAGCTAAGGCGCTTGACGTTCTGGAACAGCTGAACTACATCTGGATGATCGGGCTCCTGGATGAGTCTCTGGATGAGGAGGTCCCTCGTATCAAAAGAAGCATGTAACTCCTCGATATGTTGTAGGAACGCTGTCTCATTCTCTTTGCTTGGACCCGGCTCGGCCCTTGACCTCTTCACATCAGCTTTCAACTTCAAGTCTTCAATTTCCTTTTGAGCTTCCTTCAATGCTTGTTGACTTTCTGCTAAGCTTTGGAGACGGCCCTTCTCTTGATTATAAGCCTTCCTGAGGAGTTCTTTCTGCCCATCCAAAGAATCCTGAAGACTCTTAATTTCCAACTTATGCTTGACATCTATCTCCTTTTGCTTCTTCAAATGGTCGGCCCATTTTTCTTGCCATAAGGTAACAACTTCATTGGCTTCACTCAAATCTTTCTTCTCTCTTCGGCGCTGGGCCATCTTGTGAGTCTCAGCTAACCCTTTTTTTTTGAAGTAAAGCTCTCTCTCTTCAAAGTCCTTCTGCTTGAGATGAACTGCTTCCTCGACTTGTATAGCTCTATCTTCTAACTGACGGTTCTGAATCATCAATTTTTGACAAGAATTATGAGCCTCTTGATTCTCAACCCTAAGTTTCTTGACCAAAGCTTCCAACTTCTGATAATCCTCCAAAGGTACCGTCGCTGGAGGCGGGGTTGGTACAGAAAAGGGGACTAGAGCCGCTTGAACCTCCTTCTTTATCCAAGCTTCAAATTCAGGGAACATACGATTGTTGCTCTTGCCCAGACACGCTGTACCCTTTCTCTTGATCACCTTCCAGGAACCTGCAGCTTTTTGGACCAAGGGAAGATTGTCTTTCACCGGGAAGTAGAAAGTTTGGAACAATTCAGATTCATCAGGAACCTCCTTAAGCGCATACCCTAACTGTCTTCTTAAGAGGATAGGATTGTAGTTGATACCTCCTGTTACTCCTAACAAAGGCACATTAGGGTAATTACCACAACTGGTAATGAAATTCCTTCCTTTCAACCTCAAAGTAAACCACCTGATATCTCCAGCAGACAAAGTACTCAGCTTCTGGGCCCAAGTAGAATTAGGATCAGTAAAACTCTCAGTAGTAGGCAAGTGTCTCATAACCCACTTGTAGAATAAAGGAGCACAACATCTAACAAGACCTCCTCGCTTCTTCTCATTCTTATAATGCACAGAATAATACAAGTCACCTAAGAGGGTGGGCACCAGATTCTTCAACACAAACAAATGAATAGCATTCATGTCCACAAACTTGTCCATATCGGCAAACAAAACTATCCCATACACAAATAACGCCAAGATGGCACAAACTGAATTCCACTGCTTTTCCACGGCACATTCTTCAGCTCTCCTGACCAGAAACTCTAAGGGAAAACCAAGTACTCCTGCCTTGGTGGAAACCAGATTAGAAGATACCTCTGATGGGCTCAAATAAAGAGCCTTAGCAATGTCATCATGAGTCGGTCTTGTCATCTCCGAGTTAAAAGGAAGCTGATCCTTGATTGAAACTCCCATAATCTCAGCATACTCTTCCAGCAAAGGACCCAACTGAAAATCATGAAATGTGAAACACTTGAGCCGTGGATCATAATATTGCAACAAGGTGTGAATGGCGCTTCTTTGAGAACTATCCAAGTTGAATACCAGATCCATAATATCACCATACTTTTCCTTGAAGTAACCCAAATGACCCGGGGTAATCAGAGACACCAATTGGTTGATCAGGTCCATCTTGGTGTCAAAGAATTTGTAGTGCACAGTTCTCTTTTTGACGTCTTCCATTCTGAAGCAATGATATGACCAGGAACCGGGAATAAATGCAGACCCTGAGAATAAAAGAAACACAAATGATTGATGATGATATGATGTTTATGCAAGACAAGGCATGTGATCAGTGAAGTGTCTGTGATGTGCCAATCATATAATCAGGTGTCGGTGCAAGGTCTCAAAATCCATATATCACAATAATCATCCCTCTGATCCGGGATTCATATCTTAAGAACAAAAATCCAGATCACAAAACTGAACCAAAGGCAAAGTGGGTATGCTGAAGGTATTTAGGGTTCCTGCAAACCTGCAAAACCCTCCCAATCTCACGGGTGTGCTACTCGGGTCAACATCACGGACGCTCAAAGCCGAATAGCAATAATACGTTTACCATTTCCGAGAAATGGCTCATGAACAAATCAGGGAATCGGTTTGGCATTATGTACTACTCAGGGAGGTCTCAGTTGAGTCCGGAAAAACAAGCATCCCTCACAAGTCTCCAGCTTCAAGCACTGAATCGAGAAACAATTGTACATTCATCCCGAAGGGTACAATACTATCATCATACGAACAATTTTGCTTTAACTGAATTCCTATGAGAGAACCAGGCCATCCTATGCGAGTTCCCAATGGACCCTCGGATGCGAGTGGGTTTGCCAACAAATGTGGTCTGCCACTGTCATCACTGGAGAGGGGTGTTTCCATTAAGGTCCTCGAAGATCGGTCACCAGATGCACATAACTATCAAGGTTGTACCCTGAAGTGGAGAAGAACCCCCACACAGAATAGTCCCGAGACAGTCGCAATCTGGGTGTGGAACACATCACCACTCATCATGTAACCCCCACTCAGAATAATCCTATAGTGCACTCAAGCCGGGTAGTTGGCTTATCTCACAGTAACTCCCAACCCACAGAAAAAATGAAAAACAGCACAGCCAGACAGTCCAGTATAATATGATGCATGGAAAATAAAATACTGAAAGCGGTAAATAAATGCGATAGGGTAAAGCTGTAAAGAACTGTAAATAAAAATAGTAAAGCTAAACTAAAGCACACAGCATCAAACAGATAAGTACCCAAAGAAAAAAAACCAAACAAGCGCTAGGATTGACTCTACAAGGGAAACCAGAAGAATCAGGTTAGTCCCCAGCAGAGTCGCCAGCTGTCGCTCCCGGGATTTTCATCCTAGTACAAACGCGAAAGTGGCGCGGAAAGGTAGAGTCGCCAGCCAGATATATTTATCCCGAAAGAATGGGAAAGGTAATGTTGTACAAACCTGAGGAAGAAGGAAAGGACAAGGTCCTGCGAACCAAAGATCTGAGCTCGGGAGTCGGTTACGACCTGGGAAGGTATTAGCACCCCAGATCGTCCGTCGTACCCGACGGGATCCACGCTTGCTTGTTTGTTTCAAAAGGTGAGAAATAAGAATGCTGCTGAATAAAACCGCTACTGGAATGAGAATGAGAAATGAGAAAAGAAAAAGAAATGAGAATGGAAAGAAAGGGGGAAATGTAGGGAAAATAAAGAATGTGCTCGAACGGGCCCTACCCCGCTGCCTACGTACCTCATTGGGATAATGAGGATCAGAGTCGACGTAGTTCGCCTAACCTAGGCGGGAACTATTTGTTTGTGTTTTTTATGCTGGAACTACGTATGTCTATGCTCAGGTGTTGCAGGCTCGTCTGGTACGATTGCGTTTACCGTCTTGCATGCGAGACAAGTCGTCGCGAGTTCGCGTTGTGAGTGAATGAGATGAGAAAAGAAGTTCCTGCAGGATAGTCGCTTGTTATTTTTTTTTGGTCTTTTAAGAGAAGTGTTTTGAATTTTTTTGTGAACGGTCTTGTACTAAGACCTATCCGTCGCGGGAAGTATTTACACCTCGCCCCGAAACAGGACGCGTATAAAAACTCTGCAACAAAGTCTCGTGTCGTACAAGATTGTTCGGTTTTCATTATGTGTTTTATTATTTTCTTTATGAGGAAAGAAAGAGTGACTCAAGTTGAAAAATGCAAAAAACTAAGGGACTAAGACTCAATCCTAATTTTTTTTATTTATCCAAAAGTGGTCCTAATGGTTTGTGCGGTTTTCTAAACCTAATGAAAAAGGGAACTAGAAACTACTAGAATTCAACTTACTTCCTAAGGAAGTTAAGTTGATTCTAAGAACAATGAGGAATCCTATACAAGTGAAAAAACAAAAAATAAGGCAAAGCATAAAAATTGAAATAAGAAATAAAATTCTAAACAAAACATTTAAAGGCGTGAAAAAAAGTCCTATTTATTTATTCTAATCCTAATTAAAATGAAACTTAAGCCTAAATTCTAAACTAAAGTCAAACCTAATATTTTCCTTCTAAACATCAAAATTTAAACTAACCTAAGTCTATATTAAATTCTAAGACTAAATCTAAACTAAACCATGTTTTTATATTGAACTTTATTTTCATGGCCTAAACTAATGGGAAATACACATAACAAAGCCTAAGAACTAATATTCTAAAAAAATATCAAAACTTCTGGAAAAATTATGAAAATTAAACCATGGGGACCTAAGATTACCTATAACATTGTACTAAAAGGAATCCTAAAAAATCCTATTTTTTATATGCCTAAAAATTGTTTATTTCAGCTATGAATTAATTACTAATTTCTAAGGAATTAAGCCTCTAAACCTAAGATAAAATGGTCTAAAAAATCCACAAAAATTATTCTAAGTACTATTATGGGTCTTCTAACTACAGTAAAAAGAATGGGCTAAAAAAGTTACTGGAAAGTTACGAACTAAAATCCACAAAATTATGTACACTTAAAGGAAATCCAAATAAAAACACTTACATGAAAAATTCGAAATAAAATCAAAAATAAAGCAAATTCAGAAAAATAAAATTCCAAATATTTCTAAAATGTATTAAAAATCTACTTAATTTTTTTTTTGAATTTTTCTAATTATTTTCTATTTTTTAAGGAATTATTCCTAAACTAAGCTAAGCTAAAGAATTAATTCTAAAGGAAAAGAGGGGGGTGGATAAAGGAATTTATTTAGTTTCTTTTTCCACTGGGCCTTTTGAAAGGGGTGTTAAAAGCAACAGGGGCTAAGCCCACTTCGCAGGCTAGGGAGAGGGTGCAGGAAGTGAATTTTTTTAGTTTGTTTTTCTAATGGGCCTCAAAGGAGGTGTGAGTAGCAAGAAAGGCGGGCCCAATTGTGCAGGCTGTAGGGAGGTGAGAAGAGCACGTTTATTATGTTGAGTATTCTCCTAATGAGCCTAATGAGGGGTGCCGATAGTAAAAACATCAATTAATCCTATCTTAATGGTGAATTTGTGACAGATTAAAGGGGTATTGATGGGGATTTATATTGAAATCAATTCATTTACATGGACATTAATCAAATTAAATGATATTGATGAATGTTAATTATTTTTTTATGTCATTTTTACAAATTCACACGGATAAACAAGTAAATAAAAAAACCCTAAAAATTGAATCTCTCTTCTTCTTCCTCTAGCCAAACCCGCCGCAGCCCCCTTGGCTTCATCTTCTTCTTCACCGTCGCACCCTTCCTTCTTCTTCTTACAAAATCATTCCCACCTCCATGAATCCTTCCCTAATATTCTCCAAATCGGACCATAAACTAACCTAATCCCCATAACTTGATCAAACCAAAAACCTACGAAACCCCAACGTTACCCCTTCGCGGCGACTTCCATTGAAGAAGACCGAGCTTCTTCATCCGTCAGCCACCACCTACCAGTCAACCTCCACGCAAACCCTAACCTAACACAAGCTAAAACGAACCAGGGTCTTGTTCGGACCTCTCATAATCAAACCCTCCTGCTTCGCGAAAAATTCATTTTCCTTCTCGCTTTTCGTCTCATCCGCATCCTAACACAACATTTCTCACCAAAAAACAACATCCAATCTTTCACTAAATTAACGCGCACAGTAAATAGCAACAACAGAACCGCAAGAACGGCGCAAGACCAAATACAACACACTAATGACACTGAGACGACTCAAGAGTGGTGCAAGAACGACTCGTACCTTGTAACGTTGGAGATGAGGCGCGAATGGAAGACCTTGACTCGCTGAGGCGGAAGTTCCGCAGACGAACACGATGTGAATGCGACGAAGACGTCTTCACGTGCCACACGGTTCCGTTCAGGTATGATTCATCTTCAATTCTCTTCCTCCTTATGTATTCTTGATTCTGCACTTTTGCTGATGCTATTGAGTTGATGTTAATGAAGCTTGAAGATTGAAGAGTGGTTGCTAAAGCTCTCTGAAGATTGTTGCGGATACGGTGAAACAGAGATATTGAAGAGGTTGTGGAGTCCCTGTTCTTCTTCTTATTCGCTATGCAATTCCGGATTTTTCGATTTTGAACCTTCAAGTTTGTTTTTATGCAGGTTCGAATCGATGAATATTGAATGGAGAGAGATGAAGAGGGTAGGTTGAATATGGAGACAGATTCAGAAAAAACGAAATTGAGGTGAGAATGATTGAGATAAGGAAGATGAAGATTCAAAGAATTGAAGATGAGTTTTTTAGAAATGATTGAAGGAAGATTGAAGATGAAGGAGGATATGGAAGATTGAGAAGGATTGGATATTGTGAAAGAGGCTGGATTGGTTAGAATGGTGAAGTGTGAGAGTTTGAAAAATGGTGGAGAGAGACTGAAAATTGAGAGGAGAAGAGAGAAAAATGGTGGAAAGATTGAAAAATGGTGAAGAGGTTTGAGGGAGATTGGTGATTCTGATTTATAGAAGTGGATCAGAGATAATTCTAGAACTTTCTCAGGTAAGATTCGGTTAGCAATTCTGTTAGAATCAGTTAAAAGTTTGTTGTTGATTTTAGATTTCTAATTTCTGTTTTGGATTGGTATTCTTGTTATTTTCGGTTTTGATTCTGTTATGAACTGGTTGTGCCACTGGAAATCCGTTTTGTAATACTTTCCTTCTTTTTTATTATTTTCCTTTTCCTGGTTTTTTTGCTGTGAAACTCTTCTGGTATTGTGTCTAATTCGGCCTGGTGTATTCTGGTTCCTGGATATTTTGCAGGTTGGCGGCGGCGACGTTGAAGTTGTAGAAAGACGGAGGTATTGAAGTTGAAGCTATTTGGTGGTAATGATGCCGTAAAACCTTGGTAATAGTGACGATACTAATTTTCTCAATACTCTTCCTTCTTTTAACTTCTTACTTTCTGTGACCTTGAATCGTTATTAATGAAATGCTGGTGATTGGTTATAGGATGCCGCCATCTATTTTTGCAAAAGGGTGATGCGAAACATACTGGACCCGGCGTGTCTAAAATTATGTTTGCACATGGTGGTCCTAAGCCTCAGGATGAGCTTGCGCACATTTCAAATACCGTTGCAGCCTGCCAAATTTCATCGGCAAAGGGGTTGACTTCAGGCTGATCTTAAATGAGCATGATTTCACCGAAAACCGGAGGCACACGATATGTTGCCCTTATCTGTGGCCATACCACTGCCCTTACCCCATCCGGAGAAGACCGCCGCTGTTTCTGAAGACAACTTCTTTCAAATACTTTTTCTAATGCTACACTTTCTTCTTTTTCTTTTGTTTTTTCGGACATATCCTTATCAGTTGTAACTGGAAATTTCTTGTGTAACTGAATCTCTCTTGTGTATCCCCTTTTTTGGTTGAGCAAAATAAAATAATAATAAAATTAATTACGTTAAAGTTTAGAAAGAATTTCTGCTGTTATTTTGGTATACAAATCCAGCCTAATGCATGCTTACTGTAGAGTGCCGAAAAACGATTCCATTAATTAAATATATATATATATATATATATATATATATATATATATATATATATATATATATATATATATATATCTGAATGGTTTAGGAATTAATCCACTTAAAACACCAACAACGAATGAGGGTGGGTTTAGAACTTGGTTGACAATAGAATTAAGTGGAGAGTAGGCTTGAATGAGGTATGACTTAATGGGCCTTGGCAATTGGTTTTAAATAAAAACAAAAAGGAGATCAAGAAAGTGATTTGATTGGGTCTAAAGAAAGATTAAGTGGAAATATGATTAGAAATGATGATCGTTGATTATTGAAATCAAATGGACATTTAGTTTGACACATGTAATCAGGGACTTTAATTAAGTTGGACTTGACAATGATCTGGTTAATCGATACGGAAACCCGAATGTGGATATGGGCTAAGAATGACCCATAAATGTCAATGGGTACAAATCTCGAATATTAACTTTGATTTTGAAGTGGGCATGCCATAATTGTTTTGACCGGGTGCGATTTCAATAAGCTTGTATCTTCGAATTCCACTCAATACATCCGGCTCAACTTAATGTGCCTAAATTAACTCAAAGGTTCAATCCGTATCAAAATTTTATTCTCAATGAATCCCCAAACTTTAGTCGACTTTAATCTTGAACCTCATTGTCGCTCCCGGGATTTTCATCCTAGTACAAACGCGAAAGTGGCGCGGAAAAGTTAGAGTCGCCAGCCAGACATTTTTATCCCAAAGGAATGGGAAAGGTAATGTTGCACAAACCTAAGAAAGAGGGAAAAGGACGAGGCCTTGCGAACCAAAGATCTGGATTCGGGAGTCAGTTACGAATTGAGAAGGTATTAGCACCTCAATCCGTCCGCCGTACCCGACGGGATCCACGCTTAAAAGTCTGTTTTCAAAGGGTGAGAAATAATATGCTGTTTGAATGAAAGAATGGCTATCTGGAATAAAATGGAAATGAGAAAAGAAATGGAATTGGAAAATGGGAATAAAAGGGGAAGAATGTAGGAAAATAAATATTGCGCTCAAATGGGCCCTACCCCACTGCCTACGTACCTCATCGGGATAAATGAGGATCAGAGACGCCGTAGTTCGTCTAACTAAGGCTTACACTCGTTTGTGGTTTTTAGGATGGCGTTGCCATAATTCTAGCTCAGGTGTTACCGGCTCTGACTCGAGGGTGTTTACCGTGTCGCTGTTTGAACTGTCGAGACAAGTCATGTTCGTCTGTAAAGAGTATGAGATGAGATGAGAAGACGTGACTTCTTGGTTTGTTGATTTTTTAGAAGAAGTGTTTTTAAGTTTATGTTTGTTGTATGTACAACACTAAAGACTATGACACAGGAGCGAATACTTTCCAAGATCGCCCCCAATGGAACGTTTGTAAAGCATCCTAGAAGAGTGAAGGAGACCTCCACTAGTCATTTCCCGTATAGCTTAAGGCTCGTGGCGCATTGTACACCTTTTCCTTTATTAAGTGTCTTTTATTTTCTTTTAAGATGAGAAGAGAGACTCAAATTGTCAAAGGATAAATTCTAAGGGAAACTAGACTTACCCTAAATCAGTGGAATTCATGGATAACCTAGGGTTGGTGAGGTTTGAAATTAAATCTACCTAAGAGATATAAGACTAGAAATGATAACATAAAAGGAAATAATGAACAATATGGTCCTCCTAAGTCATGGTGGGTGAAAACGTATATGAAACATAAATGGGATGAAACGATGGATCGGGTGGGTCGATTGCGTGGTGCTGAGACGCACGACTTATGGTATGAAACATACAAGGCTTGCTTTTGGTTGAATGGAGTGGAACGTTGGTAATCGAAGAACCCTAAAGTCACATGCAACTTTATTTGTTTATTTGAAAATTTACTCGACGTTGGATCGAGTATCTTATTTATTTCATTTTTTAAGATTTTGTTTTCTAACGATTTGTTTTATCTTTTCTATCCTAATTATAGAAACTATAAAAGCATACAAGTTCTAAGCTATTACATCACAAAGTATACAAACATAATTGAGGCGCAAAAAATATCCAACTCCAATAGCAAGTCCTTGAAAACATACCTTGCACAAAAAAGGAATTGTTAGTAAGTGAAATGAACATGAATATGCAATAATATGATGAAATGAATTAAAATGACAAAAATATCAAAAGTCATGGGAAAAATATGAAATTAATTTGCTATGGTCTTGAACCTGATTATGACCCTATGTTAAAAAATCTCTTAAAAATTCTAATCCTAACTATGTCAAATGGTCACTTAATTCTAACTAAAGTTCAATCACAAATTTATACAATCCACACTACCAAAACAGTAGAAAAAATGCCCTAAAAAATACACCAAAAATATTCTAGGTACTTTAACTTGTCCTATAATCATAGAAAAAAGAATGGGCAAAAAATGTCACAGGAAGTGGTAGAAATAAATTGTACAAATTTATGTATCCAAGTGGAAATTCAATATAACTCAATTAAATTAAAAAATCGAAATTAAATCGAAGAATGCAAAAATTCAGAAAGTGAAAATTGGGAATGGTTCTAAATCTAGTTAATATTCTAATATAATTTTTGAGGAATTTTTCTTATGCACTTTGGTATTTTTTATTAATTTAAATTGAATTATATCTACACAAAAAGTGAAAATAAAAGAAATACAAGGATGGGGTGTAAGAAGAAGGTTTTCGCAGTTAAAAACGATCTTGGGCTTGAGACAGGGGTGTCGTTAGCGTTCTGGTTTGGGCCCACTAACAAAGAAACCTGAGGGAGTATGATATGCTTCCCAGTCAATTTTGTTGACCTAACCATAATCTTATCCTCTTATCTTGATACTCATGGTGGAGTTTAATGAGGATTAATGAGTTGTTAATTCATATTAAATATATTAAATTCTTTTAATTATCTTATCAGATTTAACCAAGAATTAAGATTAATCTTTATAAAATAAAGAATTATAAAACAATAAGCTAAATTGAACAAAGGGAAAAAAGAGGGGAACAAACCCTAGATCTTCTTCTTTCATCAACACGCTGGCAACTCTCTGCTTCTCACAAACTACCGCCAGCGGCGGCGCCTCCCTAAGGCCATCAAACTCCGATACGAACCCCTCCTCATCCTCAAAATGCGTTGCCTCCCTCTTTACCACGTCCGTGTTCCTCTTCTTCTCTCCTTAGCAAACCCTAGCGGCCGCCATCTTCTTCTTCTTCTCATCTCCACGACCCCGCCACCAACTCCGTTGCAAACACCACCGTGACATCTTCGTCATCCCCTTAACTGATCCTTAGCTCTTCCTGTTCCTATCACGTCGCGGATTCGAAGATTCATGATACCACAGTTTTCGATCCTCAACGTGTTGCTCGATTAGAAGCTTTTCGTCATGGATTCAGGCCTCGTTCTGGATAATTTCTCTTCCAAACTCAGATAATAAAACGTCTTCGTGGTGTTTGGCGATGGTGGATTGGTGTCTCACACTCGCGAAATCGAAAGAGAAGATCTTGTTGTGATGCGAAGCCGCCGTCCTCTTCAATCCGCCACGGCCACCGCGCGTCACCACCGGGCCATCCGCAACAATCAACGGAAGTAAACCGTCTCGAGGCTTCCGTTGAAAACGGACTTCACAGCTTGAAACAGAATTGACGGTGGAGAGTAAAATGAGGTTGTTCTGAAAACCCTTGAAGATTCTCAAGGTATGATTGATTACGACTTTTATTTTTCTCTTCCGTTTGTGCTTCCTTGTTTAACTCCACCTCATGTGTAACCGAGTCGTTGTGGATGTTATGGTGAAGACTAGAGTATTGATGTTTCTATGTGTTCTTGTTGAATCGTTGCAGGGTGATTGAAGAAGAGGCATTGAAGCAAGGTGTTAAAGAAGGTGATGAAGATCCGATGAAGATGGTGCTGTTAGAGCTTCAAGAATGTCGAAGGCATTGGCGATTCTGATGCCGAGGATTGATGATAAATCTGAATTCTTGCGCTGGATCTCGAAGATTGGTCACAGACTGAATTTGATGAAGATTAAAAGGTGATGATGGCACAACAACGATTGGAGGTTGTCAATTAATTCGTCAGCTTGGCGTTTCGCTCAGGTAAGCCTTGGAATTTCGATTCCGGCTTCTCTCTTTTTTTTATCTGAGATTGTTGCTGATTTCAGATTCAGAAGCCTTCTTCTTTCACTTCTTGTTGATACTCTTGTCTTCTAGTTTGCAGGGTTATAGGGTTGAAGGTGATAAAGGCGTTATGGATGATTGATGGAGTATGAGAAGATGAGGTATGAAAGGCCTGCAGAGGACGAATTTGGAAAAAAGGTCCTCAAGATTTGTGGAGGTTGAGGAACCATTTGAAGAATGTGATGAAGAAAGAAGTTTAAAGAGAGAAAAGGATGAAGAATGAGGGATTCCAGAAGAAGGATGAGGTTGAGAAAAAACTGCAGAAAAATGAGAAATCCCCCCTTTTTAAGTGATTTTTTTGGTTTGAACTTCTATAGAAAAATCAGTTAGTTAATTAGTTAGGATCTGTTGTGAATCAGTTAGAAGTTTGTAACTGATTTTTTTTCTTCTTATTGCCAAATGTTGGTAACTGGATTGTATTAATCTCATATCGAAATTATGTTCAATTTTCATTGAGTTCCTTATGAAGAAAATATTACAGATTTTTATACCATTTCCTTGGAGTGAGCAAATCATATGACGTCACTTTAAACAGCATAAAATCTGCTGATAAAAATTAAATTCGGAAGCTTTTATGATTTCTATTTTCTTTTCAATTTATTGGTCAAAACAAATATACTGGGCTTTATATTAATGTGCCATAAGAAAATGGCTTAATAAAGGGATAAAATAAGGTTAGATGAAAACATGGACAATGATTTATATTTAAACAATGAAGAGGGATATGGTTTAGAAAGAAATAGTTTACTGGGTAATTGGACGAAAATGGTTTAGAAAATGGATATCGGGCGGTTGGATATGGTTTGATAGGGATAATAAAAAGAAAAATGGAAGAATGGTTATGTTTTATGTCTTTTTAGTAAAAAGGGTTAAGTGGATATCTAATTTTGTGAAAAATGGGTAAAAAGAGACGAGTTTCTAGAAAACATGAACAAAAATAGTAGCGAACTGGAAAGAATATTATCATGAAAAGGGTCCAAGTAATCCATACAACCAATCCTAACATGCTTACTTCAACTCGAAACCTCCCATCTGAATCAATCTCGCATCTTCAACGAATCCTCAACTTTACGATCAAGTTTCAAACCCAAACCTCATTAACTTGTATTATCAGTAATGAACTATTAAGAGGACCACAATGTCTTGATATTCGTATGAGTTCACCCTTTGATCCCACACACCATGATTTAATGCCTCATCACTCAATACACAAATATCTCGATCTGACGACCAATGAAAATACATCCTGATAAAACTTTTGTAGCTGCAGAAGAGATCTGTAACGTAGAAAGAGACACCACCACTATAATATGAAACCCTTATTTTCTTGATCCCTAAGGGAACCAATTAACAATATTTAATGAGGTGAAAACCATGAACCAAAAATAAACTTAAATCTCAGAGGACCTTGATCCCATGTCCTTGTAGCTCCATGCAAACATATGATATTTGTTAGTTATGACCTAATGGATGTGAAACAGAAAGTCAGTTATGGTTATAAATATGAGGGCAAATTTTGGGGTGTTACACTCATGAACTTTTACTACCATCAACGACCAAGCGAAAAAACCATAATGACCTGATTATCACACGAGTCCCCTATTTGATCTCTGGTACCATGAATATCACGATGCCTTTGATATGAAAACTTGGACCCCATTTTCAATTAATTGACAACATCAACAAAATCATATCAGCGATAAGAACCATTGAACCACCTTTATTGAGGTATGAGCCAAACGAATCATCTCTGGATAAAGCCAGTTCAAAATACCAGAAATCCTCTGATCCCATGCCTTAGGAACTCAATGAAATGCATGATTGCGAATGATATGGCCTAATGAGAAATGCAGATGAATGCAAAGCGATAAGCCAATTAAGGTAAAAAGAACGAGGGCAAATTTTGAGGTATTACACTATGCCACACCAACTCCTCTGACCAATCACAGCTGCATATACAAACCTTATGGAACACATTTCACATAACACATTGGCCTGAAACTCACCCAAGCTCAGATTACACAAAATCCTCTCAAAACTTCATCTCTTCGAATCTCCCAACTCAGCCATCAAGACTTCAAAATTCTTTCACCAATCATCTCCACACAACCCCAGGATCATTTCCCACTCCTCACATTGGCCTGAAACCACCTCAAACAAAAACACGATTTCAGCTTCCTCTGAACTGAAACCTCAAAAGCAGCCAACATAAACTTGTTTCAAGCTTGCCAGAAGCATCAAGGGGTTCATTGGAGTGGAAAAGCACCAAGGAGGTGTCCAGAAAGCTCCAGATAGCAAAGCTTCATCTCAAGTAACCTCAAGAACATTTTTTCCAGATATGCATTTTTAAGTTCTTAGATGAATCTTCATGATGTGCTGATGATCCTGATGTGTTTAGTTTTGAAAATGATTGAGTATTAAGCATGTATGAGTTCTCTGAAAGTTTTTGACCTAAAAATAATTTGATTCGATTCAGCTTTAATACGTGAAATAAATGTGTTTTGTTGGATGATTCTTGTTGTATGATGTTTGGGGTTTGATTCTGGGCAGAGAGATTGAGTTTTAGAAACCTAGGGAGAGAGTTGAGGTTTTGACTCGCCGGAGAAGATGACCGGAGCACTGTTCCGGTCATCTAAAAATAGTTAGGGTTTAATCAGTGTAATTAGTGAAGTTTGAATATTGGCCCTTGGATTTGAGTTCCCGCGTGTCGCTCCCGGGATTTTCATCCTAGTACAAACGCGAAAGTGGCGCGGGAAAGGTTGAGTCGCCAGCCAGACATTTTTATCCCAGAGGAATGGGAAAGGTAATGTTGCACAAACTTGAGGAAGAAGGAAAAAGGACGAGGCCTTGCGAACCAAAGATTTGGGTCCGGGAGTCGGTTACGAATTGAGAAGGTATTAGCACCCCAATCCGTCCATCGTACCCGACGGGATCCACGCTTATAAGTCTGTTTTCAAAGGGTGAGAAATAATATGTTGTTTGAGTAAAGGAATGGCTTTCTGGAATGAAATGGAAATGAGAAAAGAAATGGGATTGAGAAATGGGAATAAAGGGGAAAAATTTAGGGAAAATAAAGATTGTGCTCGAATGGGCCCTACCCCACTGCCTACGTACCTCATCGGGATAAATGAGGATCAGAGACGCCGTAGTTCGTCTAACTAAGGCTTATACTCGTTTGTGGTTTTTAGGCTGACGTTGCCATAGCTCTAGCTTAGGTGTTACCGGCTCTGACTCGAGGGTGTTTACCGTATCGCTGTTTGAACTGTCGAGACAAGTCATGTTCGTCCGCAAAGAGTATGAGATGAGATGAGAAGACGTGACTTCTTGGTTTGTTGTCTTTTATAAGAAATCTTTTGAGATTGTGTTTATTGTATGTACAACACTAAAGACTATGACATAGGAGCGAATACTTTCCAAGATCGCCCCCAATGGAACGTTTGTAAAGCATCCTAGAAGAGTGAAGGAGACCTCCACTAATCATTTCCCGTATAGCTTAAGGCTCGTGGCGCATTGTACACCTTTTCCTTTATTAAGTGTTTTTGATTTTCTTTTAAGATGAGAAGTGAGACTCAAATTATCAAAGGAAAAATTCTAAGGGAAACTAGACTTACCCTAAGTTAGTTGAATTCATGGATAACCTATGGTTAGTGAGGTTTGCAATTAAATCTACCTAAGAGATATAAGACTAGACATGCAAGTAAAAGAAGTTAATAATGAGCAATATGGTCCTCCTAAGTCATGGTAGGTAAAAACGTGAATGAAATGTAAATGGGATGGAACAATGGATCGGGTGGGTCGATTGCGTGGTGCTAAGACGCACGACTTATGGTGTGAAACATACAAGGCTTGCCTTTGGTTGAATGGAGTGGAATGAAAGTAATCGAGGAACCCTAAAATAATATGAACTTTGTTTATTTATTTGAAAATATACTCGACGTTGGATCGAATACTTTATTTGTTTTTGAGATTTTCGTTTTCTAACGATTTCGTTTTATCTTTTCTAACCCTAATTAAGGAAATTATACAAGCATACAAGTATTACACTATTACATCACAAAGTACACAAAGTATAAAACACAATTGAGGCATAAAAATATCCAAGTCCAATAAGCCAATCCTTGAACACATACCTTGCACAAAAAAAGCAAATAGTTAGTGAATGATATGAATTATGAATATGCATAATATGATGGAATGATTTAAAATGACGAAAAATATTAAAAGTCATGAGAAAAATATGAAATTAAATTCCTAAGGTCTTAAACCTGATTATAGCATTGTATTAAAAAATCTCTAAAAAATTCTCATTCTAACTAAGGCAAATGGTCCTTTAATCCTATATAAAGTTCAATCACAAATATACACAAATTATACTACCAAAACAGTAGAAAAAATGTCTTAAAAAATACACAAAAAAATATTCTAGGTACTTTAACTTGTCCTCTAATCATAGCAAAAAGAATGGGTCAAAAATGTTATGGGAAGTGGCAGAAATAAATTGTACAAATTTATGTGTTCATGTGATAATTCCATATAAAATCAATTAAATTAAAAATCGAAATTAAATTGGAAAGTGCAAAAATTCAGAAAGTAAAAATATGGAAAGTTTCCAAATTGTATTCAAAAGCTAATATAATTTTTGGGGATTTTTCTTATGTATTTTTGTATTTATTCGTGAATTAATTGAAAACTATATGAAATTGAAAAAAAAGGAAATGATAGAGAAGGGGGGTAAGAATAGAATTATTCTATAAGTTAAAAACTATTGGGCTTAGATTGTGGGGTGCGGATAGCAAGCAGAATCAACCCAATTCGCTGGGAGCCTGGGGGTGCAAATAGAAACGTTTTTTAGGTTAAAATGAATTGGGCTCAGCATGGGGTGCCGGTAGTGATTTGTGTAAGCCCAAAACACAAGAATTTGGAGGAATTTGGGGCGGTGGAGACATGCATCTAATTCGAAATTTAAACCAACAAACTTATTAATTTTCTACTTAATGCTTTAACTTTTCTTTAATCTAATTAATTTGTTTTCATTACTCTTTATGATAATTAATCATAATCAACCTAAGAAAACATCAGCCAAAACCTGCCTCTCTCTTTCTCTTCGCAAACCCCCTCAACGGCTTCTTTCTCTTCACAATAAACCCTAGCCGCCGCCCTCTGTACAAACCCTAAAGCTTCTTCACCAACAAAATCCTTTACGGCGGCGCCTCCGGCGGACCTTCATGGAATACCCCCACCCCGTGAATGAAACCCCAACTAAATCCTTTCCTTGTCTCCAAACCACGAACAAATTGCCTTGAAATCCTATCAAATCCCTAAATCGCGATGTTTCTGGAATGACAAAGAAGAAGAAGAAGCGATTGTTACCTTCAATTTTTATGACGAAGATCCGTTGAAACCGTAATCGTGAAGGGGATGAAGACGCCGATTGTTGTTATGCGATGAAGGCGAAGAAACCGCGCTCTTTGATCAGACGAGATTGCGTCTTCGACGCAATAGCCTTAACGAGGAGTTTGCCGCGGTGATGATGATGAGGGATTAATCATCGGTACAGATGTATTCCGATCTCTCATTACGAATGCTTGTTCTTCCCTAGGCTTCTTCTTACGAGTCAACGCTGTTCTTGTTGTCGTTTTTTTATTGAATATGCAGGTAGGGAAATTGGTTGGAGCTCGTTTAAGACTAGGAATGAAAACCTGCAAGCTGACGAATTTTTGATGAAGATTTACGGCGATCAGAAGATGGTGATTTTGAAAGAAAGAAGTTGAAGATTCATTTGTCAGCTTGACAGCTCGTCCTGGTAAGCTCCGAAAACGCTTGAGTTCTTCTTTTTCTCACATCCGAACTCGATATTGAATCCTTGTTCCGAGATCTTCGTCTTTCAATTCTTGTTTATGCTTTGTGATTCTGAATCGTTGGGGTGGTGTTTGAAGGTTGAGGAAAGCAGAATCGAAAAATCCAGGGGAATGGTGGTGTGAATAAGGAGAGTGGAGTCGTGGAGGGTGTTATGGTTATTGTAAACACTGTACCTCCGGGTTAAAAGTGTTTACACTTCTCATAACGGATCCAAGTCTGAGGATCCTTGTTCTAGATCACCACCTGTGAGGGGGTTGGGCTGTTTACAGGTTTGCAGGTACCTTGACCTCAGAATACCCTATTGCTTTGACTTTGTTAAGAATGCTCCATGTTGGATAGTTCTTGTGATTCTAAAACCCTGGACATGTGGCTCTTTATTTGAGTCCCCCACCCTGGTTACTGGATTTATAGACCTCCATCTGGAATTCTTGAACACACATGGATCTATACCAAGGCATTCTAATCAGATCCAGCTCAGTCACAAACCCTTTGCATTTCATTTGCATACATACTCATTGCATCATATTAACATGTGCTTATTTGTGTTTCAGGGTATCCACCTTTATCTGGTTTTGGTTTTGACCCCATCTGCAGTTTTGACCTATTTCCACCAGCACTTGCTTCAGTTTGTCAGCCATATACTCCAGTTACTTGCACTAGCCATCCAGTGGCCCACTCCTCAGCATCTTCATCAGCACTTATTCTACTCAGTCTTCAGCATCATGGCTCCAAAGAAAAGCAACATCACCTATCATTTCTTCCAACCAGACTTATCAGACATCAGGAGGATTCAAACCCTAATCACTCCAGATCACATATCTTTGTTCAGAGAGAGCTATGGGGATATACTTGACTTGGTCATGGATCTGGACCCATCTCAGAGGAGCCTCATCCATACCTGCATTCAGTTTTATGACCCCCCATTGAGATGTTTCACCTTTCAAGACTTCCAGTTGGGCCCTCTTTTAGAAGAATACTCATCATTGGTTGGTTTGCCTATCAGGAGAGAAATCCCTTTCAATCCTGAGATGGTCTTTCCTACTAATGGAGAGGTAGCAAAAGCTTTATACCTGGAACCTGTTTTGATTGAACAACATATGACCTCTAAAGCTGGGATCCCTGGTTTTCATCTGGACTTCTTAATTTCTCAAGCTAGTTTGAAGGCCTCCCTGGGGGAGTGGAAAGCTGTTTGTGCTCTGTTGGCCTTAAGTGTATATGGAATTGTGTTGTTTGCAGATGAGCCTCGATTCATCAGCAAGAATGCAATCCATTTGTTCATCCTGAAGAACCCAGTGCCAACTTTATTGGGTGATCTTTATTACTCAGTACATCAGAGGAATGAGAAGCAGAGGGGAAGGTTAGTGAGGATGTGTGCTCCCTTATTTCATACTTGGCTTCTCAAGCATCTACCCAGGACAAATGCATTCTTGAACCCTCATCAGCAAAGCAACTGGGCTAAGAGGCTCACTACTCTCACTTCAGCTGACATCAGATGGTGCACTCAGAGCACCAAGGGCAGAGATATCATCACAAGCTGTGGACACTTTCCCAATGTGCCCTTAGTAGGAGTTAAGGGAAGTATCAATTATAACCCTGTGCTGTTCAAGAGGCAATTAGGCTATGCACTAGTCCATGCTCCCAGAGTACAGGACTTGGTGGAAACTCTCTACTGTGAGAACAAGATCAGTTTGACTGTTGTTAGGCAGGCTGCCTGGGCCTGGGATAATGTTCAAGTCAAGGGAGTTACCATCTTGGGGAAGTGCAATAATGTAGCATCAGCCCAATACAAAGAGTGGTCCTGTGCTAGGGCCCAGTTCTCTGGAATGCCCTTTACCATAGAAGACATGCCTAAGTCATCATCAGCACCACCTCCTGCCACCATCAGTTTGGAGGAGTTTGAGAGCTTGAAGGGGAGGAATGAGAAGTTAACCCAGGCTTTGCAGAAGACCCTCCGGGAGAGGAGTGAAGGAGCAAGGGAGATTGAGAGATTGGAAAAGTTGAGGGTGGAGCACTTGACTAAGATTGAGAAGTCTGGAGAGTATATCAACAAGTCTAAAGCTGGTGAGCAGATTCTGAAGAATGCTTGTAAAGAAGCCCAATTCCAGAGGGCAAGAACAGACTTGTATTTGAAAGAGAGTCAGGCCAGGTGGGTCCGGATCACTGAGGCCCGTACTCTAGAAGACAAGAGAGTTCAGGACAAAATGGAGCAGATGGAAAAAGCCCTGGCAGCAGCCCAGAAGGAAATATCAGAGCTGGAAATCAGAGCTGGAGTGAAGAGGTCTAAGGACCAAAGTCAGAACAAGAAGTTGACTGCAGCTGTTGCAACAAGAAACCTTCTCATCAGAAATCTCACGGAGCGTCCGGCTGATCCTGTGACCGAAGCACTTCTTAAGGAAGTTCGTGAGGATGAGTTTGGCCTTGGAGTTTGATCATTTGCTTGTTGTTATTACTATTCCATGTACTTTTGCTTTTGTGATGTATTTTGACCCCCTTGGGGGCTTGTGTTGTAAAATGAACAAGTTGTGTTATTTCACCTTTTGTAATATATTTGTGTTAGTTTCCATCTGGCTTCACTCCAAAAGCAACTTCAACAGCATCATCTTCAAGGGACTGGAAGGGTCAAAACTGAAGACCAAACCGGATACCTTGAGAGCAAATAAGCATAACTGCATTGCATACTAACCCCTTTTGTTTGTTTTGTAGGTCTTGTTTCATTGTTACTAACCTCTGTTGTGATACTCAGGCAGTATTGCTCGCCGCCGGGTGTTTCCCCTCAACAGGCCACACAGGTACCCAACTAGAAACAACCTTCCGGGAATTCAAATGGATCAGGTACAGCAGGACCTAGCAGAGGTCAGAAATCAGATGGCGAACGAAAGATTGGAGATGAGAACACAGATGACGCAGTTCATGGAAGTTATGAACAACATGGCTCAGAGCCAGGAGAGACTGAGGGCCATGGTGGAGAGGCAAAATCAAGAGGAGCCTCATGTGGGAACTGCTGGCACAAGTAACAATGAAAGGGTGCAACCCCATATTAACCCTCCTGTGTTTGGCCCACATTTGCATCCTGAGATCAACATTCCCGCAAACATTCAAGGAACAGCCACTGCAGCCAGAGTACTTCAAGAGGATCCTCAGGAGGACCAATTCACTGTAATGGGTGCTGGAGAAGAAGCCTATGATAGGCGACTGGATGAAATAGCTGAGAAATTGAGATCGCTGGAGTCTCAAAATTCTTTGGGCTTCGACGTCATGGACATGGGCTTGGTAGATGGGGTCAGGATCCCCCATAAGTTCAAGCCTCCTTGTTTCGAAAAGTATAATGGGACATCATGCCCCCGGACTCATCTGCAATCATTTCTGGGAAGGCTGAAGGCCTATACAATGGATGAGAAGCTCTGGATGTTCTACTTTGAAGACAGCTTGACTGGAGCATCAAGGGAATGGTATTCCCATTTGACAAGGGCAACTGTAAGATGCTGGAAGGACCTGGCAGAGGCCTTCATCAGACAGTATCAATACAACCTAGATATGGCACCCAATAGGACTCTCCTGATGGGAATGTCACAGTCTTCAAGGGAAAGTTTCAGAGAATATGCCCAGAGATGGAGGCAATTGGCTGCTGCCGTTCAACCACCCATGTCTGAGAGAGAAATGGCAGACATGTTTATGAACACTCTCCAGGGAACGTATATTGACAGGTTGGCTGCTTTCTCTTCCACTAGCTTCGCCGACGTTGTCATAGCTGGGGAGAGAATTGAAAGCCTGTTAAAAATGGGTAAGATATCTGATAATGGTGCAAGCTCGTCCAGTGGTACAAGAAAGCCTTTTGCAGGCCCGAGAAGATCTGGCGAGACCAATGCCATTCACACCAACAGGGGTAGGCCCCAATATGCTCAAAGATCAATAGCAGCAGTCACCATCCCTGCTCCAGCTCATCCTCAGCCAGTCTATCAACCTCCTCAACAAGACTTCCAACAACAACCTCAGTATCATCAGAATCAATATCCTCCAAGAAACAACTACAACAACAACAACTCCAACAACAACAATCAACAGAGGCCATTCCAGCAGAGGCCCTCTCAAGCTAACCGAGTGATCGACCCGATCCCAATGCCGTATGCTGCCTTGCTGCCACAACTTCTGAAACTCAACCTGGTTGAGCTAAGAACGTTGGCACCTCCGGATCCCAACAGTCTACCGAGAAACTATGACTCAAATGCTAGGTGTGCTTTTCATTCAAACGCACCTGGTCACAGTACAGAAAAATGCAGGGCTCTGCATATGAAGGTACAAGACTTGGTAGACTCCAAGGCTCTGAATTTTGCACCGCCGCCCAACGTCAACAAAAACCCAATGCCAAACCATGGTGGTCCTCGAATTAACGCTATTGAAGAATGTAGATGTTTAAGAATTGGCAGAATTTTTGACCAAACAAGAAATGTTAAGTTCAGTTCAGAATGTCCTATCAGATGTTGGGACATCAGCAAACAGAGTATGTGAACTTATTTCAGGATGTCCTACCAGATGTTGGGACATTATGTAAATGACTAAGTTCAGTTTTATCAGGATGTCCCAACAGATGTTGAGACATCTCAGACCTGCTACCAGAATTAATTATTGAGTAACAGATCAGAGATATTTAAGGAGAATTATCTGGAATTAATTAATGATGGAAAATAACAGAACAAGGCGCATCTGTAGGGAGTTTTAAATTGAAGTTTCAGATTAAAACAGAAGACCTAATGCACCTAGAATATAGGAGGTAACAAACCCTATATTCAAGGTGACAGTTGCTGCACATTAGGGCTGGATCATTCTACAGAAAGCCCAAAATTCAGATACCTATTTAAACAACAGAAACTCATAGAACTGAGTACGAATTTCAGAAGTCCAAATAGGGTGTCTAGTGTTTTTAATAGCAGGTTGTTTTATTGTACCACTTTATGAGCTTTTAAGCAAAAGTGCATTTGTGACTTGATTGAAACTGTGAAGTAAGATCAAGCTGTATTGTTTGAAGGATGTCTTCAATTTTTGTAAACTTGTAAACTTAATCACTGGGTGATTGAGGGGGAGTGAGTAGGGTACTCTTATCTAAGTGAGTCTTAGGTAGAAATTGCATTGGGTAAGTATTAAGTGATAGATTAAACAGGGTGGTTTAAGTCTAGAATTAATATTACTAATAGTGGATTTCCTCCTGGCTTGGTAGCCTCCAGATGTAGGTGTGGTTATACACTGAACTGGGTTAACAAACTTCTGTGTTGTTTACTTTACTTGCTGTTTAAGTTTTTGGTTAAATTTGTCAAATGTCCTATTAAGTGTTGGGACATTTCATAGGACATCTCATTACAGAATTTCAATTGGCATCAGAGCTGGCACCCTGCTTGTTTATACTGGGTGAGATCTAGGGAAAACCAATTCTGTAACATGGACAGAGATATAGGGTCAGTAAATAGACCACCTATTCTGGATGGATCTAATTATGACTACTGGAAGCCAAGAATGATTGCATTCTTAAAATCACTTGACAACAGGGCATGGAGAGCAGTAAATGTTGGATGGAAACATCCTGTCCAAGACACCAAAGATGGATCAAAAGTTCTGAAACCTGAAGAAGAATGGAGTAAAGAGGAAGAAGATTCAGAACTAGGCAACTCAAAAGCCTTAAATGCTTTATTCAATGGTATTGATAGGAATATTTTCAGACTTGTGCATCATTGTGAGCTGGCCAAAGATGTTTGGGATACTCTCAAAACAACTCATGAAGGAACATCAAAAGTAAAAATGTCAAGACTTCAACTTCTCATCACCAAGTTTGAAAACTTGAGAATGAAGGAAGATGAATCAATTCATGAGTTTTACATGAACATCTTGGATATAGCCAATACCTCTGGAGCCTTGGGAGAAAAGATGACTGATGAAAAGCTTGTAAGAAAGATTCTCAGATCTTTGCCAAGAAGATTTGACATGAAAGTCACAGCAATAGAAGAAGCTCAAGACATATGCTCCATGAAAGTTGAAGAGCTTATTGGTTCTCTTCAAACTTTTGAGATGGGAATGAATGAGACAAGTGTTAAAAAGAACAAAAGCATAGCATTGGTGTCTAATACGGATGAAGAAGAAGATAATGAACCAGAAAATGATAAGAGCCTGTCAGACAACATTGCTATGCTTACAAGACAGTTCAAACAGATTCTCAGAGGTATGGAAGGTAAATCAAATTCCAGTGGAAGATTCACAAACTCTTCTGAAAACAAGAGAACCTATGATGCTAACAGAAGATCAAATCTTGCTGAAAAGACCAGTCAAGAAAAAGGAATCAAGTGCCATGAATGTGAAGGATATGGACACATCAAGAAGGAATGTCCTAACTTCTTAAAAAGACAAAAGAAGGGACTATCTGTAACCTGGTCTGATGAAGACTCAGGAGGAGATTCAGAAGAAGAATCAGCTAAGCATGTTACTGCTTTAGCTGGACTGTGTGAATATGATAGTGATTCCAGTTGTGAAGAGCTTACTTATGAACAACTTGAGCAAGCATTCAAAGATCTATACAAAAGAAGCTCTGAAATATGCAGTGAGGTTATAAAGCTAAAGAAGCAGAATGAAGTACTAGAAGAGGAAAAAGCAAGTGATCAAGTAATCATTGATACCTTAAAAAGTGAAGTAACTCTTCTCAATTCTAAGTTGGAACATATGTCCAAATCTGTTAGAATGATGAACAGCAGCTCAAATACACTGGATGATATTCTCTGCAATAATAAACATTCAGGGGACAAAAGTGGACTGGGATATAACAGAGATGAAGCCAGCTCTAGCAAAGCTACTTCAAAAATAACACAGTCAAACAAGATGTCCCAACAAATGCTTCAACATCAGAAATCAAAGACAAACATAATGTTCCAACAGATGTCTCAACATTCTGGAAAGAACAAAATGAAGAAGAAGTATCAAAGATGGAGATGCCATCACTGTGGAAGATTTGGGCATATCAAGCCTCACTGTTATAAGTTACATGGATACCCAAATCAAATGTATCAGCAATCTCCTAAACAAAAGACAGAAATCATCAAGAAGGAATGGAGACCAAAAGTTAGCACTCAGACTGATCAAAGCCACATACCCAAGACTAAGATCAACAATAAAGCGTGGAGATCAGCTGATCAACACACAGGGCAGATAAAGAAATCTCAATTCATCTGGTCAAAGAAAAGTACTGCATATATAGCACATACATCACTAAGAGTATCAGCCAAAGAAGACTGGTATTTTGACAGTGGATGTTCAAGGCACATGACTGGATTGAAGAACCTTCTAGTGAACTTAAAATCACATTCATCCAGGTATGTAACTTTTGGAGATGGAGCTAAAGGAGAAATCAAAGGAGTTGGAACCTTGGACTGTCAAGATGTTCCAAGACTAGATGATGTATTGCTAGTTAAAGGTTTAACTGCTAACCTGATCAGTATAAGTCAACTATGTGATCAAGGGTACAGTGTAAACTTTACAAAAACTGAATGCATAGTGACTAACCAAGAGCAAGAAGTTGTCATGAAAGGAGCAAGATCTAAAGACAACTGCTACATGTGGGAGCCACTAGACTTCAGTTCCACTTCAATCTGTTCTCTAGCTAAAGAAGAAGAAGTAAAACTATGGCACCAAAGACTAGGTCATCTTCATTTCAGAGGCATAAAGAAGATTATATCTATGGATGCAGTAAGAGGCATTCCTAAACTGAAGATTGATGATGGCAAAATATGTGGTGAATGTCAAATAGGCAAACAAACCAAGATGTCCCATCCAAAGCTCCAACATCTGACAACTTCCAAAGTTTTGGAACTTTTACATATGGATCTTATGGGACCTATGCAGGTTGAAAGTCTTGGTGGTAAGAGGTATGCTTATGTTGTGGTTGATGATTTTTCAAGATATACATGGATAAACTTCATCAAAGAAAAATCAGATGTATTTGATGTATTCAAAGAATTATGTCAAAGATTACAAAGGGAAAAATCCAGCTGTGTGATCAGAATAAGAAGTGATCATGGAAAAGAATTTGAGAATCAAAAGTTCTTAGACTTCTGCTCTTCAGAAGGAATCAATCATGAGTATTCTTCTCCTATCACTCCTCAACAGAATGGGATTGTTGAAAGGAAAAATAGAACTATTCAAGAATCAGCAAGAGCTATGATCCATGCTAAAAAGTTACCTCTGTATTTCTGGGCTGAAGCTATGAACACTGCCTGCTACATCCATAACAGAGTTACCTTGAGAAAAGGAACCCTGTCCACAATATATGAAGTCTGGAAGGGCAGAAAACCCACTGTGAAGTACTTTCATGTGTTTGGATGTAAATGCTATATTCTGGCAGATAGGGAGCAAAGGAGAAAAATGGATCCTAAAAGTGATGAAGGGATTTTCCTTGGATACTCTATAAACAGCAGAGCATATAGAGTATTTAATTACAGAACAAAGGTTATCATGGAGTCCATAAATGTGATAATTGATGATGCTTCTACAGATGTCCCAGAAGATGTTGGAACATCTGATGATATCAAGATTGAACCTGAAGAAAAGAATGATCAATATAACTTCACTCAGAATGATACAAGCTCAGAAGATTTAAGCAAACCTCCCTCCATCAGAATACAGAAGGATCATCCCAAAGATTTAATAATTGGTGATCCCAACAGAGGTGTAAGCACTAGATCAAAAGAAGTGATTTCAGGTTCTTGTTTTGTTTCCAAAATAGAACCTAAAAATGTCAAGGAAGCTCTCACTGATGAATATTGGATTTGTGCTATGCAAGAGGAATTAGGTCAATTCACAAGGAATGAAGTGTGGAATCTTGTACCTAGACCTGATGACATAAATGTAATTGGTACAAAATGGGTGTATAAGAACAAGTCAAATGAACAAGGAATTGTTACAAAGAACAAAGCTAGACTTGTGGCTCAAGGATACACTCAAATTGAAGGGGTAGACTTTGATGAAACCTTTGCACCAGTAGCAAGGCTTGAATCAATAAGACTACTGTTGGGAATTGCTTGTATCTTAAAGTTCAAGCTATTTCAAATGGATGTGAAAAGTGCCTTTCTTAATGGTTATCTTAATGAAGAAGTATATGTAGAACAGCCTAAAGGATTTGTTGATCCAAGCTGTCCAAATCATGTATACAAATTAAAGAAAGCACTTTATGGTCTAAAGCAAGCTCCAAGGGCATGGTATGAAAGACTGACCACATTTCTTATCAAGCAAGGATACAGAAAAGGTGGGATTGATAAAACCCTATTTGTTAAAGATGAAGAAGGAAATGTCATGATTGCACAAATATATGTTGATGACATTGTGTTTGGTGGGATGTCTGATAAGATGGTCAAACATTTTGTTAAGCAGATGGAATCTGAATTTGAAATGAGTCTAGTAGGTGAATTAACCTACTTTCTTGGTCTGCAAGTAAAGCAAATGGAAGACTCAATGTTTATTTCCCAAAGTAAGTACTCCAAGAACATAGTGAAGAAATTTGGAATGGAAAATGCTTCTCATAAAAGAACTCCTGCTCCCACTCATTTAAAGCTGACTAAAGATGAAAAGGGAGAGAATGTAGATCAAAGTTTATATAGAAGCATGATTGGAAGCTTGTTATACTTGACTGCAAGCAGACCAGACATTGCTTTTGCAGTAGGAGTTTGTGCAAGATATCAAGCTGATCCAAAAGTCAGTCATCTCAATCAAGTAAAGAGAATCCTTAAATATGTTAATGGTACTTGTGACTATGGCATAATGTACTTTCATGGGTGCAAACCAATTCTCACTGGCTTCTGTGATGCTGATTGGGCAGGAAGTGCTGATGACAGAAAAAGCACTTCAGGAGGATGCTTCTTCCTTGGAAACAATCTGATTTCTTGGTTCAGTAAGAAACAGAATTGTGTATCCTTGTCTACAGCTGAAGCTGAGTACATAGCAGCAGGTAGCAGTTGTTCTCAGTTGGTTTGGATGAAGCAAATGCTCACTGAGTACAATGTCCCACAGGATGTCATGACATTGTACTGTGACAACTTAAGTGCAATCAACATATCTAAGAATCCTATCCAACACAGCAGGACAAAGCATATTGATATCAGACATCATTTCATCAGAGATCTTGTAGAAGAAAAGGTGATTTCATTGGAGCATGTAGCTACAGATCTGCAGTTAGCTGATATCTTTACCAAGGCATTGGATGCTACACAATTTGAGAACTTAAGGGGCAAACTTGGAATCTGCTTATGTGATATCTAGCAATTAATGAGATGTGCCAACATGTCATATGACATTGTATGGCATAAGTCCCAGATGGCAAAGCTAGCCTGGTCTAGATCCTTGGGAATTCCATTCCTAATCATTTGGACTGTAACGGCTATTTTTTTAGTAACTCCTTATAATCAACTATCAAGAGTCTCATCACACCATCACAAGCGAATCACATTAACTAGCAATCCCTCAGAAATCATAAACCCTAAAGCTGCAAATTCATCTTCTTCAACAATGTCTCAAAACCCTAAAACAGCTGAAGAAGCTCTCAACCAGGAAGACGTGGTGCATGCCACTCCTATCTCTGTGGTACCAAGTCAATCAACACCATTAGACGAGCTCAGGGGAAGCGTCTCTCACTCTAAAAAGGCTAGAACACCAAAAAGAGGAAAAAATCAAACCAGAAGCAAAGCTAAAGACATTCCCTCTCATGTTAAATACTCCAAATATGTTGATGATTCCATCAATGAGATTGTCAATCAAGTTTTTTCTGAACAAAGAGTGGTGAGAGGGATCTCTGTTCCATTGAACACCATTCCTGCACCTCTTGAAGAACAAGCTCAAGATACAGAGCACAAGGCTGCAGAACAAGATGTCCCAACAAATGTTGGAACATCTGCAGATGAGAAAGCAAAACCATCTGGTGCTGATACTGAACAGACTGAGGACCAGAAAGAGGCCTCAAGTGAAAGTGATAAAGAAGTTTCTGGGGGACAGGCCAAAGACTCAAATGAAGATCAAATCCCTGTTGATCAACCAGCTGAAGAGGAGGATGCTCAATATCCTCCAGTGGTTAATCTGGAGCAGGATTCTGATGCAGAGATCATATCATCTGTGAAACCAAGCATTATCAAAAGGCTAAGGTCCAGGAAAGGTAAAATGCAAGCTGAACCTGGCATTCCTGAGAAGAAGAAGGTTAGTCCAAAGAAAGGCAAGGCTAAAGTCACCTTTGGTCCAGCCAAACCATGGAGCAAAGTTCAAACCCAGAAGAGAAAAGCTGCAACACCATCAGATTCAGATGTTGGATCAGATGTCCCAACATCTCCTCCCAAGAAGAAACCAGCTCCAGCTAGAGCTTCAACTGTGGTTCCAGAAGCTCCCTTGGACAACATATCCTTCCATCATGTCTCCAGTGTCAACAGATGGAAATATGTGTACCAAAGAAGGATTGCCTTGGAAAGAGAACTGAGCAGCAATGCACTTGAGTGCACAGAACTCATTGACCTAATCTCTGCTGCTGGACTATTCAAGACAGTCTCAGAATTTTCTCCTTGCTATGAACTTCTTGTCAAAGAGTTCATTGTGAATCTTCAGGAGGGTTGCTCCAATGGTAAGTCCTCTGAGTTTCACAAAGTTTATGTTAGAGGTAATTGTGTAAAGTTTTCTCCCCAAATCATAAATGAATACCTAGGAAGAGAAACAGATGGACCCAATGAACTAGGTAAAACAGATAATCAAGTATGCAAGGTGATCACTGCAAACCAGGTCAAGGCATGGCCTGTGAAGGGAAAGCTTTCTGTGAGCATGCTTACCAGAAAATATGCCATGCTGAACAGAATTGGAACTGCTAATTGGGTGCCTACCAATCACACTTCCTCAATCTCAACTGGTCTGGCCAGATTCATCTATGCTGTGGGAACTCAAACCAATATGGATTATGGAGCTTATATCTTTGATCAAACTATGAAGCATGCCAACTCCTCTGCAACAAAGATGCCCATAGCTTTTCCCTCCTTGCTGTGTGGTATTGTTCTAAGTCAATACCCTGGGATTTTAAATGAGAAGGACATTGTCTGCAAGAGAGAGAGCCCTCTAGCTTTTCACTACAAATTATTTCTCAGTCACCATGCTGCAGATGTTGAAGCACCTTCTGGGACATCTGCTGGTCCCTCAACTGCTAAGACTTCAATCTCCAAGAAAGAGTTAATTGCTGAGCTAAAGTGCACATGCAAGGAGCTTGAATCAAGGAAGTTGAAGCTTGAGGAAATAATTCAAAGGTTGGAAAATGAAGAAGACACTGAAGTGGAAGAGGATACTGAGAGTAATGAATCTGAGTGATCTTTGTATGTGAGGCATTTGTAATGACAGCAATGTTTTGTTTTTTTTTATAATAGTTCTTTGGCCCTAATTTTGTGTCTACCAAGGGGGAGAGCAACATCAAATGTAATTGCTGTTTAAAGGAATGAAATCTGTTTGTTTCTGTCTGAACTGAATCAGTGTGATTTAATGAATAATTCTGTTGAAACAAGACTGGACTCATATATGTTTGAGGGGGAGTAATCTCAAATAAGAATCAACAGAAAAGTAATGCTATACTCTGATAAAAAGAACTTCTGCTGCACTCTGAAAAGATGTTAGCCAAAAATTAGCCAAAGGGGGAGTTTGTAGATGTTTAAGAATTGGCAGAATTTTTGACCAAACAAGAAATGTTAAGTTCAGTTCAGAATGTCCTATCAGATGTTGGGACATCAGCAAACAGAGTATGTGAACTTATTTCAGGATGTCCTACCAGATGTTGGGACATTATGTAAATGACTAAGTTCAGTTTTATCAGGATGTCCCAACAGATGTTGAGACATCTCAGACCTGCTACCAGAATTAATTATTGAGTAACAGATCAGAGATATTTAAGGAGAATTATCTGGAATTAATTAATGATGGAAAATAACAGAACAAGGCGCATCTGTAGGGAGTTTTAAATTGAAGTTTCAGATTAAAACAGAAGACCTAATGCACCTAGAATATAGGAGGTAACAAACCCTATATTCAAGGTGACAGTTGCTGCACATTAGGGCTGGATCATTCTACAGAAAGCCCAAAATTCAGATACCTATTTAAACAACAGAAACTCATAGAACTGAGTACGAATTTCAGAAGTCCAAATAGGGTGTCTAGTGTTTTTAATAGCAGGTTGTTTTATTGTACCACTTTATGAGCTTTTAAGCAAAAGTGCATTTGTGACTTGATTGAAACTGTGAAGTAAGATCAAGCTGTATTGTTTGAAGGATGTCTTCAATTTTTGTAAACTTGTAAACTTAATCACTGGGTGATTGAGGGGGAGTGAGTAGGGTACTCTTATCTAAGTGAGTCTTAGGTAGAAATTGCATTGGGTAAGTATTAAGTGATAGATTAAACAGGGTGGTTTAAGTCTAGAATTAATATTACTAATAGTGGATTTCCTCCTGGCTTGGTAGCCTCCAGATGTAGGTGTGGTTATACACTGAACTGGGTTAACAAACTTCTGTGTTGTTTACTTTACTTGCTGTTTAAGTTTTTGGTTAAATTTGTCAAATGTCCTATTAAGTGTTGGGACATTTCATAGGACATCTCATTACAGAATTTCAAAGAAGACCAACCGTCTTATTTGATAACTAGTGTGGATCAGATCAGGACACCATTGGTGGAAATCAAAGCTCAGCTCCGTGAAAGCAATATATTTCCGGGGTGTGAACTAGGGTGCCCCTACTGCAACATTTCATGGAATGGGTGTGAAGACCTGAGGAATGGCATTGACAGCCTCATTAAGAGTGGCCTCTTACAGATCACTACATCATTTCCGGCAAATCCGGCAACTTCATCAACAACGGTTCCAGAACCTCCTACAACTGCAGCAACTCTTGTTCCCGACAATTCATCAGCAACATCAGCAAGTAATTCATCTGTCCTCCCAAATGATCAGTTTTCAACAGTTTCTCCTGCTACAACTTCAGCTTCATTCCATTTCGACTCTCCATCAACAACAGCAACAGTCCTTCCAACGGAACCTCCTACAACACCAGCAAACAATCATGAAGATGTCTCTACTGTTACCATATTCTACGATCCTGAGAGTAACTCCGCCTACCATTCAGAAGGTGCCGCTCCCGCCAGAGCACCAGTTACAATCTTTTATGATCCACAAACAATTACAGTCCCTTCAGCAGCAGCAATCAGTCCAGTCACTGTCACGGTGCCTGGACCAGTACCATATGAAAGCAATAGGGCCATCCCTTGGCACTATGGCTCTGACGTATACTGTGAAGGGAAAAGAATCACTCTTGAAACATCAGCACCTGCACCACAAATTGATAATGTGGGAGGAGGCGGAGGCTTCACTCGAAGCGGACGTCTCTTCGCTTCACAAGTCCAGAGACCTACTGCCGAAGCAGAAGCTGCTGCCAAGGCAAAAGGAAAAGGCCCAGTGCAGGAAGATCCAGCTGTCAAAGAAGCCCTGAAGACTCCGTTCGATCAGGAAGTTGATGAGTTTATGCGAATCATCAAAAAGAGCGATTATAAAGTTGTGGACCAGCTTCATCAGACGCCATCCAAAATCTCCATCCTCTCTCTGCTAATGTGCTCCGAAGCCCATCGGAATGCACTACTTAAAGTCTTGCACGCAGCTTACGTGCCTGAGGAGATTACTGTCAACCAGTTGGAAACCGTGGTTGGAAATGTTACTGCTAGCAATGGGCTAGGGTTCACCAACACTGACTTGACAGCGGATGGCCGCAACCACAACAAAGCCTTGCACATAACCATGGAATGCAAAGGAGCTGTCCTTTCTCATGTGCTGGTGGACACAGGTTCTTCCCTGAACGTCTTACCAAAGAAGGCTCTGGTGAAGCTTGAATATGATGGATTGGCGTTGAGACCCAGCAACCTGGTGGTACGAGCCTTTGATGGTTCAAAGAGATCGGTTCTGGGAGAGATTGAGCTGCCCGTGACAATTGGCCCGCAGACCTTTAAAACTATCTTTTATGTGATGGACATTCAGCCCGCCTACAGCTGTTTGTTGGGTAGACCCTGGATTCACGCCGCCGGCGCAATAACGTCTACCCTTCACCAAAAGTTAAAATATGAGTGGGAAGGTCAAGTTGTCACAATCTGTGGGGAAGAGGATATATTTGTTAGCCATCTGGCTACTTACAAGTATATTGAGATGGATGGAGAAATCCATGAAACAATGAGCCAAGGTTTTGAAGCCTTGAATGTCAATGAAGCATCTGCTGTTTCGGGGATCTCCATGTCGTCATACCAACAAGCCCGGAAGGTTGTTGAGGAAGGAACTGCCCTAGGCTGGGGCAAAGTTTTAGCTGTGGAGGAGAAGAAGGACAAATTTGGGTTGGGTTACAAACCAACTCAACATCAAGCAAAGGCTGCTGGAGAGCCTGGTTTTGTCAGTGGGGGAATGCTTACCCCCGATGCTATCAACTGTCTGGAAGACGAGCTGGAAGAGGAGCGCAACCTGGAGAATTGGATTCGTCCGAAGGTCCCGGGGAGCAGTGTCTCGAACTGGTCTTCCCAGGGAATTATAAGTGTTACTCGAGCAGAGTAATTATTATTTCCTGTATTTTTATAAGCATGCATCAAAGTCTTGCATCTTGCCCAAGATGACAAGACTCATTTTGTAATCAGGGCCATCTGTACTTTTGTGCAAACAAGATTAAATTAATGAAATATCAGACATCTTTTTGCAAACGAGTCTTTTTCCTTTCTGCTCACTGTTTTTCCATTTTTCTTTTTGTACAAAAATAAATGGCAGTGTTTTTCAAAATGACAACTTCATTTCACTTTTTCTAAAGCAAGATTAAAATCAATCACTAAAACGAACCAATTAAACCCTTGCAGAGAGTGCCATCCTGACAGCACCGACAACAGCACGGCTATGACATCGTATGACTTTGACAATCCGATCAATCAAGCTGATGAAGGGGTTGATGAAGAATATGAGCTTCCTGAAGAGCTAGCCAGGTTGTTAAGACAAGAGGAAAAGGTTATTACTCCTCACCGGGAGGAGGTTGAAGTGATCAATCTTGGTACAGAGGAAGACGTGAAAGAGGTTAAAATCGGGGCCTACCTGCAAGACTCAGTGAAGAAGCAGCTGGTTGATCTACTTCAAGAGTATGTGGATGTGTTTGCTTGGTCGTATCAAGACATGCCAGGGTTAGATACCGACATTGTGGTGCACAAGCTGCCTTTGAGAGAAGAGTGCCCACCGGTCAAACAAAAGCTGCGCCGTACTCGTCCAGACATGGCTATGAAAATCAAGGAAGAGGTACAAAAGCAATGGGACGCCGGGTTCCTTGCTGTGACTAGCTATCCGCCGTGGGTTGCTAACATAGTACCTGTGCCTAAGAAGGACGGCAAAGTAAGAATGTGTGTTGATTACCGGGATCTGAACAGAGCCAGCCCGAAAGATGATTTCCCATTACCTCACATTGATGTATTGGTGTATAATACGGCTCAGTTCTCGGTATTCTCCTTCATGGACGGATTTTCAGGATATAATCAGATCAAGATGTCACCTGAAGACATGGAGAAGACAACATTCATTACACCCTGGGGCACGTTCTGCTACAAGGTAATGCCATTTGGGCTCAAGAACGCCGGTGCAACATATCAACGGGCTATGGTAACATTATTCCACGATATGATCCACAAAGAAATAGAATGTTATGTGGATGATATGATTGCCAAGTCCCTTACAGAGGAAGATCACCTGGTGAATCTGCTCAAGTTGTTCAAGCGTCTGAGGAAATATCAATTGAAGCTAAACCCCAACAAATGCACATTCGGGGTGCGATCCGGTAAGCTGCTGGGATTTATTGTAAGCGAGAAAGGATTGAGGTTGACCCTGATAAAGTCAAAGCCATCCAAGAGATGCCTGCACCGAAAACTGAGAAAGAGGTTCGAGGGTTCCTAGGTCGATTGAACTACATTTCACGGTTCATATCTCACCTCACAGCAACCTGTGAACCCTTGTTCAAGCTGTTAAGAAAAGAACAAACGGTCAGGTGGAACGAAGATTGCCAAAAGGCTTTTGACAAGATCAAAGAATATCTGCAAGAACCTCCAATCCTTATGCCGCCAGTTGAAGGAAGACCTCTAATCATGTACCTGACAGTATTAGAAGAGTCAATGGGGTGTGTGCTGGGCCAGCATGACGAGTCTGGTCGAAAAGAGTATGCAATATACTACCTAAGCAAAAAGTTTACCGACTGTGAACAACGCTATTCACTGCTCGAGAAAACTTGCTGTGCTTTAGCGTGGGCTGCTCGCCGGCTAAGGCAGTATATGTTGACCCACACTACCTTGTTAATCTCAAAAATGGACCCAGTCAAGTACATTTTTGAGAAGCCAGCTCTTACCGGACGGGTTGCAAGATGGCAGATGATTCTCACAGAATACGACATACAGTACACATCTCAGAAAGCCATCAAGGGCAGTGTACTATCTGAATATCTTGCTGAGCAACCCATTGATGATTACCAGCCTATGAGGTTTGACTTCCCTGATGAGGACATCATGTTCATTAAATCAAAAGATCACGAAGAGCCTATTCACACTGAAGGGCCTGACCCAGAAGAAGAATGGACCATGATGTTTGACGGGGCTGTTAACATGAATGGCCGTGGTGTTGGTGCAGTACTCATTACACCCAAAGGAGTTCACATGCCTTTCTCGGCAAAACTCACTTTCAACTGCACTAACAACGAAGCTGAATACGAAGCTTGCATTATGGGTCTTGAGGAAGCCATTGACCTCAGGATCAAGACATTGACCGTATTTGGAGATTCAGCTTTGGTAATCAATCAGACCAACGGAAAATGGTACACACACCAAGATCATCTGATACCTTACAGGGATTACACAAGAAGGTTACTGACTTTCTTCACAACAGTCAAACTTGAGTATATCCCTCGGGACGAGAATCAGTTCGCAGATGCCCTGGCTACCATTTCGTCCATGATCAAAGTTCAAGCTGCTAATTTTGTACCTCAGATTTCAGTATCGAGACTTGATAGACCAGCATATGTATTTGCAGCAGAAGTTGTCAAAGATGATAAGCCTTGGTTCCACGACATTAAGTGCTTCTTGGAGGATCAAACATACCCGCCTGGGGCATCTTCCAATGATAAGAAGACTTTGAGAAGGCTTGCTGGGAGTTTCTTTCTGAACACTGATGGGTCTTTATACAAAAGGAACTTTGATATGGTACTCCTCAGATGTGTTGACAAGACGGAAGCAGATTTGTTGATGCATGAAGTGCACGAAGGATCCTTTGGTACCCATGCCGGAGGGCATGCCATGGCTAAGAAATTGTTGAGATCAGGCTATTATTGGATCACAATGGATGCAGACTGTTGTGCTTATGCCAGGAAATGCCACAAATGCCAGATCTATGCAGACAAAGTGCATGTACCTCCAAATCCTTTGAACATAATGTCTTCACCCTGGCCCTTTGCCATGTGGGGCATTGATATGATTGGCAAGATTGAGCCAACTGCTTCGAACGGCCACAGATTCATCCTGGTCGCTATTGACTATTTTACAAAGTGGGTTGAAGCAGCCTCATATGCAAACGTCACCAGGAAAGTGGTAGCCCGATTCCTGAAGAGAGACATCATCTGTCGGTATGGAGTTCCCGAGCGGATCATTACTGATAATGGTTCCAATCTAAACAACAAGATGATGGCTGAATTATGCCGGGACTTCAAAATCCAACATCACAATTCTTCTCCTTACAGACCAAAGATGAATGGTGCTGTTGAGGCGGCTAACAAAAATATCAAGAAGATTGTGCAAAAGATGGTAGTCACCTACAAAGATTGGCACGAAATGCTACCATTTGCCTTGCATGGGTACCGCACATCAATCAGAACATCCACTGGGGCAACACCTTATCAGCTTGTGTATGGTATGGAAGCAGTCCTACCAGTTGAAGTTGAATTACCCTCCCTACGGGTATTAATGGATGTCAAACTGAGTGAAGCAGAATGGGTTAGGTCCCGATACGAGCAACTGAGTCTGATCGAAGAGAGGAGATTGGCTGCAATCTGCCATGGGCAGTTATATCAGAAGAGAATGAAGAAAGCCTTCGATCAGAAAGTCAGGCATCGAGAGTACCAAGTGGGAGATCTTGTGCTGAAAAGAATCCTCCCTCCTCATACAGACCACAGGGGCAAATGGACTCCAAATTATGAAGGACCATTCGTGGTCAAGAAAGTTTTCTCTGGTGGAGCACTGATGCTCAGCACCATGGATGGTGAAGATTTTCCGTCCCCTGTGAATTCAGATGCAGTTAAAAAATACTTCGCATAAAATGACCCGCTGGACACAAAAACAGAATGTAAGTCCAGGCAAAAATAGGGCATCCCGGCGAGTCAAAAACAGAATAAAAGACTCGGGCAAAAATAAGGGAAATAAATGAAAAAATGTACACCCGCTGAGTTGAAAAGCCGCATCGGACAGCTCAGGCAAAAATGGGTATCCCGATGGATTGAAAACCCGAAAGGGCGATCCATGCAAAACAAGGGAATAAGCGAACAATTGCATTCTGAATTCGTCTGTATCGTCAGCAACTTGGTAAGCTTCGGAAGGATCAAGCTCCAATCAGAATCAACTCTCTCCAGAAAGCAAGACGAAAAGAACGTCATTGTCATACGAGTCATAGCGGGAGAGGAAGCTCCTCAAAGCGTCATCAACACTGCCAGCACTTTGTTTCTCAATTTGTAACAATCTCCTCATTTCAGGAGATCTGTTTCCTTGACTGTATCTTGCCAATTCAGGGCACATGAATTAATAAAATCAGATTTTCAGTTATGTTTCGTTTTTTACATTTATGTTTTGCAAAGAATTGTCTGATGTCTCTAAAAATACAATTGCATAAGTACAGATGCCTTTTTCTAAAAATAAAGCACATGCTTACAGGGAATGTACTTACTCTCGAAAGTACCTATCTCCTATGACGGAATCCAGTAAAGGATACCTCGGGACCATTTGCGCGTTTCCTTATCTTTGCAGGATTGCAGGTATCCCGAACGCAACTTGGGGCATGCAAGGTATATCCCAGCAAGTTGGCAAATCAACAAAAGATATCAGCATCCGAAATGCTCTATCCCCAGCTGAGTTGCTTCCCTTTGCTTTCCCCAGCCGAGTTGCCCCTCATTACTCTCTCCAGCTGAGTTACCAGCAGCATTCCCCAGCTGAAGAACCAACTGTCTTTCCTCAGCAAGATGCAAGAATCAGGGAATCATCTCCCCGCAGAGCTTCAAGCCTCTATTCAGAAGAGCAACGCACGAAGAAGTCACAACAGAGTACAGAAAGCTTCTACAAACCCCAGCTGGGTCCCATTATAGGGATATGTCAATCAGTGACCTATGTCCCCAAGCAGATACATCATTAGATCTACCAATGATCTCATCCCCAGCTGGGATGTTTCACTTCAAGCAGATCAACCAGGGATCTTCGCGGCAACGGGATCCGAATCCCGGATCGGTGCCTCTTTGCATAATCATGGCATTTGCCTCATATTCACCCCTCAGAGCGTAGCATTCCGTCTAATTCGGAGCATTACGGCAAAAAAATCAAATACATAGCATAATCATAAGTCATGTTGTGAATTGAACACTTGTAAATAATGACAATCTGTCGGCATACAGAATATATACAAAAAATCCCCGCCAGAATCTCCAGCAAAAGCAGTTGCCTCTCAAATCACGAACATCAGTATATACACCTTTTGACACCCGTCCGTGTCATCCTCCCCCAAGCAGGTTGCCTGAAAACCACCCGTACTACAGATACTTCCTGGCACCCGTCCGTGTCATTCACCAGCAGAAAGCCAAAGACATCCTCTTTGCACTCACATATACCTATACACAATCCTTGACACCCGTCCGTGTCATATCCCCAGCGTGGTCGCCTATACTCGTACATACACCCCCTTGACACCCGTTCGTGTCATATCCCTAGCGCAGTCGCTTGCACCTTTATCACCCATATACTTGTTAATATTATACTCTTCTCCTTTTGACACTCGTCCGTGTCACTCTCCCCAGCAGATAAACATTCATCTATATATACTCACTACTCATGGTACACTTATACAGATGCTCGTCCGTGTCTTGTATACATCACCATTTATATCCCCGCAGATTCAACAGTAGTCCTTGTTCTTTGTTAACCAATTGGTACTCGTCCGTACCATCATCTCAGAACATTGCGTCTAGTGTTTGTTTCTACGTGATACTCGTCCGTATCATAGTCTTAAGGATGCTCGTCCGCATCTTTAATCTATACACAATACCAAACACTTATACCTTTTGTTTCTTGGATATAAACACTCGTCCGTGTTTACTATTCCCCAGTAGATCACCAACAAATTTTCTTTTATCTAACACCCGTCCTGTGTTATGATAACCCTGAGAGCAGCCGTACCCTGCTGAGTGGTCGTCCTCCACTTCTTGATGGTCGTCCTCCGTCATGCTCATCCGATGGCCGTCCCCATCGTTGATTTTAGCAGCCGTCCCCTGCTAGGTGGTCGTCCTCCTCCTTTTGATGATCGTCCTTCATCATTTTATCCAATGGCCGTCCCCATTGTTGATTTCGGTTACCTGACACTCGTCCTGTGTTAGGATAACCCTTTTAGCAGCCGTCCCCTGCTAGGTGGTCGTCCTCCACCTTTTGATGATCGTCCTTCATCATTTTATCCAATGGCCGTCCCCATTGTTGATTTCGGTTACCTGACACTCGTCCTGTGTTATGATAAACCTTGAGAGCAGCCGTCCCCTGCTGAGTGGTCGTCCTCCACTTCTTGATGGTCGTCCTCCATCATGCTCGTCCGATGGCCGTCCCCATCGTTGACCTTTTCTATCCGGCATTCGTCCTATGTCGCGATATTTTCGGCAGCCGTACCCTGCCAGGTGGTCGTCCTCCACCTTTGATGGCCGTCCCCATCATATTTACTTTTTATCCCCAACAGAGCAGCCGTCCCCTGCTAGGTGATCGTCCTTCGCCTTTGATGGCCGTACCCCATCATCTGTTTATTTCATTTATTCATTAACCCGATGGCCGTCCCCGTCGTGGTCCCTTTTCCTTTTAGCCCGATGGCCGTCCCCATCGTTGGTTACTTTACCTTTGTGAACTTGATGGCCGTCCCCGTCATGTTTCATTAATCCCAGAAAATTTTACAGTTTATCTTGATGGCTGTCCCCATCATGATTTTATTTTCCCCAGCTAGTCGGCCGTCCCCGTCTTAGCTTTACCTTATATCCCCAGCATGTCGGCCGTCCCCGTCATCGCTTTTCTTTACACACTTTTCCCAGCGTGTCGGCCGTCCCCGTCATTGCTAGTTACCCAGCAGTCGTCCTCTGCTCGACGGTCGTCCTCCGTCGCCCACTTTATAATATACTTTATTTGCTTTTACAATCTATATCCCTTTTCTTCTTCATTTTGTGAGTGCAAATTTTGGACTGTCTTTGGTATTCAACCACAAGTTATCTTGTTTGCCTGTTAAGCCGTCGCTTACAACCTGCACAGCTAACTCATGTTTGAATAGGGGCAGCTGTAAACACCCCAAATTTGCCCTCACCCATTCACACCATGGCTTGTGATCATATCATATGCATAAACATAATCATATCACCTCATATCTCACTTTTGATTCACTGCAGAGTTTCTAGAGCATCTGCACCTAGGGTTTGTGAACTGCCAAGCTGTCGCTCCCGATAAGTGACGCAGGGTCAGATAAGGGTACAGACGCGAACGGTCGGCGAAGGGAACAGTGAGAACACACAGCCGTGAACTCACTGGAGGATGAATAGAGTCGCCAGCTAGGCATTTTTATCCCGGAGGAAAGGCAATGCTGCATAGGCCTAGAAAAAGATGGATAAGACGGTTTGCGAACCAGAGAGACTGAGAAAGGGGGTTGGTTACAACCTGGGAAGGTATTAGCACCCAGATTGTCCGTCGTACTCGACGGGATCCACGCTTAAAAGATTTGTGTTTTAAAGGGGTAGTGTCAGTGCAATCTGTGTGTAAAGAGCTGGAAAGCAACATGTACAGGTGTCAGTGTAAAGTGTGAAGTGATATGAAGTATGAAAGTGTCAGTGTGAGAATGAAAATGAATTTCTCATGATAATGAGGCTAAAAGGATGAAGCTGGAAAGAGGGGGAATGTACAGAGACTTTTGTTCGATAACCGTTAAGTTATGCCTACGTATCCTCTCGTGCAATGAGGAAGTCAGAACACCGTAGTTCGACCCAAAGAGACTGAAAGGTGAATTGACTTGTGAACTGCTTACTTGCCTATGCTCAAGTGTATGATCTGTCTGGCACAGATGCAAACTGTCTTGCATTAGACGAAAGAAGCAAATTCTCGTTTGTGAGTGAAGATGATGAGAAAAGAATCCCGGAGGAGACGATTACTGTTTGTTTTTGAGTTTTCAGTCTTTTATTGCTTTTGAAAGTTTGTCATAAGTTGATGAGCTTAAGCCTAAACCAATGGGTTAGTAAACTCATCACATCCTCCCTCTGATTAGGGGTAATGAGAGTACCTTAAGTGTGAAGTCAGATTCTCACACTTAATCACCTTTAGTGTAGGATTAAGATCATTAACCTACTTGTGATTATTTAGATGTTTTGGTGTTTTTGTTTAGTGTTAAGTAATGAGGTTAAGCCATAATCAAGGATTAAACAGACTCATTACACCATCCTAAATGAAGGATAATAGATGAGGATGTTTAAGCTGAGGAAAGCTCCTCAACTTAATCCATGATTAGGGATTAAACTCATGACAAAACAAGCCTTTGATTAAGTGGATTTTATTTAATGATATGATGATGAAGTGAATTTTATGGTTTGTAAGACTACTTGAGGGGGACTTGTCCATTAACACTAGGGTTAGTCCTTCTTAACCGATTAAGGAAGAATTAGAACCCTAATGCAAGGCCCAAGTTACAAGTGTGATGCCTTGATACTTATTAAGTGAATTGATTAAGAGATTTAAACACATAAAGGGTTTAATACTTAGGATTAGAGTTATACACTCCATCCTAAGAGAAGGATGCAGGCATAACCCTAATCACAAAGTCTTAAAACCTTTAGGGTTTAGTCTCTGATTATGAGGTGAGAAGAAGAGACTCAAAGAGAGACACAAAGGTAAAAACTATGAGGGGAGACTAATCAAAACCCTAATTCATTATCATGCTTGGTTGTTCCTAAGGTTTGTGAGGTTTTCAAGAGAAATCTTCAAAGGAGCCACCAGGAAGCAGATGAACAAGATCAAGAGAAGCAAAGTGACTTGCTTCATTCAAGAAGTCAAGTCACTTGAAGAAAGAAAGTGGGAGGAACAAGAATGAGCAAGCTCAAACTCAAACACATATAAGAATGCAGCAATGGATGCAAAGAGATGAAAAGAAAAGTTATGAGAAGTGAAGGCAAATTCACTTCTCAAGTTTACTTACCACCTGAAATGTTAGAAAGAAATGCAATGCAATGCAAGATGAGATGAAATGGTATGATGCTAGACCAAACCAGAAGCATGTTGATGATGAGAATGATGCTATGAGGTGCTGCAAACATGAGGCAAGACATGGAGATGTTCATACAAGATTATGAATGCAAATGATGCAAGCTAAGGAGCATGAACAAGCATGAAATGTTATGAAGCATACAAGACAAATGGCATAGCAAATATGTAATGCAATGATCAAAAATGCTTCCTAAATGTCTTAGGATGTCAAATGAATCATAAACATGCACAAAATGCAATGACAAGCCATGTTATGCAAGAGAATACAAGAAGGGGTGCAAGAGAAAGCCCAAATTAGGGTTTATGGATCAAACATCAAACCAAAACCAAAAACAGAAGTAAACTTTAACATAAAAATGGAAAATGGTACCCAAAGAAACCCTAGACCTATGATAAACCACTGCCCAAAGGGGAACCTTCAACTCTCAACCAAACTCAAGTTATGATTTTTGCAAGTTATTAGGGTTTTTTAGGGTCCTTAACAAAAGAAATGCCAATCAATTAGAAAATGCAAGATCAAATCATGGCCTTTTTATCCTTGAAAATACATGCAAGATGGAAAGCAATGCAAGAAGAATCAATGTCTCAACCTTCACCAATAGGCAGAAATGAATTTTCAAACATGTGATCAAAATAATGCACAAAATATGATTTAATTCAATGAAAAATTCTTAAAATGCATCAAGATCAAAAAAGAAATTTGGTTTGAAGGTTGGACAATGTTTCTAAATGTCTTAGAACATTTCATGAATTTTTTTGTAATTTTTAAATACCTAAAAGTATTTTTAATTAATTAATTCCCATTAATCAATTAAAAATAATCTTTTAAATATTTAAAAATACTTTTTTAATGATAAAAAATAAAATAAAAATATTTTTGGGTCATAAAAATTAATAAAACTTTAGGGAAAAAGTTTCATAATTTTTATGAATTTTTAGCTATTTTAAATTAATTATGCAAATTTAATGAGATAAAATGAGTTAAAAACAAATAAAATAGGAAGTCAAACAAATGAGGGGCCAGGATGCAATCTGGGGATGGGACGGTTGACCACGCGCCAAATCCAGTGGTTCAGATTCAAACCTCTTAAATTTAATTAATTAAACTAATTAAACCTAATTATGAATTAATGACTTGATCCAGACCAAACAAACACGCGCGCGAAGCCTGATCCAATGGTCCACGTTTGAACTTTGCCCTAATTAATTACACTTAACCCTAATTACTTTCAGGCTGCCGGAGAAGACTTCCGGTCGTCTTCTCCGGCCAGCTCTCACCTGAGAAACCTCAAACTTCCTAAAAACGTTACAAAAATGAAATCTAAGACCAGGGAAATGTTCCTCTCATCCTCACGAACCAAACCCCTAACCTAAAACAAATTTATTCTTCCTAAACAAGCTGAATCGAAGAAAGAAAGTTCTAGGTCACGCAAGCTTCAGAAACCAATTAAATGCTCAAATCACAACCATTTCAAAAACTAAAGACATCAGAATGATCAGGAGAGCATGAAGAACAAGTTTGTAACAAGAAAAATCATTTCTGGAAAAATTAATTTCGAGCTACCTGAGATTTGGAGCTTTCAGTCTAGGAACTCTCTGGCCTCTTCTTTCAGTGCAAACCCTTCCACTTGATCCCCAGATGATGTTTGAATGCTCAAGTGGAGTTTAAATTTGCTGGATAATGAGATTCGAAAGGAACTGCTTCAGCTTGCTCAGAAATGGCAATGGAGATTCTGGCACTTTCAGGTCATGGTGATGGGTTGTTTGAGGTCCATACAATGTGTAGAGAAGATCTGTGGTGTTGGTTTGTGTGTTTGTGAGCTAGGATGGAAGATTTGAAAGTTTTTGCAAACTGAAGTGAGAAATGGCAGTGGGACTTATTGGCTGTTTTTGGCTTGGGCTTTTGGTGGTTTGTGATCTATGGAATGTACTGAGTTGGATGATGAAGAAAGTTTGAGTGTTTTGTGGCTGTGGAGGCAGATTCGAAAGTTTTTGCAACTTGGTAGGTTTTTGTGAATGTGTTGAATGTGTATGCTTCAGCCTTGCCTTGTGTTATGTTTAGCTTGCAAGTTGTCCACATAAACAAATCTGATTGGCTGGCTGATGTGACTTGTGCTTTATGGATAGGTAAGTCAACTTTTGCTCAAAATCCACTTTATGTGTAAGAAAAGTATGGCTCCAAGTCTAGGCAAGTACAAAGCATGGCTGGCGCAGCATGAGTGAGGTGAGAGGCCTAGCAAAGCTCAGCAGCCAATGCATCAAGTTGGTGAAGTGATCATGATGGTTTTGCAACTTGGTTAGCTTTATGGATTTTCATGAAAAATGCCTTGTTACATGAACTAAACCATGGGCAAACTTGATCCAATTCTGAATTTTGGGACTTAGAGAATGTTTAGGTGCTGGTTTGAAGTGGATTAGAGGTTGCATTTGGCTTTGGTACATGATTTTGCAAAGTTCTCATTTGGTGCATAACTTGAAAATCAATGATTTTAGCCAACTTTGCATTGCCATAACTTTTGATCCAAGAAGAGTTTGATCATGTTCTTGTACTTTTTGAAAAGGGAAAGATGAGATCTACAACTTTCGTGACCAAAGTTTTTCCATTTGAAGCATTTTTGGATCAATAATCAAGGCTTGAAAAGTGACATAAAATGATGCATTCTTGAAAAGTCAACTATGCCCAAAAAGTCAACTTTTGCAAAAACCCTAAATTCTTGATTTCTATGAATTTCAACCTTCTTCCATGATCAAATAAAGATCATATACACTCACAATGATGAAGATCACCCATTGGTTGGGTCATTGGGGCCTCAGATGCCCTGATTTTACACTGACTTGTCTGAAAAGTCAACCCTTGATCAGATGACTTCCACATGGAATTTCTCCATGAAAATTGATATGCATACTCCCTATACCATATAGAGATCAATGGAAACAAGAATGGCCAAGAAATTTGGAGTTATGGCCTCTGAAACCAAAACCCTAATTTTCAGTCAACTGTGCAGTTCATCCTGGCTCTGCATCCACCCAAACCCTAGTTCTTGTGATTCCTTTGCATTTTTGACTTTGTGAAGATGAAATATGATATAAGAACATACATGGACCCCTTTGAGTTGATTGGTGGCCTTTGGAATGGCTCAAGATGCTTTAGGATTGCTCAGTTCACAAACCCTAGGTGCAGATGCTCTAGAAACTATGCAGTGAATCAAAAGTGAGATATGAGGTGATATGATTATGTTTATGCATATGAGATGATCACAAGCCATGGTGTGAATGGGTGAGGGCAAATTTGGGGTGTTTACAGAGGGTGACGCGTATTGTTCAATCGACAACAAGACTGCAACATTCAGGTATGCATCCTTGATTCTGAATCAACTTTGTTCATCAATTCGTTTTGTTCTGCTACTCGATTCACCATTTCATGATATGCATCTTGCTAAAGGTTTATGGCCGGTTGGTGTTGGCCCTGTTGACAACTTCAATCTCCTTAATTCAGGATCCGAAACTCAGGTTCTTTAAGAAATTTCAAGAACTGTGATCATGTCAATGAAAGACTAAGAAGGATAATGAAGATGGGTGATGCAGTATTGAAGATTGTTCAACAACAGGTGATGAAGATATTGATTGAATGATGAGGGTTGATGAAGAGTTGGAAAGATGAATGTGGTGTGAAGATGAATCTCAAGAAGAAATTCTGAAAGGGTTTTTTTTTAGCATCCATCCCCATCAATGGTGAGTGTGGCCTGTTATATAGGGAGAGGTGAATATGAAGCTTCTGGAACTCTTGAAGATATTTTGCAACTGTTTCTGTTTTTGATTGTAACTGAATTGAGAGCTTGTTAAGTTTTGGTTAGGTATTGTGTAACTGAAAATAATGATCCTTTTCCTCAAATCTGTTGTAAAAACCTGCTAACTGGTGTATTTCTCTGTTAATTATTTCTGTTGGATTCGGTTAGCTTTCTGTTAGGAATTTTTGTAACCGAATTTTGTGCCAGCTTGAACTTTTCTGAGTTTCTTATGAATTTTTCTTGGGTGTAGCTGAGATTATTTGAACTGTTTCTCTAGCAAATCAATCTGACTTTCTCAACATCAGTATTTGGAAATGATTCTCTGTTTGAGATCTTGAAAATTCCTGGTGGGTTAACTGCAAGACCAGTGCAGTCTGCATCTATTTGGCAGATACCTAAGATTCTGTTTAATTTTACTCTTAATAATTCAATATCTGAAGTCTTGGATAAGTTTTATGACTTTGAGGAAGAGTTGAAGTTTGAATTGGAATTGCATCTGAGGTCTGATGAGAATGTGTATGTGCACATAACAAATGCACACGGCTCAATAGTAGCTCGTCCCTTGACTCTCTTTTTTTAATTTCGTTAATGGACCATGGCAATAATAATAAAATAATAAATAAATAAAAAAGGCTCAAATGAGAGCTTGGCCCAAACTGAAAATAAATGGCCATTTGTTTCTTCATTCTTTTTATGTGGAATAATAAAAGATGGAAAAACGGAATAAACCGAGGTAATTGGGAACATCACATGAATTAATGGACTCTTCGGGCAAAAATGGTTTTTTTTGAAATGGCATTAAAGTTGAATTAGTTTGAAGAAAGAATAGTAGACACTAAAATCGGAAGTAGATTTAAATCAATCCCAAATGGACGTGGTTTTAATATACATGTCTCTTGAATCCCAAATAACCCATATGACAAATCTTGATTTGTTTAGTACCAATCACACTTTCAGTCCAAAGTATACTCATACCAAGTCCACAACTTCAATAATCTCGAACTTAAATTCCATCGAAATAATATCACAAGCAATTATCAATTGAGGAGACAGTAAAGCCTTGATTACAGTGTAAATCCACAATTTGGTCTCTTACTCTGTGACACATTTAATATTATATAAAGAAAATTATGTTAAATGATGCGAAAATGAGAGGGAAAATTTTGGGGTGTTACAGCTGCCCCTATTCAATCACTGTAGACTTGAATGGATGACAGCAGTTGCTTTCAGACGTTTGAAGTATGCAGGGATTGAATACTAGAAACAACCAGAAAATTTGCACTCTGTGGCGGAGAATCAGGGAAATAAACTCAACCGAATGTCCTCTGCATGGATATAATTATGATGTGAAGAAAAGTAAACGGGGGATGTCCTTTGAATGATACCAGAAGGCTACTGGCTTGCCACACTGTGGGTGGACTTGTGATATGATGCCACCCTGAGGATGGACTTTCGCCAATCTGCGGTTGGACTTCAAAATACTTTGCCACACTGCGGGTGGACTCGTGATATACTGCCACCCTGAGGATGGACTTTTGCCAATCTGCGGTTGGACTTCAGATACTTTACCACATTGCGAGTGGATTGCTGGATAATTTGCCACACTGCGGGTGGACTTTAAAGGTTTGCCACACTGCGGGTGGACTTCTGCTCGCTGTGGGAGACTTTTTGAAACTTGCCACACTGTGGGAGACTTTTGAAACTTGCCACCCGAAGATGGACTTTGGCCAGTCTGCGGCTGGACTTTTGCTCACTGTGGGAGACTTTTGAAACTTGCCACACTGCGGGTGGTCTTTCGCTCACTACGGGAGACTTTTGCTCACTACGGGAGGCTTTTGCTCACTACGGGAGGCTTTTGCCCACTGCGGGGAACTTTAGAGATTTGCCACACTGCGGGTGGTCTTTTGCTCGCTACGGGAGACTTTTGCTCACTACGGGAGGCTTTTGCTCACTGCGGGAGGCTTTTGCCCACTGCGGGGGACTTTAGAGATTTGCCACACTACGGGTGGTCTTTTGCTCACTACGGGAGACTTTTGCTCACTACGGGAGGCTTTTGCTCACTACGGGAGGCTTTTGCCCACTGCGGGGGACTTTAAAGATTTGCCACACTGCGGGTGGATTTTTGAAAATTGCCACCCGAAGATGGACTTTGGCCAGTCTGCGGCTGGACTTTTGCTCACTACGGGAGACTTTTGCTCACTACGGGAGGCTTTTGCCCACTGCGGGGAACTTTAAAGATTTACCACACTGCGGGTGGACTTTTGAAAATTGCCACCCGAAGATGGACTTTGGCCAGTCTGCGGCTGGACTTTTGCTCACTACGGGAGACTTTTGCTCACTACGTTAGACTTTTGCTCACTACGGGAGGCTTTTGCCCACTGCGGGGACTTTAAAGATTTGCCACACTGCGGGTGGACCTTTGAAGCTTCCACACTGCGGGTGGACTTTTGAAGCTTGCCACCCGAAGATGGACTTTGGCCAGTCTACGGCTGGACTTTGAAATCTGCCACCCGAAGATGGACTTTGGCCAGTCTACGGCTGGACTTTGAAATCTGCCACCCGAAGATGGACTTTGGCCAGTCTGCGGCTGGACTTTTGCATATGTTGAATTGCATGGCATGTTGCCCCATGACACTGGGGATGTTATGTCTGAAGTATCGTTAATAAACTGGTATGAGTGTAAAAGAATTCTTGACGCGGAAGTAATAAGTCTCTGCTAACTCTGTGGGGAAACACAATGATCGCGAATTCGATATCGAGTAGTCCCGTGGGGATAATATCTCTGTCGGAGAGGAGCGTGAATAATTCATATGTCCGAATCATCACCTTTGCCAAAAATAAATTGGACTTTTAAATTTGAGGGTCGTGCCTGGGGATACCTCGATTATTGAGGAATATCCACTCTTATGGACCTGCTGGGGAGGAGAATGATTTATCTGAAATCTTCTAGGGGAATAAGAATTGCCTTGGATCTGATGAGGAATCAAGATCAAGGAAACCAACTGAAAGAAAAAGTGCTGACTTTAGTGAGGACAACTTCCATTTGCCTGTTGGAGATGACAACACCGAGACACGTCCTGCTGAGGAGGAAAGATTTCAAATTGTCCCTGGCTGGGGATCAGCTGCTTCCGTATGGATTTTACCTCAAGAGGATTTTACAAAAGACTTGGCGTCTTTAAACTCTTAGGTATCGTAATGACTGCATCAACTAGCGTAACAACTTTGCTGGAGAGGTAACCATTGCCGATGCAGGTGAGTTTGTATCTGTCAGAAGTGCTGAACAAGATAGTTGGCTTTGACAAGTGACTACGGTATTTTGAACTCCGGGTAAATGCTTTCGACCGTCTGTCTTCGAGAATGAACTCTCATACTATTGGGGTGGCCTGCCCCTAGTACGAGTATTTGAATAGTTTTGCACTTGACTGACTAATCTTCGCTCTTGGGGAGATCTGAATCTCGAGGTGATTGCCCCAGTTTGACTGAAATTTGAAAAGATTGCTCGACGTAACTGCCCCGGATTGGCTCAGTACTTTAATTTTGAAGAAGATTGCTCGACGTGACTGCCCCGGATTGGCTAGCTCTTACCATGAATAGTTGGGAAAGTCCTTACTCAATGAAGCTTTCTCAAAAAGTGCACCTTGAGGTGACAGTCTTTCGGAAGTTTTAGACTTTTCAACTTGGCAAGCTCAAGCTTCTGGATTGAATTTCCGCATGTGAACCATTTATGATGCCAAACAAATGTATGCAAGCAAAAAAATGTTTATTCTTAGAATGAAAATTCTAATGCAACACACATGTTAAACTTGAAGTTTTAAAAATGGATCGTTTAACCTTCGTGAGAAAATCACTGGTTAAGATACGACCTTATTTTGAATGAGAGTATGTTCATACAATACCAACAAATGTCTTTTAGCATAACTCATAGGAGTCAGGAACGCGGTCTCGTGGTAGTATGCTCTCAAATTAACCCTGTTTCAGTTAGGACTTTTGAGGGTTGTATCGTGGCCTGGTTCACGGTTATAGAAACAAAGGATATAGGCTCGAAGTTTATTTGTGCCCACCCGCTCTTCGTGATGTTCTCCATTCCTATGTTCAGCTAGTTTTCACAAGCATTCACCTTTCATAAGGGTTTCGTGTTGATTGAGGAACCATTGCTACTATTAGTTCAAGCACCAATCAGGTTATTGTTGAGAGTCAGTCACTCCTCTATTTTTCGTGTCTGTGTCACACGACTTTGTTCTCATTTGAGGATCTTTCTTGTGTAATCCTTTTCCGTCTTTTTCTTTTGCATTATTTTGCTTATCCCTAACTTTTGCCTGGACTGATTCTTGTGAATCTTTGATTGTGAAGTCCAGCGGGATGCCCTAACTTTTGCCTAAGTCGCTTGTTTTCAAGTTTCGACTTAGCGGGCCTTTTCTTTTCTTTTTCTTTTTTCATTTTGAACAAGTCGCGTGACATTGTTTGTCTTGATTGCTTCACGAGGGTTGTGACTGCCTCATTTTGTGGTCGACGAAGGATAACCATTGTGGTTGTCAATCTTTGGACCTTTTGACTTGGATAACCATTGTGGTTTCGGGTCTTTGGACTTCTTGATTAGCATAGTAAAATGCAATGGATCTTCAAATACACTCCTTTATGAAAGTTTGAACGCTTGGTCTGACTAGCTGACGTCTACCCTGCCCCTGGATTACATGTGAGGGTTTTTTATGTGAAAATAAACTCCTACTTCAAGGCTCGAAGGGGTTGGAAAGGGTTTATCTTCCTTATATCTCCAGTGTTTAGGATTTGAAACAATGCCTGTACATCGTCAACAGGGCTTTACTCGAGAGCACACAATTCAGAGATATTGCGTTTTTGTTTCGTCATTCTCCTTCATAGAATTTAAGCATGACAATTGGTATTGCGCTGTACACATGCAAGATTATAAGGGAATGCAAATGAATTTACTTCAAGAAAAACATGTGAGTTTTATTATTGCTAACATTCAAAAGCAAACAAATTTCATACATGTAGACAAATGTTTAGCATATAAAAGAAACTACAAATGGAAATGCAGTAAAGAAACTGAATATTGCCGTAGTTGAGGAGGCTTGGCTCCGTCTGGACCTGTCAGTCTTGGATGCTTTCAGTGATTAATAGCTCTTTCACAGACTTGTAATCTTCAATTTGCAGCCGCATGCCCAACCATGGCAGTAATATTTCCTCTTCTAGCTATTCTGACTCTGACACGAAACATCTGAAGGAAAGAGTGAAGCTGGGGAGTAAAGTTGCCCCATAAGGTTGCTCGGAAAGACCTGACGATCTTCTGCCTACGTATCTCCATTGACTGATGACTAATGAAGAATCAGAGCGACGTAGTTCCCCTCAATAGGGATGAAAATGAACAATGAAGGAAGGCAAACACATAAATGCCATCACTGAGAGTATTCGAATACTATTGGCTATACTTGCTTCATGAATACCCTGGCCTCCTAGGTGATTAACTTGAAGACTTCAGCTTAACGTGGACCGTCTGGTAGAATAACCGTGACACCGGTTCCGTTGTGATTAGGCATCGGATTCTGGAGTACCTTTGGATGAGGAGAAAAAACGTTTGTCTTGGACTCAATCAGGTCTTGTACCTTGTTTTGAAAAGCCCAACATTTCTCAATATTGTGCCCCTGGGCACCTGAATGGAATTCGCACCTGGAGTTTGGATCAAAATTTGGTGGTAGATTATCAGCAGAAGGAGCTCTCATGGTACGGAGCTCAACCAAGTCCAACTTCAGAAGTTCTGGAAGTAATACAGCATATGGACATGGGATAGGATCAAGTCTGCGGTTCCTCGCTCTTGTTCTTTCCTGAAACAGTCTCTGTATCGGTTGTTGCTGACCCCGTGGTTGTGATTGAAAACTTTGTTGTTGACACTGCGTTGGACGCCTGACATGTCCCTGTACTTTCTTACTCGTACTTGGCCAAGGAGTGAATGAAGATTGTTGATGCAGCCCCTTTGAAGACTTGGACTGAGCAATGATTCTAGAAGAAGGAAAGTCGACCACTTCTTTTGTATTCCTGCATGCTGAAGGAGGAGTTAACTCGTGACACTCAATAAATCCCATTTTGAGCAGTGGTGGACCTACTTCAGAATAAGACATGGGTATCAGATCAATAACCCTTTCTTGAACCTGTTGATGAGGGGTTCTAGCAATGGAGGAGCTATAGCCGAAATTGGTTGAAGTATTTCTCCTGGAAACCAAGGCGTAGCAGCTGACGAGGATCCCTGATAAGGAAAGAAAGTGCTCACTTCTTTGGTAACGATTGGTGTAGGATCATTCAGTTCACATGTGGAGTTGGTTCCTATCTGATGCTCTTCCTGACTGACGAGTGACGATTGCTGGTGAAGAGATTCGAACTGTAGAGGAAACCCATCTAAAGAACCCTGATTTATTGGACATCCCAGAGAGATGGGAGAAACATGACCTTCTGTTTGAAAAGTAGACACACAGATATTTTCCTTTTTCGACATCACATTCATGATTCCTGTAAGCAGCTTTATCTGAGTCTTCATCAAGTTGAATTCTTCTCTCAGCAATTTCTGATCCTGGGACAACGCTCGAATGTCCACTACAACATGCCCCAGTTGGGCCTTCATCTCAGTCACCTCCGCTCGGAGTCGTTCCATGTCTAAACCTTGACAGTCGTGATTCAAATTGACCATTCTGGAGAGAAACCAGGTCAGGATAAGAATTTGTCTCTGAACACCTGTAAAAATGCAAGGATATATGCAAATGCCATGTTCGGTTATTTCCAAGGAATCCAACTGTTTTGATCCAAGTTTTAATGCAGAAGAAAATCCGACATAGTTCAGATATGGGATCCTTAGAAGTAACTGAACATGTATGCTAAAATGCTATGATGTCATGTATGCAACTGGCAAGTGGTCAGCGGTCCGACGCTGGTGTGGATCAGATAACCAAGTGTTGGTGAAGATCATGATATCAGTATCTCTGTGCAGAAGTTCCAGAATTCTCAACCAAGTATCATATAGGACCGGATCATAATACGGAGTAATACTGGCAAAAAGCGGGTATGTTGGAAGTTTTTGGGTTCCTGCAAACCTGTAAACCCCTCCCAATCTCACGGGTGTGCTACTACAGGTCAACATCACGGACTCTCAAAGCCGAATAGCAATAATACGTTCACCATTTCCGAGAAATGGCTCATGACCAAATCAGGGAATCGGTTTGGCATTATGTACTACTCAGGGAGGCCTCAGCTGAATTCCGGAAAAACAAGCATCCCTCATAAGTTCCCAGCTTCAAGCACTGAAGTCGAGAAACAATAGTACATTCATCCCGAAGGGTACAATACTACCGTCATATGACCAGTTGCTTTAACCAGGTTCCTATGAGAGAACAAGGTCATCCTATGCGATTTCCTAGTGGGCCCTCGGGTGCGAATGGGTTTGCCACGAAATGTGGTCTGCAACTGTCACCACTGGAGAGGGTTGTTTCCACTAAGGTCCTCGATGATCGGTTCCCAGTGTTAGCAGCTCAGGTGGGAACATACTATGGTCTGCCTAGGCCATATAGAACATATCCCAAGAGAGCCTGATCTGGGTGTGGGACTCGTGAAAACTACACGTGCTCAAGACCACGCAAGCCACACGACTGCCCACTCTAAATCCTATGTGTATACTCAAGCCAGGTATTTGGCTTATCTCACAATAATCCCATCCCGCCAAGGAAAACCAGAACAGCCAGTACAGTATATGCCAGTATATGCGACAGTAAAGTAAAGTGCAGAAAACTGTAAATGAAGCTGTAAAGGAAAGCAATAAACCGTAAATAAAACAGTAAAGCTAAACTAAAGCATAACAGCGAATGAATAAGCACCCAAAGAAAACAGAAACAGACAAGCGCTAGGATTGACTCTCAAAGGGGAAATTAGAATTTCTAAAAGTCCCCAGCAGAGTCGCCAGCTGTCGCTCCCGGGATTTTCAACCTAGTACAAACGCGAAAGTGGTGCGGGAAAGGTAGAGTCGCCAGCCAGACATTTTTATCCCAGAGGAATGGGAAAGGTAATGTTGCACAAACCTGAGGAAGAAGGAAAAAGGACGAGGCCTTGCGAACCAAAGATTTGGGTCCGGGAGTCGGTTACGAATTGAGAAGGTATTAGCACCCCAATCCGTCCATCGTACCCGACGGGATCCACGCTTATAAGTCTGTTTTCAAAGGGTGAGAAATAATATGCTGTTTGAGTAAAGGAATGGCTTTCTGGAATGAAATGGAAATGAGAAAAGAAATGGGATTGAGAAATGGGAATAAAGGGGAAAAATGTAGGGAAAATAAAGATTGTGCTCGAATGGGCCCTACCCCACTGCCTACGTACCTCATCGGGATAAATGAGGATCAGAGACGCCGTAGTTCGTCTAACTAAGGCTTATACTCGTTTGTGGTTTTTAGGATGACGTTGCCATAGCTCTAGCTTAGGTGTTACCGGCTCTGACTCGAGGGTGTTTACCGTATCGCTGTTTGAACTGTCGAGACAAGTCATGTTCGTCCGCAAAGAGTATGAGATGAGATGAGAAGACGTGACTTCTTGGTTTGTGTCTTTTATAAGAAATGTTTTGAGATTGTGTTTATTGTATGTACAACACTAAAGACTATGACACAGGAGCGAATACTTTCCAAGATCGCCCCCAATGGAACGTTTGTAAAGCATCCTAGAAGAGTGAAGGAGACCTCCACTAATCATTTCCCGTATAGCTTAAGGCTCGTGGCGCATTGTACACCTTTTCCTTTATTAAGTGTTTTTGATTTTCTTTTAAGATGAGAAGTGAGACTCAAATTATCAAAGGAAAAATTCTAAGGGAAACTAGACTTACCCTAAGTTAGTTGAATTCATGGATAACCTATGGTTAGTGAGGTTTGCAATTAAATCTACCTAAGAGATATAAGACTAGACATGCAAGTAAAAGAAGTTAATAATGAGCAATATGGTCCTCCTAAGTCATGGTAGGTAAAAACGTGAATGAAATGTAAATGGGATGGAACAATGGATCGGGTGGGTCGATTGCGTGGTGCTAAGACGCACGACTTATGGTGTGAAACATACAAGGCTTGCCTTTGGTTGAATGGAGTGGAACGAAAGTAATCGAGGAACCCTAAAATAATATGAACTTTGTTTATTTATTTGAAAATATACTCGACGTTGGATCGAATACTTTATTTGTTTTTGAGATTTTCGTTTTCTAACGATTTCGTTTTATCTTTTCTAACCCTAATTAAGGAAATTATACAAGCATACAAGTATTACACTATTACATCACAAAGTACACAAAGTATAAAACACAATTGAGGCATAAAAATATCCAAGTCCAATAAGCCAATCCTTGAACACATACCTTCCACAAAAAAAGCAAATAGTTAGTGAATGATATGAATTATGAATATGCATAATATGATGGAATGACTTAAAATGACGAAAAATATTAAAAGTCATGAGAAAAATATGAAATTAAATTCCTAAGGTCTTAAACCTGATTATAGCATTGTATTAAAAAATCTCTAAAAAATTCTCATTCTAACTAAGGCAAATGGTCCTTTAATCCTATATAAAGTTCAATCACAAATATACACAAATTATACTACCAAAACAGTAGAAAAAATGTCTTAAAAAATACACAAAAAAATATTCTAGGTACTTTAACTTGTCCTCTAATCATAACAAAAAGAATGGGTCAAAAATGTTATGGGAAGTGGCAGAAATAAATTGTACAAATTTATGTGTTCATGTGATAATTCCATATAAAATCAATTAAATTAAAAATCGAAATTAAATTGGAAAGTGCAAAAATTCAGAAAGTAAAAATATGGAATGTTTCCAAATTGTATTAAAAAGCTAATATAATTTTTGGGGATTTTTCTTATGTATTTTTGTATTTATTCGTGAATTAATTGAAAACTATATGAAATTGAAAAAAAAGGAAATGATAGAGAAGGGGGGTAAGAATAGAATTATTCTATAACTTAAAAACTACTGGGCTTAGATTGTGGGGTGCGGATAGCAAGCAGAATCAGCCCAATTCGCTGGGAGCCTGGGGGTGCAAATAGAAACGTTTTTTAGGTTAAAATGAATTGGGCTCAGCATGGGGTGCCGGTAGTGATTTGTGTAAGCCCAAAACACAAGAATTTGGAGGAATTTGGGGCGGTGGAGACATGCATCTAATTCAAAATTTAAACCAACAAACTTATTAATTTTCTACTTAATGCTTTAACTTTTCTTTAATCTAATTAATTTGTTTTCATTACTCTTTATGATAATTAATCATAATCAACCTAAATATTAACCTAAGAAAACATCAGCCAAAACCTGCCTCTCTCTTTCTCTTCGCAAACCCCCTCAACGACTTCTTCCTCTTCACAATAAACCCTAGCCGCCGCCCTCTGTACAAACCCTAAAGCTTCTTCACCAACAAAATCCTTTACGGCGGCGCCTCCGGCGGACCTTCATGGAATACCCCCACCCCGTGAATGAAACCCCAACTAAATCCTTTCCTTGTCTCCAAACAACGAACAAATTGCCTTGAAATCCTCTCAAATCCCTAAATCGCGATGTTTCCGGAATGACAAAGAAGAAGAAGAAGCGATTGTTACCTTCAATTGTTATGACGAAGATCCGTTGAAACCGTAATCGTGAAGGGGATGAAGACGCCGATCGTTGTTATGCGATGAAGGCGAAGAAACCGCGCTCTTTGATCAGACGAGATTGCGTCTTCGACACAATAGCCTTAACGAGGAGTTTGCCGCGGTGATGATGATGAGGGATTAATCATCGGTACAGATGTATTCCGATCTCTCATTACGAATGCTTGTTCTTCCCTAGGCTTCTTCTTACGAGTCAACGCTGATCTTGTTGTCGTTTTTTTATTGAATATGCAGGTAGGGAAATTGGTTGGAGCTCGTTGAAGACTAGGAATGAAAACCTGCAAGCTGACGAATTTTTGATGAAGATTAACGGCGATCAGAAGATGGTGATTTTGAAAGAAAGAAGTTGAAGATTCATTTGTCATCTTGACAGCTCGTCCTGGTAAGCTCCGAAAACGCTTGAGTTCTTCTTTTTCTCACATCCGAACTCGATATTGAATCCTTGTTCCGAGATCTTCGTCTTTCAATTCTTGTTTATGCTTTGTGATTCTGAATCGTTGGGGTGGTGTTTGAAGGTTGAGGAAAGCAGAATCGAAAAATCCAGGGGAATGGTGGTGTGAATAAGGAGAGTGGAGTCGTGGAGGGTGACGCGTATTGTTCAATCGACAACAAGACTGCAACATTCAGGTATGCATCCTTGATTCTGAATCAACTTTGTTCATCAATTCGTTTTGTTCTGCTACTCGATTCACCATTTCATGATATGCATCTTGCTGAAGGTTTATGGCCGGTTGGTGTTCGCCCTGTTGGCAAATTCAATCTCCTTAATTCAGGATCCGAAACTCAGGTTCTTTAGGAAATTTCAAGAACTGTGATCATGTCAATGAAAGACTAAGAAGGATAATGAAGATGGGTGATGCAGTATTGAAGATTGTTCAACAACAGGTGATGAAGATATTGATTGAATGATGAGGGTTGATGAAGAGTTGGAAAGATGAATGTGGTGTGAAGATGAATCTCAAGAAGAAATTCTGAAAGGTTTTTTTTTTAGCATCCAGCTCCATCAATGGTGAGTGTGGCCTGTTATATAGGAAGAGGTGAATATGAAGCTTCTGGAACTCTTGAAGATATTTTGCAACTGTTTCTGTTTTTGATTGTAACTGAATTGAGAGCTTGTTAAGTTTTGGTTAGGTATTGTGTAACTGAAAATAATGATCCTTTTCCTCAAATTTGTTGTAAAAACCTGTTAACTGGTGTATTTCTCTATTAATTATTTCTGTTGGATTCGGTTAGCTTTCTGTTAGGAATTTTTGTAACCGAATTTTGTGCCAGCTTGAACTTTTCTGAGTTTCTTATGAATTTTTCTTGGGTGTAGCTGAGATTATTTGAACTGTTTCTCTAGCAAATCAATCTGACTTTCTCAACATCAGTATTTGGAAATGATTCTCTGTTTGAGATCTTGAAAATTCCTGGTGGGTTAACTGCAAGACCAGTGCAGTCTGCATCTATTTGGCAGATACCTAAGATTCTGTTTAATTTTACTCTTAATAATTCAATATCTGAAGTCTTGGATAAGTTTTATGACTTTGAGGAAGAGTTGAAGTTTAAATTGGAATTGCATCTGAGGTCTGATGAGAATGTGTATGTGCACATAACAAATGCACAAGGCTCAATAGTAGCTCGTCCCTTGACTCTCTTTTTTTAATTTCGTTAATGGACCATGACAATAATAATAAAATAATAAAAAAAAAGGCTCAAATGAGAGCTTGGCCCAAACTGAAAATAAATGGCCATTTGTTTCTTCATTCTTTTTATGTGGAATAATAAAAGATGGAAAAACGGAATAAACCGAGGTAATTGGGAACATCACATGAATTAATGGACTCTTCGGGCAAAAATGGTTTTTTTTGAAATGGCATTAAAGTTGAATTAGTTTGAAGAAAGAATAGTAGACACTGAAATCGGAAGTAGATTTAAATCGATCCCAAATGGACGTGGTTTTAATATACATGTCTCTTGAATCCCAAATAACCCATATGACAAATCTTGATTTGTTTAGTACCAATCACACTTTCAATCCAAAGTATACTCATACCAAGTCCACAACTTCAATAATCTCGAAATCAAATTCCATCGAAATAATATCACAAGCAATTATCAATTAAAGAGACAGTAAAGCCTTGATTACAGTGTAAATCCACAATTTGGTCTCTTACTCTGTGACACATTTAATATTATATAAAGAAAATTATGTTAAATGATGCGAAAATGAGAGGGCAAATTTTGGGGTGTTACACCGCGCGTGTTTCAATGGTCCAGATCCTTTCATTAGCCCTAATTTCTGTTTAATTAAATTAATCCAAATTAATTAGCCAAATGGAATCCCAGCCACTCATTCACGCGCCAGTCAACCCTTTCCCCTAACTTTAAATCTCAACCCTCAGATCTGATTACTTTCCCTTTATTTTCTTTTTATTTTATTTTCTTTGTATTTTATTTCATATATTTATTAAAAATAGCAAAAATGATTTTAAAATTCTGGAAATATATATCAAGACTTTTATTAAATTTCAGAAACCAAAAATATTTTTATTTTTATTTTTTTCATTAAAAAATATTTTTAAATCATTTAAATGTTTTATTTAATTAATTAATTCATTTTAATTAATTAAAAATACATTTAGGTATTTAAAAATCACCAAAAAATTCAGAGGGCATTTATAAGCATTTATAAACATTTACAAACTCATCATACAAATTTCTTTTTGGTTTTGATCACACTTTGACATTTTTCATTGAATTAGGGTTCCTAAAATGACCTATTTTCTAACCCTAACTTCAAAAATTCATAACTTTTAAACCAAATTGAGTTTGTGAATGGTTCTTTTTGCATTGTTTCATACATGGCCTCTAGTTTCTAAAAATATTTTTGTTTCATTTTTATCTTGCATTTTCAAATTATTTGGCATTTTACATTGAGGGACACCCAAAAAACCCTAGAAACTTAGGAAATTCATAACTCCTTCTAGGTTTAGCTTATGAACTCCCCCATTGGATGGTAACCTATTATAGGTTTAGGGTTCCTTGGAGTGTATTTTCAATTTTTTATCTTGTACATTGTATCTGTTTTGGTCATATGCATCTCATACATTCATAAAACCCTAATTTCTCATGTCCATTTGCATTCATCTTGCATATGCATCCATACATGAACTTTCCATGACATTTCTTGAACTCATATGTCATCTTAGGAATCTTAAGACATGTTAGAATCATGTTTGATCATTTATTCATTCATTTTCCATGATTTTCATTAACTTCATGTTATTAACTTTCATGAACTTTCAAACTTCAAAGCATGCTTACATGACATCTCATTCTTGTATGATCATACATATACACTTTACATGCCTTTGCATCATCACATGACATTAACATTACATAAACACTTCTGACTTTACTCATTTCATCTCATCTCATCTCATTTCATTTCATTTCTTCATGCTTTATATCTTATGCATTCATGCTAACATTTTCAGGTGGTAAGTTACTTTGAGAAGTGGATTTTCATTCACTTCTCATTTCCCTTTGTTTCTTTCATTTACATCTTGCTGGTTTCTTTGAAGTGAACTTGTTCACTTGTGTTTATCTCTCACTTTCTTTCTTTAAGTTACTTATCTTCTTCAATGAAGTAAGTAACTTGTTTCTTCTGCTTCTTCCTCCTTTCATCTACTTCTTCCATTGATGACTTCTTTGAAGATCTTCCTTAACCCTTACAAACCATAGGAACATCCAAGCATGATAATCTTAGGGTTTTGATTAGTTCCCCCTAGATTTTTACCTTTGAGTCTCCTTGAGTCTCTCTTCTCATCTCAATAATCAGAGACTAAACTCTTAAAGTTTTAGGACTTTGGAATTAGGGTTATGCTTGTATCCTTCTATTAGGATGGCGTGTATAAATTTAATCCTAACTGTTAAACCTTTAATTTGTTTAAACCTCTTAATCAAATCATCTTAATAATCACCAAGACTCCATCTTGTAACTTGGGCCTTACATTAGGGTTCTAATTTTTCCTTTATAGTTAAGAAGGACTAACCCTAGTGTTTAATGGACAAGTCCCCCTCAAGTTGTCTTACAAACCATAAAACTCATTTCTTAATCTCATCCCTTAATTAAAATCCACTTAATAAAGGCTTTGTTATATAATGTATTTAATCCCTAACCATGGATTAAGTTGAGGTATCTTCCTCAGCTTAAGTGTTCTCATCTATTATCCTTCTATTAGGATGGTGTAATGAGTTCACTAATCCGTGATTAGAGATTAAACTCATTACTTAAAACTAAACAAAAAACCCAAAAACATCTAAATAATCACAAGTAGGTTAATGATCTTAATCCTACATCATAATGGTAATTAAGTTGAGATTCTAATCTCATACTTAAGTAGGCTCATTATCCCTAATCAGGGAGGATATAATGCGTTTACAAACCCTTGATTTAGGCTTAAGCTCATAATCCTATGCAAAACACCAAAAACAGTAAAAAACTGAAAACACAAAAATAAACAATAATCGTCTCCTCCGGGATTCTTTTATCATCACACTCATTCATAAACGGGAACTTGCTTCTTCCGTCTAATGCAAGACAATTAGCACTCGAGCCAGACGAGTCATTCACTTGAGCATAGACAAGCAAGCAGTTCACAGTCAATTTATTTTTCAGTCTCTTTGAGTCGAACTACGATGTTCTGACTTCCTCACTGTAAACACCCCAAATTTGCCCTCACTCATTTCACACCTTGGCTTGTGATCTTTCATATTTGCATAAGCATAATCATACTATCTCACATTGCATATTTGTTTCATCTGCATAGTTCAAGTTCATATGCATCTAGGGTTTGTGATCTGAGCAATCCAAGATTCCATCTGAGCCACTCCAAAGGCCTCAAAGAATTCTAAGAGGGTCCATGTGTGTTCTATCATCATATTATGTCTCTCAAAATTCAAAAAAGTCAAGAAATCACAAGAACTTGAAAAGCATGGAAGTAGGGCTAGGGCTTTCACTACACAGATGACCAAAATTAGGGTTTTGGTTTCAGAGGCCTCAACACCACATTTTTGGGCCATTCTTGTTTCTAATGTTCTTAAGATGTTATAAGGATAAAATGTACCAAGTTTAATGAAGAAATTCATTGTGGAAGTCATTTGTTCACTAGGTAACTTCTTGAGCAAGTTAAGTCAAAATCACGGCATTTGAGGCCCCCATCAATGGAACCAAAGGGGTATTTTCATCAAATTGAAGTTCTATGATCTTTATTTGATCATTGGAGTTCTTGTAAGTTCACAAAATTGAAGAAATTTGAGCCATTTGAAAAGTTGCCAAAAATGGAAATGACTTGTAATGGAACTTTCCATTTTACGAAAGTTTTTCAACCTCCTCTTTCTTGATCAAAAATGCTTCAAATGAAAAATTCTTGGTCATGAAAGTTGTAGATTAGGTATTTCCCTTTTCAAAAAGTACAAGAACATGTTTTGATTCATTATGGAACTCAATTTATGATCCTTCAAAGTTGGCAAAAATCACATAATTTTCACATTCATGCCAAAGAGGGATTTTTGCAAATTCACTTGCCAAGATTCTAAGTGACCACTAATTGACTTCTAAACATCATAACAACATCACATGACTCATTTTGATCAGAATTGGCCCAAGGATTATGCATTTCCATGCCTTGAACTTCAAGAAATTTCAAAGGGGCCAAGACTTCCCAAAATTGCAAAATGGTATAGATCTTTCCATACACTTGTGCCAGCATGCCAAATCTGATCAACAAGCTTTCCTTGATCTCTGTTGAGCCCAGCCACGCCTCTAAAATAGACCTGCCATGACCCATACCTCAAGTACAACCAAGCTTGACTTTTTGTAAATGAAGCAATACCAATCAGCATAGCCTACAACAACTCTTCTGACCTATCACAACTTCACATACATGCCCTAAGGATCACATTTCATAACATCTTGGAGCTAAAATTATCCCATACACTCAGATTGCAAAAATCCTCAAGAAACTTCACCTCTTCGAAATTCTCAAACCACTCAGCCAAACTTAAAAATTCTTTCATCAATCATCTCCATACATCCTCCAGATCATTTCCCAACCCTTACACAAGCCTGAAACCCCCTAAAACAAAAACACGATTTCACCCTCCTCTGAACTGAAACCTCAAAAACAATCCATATAAACTTGTCTCAAGCTTCTCAACATCATCAAGGAGTTCATTGGAGTGGATTTGCACAAGGGAGAGGTCCAGAAAGTACCGGTTTGTAAAGCTCCATCTCAGGTAGTCATCTTCAAACTTTTTTCCAGAACTTGCATTTCTTGTTTCTAAATGAATCTATGAGCTTCACTAATCATGTTGATGTAATTTGTTTTGAAAATGGTTGAGTTTCGTGCATGTATTGAGCTTCTGAAATTTTTGATGTATTTTCCGTTTTGCTTTGATTCGTGTTCTTGATGTAAAATAAATGAGTTTTGGGGCTGGATTCATGTTTAGGGTTGTTAGATGTTTGATTCTGGAGAGTTTGAGAGCTTGGGGTTGCGTTTTGAGGGAGATAGCATGAAGGGGCTGCTGGAGAAGATGACCGGAGGTCTTCTCCGGCCACCTGAAAGTGATTAGGGCTTAATTAGGGTTTTAATTGCAGATGCGTTCTAGGCCCTTGGATCTGTTTTAAATTAGGAATGAGTGGCTATGATCAATTCACTTAGGGTTAATTCTGATTAATTAAATTTAAAACATAATTAAGGCCAGTTTGAATCTCCACCCTTGGATCTGGCGCACAGTCAACTCCCTCCCAATTTTGTTTAAACCTGGACCACTGGATGCGCATACTTCCTCTTTTATTCATTTTATTTTCTTTTTAATTCATCTTTTTCTCATTTTACTTAAAATACTTAGAAAAATCCCAAAATATTTCCTTTTGCAATTTTGTTCCAAATATTTTTCTTAATAGAAACTGATTTTTATTTTATTTTTTGAATATAAAAAGTATTTTTAAAATATTTAAATATTTATTTTAATTAATTAATGGAAATTAATTAATTAAAATAGCATTTAAGTTTCTAAAAATCACCAAAAAAAATCATGTTGCATCTTAACACATTTAGAAACATTTTCAAACCCTTCATACAAATTTATTTTTGGTTTTGATCATAACTTGACAATTTTCTTTGAATTTAGGGTTCATAAAATCACAGTTTAAACCCTACCCGTTGAAAAAGCTTTTCTGCCTAACCATGAAGGGTTTGAAGTTGGTTCGTTTTGCATTGTTTTACACATATCATTTAGTATCTAGGATATTTTTGGCATGAATTTATCTTGCATTTTCAATTTGATTTGCATTTTTCCTTTTGAAACACCCAAAAACCCTAGCAAACTTAGAAAAATCATAACTTTCAATAGGTTAAGAGTTAGACCTTCTCCTTTGGGGTGTGGTATCATATGGGATTAGGGTTTGTTTGAAATCATTTCCAATTTTTTATAATGTCATTTGCTTCTGTTTTGGTCATTTGCATCTTATCCTTCCATGTAACCCTAACTTTGCATCTTTACTTGCATCTTACATTGCATTGCATGAACACATGAACTTGCCATGCCATTTTAAGCATTTGTATGCCATATTAGACATTTTAAGACATTGCTTGAACATTGCTTGATCATTTATTCATACATTTGCTATGCTTTGCACCCATTTCATTTCATAAACATCCATGTATTTACATGCTTCCTACATGCTTCATTTGCATTCATTCTCTTGTATGATCACACATATGCATCTTGTATGTCTTTGCATCATATCATAGCATCATTCACATCATGTGTATGCTTCTGGTCTTGGCTTTTGCCCTTGCATATGCATTGTTTCATTCCATCTCTTTCCTTATGCATCTTGTGCTAACTTTTCAGGTTAATGGTAAGTTTGTTTGGGAGGTGAATTTGCCTTCACCTCCCACTTCTTTTCATACTTTCATATTGCATTTTTACTGCATTTTGTTTGTCTTTGAGTGGGCTTGCCTCACTTGTGCTTTTCTTCCTTTCTTCCTTTAAGTTACTTATCTTCTTAGGAAGTAAGTAACTTATTCTTCCTCTTCTCATCTCCTTCTTTTCATCTTGCTTCCCCTTGGTGGCTTCCTTGAAGACTTCTCTTTTTAAGCCTCACAAACCCTAGGACTTCCAAGCATGATAACTTTCTAGGACTTATTAGTTTCCCTTAGACTTTTTCCTTTGAGTCTTCTTTGTGTCTCTCTTTTCATCCCATCATTAGAGACTAAACCTTTAAGGTTTCAGGACTTTGGAATTAGGGTTATATATGCATCCTTATCTTAGGATGGAGTGTATAACTCTAATCCGAAGACATTAACTTGTAACTTGGGCCTTACATTAGGGTTCTAATTCTTACTTTATGGTTAAGAAGGACTAACCCTAGTGTTTAATGGACAAGTCCCCCTCAAGTTGTCTTACAAACCATAAAATTCACTTCTTAATCTTACCCTTTAATTAAAATCCATTTAATAAAGGCTTGTTTTGTCATGAATTTAATCCCTAACCATGGATTAAGTTGAGGTATCTTCCTCAGCTTAAGTGTTCTCATCTATTATCCTTCTATTAGGATGGTGCAATGAGTTCACTAATCCTTGATTATGGCTTAAACTCATTACTTAACACTAACTAAAACCCAAAAAACACCTAAATAATCACAAGTAGGTTAATGATCTTAATCCTACATCATCATGGTAGTTAAGTTGAGGGGTTTATCTCATACTTAAGTATTCTCATTATCCCTAATCAGGGAGGATATAATGAGTTTACAAGCCCTTGATTTAGGCTTAAGCTCATTAACTTATGACAAACACCAAACACAATAACAAAACTGAAAACACAAAAACAAACAATAATAGTCACCTTCGGGATTCTTTTCTCATCATCCTCATTCACAAGCGAGAACTTGCTTCTTACGTCTAATGCAAGACAGTTAGCACTCGAGCCAGACGAGTCATACACTTGAGCATAGACAAGCAAGCAGTTCATCAGTCAATTCATCTTTCAGTCTCTTTGAGTCGAACTACGGTGTTCTGACTTCCTCATTGCACGAGAGGATACGTAGGCATAACTTAACTGTTATCGAACAAAAGTCTCTGTGTCTTCCCCCTCTTTCAGCATTCTCTTTTAAGCCTCAGTTCATGAGAAATTCACATCTTTCTTGCACCGACACTTGTATATTATTTCCCAACTTTTGCACACAGATAGCACATACACCTACCCCTTTAAACACAATCTTTTAAGCGTGGATCCCGTCGAGTACGACGGACAATCTTGGTGCTAATACCTTCCCAGGTTGTAACCAACCCCTTTTCTCAGTTTCTCTGGTTCGCGACCATCTTATCCATCCTTTTCTAGGTTTATGCAGCATTACCTTTCCTTCGGGATAAAAATGCCTAGCTGGCGACTCTATTCACTTCATCTTCATTTCTCTTTTCGTCGACCGTTAGCGTCTGTACCCTATCTGACCCGGTGTCTTTTCGGGGGAGCGACACTCATTGCACGAGAGGATACGTAGGCATAACTTAACTGTTATCGAACAAAAGTCTCTGTGTCTCCCCCCTCTTTCAGCATTCTTTAAAAGCCTCAGTCCTGAGCAATTCACCTTTTGCACTGACACTTGTACATTTCTTTTCCAACTTTTGCACACAGATAACACATACAACTACCCCTTTAAGCACAAACTTTTAAGCGTGGATCCCGTCGATTACGACGGACAATCTGGGTGCTAATACCTTCCCAGGTTGTAACCAACCCCCTTTCTCAGTTTCTCTGGATCGCAACCGTTTTATCCATCTCTTTCTAGGTTTATGCAGCATTACCTTTCCTTCGGGATAAAAATGCCTAGTTGGCGACTCTATTCACTTCATTTCATCTTCTCCTTTTGCCGATCGTTCGTGCTTGTACTGGGATGCAAATCTTTGGGAGCGACAACTTAGCGACTCTGCTGGGGATATATGTCTTGCAACCAGGGCTTCTGGTTCTTTTTGTGGGTTCCTCCTAGCGCTTGTTTGATTTGTGTTTACGGGGGTGTTATGTGCTACTTGTGCTTATTTATTGATTTATTTATTGCTTTCTATACAGCTGTATTTATTCCTTTCAGTTACAGTTTTATGCATTTCATACTTTTATCACATCATTGGTGCTGGATCTCTTGTCTGTTTTGGTGGGTGAGGATCATTGAGTGATTAAGGTTCCATACCAGGGACCTGAGTGACACATAGGCTAGAGTGGCTTCATATTCTTTCCCATTCCATTTCGGTCTGGTGCGGGAATATGAAACATGGTTTAGACATGGGTTTCTTCTTGAGAACTCTGTGCTACAGATTTCCTGTAGTACTAGGGCTATCTGGGAAGCCTGCTAAGTCTGGATGACCTTTTTATGACCTTCAGCATCTGAGGTAAATTAGAGGAGGATCTTTTATGGTTATTGTAAACACTGTACCTCCGGGTTATAAGTGTTTACACTTCTCGTAACTGATCCAAGTCTGAGGATCCTTGTTCTAGAACAATACATGTGAGGGGGTGGGGATGTTTACAGGTTTGCAGGAACCCTTGGCCTCATCATACCTTGTTACCAGTTTTGTTTTAAGAATGCACCATTTTGGACAGTTCTTGTGAAACCCCGAACTTGTGACTCTTAATTTGAGTCCCCCACCTGGTTACTGGTTTTCTAAGCTTCCATCCGGACGTATGAACACACATGGACCCTATCAAGGCAGATAATAGATCCAGCACTTGATCACAAACCCTTGCATATCATTCTACATACATCATTTTGCATCATTTAATATTTGCCTATTTGTTTTACAGGGTATCCACCTTCTTATCTTTGGTTTGGTTTTGACTTGTTCTACTGCTCAGAGTTCTCCAGTTATCTCCATCAGAGTTTCTTCTCCAGCACCTTCATCAGTTTGTCTTCATCAGAGATCCTTCTCTAGTTATCTTCATCAGTCTTCAGCAGCTACCTTCATCAGGGCTTCTCCTCAGTTTTCTTCACCAGCATCCATTATCAGCATGGACACTTCCAGGAAGAGCAACATCACATACCACTTCTTTGAGCCCACTCTGACAGGCATCAGACAGATCCAGTCTCTCATTACTCCTGATCATGTCCCTTTATTCAGGGAACATTATGGAGGCATTATGGACATGATCATGGATTTGGATGCATCCCAGAGGAGCATGATTCACACTTGCTTGCAGTTTTATGATCCTCCTCTCAGATGTTTCACATTCCCTGATTTTCAGTTGGGACCTTTGCTAGAAGAATTTTCCATGTTTTTAGGTGTCCCTATCAGGAGAGGGATTCCTTTCAATCCTGAGATGGTTGCTCCCAAGAATGAAGATATATCTAAGGCCTTGCACTTGGAGCCTACCCTCATTGACCAGAACATGACCACCAAGGCTGGGATCCCAGGCCTTCACTTGGATTTCTTGATCTCCCAGGCTACCCTGCATGCTGCAGCAGGGAAGTGGGATGTTGTTTGTGCACTTCTAGCCCTCAGCATATATGGAGTTATCTTGTTTGCAGACGAGCCAAAGTTTGTAAGCAAGAACTCTATTCACCTGTTCTTGTTGAGGAACCAAGTCCCTACCTTACTTGGAGACTTCTACTATTTAGTGCATAAAAGGAATGAGAAGCAAAGGGGGAGATTGGTCAGATGATGTGCACCCCTCTTCTATTGTTGGTTGTTAAGACACTTACCGAAGTCAGACACTTTCTTGAATCCTCATCAGCCAAGGAATTGGGCTAAGAGATTGATTTCCCTTACATCAGAAGACATCAGATGGTGCACTCAGAGTACCAAGGGCAAAGATATCATTACTAGTTGTGGGAAGTTTCTCAATGTACCCTTGATTAGAGTAAAAGGTTGCATCAATTACAACCCTTTGCTTTTCAAGAGACAATTAGGGTATGCTTTGGTTCATCCCCCAAGAGGCCAAGATTTGACAGAGACCCTCTATTGTGACATCCAGCACAACTCAGTTATTGTCAGACAAGCTGCCTGCTCTTGGGAAAACATTCAGACTAAGGGGACAGCTATTCTTCGCAAATGCAACAATATAGCCTCATCACAGTATCTTGATTGGTCTCGTACCAGGGGGAAGATCACCCGGATGCCATTCACCTTAGAGGATGTACCGGGACCATCAGTAGTGGAGCCTGCAGCGCCTGTCAGCTTGAAGGAGTTTGAGAAGTTAAAAGAAAGGAATACTCAACTCTCTGAAGCCTTGAAGAAGACCATCTGGGAGAGGAACGACAACCTTCTAGATAATGAGAGGTTAGAGAAGCTCCGAATTGAGCACTTGACCAAGATTGAGAAGACGAATGACTACATAAGAAAGGCTAGAGCAGGAGAATTAGTGTTGAAGAATGCTTGCAAAGAAGCTAGGACTCAGAAGGCTAGAGCTGAGCATTATCTAGAGGAGAGCCAGGCTAGGTGGATCAGGATCACTGAGGCTCGTGCATAAGAAGATCAGAGAACCCAAGCTAAGATAGAGCAACTGGAGGCTAGTGAGAAGAAGCATTAGGCAGCATTATTAATAGCACAGAAGGAGATCTCTGAGTTAAAGCTCCGAGCAGGGTTGAAGAGGTCAAAGGATCAGGATAAGCATAAGAAGTTGACCAGTGCCATTGCCACCAGGAACCTCCTCATCAGGACCATTACAGAGCACCCAGTAGGTCCAGTGACTGAGGCTCTCCTGAAGGAAGTCAGAGAGGTTGACTTTGGACTGGATGTTTGATTTCCCTGTACTTGTACTTTCCTTTTTATTTGTACTTTTGATTTTTTTGTTGTATTTTGACCCACCATGGGAACTTTATTGTAATCAAACTATGTATCTTCACTCTTTGTAATATATGGTTTGTATTATTTGTGGGCTTAATCTCTCTTCAACATTAGCATTTTCTCGAGGTCTGGAAAGGTCAAAACCAAAGAACCAAACCGGATACCCTTGGAAGACAAATAGGCATCCTGCATTGCATACTAACATTTACTTTGTTTTGTAGGTTTTTGTTTTGTTGTTGTTTCTCACTTTGTTGTGGTTTCAGGAAACATTGCTCGCAGAAGAGTATTCCCTGTCAATAGAGTGCACCGGTATCCAACAAGAAATAACCTTCCGAGATTACAAATGGATCAGGTTCAATAAGACTTGACTGAAGTGAGAGCCCAGATGGACAGTGAAAGGACAGAGATGAGGGCCCAAATGAATCAATTTATGACAGTGATGATTGGTTTGGCTCAGAGCCAGGAAAGACTGAGAGAGTTAGTCGAGCGACAAACTCTCGAGGAAAACCATCCAGGTACAGGGGGTACCAGTAAAAACGATCACGTTCAGCCTAGTACTGATCCCCCAGAGTTTGGACCTCACCTGAACCCAAATATCAATGCCATAAGAAACACCCAAGGTAACACTACTGGAGGAAGGGCCTTGTAGGAGGACCCTCAAGAAGAGAAGTTTACTGTGGTTAGGGCTGGAGACGAAGTTTATGATCGTCGGTTGGATGAAATTGCAGAGAAGCTAAGGTCTCTTGAATCCAAAAACTCTATGGGCTTTGATGTCATGGACATGGGATTGGTGGAAGGGGTTAGAATTCCTCATAAATTCAAACCCCCTTGTTTTGAAAGATACAATGGCACATCCTGCCCACACACCCATCTTCAGTATTTCCTGGGGAGATTGAAAGCCTACACCATGGATGAGAAACTGTGGATGTTTTACTTCGAGGATAGCTTGACAGGGGCATCCCGGGAATGGTACTCCCATTTAACCAGAGCCACAATAAGGAATTGGAAAGACTTAGCAGAAGCTTTCATCCGTCAATATCAGTATAATCTGGACATGGCTCTAAACAGAACCCTTCTGATGGGAATGTCACAATCTTCCCGTGAAAGCTTTAGAGAGTATGCCCAGAGATGGAGGCAACTAGTTGCTGTCGTTCAACCCCCAATGTCAGAAAGGGAGATGGCAGATATGTTCATGAATACTCTCCAGGGTACTTATATTGACAGATTGGCTGCATTTTCTTCCACCAGCTTCGCAGACGTGGTGATAGATGGGGAGAGAATTGAGAGCTTACTGAAGATGGGAAAGATTTCCGACAATGGTGCCAGTTCAAGCAGTGCAAGGAAGCCATTTGCTGGGCCCCGTAGATCTGGTGAAACAAATTATGTACATGTGGGAAGAGGGAGACCCCAATATCTGCCCAGATCAGTTGATGTCGTCACTATTCCTACTCCACCTCCTCAGTAATAACAACAACGCCCTTTTCAACAGCGGCCATCTCAGATCAACAGGGTGATTGACCCTATTCCAATGCCATATGCCACATTACTGCCACAACTCCTAAAGCTCAATCTTGTTGAGTTGAGGACATTGGCTCCACCTGATCCTCATAACCTTCTGAGAAATTACAATGTCAACGCTAGGTGTAATTTTCATTCTAATGCACCTGGTCATTCCACAGAAAAATACAGGGCTCTGCATATGAAGGTCCAGGATCTGGTAGATTCAAAGGCCCTGAACTTTGCACCACCTCCCAATGTCATGAAAAATCCTATGCCAAGCCACAGTGGGCCAAGGATTAATGCTATAGAGGAAGGCTAACCCATGAGTTTAATAGAAGATATTGCAAGTATTCAGACACCTCTGGCGGAGGTTAAAGCTCAACTTTTGAAATGCCAAGTGTTTCCAGGTTGTGAGGCCTATTGTGAATCTTGCAAGGTTTCTGAGAACGGGTGCGCAAGCTTGAGGAATGGCATCAATGACCTGATCAAAGAAGGCATTTTGCAAATAACCACAACAACTTCTACAACACCAGCAATCCCTTTTACAACAACAAGTGATTCTTCTACAACTGCAACAACCATAGTTCCTACCGATTCATCTACAACTTCAGCAACCACCAATAGTGATGTCTCCACAGTTACTATTTATTATGACCCTACAACGGTCCCAAACTCCAGCAACTTTCAACAATCTCAGCAACACTTTCAGCAACAATCAAGCTTCAATTCATCACCACCAACATCTACAAGAAGTCCTGTCACTATTTTCTATGATCCACAAACCATAATAGTTCCAACCTCTGCTGCAGTAAGCCCAATCACCATCACGGTGCCAGGGCCAATCCCATATGAAAAAGACAATGATGTACCATGGCATTATGGTGTTGACCTTTACTGCAACGGAGAAAAAGTCCTTCTTGATTCTTTAGTTCCTACTCCCCAAGTGGATAATGTCGGGGGAGGCGGAGGCTTCACCCGAAGCGGACGCGTCTTCGCTTCACAAGCTCCAAAGACTAACACTGAGGCAGAGGCTGCTGCCAAAGCCAAAGGAAAAAGTGTGATACCTGAAGAATCTGCATCAAAAGAGACTCATAAATCATCCTTCGATCAGGATGTGGATGAGTTTATGAGTATAATTAAAAGAAGTGACTACAAGGTTGTGGATCAGCTCCATCAGACTCCTTCTAAGATCTCTATATTATCCCTGCTGTTGTGTTCCGAAGCTCATCGGGATGCACTACTCAAAGTCCTGCACGCTGCCTACGTACTGGAAGAGATCACAGTGAATCAGCTTGAAACAGTGGTGTCTAATGTCAATACTAGCCATGGGTTAGGTTTCACCGATGCTGATTTAACAACAGAAGGACGTCACCATAACAAAGCTTTGCACATAACCCTGTAGTGCAAAGGAGTTGTACTATCTCATGTTCTTGTGGACACTGGGTCTTCACTCAATGTCTTGCCGAAGAAAGCTCTTGTCAAGCTCGAATATGATGGAATAGCTCTCCGACCAAGCAATCTGGTGGTCAGGGCTTTTGATGGCTCCAAGAGGTCTGTTCTTGGAGAGGTGGAGCTGTCTGTGATAATCGGTCCACAGGTATTTCAGACTACTTTCTATGTGATGGACATTCAGCCGACCTATAGCTGTTTGTTGGGTCGACCATGGATTCACGCCGCAGGCGCAGTAACGTCGACCCTTCACCAAAAATTGAAATATGTGTGGGAAGGACAGATTATCACCATCTGTGGTGAAGAGGACATCTTTGTTAGCCATCTAGCTACGTACAAATACATTGAGATGGATGGTGAAATCCATGAAACCATGAGCCAAGGGTTCGAGGCCCTGAATGTTAATAGGCGACGACTGAAGTATTTGCTGCATCCCAGGAGGACAAGATGGGTACTTCAATTGTCTCCTATCAGCAAGCTCGGAAGGTTGTTGAAGATGGAAATGCCCAAGGCTGGGGCAAGCTGCTACTGGTGGAGAAGAAGGATGATAGATTCGATTTGGGTTACAAAGCATTCCGACAAGATCAATCAGAGGCTGCTAAAGATCCCAAGTTCATCAGTGGGGGAATGCTCATCCCAGATGTTGTTAACAACCTGGAAGACGAGGCGGAAAGCGACCTCAACATGGAGAACTGGATACGTCTAAGGATCCTGGGTCACCAAGTCCTTAACTTGTCTTCCCATGAAATTATAAGGGTTACTCCTGCAGAGTAATTATTATTTCCTGCTTTTTTTAGCATGCATCAAGTCCTACATCTTGCCCAAGGTGTCAGGACTCATTTTGTAATAGGGCCATATTGTAATTTTGTGCAAATGGATTATCAATGAATATCGGACATCTTTTGCAAACAAGTCTCTTTTTCGCTCACTGTCTTTTCATTTTTCACTTTTGTACAAAACAATAAAACGGCAATGTTTTCAAAATAAATAAATTCATTTTCACTTTTTCTAAACAAGATTAAAATTGATCACTAAAATGAACAAATCTCAACCCTTACAGAGATTATTCTCCAGATTGCACCGACAACAACACTTCTATGACCTTGTATGACTTCGACAATCCAATTAATCAAGTAGATGAAGGGGTTGATGAAGACTATGAGTTACCTGAAGAGTTAGCCAGGTTGTTGAGGCAAGAAGAGAAAGTGATCACTCTTCATCAGGAGGAGGTTGGAATAGTTAATCTTGGTACCGAAGAGGATTTGAAAGAAGTGAAAATTGGGGCCAGTCTGCAAGCTTCGGTAAAAGAACAGCTCATTGACATGCTTCGAGAATACGTCGATGTCTTCACTTGGTCCTATCAAGACATGCCAGGTCTAGATACGGATATTGTTATGCACAAGCTGCCATTGAAAGAAGATGGCCCTCCAGTGAAGCAAAAGATGTGCCGTACTCGTCCAGATATGGCCATGAAGATTAAGGAAGAAGTACAAAAACAGTGGGACGCCGATTTCCTTACTGTAACTAGTTACCCGCCATGAGTCGCTAATATTGTACCAGTGCCCAAGAAGGATGGCAAAGTACGTATGTGTGTGGATTACCGGGATCTGAACAGAGCTAGCCCAAAGGATGACTTCCCATTACCTCATATTGATGTATTGGTCGACAACACGACTCAATTCTCGGTGTTTTCCTTCATGGATGGGTTTTCTGGGTATAATCAGATTAGGATGTCACCCGAAGACATGGAGAAGACTACCTTCATCACACCTTGGGGCACATTTTGTTACAAGGTAATGCCTTTTGGACTAAAGAATGATGGTGCCACTTATCAACGGGCTATGGTAACATTATTCCACGACATGATCCATAAATAAATTGAATGCTACGTGGATGACATGATTGCCAAGTCCCTCACTGAAGAAGATCATCCAGTAAGTCTGCTGAAGTTGTTCAAGCATCTGAGAAAGTACCAGCTGAAGCTAAACCCCAACAAATTCACATTTGGGGTACTGTCTGGTAAACTACTGGGATTCATCGTAAGTGAAAAAGGAATTGAAGTGGATCATGACAAAGTCAAAGCCATTCAGGAGATGCCTGTACCTAGGACTGAAAAGGAAGTTCGGGGGTTCTTAGGTGGATTGAACTATATTTCAAGGTTCATATCTCATCTCACTACAACCTATGAACCCTTGTTCAAATTATTAAGAAAGGAATAAATGGTCAGGTAGAACGAAGATTGTCAGAAGGCTTTTGACAAGATCAAGGAGTACCTGCAAGAACCTCCAATTCTTATGCCTCCAGTAGAAGTAACACCTCTAATAATGTACCTGACATTATTAGAAGAATCAATGGGGTGTGTGCTGGGCCAGCATGATGAGTCTGGTCGAAAAGAGTATGCAATATACTACCTAAGCAAAAAGTTTACCGACTGTGAACAACGTTATTCACTGCTCGAGAAAACTTGATGTGCTTTAGCGTGGGCTGCTCGCCGACTAAGACAGTATATGTTAACTGACACTACCTTGTTGATCTCAAAAATGGACCCCGTCAAGTACATATTTGAGAAGCCAGCACTTACCGGAAGGGTTGCAAGATGGAAAATGATTCTGACAGAGTATGACATTCAGTACACATCTCAAAAAGCCATCAAAGGCAGTGTATTGTCTGACTATCTAGCAGAGCAACCCATTGATGATTACCAGCCCATTAGATTTGACTTCCCTGATGAAGACATCATGTTCCTAAAAGCAAAAGATCATGAAGAGCCTGTTCACACTGAAGGGCCTGACCCAGAAGAAGAGTGGACAATGATGTTTGATGGGGCTGTCAATATGAATGGTCGTGGTGTTGGTGCAATGCTCATTACACCTATAGGAGTTCATATGCCTTTCTTGGCAAAACTCACCTTTGCCTGCACTAACAACGAAGCTGAATACGATGCGTGTATCATGGGTCTTGAGGAAGCCATTAACCTCAGGATTAAGACTTTAACTGTATTCGGAGATTCAGCTTTGGTGATCAACCAGACCAACGACAAATGGTACACTCACCAGGAGCATCTGATTCCATATCGTGACTATACGAGGATATTATTGACTTTCTTCACAACAGTCAAACTTGAGTACATCCCTTGAGACGAAAATTAATTCGCATATGCTCTAGCTACCATTTCCTCCATGATCAAGGTTCAAACTGCCAATTATGTGCCTCGAATTTCGGTATCGAGACTAGACCGACCGACATATGTATTCTTTGTGGACATTGCTAAAGATGACAAGCCTTGGTTCCATGACATCAAAAGCTTCTTAGAGGATCAAACATACCAACTTGGGGCATCATCCAATGACAAGAAGACATTAAGAAGGTTGGACGGTAGTTTCTTCCTTAATGCTGATGGTTTATTATACAAGCGAAACTTTGACATGGTTCTGCTTAGATGTGTTGATAAGAAAGAAGCAGGCTTGCTAATGCACGAGGTGCATGAAGGATCTTTCGGTACCCATGCTGGAGGACATGCAATGGCAAAGAAATTGTTACGATTAGGTTACTACGGGATCACAATGGATGCAGACTGTTGTGCCTATGCCAGGAAATGTCACAAATGCCAGATCTATGCAGATAAAGTGCATGTGCCTCCAAATCCTTTGAATGTAATGTCTTCACCTTGGCCCTTTTCCATGTCGGGCATTTACATGATCGGAAAGATCGAACCAAATGCTTCAAATGGCCACAGATTCATCCTGGTAGCCATTGATTATTTCACCAAATGGGTTGAAGCAGCTTCATATGCAAATGTCACCAGGCAAGTGATATCTCGATTTCTGAAAAGAGACATTATTTGTCGATATGGAGTACCCGAGCGAATCATTACTGATAATGGTTCCAATTTGAACAACAAAATGATGGCAGAACTATGTCGGGACTTCAAAATCCAACACCACAACTCTTCTCCTTACAGGACAAAGATGAATGGCGTTGTTGAGGCGGCTAACAAAAATTTCAAGAAGATTGTGCAAAAGATGGTGGTTAATTACAAAGACTGGCATGAAATACTACCATTTGCCTTGCATGGGTACCGAACCTCAATCAGAACATCTACTGGGGAAACACCTTATCATCTTGTGTATGGTATGGAAGCAGTCATATACCTATTGAAGTTGAGCTGCCCTCATTACGAGTAATGATGGATGTCAAGCTGAACGAAGCAGAATGGGTCCGGTCTCGGTATAATCAACTGAATCTGATCGAAGAAAAGAGATTAGCAACTATCTGTCACGGGCAGTTATATCAGAAAAGAATGAAGAAAGCCTTCGATCAGAAAGTCAGGCTTCGGGAATATCAAGTAGGAGATCTTGTGCTTAAAAGACTCTTTCCTCCTCATACAGACCACAGGGGCAAGTGGACTCCTAATTACGATGGTCCATTCATAGTAAAGAAGGTTTTCTCAGGTGGAGCGCTGATGCACACTACTATGGATGGTGAAGATTTCTTATCCCCTGTGAATTCAGATGAAGTTAAAAAATACTTCGCATAAAATGACCCGCTGGACATAAAAAAAGAATGTAAGTCCAGGCAAAAATAGGGCATCCCGGCGAGTCAAAAACAGAATAAAAGACTCGGGCAAAAATAAGGGAAAAGTAAAAAAAAATGTGCACCCGCTGAGTTGAAAATCCGCATTGGACAGCTCAGGCAAAAATGGGTATCCCAGTGGATTGAAAACCCGAAAGGGCGATACACGCAAAATCAGGGAATAAGCGAACAACTACATTCTGAATTCGTCTGTATTACTTACAACACAACAAGCTTCGAAAGGATAAAGCATTAGTCAGAATTAGCCCTCTTCAGAAAGAAAGATGAGAAGAACGTCAAGGTCATATAGGTCATAGCAAAGGAAGCTCACTGAAGCGTCGTCAACATTGCCAACACTTTTATTTTCTCAATTTATAGCAATCTCCTCATTCCAGGGGATTTGTTTCTTTGACTGTATTTTCCTATTCAGGGAACCCAAATTAATAAAATCAGAGTTTTCATTCATACCTCATATTTGTACATTTTTTGTTGTTTCGTTTGCAAAATGTCCAATATTCATGATATAATACTTGCATAAAACAAATGAGCCATTCTTAACAAAATGCTTGCAGGAAATATATTTACTTTCAGGAATATCTAATTCCTATGACAGAATCCGGTAAGGGATACTTCGGGATATTTTTGTGTTTCTTTATCTTAACAGATTGCAGGTATTCAATACGCAACATGGGGCATGCCAAGCATCACTTCCCCAACATACTTCCTCCCTAAGCAGTATCTGGAATGCTTTTCCCCAACGAAGTTGTTAAAAGCCTCATCATTCCCAGCATAAGTCAATTCAACAAGAACATCCCCAGCTGAGATCCCCACCAGAGTGCCAGGACTCTCAAGGATAAAAGAACTATCTCCCCACAGAGTTTCCGTCCTCTCCCCAGAAGAGCAATGCTTGAAATTCTTGCACAACAAAGTGACGAAAGTTTCCTTCTACCCAGCTGAGTTCTCCTTACAGGATAGATCAACCAATGATCTATTTCGCCAAGCAGAGTTATATCTCCTAACAGATCTACCAATGATCTCTTCCCCAGCTGGGATATCCCTCCAAGAAGATCAACCAAAGATCTTTTCTTCAACACGATTCGAATCCCGGATCGTTTCCTCTTTTGCATAATCATAGCATTTGCATCATATTCACCAAATAAGCGTAGCATTCCGTCTAATACGGAGCATTACAGCAAAAATTAAGCATTTGCATGATCACAGGTCAGGTTCAAGCCAGTCACCTGCAAATACCATCAGTATTTCATCAGTAATATATATGAAGAATCATATCCCCTGCAAATAAAAGTAAAAGCGTCCCCTTTGCACTCTCCAATACAAATGCATGTTCATATGTACCCTTTTTGACACTCGTCCGTGTCATATTATTCCCCGCAGATATAAGCCAAAACATCCCCCTTGTATTCTCAAATACAGGTACCTATACGTACTATTTTGACACTCGTCCGTGTCACCTTTCCCCAACATGATTGTCAAATCACTTGTTGCAAACTAAACACTTGTTCATAACCCTTTTTGACACCTTCCCGTGTCATCTTATCCCCACAGGTCTCCGGTACACCTTTTACACTCTCACGTGCAAATATTTGTTCATAACTTATACATATTCCCTTTTTGACACTCGTCTGTGTCATACATTCCCCAGCAAGTTGAACACTCGTCTGTGTCTTGCTCATACTTCCTCAACCAAATCAATCCTCACTCATACTTATACAGAACTCTTTGATACTCGTCCGTATCCTTTTTATATATCACTCCTCAACAGATCCGACACTCGTCCGTGTTATTTGTTAACTAGTTGGTACTCGTCCGTATCATCATCTTTGAACACGCGTCAGCGTTTGTTTCTACCGATACTCGTCTGTATCATGGTCCTAAGGATGCTCGTCTGTATCTTTAATCTTTACACAGCGTCAAACACTTATACCTTTTATTTCTTGAGCGGGAACACTCGTTCGTGTTTACCGTTCCCCAGTAAGTCACCAGCAACTTTTTCTTCTATCCGACATTCATCCTATGTCATGATACTTTCGGCAGCCGTCCCCTGCCAGGTGATCGTCCTTCACCTTTGGATGACCGTCCCTCATCCTTTCCCCAGTGGAGTCTCCATTATTGGAACCCTTTTCAATCCGAAATTCGTCCTATGTCGTGATAAAGAGAAGTCGCCCCCTGCTAGGTGATCGTCCTTCACCCCCTAATGATCTTCATTCATCATTTTTATCCGATGGCCGTCCCCATCGTCGATCCTGCTATCTGACATTCTCCTATGTCGTGATAAACCCCGATAGCAGTCGTACCCTGCTAGGTGATCGTCCTTCACCTCTTGATGATCGTCCTTCATCATGTTTATCCGATGGCCGTCCCCATCATCGACCTTTTCTATTCGACATTCGTCCTATGTCGTGATAAAGAGCAGCCATCCCCTGCTAGGTGATCGTCCTTCACCTTTGATGACCGTCCCTCATCGTTATTTCATTTATTCTTTAAACCGATGGTCGTCCCCATCGTCGTTTATGTTACTTTGCAAACCTGGTGGCTGTCCCTATCATTGCCTTTACTTTAATCCCCAGAGAATCTTATTTCTTTACCCGATGGTCGTCCTCATCACAAACCCTTTATTTACCCTGCTTGTCAGTCGTCCCCGTCATTGCTTTACTTACCACTTTATCCCCCAACAGTCGTCCTCTGCTCGATGGTCGTCCTCCATCGCCTTCATTTGATAACTATAATATACTGTCTTATACAATTTACATCCCTTTTCTTCTTCTATCAGCCGAGTGCAAATTTCAGACTGTCTTTGGTATTCAACCACAAGTTATCTTGTTTGTCTGTTAAGCCAGATGCTTACACCCTACATAGCTAACTCATGTTTGAATAGGGGAAGCTGTAAACACACCAAATTTTCCCTCACTCATTTCACACCATGGCTTGTGATCTCTCATTTTCATAAGCATAGGCATACCACCTCATATTGCATATTTGTTTCATCTGCATAGTTCAAGTTCATCTGCATCTAGGGTTTGTAATCTGAGCAATCCAAGAATCCATCTAAGCCATCCCAAAGGCCTCAAAGCTTTCTAAAAGGTTCCATGTGTATTCTATCATCATATAATGTCCCTCAAAGTTCATGGAAGTCAAGAGATCACAAGAACTGGCAAGGCATGGAAGCAGAGCTAGGGTTTTCACTACACAAATGACCAAAATTAAGGTTTTGGTTTCAGAGGCCTTAACTCCAAATTTTTGGGCCATTCTTGTTTCTATTTTTCTCAAGATGTTATAAGGATCATGTATACCAAGTTTGATGAAGATATTCATTGTGGAAGTCATTTGTTCACTAGGTAACTTCTTGAGCAAGTTAAGCCAAAATCAGGGCATCTGAGGCCCCCAACAATGGAACCAAAGGGGTATTTTCATCAAATTGAAGTTATATGATCTTTATTTGATCTTAGAAGAGGTTGGAAGTTCACAAGATTGAAGAATTTTGAGCAATTTGAAAAGTTGCCAAAAATGGAAATGACTTGTAATGGAAACTTTCCATTTTGGGAAAGAATTTCAACTTCCTCTTTCTTGATAAAAAATGCTTCAAATGAAAAATTATTGGTCATGTAATTTGTAGATTAGGTCTTTCCCTTTTCAAAAGGTACAAGAACGTGTTCTTATTCATTATAGAACTCAAGTTATGATCTTTCAAAGTTGGGAAAAATCCTATAATTTTCAAGAATGCACCAAAGAGGGATTTTTGCAAAACCACTTGCCAAGGCTTCAAATGACTTCTAATATGCCCAAATGTGACATAACATGATCAAACAACTTCAAAGCATTAGAATTGGACCCTTGACCTAGGGTTTTTATGACTTGTGAATCAAGAAACAACAAAGAGGGAAAAATTGCAAAACACATAGAAACCCTAGCTGCAAGTGTTCCAGCTGCAATCTTTCAATCCTATGGCCCTCCTTGATCCATGCTGAGGCCAGACACCCCATAGACTCAGGCCTGCACCATGCCCATACCTCAAGTACACATTCTTGACTTTTTTGCAAATCACCCCATACCAATCACACTATGCCACACCAACTCCTCTAACCAATCACATTTGCATATACAAACCTTATGGAACACATTTCACATAACACATTGGACTGAAACTCACCCAAGCTCAGATTACACAAAATCCTCTCAATACTTCATCTCTTCGAATCTCCCAACTCAACCATCAAAACTTCAAAATTCTTTCACCAATCATCTCCACACAACCCCAAGATCATTTCCCACCCCTCACATTGGCCTGAAGCCACCTCAAACAAAAACACGATTTCAGCTCCCTCTGAACTGAAACCTCAAAAGCAGCCAACATAAACTTGTTTCAAGCTTGCCAGAAGCATCAAGGGGTTCATTGGAGTGGAAAAGCACCAAGGAGGTGGCCAGAAAGCTCCAGATAGCAAAGCTTCATCTCAAGTAACCTCAAGAATATTTTTTCCAGAAATGCATTTTTAAGTTCTTAGATGAATCTTCATGATGTACTGATGATCCTGATGTGTTTAGTTTTGAAAATGATTGAGTATTAAGCATGTATGAGTTCTCTGAAAGTTTTTGACCTAAAAACAATTTGATTCGATTCAGCTTTAATACGTGAAATAAATGTGTTTTGTTGGATGATTCTTGTTGTATGATGTGTGGGGTTTGATTCTGGGCAGAGAGATTAAGTTTTAGAGACCTAGGGAGAGAGTTGAGGTTTTGACTCGCCAGAGAAGATGACCGGAGCACTGTTCCGATCATCTGAAAGTGGTTAGGGTTTAATCAGTATAATTTGTGAAGTTTGAATATTGGCCCTTGGATTTGAGTTCCCGCGCGTGTTTCAATGGTCCAGATCCTTTCATTAGCCCTAATTTCTATTTAATTAAATTAATCCAAATTAATTAGCCAGATGGAATCCCAACCACCCATTCACGCGCCAGTCAACCCATTCCCCCTAACTTTAAATCTCAACCCTCAGATCTGATTACTTTCCCTTTATTTTCTTTTTATTTTATTTTCCTTGTATTTTATTTCATATATTTATTAAAAATAGCAAAAATGGTAGACCTGTTCCTGGATACCCTCCCTAGGCTTTTCATGGAAAGGCTAGTTGGATGTTCCTCAAGTGGGTTCTCAGATATCATCTTGACCGGCGAGAGGGTAGAAAGTTGGATCAAGCAAGGGAAGATTCAGAATGGAGGCGCCTCAAGTTCTGGTGTTAAGAAGTTCTTTGTGAAGAGGAGAGAAGGAGAGACTGGGGTAGTGTACGCGTAGAGGGGAGGAAACAACAGGGGGTTTTATAAACAAGTGGCCCCTGTCACTATCTCAGCTCAACCTATTCAACAACAAGTCCAACCACCGCAGCCGCAATGCCATCAAGGATATCAACAAAGAGCTCCTCGTTCATATTACCCCCAGAAAACCAGAGAAAGACATCTCGAAACTCCGCCAATGTCCTATTCACAGCTTTTGAAGAATCTCCTACAGCTCCAGATGGTTCAACTCTGAACTCTACAACCTCCGAAGCCAGGCCAAATCCCCGAGGGTTATGATATAAACGCCAGATGCGAATTTCATTCCGGAGCTCCCAGGCATACCACAGAAAACTGCAAAGCTCTGAAGCATTTTGTTCAAGACCTATTGGATTCTAAAGCGATTAATTTCGCTCCTGCTCCTAATGTAATACAGAACCCTATGCCTCCTCACGGAGGTACAGTTGGGGCAGTTGACGATGGAGAGAATCTAAACTTGGTGTGTGATATCGACGACCTGCAAATTCCGTTGAGTGTTGTTAAAGCATGTTTGGCCCAAAGGGGTGTGTTTGTAGGTTGTGGGAGGGATTGTCCAGGATGTGCGGAAGCTCTAAGTGGTTGTGAGCAGTTGAAAGCAGAGATCCAAAGTATGATTAATGAGGGAGTGTTGCAGTTTGACAAAGTTGTAAAGGAAAGCAAAGTCTCCACGGTAAATATTTTCTACGATCTATCTCAAATTCCTACACGGGCTAGAGTGGTACCAATAATAATTACCACTGCAGGACTAGTCTTGTATCAAAGTGATAGAGCCATTCCCTGGAATTATGGTGGCGAAGTATATTGTAACGGCTAGAAGCAAGATTTAGCCACGTCTAGTACGACCCCAGCTCAAGTAGAAAACGTTGAAGTAGGTGGATTTACTAGAAGTGGAAGGTTATTTGCGCCGGAAACACTAAGAAATAGTGTGATACCACCTAGAGACACCGCAGAAGCCCAAGCTAAGGCAAGAGGGAAGCAGCCATTGGTTGTCAATGAGCCCACGCCAGTGAGTGATCCAGACATTTCCTTTGATAAAGAAGCTGAAGAGTTTTTGAGAATTATCAAAAAGAGCGATTACAAGATTGTGGACCATCTGCAGCAGACCCCGTCGAAGATTTCCATCTTGTCTTTGCTAATGTGTTCCGACTCCCACAGGAAAGCTCTCTTGAGTATTCTGAACAAGGCTTAAGTGCCTCAGGATATTTCAGTAAATCAGTTAGAAGTGGTGGTATCTAGTGTCAATTCCAGTCACGGATTGGGCTTTACAGACATGGATCTAATATCTGAAGGGCGTGCTCATTATCGGGCACTGCATATCTCATTAGAATGTAAGGGTGCAGTACTTTCTCACGTGTTGGTAGATACCGGATCTTCGTTGAATGTTCTTCCAAGAAGGCATTGATGAAGTTGGATTATGATGGAGTGATTCTAAAGCCTAGTGACCTGGTAGTTAGAGCATTTAATGGGTCGAGGAGATCGGTGTTCAGGGAGGTAGATTTACCAATTAAAGTAGGTCCACAAATCTTCAATACCACATTCTACGTAAATGATATACAGCCTGCATACAATTGTTTGATGGGAAGGCCTTGGATACATTCAGTAGGAGCAGTATCATCCACACTTCATCAAAAGCTAAAGTTCATCTGGGAAGGCCAAATTGTAACATTTAGTTGGGAAGAAGACATTTTTGTTAGTCATCTGGCTTCATTCAAGTATGTGGAGATGAATGGTGAAATAGTTGAAACTCCATGTTATGCTTTCGAGCCCCTGAAAACTGAACAAGCATCTTCATTGGCAGCTTCTTCTGAAGAACCAAAGAAGGGGGTTTCCATAGCCTCTTATAAGAAAGCTCTTAAAGTGGTAGAATCTGGGATACGAGAAGGCTAGGGTAGTCCAGTAGAAGTGCCAGAAAAGAAAGATATGTTTGGGATTTATTATCATCCTGGACAGTCATCATCTGGACCGAGTGCTAGAGGTCGTCAAGGCCCGATTACTTTCACGAGTCACTACGCCAAAAACGTTTTTTAATAGCGCATCTTAGACAGCTCTTTTAAAAGAAAGCGCTGTCTAAGGTTATAATTAAAATAAAACACGGAAAATGGTCCAAAAAAATAATGAAAGCGCTGTCTAAGGGGGGGTCTTAGACAGCGCTTTCTAAAAGCACTGTCTAAGGGGGGGTCTTAGACAGCGCTTTTAGAAAGCGCTTTTAATTATATACCTTAGTCAGCGCTTTTGATAAAGCGATGTTTAAAGTCTTTAAATTAAAAAAAAAATTTATAACCAAAAGCGCTGTCTAAGGGGGGGTTTAGAAAGCGCTTTTGGAAAGCGCTGTCTAAGGCATACCTTAGAAAGCGCTTTTCCCAAAAGCGCTGTCTAAGGTCTTATTAAAATTAAAATTCAGACTTCTATTTTCGTTCCTGTTCTTTCTGTTTCCCTCCCAGCGAACGAACCCTACCAGCGAACGAACGCCATTACAGCGAACTTCAATCGATTGTTTTCCTTTTCGTTCCTGTTCGTTTCAGTCTTTGAAAGAGTTTAAAGAATCTCCAGTTTCTACTGTTCTTCATTGAGGTATGTCCGTGTTTTCATTTTTTCATTTGTTCTGTTTCATTTCTTCGAACAAACCCTACGGCCGACCGCGAACGCCATCACATTGTTTTCTTTCATTCGTTTCAGTCATTGAAAGTGTTTAAAGAATCATTCGTTTCTACTGTTCTTCATTGAGGTATGTTCATTTTTTCATTTTTTCATTTTTTTTGTTTCTACTGTTCTGATTCATGATTTTTCTTCTGCTATATAATATCAGTTTTGATTTTTCTTCTGCTATGATATCAGTTCTGATTTTTGTTTGGGAAAAGTTCTGATTTTTGTTGAATATCAGTTCTGATATCAGTTCTGAGTTCTGATTTTTGTTTGTTTGATATCAGTTCTGATTTTTGTCTCTTCCATTTATTAGTTTAGAACTTCCATTTTGATATAACTACACTTCTAACAACTTAGTTTTATTTGTTTGAATATGGTGTTGATTGTATCAAATGATGTTGAATAGAAAAAATATCCCTTATAATATTTTAAAAAATCAGAGTAACTTGCGAAAGATTTCATGGTGAAAATTGTTTTGAAAACAATTCTACAACAATTCAAAGATTTGATCAAATTGACACACACACACACCAATGATGTGGACATAATGAGAAGTAATATGCTAATTAACCTTTAATAGATCAAACAAGCAATTTAATTTATTTTTGGACTAATCAATCATTAAACAATTTAGAATCACAATTTGACAATTTAATCAATCAATATAGTGGATCGATCTTCACTCAATCCTTCTTTGAAGACTTGAATCTTTTCGTCTAATGGTTGATAGGTGTAAGAAACTTCACTTCAATAGAGAATAACTCTCTCTTTTTCTTCAAAGGAACTTCAAATCTTGAATTCCACAAATAGATCCAACTGCTAATACACCTTGATAACAACCATTAGCAATCTAATGTGGTTCCTCATAGAATCCATGGAGGACATGACAGGTCCACTAACATTTCATTCTAAAGCAACAACAGTTTGCTTTCTGGCTGCAAATCTAGCCAAAAGATTTCTCCCATAAAATGATTGAACGAACTCTTATATAGTTATAGGTATAGTTATAGGTATATTGTAATAGGAAAAGTTTGATTCTTGTAATATAAAAAATGAAAGTGATGAGGTAATTAAAGTTGGTATATTGGCGTATCGGATACGTTATTGAAGTTTATATTAACATTGGTTATGTATACGTTTTTTAAGTAGGAAAACCATGGATAAAACATGGATCTGTGCCGATCGAATGACCAAAGAGTACGAGAGTGGGGTTGCGGAATTCGTTAAGTATGTTGTTCAACACGCTGAAAACCCCAGACGAATGCATTGTCCTTGCTTGCGTTGTTGTTATATTGGTAAGGTTGACGCACATGGATTGAAATCGCATTTGCTGAGGCATGGAATTGATCAAAGTTATCAGTGTTAGATATTTCATGGTGAGAAAATTAACGGGAATGTTGAATCGAGTGGAAAAAGTAATACGACCTATGCTTCATACGACAAAGACACGGAAACATATGATTGTGATCGAGTTGAAGAGATTGTAGAAGCACTGGAAGAAGATCTTCATGATTGTCCTGAAATGGTTGAGAGGATGGTAAGCGATGCAGAGAAACCGTTGTACAAAGGTTGCACGAAATTCTCAAGACTTTCTGCGGTATTAAAGTTGTACAACTTAAAGGCGGGCAATGGATGGTCGGATAAAAGTTTCACAGAGTTGTTGGCCCTTATGAGAGAAATGCTACCGGATGATAATGTTCTTCCTAATCGAACCTATGAGGCAAAAAAAATGTTGTGCTCTATTGGCATGAGCTATGATAAGATACATGCTTGTCCTAACGATTGCATTTTGTTTCGTAACGAATATGCAACGTTAACTGAGTGCCCCAAATGCGGTTTGTCTCGATATAATAAAAGATTATCTCCCGCAAAAGTCTTATGGTATTTTCTGATAATTCCGAGATTTAGGCGCATGTTTCGTAGTGAAACCGATGCAAGACATCTTACTTGGCATGCAGATGAAAGAATTACTGATGGAAAGTATCGGCATCCGGCTGATTCACCACAGTGGTCGAAGATTGATAATGATTATCCTGAGTTTGGATCAGAAGCAAGAAACCTTCGATTGGCATTATCTACTGATGGAATGAACCCACATGGTCTTCAAAGTATCTCACATACCACATGGCTTGTGATTCTTATGATTTATAACCTACCTCCATGGCTATGTATGAAGCGTAAGTACATGATGTTATCTATGTTAATCTCTGGGCCTAAACAACCAGGTAATGACATAGACGTATACTTGACACCTCTGATTGAAGATTTAAAGATTTTGTGGGAGAACGGTGTGGAGGTTTATGATGGATATAGGAAAGAAAGTTTCAATTTGAGGGCGATGTTGTTTGGCACAATTAATGATTTTCCAGCATACGGGAATCTATCTGGGTATAGCATTAAAGGTCAACGTGCGTGTCCTGTTTGTGAAGACGGAACCGATACGATTCGATTGGAACTTTGTCAGAAGAATGTGTTTCTCGGTCATCGTAGATTCTTACATTCTAAACATCACTACCGTGGGTGGAGAAAAGCATTCAATGGAGACACCGAACATCGTAGAGCTCCACCCGCATTGTCAGGTGAACAAGTTTTTGAAAAGGTGAAAGATGTGCGTACTGAGTTTGGCAAGCCTTTTGCATATAAGATTGTGAAAGGTGGGTGGAAGAAAAGGTCGATATTTTTTGAATTGCCATATTGGAAGTCTTTGTACGTGAGACATTTTCTCGATGTTATGCATATTGAAAAAAACGTATTTGAAAGTGTTATCGGTACATTACTCAATATAAAAGGCAAGTCTAAGGATGGCCTTAAAGCAAGGGAGGACATGTTAAAAATGGGAATGAGAACTGAATTAGCACCCGTGAAGAAAGGAAGACGAACATATCTACCACCTGCTGCTTTTACTTTATCTAGAAAGGAGAAAAAAATTTTGTGTAAGTCTCTGAGTGAAGTTAAGGTTCCAGAAGGATACTCATCTGATATCAGAAAACTTGTTTCTATGAAAGACCTCAAGTTGAATAATTTGAAGACACATGATTGTCATGTCATAATGGAACATTTTCTACCGATCGGTATACGTTCTATTTTGCCAGAAAAAGTAAGAAGTTCCATAACTAAATTGTGTTTTTTCTTTAGGTCAATTTGTAGTAAGGTGATCGATCCCGAGATCTTACCAACACTACAAAAAGAGATTGTAATTACCTTGTGTGAGCTTGAAATGTATTTTCCTCCGTCTTTTTTTGACATAATGGTTCATTTAGTTATTCATCTTGTGAAAGAGACACAGTTGTGTGGACCAGCTTATATGAGATGGATGTACCCTGCTGAACGGTATATGAAAATATTAAAAGGGTACGTGAAATCCCGAAGTCGACCAGAGGGTTGTATTGTTGAACGATACATTGTTGAAGAAGCTGTTGAGTTTTGTACTGAATATTTGTCTAACGTTCAATCGATTGGACTCCCCAGAGCTCAGATTTTCGACAAAATGGAAGGTAAAAAATTAATTGGGAATAAAATTGTGACAGTATCAAGGGATGAATGGGATCAAGTTCATTTGTATGTTCTGCACAATAATAATGAGGTTGAGCCATATGTTGAAATGCACAAGGATGTACTCCGAAGGTTAAATCCGAACAGAAATGAAAATTGGATAGTTATAGAGCACAATCAAAGTTTCATACAATGGTTGAAGGATCATATTTATTTGAAGCGCTCTTCAGATCCTTCTTCGGTAACAGAAAGGTTGAGATGTTTGGCATATGGTCCAAGTTTGCATGTGTTTTCTCATAGCGCATACTCAATTAATGGATACACATTTTATACCAAAGAACAAGATGATAAGAGTACTATGCAAAATAGTGGTGTCACCGTGCTAGCTGAAGCAATGCATATATCAAGTATGAAGGACTTAAACCCCAAATATGCAAATTTGTCATATTTTGGAGTTATTGAGCACATTTGGGTGTTTGATTACGAGAAGTTTCAGATTCCCATCTTTGGTTGCAAGTGGGTGAATAGTAGTGGCATACGAATGGATAAGTCTGGATTTTTGCAAGTTGATCTTACTAGGGTGGGGTACAAAGATGAACCTTTTATTCTAGCATCTCAGGCTAAACAAGTGTTCTATGTGAATGACCCGAAGAGTACAAAATGGTCTATAGTGCTTTTCTCTAACAAAGTGACTGATGATAGCGGTGTCGATCAATGTGATATTGATGTTAAGAGTGAGTCATGCATTAGACGGAATGAGTTGAATAGAAATGATGAAGTTGAGGATCTTATACCGGATGAGTCATATATAAGAAACGATCATAATGAGGGAATTTGGATCAATTCATCCGTACGCATTGCTAAGAAACAAGTGATTAATATTCCAACAAAGAAAAGAAAGAGATGTTAGTGACTTAGGTAAATTATCCATGGTTTCTTTATTTTATTTTTTCGATTGTTTTGATTATAAGTTATATATGATAATGCATGATTTCTTTATTTTTTGTTTTCAATTGCTTTGATTATAAGTTATATATGATAATGCATGATTTCTTTATTTTTTTGTTTTCAATTGCTTTTGATTATAAGTTATATTTGATATTTGATGGTTTCCTTGGTTTATTACAGGTTAGACATGGCTGATGACCAACCTGAGGAAGTTCCTAAAAAAGTATCCGCGGAAGAAGAAATTCGAAGAGGCATCACAGTAATGAGAAGGGTGGTCCAAGGAAGATCTCGAGGCATCATACTAGATGTCTATTGGAGCACCCAGGGACAGCTTATAGAACCTAATGGGCATACCTTAACTAGTTTTATCGGTGCACTAGTAAGGAATGAAATTCCCATTACATGTGATGATTGGAGAAACAAAGAGCTGAAAGAGTCCAAAGATAAAATTTGGAGTGAGATAAAGGTACAATCATTTGGCCCTTAATTATACGGTATCAATTATGTTTTTTCAATTACCGATACTAACTATCAATCTGTATGTTTTTCTTAGCGATGTTTTAACATCGAAGAAGAAAGAAGAGGCTTTTGTATGAAATTGGCCGGAAAGCTTCTAAGAGGGTTTCAGACATTTTTATCATCCAAGTTCCTTAAGGATGCGGATGGTAATTTTGTGGATGCGGAGCTTCCCAAAAAATATGAAAGTTTGATATCGGCTGAAGAATGGGAAGCTTTCAAATCCAAAAGACAAGACCCGGTTTTTCAAAGAATAAGTGCTACAAATCGGGAAAGAGCATCAAGTCCCGCATATCCGTACCGAAAAGGACGTGTCGGATATGGACGGTTAGAACAATCCATGGTAAGTATTTATAAATTGCGATAACAAATTTGTTCATCATATATTAGTTTTATCTGATCAAATTGTATGACTTAATTGTCGCTCCCGATAAATGAACAGGGTCAAATAAAGGTACAGACGCGAACGGTCGGCGAAGGGTACAGTGAGAACACACAGCCGTGAACTCACTGAAGAATGAAAAGAGTCGCCAGCTAGGCATTTTTATCCCGGAGGAAAGGTAATGCTGCATAGACCTAGAAAAAGATGGATAAGACGGTTGCGAACCAGAGAGACTGAGAAAGGGGGTTGGTTACAACCTGGGAAGGTATTAGCACCTAGATTGTCCGTCGTACTCGACGGGATCCACGCTTAAAAGATTTGTGTTTTAAAGGGGTAGTGTCAGTGCAATTTGTGTATAAAAGGGCTGGAAGAGATATGTACAGGTGTCAGTGCAAAAAGTGAAGTGTATAAATGATGTGTCAGTGTAAGAATGAAAGTGATATGCTCAAGATCATGAGGCTTAAGAATAATGCTGGAAAAGAGGGGAATGTACAGAGACTTTTGTTCGATAACAGTTAAGTTATGCCTACGTATCCTCTCGTGCAATGAGGAAGTCAGAACACCGTAGTTCGACCCAAAGAGACTGAAAGATAAATTGACTTATGAACTGCTTGCTTATCTATGCTCAAGTGTATGACCTGTCTGGCTCAGGTGCTAATTGTCTTGCATCAGACGGAAGAAGCAAGTTCTCGTTTATGAGTGAATGAGGTGAGAAAAGAATCCCGGAGGAGACGATTATTGCTTGTTTTTGAGTTTTCAGTCTTTTATTGCTTTTGAAAGTTTGTCATAAGTTAATGAGCTTAAGCCTAAACCAATGGATTTAGTAAACTCATCACATCTTCCTTCTGATTAGGGGTAATGAGAATTACCTTAAGTGTGAAGTCAGATTCTCACACTTAATCACCTTTGGTGTAGGATTAAGATCATTAACCTACTTGTGATTATTTAGATGTTTTTGGTGTTTTTGTTTAGTGTTGAGTAATGAGGTTAAGCCATAATCAAGGATTAAACAGGCTCATTACACCATCCTAATAGAAGGATAATAGATGAGAATGTTTAAGCTGAGGAAAACTCCTCAACTTAATCCATGATTAGGGATTAAACTCATGACAAAACAAGCCTTTGATTAAGTGGATTTTACTTAATGATATGATGATGAAATGAATTTTATGATTTGTAGGACAACTTGAGGGGGACTTGTCCATTAACACTAGGGTTAGTCCTTCTTAACCAATTAAGGAAGAATTAGAACCCTAATGCAAGGCCCAAGTTACAAGTGTGATGTCTTGATGATTATTATGTGAATTGATTAAGAGATTTAAACACATTAAGGGTTTAACACTTAGGATTAAAGTTATACACTCCATCCTAATAGAAGGATGCAGGCATAAGCTTAATCACAAAGCCTTAAAGCCTTTAGGGTTTAGTCCCTGATTATGAGATGAGAAGAGAAGACTCAAAGAGAGACACAAAGGTAAAACTATGAGGGGAGACTAATCAAAACCCTAATTCATTATCATGCTTGGTTGTCCCTAAAGTTTGTGAGGTTTGCAAGAACAATCTTCAAAGGAGCCACCAAGAAGCAGATGAACAAGATCAAGAGAAGCAAAGTGACTTGCTTCATTCAAGAAGTCAAGTCACTTGAAGAAAGAAAGTGGGAAGAACAAGAATGAGCAAGCTCAAACTCAAACACATATAGAAATGCAGCAATGTATGCAAGAGAGATGAGAAGAAAAGTTATGAGAAGTGAAGGCAAATTCACTTCTCAAGTTTACTTACCACCTGAAATGTTAGAAAGAAATGCAATGCAATGCAAAATGGGATGAAATGGTATGATGCTAAACAAAACCAGAAGCATGTTGATGATGATAATGATGCTATGGAGTGCTATAAACATGAGACAAGGCATGGAGATGTTCATACAAGTTCATGGATGCAAATGGTGCAAGCTTAGAAGCATGGATATACATGAAAAGTTAGGAAGCATACAAAGCATACAACATGGCAAATGCAAGATGCAATGGTCAAATATGCTTTCTATATGTCTTATGATGTCAAATGAATCACATGGATGCTTGAAATGTCATGGCAAGTCATGTTATGCAAGAGAATGCAAGAAGTATGCAAAAGGAAGCCCAAATTAGGGTTTATGAATCAAACAACAAACAAAAACCAAAAACAGAAGCAAACCCTAAGATAAAAAATGGAAAATGCCACCCAAAGAAACCCTAAACCTATACTAAACCAAAGTTCAAAGGGGAGGTCTCAACTCTTAACCAATCTCAAGTTATGATTTTTCTAAGTTACTAGGGTTTTTAGGGTTCCTAAACAAAAGAAATGCCAAACAAATTGAAAATGAGGAATCAAATCATGGCCATTTTATCCTAGAAACTACATGCTAAACACAAGACAATGCAAAAAGAATCAATGTCCAACTCTTTTTAGATAGGCGGAAATGATTTTTTGAACTTATGATCAAAATAATGCACAAAAAATGATTTAATTCAATGAAAAATTCTTAAAATGCATCAAGATCAAAAAAGAAATTTGGTTTGAAGGTTGGACAATGTTTCTAAATGTCTTAGAACATTTCATGAATTTTTTTGTGATTTTTAAATACCTAAAAGTATTTTTAATTAATTAATTTCCATTAATCAATTAAAAATAATCTTTTAAATATTTAAAAATATTTTTTTAATGATGAAAAATAAAATGAAAATATTTTTGTGTCATAAAAATTATTAAAACTCTTAGGAAAAAGTTTCATAATTTTTAAACCTTTTTTACTATTTTAAATTAAATGTGCAAATAAAATGAAAAGAAAATGAATTAAAATTAAATAAAAGGGAAAGTAATCAGGATGGAGGGATGAGATTGATTCTGAGTTTGAATTTGTTGACCACGCGCGCTATCCAAGGGCTGTGGTTCTTTCTGAGTTAATTAAATTAATTATGGATTAATTAAATAAAACACGTGGATTAGGGCTAATCAGGCAGATCTGGACCACACACACACGCGGGAGGTCAACGCTTTCAACGCATCCAATGGTCCAAATTCAAATGGCAATTAATTACATAATTAGGGCTTAAACACTTTCAGGCTGCCGGAGAAGACCTCCGGTCGTCTTCTCCGGCCAGCATCTCCCCTGAAAATCCCCAAAACCCCAAAAACCTAACTAAAATGAAATCTAGGAATTGGGAAATGATCTTCAACCACTCACGAACCAAAACCCTAAGTCAAAACAAATTTATTCTTCCCCAGAAGCATGAATCGAAACAAACAAATTTTAGGGCACGCAAGTTTCAGAGATCAATTAAATGTTCATTTCATCACCATTTCAAAAACTAAAAGCACATTCATGATCAGGAAGACACAAAGAACAAGTTTAGAACAAAAGAAATGATTTCTGGAAAAATATTTTTCAAGCTACCTGAGATTCGAAGCTTTCACTTTGATGACTTTCTGGCCACTTCCTTCAGTGCAATCCACTCCTTAGGACCTCTTGATGATGTTTGAATGCTTTAGAACAATTTATGTTGGCTGGTTGATGAGTTTAGACAGATTCTGCTTCAACTCAGTTGAAAATGGCAATGGAGTTTCAGGCAGCTTCAGGTCATTGTGAATGGTTCTTTGTGATCCAGATGGTGAGTGGAGAAGGTCTGTGGTGTTGGTTTGTATGTTTGTGAGCTATGGAGAGAGTTTCGAATGAAACTGCAAGTTGAAGTAAGAAATGGCAATGGGGTGTTCTTGCTTGTTTCAGGCCTGGCTCTTGGTGGTTTGAGGTCTATGAAGTATGGTGAGTTGAAGTGTGGAAATGGTTTGGATGTTTGTGTGCTGGGCAGAGAGATTCGAAGCAATTTGCAGCTGGGGTGTGTTTTGTGAATGTGATCATATGAAGTGTTTCAGCCTTGCCTCTTGATACATTTTGCTTGCCAAATGATATTGTATTTTAATCCTATAGGTCAGATGATGTGACCTGGCCTATAGTGATTGGTAAGTTTGCTTTTGCAAAAAAGTCAAATTTTGTGTAAGGAAAGTATGGCTCATGATCTAGGCTAGTAAAAGATATGGTTCTGGTGCAGCATGGTGTGTGTGTGATGTTGGGAAGGTCCAGCAGCCAATGCATCAAGTGGAGAGAAGCACAATGATGTTTTTGCAAGTTGTTGCTTTATGGTTCACATGTGATTTCCTAATCCCAAAAGCCATAATTCATGAGCATTCTTGGTTCAATTCTGATTTTTATGACTTATAGAATGTTTGCATACTGGTTTGTAATGAATTAGAAGTTGCAATTGGCTTTGGTTCATGATTTTGCAAAATTCACATTTGAGGCATGCCTTGAAAATCAATGATTTTTGCCAACTTTGTCACACCATAACTTTTGATCCAAGAAGCATTTGATCATGTTCTTGTACTTTTTGAAAAGGGAAAAATGTGATCTACAACTTTCATGACCAAAGTTTTTCCATTTGAAGCATTTTTGGATCAAGAATCAAGGCTTGAAAAATGACCTAAAATGAAGCATTCTTGAAAAGTCAACTATGCCCAAAAAGTCAACATTTGCAAAAACCCTAAATTCTTGATTTTTATGAACTTCAACCTCATTCCATGATCAAATAAAGATCATATACACTCAAAATGATGAAGATCACCCATTGGTTGGGTCATTGGGGGCCTCAGATGCCCTGATTTTGCACTGACTTGTCCAGAAAGTCAACTCTTGATCAGATGACTTCCCCATGGAATTTCTTCATGAAAATTGATATGCATACTACCTATACCATATAGAGACCAATGGAAACAAGAATGACCAAAAAATTTGGAGTTATGGCCTCTAAAACCAAAACCCTAATTTTCAGTCAACTGTGCAGTCAAACCTGGCTCTGCATCCCTTCAAACCCTAGTTCTTGTGATTCTTTTGAAATCTTGACTTTGAGAGGATGTAATATGATATAAGAACACATGTGGATCCCTTTGAAGTGATTGGTGGCCTTTGGAGTGGCTCAAGAAGCTCTTGGATTGCTCAGATCACAAACCCTAGGTGCAGATGCCTTAGAAACTATCCAGTGAACCAAAAATGAGATATGAGTTGGTATGATTGTGTTTATGCATATGAGAATGATCACAAGCCATGGTGTGAATGGGTGAGGGCAAATTTGGGGTGTTTACAGCTGCCCCTATTCAAACATGAGTTAGCTGTGCAGGTTGTAAGCAACGGCTTAACAGGCAAACAAGATAACTTGTGGTTGAATACCAAAGACAGTCCAAAATTTGCACTCACAGAATGAAGAAGAAAAGGGATATAGATTGTAAGAGAAAACAAAGTATATTGTAAAGTATGGGCGACGGAGGATGACCGTCGAGAAGAGGACGACTGCTGGGTAAGGAGCAATGACGGGGACGGCCGACATGCTGGGAAAAGTGTGTGAAGTAAAGCGATGACGGAGACGGCCGACATGCTGGGAATAAAAGGTAAAGCTAAGACGGGGACGGCCGACTAGCTGGGAAAATTAGATTACGATGGGGACGGCCATCAAGATAAAGCTGTAAAATTCTCTGGAAATTGATGAATCATGACGGGGACGGCCATCAAGTTCATAAAGCAAAGTAACCAACGATGGGGACGGCCATCGGGCTGAAAAGGAAAAGGGACCACGACGGGGACGGCCATCGGGTTAAAGAATAAATGAAATAAACAGATGATGGGGTACGGCCATCAAAGGTGAAGGACGATCACCTAGCAGGGGACGACTGCTCTGTTGGGAATAAAAGAAATATGATGGGGACGGCCATCAAAGGTGGAGGACGACCACCCGGCAGGGTACGGCTGCCGAAAATATCGCGACATAGGACGAATGCCGGATAGAAAAGGTCAACGATGGGGACGGCCATCGGACGAGCATGATGGAGGACGACCATCAAGAAGTGGAGGACGACCACCTAGCAGGGGACGGCTGCTCTCAAGGTTTATCATGACATAGGACGAATGTCAGATAACCAAAATCAACAATGGGGACGGCCATTGGATAAAATGATGAAGGACGATCATCAAGAGGTGGAGGACGACCACCTAGCAGGGGACGGCTGCTAAAAAGATCAACGATGGGGACGGCCATCGGATGAGCATGATGGAGGACGACCATCAAGAAGTGGAGGACGACCACTTAGCAGGGTACGGCTGCTCTCAGGGTTATCATGACACAGGACGAGTGTCAGATAAAAGAAGAAAATGCTTTGTTGGTGACCTACTGGGGATGTAGTGAACACGGACGAGCGTTCACAACCAAGAAAGGAAAGTATAAGTGTTTGGTATTGTGTATAGATTAAAGATGCAGACGAACATCCTTAAGACTACGATACGGACGAGTATCGGGTAGAAACAAACTGACACATGTTCAAAGATGATGATACGGACGAGTATCAACGGGTTAACAACGAACACGGACGAGTGTTGAATCTGAAGGGACTCTTCTGGGGGAATAGTAGACACAGACGAATATCTATATTCAAGAAGACATAAGCGTTTCGACACAGTGTATGGATTAAAAATGCGGACGAGCATCCTTAAGACTATGATACGGACGAGTATCATGTAGAAACAAACACTAGACGCAATGTTCTGAGATGATGGTATGGACGAGCACCAACTGGTTAACAAAGAACAAGGACTACTGTCGAATCTGTGGGGATATAGATGGTGTATATAAGATACGGACGAGTATCTGTATAAGTGTAACATGAGTAGTGAGTATTGTATAGATGGATACTTTAACTGCTGGGGATAGCGACACGGACGAGTGTCAAAAGGAGAAAAGTATAATATTAAACAAGTATATGGGTGATGAAAGTGTAAGCGACTGCGCTGGGGATATGACACGGACGGGTGCCAAGAAAGTGTATATATAAGTATATGTGAGTGCAAAGAGGATGTCTTTGGCTTTCTGCTGGTGATTTGACACGGACGGGTGTCAGGAAGTATCTGTAATACGGGTGATCTTGGTTTGTAAAGTGTATTCAGGCAACTTTTCTGGGGAATGATGACACGGATGGGTGTCGAAGGGTGTATATACTGTTGTTTGGGAATTGTGAGGCAACTGCTTTTGCTGGGACTCTGGTGGGGATTTCTGTACAATGATGACGAACGGTTATTATTCACAAGTGTTAATTCAGAACATGGCTTATGATTATGCTATGCGTTTGATTTTTGCCGTGATGCTCCGTATTTGACGGAATGCTACGCTCTGAGGGGATAATATGATGCAAATGCCATGATTATGCAAAGATAACAAAACGGGATTCGGATCCCGTTGCCATGAAGATCTCTGGTTGATCTGTTTGAAGTGGACATCCCAGCTGGGGATGAGATCATTGGTAGATCTAATGATGTATCTGCTTGGGGATATAGGTCGCTGATTGACATATCCTTATAATATGGGGACCCAGCTGGGGTTTGTAGACGCCTTCTGTACTCTGTTGTGACTCTTTCAGGCGTTGCTCTTCTGAACAGATGCTGATGATTCTGTGGGGAGATGATTCCCTGACTCTTCATATTCTGCTGAGGAAGAAAGATTGGCACTACAGCTGGGGGAAGTTGTTAGTAACTCAGCTGGGGAGGAAACAACTCAGCTGGGGAGTGCAATGAAAGGGCAACTCAGCTGGGGAGAAAGCACTCTGAGTGCCAAGACTGTTTGTTGATACCCGCAATCCTGCAAAGATAAGGAAATGCACAAAAGGTCCCGAGGTATCCTCTACTGGATTCTGTCATAGGAGTTAAGCACTCTCAAGAGTAAGTTTATTCCCTGCAAGCATGTGTTTTTATTTTCTTAGAGAAGAGCATCTGTACTTATGCAATTAGTTTTTTTAAGAGACATCAGACATTCCTTTGCAAATAACAATATACAAAACGAAACATGACTGAAAAATCTGATTTTATTAATTCTTGTGCCCTGAATTGGCAAGATACAGTCAAAGAAAACATATCTCCTAAAATGAAGAGACTGTTACAAATTGAGAAACAAAGTGCTGGCGATGTTGACGACGCTTCCAAGGAGCTTCCTCTTCTGCTATGACTCGTATGACAATGGCGTTCTTCTCGTCTTGCTTTCTGAAGGAGGCTGATTCTGATTGAAGCTTGATCCTTTTGAAGCTCTCCCAGTTGTAGGTGATACAGACGAATTCAGAATGCAGTTGTTCGCTTATTCCCTTATTTTGCATGGATCGCCCTTTCAGGTTTTCAATCCATCGGGATACCCATTTTTGCCAGAGTTGTCCAATGCGGCTTTTCAACTCAGCGGGTGTACATTTTTTGTTTATTTCCCTCATTTTTGCCCGAGTCTTTTATTCTGTTTTTGACTCGCCGGGATGCCCTATTTTTGCCTGGACTTACATTCTGTTTTTATGTCCAGCGGGTCATTTCATGCGAAGTATTTTTTAACTGCATCTGAATTCACAGGGGATGGGAAATCTTCACCATCCATGGTGCTGAGCATCAGTGCTCCACCAGAGAAAACCTTCTTTACAACGAATGGTCCTTCATAATTTGGAGTCCACTTGCCCCTGTGGTCTGTATGAGGAGGGAGGATTCTCTTCAGCACAAGATCTCCTACTTGGTACTCTTGGTGCCTGACTTTCTGATCGAAGGCTTTCTTCATTCTCTTCTGATATAACTGCCCATGACAAATTGCAGCCAATCTTTTCTCTTCGATCAGACTCAGTTGTTCGTATCGGGCCCGAACCCATTCTGCTTCACTTAGTTTAACATCCATCAATACCCGTAGGGAGGGTAACTCAACTTCAACAGGTAGGACTGCTTCCATGCCATACACAAGCTGATACGGTGTTGCCCCAGTGGACGTTCTGATTGATGTGCGGTACCCATGCAAGGCAAACGGTAGCATTTCATGCCAGTCCTTGTAAGTGACTACCATCTTCTGCACAATCTTCTTGATATTTTTATTTGCTGCCTCAACAGCGCCATTCATCTTTGGCCTGTAGGGAGAAGAGTTGTGGTGTTGGATATTGAAGTCCCGGCATAATTCAGCCATCATTTTGTTGTTTAGATTGGAACCATTATCAGTAATGATTCGCTCGGGAACTCCGTATCGACAGATGATATCTCTCTTCAGAAATCTGGCTACCACTTGCCTTGTAACATTTGCATATGAGGCTGCTTCGACCCACTTGGTAAAATAGTCGATGGCGACCAGGATGAATCTGTGGCCGTTTGAAGCGGTTGGCTCAATCTTGCCAATCATATCAATGCCCCACATGGCAAAGGGCCATGGTGAATACATTATGTTCAAAGGATTGGGAGGCACATGCACCTTGTCTGCGTAAATCTGGCATTTATGGCATTTTCTGGCATAGGCACAACAGTCTGCATCCATTGTAATCCAGTAATAGCCTGATCTTAACAACTTCTTAGCCATTGCATGTCCTCCGGCATGGGTACCAAAAGATCCTTCGTGCACTTCATGCATCAACAAATCTGCTTCCGTCTTGTCAACACATCTGAGGAGTACCATATCAAAGTTCCTTTTGTATAAAGACCCATCAGTGTTCAGAAAGAAACTACCAGTAAGCCTTCTCAAAGTCTTCTTATCATTGGAAGATGCCCCAGGTGGGTATGCTTGATCCTCCAAGAAGCATTTAATGTCATGGAACCAAGGCTTATCATCTTTGACAACTTCTGCTGCGAACACATATGCTGGTCTGTCGAGTCTGGACACTGGTATCTGAGGTACAAAGTTAGCAGCTTGAACTTTGATCATGGATGAAATGGTAGCAAGAGCATCTGCAAACTGATTCTCGTCCCGAGGGATATACTCGAGCTTGACTGTTGTAAAGAAAGTCAATAACCTTCTTGTATAATCCATGTAAGGTATCAGATGATCTTGGTGTGTGTACCATTTGCCGTTGGTTTGATTAACTACCAGAGCTGAATCTCCGAATACAGTCAATGTTTTGATCCTGAGGTCAATGGCTTCCTCAAGACCCATAATGCAAGCTTCGTATTCAGCCTCGTTGTTAGTGCAGTTGAAAGTGAGTTTTGCCGAGAAAGGCATGTGAACTCCCTTTGGTGAAATGAGTACTGCACCAACACCACGACCATTCATATTAACATCCCCATCAAACATCATAGTCCATTCCTCTTCCGGGTCAGGCCCTTCAGTGTGAATAGGCTCTTCATGATCTTTTGCTTTTATGAACATGATGTCTTCATCAGGGAAGTCAAACCTCATAGGCTGGTAGTCATCAATAGGTTGCTCAGCAAGATATTCAGATAGTACACTGCCCTTGATGGCTTTCTGAGATGTGTACTGTATGTCGTATTCTGTGAGAATCATCTGCCATCTTGCAACCCGTCCGGTAAGAGCTGGCTTCTCGAAAATGTACTTAACTGGGTCCATTTTTGAGATTAATAAGGTAGTGTGGGTCAACATATACTGTCTCAGTCGGCGAGCAGCCCACGCTAAAGCACAACAAGTTTTCTCGAGCAGTGAATAACGCTGTTCACAGTCGGTAAACTTTTTGCTTAGGTAGTATATTGCATACTCTTTTCGACCAGACTCGTCATGCTGGCCCAACACACACCCCATTGACTCTTCTAATACTGTCAAGTACATAATCAGAGGTCTTCCTTCAACTGGCGGCATGAGGATTGGGGGTTCTTGCAAATACTCCTTGATCTTGTCAAAAGCCTTCTGGCAGTCTTCGTTCCACCTGACCGTTTGTTCCTTTCTTAACAGCTTGAACAAGGGTTCACAGGTTGCCGTAAGGTGAGATATGAACCTTGAAATGTAGTTCAATCGACCTAAGAAACCTCGAACTTCTTTCTCAGTTTTCGGTGCAGGCATCTCTTGAATAGCTTTGACTTTATCAGGGTCCACTTCAATCCCTTTCTCGCTTACAATAAAGCCCAGCAGCTTACCAGATCGCACCCCGAATGTGCATTTGTTGGGGTTCAGCTTTAGTTGGTACTTCCTCAGACGCTTGAACAACTTGAGCAGATTCACCAGGTGATCTTCCTCTGTAAGGGACTTGGCGATCATGTCATCCACATAACATTCTATTTCCTTATGGATCATATCGTGGAACAATGTCACCATAGCCCGTTGATACGTTGCACCAGCATTCTTCAGTCCGAATGGCATCACTTTGTAACAGAACGTGCCCCAAGGTGTGATGAATGTTGTCTTCTCCATGTCTTCAGGTGACATCTTGATCTGATTATATCCTGAAAATCCATCCATGAAGGAGAATACCGAGAACTGAGCCGTGTTATCCACCAATACATCAATGTGAGGTAATGGGAAGTCATCTTTCGGGCTGGCTCTATTCAGATCCCGGTAATCAACACACATTCTTACTTTGCCGTCTTTCTTAGGCACAGGTACTATGTTAGCAACCCACGGCGGATAGCTAGTTACGGCAAGGAACCCGGCGTCCCATTGCTTTTGTACCTCTTCCTTGATTTTCATAGCCATGTCCGGGCGGGTACGGCGCAATTTCTGTTTAACTGGTGGGCATTCTTCCCTTAGAGGAAGCTTGTGCACAACAATGTCGGTATCCAACCCTGGCATATCTTGATACGACCAAGCAAACACATCAACATACTCTTGAAGCAGATCTATCAGTTGTCTCTTCACTGAGTCTTGCAGGCAGGCCCCGATTTTAACCTCTTTCACGTCTTCCTCCGTACCAAGATTAATCACTTCAACCTCCTCCTGGTGAGGAGTAATAACCTTTTCCTCCTGTCTCAACAACCTGGCTAGCTCTTCAGGAAGCTCATATTCTTCTTCAACCCCTTCATCGGCTTGATTGATTGGATTGTCAAAGTCATACGAAGTCATAGCCGTGCTGTTGTCGGTGCTGTCAGGAAGGCACTTTCTGCAAGGGTTAAATTTGTTTATTTTAGTGATTGATTTTAATCTTGCTTTAGAAAAAAGTGAAATGAAGTTATCATTTTGAAAACACCGCCATTTATTTTTGTACAAAAAGAAAAATGGGAAAACAGTGAGCAGAAAAGAAAAAGACTCGTTTGCAAAAAGATGTCTGATATTTCATTAATTTAATCTTGTTTGCACAAAAGTACAGATGGCCCTGATTACAAAATGAGTCTTGTCATCTTGGGCAAGATGCAAGACTTTGATGCATGCTATAAAAATACAGGAAATAATAATTACTCTGCATGAGTAACTCTTATAATTTCCTGGGAAGACCAGTTCGAGACACTGCTCCCCGGGATCTTTGGACGAATCCAATTCTCCAGATTGCGCTCCTCTTCCAGCTCGTCTTCCAAATTGTTGATAGTATCGGGGGTGAGCATCCCCCCACTGACAAAACCTGGCTTCTCAGCCGCCTTTGCTTGATGTTGAGTCGGTCTGTAACCCAACCCAAATTTGTCCTTCTTCTCCTCCACAGCTAAAACCTTGCCCCAGCCTAGGGCAGTTCCTTCCTCAACAACCTTCCGGGCTTGTTGGTAAGATGACATGGAGATCCCAGATACAGCAGATGCTTCATTGACATTCAAGGCTTCAAAACCTTGGCTCATTGTTTCATGGATCTCTCCATCCATCTCAATGTATTTATAAGTAGCCAGATGGCTAACAAATATATCCTCCTCCCCACAGATTGTAACAACTTGGCCTTCCCACTCAAATTTTAACTTTTGGTGAAGGGTAGACGTTATTGCGCCGGCGGCGTGAATCCAAGGTCTACCCAACAAACAGCTGTAGGCGGGCTGAATGTCCATCACATAAAAGATAGTTTTAAAGGTCTGTGGTCCAATTGTCATAGGTAGCTCAATCTCTCCCAGAACCGATCTCTTAGAACCATCAAAGGCTCTTACTACCAGGTTGCTGGGTCTCAATGCCAATCCATCATATTCTAACTTCACCAGAGCCTTCTTTGGTAAGACATTCAGGGATGAACCTGTGTCTACCAGCACATGAGAAAGGACAGCTCCTTTGCATTCCATGGTTATGTGCAAGGCTTTGTTGTGGTTGCGGCCATCCGCTGTCAGGTCAGTATTGGTGAACCCTAACCCGTTGCTAGCAGTAACATTTCCAACCACGGTTTCCAACTGGTTGACAGTAATCTCTTCAGGCACGTAAGCTGCGTGCAGGACTTTAAGTAGTGCATTCCGATGGGCTTCGGAGCACATAAGCAGTGAGAGGATAGAGATCTTGGATGGCGTCTGGTGAAGCTGATCCACAATTTTATAATCACTCTTTTTGATGATTCTCATAAACTCATCAACTTCCTGATCGAATGGTGTCTTCAAGGCTTCTTTGGCAGCTTGATCTTCCTGCACCGGGCTCTTTCCCTTTGCCTTGGCAGCAGCTTCTGCTTCGGCAGTAGGTCTTAGAATTGGTGGAGCAAAGAGACGTCCGCTTCGAGTGAAGCCTCCGCCTCCTCCCACATTATCTACCTGTGGTGCAGGTGTTGATGTGTCAAGAGTGATTCTTTTTCCTTCGCAGTACACGTCAGAGCCATAGTGCCAAGGGATGGCCCTATTGCTTTCATATGGTACTGGTCCAGGCACCGTGACAGTGACCAGACTGATTGCTGCTGCTGAAGGGACTGTAATTGTTTGTGGATCATAATAGATTGTAACTGGTGCTCTGATGGGAGCAGCACCTTCTGAATGGTAGGCGGAGTTATTTTCAGGATCATAGAATATGGTGACAGTAGAGACATCTTCATGATTGATTGCTGGAGTTGTAGGAGACATTGTTGGAAGTACGGATGTTGTTGTTGTAGGAGATTCAAAATGGAATGAAGCTGAAGTTGTAGCAGGAGAAATTGTTGAAAACTGATCAGTTGAGACGATAGATGGAGTACTTGTTGATGTTGCCGAAGAATTGTCAGGAACAATGGTTGCTGCAGTTGTAGGAGGTTCTGAAACCGTTGCTGATGATATTGCCGGATTTGTCGGAAATGATGTGGTGATCTGAAGCTGGCCACTCTGAATAAGGCCATCTATGCCATTCCTCAAATTATCGCACCCATTTACCGAGATATTGCAGTAAGCACAACCCAATTCACACCCTGGGAACATCTGACACTCCAAGAGCTGAGCCTTGATTTCTACCAATGGTGTCCTGATCTGTCCCACACTGGTTATTAAATAAGACGGCTTGTCTTCTTCAATAGCGTTAATTCGGGGACCACCATGGTTTGGCATGGGGTTTTTATTAACATTGGGCGGTGGTGCGAAATTCAGAGCCTTGGAGTCTACCAAGTCTTGTACCTTCATATGCAGAGCCCTGCACTTTTCTGTACTGTGACCAGGTGCGTTTGAATGAAAAGCACACCTAGCATTGGAGTCATAGTTCCTTGGTAGACTGTTGGGATCCGGAGGTGCCAACGTTCTTAGCTCAACTAGGTTGAGTTTCAGAAGTTGTGGCAACAAGGCAGCATATGGCATTGGGATCGGATCGATAACTCTGTTAGCTTGAGATGGCCTTTGCTGGAATGGCCTTTGCTGGTTATTGTTGTTGGTGTTGCTGTTGTTGTAGTTTCTTGGAGGATACTGATTCTGCTGATGATACTGAGGTTGTTGTTGATAGTTTTGTTGCGGAGGTTGATAGACTGGCTGAGGATGAGCTGGAGCAGGAATGGTGACTGCTGCTATTGACCTTTGAACGTACTGGGGTCTGCCCCTGTTGGTGTGAATGGCATTGGTCTCGCCAGTTCTTCTCGGGCCTGCGAAAGGCTTTCTTGCATTACTGGACGAGCTGGCACCATTGTCAGAGATCTTACCCATTTTTAACAGGCTTTCAATTCTCTCCCCAGCTATGACAACATCTGCGAAGCTAGTGGAAGAGAAAGCAGCCAACCTGTCAATATACGTTCCCTGAAGAGTGTTCATAAACATGTCTGCCATTTCTCTCTCAGACATAGGTGGTTGAACGGCAGCAGCCAATTGCCTCCATCTCTGGGCATATTCTCGGAAACTTTCCCTTGACGACTGTGACATGCCCATTAGGAGAGTCCTGTTGGGTGCCATATCCAGATTATACTGATACTGTCTGATGAAGGCCTCTGCCAGGTCCTTCCATCATCTAATAGTTGCCCTTGTCAGATGGGAATACCATTCCCTTGAAGCTCCCGTCAAGCTATCCTCGAAATAGAACATCCAGAGCTTCTCATCCATCGTATAGGCCTTCAGCCTTCCCAGAAATGATTGCAAATGAGTCCGGGGGCATGAAGTCCCATTATACTTTTCGAAACAAGGAGGCTTGAACTTATGGGGGATCCTGACCCCGTCTACCAAACCCATGTCCATGACGTCGAAACCCAAAGACTTTTGAGATTCTAAGGACCTCAACTTCTCAGCTATCTCTTCCAACCGTCTATCGTAAGCTTCTTCCCCAGCACCCATTACTGTGAATTGGTCCTCCGGAGGATCTTCTTGAAGTACCCTGGCTGCGGTGGCTGTCCCTTGAACGTTTGCAGGAATGTTGATCTCGGGATGTAGATGTGGGCCAAACACAGGGGGGTTAACGTGAGGTTGTACCCGTTCATTGTTGCTGGTGCCGGCAGTCCCTATATGTGGATCCTCTTGATTTTTCCTTTCAACCATGGCTCTCAGTCTCTCCTGGCTCTGAGCCATGTTGTTCATCACTTCCATGAACTGCGTCATCTGTGTTCTCATTTCCAATCTTTCGTTTGCCATCTGATTTCTGACCTCCGTAAGGTCCTGTTGCATCTGATCCATCTGGATGCCCGGAAGGTTGTTTCTAGTAGGGTACCTGTGTGGCCTGTTGAGTGGGAACCCTCGTCGCCGAGCAATAATTCCTGAACATCACAACAGAGTTAGCAACAACAAAAACAAAAACCTACAAAACAAACAAAGTGTTAGCATGCAATGCAGTATGCTTATTTGCTTTCAAGGTATCCGGCTCGGCATTCAGTTTTGACCCTTCCAGACCCTTGAAGATGATGCTGTTGAAGTTGCTTTTTTGAAGTAAATTTGGGTGGAACTAACACAAATATATTACAGAAGGTGAAATAATACAACTTGTTCATTTTACAACACAAGCCCTCTAAGGGGTCAAAATACATCACAAAAAAGTAAAAGTACATGGAATGGAAACAACAACAAGCAAATGATCAAACACCAAGGCCAAACTCATCCTCACGAACTTCCTTGAGAAGTGCTTCGGTCACAGGATCAGCCGGACGCTCCGTAAGACTCCGGATAAGGAGGTTCCGGGTAGCAACAGCTGTAGTCAACTTCTTGTTCTGACTTTGGTCCTTAGACCTCTTCACTCCAGCTCTGATCTTTAGCTCTGATATCTCCTTTTGGGCTGCTGCCAGGGCTTCCTCCATCTGTTCCATCTTGTCTTGGACCCTCTTGTCCTCCAGGGTACGAGCCTCGGTGATCCGGACCCACCGGGCTTGACTCTCCTTCAAATACAAGTCTGTCCTTGCTCTCTGGAATTGGGCTTCTTTGCAAGCATTCTTCAGAATTTGTTCACCAGCCTTAGACTTCTAAATATAATCCCCAGACTTTTCAATCTTAGTCAGCTGCTCCACTCTCAACTTCTCCAATCTCTCAATCTCCCTCACACCTTCACTCCTTTCTCGGAGGGTCTTCTGCAAAGCCTGGGTTAACTTCTCATTTCTTTCTTTCAAGCTCTCAAACTCCTCCAAACTGATAGTGGCAGGGGGTGGTGCTGAAGATGACTCAGGCGTGTCTTCTATGGTAAAGGGCATTCCAGAGAATTGGGCCCTGGCACGGGACCACTCATAATATTGTGCCGATGCCACATTATTGCACTTCCCCAGAATGGTGACTCCCTTGGTTTGAACATGATCCCAGGCCCAGGCAGCCTGCCTAACAACAGCCAAATTAATCTTGTTCTCACAATAGAGGGTCTCAACCAAGTCCTGTGCCTTAGGAGTATGGACCAGTGCATAGCCCAATTGCCTCCTGAACAGCAGAGGGTTGTAATTGATACTTCCCTTAACTCCTATCAAGGGCACATTGGGAAAGTGCCCACAGCTGGTGATGATATCTCTGCCCTTGGTGCTTTGAGTACACCATCTGATATCTGCTGAAGTTAGGGCAGTGAGTCTCTTAGCCCAGTTACTCTGCTGATGAGGGTTTAAAAATGCATCTGTCCTGGGTAGATGCTTGAGAAGCCAAGTATGGAACAATGGAGCACAACACCTCACTAATCTCCCCCTCTGCTTCTCATTCCTCTGATGCACTGAATAGTAAAGATCCCCCAATAAAGTTGGCACTGGGTTCTTCAGGATGAACAGATGGATTGCATTCTTGCTAATGAATCGAGGCTCATCTGCAAACAACACAATTCCATATACACTTAAGGCCAGCAAAGCACAAACAGCTTTCCACTCCCCTAGGGAAGCCTTCAGACTAGCTTGAGAAATTAAGAAGTCCAGATGAAAGCCAGGGATCCCAGCTTTAGAGGTCATATGTTGCTCAATCAGGACAGGCTCCAGATGCAAAGCCTTTGCTACCTCTCCATTGCTGGGAAAGACCATTTCAGGGTTGAAAGGGATTCCAGCCCTGATAGGTATACCAACCAAAGATGAGTATTCTTCTAATAGAGGGCCCAACTGAAAGTCTTGAAAGGTGAAACATCTCAGTGGGGGATCATAAAACTGAATGCAGGTGTGGATCAAACTTCTCTGTGATGGGTCCAGATCCATAACCAAGTCAAGTATATCCCCATAATGCTCCTTGAACCAAGGTATGTGATCTGGAGAGATCAGGGTTTGAATCCTCCTGATGTCTGATAACTCTGGCTGGAAGAAGTGATAGGTGATGTTGCTCTTTTTAGGAGCCATGATGCTGAAGACTGAGTAGAGACAGGTGCTGATGACAATGCTGAAGGAATGAGCCACTGATTGGCTGGTGCTGGTGAAGATAGGTCAATACTGAAGATGGGGTCAAAACCAAAACCAGATGAAAATTGATACCCTGAAACACAAATAAGCAAATGTCAATATGATGCAATGATTATGTATGCAAATGATATGCAAAGGGTTTGCGACTGAGCTGGATCTGATCAAAATGCCCTGATATAAGTCCATGTGTGTTCAAGAATTCCAGATGGAGGTCTATAAATCCAGTAACCAAGGTGGGGGACTCAAATAAAGAGCCACATGTCCAGGGTTTTAGAATCACAAGAACTGACCCAAAATGGAGTACTCTTAAACAATCAAAGTAACAGGGTGTTCTGAGGTCAAGGTACCTGCAAACCTGTAAACAGCCCAACCCCCTCACAGGTGGTGTTCTAAAACAAGGATCCTCAGACTTGGATCGGTTATGAGAAGTGTAAACACTTCTAACCCGGAGGTACAGTGTTTACAATAACCATAACAATTCCTCCTCTAATTCACCTCAGTTTCTGAAGGTCAATACTAAAAGGTCATCCAGACTTAGCAGGCTTCCCAGATAGCCCTAGCATTGCAGGAAATCTGCAACACAGAGTTCTCAAGAAGAAACCCATATCTGAACCGTGTTTCATATTCCCGCACCAGACCGAAATGGAATGGGAAAGAATATGATTCACTCTAGCCTAGGTATCACTCAGGTCCCAGGTATAGGACCTTAACTCTCAATGAATCACCCACCCACCAAAGCAAACAACAGATCCAGCCAGCAACAATGACAGTATGATATATACAAATGCAATAAAGAAAGCAGTAAAGTAACTGTACATAAAGCAATAAACAAAAATAAATACAAGCACAAACAAGCACATAACACCCCAGTAAACACAAATCAAACAAGCGCTAGGAGGAACCCACAAAAAGAACCAGAAGCCCTGGTTGCAGTATAAGTATCCCCAGCAGAGTCGCCAAGCTGTCGCTCCCGATAAATGAACAGGGTCAAATAAAGGTACAGACGCGAACGGTCGGCGAAGGGTACAGTGAGAACACACAGCCGTGAACTCACTGAAGAATGAAAAGAGTCGCCAGCTAGGCATTTTTATCCCGGAGGAAAGGTAATGCTGCATAGACCTAGAAAAAGATGGATAAGACGGTTGCGAACCAGAGAGACTGAGAAAGGGGGTTGGTTACAACCTGGGAAGGTATTAGCACCCAGATTGTCCGTCGTACTCGACGGGATCCACGCTTAAAAGATTTGTGTTTTAAAGGGGTAGTGTCAGTGCAATTTGTGTATAAAAGGATTGGAAGAGATATGTACAGGTGTCAGTGCAAAAAGTGAAGTGTATAAATGATGTGTCAGTGTAAGAATGAAAGTGATATGCTCAAGATCATGAGGCTTAAGAATAATGCTGGAAAAGAGGGGAATGTACAGAGACTTTTGTTCGATAACCGTTAAGTTATGCCTACGTATCCTCTCGTGCAATGAGGAAGTCAGAACACCGTAGTTCGACCCAAAGAGACTGAAAGATAAATTGACTTATGAACTGCTTGCTTATCTATGCTCAAGTGTATGACCTGTCTGGCTCAGGTGCTAACTGTCTTGCATCAGACGGAAGAAGCAAGTTCTCGTTTATGAGTGAATGAGGTGAGAAAAGAATCCCGGAGGAGACGATTATTGCTTGTTTTTGAGTTTTCAGTCTTTTATTGCTTTTGAAAGTTTGTCATAAGTTAATGAGCTTAAGCCTAAACCAATGGATTTAGTAAACTCATCACATCTTCCCTCTTATTAGGGGTAATGAGAATTACCTTAAGTGTGAAGTCAGATTCTCACACTTAATCACCTTTGGTGTAGGATTAAGATCATTAACCTACTTGTGATTATTTAGATGTTTTTGGTGTTTTTGTTTAGTGTTGAGTAATGAGGTTAAGCCATAATCAAGGATTAAACAGACTCATTACACCATCCTAATAGAAGGATAATAGATGAGAATGTTTAAGCTGAGGAAAACTCCTCAACTTAATCCATGATTAGGGATTAAACTCATGACAAAACAAGCCTTTGATTAAGTGGATTTTACTTAATGATATGATGATGAAATGAATTTTATGATTTGTAGGACAACTTGAGGGGGACTTGTCCATTAACACTAGGGTTAGTCCTTCTTAACCAATTAAGGAAGAATTAGAACCCTAATGCAAGGCCCAAGTTACAAGTGTGATATCTTGATGATTATTATGTGAATTGATTAAGAGATTTAAACACATTAAGGGTTTAACACTTAGGATTAAAGTTATACACTCCATCCTAATAGAAGGATGCAGGCATAAGCTTAATCACAAAGCCTTAAAGCCTTTAGGGTTTAGTCCCTGATTATGAGATGAGAAGAGAAGACTCAAAGAGAGACACAAAGGTAAAACTATGAGGGGAGACTAATCAAAACCCTAATTCATTATCATGCTTGGTTGTCCCTAAAGTTTGTGAGGTTTGCAAGAACAATCTTCAAAGGAGCCACCAAGAAGCAGATGAACAAGATCAAGAGAAGCAAAGTGACTTGCTTCATTCAAGAAGTCAAGTCACTTGAAGAAAGAAAGTGGGAAGAACAAGAATGAGCAAGCTCAAACTCAAACACATATAGAAATGCAGCAATGTATGCAAGAGAGATGAGAAGAAAAGTTATGAGAAGTGAAGGCAAATTCACTTCTCAAGTTTACTTACCACCTGAAATGTTAGAAAGAAATGCAATGCAATGCAAAATGGGATGAAATGGTATGATGCTAAACAAAACCAGAAGCATGTTGATGATGATAATGATGCTATGGAGTGCTATAAACATGAGACAAGGCATGGAGATGTTCATACAAGTTCATGGATGCAAATGGTGCAAGCTTAGAAGCATGGATATACATGAAAAGTTAGGAAGCATACAAAGCATACAACATGGCAAATGCAAGATGCAATGGTCAAATATGCTTTCTATATGTCTTATGATGTCAAATGAATCACATGGATGCTTGAAATGTCATGGCAAGTCATGTTATGCAAGAGAATGCAAGAAGTATGCAAAAGGAAGCCCAAATTAGGGTTTATGAATCAAACAACAAACAAAAACCAAAAACAGAAGCAAACCCTAAGATAAAAAATGGAAAATGCCACCCAAAGAAACCCTAAACCTATACTAAACCAAAGTTCAAAGGGGAGGTCTCAACTCTTAACCAATCTCAAGTTATGATTTTTCTAAGTTACTAGGGTTTTTAGGGTTCCTAAACAAAAGAAATGCCAAACAAATTGAAAATGAGGAATCAAATCATGGCCATTTTATCCTAGAAACTACATGCTAAACACAAGACAATGCAAAAAGAATCAATGTCCAACTCTTTTTAGATAGGCAGAAATGATTTTTTGAACTTATGATCAAAATAATGCACAAAAAATGATTTAATTCAATGAAAAATTCTTAAAATGCATCAAGATCAAAAAAGAAATTTGGTTTGAAGGTTGGACAATGTTTCTAAATGTCTTAGAACATTTCATGAATTTTTTTGTGATTTTTAAATACCTAAAAGTATTTTTAATTAATTAATTTCCATTAATCAATTAAAAATAATCTTTTAAATATTTAAAAATATTTTTTTAATGATGAAAAATAAAATGAAAATATTTTTGTGTCATAAAAATTATTAAAACTCTTAGGAAAAAGTTTCATAATTTTTAAACCTTTTTTACTATTTTAAATTAAATGTGCAAATAAAATGAAAAGAAAATGAATTAAAATTAAATAAAAGGGAAAGTAATCAGGATGGAGGGATGAGATTGATTCTGAGTTTGAATTTGTTGACCACGCGCGCTATCCAAGGGCTGTGGTTCTTTCTGAGTTAATTAAATTAATTATGGATTAATTAAATAAAACACGTGGATTAGGGCTAATCAGGCAGATTTGGACCACACACACACGCGGGAGGTCAACGCTTTCAACGCATCCAATGGTCCAAATTCAAATGGCAATTAATTACATAATTAGGGCTTAAACACTTTCAGGCTGCCGGAGAAGACCTCCGGTCGTCTTCTCCGGCCAGCATCTCCCCTGAAAATCCCCAAAACCCCAAAAACCTAACTAAAATGAAATCTAGGAATTGGGAAATGATCTTCAACCACTCACGAACCAAAACCCTAAGTCAAAACAAATTTATTCTTCCCCAGAAGCATGAATCGAAACAAACAAATTTTAGGGCACGCAAGTTTCAGAGATCAATTAAATGTTCATTTCATCACCATTTCAAAAACTAAAAGCACATTCATGATCAGGAAGACACAAAGAACAAGTTTAGAACAAAAGAAATGATTTCTGGAAAAATATTTTTCAAGCTACCTGAGATTCGAAGCTTTCACTTTGATGACTTTCTGGCCACTTCCTTCAGTGCAATCCACTCCTTAGGACCTCTTGATGATGTTTGAATGCTTTAGAACAATTTATGTTGGCTGGTTGATGAGTTTAGACAGATTCTGCTTCAACTCAGTTGAAAATGGCAATGGAGTTTCAGGCAGCTTCAGGTCATTGTGAATGGTTCTTTGTGATCCAGATGGTGAGTGGAGAAGGTCTGTGGTGTTGGTTTGTATGTTTGTGAGCTATGGAGAGAGTTTCGAATGAAACTGCAAGTTGAAGTGAGAAATGGCAATGGGGTGTTCTTGCTTGTTTCAGGCCTGGCTCTTGGTGGTTTGAGGTCTATGAAGTATGGTGAGTTGAAGTGTGGAAATGGTTTGGATGTTTGTGTGCTGGGCAGAGAGATTCGAAGCAATTTGCAGCTGGGGTGTGTTTTGTGAATGTGATCATATGAAGTGTTTCAGCCTTGCCTCTTGATACATTTTGCTTGCCAAATGATATTGTATTTTAATCCTATAGGTCAGATGATGTGACCTGGCCTATAGTGATTGGTAAGTTTGCTTTTGCAAAAAAGTCAAATTTTGTGTAAGGAAAGTATGGCTCATGATCTAGGCTAGTACAAGATATGGTTCTGGTGCAGCATGGTGTGTGTGTGATGTTGGGAAGGTCCAGCAGCCAATGCATCAAGTGGAGAGAAGCACAATGATGTTTTTGCAAGTTGTTGCTTTATGGTTCACATGTGATTTCCTAATCCCACAAGCCATAATTCATGAGCATTCTTGGTTCAATTCTGATTTTTATGACTTATAGAATGTTTGCATACTGGTTTGTAATGAATTAGAAGTTGCAATTGGCTTTGGTTCATGATTTTGCAAAATTCACATTTGAGGCATGCCTTGAAAATCAATGATTTTTGCCAACTTTGTCACACCATAACTTTTGATCCAAGAAGCATTTGATCATGTTCTTGTACTTTTTGAAAATGGAAAAATGTGATCTACAACTTTCATGACCAAAGTTTTTCCATTTGAAGCATTTTTGGATCAAGAATCAAGGCTTGAAAAATGACCTAAAATGAAGCATTCTTGAAAAGTCAACTATGCCCAAAAAGTCAACATTTGCAAAAACCCTAAATTCTTGATTTTTATGAACTTCAACCTACTTCCATGATCAAATAAAGATCATATACACTCAAAATGATGAAGATCACCCATTGGTTGGGTCATTGGGGGCCTCAGATGCCCTGATTTTGCACTGACTTGTCCAGAAAGTCAACTCTTGATCAGATGACTTCCCCATGGAATTTCTTCATGAAAATTGATATGCATACTCCCTATACCATATAGAGACCAATGGAAACAAGAATGACCAAAAAATTTGGAGTTATGGCCTCTGAAACCAAAACCCTAATTTTCAGTCAACTGTGCAGTCAAACCTGGCTCTGCATCCCTTCAAACCCTAGTTCTTGTGATTCTTTTGAAATCTTGACTTTGAGAGGTTGTAATATGATATAAGAACACATGTGGATCCCTTTGAAGTGATTGGTGGCCTTTGGAGTGGCTCAAGAAGCTCTTGGATTGCTCAGATCACAAACCCTAGGTGCAGATGCCTTAGAAACTATCCAGTGAACCAAAAATGAGATATGAGTTGGTATGATTGTGTTTATGCATATGAGAATGATCACAATCCATGGTGTGAATGGGTGAGGGCAAATTTGGGGTGTTTACATTAATGTGTAGCTGCAGAAGGAGGAAAGTTCAGAATCATCTCTTCCTGCACATGTTTTGTGGAAGGAAGCCCGTGTGGGCAAATCTGGAGTTCCTCAAGAAGAAGTTTTACAAGTATACCAGAAATGTGTAAGTATAACATTTTTTCATTAATTGAATAACATTTTTATACACAAATATTTGACAAGTGTACGATATTCATCTGATTTTTCAGGAGGAGCTATCTCAGTCTTTATCTCCCGATGATACTAGGAGCATACTTGGTCGGGCATTAGATGTCCCTGAGTATTCTGGTCGGGTGAGGGGTAAGGGATTTGGAGTCACTCCGACCTCCCTGAGTATTAAAAAAGGAAAGGCTCCTAGTAATAGGGAGCTTCATGCAAGAATGGAAGCCATGCAAGCTGAGCTTGATGCATTGAGGAGAGAAAGAGAGGCTAGCGCCTCAATAGTATACAGAGATGCTTCGGACAAAGACAGTATCAACTGTACCTTTCAGCCGAACATTCCAGAGGTAATTACATATAATTGTCTTAAATTGAACTATTTGCTTAAATTATGTATTTAACATATATACACATTAACGATTTCTTGTTATTATTGGTTTTAGGGCATTTCCCATTGTCAGCTGTATTTGTCGTCACCATACTATCGGATGGTTGGCAAGGGAAAAGTGCATAACGTTAGCGGAGTATTACTCCACACTAGAGAGCTCCCTGCTGGATGTTTGAAGGTATCAGTTGATATTGCAGTTGAGCCGAATGCAGCATTACCATATCCTAGCGATGATTCGGATGCAACAACGGTGCACGAAGCAGTAGGTTCGTTTGTTGCATGGCCGACAAACCTCATATGCGTAGGATATGAGGTATGATTAAAACTTATGTTAACTTCCTTAGTATATTCAAAGTTTAAAATTTATGCTTAAAATTTTACTTACATATTTTCCTATGTTAAATAGACTCCCACACAATCCAAATCAAAAGATACTGCGATTCCACGGCATACCGAGTCCACGGTTTCAAGAAAAGAGGTAATATACAATTATATTCATGGAAGTTGTTACATTCTTAATTTGATCTAACTATTTATATGACATGTAGGTTCAAGAAAATGAGGCTAGCAATGCCTCCGCACAACAAAAAAAGGAGGTTAGCAACGCCTCCGCACGGGTACAAAGTTCTGGTGCTAAGAAGTCCGTAGCTAGGAAAAAACCTACCACCAAGTATAGGTCGTGCCTCAGGACATTTCTAGAGATGACCGATATACCGACCGGAGGTGTTCGGACTATACCTATGGAGGTAGGGATTTTTGGCTTTGATTACGAACAAATGATTGGTAATGAGGACTTCATGCAAGTTTTTGGTCGTGAAGAAATCGGCGTCAACGTTGTCAATACATATGTTAGGTAAATCCGGACTACTTTGTTTTATTAATTAAACAACTTATTTTAATGATGTTTACTTTATGTTAATGATGTTTTTATATTAGGTTTTTGTATGACAAATTGATGCTCCCCAATGGTTTGGACGTGTCATTCGGATTCTTAGCACCCGCGACCGTCAACTATAGTTTAATGATAAGTAGACCGGATACCGTGACGGAGTACGTTCTTCGGATCCTCGTGGAGAATAAAGATGCAGAGAAGTTGTTTTTTGTACCGTTTAATACCGGGTTAGCTTTTCATTCTAAATTCATCTATTATACTTATTTTCCAAGTTACCATCTAACATTTGCCTAATCATTACAGTGGACATTGGTTGTTGCTCGCAATCAATCCTATCCGAGAAATTGTGTATTATCTTGACTCGTTAGGAAATGATTGGACAACATACCCGGATATGAAGGTCCTAATTGACACGTAAGTGAGAATGTTCAAAATTTTTCTTAGTTTATGTGAATTGTTCTAATTGCTTCATTTTTATTTTATTAGCGTCCTACAAGCTTTTCGGGCCCAACGAGTTATCCAAACCTCAAGGAGGGGCGCCAACTCCATTGCATGGATTAAAGTGGCGGTATATTTTTAATTACCGCGTTTTTTATTATATTAGTGATGACTACACTTGATAAAACTTAGGATTTATAATCCATATATTTTTTTTCATATGTAGTGTCCTCTTCAACGTAATGAAATAGATTGCGGGTATTTCATGTTGAGGTTTATGCGAGATACTCTCATGTTGGGCCGATTAGACATTCCCACCGATGTATGTATTTCTAACTTATGAGTTATTTTTATATTTACACATATCTCATATAATTAAATAGATGGAATTAATTCAAAATATGTTATATTATTATGTAGTACTTTGATGAATTCAAGTGTGCATCTTATACAAAGGATCAAGTGGACGAAATCAAAGAGGAGTGGTGTCAATACATGATAGAGCTCAAAGTGTGTAATTAATGTGTACATTTGTAGTAGTATATGTAATGACTTATAAATGTAAACATAAATTTCTATATATTTTGATACATTTATGGCAAATTTGGTTTGAATTGGTTTGAATTGGTTAGCCAAAAATTGGTAAAAAAAGGCCAAAATGGCATATATAAAATGTGATAATTGTCTGCAAAAATCTGGTTGAAAACAGGTACCAATTCTGGTTTATAAACCTGGAAAAAATGTGGTTACAAACAAATCCTACAAAAAATTTCGTATACCTTAGACAGCGCTTTTGCCAAAAGCGCTGTCTAAGGGGGGGATTAGAAAGCGCTTTAGGCAAAAGCGCTGTCTAAGGGGGGGGGGGCTTAGACAGCGCTTTGTGAAAAGCGCTGTCTAAGGTATACCTAAAAAAATTAAAATAGGAGGGGCTTAGACAGCGCTTTTGGCCAAAGCGCTGTCTAAGGTAGGGGGATTAGACAGCGCTTCTGAAAAGCGCTGTCTAAGGTGTACCTAAAAAATTTAAATTAAGAGGGTCTTTTAAAGCGCTTTTGGCCAAAGCGCTGTCTAAGGGTGGGGGATTAGACAGCGCTTTTCACATTTTCAAAAGCGCTGTCTAAACCTTTAGCAGCGGAGGTTTAGGCAGCGCTTTAAAGCGCTGTCTAAGGCTAAAAAAAGCGCTGTCTAAGGTCTTCTTTGTTGTAGTGAGTGCGGGAGTGGTGGATTATGGAAGCATCAGTGTCGTGCAAGATGATACAGTTGATAGTGATTGTGACTTAGATGAGTGGATCAGGCCTGCTATTCCAGGGACTCAACTTAGCAACTGGTCGTCCGAAAAGCTTATCTAAGTCACCTCCTTCGAAGAGTAATAATTTTTGTTTTTGTATTTCCTATACTCAAGCACTATGTCTTGTCCAGGGCATAGTAGCTTTTTGTAAGGGTTCTTTTGTTCCTAACACAATTCATAATCATAAATAAAGCTGACGTTTCACATTCATCCATGTTGTTCTTTGCCTTTCATTTTTGCTTTTGTTTTCAATAAAGAAAGAAAAGTTTTAAAATGGCAATGTTTCTCTTTTTTCTCAAACTCTTTCTAAAGCCTTGCATGAATCACCATTCATGCAGGTGCTCGTCACCAAATCTTATCAATGACAACCCTATTATGGCTAAGTATAACTTTGACAATCCAATTTACCAAGCCGATGAGGAAGGTGAAGAAGATTGCGAACTGCCTGAAGAATTGGCCAGACTGCTTAAACAGGAAGAGAAGATGATTCATCCGCATGAAGAGGTCGTCGAAGTGATAAACCTGGGTACTGAAGAAGACAAGAAAGAAGTTAAGATCGGGACCGCATTAGAAGCTATCAAGACTCGTCTAATTGCTATGCTTCGAGAATATGTTGATATCTTCGCATGGTCCTACCAAGATATGCCTTGTTTAGACACTGACATTGTGGTACACAAGTTGCCTTTGAGAGAAGACTTCCCTCCAGTAAAGCAGAAGTTGAGGTGCACACGCCCTGATATGGCAATCAAAATAAAAAAGGAAGTACAAAAGCAATTTGATGTTGGTTTCTTGGCCGTGACCAGTTATCCTCCGTGGGTTGCCAATATTGTGTTGGTCCCTAAAAAAGATGGTAAGGTCAGGATGTGTGTAGACTACATGGATTTGAACAAGGCCAGCCCTAAAGATGATTTCCCTCTGCCTCGCATAGATGTGCTTATTGATAATACCGCTCAGTTTTTTGTATTCTCTTTCATGGACGAGTTTTCAGGTTATAACCAGATTAAGATGTCTCCTGATGATATGGAAAAGACTACCTTCATCACGCCTTGGGGAACTTTTTGTTACAAGGTCATGTCTTTTGGTCTGAAGAATGTTGGGTCCACTTACCAACGGGCGATGGTGACGCTATTTCACGACGTGATTCATCATGAAATTGAGGTTCATGTTGATGATATGATAGCAAAATCCCAAACAGAAGAAGAGCACTTGGTCAATCTAGCAAAGTTGTTTGACAGACTCGGGAAGTTCAGATTGAGGTTGAACCCGAACAAGTGCACCTTCGGGGTCCGTTCCGGCAAGCTACTTGGTTTCATTGTTAGTGAGCGGGAAATTGAGGTTGATCCAGCCAAGGTAAAAGCCATCCAAGAGATGCCTAAGCCAAAAACTGAAAAGCAAGTGTGTGGTTTCTTAGGGAGACTAAATTACATTGCACGGTTTATCTCTCACCTAACGGCCACGTGTGAGCCCATTTTTAAGCTTCTGAGGAAGAATAAGGCCATTAAATGGAATGAAGACTGTCAGCAAGCCTTTGATCGAATCAAAGAATACCTGCTAGAACCTCTAATTCTTATGCCTCCAGTGCCAGGGAGACCTTTGATCATGTATCTTACTGTGCTCGAAGGATCGATGGGATGTGTGTTGGGTCATCAAGACGAGTCTGGTCGAAAAGAGCACGCCATTTATTACCTTAGAAAAAAGTTTACTGATTGTTAGACACGTTACTCACTACTTGAGAAAACTTGTTGCGCTTTGGCATGGGCTGCTCGCCGACTAAGACAGTACATGTTGACCTTCACCACTCTCTTGATTTCCAAGATGGATCCTGTGAAATACATTTTCGAGAAGCCGGCTCTGGCAGGAAGGGTAGCCCAATGGCAGATGATATTAACAGAGTATGATATCCATTACACTTCGCAAAAAGAAATTAAAGGAAATGTATTGTCGGAATACCTGGCTCAGCAGCCAATCGACGATTATCAACCCATTAAATTCGAGTTTCCGGATGAGGACATCATGTTCCTCAAGTTGAAAGACTGTGAAGAGCCACTTCCGGAGGAGGGGCCAGACCCTGAATCCAAGTTGATGTTTGACGGAGTTGTAAACATGAACGGAAGCGGTGCTGTTATCATCTCACCAGAAGGGGTCCATACACTTTTAGATGCTCGGTTGACTTTCGAATGCACTAACAATGAGGCAGAGTATGAAGCTTGCATCATAGGGGTTGAAGAAGCAATCAATTTGCGAGTCAAGAACCTCGAGATCTTCATAGATTCTGCTCTGGTGGTGAACCAAGTTAATGGAAAATGGTTAGTTCATCAACCTCACTTGGTTCCTTACAGGGATTATACCAGGAGGCTGCTAACTTTCTTCACCAAGGTCAAATTGAATTATATTCCTCGATATGAAAACCAGTTCGCTGATGCTCTAGAAACTTTGTCATCTATGATTAAAGTTTGTCAAGAGAATTTTGTGCCTCGAATCATGGTCTCCCGTCTTGAAAGACCGGCTTATGTCTTTGCAGTTGACAGTGGTGAAGATAATAAACCTTGGTATCATGATATCAAGCAATTCTTGAAGACTAGAGAATACCCGGCTGGGGCATCCAGTAAAGACAAGAAGACCATCAGAAGGCTAGCAGGTGGTTTCTTCTTGAATCAAGATAGTGTGCTATATAAGCAAAACTTCGACATGGTTCTGCTCAGATGCGTGGATAGACACGAAGCAGACCTATTGATGCAAGAGGTTCATGAAGGCTCCTTCGGTACCCATGCTGGAGGACATGCTTTGGCCAAGAAATTATTGAGATCGGGATATTATTGGATCACCATGGAATCCGATTGCTGTAAATACTCCCGTAAATGTCACAAGTGTCAGATTTATGCCGATAAGGTCCATGTGCCTCTGAATCCTTTGAGTGTCATGTCTTCACCATGGTCGTTCGCCATGTGGGGCATTCATATGATTGGCAAGATCGAGCCGACAGCTTCCAACAGTCACCGTTTCATCCCGGTTGCTATAGACTATTCCACGAAGTGGGTCGAAGCGGCGTCTTATGCTAATGTTACTAAACAAGTGGTAGCCCGATTTATTAAAAGAGACATCATTTTCTGGTACTGAATTCCCGAAAGAATCATTACTGATAGAGCTTTTGTAAACACCCCAAATTTGCCCTCACTAAGTTCACACCATGGCTTATGATCTTTCATATTTGCATTAGTTTAAGCATATCATATCATATTGCATTTTGTGTTTCACTGCATAGTTCAAGTTCATCTGCATCTAGGGTTTGTGATCTGAGTAATCCAAGGATCCATCTGAGCCACTCCAAAGGCCACCAATCATTCCAAGAGGGTCCATGTATGTTCAATCAACATTTTATATCCCTCAAAGATCAAAGAAGTCAAAGAATCACAAGAACTTGCAAAGCATGGAAGCAGAGCCAGGGTTTCACTACACAGATGACCTGAAATTAGGGTTTTGGTTTCAGAGGCCATAACTCCAATTTTTTTGGTAATTCTTGTTTCTAATGGTCTCAATATGTTACAAGGATCATGTATACCAAGTTTGATGAAGAAATTCATTGTGGAAGTCATCTGTTCACTAGGTAACTTCTTGAGCAAGTCAGAGCAATATCAGAGCATCTGAGGCCCCTATCCATGGAACCAAAGTGGATTTTTCATCAAATTGAAGTTATATGATCTTTATTTGATCATTGGAGTGCTTGGAAGTTCACAAAATTGAATAAAAGTGAGCTAAACCAAAAGTTGCCAAAAATGGAAATGACTTGTAATGTAAACTTTCCATTTTGGGAAAGTTTTTCAACCTCCTCTTTCTCAACCAAAAATGGTTCAAATGAAAAATTGTTGGTCATGAAAGTTGTAGATTGGATCATTCCCTTTTCAAAAAGTACAAGAACAAGCTCTAATTCATTATGGAACTCAAGTTATGGTTTGTCAAAGTTGGCAAAAATCACATAATTTTCAAGAATGCACCAAAGAGGGATTTTTGCAAAACCACTTGCCAATCCATTTTGTGACTTCTAATACACTTCTAAGAATCATATCAACCTATCACATTGCCTAAAACTCAGAATTGGCTCAAGAATCATGTCATTCCAAGTCTTGCAGATCAAGAAATCTCAAAGGGGCCAAAACTTCATGAAATTGCAAAAGGGCACATAACCTTTCATCCACTTGCTGAATTGCCACAAAATGAATTCTATGGACCTCCTTGATCTCAGCTGCACCAAGACAAGCCAAAGAGCCAGCTGCACAAGAGCCCATACCTCAAGTACAAACTTTATTGACTTTGTACAAAAACACCCATACCAATCAGCTGCAGCCACCACCCACTATCTGGCTTATCCATAATTTACAAGCATGCTTCAAGGATTCATTTTCATAACACACACAAGCCAAGAGCTCCAAGAACTCAACATACACAAAAACACTCCATTTTGCAAAAGCCTTTGAAACTCACTACTCAGCCACAAAAACTCAAAACAAATTTCACCATTCATCTCAAAATCATTTATAGAACACAAAGCAACCATTAAAACAACCAAAAAGACCCCATAACCAAAACACGATTCTGGGCCAGTTGAAGTGCAATCACACAAACCAGCCAAAAAAACTCCTTCCAAGCCTCAAAGCTTCTTCAGGAGGATCATTGTAGTGAGTTTGCACAAGAGAGGTGGACAGAAAGCTCCAAACTGAGGAAGCTCAAGCTCAGGTAACCTCTTCAAACTTTTTTCCATAAATGTTATTTTAAGTTCTTAGAATGTTCCTTGTGTTGTGTTGATCATGCTGATACTTTTAGTTTTGAAAATGGTTATGTATTGAGCATTTACTAAGCTTATGAAACTTTTCCAGTTTTTGAGTTTTCCTTCGAATCTTGTTTATGATCCATGATAAATTTGTTATAAGGTTGGATTCGTGTTTAGGAAGGTGAGAGGAGTTGATCTAGAGCTTTAGAGCTCCAGAAATGACCTAGGGGTGAAGTTTTGGGGTTGCTCAGGGAGGAGCTGGCCGGAGAAGATGACCGGAGGTCTTCTTCGGCCACCTGAAAGTGATTAAGTTGTTTAATTAGGGTTAGGGCAGAGTTTAAACCTGGACCGTTTGATTTAGGTTTGGCGCGTGTTTTAGAAGGCTCAGATCATTTCATTAAGTTTAAAACAGGATTAATTAATTAATTAATTAATTAGGTTTTAATAAGTTTGAATTTCAGCCTTTAGATGTGGCGCGTGGTCAAACCAAAATTCCCCAGAATCAATCTTGTCCCTTGATTGCGCATACTTTCATTAATTCATTTTTTTATTTCGTTTTTTCTCATTTATTTTGCATCATTTATTTAAAATAGTTAGAAAATCCTAAAAATATTTTCCTTTTGCATTTTCACTTCAAATATTTTTCTCAACCAGAAAACATTTTTATTTTTATTTTTTGCATTGAAAAATTATTTTTTAAACATTTAAATGTTTATTTTATTTAATTAATGGAAATTAATTAATTAAAATACCATTTAAGTTTCTAAAAATCCCAAAAAAAATCACATTGCATCTTAAGACATTTAGAAACATTGTCAAACCATTAATACAAATTTATTTTTGGTTTTGAACACTCTTTGACATTTTTCTTGAATTTAGGGTTCATAAAATTCCTATTTTTGAACCCTAACTTCAAGAATTCTTTTCTGCCTAACCATGAATGGTATGACATTGATTCTTTTTGCATTGTTCTTCATTTGACATGTAGTATCTAGCATATTTTTGTCATAAATTTATCTTGTAGTTTTGATTTGATTTGCATTTTCCCTCTTAAGGTGCCTTAAAACCCTAGATAACTTAGAAAAATCATAACATCCTTTAGGTTAAGAGTTAGGTCTCCTCCTTTGGGGTGTGATATCATATGGGGTTAGGGTTACTTTGAATTCATTTGTAATTTTTTATCTTATGATTTGCTTCTGTTTTTGACTTTTGCATTTCATGTTGCATTAAAACCCTAATTTCTCATGTTCACTTGCATACATCTTACATATGCATTCATTCATGAACTTGCCATGACATTTCATGCATTCACATGACATCTAAGACATCATAGGACACATTAGTGTGAGCAACTCTAGTTTTGAATGATTATAAATTTTAAGTGTTTGTGTTTTCATCATAAAATGCTTGCCTTTAGATCGTTTGTCTCATGTTTAATAATGTCTTTGTTTTTCTGAAAATACGCAAAATGAATCGATTCATTCCATCATGCATCGATTCATGCTGTTTGAATGGTTCTGGATTTTCTTCTATGAATCGACACATACAAGCATGCATCGATTCATTGCTTGTTCTATTCTCTGTTTTTATTAATCTGTATAGTATGTATCGATTCATACTAACATGTATTGATACATAAAAGTATAAATACTATTATGTATCGATTCATTCGTGTCTTGAATCGATTCATTTGTCTGTTTTACTTCTAACAGAATCTGCATATATATGTTAAGTGTTTCATTTAGTGCAGCAACAGATTAGAGAAATTGCAGACGAATTTTAGAGTGAAAGATCATTGAAGAACACATCAAGAAAAGGATTTTGGAGTGTGGACAATTCAATGTGGAGCAGGATTGAAACCTAGAATCAAATTCATCTTCATCATCTTCTAAAATACCTTAATTCAAGAACATCAACAAGGAAGTGAGTGTTGTTCTGTGAATTGAAGGTTTATGAGATAACGTTCAGTGGTACGATCGGAGATCCAGCTAAGTTTCCTTCAAGAACGGGCGTGTTCTTGAGGGTTTGTTAGTCACGTTTACAAGACAGATTCAGCCACAGCGTAATATTTGGAAATCGGGGGATTTCGCAAATAGATCGTGGAACCGGTGAATTGCTTGTATTACTTGCAGGGAATCTTGATTGGGCTCAGATCAAGTGAAGGTTGATACAATAGGAAGATCTAGGTGTATAGATTTCTGGTTTTTGTATAGCAACCTTGTAATCGACGATTTCAGCAATATTGATATAAAAGTTCTCAATTTCGGTTTGAAATTGAGAGGAAGACGTACCCACACGCGAGGACGAACGTGGGGAAACTTCTTACCAAATCTCTGCGTATTGTATTCCTTCTCTATCTCTATTTACGTTTTCAATCGTTTTTGATTCATTGGAAATAGCTTTTGTGATAGGTGCATTCAACTGTTTTACAACTTGTGTGTTTTATTCTTTATCATCTCAATCGTAAATCCAACACGTTATCACATGTCCGATCTTCTAGTGGCTGGTCCAGAATAGACGCTTGTATATTTGGGACCGTTGTTTCCGTTAATCTTTGAAAACTCTGAAAAATCTTTTAAATCCTTGTAAACAATGAGGTGATCCATTCACCCCCCCTCTAGATCACTCGCCACAGCGTCTAACAAGTGGTATCAGAGCACCGGTTCGCTGGTGCTTTGTGGCTGCCTGTAACGTTATGGATTCTGAACCAAAGGGGCGTATAATAGAGCTCCTGTTTTCAATGGTGAAAATTATGGCTACTGGAAAGACTGCATGCGAGTTCACATAAATTCTGTTGATAGGCGCGTATGGGCTGCCATTCAAAATGGTCCTTTTCAAATTACCATGATGAATGAGGCAGGTGCCATAGTACCTAAACCAGAAGATGATTGGGATGAAAAAGATGAGAAAAAGTGGTCAAGTGATTGGAGAGCTCGAAATATGCTAATTTCAGCACTTAGTGCAGATGAGTATTATCGAGTTTCCCATTGCTCGACAGCTAAAGAAATGTGGGATGCTTTAGAAATTGCACATGAAGGTACAACTGAAGTAAAATAGTCCAGCATTAACACACTTAATCAAGAGTTCAAACTCTTTCGCATGAAACAAAGAGAATATATTCCCGACATGCAAAAGAGATTTGTTCATCTCATTAATTGTTTGAATGCACTTGGAAAACATGTTTCCAATGATATTGCTACTAATAAAATTCTGAGATGTCTTAGTAGGGAATGGCAACCTAAAGTAACAGCTATCAATGAAGCCAACGATCTAACGACACTCACAATGACTACTTTGTTTGGAAAGCTAGAGGAACATCAGCAAGAACTAGAAAGTCTAGAAAAGTTTGAGAACAAAAGTAAAAAGGGAAAGCAGAAGAAAAAAGACAAAGAGGGTGAGAAGAGGCTTGTAGCCCTTGTGGCTTCTAACTCAAAGTTCTCACAAAAAGAGCTAAGCAACAATGAGTCAAGTAGTGACGAAGACTCCAGTGACGAAGAAATGGGACTTTTTGTTAGGAGATATAATAGATTCATTCGAAAGAATGGAATCAAGCATTCCGACAAAAACCTCATAAAGTTTAGAAGACAATCTATAGATTCAAAACAGGAAGAGATTAAGAAGAATAGAGAAAGAGGGTCTTGTTTTAATTGTGGCAAGTCCGGACATTATAAAACAGATTGTCCTTTAAAGAAAAAAGATAAAGGAAAAGCTCCACCAAAAAGGTATAATAATCAAAGAAGAGCTTACATTGCTTGGGAAAGTGATAGTGAGTCATCAAGTACACAATGCTCAAGTGATAGCGACGAAACCGCAAATTTGTGTCTTATGGCTCACACCAAAAATCAGTCCCACCACAAGAAGAAAAGTGATGATAAAAAGGTAAAACAAGCTTACTATAACAATTTCTCTTCTATGTCCTTTTCTGAATTGAAAATAGCTTTTGAAAAACTGCATAATGAAGCTATAGAAGCATTTAAAAGATTATCTTCCGATAAAAAAAAAATTTCATACTTGGAAGGTAAAGTACAACATGCTGAAAAAGATTTAGAATACTTGAAAGCTAGCATTGCAGAAAATTCAAAAGCTATTGATATTGATGGTTGTAGTAAAATAAGGTATTGTGAAGCTTATCACATTTGGCAACAAGAGGTTATTTCTCTTAAAGTCAAATTGGAAAAAGCCTTGCAACCTAAGATTACTTATGCCATTGATACTAGGTTGTTCAAAAAGTCATTAAATCCTCCATATGCAAAATATTCTTTTGTTCCAAAGGATTTAAGGACCAATCATAAACAACAACATTATCGTAGTGTTTGTCACTATTGTTGTCATGCTGGCCATACCATTGAAAAATGCAAATTTAGAAGATTTCTAGTGCCTAAAGGCATTTATCAATGGAAGCCTAAAGACAACCATGTTACAACTTACCCACTTGGACCCAATAAAAATTGGGTACCTACCTCTCTCTTTTGATATTGTAGGATGAGTGTCTTGCATCCGTGGAAAGAAGATGGTTTCTGGACAGCGGGTGTTCAAGGCACATGACGGGTGACATATCACTTTTTATTGACTTCAAAGCAAAGAAGAAGGGGTATGTTACTTATGGAGACAATAAAAAAGGAGCTATACTTGGTAAAGGTAGTGTAGGTAACCCCTCTACCACTACTATTTCTGATGTCCATCTTGTAGAGGGACTTAAACACAATTTGTTGAGTATAAGTCAATTATGCGACAAAGGTTATAAAGTTTCTTTCACAAAAACTTGTTGCAAAATTGAACATACCGAACAAAATGTTGTGTTTAAGGGTGTAAGAGTAAACAACATATATATGCTTGATCTTTTGAGTGTATCTCTAACAAGCACTAAATGTCTAGTTGCCCTAAATGATGATTCATGGTTGTGGCATAGACGTTTAGCGCATGTTAATTTCGATTTTCTTAATATGGTTGTATCCAAGGATCTAGTAGTAGGTCTTCCAAAAATAAAATTTTCAAAAGACCACCTATGTGATGCTTGCCAAATGGGGAAACAAACAAGGGTCTCATTTAAATCTAAAAACATAATTTCAACTTCAAGACCCCTTGAGCTTCTCCATATGGACCTCTTTGGACCATCTAGGACAAAGATCTTAGGTGGAAACTATTATGGTTTCGTAATAGTTGATGACTACTCTAGATTCACTTGGACTATATTCCTTCATAGCAAAGGTGAAACTTTTTCTGCTTTTAAAAGTTTTGCAAAGCTGTCCCAAAACAAAATGAATTCTAAAATAGTTACAATCCGAAGCGATCATGGAGGTGAATTTCAAAACCATCTCTTTGATAAGTATTGTGACAAGTATGGCATTGAGCACAACTTTTCAGCTCCTCGAACTCCACAACAAAATGGTGTTGTGGAGCGCAAAAATCGAGTTTTAGAAGAATTGGCAAGAATAATGCTCAATGAGGGTGGACTACCAAAATATTTTTGGGCTGATGCAATTAGCACAACTTATTATGTTCTGAATAGGATTTTAATTCGTCCTATTTTGAATAAAACCCCTTATGAAATTTTAAAAGGTAGAAAGCCAAACTTGTCTCATCTTCATGTGTTCGGTTGTAAATGTTTTGTTTTGAATAACGGTAAAGAAAATCTTGGGAAGTTTGATGCCAAAGCTGATGAAGGTATTTTTCTTGGATACTCTCAATCAAGCAAAGCATATAGAATGTATAATAGGCGTTTACTTTCTATTGAAGAAACTGTCCATGTTTCTTTTGATGAGTCTTACCCAAAAGTTGTCGGAAAAGGTATCTCTTTTGATGACGCAGGTGTATCTACAAAAGACATACTCAAAGAAGCTGTTTCGGAAATTGATCAATCTGAAACGGTTGATATTGAGAAGGAGGAAGATACTAGTCATGAAAAAGATAAAGAGGAAGGAACATCTGAAGTGAAGGACCTTCCACCAGCTTGGAAATCCTCTAAAGACCACCCTATAGACAATATATTGGGAGATATTTCAAAGGGAGTGTTGACTTGTTCTAAGATAAGTAACTTTTGTTCTCACTTCGCTTTTGTATCACAAGTGGAACCTAAAAATGCTAAAGAGGCCTTGGTTGATGAATTTTGGCTAATGGCCAGGCAAGAAGAGCTTAATCAATTTAAAAGAAATGATGTTTGGGAACTTTTCCCTCGTCCGCGAGATCATCACATCATAGGTACTAAATGGGTTTTTAGGAATAAACTTGATGAAAGCGGAGTGATAACTAGAAACAAGGCACGCTTGGTAGCACAAGGGTATAACCAAGAGGAGGGCATAGATTATGAGGAGACTTATGCTTCGGTGGCTCGCCTTGAAGCTATACGTCTTTTGCTTGCATATGTGTGTTCTATGAATTTCAAGCTTTACCAAATGGACGTAAAGAGTGCGTTTTTAAATGGTGTCATAAATGAAGAAGTATATGTTTCGCAACCTCCCGGTTTTGAAAATTCTGAATATCTAGATCATGTTTACAAATTAAAGTGTGCTTTATATGGTCTTAAGCAAGCACCCCGTGTGTGGTACGAAAGACTTAGCAAATTTTTACTTGATCATGGATATTCTAGAGGTAAAGTGGATAATACACTCTTCATTAAACACAAAGGAAAGCACATTCTTTTAGTTCAAGATTATGTAGACGATATAATTTTTGGTTCAACTAACATACACTTGGTCGAAGAATTTTCTAATGTTATACAGGATGAGTTTGAGATGAGTCTCATGGGGGAATTGAACTACTTCTTAGGCCTCCAAATAAAGCAACTCGATGAAGGTACATCAGTATGTCAAACAAAATATTGTAGAGAGCTGCTCAAGCGTTTTGGAATGAATAATTCTAAATCAATTGACACTCCCATGCCTACCAACGGAAACTTGGACAAAGATGAACATGGTAAGTGTGTTGATGTCAAAAGGTATAGAGGTATGATTGGGTCTCTCTTGTATCTTACTGCTTCTAGACCGGACATCATGTTTAGTGTGTGTATGTGTGCAAGATATCAATCAAATCCTAAGGAATCTCACTTAAAATCAGTCAAGCGTATATTTAGGTATCTTAATGGAACACCTAAATATGGGCTTTGGTATTCCAAAGGAAGAGATTGCAGCTTAGTAGGTTACTCTGATTCTGATTTTGCTGGCTGCAAATCAGATAGGAAAAGCACTAGTGGCACATGTCATCTGTTTTCAAATTCTTTAATAAGTTGGCATAGTAAAAAGCAAGTATCCGTAGCTTTTTCTACTGCAGAGGCTGAGTATGTTGCAGCCGGTAGCTATTGTGCTCAAATTTTGTGGCTAAGACAACAACTACAAGATTTTGACATTGAACTTAAACGCATTCCAATTAAGTGTGACAACACTAGTGCCATTAATCCCACTAAGAATCATGTTTTACACTCTCGCACCAAACATATTGAGATTAGACATCACTTCCTTCGCGATCATGTTGAAAAAGGAGATGTTGTTTTTGAGCATGTTGATACTAAAAATCAACTTGCTGACATTTTCACTAAACCTTTGGCAACTGAACCATTCTTCAACATTCGTCGCGAATTAGGGATTCTTGATCTCTCCGCATTGGTGTCTTAAGTTTGATTGATGTAGTTTCTATTTATCTCATTGTGTTTACTAAGTTCTGAATGTAGTCTTCACTCGTACCTCATGAGAATACTACGACGGAGGTAATATTGTTCCTCTCTTTACTTTGTTGATATTGTATGATCAATGTATGTTTGAGCAATGATTTCTCGTTTTCATGAACTTCTTTTCATATGAATGTTTGAACATTGATGTTTTGTTTGTAAAGTATTCTTAAGCATCCATACAATGTTATGATTCATTCTGCATTTTGCATAATGTTTTGTTTTGCATATTCATTGTTGTGTCAATTCTTGCAAAATTTCTTTTATCACTGTCAAAATAATTACAGTATGTATTGATACATAGTGACTTGTACCGATACATATCCACTTGAATTTCAAAATTTTCGCATTATGAATCGATCAAAACCATCTTGAATCGATACATGTTCCTTTTCTTTTAATTTCTATCAAAATAGTTACAGTATGTATTGATACATAATGGCTTGTATCGATACATAGCCATTTGTCTTTCAAAAAATTTGCATTATGAATCGATCACAACCATATTGAATCGATTCATGTTGATTTTCTTTTAATTTCTGTTCAAATGGTTACAGTATGTATTGATATATAATGGCTTGTATCGATACATAGCATCCTGATTTTTAAAATTTTCCGTGAAATGAATCGATTCATACAGTCATGAATCGACGCATCCTGTTTTAAATTCTGTTTAGTTTTTATGAATCGACACATCAGCAACTGCTATGACATGTCTATCAGTTATAAAACTCCATTATGTCTTTCTCATCACCTCATTTGCATCATTTTCGTTTCTAACCCTAACTGCCACAAAACCCCTCTTCTCTCAAACCCTAATCTCATCACTATGCCTCCAAGAGTCATGCTTCCAAGAGAAAAAGGAAAACGTAAAGGCAAAGAACCCGTTGGGTCTTCTCATCAGGCTCCTTCTGTTCCTGAAACTCCTCCATATGGGGCTGCCATTCTTCATCCTACCATTGTTGAAGAATTTGAGGCTTCTTTTAAGATGAGGTTAGTTATGAAACCACATGTTTTCAATACTAGTGATGTACGTACTCTCTGTTTAGAAGAAGTTGCGGATTTAATAGACGCACAAAATCTTGGATCCTTCTTAACTGCTAAAGATGAGTATCATGAAGACTTTATTCGTGCTTTTTATGCTGGTGTGAAAACTGGAAAAGGCTACATGTTCAAGTGTTCGATTGGAACCAAAACTTACCGTTTTGAGGCTGATGATTGGACCAAAGTGTTCGATCTACCATCTGTGTTGCCTGAATTGCAGATGTGGCATGATCAGAACTTTGAAACACAGTTTAAGTTGAAGGAATATTGTGCATCCATTTCTAAATTGGACAGACCTCTTGCTGATGATGAGCCTCTGACTTCTGGTATGATTAAAAGTGTTCCAAGAATTCTGCATTGGATTCTTTCACATATCTTGCGTCCAAGGTCCGGTGGGCACTCTCGATTGGACAAGCCGGATATCCATTTATTGTATATTCTGCAGAAGAAGATACCATTAAACTGACCCAATTACTTTGTCAAGCGTATCTTTCTTACGCGGAACAGCTCCAAAAACATCACTCTTGCATATGCTGCCCAGATTATGCAAATTCTTAAGTTTTGGAAAGTGGTTTTCCCTCCTGTGCCTCTCTTATCATCTTCTAGTGTTTAAGAATTCAACAATGCCACACTCTCTCATATGGGTTATCGGTGGGACATCGAGCGTCGCTGCTACTACTTCTTTGAACGCAGCATTCGAACCCACATCTACAACTTTGATATTCCTTCTGAACATGTTTATGTTGAAGAACAAAGGGATGAAGACATAGAGGATGCAGAAAATCCTCCTGGTGCGAATGCCAACACCGGTTGGGGTGAGTGGGTACCACAAAGGTGGTCTCCTACAAACTATGAACCGGCTCCTTCATCGGCTCCACCAACTTCATCTACTGCTGCTCCGGCCTATCTTACTCAAATGTTTGCGCAGTTGGAAGTTGCAAACAATGCCCGACATGAAGAAGCCCGTGCGTGGCATGTCCAGCAAACTGGATGGCATAAAGAGCACCGAGAATGGCATGATGAGCATACTCGAATGTATCATAATCAACATTCATGGCATACCGAATTGGTTAAGTGGCATCAAGTTTTCTATAATGAGATGTCTGGATTTATGGATGATTGTCGCTCGCATCTGGGGATAATGGAAAGATTTCAAAGCACAGAGGTTCAGAAACGGTTCAGGCGTTACGCCTTCATGGGGCAGAATCCTGATGAAATGCCTCCTCCACCTCCTCCTCCAAGTTTCCGAGACCCCGATCGAGATGATCGGAGTCTTGTGGTGGCCATTTTCCTCATTGAAGCTGCATTTCATTTTTCATATCATCATTGTTTCCTGCTTAAGTTTCTTTGTTTCCTTTATGTTTAAACATTTTATGGTTTGGTTTGTTTCTGTAATTCGCAACTCTATTTGACAATTTCACTGCCTATGATTATTTGCTTTTGTCTAAATTGTTTGCCCTTTATGTTTCATTCTTTATGAGTGAACTCTACTTATATATCTTGGTATTGCTGATTCTGTTTCTTCACCTATGTATTCTTTCTTGATGTTGACAAAGGGGGAGAAAGGCAAGGCAAGTGTGAATAATGACAGGCACAAACTCAGGGGGAGTAATTCTCACACTTCAAAAATTTTGTCATCATCAAAAAGGGGGAGTTTGTGAGCAACTCTAGTTTTGAATGATTATAAATTTTAAGTGTTTGCGTTTTCATCATAAAATGCTTGCCTTTAGATCGTTTGTCTCATTTTTAATAATGTCTTTGTTTTTCTGAAAATACGCGAAATGAATCGATTCATTCCATCATGCATCGATTCATGCTGTTAAAATGATTTTGGAAATTCGCAAAATGAATCGATTCATCTCATCATGTATCGATTCATGCTGTTTGAATGGTTCTAGATTTTCTTCTATGAAACGACACATACAAGCATGCATCGATTCATTGCTTGTTCTATTCTCTGTTTTTATTAATCTTTACAGTATGTATCGATTCATACTAACATGTATTGATACATAACAGTATAAATACTATTATGTATCGATTCATTCGTGTCTTGAATCGATTCATTTGTCTGCTTTACTTCTAACAGAATCTGCATATATATGTTAAGTGTTTCATTTAGTGCAACAACAGATTACAGAAATTGCAGACGAATTTTAGAGTGAAAGATCATTGAAGAACACATCAAGAAAAGGATTTTGGAGTGTGGACAATTCAATGTGGAGCAGGATTGAAACCTAGAATCAAATTCATCTTCATCATCTTCTCAAATACCTTAATTCAAGAACATCAACAAGGAAATGAATGTTGTTCTGTGAATTGAAGGTTTATGAGATAACGTTCAGTGGTACGATCGGAGATCCAACTGAGTTGAAGAGTGATAGAAGGTTTCAAGGAAAAACCAGTTGGGTTTTCCTTCAAGAACGGGCGTGTTCTTGAGGGTTTGTTAGTCACGTTTACAAGACAGATTCAGCCGCAGCGTAAGATTTGGAAATCAGGGGATTTCGCAAATAGATCGTGGAACCGGTGAATTGCTTGTATTACTTGCAGGGAATCTTGATTGGGCTCAGATCAAGTGAAGGTTGATACAATAGAAAGATCTAGGTGTATATATTTCTGGTGTTTGTATAGCAACCTTGTAATCGACGATTTCAGCAATATTGATATAAAAGTTCTCAATTTCGGTTTGAAATTGAGAGGGAGACGTACCCACACGCGAGGACGAACGTGGGGAACTTCCTTACCAAATCTCTGCGTATTGTATTCCTTCTCTATCTCTATTTACGTTTTCAATCGTTTTTGATTCATTGAAAATAGCTTTTATGATAGGTGCATTCAACTATTTTACAGCTTGTGTGTTTTATTCTTTATCATCTCAATCGTAAATCCAGCACGTTATCACATGTCCGGTCTTCTAGTGGCTGGTCCAGAATAGACGCTTGTATATTTGGGACCATTGTTTCCGTTAATCTTTGAAAACTCTGAAAAATCTTTTAAATCCTTGTAAACAAGGAGGTGATCCATTCACCCCCCCTCTAGATCACTCGCCACAACGTCTAACAATTAGAACCATGCTTGATCATTTCCTCATCCATTTGCCATGTTATGCATTCATTTCATTCCATGAGCTTTCATGTGCTTTCATGCATCCTACATGTTTCATTTGCATTCTCATCTCTTGTATGATCATTCATAACTCTTGACATGTCTTTGCATCATCTCATAGTATCATTTGCATAATGAATATGCTTCTGGTTTTGGTTTGCATCCTTGCATACATCTCATTTTCATTTCATTTCTTTCTTAATGCTAACATTTTCAGGTGGTAAGTAACTTGAGAAGTGAATTTGCCTTCACTTATCATTTCTCTTCTCATTCTTATTTTGCATCATTGTTGCGTTTTACTTTGCTTTAGAGTGAGCTTTCTCAATCATGTTCATCATTCACTTTCTTTCTTCAAGTGACTTATCTTCTTCAATAGTAAGTTAACTTGTTTCTTCTGCTTCTCCTCCTTTCATCTTCTTCTTCCATTGGTGGCCTTGAAGATCTTTTCTCTTAAGCCTTACAAACCATAGGAACACCCAAGCATGACAATAATTAGGGTTTGATTAGTCCCCCTTTAGTTTTACCTTTGTGTCATCTTTGTGTCTCTCTTCTCATCTCATAATCAGAGACTAAACCTTTAAGGTTTTAAGACTTTGTGATTAGGGTTATGCCTGCATCCTTCTCTTAGGATGGAGTGTATAACTTTAATCCTAAGTGTTAAACCCTCAATTTGTTTAAACCTCTTAATCAATCCATCTTAATAATCACTAAGACAATAGCTTGTAACTTGGGCCTTGCATTAGGGTTCTAATTCTTCTAACCCTAGTGTTAATGGACAAGTCCCCCTCAATTTGTCTTACAAACCATAAAATTCACTTCTTAATCTTATCATTAACTAAAACCCACTTTAATAAAGGCTTGTTTTGTCATGAGGTTAATCCCTAACCATGGATTAAGTTGAGGTATCTTTCTCAGCTTAAATGTTCTCATCTATTATCCTTCTATTAGGATGGTGTAATGAGTCCATTAAATCCTTGATTATGGCTTAAACTCATTACTTAACACTAAACAAAAACCCAAAAACATCTAAATAAATAACAAGTAGGTTAATGATCTTAATCCTACATCATGGTAATTAAGTTTGAGGTGCTTACCTCATACTTAAGGTATTCTCATTATCCCTAATCAGAGGGAGGATATGATGAGTTTACTAACCTTTGGTTTAGGCTTAAGCTCATTAACTTATGACAAACACCAAAAAGCAATAAAATATTGAAAACACAAAAACAAATAATAATCGTCTCCTTCGGGATTCTTTTCTCACCATCTTCACTCACAAACGAGAACTCGCTTCTTCCGTCTAATGCAAGTCAGTTAGCACCTGAGCCAGACAGGTCACACACTTGAGCATAGACAAGTAAGCAGTTCATCAGTCAATTCATCTTTCAGTCTCTTTGAGTCGAACTACGGTGTTCTGACTTCTTCATTGCACGGGAGGATACGTAGGCATAACTTAACTGTTATCGAACAAAAGTCTCTATCTCTTCCCCCCTCTTCCAGCATTATTCTTTTAAGCCTCAGTCCTGAGCATTTTCACTTCACTTCACCCTTTTACACTGACACTTTCATTCTTTTCCAGCCATTGCACACAAATAGCACAGACACTACCCCTTTAAACACAAACTTTCAAGCGTGGATCCCGTCGAGTACGACAGACAATCTGGGTGTTAATACCTTCCCAGGTTGTAACCAACCCTCTTTCTCAGTTTCTCTGGTTCGCAACCGTCTTATCCATTTTTTCCTAGGTTTATGCAACATTACCTTTCCTTTGGGATAAAAATGCCTAGCTGGCGACTCTATTCATTTCATCTTCATTTCTCCTCTCGCCGACCATTCGCGTTTGTACCCTATCTGACCTTGGTGTCACTTAGCGGGAGCGACAGGTTCTAATCTCAACAACATGATGATGGTTGACTTGTGTCGGGATTTCAAAATAGAACATCACAACTCTTCTCCATATCGCTCGAAGATGAATGGCGTCGTGGAAGCGGCCAACAAGAACATCAAGATGATCGTGCATAAGATGGTTGTGACATACAAAGACTGGCATGAAATGCTACCATTTGCGTTGCATGGGTATAGAACGTCAGTGCGTACCTCAACAGGGGCAACCCCGTTCTCACTGGTGTATGGTATGGAGGCAGTCTTACCAATTGAAATGGAAATCCCATCGTTGAGGTTAATGATGGACATAAAGCTAGATGAAGCTGAGTGGCTCCGATCCGGGTATAATCAGTTGAGCCTCATTGAAGAGAAACGCCTAGCAGTTGTATGTCATGGACAGTTGTATCAGCGGCAGATGAAGCAGGCTTTTGACAAGAAGGTACGACCACAAAGGTTGTAAAAACCCCAAATTTAACCTCACCCTTTTTCACACCATGGCTTGTGATCTTTCATTTTTTGTTTTAACATAAGCATTACATCTCATATTGCATTTTTGCTTCACTACATAGTTCAAGTTCATCTGCATCTAGGGTTTGTGATCTGAGCAATCCAAGAATGAATCTAAGCCATCCAAAAGGTCTCAAAGCTTTCCAAGAGGGTCCATGTGTGTTCTATCATCATATTATGCTCCCCAAAATTCATGAAAGTCAAGAGATTGCAAGAACTGGCAAAGGCATGGAAGCAGAGCTAGGGTTTTTCACTACACAGATGACCAAAATTAGGGTTTTGGTTTCAGAGGCCTTAACTCCAAAATTTTGGGTCATTCTTGTTTCTAATGTTCTTATTATGTTATAAGGATTATGTGTACCAAGTTTGATGAAGAAACTCATTGTGGAAGTCATTTGTTTACTGGGTGACTTCCTAAGCAAGTTAAGTCAAAATCAGGGCATCTGAGGCCCCCAACAATGGAACCAAAGGGGTATTTTCAACAAATTGAAGTTAAATGATCTTTATTGGATCTTATAAGGGGTTGGAAGTTCACAAGATTGAATAATTTTGAGCCAATTGCAAACTTGCCATTTTTGGAAATGACTTGAAATGCAAACTTTCCATTTTGGGAAAGATTTTCAACCTCCTCTTTCATGACCAAAAATGCTTCAAATGAAAAATTATTGGGCATGAAAGTTGTAGATTAGGTCTTTCCCTTTTCAAAAAGTACAAGAACATGTCTTGATTCATCCTATAACTCAAGATATGGCCTTTCAAAGTTGTGGCAAAAATCACATAATTTTCATGTTCATGTCAAAGAGGAAATTTTGCAATTTCACTTGCCAAGCATTCTAATGACCTCTAATGTGCACAAACATTTCATAACATGCCTATGCAAATTCAAAAGATCAGAATTGGACTTTGAATCTAGGGTTTTCATGGCTTGTGATCCAAGAAACACCAAAGAGGGAAAGTTGCAAAATCTATGCAATCTCATGATCCAAGCCTTCCAGCACATCAAATTCAATCCCATGGTCCTCCATGAACCAAGCTGAGGCCAGACACCCCTCCAAACAACCTCTGACCCGTGCCATGCTTCAAGTACACATCACCTTGACTTTTTGCAACTTGGCCTATACCAATCAAGCTGTGCCACCACCCACTTTCTGAGCAATCCCATTGGTTTATACAAACATCATGGACCACAAAACACACAACACACAAGCATAAAAACCTCTCAACACTCAGATTTCCAAATATCTCCTCATACCTTCATCTCTTGGAATCACACTGCACAACCAACAAACTTTGTTTCTTTCTTCACCAATCAACTTAAAAACACCCAAGGATCATTTTCCACCCCTCACCATAGCCTAAAACACCCCACAACACAAACACGATTTCTCACTCCTCAGAACTGAAACTCACAAAGGAGGTCATTTAAACTCCACTCAAGCTTTCCAGAAGCATCAGAAGGATCATTGGAGGCATTTTGCACAAAGAAAGAGGTCATAAAGCTCCAGATTGCAAAGCTTCAACTCAGGTAGCCATGATGAACATTTTTTCCAGAACTCTTGTTTTAAGTTTCTAAAGGATTATACATGTTTAGCTGATCATTGTGATATGTTTATTTTTGAAAATGATTGAGAAATGAGCATGTATTGTTATTCTGAAACTTTGCCCATGAATTTGTTCTTGCTTCGATTCATCACGTATGCGTGAAATAAATTGTTTTTGATGGTTGACTCTTGCTTATTGATGCTTAGGGAGTGATTCTGGAGAGTTGGGGAGGTTTTTATGGCCTGTGGAGAGAGATAGGGTAGAGACCTTGCCGGAGAAGACGACCGGAACACTGTTCCGGCCGTCTGAAAGTGATTAGGTCTAATCTCATTTAATTAGCTGAGTTTGAATATAGACCCTTGGATGTGTGTTTGTCGCGCGTTTTGGATGGCCAGGATTGATCATTAAAACCCTAAACCTAATTATTTATTTAATTTAAGTCAGATTAAAACGTGACCATTGGATCTCACTTAATTAATAAGTTTAAGTCATGGCCCTAGGATCAAATTACCACATGTCACGTTGACTTTCCATCCTGACTGTCGCACCTCGAAAAATACGACCTCGCGATAAAAAAAATACCGCGGATAAAAATTAAAACAACAGAGTCGCCACCAAACTTATTTTATTCCAATTAAGGAAAAGGAAAATATCGAGAAACCTTTTTGAAAATGGATAAGGTGTGGTCTTTGAAACCAGATTCTAGGTTCGTGAGTCGATTCCGTAAGGGGAAGGTATTAGCACCCTTTACGTCCGTTGTACTCAACGGGAACCTCTTAGTTTAATTTGCGATTTAATGTTGACTTATGCTTTCTGTTTTCTTCGAATAATTAAAAGTAAATACATATGATTCTAATCTAAGGTTAATAGGGGAAATGGGTTGTTTGGTTCCTATGGTGCTCGGGAAGGAGTAAGATCCGTGTGCCTACGTATTCCCTTGTGCAATGGGAAAGTCAAGCCTCGTAGTTCGTGGTAAGGTTGGTTGGTTTGTTTTAATGAATGATTGTTTATACCGCATTCTAACTGCTAAGCATTGGCTTGTCTGCTCGCGATAGGAGGCGGAAGCGCTAGCTTGTTTGCGAGATAGAAAGGATTTAAACAATGTTCGCTTAAAAAAAGTTTGAGTCGATTAATGTTTTAGAAACGAAAGGGCGAATGAACCACGTCTCGTGGGGAGGGCCTCGGGAGCGTTCATTCAAGAATTCGAGGAATGCTAGACTCCAGAATTCAATTCTTTCGTTATTTGATGTGTGGATTAAGCGTTTTGCTTTACGGAAGGTCGAACGAACCACGTCCCGTGGGGAGAGCCTCAGGAGCGTTCATTCAAGAATTCGAGGAATGCTAGAATCCAGAATTCAGTTCTTCCGTTATTTAATTATAGAAATATTTAGCGTATTCAAGTTTGGAAAGGTTTGATGGCGAGGCACGGTGCACTCGGCTTACATGGTTTGCAACTAAATTAAAACGATAAAAGTTGAAAAATAAATTAAAGGCAACTATTCGGAGGCATTGGACCTTTTATTCGGACGCATCGAAATATAGTTCGTTTACTTCCTTAGAGCCGATTTAAAATTGAAATTGTTCTATGAGGAGTCGAAACAATTTGTTGGAATGCGATAAATAAATTGAATAAATTGACTAAATTAAATTGCAGAAATAGAATAACAAATATGATATAATAAATTAAATTGATTAAATTGATGAATAGTCTAAATAATACAATAAATAAATTAAACTAAGTTAAATAATCAAAATAAAAAAAATGGTAATTAGAAATAAATCTAACTACATAGGCCTCATATTAATCAAGTTCTACCGATTTAATGGAATCGGGTAGACCACTTGATTTTTTATCATATCATTGGCCTTAAGAATGAAAGAAATATCAAATGAAAATTTAAATATTTTTTATTAGATTTTACTAAGTTAATAAGCACTATATATAAAAACATATCATAAAATATAAGGCTAGAAATATGGCAATAAATTGCAAAAGAGAAATCAAAACTACAACAAAATGTATATAAAGAAAAGGGTCACCGCATGATTCCAGGAGTGTATCTAGAAATCCCGTATGGGCTTCAAAGCCCATTGGTCTCAACAAACAGAAAAAAAAACAAAGAAAAAGAGCATGGAGGGAGTGTAAATCAAAATTAGAAGAGGTGTGTAGCAAACTGAATCATTATGGGTTGGGCTCAAGAGCTAGCACATGCATAAAAAGTAAATAAATCTTATGGAACCCTAATGAATAATAAAATAAAATAAAAAAAGAAACTCAGTAAACAAAACATTTGAAAAGTTAGAAAACACGTCAACCTTTTCTCTATGAAAATCAACAAGACGAAAACAGGGGTTCGCCGCACTGTTCTCTCCGCATCTTTCTCGCGATTTCGTTGGGTTTCGTGGCGACTCACTCTCACTGTGGATTTGGTTTCGTAGTTCTTCAACCTCACGCGGCCGGTTCCTCTCCCTCAAGATCTCTCCGTTTTTTGAATCGCGATTTCGTACTATCTTGCCACGTTCAGATTCAGTTTGATCCTCGTGGTTACTCAGCTCTTGCCTCTCTCGTGAAACAGCTCACGTTTATGGACTCGGTTTACCACGAATCTGAGTTTATGGTTCGAGTGTTTCTGGATTCGTGTTCGGTAGTTTCGCCTCGAATCTCCGTGGTTCTTACTTGGCCGTGGTTTGTGTTTTCGCGGTCGGATGGTGGTGGTAGGGGCGATTCGGGTTCCGGCGCGGTGAAGGTGTAGTTTTGGAGGTTCGTTATGTGCATTTGGTTTGTGTTTAGCGGTGGGTATGATGGGTCTCTGTTCAAGCTCGGTGTCTCGGCGGTGGGGGTTGTGTGATTCTCGCAGACTCGATTTCATGAGAAATAAAGGTTGTGTTTGCGGTAAAAATTATAGTTTGTTCTTCATTTTTTCTGACTTGGTTCTTTGTGGTTTCAAAAGGAAGAGATGCGTTAGTGGATGAATGAATTTGAGGGGTTGATGAAGCTTATGCAGAATTTTTCATGGTTTTGTTTTGAAGCTTGATTGGAGTTTTACACTGGTTTTTTGATTAATATTTGAAGAATATGTTTTTGTGATTCTTTTGGCTTCTGTGTGAGGGTTGTATTTGCAGGTTCTTTATTGAAAAAGAAATATGGATTTTTTTTTGGGTTGTTATTGTTAAGCTTGATGTTGTGAGTTTCTTTTTTGTAGAATTTTTGTGTTTTTCAGCTTCCTCAATGAGTGAATTTGGGACTCTTTATATAACAGAATTTGAGTAAGGGTAAAATAGATTTTTGAGCTGAGATTTTAGATAGATATTGAAAGATTTGTTAAAGATTCTATGAGCTGTTATTTTGAGTGGATGAATATTTGTTGTGTAGTGTAGTGGGATTATGCAGGTGGGAATGTTGTATCATGAAAGAGACAGATTTTGGTAATATGAATTATACAATAATAATAATAATAATAATAATAACAATAGTACAGTAACAGAAATAATAATAATAATAATAATAATAATAATAATAATAATAATTGTAATAATAATAATAATAATAATAATAATTGAAATAACAAATAACTATAATAATAATAATAGTAATAAATGATAGAAATAATAATAATGATAATGATAATGTAAGTAGTAATAGTAAAAATGGAAATAATGATAAAAAAAAGAATAATAATAAAAGTGATAAGAATATGGAAATTAAATTTTTTTGTGATGGACTTCAAAAAAATAAAAGAGAGATAATGGATTTATGTAAAATGATTTTAATAGAAATAATAGGTGATTTTTATTTTTATTTTTTAGGATAACGACTAAATAATAAAAAAAAACCTAGGATAATATAAAAGAGAAATTTAATTTTTTAGAAAAATAATAAATGCATTTTTCGAGTTTTTGGTAATTGACTTTTGTAACTTTTGTATATATATAAAAACGGTAAATGGGCTAATGAGCTTGAACAACAAAGTGAAACTCGATTTTTCGTTCTGAAAATAAATGACGTGTTTTTTTGTTTTTTTTAATATGCGGTTAGACAGTAAAATAAAAATGGTACATATTTTGGGATTTTTGAAATATTTGTTAGACAGAAAATAAAGGTAGGACAAATTCGGGCTATAACACTGACCACTGGATCCCTCAACTTCCAATCACAGCCTTTCATCGTGCATACTTTTGTTTTTATTTTATTTTTCTTTGCATTTTATTTCACAAATTTATTTAAAATAGCTAAAAGACTTCAAAAAATATTTTCTTTTGTATTCTGACTTTAAATATTTTTCTCAATCCAAAAACAATTTTTATTTTATTTTTTGCATTAAAAAAGTATTTTTAAAATATTTAAATGTTATTTTTAATTAATTAAAGTATTTTAATTGATTAAAAATACATTTAGGTTTCTGAAAATCACTAAAAAAATCATGAATCATTCCAATTCATTTAGAAACATTTCCAAACTCTTCACACAAATTTATTTTTAGGTTTGATCATAGTTTCCTAATTTTCTTTGAATTAAGGGTCATTAAAATCACATTTTTAAACCCTAACTTTGAAAAATCATTTCTTCCTAACCAAGAAGAGTTTGAACTTGATTCCTTTTGCATTGTGTTACATATTGCATGTAGTTTATAGGTCATTTTTCTCATGAATTTATCTTGCATTTTGAAATTGATTTGCATTTTTCCTTTTGAATCACCCAAAAACCCTAGAAAATTTAGGAAAATCATAACTTTCAATAGATTAGGCTTCTGACCTTCTCCTTTGGGGTGTGATATAATATGGGATTAGGGTTTGTTTGAGATTGATTTCAAATTTTTATCATGTTGATTGCTTCTGTTTTAGTCATTTGCATCTCACATGTCCATAAAACCCTAATTTCCCCTGTTCATTTGCATTCAACTTGCATATTCATCATCACATGAACTTGCCATGACATTTTAAGCATTCATATGTCATCTTAGACATCCTAGGACATGTCAGAACCTTGCTTGATCATTTCTTCATTCATTTGTCATGTTTAACATTCATTTCATTTCATAAACTTTCATGTGTTTTCAAACTCCTAAGCATGCTTTCATAACATCTCATTCTTGTATGATCACACATATGCATATTGTATGACTTTGCATCATCTCACATGAAATTTACATGGCATAAGCACTTCTGACTTTGATCATTGCATCTCATTTCACTTCATTTCTTTATGCTTTATACTTTATGCATTCATACTAACACTTTCAGGTTTTGGTAAGTTATTTTGGGAGGTGGATTTGCCTTCACCTCTCACATCTTCTTATCTCTTTCATTTGCATTTTGCTTGTCCTTGAAGTGAATTTGATTCACTTATGTTCCATATCTCTCACTTTCTTCCTTTAAGTTACGTATCTTCTTAGGAAGTAAGTAACTTATTCTTCTGCTTCCTCCTCCTTTCATCTGCTTCTTCCATTGATGGCTTCCTTGAAGAACTTTATTAAGCCTCACAAACTATAGGATATCCAAGCATGATAATGATTAGGGTTGTAATTAGTCCCCCTTATCTTTTTACCTTTAAGTCTCATTGAGTCTCTCTTCTCATCTCAATAATCAGGGACTAAACTTTTAAAGTTTTAGGACTTTGGAATTAGGGTTATGCCTGCATCCTTCTCTTAGGATGGAGTGTATAACTTTAATCCTAAGTGTTAAACCTTTAATTTGTTTAAACCTCTTAATCAAATCACTTAATAATCATCAAGACTTTATCTTGAAACTTGGGCCTTACATTAGGGTTCTAACTCTTCCTTATGGTTAAGAGGGACTAACCCTAGTGTTTAATGGACAAGTCCTCCTCAAGTTGTCTTACAAACCATAAAATCCACTTCTTAATCTCATCCTTTAATTAAAATCCATCTAATAAAGGCTTGTTATATAATGAATTTAGTCCCTAACCATGGATTAAGTTGAGGTATCTTCCCCAGCTTAAGTGTTCTCATCTATTATCCTTCTATTAGGATGGTGTAATGAGTTCACTAATTTGTGATTAGAGATTAAACTCATTACTTAACACTAAACAAAAACCCAAAAAACATCTAATTAATCACAAGTAGGTTAATGATCTTAATCCTACATAGCAATTAAGTTGAGATGCTTATCTCATACTTATGTAGGCTCATTATCCCTAATCAGGGAGGATATAATGAGTTTACAGGCCTTTGATTTAGGCTTAAGCTCATTAACTTATGCAAAACACCAAAAATAATAACAAGACTGAAAACATAAAAAACAAACAATAATCGTCTCCTTCGGGATTCTTTTCTCATCACAATCATTCACAAACGAGAAGTTGCTTCTTCCGTCTAATGCAAGACAGTTAGCACTCGAGCCAGACGAGTCATACACTTGAGCATAGACAAACAAGATGTTCACAGTCAATTTATCTTTCAGTCTCTTTGATTCGAACTACGGTGTTCTGACTTCCTCATTGCCCGAGAGGATACGTAGGCATAACTTAACAATTATCGAACAAAAGTCTATGTGTCATCCCCCTCTTTCAGCATCCTTTTCTAAGCCTCAGTTCCTGAGCAATTCACCTCTTTGCACTGACACCTGTACATTCATTCTTAGATTTTGCACACAGATAGCGCATACACCTAGCCCTTTTAAACACAATCTTGTAAGCATGGATCCCATCATGTACGACGGACAATCTGGATGCTAATACCTTCCCAGGTTGTAACCAACCCCCTTTCTCAGTTTCTCTGGTTCGCAACCGTCTTATCAATCTTTTTCCAGGTTTATGCAGCATTACCTTTCCTTCGGGATAAAAATGTCTAGCTGGCGACTCTATTCAATCAACTCATTTTCTCCTTTCACCGACCGTTCGCGTCTGCATCAGGATGCAAATCTTCGGGAGCGACACATACCTGGTGACTTGGTGCTGAAAAGGATTCATCCTCCTCTTAACGATCACAGGGGCAAATGGACACCTAATTATGAATGGCCCTTCGTGGTTAAAAAGGTTTTCTTAGGTGGAGCCATGATGCTAACAACCATGGATGGAGAAGGCTTCCAGTCCCCTGTCAACGCAGATGCAGTAAGAAAATACTTCGTGTAAAAAGGACCCTCTGGATAAAAGTAGAATAAAGATCCAGGAAAAAATGGGCATCCCAGCGAGCCAAAAACAGAATAAAAGGCTCAGGCAAAAATTAGGGAAATCTTGAGAAAAAAATGTACACCCGCTGAGTTGAAAATACTCTGTAACTCATCTGCAATTGAGGTTATTCTAAAGGTTGAAGACCAGTTCAATCACATTTCTCAAGGGGCAGAGCGAATGGATAGTCTTGAAGATATACGTGTCGTAACCGGGTTGAAACTTGATGAGATCCACTTCTTACATTGCCAATAGGATAGTTTGTTTTCCTTTTTGGCTATCTCCTCTTTCCAGGGGATTGCTTCCTTTGTAATGCCTATTCATGGCCATTTTTTCAAATCAATAAAAATTCAATTTCAGTCAACTTGTGACTATTCGCTTCTGGTTTTTGTTTTTCATCTAGCATTGATTGATTGTGAAAACGTCCATCAAATTGTGATTTATATTGTTTTGTGAACATTTGAATGCTTTCTAACTCATGTAGGAGGACAGAAACATTTAATACAACTCTGAAAAGGTGTCGAGATGCCCAGATAATGATTCATGCTATAAACCTGGGGCATACAGGTCCAAACTAACTCTCCATGTTGCAGGCACTATCGATTGTGTTTATGCAGGTACATGTACATGTGTTGCTAACAGAGCTAAAAGCATATTTCCAGGAGGAACTTTTCTTTATGCTTGAACAAGAACAGGTGTTTTCCCGGATGTCTCCAATTATCCCCGGTGGAAGTGAAGTTGAATTTCTTCTCCAGCGTTAATGGCAAGAGATGTTTGCCCTCCCCAAGCAGAAGTTTTTCTTTAATACAGGGGAAATTCCCAGCAATTTAAGGAGTGTCTTTCCTCTCCCAACAGTTTGCTTCCTCAGCAGAGCCATACCTCCGGTTCCCAGCCAAGTCAGGAGGTCTCCACTTCTCCATCATAGTTCGAGAAGGGTCCATCTCCGACAGGGTCTTGTCTCTCCAATCTTAAAGTCCAATTTATTTTTGGCAATGGCGGAAGTTCAGAGCCAGTGCATCATTAAAAGCTTTCCCCACAGAGTTGTTTCCTCCTCATCCGGATGGATCAGATCAGTGCAGTGATCATCAGTTCTCCCTAGTCAAGCCATCTGGGATACTTGCAGTCTCCTTGTCAGGATATCTCTTTGCATTTGCATTTAGTAATCATCATTACATTTTCATCCTCCAAAGCGTAGCATTTCCATCATCATGGAGCATTACGCCATAAATCCAAACATATGCATACCAGTATGGGCCAGTTTTGAGGTATATTACATACGACCTGTAACGTCTTCTCAACCTGAGATATTCCCCATAGAAAATACTTATATCGTCTTCCAGACATCTTTGTCTTTCCAAGTCAATGTTGTCGCCTTTCTTTTTGTGGCTTGATTCGCTCAGCAGTCACATTTTCGAGTTCCGTTTTGTACAATGGTCTCGTTCAAAGCCCTGTTTTGTACAACAGGCCCTTTCTTTTTGTGGCTTGATTCGCTCATCAGTCACATTTCCGAGTTCCATTTGTACAATGGTCTCGTTCAAAGCCCTGTTTTGTACAACAGGCCCTTTCTTTTTGTGGCTTGATTCGCTCAGCAGTCACATTTATGAGTTCCGTTTTGTACAATGGTCTCGTTCAAAGCCATGTTTTGTACAACAGGCCCTTTCTTTTTGTGGCTTGATTCGCTCAGCAGTCACACTTCCGAGTTCCGTTTTGTATAATGGTCTCGTTCGAAGCCCTGTTTTGTACAACATGCCCCTTCCTTTCCGTGGCTTGTTTTGTACAACAGTTGCGTCACAGGTTCTCGTTTTATACAACGGTCCTGTTTGCCTGGGCTCTCGTTTATGTACAACGATCTCATTCCACCCGGTTCTTTTCCCGCTACCTATTCAGAGGTCAAAATCAAAAAATAAAAAAAACAAATAAGAAGCAGATGGCATTTCTATTATCCACCGAGTTCAAATTTCCAAGTTTATTCGAGTATTCAATTACTCCATATCTTGAATGTCTAAGAGCTCTCACAATTAGTCATTCAAGCTTGCAGATAATTGAATATGGGCAGCTGTAATACCTCAAAATTTTCCCTCTCATATCCTCAATATTTTGCATATCATTTGGCATATATAAGTTCATAAAAATAACCAAAAACATTGCATCATGTGTAGCATAGTTGAGGCATAGGTATGTGGTCAATGACTGGAGCAGCTGAGGGCTATACAAATACAATCAAAGGGCCACAAAGCTCCTCAATCATGTGCAAAGGGTCCACAATATCCCACAAGTTCTCATTTGAAGCCATAAGTTATGGAAAGAAGTGAATGGCTCCAAGGAATGCAAGCAGTGCAACATCTCCTGATGAAATGATCCAAATTAGGGTTTCAACTGTGAAGGGGTTCTTCATGAATTTTTGAGAAAAAGTGGATTCCATTGTGTTCTATATGACAACAAGTGTATAGGGTTCAAATTTCATCCACAAATTCATTTTGGAAGAGGTTCAATTGGCCAGATGACTGAAAATCAGGGATTTGGGGAAAAGTCAACCATGCTGAAGAAAAAGTCAACTCCTAACTTTTTGAGATCAAAATCATGAAATTAGGGTTACAAGGATCCTATGTTTCAAATTTGATCAAGAAATTATGGAGGAATCAAGAGATATCAAGAAAACCAAAACATACCATTTTTGGAAAATTAGGGTTTCCAAAAATGGCAAGTTTTGGCCATTTTTGCAACTTCTTTCAATGAGACCTTCTCCCAAAATATGAAAGATATGAAAATTATACTTGGAGCCAATTAAAGAGGGCATCTTAAGCTTCAAATCCATAGGTGGAACTCTCCCATAGAATAAAACAATGAGAAAGTTATGATCATGTAAAGTTGAGGAAAATCAAGGCAAAACTAGGTCATGGGCGAGGCAAGGAGCTAGCCAATGCGCGTGCCCTGCAAGGCATTTGATCAAATAGGTGGAGGACCAAATGGAAAGATATTTTTCTTGGTCAAGAAGACTACAAATCAAATTTTCTTGAACAACAAAGTTGTTCACCCACATGTTTGCAACAACTTTCATGTTCAAGGATTTTCCATATGATCAATGGTTTGAGAAGTATGATGGGCTGAAGTAAGGTAGTCACAACTGATCACTCAAACCAACGAGGGCATGCCAAGGAAAATTCGTGCAGGCTATGGGTGCAGTCTTGGATCATGTTTTTCAATGATAATTTCAAGCAACTTAGGGGACATATCTCATCAGGGTATGAACATCAAACTTGTTCCTTGTGAGCTCCTCTTAAAATTGAGCACTAGGATTGATCCCATTGATTGCTTGATCATGAAGAAAACCTCCATGTAAGATCACAACATACAATCTAGTTTCTTGCAAGTTAAGGCATAAGGGATCACACTTCAGTTCAGCTGGTACACTTAAAATAGTATGCTATGGTCACAAACTCCATGTCCATAAGCTCTTTTGAGGAATACATCATCATATAAGTGCATGATCACCTCATTTTCCATGCACCCTCTCCAAACTCAAACCATAGGCATACTACATAAGTTTGATCAAGCCAATCCCTTTGCATCACACTCAGCCTCATGGTAAGCAACATGAACATCACCATACATTATCAAATTCGAGCCAAACAAGTTCAGCTGTATTGGCATTGCCTCTCACACCTTCACTTTGATCCATTCACCACCAGTTAGAACTAACCATAGTTCTAACTGTTAACTATGGTTAGCAACTGTCAACCATGGATATAAGAAGCTGATCATAAATGAATTGGATTCACCACTCTCATTTGCACAAATCACATCAAAATTCTCTGATTTTTCTCTCTGCACTTTGAATATTTTTGCTTCTGCATTTAGCTTCGAGCCAACTTCAATCTTCATCAATCTTCTTCATTCTTCTTCAATTCATCATCATCATCACCTCAAGCATGACATTCATGGAGGATTGAACTTGAATATTCAAGAATCGCATACTGCAACTTTGTGATTGCACTGCATTTTTGATTGAAGCTTCATAATCTTCATCTCTCAAGTTTTGATCTTCATATATCCATCATCAACACCATGTCTTGTTCAAACTTTGTGATGCTCATGGCCTGAAGCTCCTAGGTTTCATCTCTTCATAACACTGATCAGCATTGTGTCTTCTTTGATTTCTCAAGATTCACACATTACAAAGTGTTTATTTCACTCTCATCGCTCAAGATCAAGTCAAAGCAAGAGCTCAGGATTCTCATCTCTGGTTTTCCTCAACTTGTGGTAGCTCTGCAATTCAGGTGAACTCTAAAATTCTACTTGCTTGCTTTCATCAATTTTTGTTGTTTTCATGTGGCTTGAAGCTCAATAGGAGCATTGCAATCTCTGGCTAGTTGATAAGCTTCATAGAATCTTAGATTCAGTTTTAGGTTGAGATTTGTTTGCCTTCGATTTGGTGATTCTATGAGTGATAAATGGAATGTGACGACAGTTTGTTGATCAGGAGAGTGAGGCGATTCCATTAGTGATTTTAGATTGCATTTTCATGGAAGTTGATGTAAGCCCTAACACGAGTCTCATCGGAGAAGATGACCGGAATCCTTCTCCGGTGACCTGAATAGTGTGCCCTAATTATCCCTAACTTTATGTCCCAGCCTTTGGATCATGATCATCCAACGTTCACAAACAAGCCAGCACATTAAAATCCCATGCTCCATTCACGTGCCACAAAGTCAACCAAAGTCTTCAGTCTCCTATTGACACCCCTAGCGCGCTTGTGTTCAGCCCATTTATGTTATTTTTGTTACTTTCTGAACCCCCCAGGCCCATTGTTTCTTTATTCATTTTATTTTATTTTTCTCTTTTATTCCATTTTCGTTTTGCATTATTAAAAATACCAAAAAGCATTGAAACATTCCAAATAAATTCATATAGGATCTCCATAAGTTTCCTTAATTTTCCATATTTTTAGATTTTATTTTTATTAATTATTGAAGTCAGAATTAATTTCTCTTTTAATTGTGTCACAATTTCCCCATTTTGAACCATTACTTTTACATATTTTTGTTCTCATAAACCACAAATGTTAAAGACCCCATTCTTTTTGAATTCTTTTAAGAGATCATTAAGCTTCCTCAATATATTTTCCTATGAATTTTTAGGTCATGTTTGGACAATTTTTGAGTCCTTTCTTTCACTTGTATTCACAAAAACCCTAATTGAGTTCTACCTTTCACTAACCATTCAAAAATAGGAATTTTAATGAGATTTTTTGCATATAACCTACTCTCTGGATTTTGTATTGAGTTTTCATTTTTCATAATTTTTCATGATCATTTAGTATTTGTTCTAGTTGCTTGGTTCACAAGTCATATTTTTGATCCTTTTATTCTTTTCCTTTGGTCCCCTTAGCATAAGGCATTCATGCCATTACTTTGAGTTCTCAATTTTAAGTATTTTAGGTCTTAGGAGATGCCATTAAGTGTTAAGTAGAATACTTGGGTCTTCACCTTTGTTTTTTGGGTTTGCCTTGAGTCCTAAGTCATCATGTCCCATTTTGACCTAATCTTCTTTCTCCTTCCATCTTAAACACTTCAATTTCAATTTACACATAATCCAACTTCATTTTATCTTTGTTTTGTGTCTTATAAATGTTTTGTGATCATCCATAATTATTCATATCATTGTAGAATCATTTTGTTTTCTTTTGAACTTCATTTGTCACTTAAAGGACCTTAGAAACCCTAATTTGAACACCTAGCCTTAGGATGTTTCTTAACCCACCATTTGTGAACATTTTCCAAGTTTTATTTCCATTCCATTTTGTTGTCAAGCCCCTGGTTTTTTTATGGGGAAGTCAAGTCCCTTGGTTATTTTTGAATATTTTTCTAAGTCTTTTTGTTGTACCTTTATAACCATGCTTCTATATGTTTCTCCTCACCTCGCAATCTCATATTTGAATATCTTCAAACTTGAATCCCTTATTTCCCATTTGATCCATTCATTTCCTTCTTTTCCATATAGTGTTATATTCTGATTTTTTTTCATTTACCCTTTGAGTTTAAGGGATTTTAACAATAGTGAGCACTTAGGTCATCTTTCTAACTTCATCCTTAGGGTTTAGTGGTGCTTTAGGACATAGTTTGACTTTAGTTCACTTAATTCCTTTAGAAACCTTTGAATTGGTTTAGCTACTGACTTTTTAGGTAGGTTACCTTATAAGATGATTTAGGCTTAAGTATTGACCTTAGGAGTTCACTAACATCTTTCTAAGCTAGTGTGAGTTCTTGTGTGAAGTTTGCCATTTGTTTATGCTTTTAATATGCATTGTCATGCTAACTCTTGTTTTGTAGGGGGAAGATAAGGTAATCACTTCATTCTTTATCTCTTATGCATTTATTTGTTTTGCCTTAGCACCTTTTTTATTTGTTTATAGGTTCCCTTTTTCTCTTTTTAGATTCAACTTAACTTCCTTAGGAAGTAAGTTGAGTTCTAACTTGTTCTTTCTTCTCCTTAGGCTAGAATGCCTCATTAACCATAGGATCACTTGTACATAATAAGATGACTTAGGGTTTTGTCTTAGTCCCCCCATTAGCTTTGACCTTTGACTTTTGAGTCTTCTCTCCTCATCTTCAAACAAATCCAAAAAGACTTAATAAATGCATGAAAGGATCCTTTGTGTATAGCCTTATTCCATGGGGAACTTGCATTCATTCCATCTTGGAATGGTGTAATCTTATCTAGCATGATGCACAAGTCTTATCAAGGGGTTGTTTCACAAAGAAAAATCTAAAAGACATTTCTTCTTCAAAAGCAACAAAAACATGTAATTAAGTTCAACAAGCTAGTGAACTTAGACCCTAATTCATGGAAACAAGCTTTGAATAAATTCTCCTTGCTGGGTGTGCTTGCTCTATTATTCCATCTTGGAATGTAGTAGCAAGTACATATTCAATGGAAAAGAGTTTGAATTCACTTCCTCGTGCCAAATTCATACAAAACTCTTAAAAAGCAAAAAACAAACAATAAGCGGCTTTCCTGCAGGAACTTCTCTTCTCGTTTCATTCATTCATAAAGCGAACTTGCGACGACTTGTCTCGCATGCAAGATGGTAAACGTACTCGTACCAGACAAGCCTGCAACACCTGAGCATAGACATACACAGTTCCAGCTATAAAAAACACAAACAAATATTTCCAATCTTAGTTAGGTGAACTACGTCGACTCTGAATCTTATTTTCCCGATGAGGTGCGTAGGCAGCGGGGTAGGGCCCGTTCGAGTACATTCTTTATTTTCCCTACATTTTCCCCATTCTTTCTTTCCATTCTCTTTTCCATTTCCCTTCCTCATTTCATTTCCAGTTCTAGTAGCAATTTTATTCAGCAGCAGCTTTATTTTCTCACCCTTTGAAACAAACAAACTAGCGTGGATCCCGTCGGGTACGGCGGACGGTCTGGGGTGCTAATACCTTCCCAGGTCATAAACGACTCCCGAACCCAAATATTTGGTTCGCAGAACCTTGTCCTTTCCTTCTTCCTTAAGTTTGTGCAGCATTACCTTTCCCATTACTTCGTGATAAAAATGCATGGATGGCGACTCTACATCTTCCGTGCCACTTTCGCGTTTGTACTAGGATGAAAATACCGGGAGCGACACGGACGAGCCTATGTGTGTAAGCAAGAATTCTATCCATATCTTCATGCTCAAGAATCCAGTTCCCACCCTATTAGGAGACTTCTATTACTCAGTGCATCAGAGAAATGAGAAGCAGAGAGGAAGACTGGTCAGATGTTGTGCACCTCTCTTCTACATTTGGTTGATGAGACATATGCCGAAGACGGAAGCTTTCCTGAATCCACATCAGTCAAGGAATTAGGGTAAGAGGATGATTTCCCTTACTTTAGAAGACATCAAGTGGTGTACTCAGAACACCAAGGGCAGGGACATAATTACAAGCTGTGGACAATATCCCAATGTACCTCTTATTGGTGTGAAGGGTTGCATCAATTACAATCCTTTGATTTTCAAAAGACATTTGGGATATGCATTGATACATCCACCTAGGGATCAGGACTTAGCAGAGTCTCTTTATTGTGATATTCTGAACAATCATGCCATTGCCCGACAAGCAGCCTGGGCTTGGGACAATATACAGACAAAAGGGATTGCTATTTTGGGTAAGTGTAACAACGTAGCTTCAACTCAGTACATTGAATGGTCTCGCATCAGAGGACAGATCACTCGCATGCCATTTACCCTGGAAGATGTGCCAGGGCCATCAGCAGTAGAGCCCATAGCTACAGTGAGTCTAGAGGATTTTGAGAAGTTGAAAGAGAGGAATGCCCAGCTTTCTGAAGCTTTGAAGAAGACCCTTTGGGAAACGAATGATGGTCGTCTAGACAATGAGAGATTAGAGAAGCTCCGTATCAAGCATGTAACTAAGATCGAGAAGACTGACGATTACATCAGAAAAGCCCGAGCAGGAGAACTAGTATTGAAGAATGCTTGCAAAGAAGCAAAGATTCAGAAGGCCAGAGCTAGACACTACCTAGAGGAGAGTCAGGCTAGGTGGATCAGAATCACTAAAGCTCATCTGCAAGAAGATCAGAAGACACATGATAGGATAGAGTAGTTAGAAGCCAATGAGAAGAAGAGTCGGGAAGTCCTGTTAGCAGCACAGAAGGAAATCTCCGAGCTGAAACTCCGGGCGGGGTTGAAGAGATCAAAAGAACAAGACAAGTACCAGAAGATGACAAATGCCATTGCAACCAGAAACCTTCTCATCAGGACCATCACAGAGCACCCGTTTGGGCCAGTGACTGATGCTCTCCTGAAGGAAGTCAAGGAGGATGAATTTGGGATGGATGTTTGATTTCTCTTTTACTTGTATTTTATTTTTGGTTGTACTTTAATGGTGATTTTTTTGTATTTTTGACTTGATTGTATTCTGACCCACCATGGGAACTTGTTGTAATCATAAACTATGTATTTTGGCATTTGTAATGTTATGGTTTATGTGTTACCTGGATCTTATTTTGAACTCCATTTCTCTTCAACATCTTCATCATTCCCAGAGGTCTGGAAGGTCAAATCCAAAGAACCAAATCGGATACCCTTGGAAGACAAATAGACATACTGCATTGCATGCTAACCTCATTTCTCTTTGTCTTGCAGGTGTTTTTGTTGTTTTTTTCTCACTTTGCTGTGTGTTTCAGGAAATATTGCTCGCAGGAGGGTCTTTCCCGTCAATCGCATCCACAGATATCCGACCCGTAACAAACTTCCGAGCTTACAGATGGATCAGTTACAGCAAGAACTGACAGATGTGAGGACTCAAATGAGTGATGTGAGGACAAAAGTGAGGACTCAGATGAACCAATTCATGGTTGTGAAGACTGGGCTGGCACAAACCCAGGAAAGATTGAGGGAGTTAGTCGAGCGGCAAACTCCAGAAGAGAACCATGCTGGTACTGGAGGAACAAGTAACAACGCACGTGATCATCCGCAAGAAAATCCACCAGAGTTTGGACCCCATATCAACCCTGGAGTCAATGTTATTGGAAATACTCAGAGAAACATTGTATATCATGTTCTGCAAGAAGATTCTCAGGACGAGCAGTTTACAGTGTTAGGTGTTGGGGCTGATGAAGTTTATGATCGTCGTCTGGACGAAATATCCGAGAAGCTGAGATCTTTAGAGTCCCAAAACTCCTTGGGATTTGATGTGATGGATACGGGTTTAGTTGAAGGAGTAAGGATTCCTCACATGTTCAAACCTCCTTGCTTTGAGAAGTATAATGGTACCTCTTGTCCTTGTACCCACCTTCAATATTTTCTGGGGAGATTGAAAGCTTATACTATGGATGAGAAGCTGTGGATGTTTTACTTTGAAGATAGCTTGACCGGGGCATCCAGGGAGTGGTATTCTCACCTGTAAAGGGCTACTGTCAGAAACTGGAAGGACTTAGCCGAGGCCTTTATAAGCCAATATCAGTACAACCTGGATATGGCTCCTAATAGGACCCTCTTGATGGGTATGTCTCAATCTTCAAGAGAAAGTTTCTGGGAATATGCCCAAAGATGGAGACAGCTTGCTACTGTTGTCCAGCCTCCGATGTCTGAAAGGGAAATGGCTGACATGGTTATAAACACATTGCAAGGAACCTACATTGATCGGCTTGCTGCTTTCTCTTCTACCAGTTTTACTGATGTGGTTATAGTTGGTGAGAGAATTGAAAGTCTTTTGAAGATGGGTAAAATTTCTGACAACGGTGCTAGCTCCAGCAATGCAAGGAAACCTTTCTCAGGACCTAGAAGAACGGGTGGAACCAACTCAGTACATATGGGAAGAGGTAGGCCTCAATACATGCAAATATCAGTAGCTGCTGTCACCATTCCTGCTCCAGCACCTCAGCAATAACAGTTTCCTCAACAACAGATATCTTATAACAACAACAACAGTGAACAACAACGTCCTTTCCAGTAAAGGCTTTCACAAGTCAACAGGGTTATCGATCCCATCCCGATGCCATATGCAGCTCTACTCCCACAGCTATTGAAGCTCAACCTGATTGAATTGAGAACCTTGACTCCACCTGATCCTTTGAATCTTCCAAGGAACTATGATGTCAACGCCAGATGTACTTTCCACTCCAATGCACCTGGCCATACAACAGAGAAATGCAAAGCGTTGCACATGAAAGTTCAGGACTTAGTTGATTCCAAAGCTTTGAATTTTTCACCTCCTCCTAATGTCACAAAGAATCTAATAGCAAACCACAGTGGGCCGAGGATTAATGCTATTGAAGAAGACTAACCATCTTTTCTGATTGATGACGTTGCAAACATTCAAACACCACTGGCCGAAGTGAAAGCTAAGTTGTTGAAGTGCCAAGTGTTCCTGGGTTGTGAGGCCCATTGTGAAGCTTGCAAGCTTTCTGCCAATGGTTGTGCAAACTTGAAGATTGGTATCAGTAGTCTTATCAAAGAAGGCATCCTACAAATCACTTCAACAGTTCCAACTCCTACAACTTCAACAAACATCTCTCCTACAACATCAGCAAACACCATTTCAGAGGTATCTCCTACAACATCAGCAAACATCATTCCAACGAAGTCTACTACAACAACAACAACAACAACCATCAATGAAGACATTTCCACAGTCACCATTTACTATGATCCGACAACAATTCACGTCCCGGATTCTTTCAACAAATTTCAGCAACATCAACAGTCACATCAACAACTCCATGCATCTGCATCATCTCCAATCAGACCTCCTGTCACAATATATTATGACCCACAAACTTTTACAACTCCTTCTTCTGCAGCAATCAGTCCTATTACCATCACGGTGCCTGGACCAGTTCCATATGACAGCAGCAGTGTCGTGCCTTGGTATTATGGCTCAGATCTTTATTGCAACGGAAAGAAAGTCACTCTTTATTCTATGACTCCTACACCACATATTGATAATGTCGAGGGAGGCGGAGGCTTCACTCAAAGCGGACGTCTCTTTGCGTCACAGTTCCTAAGAGTTAATGCTGAAGCAGAAGCTGCTGCCAAAGCAAAAGGCAGGAGTGTGGTGCCTGAAGAACCAATTGCCAAGGAAACTCAGAAAACACCCTTTGATCAGGATGTAGACGAGTTTATGAGAATTATCAAGAAGAGTGACTATAAAGTTTTGGACCAGCTCCACCAGACACCCTCCAAGATCTCCATTCTATCTCTACTCATGTGTTCCAAAGCTCACATGAATGGATTGCTCAACGTCTTGCATGCATCTTACGTACCTGAGGAGATTACAGTTAATCAGCTAGAAATGGTGGTTTCAAATGTCAATACTAGTCATGGACTAGGATTCACCAATGATGATCTGACTACAAAGGGTCGTAACCACAATAAGGCTTTACATATCACCTTGGAATATAAAGGTGTTGTACTTTCTCAATTTTTGGTTGACACTGGGACATCACTCAATGTCCTTTCGAAGAAAGCCTTGGTCAAGATGGAATATGATGGTCTTGCACTCCGCCCGAGTAACCTAGTTTTGAGAGCCTTCGACGGTTATAAGAGATCGGTTCTTGGAGAAATAGAGCTGCCTGTGGTAATTGGCCCACAAATTTTCTAAACTATCTTCTATGTGATGGACATTCAGCCTGCCTACAGCTGTTTGTTGGGTTGACCTTGGATTCATGCCGCTGGCGCAGTTACATCGACCCTTCACCAGAAGTTAAAATACGAGTGGGAGGGCCAAGTTATCACCATTTGTGGAGAAGAGGACATCTTTGTCATTCATCTGGCCACCTATAAGTACATTGAGATGGATGGAGAGATCAATGAGACAATGAGTCAGGGCTTTGAAGCTCTCAATGTCAACGAAGCAACAACTGAAGTGTCTGGTACTTCAATTGCTTCTTACAAACAAGCTCGGAAGGTTGTTAAAGACGGGAATGCCCAAGGTTGGGGCAATCTGCTACAAGTTGTCGCTCCCGCCAAATGAAGCCGGGTCAAATGGGGTACAGACGCGAACGGTCGGCGAAAAGAGATGCGAGAACACACATGAGTGAACTCACAGGGAATGAATAGAGTCGCCAGCTAGGCATTTTTATCCCGGAGGAAAGGCAATGCTGCATAGACCTAGAAAGATATGGATAAGACGGTTGCGAACCAGAGAGACTGAGAAAGGGGGTTGGTTACAACCTGGGAAGGTGTTAGCACCCAGATTGTCCGCCGTACTCGACGGGATCCACGCTTAAGAGATTTGTGTTTTAAAGGGGTAGTGTCAGTGCAATCTGTGCATAAAAGAGCTGGAAAAAGATGTACAGGTGTCAGTGTAAGAGAAGTGAAGTGTATAAGTGAAGTGTCAGTGTAGGAACAAGAGTGAAATGCTCAAGATCATGAGGCTTAAAAGAATGAAGCTGGAAGGAGGGGGAATATACAGAGACTTTTGTTCGATAACTGTTAAGTTATGCCTACGTATCCTCTCGTGCAATGAGGAAGTCAGAACACCGTAGTTCGACCCAAAGAGACTGAAAGATAAATTGACTGATGAACTGCTTACTTGTCTATGCTCAAGTGTATGACCTGTCTGGCTCAAGTGCAAACTGTCTTGCATTAGACGGGGGAAGCTAGTTCTCGTTTGTGAATGAATGTGATGAGAAAAGAATCCCGAAGGAGACGATTATTGTTTGTTTTTGTATTTTCAGTCTTTTATTACTTTTGAAAGTTTGTCATAAGTTAATGAGCTTAAGCCTAGACCAATGGGTTAGTAAACTCATCACATCTTCCCTCTGATTAGGGGTAATGAGAATACCTTAAGTGTGAAGTCAGCTTCTCACACTTAATCACCTTTGATGCAAGATTAAGATCATTAACCTACTTGTGATTAGTTAGATGTTTTTGTTGTTTTTGTTTAGTGTTAAGTAATGAGGTTAAGCCATAATCAAGGATTAAACAGACTCATTATACCATCCTAATAGAAGGATAATAGATGAGGATGTTTAAGCTGAGGAAAACTCCTCAACTTAATCCATGATTAGGGATTAAACTCATGACATAACAAGCCTTTGATTAAGTGGATTTTAATTAATGGTGAGATGATGAAGTGAATTTTATGATTTGTAAGACAACTTGAGGGGGACTTGTCCATTAACACTAGGGTTAGTCCTTCTTAACCAATTAAGGAAGAATTAGAACCCTAATGCAAGGCCCAAGTTACAAGCTTGATGTCTTGATGATTATTATATGAATTGATTAGAGGATTTAAACACATTAAGGGTTTAACACTTAGGATTAAAGTTATACACTCCATCCTAATAGAAGGATGCAGGCTTAAACTTAATCTCAAAGCCTTAAAGCCTTTAGGGTTTAGTCCCTGATTGTGAGATGAGGAGAGAAGACTCAAAGAGACACAAAGGTAAGAACTAAGTGGGGAGACTAATCAAAACCCTAATCATTGTCATGCTTGGTTGTTCCTAAAGTTTGTGAGGTTTAAGAAAGAAGTCTTCAATGGAACCACCAGGAAGCAGATGAAAGGATCAGGAGAAGCAAAGTAACTTGCTTCATTCAAGAAGTCAAGTCACTTGAGGAAAGAAAGTAAGAATAAGAAGAATGAGCAAGCTCAATCTCAAACACATAACAAAATGCAGAATGGATGCATAAAAGAGATGAAAAGAAGTTGTGAGAAGTGAAGGCAAATTCACTTCTCAAGGTAACTTACCACCTGAAAAGTTAGTGAAAGGAATGCAATGCAATGCAAAATGAAATGAAATGGCATGATGAAAATCCAAACCAGAAGCACATACATGATGTTAATGATGCTATGAGATGATGCAAACATGAAACAAAGCATGAGGATGATCATACAAACTTATGGATGCAAATGAAACAAGTTTAGAACAATGATCATACATGAAATGTTATGAAGTGCAAATGGCATACAACATGGCAAATGCAAGATGCAATGATCAAACATGCTTTCAATATGTCTTAAGATGTCAAATGAATCAAATGAATGCACAAAATGCTATGGCAAGTCAAGGTATGAATGCAAATGCAAGATGGATGCATATGGAAGCTCAAATTAGGGTTTATGATCAATGCCTCAAACAAAAACCAAAATCAGAAACAAACATCAAGATAAAAAATTGAAAATGCAATCAAAGGATCCCTAAACCTATACTAACTCACTGCCCAAGGGAGAGGTTCCAACTCTTAACCTAATAAAAGTTATGAATTTCCTAAAATTTCTAGGGTTTTAGGGTACCTTAACAAGAAAAATGCCAAACAAATGGAAAATGAAAGATCAAATCATGCCAATTTAATCTCACAAACTACATGCTAAACAAAATGCAATGCAGGAAGAATCAAAGTCCAACTCTCAACGGTTAGGCAAAAATGATTTTTTGAAGTTTGGATTAAAATAATGCTTTGAAAATGAATTAATTCCATGGAAAATTATCAAAATGCATCAAGATCAAAAAAGAAATTTGGTTTGAGGGTTGGACAATGTTTCTAAATGATTATGAAGGTTTCATGAATTTTTTGGTGATTTTTAAATACCTAAAAGTATTTTTAATTAATTAATTCTCATTAATTAATTGAAAATAAACTTTTAAATGATTTAAAAATATTTTTTAATGCAAAAAATAAAAATAAAAATGTTTTTGGTTTCTGAAAATTAATAAAAGTTTATACAAAAATTTTCAGAATTTTTAAAATTGTTTTGCTATTTTAAAATAAATGTACAAATTAAATGAAAAACAAATGAATTAAAATTAAAGAAAATGAAAAGTATGCGCATCCTGAGGCTGAGGTTCAAACTGGGGAAGGAGGGAAAGACTTCGCGCGTGATCCAAGGGCCTACATTCAAACTGAGTTAAATCCTATTTTAATTAATTAAACTGAATTAAAAATGATAATGACGTGGATTAGGGTTAAGTGAAGCAATCCAGGCCATTGAGCACGCGCGGGAATGGACTAAGTCAACTCATCCAACGCTCAGAATTCAAACTACAATTAATTACAGGGATTAGCCCTAATTATTTTCAGGTTGCCGGAGAAGACCTCCGGTCGTCTTCTCCGGTGGGACTCCCACCTGAAAATCCCTAAAACCCTCAAAACATCACAAAAATAAAAACTAACAACCCAGAAATCATTCCCACACCTCACTGAATCAAAACCCCCACTCAAAACTCATTTCTCTTTCATTAATCGTATGAATCGAAAGCAAACATTTTTAGGTCAGAAAAGTTTCAGAGCAAGATTAAATGCTTATTTCTCAACCATTTTCAAAACTAAGAACATCAGAGTGATCAGCAAAGCATGAAGAACAACTTAGAAACTTAAAAACTCATTTCTGGAAAAAAATTTCTTGGTATACCTGAGTTTTGAGCTTTCTCAGCTTGCAACTTTATGACCCTCTCTCTTCGTGCAATCCACTCCTTTTAGGCCCCTGATGAAGTCTTGATGCTTAGAAAGAGTTTGTAATGGCTGGTTTGGAAGCTGGCAGAGGTTCTGCTCAAGGTGAGGTGAGAATCGTATTTGTGATTCTGGCAGTTTAAGGCAAGGATGATGAGTGCTTTGTGACCAGGAAGGTGTGTTGAGTTGATCTATGAAGTTAGTTTGTGTGTTTGTGACTTGTGCAAGCAGTTTCGAAGGCTCTTGCAAATGAAGGTGAAAAGGAGAATGCTGTGCTATGGAGTGTTTCAGGCTTGCTCTCTTGTTGCTTTGGCTTGCTTTTGGCTTGTATAGATAACTGTGATTGGTCAGAAGAAGTGATGTGTGCTTTATTGATTGGTATGGGTCTTTTTGCTCAAATATCAAAGTTGGTGTAAGAGAAGTATGGGCTACTTCTAGCCAAGTACAAGGAGTGTGTCCTGCGCAGCATGATGTGGGGAAAGGCCTAGGATGGTTCAGCAAGCTAGCCAGCAAGTGGATGAGAAGCTATGATGAGTTTTGCAACTTGGTTCACTTTTGCCTCTTATGAAAAATCTTGTTCCATAAACCATAAAAATGTGTAATTCTTTGGTCCATTCTGAACTTTATATGTCACATGATCATGTTGTGTGGATTAGAAGTGAATTTGATAGCTTTAGAACACTTGATCAAGTCATTTTGCAAAATACCTCTTTGGTAGAAACTTTGAAATTTTGTGATTTTTGCCAACTTTGACAAACCATAACTTTTGATCCATAATGAATTAGGTCATGTTCTTGTACTTTTTGAAAAGGGAAAGATCCATTCTACAACTTTCATGACCAAAGTTTTTCCATTTGAAGCTTTTTTGAATCAAAAAGTAAGGTTTGAAAAAGTTGCCTAAAATGACAATTTCATTAAAAGTCAAACTTGCCCAAAAAGTCAACTTTGCAAAAGACTTGTAATTCTTCAATTTTGTGAAGTTCTAACATCTTACATGATCAAATAAAGATCATACACAATCAAAATGATGAAGAACACCCTTTGGTTGGGTCATTGGGGGCCTCAGATGCCCTGATTTTGCACTGACTTGCTTGAAAAGTCAACTCTTAATCAGATGACTTCCCCATGGAATTTCTTCATGAAAATTGATATGCATACTCCCTATACCATATAGAGACCAATAGAAACAAGAATGACCAAAAAATTTGGAGTTATGGCCTCTAAAACCAAAACCCTAATTTTAGGTCATCTGTGCAGTCAAGCCTGGCTCTGCTTCCATACCATCTTCAGTTCTTGTGATTTTTTGACATTCTTGACTTTGAGAGGATATAATATGATACTTGGACACACATGGACCCCTTTTAAGTGATTGATGACCTTTGGAGTGGCTCAAGAAGCTCTTGGATTGCTCAGATCACAAACCCTAGATGCAGATGACTTAGAACCAATGCAGTGAATCAAAGATGTGATATGAGATACTATGATTGAGTTCATGCATATGAAATGATCACAAGCCATGGTGTGAATGGGTGAGGGCAAATTTGGGGTGTTTACACAAGTTCAGATTAAAGAAGACAAATTCGGTTTGGGTTACAGACCATCCCGACAAGCTCAAGAGGAGGCTGCTGAAGCTCCCAAGTTCATAAGTGGGGGAATGCTGACCCCGGATGCTATCAACAATATGGAAAACGAGACTGAGAGCGACTACAACCTGGAAAGCTGGATTCTTCCAAGAGTCCCAGACCAACAAGTCCTCAACTGGTCTTCCTAGTAAATTATAAGGGTTACTATTGCTGAGTAATTATTATTTCTTGTTTAAGCATGCATCAAGTCCTGCATCTTGCCCAAGGTGTCAGGACTCATTTTGTAATAGGGACATATATGTATTTTGTGCAAATTGAAATTAATGAACAATGAACATCTTTTGCAAACAATCTTTTCGCTCACTGTCTTTCATTTTTGTTATTTTCGCACAAAACAATAAATGGCAATTTTTTTCTTAATAAACTTCATTCAATTTTCTAAATAAGATAAAATCAATCACTAAAATGAACAAATCTCAACCCTTGCAGAGATAGCCCTCCAGATTGCACCGACAACGACACTGATATGAACTCGTATGACTTCGACAATCCGATTAATCAAGCAGATGAAGGGGTTGAAGAAGACTATGATTTGCCTGAAGAGTTGGCCAGGTTATTGAGACAAGAGGAAAAGGTGATTGCTCCTCACCAGGAGGAGGTTGAGACTATTAATCTTGGTACCGAGGAAGATGTTAAAGAGGTGAAGATTGGGGCCAGTCTGCAAGCTCCAGTGAAAGAGCAGCTTATCAGTATGGTTCGGGAATATGTTGACATCTTTGCTTGGTCCTATCAAGATATGCCAGGTCTAGATGCAGATAATTTCATGCACAGATTGCCATTGAAAGAGGATTGTCCATCATTTAAACAGAAGTTGTGTCGTACTCGGCCTGACATGGCCATGAAAATCAAAGAAGAAGTACAAAAGCAGTGGGACGCTGGTTTTCTTGCTGTAACTAGTTATCCGCCGTGGGTTGCTAACATTGTACTCGTACCTAAGAAGGATGGCAAGGTGCGTATGTGTGTGGATTACCAGGATCTGAACAGAGCTAGCCTGAAATATGACTTCCTATTACCTCACATTGATGTATTGGTGGATAACACAACTCAGTTCTCAGTATTTTCTTTTATGGATGAATTTTCTGGATACAATCAGATTAAGATGTCACCTAAAGACATGGAGAAGACAACTTTCATCACACCATGGGGCATGTTCTGCTACAAAGTAATGTCGTTTAGTCTGAAGAATGTCGGTGCAACATATCAACGAGCTATGGTAACGTTATTCCACGATATGATCCATAAAGAAATCAAGTGCTATGTGGATGATATGATTGCCAAGTCCCTTACTGAGGAAGAGCATTTGGTGAATCTATTGAAACTTTTCAAGCATCTGAGAAAGTATCAGTTGAAGTTGAACCCCAACAAATGCACATTTGGGGTACGTTCTGGTAAGCTGCTGGGTTATATTGTAAGTGAAAAAGGAATTGAGGTTGATCCCGATAAAGTCAAAGCAATTCAGGAAATGCCTGAACCTAAGACTGAGAAAGAAGTTTGAGGGTTCTTAGGTAGATTGAACTACATCTCAAGGTTCATATCTCATCTCACTGCAACCTGCAAACCCTTGTTCAAACTATTAAGAAAAGAGCAAACAGTCAGGTGGAACGATGACTGTCAGAGAGCTTTTGACAGGATCAAAGAATATCTGCAAGAACCTTCAATTCTCATGCCTCCATTCGAATGAAGACCTCTAATAATGTACCTGACACTATTAGATGAATCAATGGGGTGTGTGTTGGGCCAGCATGACGAGTCTGGTCGAAAAGAGTATGCAATATACTACCTAAGCAAAAAGTTTACCGACTGTGAACAACGTTATTCATTGCTCGAGAAAACTTGTTGTGCTTTAGCGTGGGTTGCTCGCCGACTAAGACATTATATGTTGACTCATACTACCTTATTGATCTCAAAGATGGATCCAGTCAAGTACATATTTGAGAAGCCAACACTTACCGAAAGAGTTGCAAAATGGCAAATGATTCTAATAGAATATGACATTCAGTACACCTCTCAAAAAGTCATCAAGGGCAGTGTATTGTCTGACTATCTGGCTGAGCAACCCATTGATGATTACCAGCCTATGAGATTTGACTTCCCTGATGAAGCCATCATGTTCTTAAAAGAAAAATATTGTGAAAAGCCTATTCACACTCAAGGGCCTGATCCAGAAGAAGCATGGACTATGATGTTTGATAGGGTAATTAATTGCAACGATCGTTGGGTTGGTGCAATGCTTATTACACCTAAAGGGGTTCATATGCCTTTCTCAACAAGGCTCACCTTTGCCTGCACTAACAACGAAGCAGAATACGAAGATTGTATCATGGGTCTTGAGGAAGCCATTGACCTCAGGATCAAAACCTTGAATATATTTGGAGATTCAACTTTGGTAATCAACCAGACCAACGGCAAGTGGTACACTCATCAGGAGCATCTGATTCCCTACCGTGACTATATGAGGAGATTGTTGACCTTCTTCACAACAGTTAAGCTTGAATACATCCCTCGAGATGAGAATCAGTTTGCAGACACTTTGGCTACCATTTTATCCATGATCAAAGTACAAGCTGTTAATTATGTACCTCGGATTTTGGTATCCAAATTAGACAGACCGACATATGTATTCTATGTGGACATTGTCACTAATAACAAGCCTTGGTTCCATGACATCAAATGATTCTTGGAAACTCATACATACCCACCTGGGGCATCGTCAAATGATAAGAAGACATTAAGAAGGCTAACTGGAAGTTTCTTCCTCAACGTTGATGGTTCTTTATACAAGCGAAACTTCGACATGGTCTTGCTCAGATGTGTTGACAAGAAGGAAGCAGATCTACTGATGCACGAAGTACATGAAGGTTCTTTCGGTACCCATGCCGGAGGACATGCAATGGCAATGAAATTATTAAGATCGGGTTACTACTGGATCACAATGGATGCAGAATGTTGTACCTATGCTCGAAAATGTCACAAATGTTAGATTTACGCAGATAAAGTGCACGTGCCTCCGAATCCTTTGAATGTGATGTCTTCAACTTGGCCCTTCGCCATGTGGGGCATCTATATGATTGGAAAGATTGAAACCGACTGCTTCAAATGGTCACAGATTCATCCTGGTAGCCATTGATTACTTCACCAAATGGGTTGAAGCAGCTTCGTATGCAAATGTCACCAGACAAGTGGTAGCTAGATTTCTGAAAAGGGATATCATCTGTCGATATGGAGTTCTCGAGCGAATCATTACTTATAATGGTTCCAATTTGAACAACAAGATGATGGAAGAACTTTGCTGGGACTTCAAAATTCAACATCACAACTCTTCTCCTTACTGGCCAAAGATGAATGGCGTTGTTGAGGCAGCTAACAAAAATATCAAGAAGATTGTGCAAGAGATGGTAGTCACCTACAAAGACTGGCACGAAATGCTACCATTTTCCTTGAATGGGTATCGAACCTCCATCAGAACATCTACTGGGGCAACACCTTATCAGTTTGTGTATGGTATGGAAGTTGTCCTACATGTTGAAGTTGAACTACTCTCCTTACGGGTAATGATGGATGTGAAACTAGATGAAGCAGAATGGGTCCGATCTCGATATAATCAACTGAGTCTGATTGAAGAGAAGAGATTAGCAGCCATCTGTCATGGGCAGTTATATCAAAAGCGAATGAAGAAAGCCTTCGATTAGAAAGTCAGACCTCGGGAATACCAAGTGGGAAAGATTGTGCTGAAAAGACTTCTTCCTCCTCATACAGACCACAGGGGCAAATGGACACCAAATTACGAAGGCCCATTCATAGTAAAGAAAGTTTTCTCTGGTGGGGCACTGATGCTCACTACTATGGATGGCGAGGATTTCTTATCTCCTGTGAATTCATATGCAGTTAAAAAATACTTCGCATAAAAGACCCGTTGGACATAAAAACACAATGTAAGTCCAGGCAAAAATAGGGCATCCCGGCGAGTGTAAAACATAATAAAAGACTCAGGAAAAAATAAGGGAATAATAAAATAAAATGTGTGTACACTCGTTGAGTTGTAAAGCCACATCGGAAAGCTCATGCAAAAATGGGTATCCCTGTGGATTGAAAACCCGAAAGGGCGATCCACGCAAAATCAGGGAATAATCGAACAACTGCATTCTAAATTTGTCTGTATCACTCACAACATGGCAAGCTTCGAAAGGATAAAGCATCGGTCATAATCAACCTTCTTCAGAAAGCAAGATAAGCAGAACGTCAAGGTCATGCAGGTCATAGCAAAGGAAGCTCACTGGAGCGTCAAACTCAACATTGCCAACACTTTTATTTTCTCAATTTTACAACAATCTCCTCCTTTCAGGGATTCACTTCTTCACTGTACTTGCCCATTCAGGGCACACAAATCAATAAAGTCAGAATTTTCAGTCACACTTTGTTCTGTACATTTTTGTTTTGGTTTGAAAAATGTCCAAAGTTCATAATAAAACACTTGCATGAAAACATATAATCCATTTTTAATATATGCTTACAGGAAATATGCACTCTTGAGCAAAACTAACTCCTATGACGGAATCCGGTTGAGGATACCTCGGGACACTTGTGCGTTTCTTTTGATTAACAGGTTGCAGGTACTCAAAACAGACGACCTCTCACAGCATGGGGTATATCAAGCCTCGTATCCACAGCCAAGTTAGCAATCACCTCATCAGCAGGGTTACTTAACAGGATTTTTTCCCCCACGAAGCTGTCATCCCCTCGGAGGATCCTTCGAGGAACTCATTAAAATCCCAGCGTGTCGCTTTGACGAAGAAGTTACAACATATTACTTCCCAGAGGTTCCCTCCTCCCCAAGCAGGATCTCCCGAGTAATGCCTGAACAACTCTTCCCCAACAAAGTTTCCTGGAACTCTTTCTCCCTAACAAAGTCGCCAGGAACTTCTTTTCCCCCGAAGAGTAGCCAGAGTCTTCTTTTCCCTAGTGAGGTCGCCAAAGTTCTCCTTAGCTAGGTTGCCAAGATCCTCTCATCTCCATCAAGTTGCCAAATTTTTCCCCAGTAGGTTTGCCAGGATTTCCTTTTCCTCAACGGAGTCGCCAGGATTTTCTCATCCTGAGTAGAGTGGGAAGAGTCACCTTCCTTAGCCGGTCGCTAGGACTTTTTGTTCCACATCAGGGTTGCCAAGACTTTCCCATCCCCAGCAGAGTGGGAAGAGTCACCTTCCTCAGCCATTCGCCAGGACTTTCTGTTCCACATCAGGGTTGCCAAGATTTTCCCATCCTCAGCAGATTCGGCATAATCACTTTCCCATGGTGTTGCCAGTTTCTCCCCAGTAGAGTTGCCCGGGTTTTCTATTCCCCATTGGTTTGCCAAAGCCTCCTCACCCCCAGCATGAGTCTCTTCAACAGAAGCTTCCCCAGTCGGGATCCTCATAGAGATATCTAAGAAGATCGCTCGATGATCCTCTCTCCCCACAGATCGTCCAATGATCTCTTTCCCCAGCAGAGTTCTCCCTCCAGACAGATCACCTAGAGATTTTTCTCCCCGCAGGATTCGGATTTCGGATCGGTTCTCTCATTTTGCATAATCATAGCATTCACATCATTTTCCCCACGCAGAGCGTAGCATTCCGTCTAATACGGAGCATTACGGCAAAAATCAAACATTCGCATGATCATAAGCCAGGTTCGAGCCAGTCACCTGCAAATACCATCATCACTTCACCAGCGATATACAAAACTTATCCCCCGCAGACAAAGCCAGAATACTTTTCGCACTCTCAATACAAACACTTGTTCATAACTTGTACATATTCTTTGTGCCACCCGCCCATGTCATCCTTCCCCAGCAAGTCAAACACTCATTCATGTTCCTTGCTCAATCTTTTCGATACTCGTCCGTGTCTTGCATATATTTCCCAGCAGGTCAAACACTTGTACATACTTATACACAATCCCCTGATACTCGTCCGTATCTGGTATATATCACCTCTTTGGCAGATCAACACTCGTCCGTGTTCCTTACTTAACTGATTGATACTCGTCCGTATCATCATCCTTAAACACGTGTCAGCGTTTGCTTCTATCAATACTCGTCTGTATCGTGGTCCTAAGGATACTTGTCCGCATTTTTAGTCTATACACACCATCAAACACTTATACCGTTTATTTTAAAAGCGTAAGCACTCGTCCGTGTTTACCGTTCCCCAGTAAGTCACCAGAAAAACAATCTCTTTTTATCCGACATTCGTCCTATGTCGTGATATATTTTGCAGTTGTCCCCTGCCAGGTGATCATCCTTCACCTTTTGATGATCGTCCCTCATCATTTTATCTGATGGCATTCCCCATTGTTGATCCTCTTATCCGGCATTTATCCTATGTCGTGGTACTTTCGGCAGTCGTACCCTGCCAGGTGATTGTCCTTCACCTTTGGATGACCGTCCCTCATCCTTTCCCCAGTGGAATCCCCATTGTTGGAATTCTCTATCCGTCATTCATCCTATGTCACAATATCTTTTTTAGCATCCCTCCCCTGCTAGGTGATCGTCCTTCACCTTTTAATGACTGTCCCTCATCATTTATCTGATGGCCGTCCCCATCGTTGATCTTTGTTATCTGGCATTCGTCCTATGTCGAGATAATCCCCAAGAGCATCCATACCCTGCTAGGTGATCGTCCTTCATCATGCTTATCTGATGTTATTCCCAATCGTTGACCTTTTCTATCCGGCATTCGTCCTATGTCGTGATATTTTCAGCAGCCGTCCCCTGCTAGGTGATCGTCCTTCACCTTTTGATGACCGTCCCTGTCGCTCCCACCAAAATGACACAAGGTCAGAAGGGGTACAGACGCGAACGGTCGGCGAAAGGAGAGAGAACACACAGGAGTGAACTCAGAAAGAAAAGAGTCGCCAGCTAGGCATTTTTATCCCGGAGGAAAGGTAATGCTGCATAAACCTGAGAAAAGATGGATAAGACGGTAGCAAACCAGAGAGACTGAGAAAGGGGGTTGGTTACAACCTGGGAAGGTATTAGCACCCAGATTGTCCGTCGTACTCGACGAGATCCACGCTTAAAAGATTTGTGTTTTAAAGTGGTAGTGTCAGTGCAATTTGTGTATCAAAGCTGGAAAAGAATGCAAGTGTCAGTGTGAAAGAAATGTGAAGTGTGTAAAAGAAGTGTCAGTGTAAGAACAAGAATGAAATGCTCAAGACTATGAGGCTTAAGAATAATATTGGAGGAGGGGGAATATACAGAGACTTTTGTTCGATAACTGTTAGGTTATGCCTACGTATCCTCTCGTGCAATGAGGAAGTCAGAACACCGTAGTTCGACCCAAAGAGACTGAAGGATGAATTGACTTGTGAACTGCTTACTTGCCTATGCTCAAGTGTATGACCTATCTAGCTCAGGTGCAAACTGTCTTGCATTAGACGGAAGAAGCGAATTCTCGTTTATGAGTGAAGATGATGAGAAAAGAATCCCGAAGGAGACGATTATTGTTTGTTTTTAAGTTTTCAGTCTTTTATTGCTTTTTGAAGTTTGTCATAGGAAAATGAGCTTAAGACTAAACCAAGGGTTAGTAAGCTCATCACATCCTCCCTCTAATTAGGGGTAATGAGAATACCTTAAGTATGAAGTAAGCACCTCACACTTAATCACCATGGTGTAAGATTAAGATCATTAACCTACTTGCAATTATTTAGATGTTTTTGGAGTTTTTGTTTAGTGTTGAGTAATGAGTTTAAGCCATAATCAAGGATTTAATGGACCCATTACACCATCCTAATAGAAGGATAATAGATGAGAACATTTAAGCTGAGGAAGATACCTCAACTTAATCCATGATTAGGGATTAACCTCATGACAAAACAAAGCCTTTATTAAAGTGGATTTTAATTAATGGTAAGATTAAGAAATGGATTTTATGGTTTGTAAGACAACTTGAGGGGGACTTGTCCATTAACACTAGGGTTAGTCCTTCTTAACCAATTAAGGAAGAAATAGAACCCTAATGCAAGGCCCAAGTTACAATCTTGATGTCTTAGTGATTATTAAGTGGGTTGATTAAAGGATTTAAACAACATTAAGGGTTTAACACTTAGGATTAAAGTTATACACTCCCTCCTAATAGAAGGATGCAGGCATAAGCTTAATCACAAAGCCTTAAAACCTTTAGGGTTTAGTCCTTGATTATGAGGTGAGGAGAGAAGACTCAAAGATGACACAAAGGTAAAAATAAATGGGGGACTAATCAACCCTAATTGTTATCATGCTTGGTTGTTCCTAGGGTTTATGAAGCTTGCAAGAGATCTTCAAGAGAGAAGCCACCAGGAAAGAAGCAGATGAAAGGAGAGAGAAGCAGAGAAAAGCAAAACAACTTGCTTCACTTAAGAAGACAAGTTGTTTGAAGAAAGAAAGTGGGAAAGAGCATGAGTGAGCAAGCTCACTCTAAAGTAAAAACAAAATTCAGCAATGATGCAAGAGAGGGATGAGAAGAGATTGTGAGAAGTGAAGGCAAATTCACTTCTCAAAACAACTTACCACCTGAAAAGTTAGCAAAAGAAATGAAATGCAATGCAAATGAGATGAAATGCCATGGTGCAAACCAAAACCAGAAGCATAAGCATGATGTTAAGGATGCTAAGGAATGATGCAAACACATGTTAAGAATTGTGGATGATCATACAAGGATGTGGGTGCAAATGAAGTATGCCTTGAACCATGAAGATTCATGAAAGTTTATGAAATGCAATGAACATATAGCATGGCAAATGAAAGATGCAATGATCAAATATGATTCTAATATGTCCTAAGATGTATTATGAATCATGTGGATGCACAAAATATCATGGCAAGTCATTGTATGCAAGCAAATGAAAGATGGATGCAAAGGAAGGCACAAATTAGGGTTTATGATCAACACACAAAGCCAAATTCAAAATCAGAAGCAAATGACATGATAAAAAATTTAAAATGGGATCAAAGGAACCCTAACCATACACAAGTTCACTGCCCAAAGGAGGGGATCTAACTCTTATCCTAGTGAAAGTTATGAATTTCTTAAGTCAATTAGGGTTTTAAGGTACCTCATCATGAAAAAATGCAAAAAAAAAATGAAAATGGAAGATCAATTAAAACCAAATTTATCCTATAAACTACATGCCATGAAGGATGCAATGAAAGAAGAACCATCATCAAACTCTCAATGGTTAGGCATAATGGATTTTTTTTCAAGTTTGAACAAAAATATTGCCTTAAAATGAATTTAATTCCAATGAAAATGATCAAAATGCATCAAGAACCAAAAAGAAATTTGCTTTGAGAGTTTGATAATGCTTTTAAATGTTTTAAAATGCAATGTGAATTTTTTTTGGAATTTTTAAATACCTAAATGTATTTTTAATTAATTAATTCTCATTAACTAATTAAAAATAACCATTTAAATGATTTAAAAATAATTTTTAATGCAAAAAATAAAAATAAAAATATTTTTGGTTTCTGAAAAATAATGAAATGCTTGACAAAAAGTTTCAGAATTTTTAAATGTTTTTTACTATTTTAAATAATTCGTGTAAATAAATGCAATAAAAATGAAAATAAAATAAAATAAAAGTAGAAGTATGCAAAATGAAAGGATCAGATTGAGTCTGGGCTAGGAGGTGTTGACTTGGCGCCACATCCAATGGCCCAAGTTCAAACTTGGCTAATTTTGTTTTATAATTAATTAAACTTAGGTTAGGTTAATTAAGTGCTGATTAGGGTTTAAGTGGATCATCTGGACCATTCAAGCGTGCGCGGGAAGCAGGATCCTAAGGATATTATTCAAACCTGGTAATTAAACACAATTAGGGCAAATGACATTCAGGTGACCGGAACAGTGGTTCCGGTCATCTTCTCCGACGAGCAAAAACCCTGGGTTCTTCTACAGGTCACTAAACATGAAATTTCTTCCACTAAAATAATCCTCTCATCAATCTAAACCTAAACCCTCATATTAAATCCATTTATTTTCCCTCACAAGCCTGAATCGAAACAAAATGCAAAACACGGGCAAATGTTCAGAAGCTTCATACATGATGGTTACTTCACCATTTTTAAAAGTAAAATCATATTCATGATCAGGAGAACATATAGCATCATAAAAGAACTTGAAAATTAGTTTCTGGGAAAAATGTTCTTCATGTTACCTGAGATGAAGCTTCTCTGTTTTCGGGCTTTCTGGACTTTTCCTTTGTGCAAGCCTGCTTCTTTGAACCTCCTGATGATGGAATGAAACTTAGAAAACTTGGGGAGTGGCTGGTTTGAAGGATTCAGCTCTGGTGTAGCAGAAATGGTGAACTTTGTGTGTGATGTTTCAGGCTATTTCAGGGGGTGGTTCTGGTTCTATGAGTGATTTGTGACTTGTTGGTGGAAGAAAAATGAAGGTTTGATGGCTGTGTGAAGAAATTCTAAGAGTGGAAGCTTCTTGGCAGATTTTGTGTATGCTGCAATGTGGGAGCTTTCTGGCTTGTGTGTGGTGTGTTTAGGGTTGCTTGATGTCTACATATCATACTCTGATTGGGCAGAGAGTTGGTGGTGGCACAGTGGGATTGGCATGGGCAAAATACAAAAAGTCAAGATCTTGTGTACTATGAGTATGGCTCGGGTCAGAGGCAATCTTAGGGCTTGTCCTGCCTCAGCTTGAGTTGAGGAAAGCCTTTGGATCTGACTTTGTGAGCTGGCAAGCCTTGATCAAGGGTTTCCAAGGTTCTTGCACATTTCCCTCTTTGAATTTTCTCATGAACCAAGGCAAAGAAACTTGTGATTTTTTGGGAAAAATGTGACAAAATGAGTCTTGTAATATTGTTATGATGCTTTGATACCAATTGGAGTTTAATTCAAACATGAGAGGTCCCTTTTGCAAAATTTCAATTTTGTAGCCTTTATGAGAAATGCCTTATGCAACTTGTGATCCAAGGCATGGAAATGAAAAAATCTTGGCACAAACTTGACTTTTCTAAGTTGTAACATGTTATAATGATGCAAAGAAGTCACTTAGAGGTCTTGAAAATGCTTGGAATTTGAATTTGCAAAAATCCCTCTTTGGTGCCAAAAGTGGAAATTTCATGATTTTTCCCAACTTTGCAAAGCCATAACTTTTGATCCAAAATGAATTAGAAAATGTTCGTGTACTTTTTGAAAAGGGAATGATCCATTCTACAACTTTCATGACCAAAGTTTTCTCATTTGAAGCATTTTTGAATCAAAAAGAGGAGGTTGAAAAACTTTCCCAAAATGGCAAGTTTGCATTACAAATGGCTTGAAATTCTTCAATTTTGTGAACTTCTAACACCTTCAATGATCAAATAAAGATCATACACATTCAAAATGATGGAGAATGCCCTTTGGTTGGGTCATTGGGGGCCTCAGATGCCCTGATTTTGCACTGACTTGCTCAAGAAGTCAACTCTTGATTAGATGCCTTCCCCATGGAATTTCTTCATGAAAATTGATATGCATGATCCTTATAACATATAGAGACCAATAGAAACAAGAATGACCAAAAACTTTGGAGTTATGGCCTCTGAAACCAAAACCCTAATTCTAGGTCATTTGTGCAGTTAAACTTGGCTCTGCTTCCATGCCTTTCTCAGTTCTTGTGATTCTTTGGCTTCCTTGACTTTGTGAGGATATAATATGATGCTTGAACATACATGGACCCCTTTGAAGTGATTGAAGACCTTTGAAGTAGCTCAAATGGCTCAGGGATGGCTCAGATCACAAACCCTAGATGCAGATGACTTAAAAGTAATGCAGTGAATCAAAAATGTGGTATGAGATGCTATGATTGAATTTATGCATATGAAAAGATCACAAGCCATGGTGAAATGGGTGAGGGAAAATTTGGGGTGTTTACAGCTGCCCCTATTCAAGCATGAGTTAGCAGTGCAGGATGTAAGCAACGGCTTAACAGGCAAACAAGATAACTTGTGGTTGAATACCAAAGACAGTCCAAAATTTGCACTCACAGAATGAAGAAGAAAAGGGATATAGATTGTAAAAGAAAAATAAAGTATAATTATAAAGTGCGGGCGACGGAGGACGACCGTCAAGCAGAGGACGACTGCTGGGGATGTGGCGATGACGGGGACGACCGACATGCTTGGGAAATGCAGGAAATAAAGTGATGATGGGGACGGCCGACAAGCTGGGGATATAAGAGATTATGATGGGGACGGCCATCACGTAAAGCCATAAGACTCTCTGGGGATCATAAGTAAAGTGATTGATGGGGACAACCATCAGGTTCAAGGTATGAATGAAATAAATGATGAGGTACGGTCATCAGAGGTGAAGGACGATCACCTAGCAGGGGACGGCTGCTCTGTTGGGGATAAGATGAGGGACGGTCATCTAAGGTGAAGGACGATCACCTGGCAGGGTACGGCTGCCGCAAGTATCACGACATAGGACGAATGTCGGATAGAAAGAGTCGACGATGGGGACGGCCATCGGATAAGCATGATGAAGGACGATCATCAAGAGGTGAAGGACGATCACCTAGCAGGGTGCGGCTGCTCTCGGGGTTTATCATGACATAGGACGAATGTCAGATAACAAAATCAACAACGGGGGCGGCCATCGGATAAAATGATGAAGGACGATCATCAAGAGGTGAAGGACGATCACCTAGCAGGGGACGGCTGCTAAAAATATCACGACATAGGACGAATGTCGGATAGAAAAGGGGTTCTAATGAATAGAGACTCCACTGGGGGTGATGAAGGACGATCATCAAAAAGGTGAAGGACGATCACCTGGCAGGGTACGGCTGCCGACGGGTATCATGACATAGGAAGAATGTCAGATAGACAGGAAATAGATCAACAAGATTTGTTGGGGGTTCTTCTGGGGAAGGGTAGACACAGACGAGTGTCTATATTCAAGAAGACATAAGTGTTTGACACGGTGTATAGATTAAAGATGCGGACGAGCATCCTTAAGACCATGATACGGACGAGTATCGGTAGAAGCAAACGCTTGACGCATGTTCAGAGATGATGATACGGACGAGTACCAACTGGTTAACAAAGAACACGGACGAGTGTCGAATCTGAGGGGATTTAAGTGGTATATACAAGATACGGACGAGTATTTGTATGAGTAAAAAGATGATGAGTAACAAGTATGAGTGTAACACGGACGAGTGTTTAACTTGTTGGGGAGAGTGCAACACGGACGAGTGTCGGAAAAAGTGTATTATAAACAAGTGTGTGGTTTCCAAAGTGTTTGGGTAACTATGCTGGGGAAGGTGACACGGACGGGCGTCAAGGAATTGTGTATATATGTATCTGTGAGTGCAAAGGGGACGCTTTGGCTTTCTACTGGGGATATGACACGGACGGGTGTCAAGAAGTATCTGTACTGTATATGCATCTGTTTGCTTCGGGCAATTTACTGGGGAATGATGACACAGGCGAGTGCTGAAGGGAGCATGTATCTGTATCTTTAAGGAAAATGCTTTGGCTCTCTGGTGATGAATTTGAGAGGTATTTTTGTATATTGTTGATGAATGGTCGGTATTTACAAGTGTTCAGTTCGACACATGGCTTGTGATTATGCAATATGTTTGACTTTTGCCGTAATGCTCCGTATTAGACGGAATGCTACGCTCTGTGGGGAAAATATGATGCGAATGCTATGATTATGCAAAGATAACGATCCGGGACTCGGATCCCGTTGCTGTGAAGATCTCTGACTGATCTGCTTGAAGTGGACATCCCAGCTGGGAATAAGATCATTGGTAGATCTGATAGGATGTATCTGCATGGGGAAATAGATCACTAATAGACCCATCTCAGCAATAGGGGGACCCAGCTAGGGTTCGTAGAAGCTTTCTTCACTCTGTTGTGAGTTCTTCACGCGTTGCTCTTCTGGATAGAGGTTGAAACTCTGTGGGGTGGTAGTTCCCTGGTTGGCACTTGGCTGGGGAAGAAGAAAGATCACTGGAAGATCTTCCTAGACATTTCTGTAGGGATCCTGCTGAGGATGATGCTCGACAACTCAGCTGGGGAGAAAACACCTCCGGTGCTAATCTGGAAGACGGACTGAGTAGATAATGATTTGACAGCTTGTTGGGGAGAAGCTTCCATGCCCCATGTCGCGCTTTGAACACCTGCAATCCTGCATGACAAAGAAACGTACAAGTACCCCTAGGTATCCCTTACTGGATTCCATCATAGGAGTTTAGACACTCCCGGAAGTAAGTATATTTCCTGTAGGCATGTATTTTTAGAAGGGAAACATCTGTATTTATGCAATCAATATAATAATGACATCGGACATTTTTGCAAAGAAAAACAAAAACAAAAATAAAATGTACGAGACAAAACATGACTGAGAATCTGATCTTATTAATTTGTGCCCTGAATTGGCAAGATACAGTCATAGAAACAAATCCCCTAAAATGAGGAGATTGTTACAAATTGAGAAACAAAAGATGCTGGCAACGCTGATGACGCTTCAAGGAGCTTCCCTTTTGCTATGACTCGTATGACTTTTGACGTTCTTCTCGTCTTGCTTTCTGAAGAAGGCTGATTCTGACCGACGCTCGAACCTTTCAAAGCTTACCAAGTTGTAAGTGATATAGAAGAATTCAGAATGCATTTGTTCGCTTATTCCCTTATTTTGCGTGGATCGCCCTTTCAGGTTTTCAATCCACCGGGATACCCATTTTTGCCTGAGTTCTCCAATGCGGCTTTTCAACTCAGCGGGTGTACATTTTTATTTATTTATTTTCCCTTATTTTTGCCCGAGTCTTTTATTCTGTTTTTGACTCGCCGGGATGCCCTATTTTTGCCTGGACTTGCATTCCGTTTTTATGTCCAGCGGGTCATTTTATGCGAAGTATTTTTTAACTGCATCTGAATTCACAGGGGACAGGAAGTCTTCACCATCCATAGTGCTGAGCATCAGTGCTCCACCGGAGAAAACTTTCTTTACAACAAATGGCCCTTCATAGTTCGGAGTCCACTTTCCCCTGTGGTCTGTATGAGGAGGGAGGAATCTTTTCAGCACAAGATCTCCTACTTGGTACTCTCGGAGCCTGACTTTCTGATCGAAGGCTTTCTTCATTCTTTTCTGATACAGCTGCCCATGACAGATTGCAGCCAATCTCTTCTCTTCAATCAGATTTAGTTGTTCGTATCGGGACCAGACCCATTATGCTTCGTTCAGCTTAACATCCATTAGTACCCGCAGGGAAGGTAATTCAACTTCAACAGGTAGGACTGCCTCCATACCATACACAAGCTGATACGGTGTTGCCCCAGTGGATGTTCTGATTGACGTACGGTATCCATGCAAGGAAAATGGTAGCATTTCATGCCAGTCTTTGTAGGTAACCACCATCTTCTGCACAATCTTCTTGATATTCTTATTAGCCGCTTCAACAGCGCCATTCATCTTCGGCCTGTAAGGAGAAGAATTGTGGTGTTGGATCTTGAAGTCCCGGCATAGTTCTGCCATCATTTTGTTGTTCAAGTTGGAACTATTATCAGTAATGATTCGCTCGGGTACTCCATACCGGCAGATGATGTCTCTCTTTAGAAATCGGGCTACCACTTGCCTTGTAACATTTGCATATGAAGCTGCTTCGACCCACTTGGTAAAATAGTCAATGGCTACCAGGATGAATCTGTGGCCATTTGAAGCAGTCGGTTCAATCTTGCCAATCATATCAATGCCCCACATGGCAAAGGGCCAGGGTGAAGACATCACATTCAGAGGATTGGGAGGCACATGCACCTTATCCGCATAGATCTGGCATTTATGGCATTTTCTGGCATAGGCACAACAGTCTGCGTCCATTGTGATCCAGTAATAGCCTGATCTTAGCAACTTTTTAGCCATGACATGCCCTCCTGCATGGGTACCAAAGGATCCTTCGTGCACTTCGTGCATCAACAAGTCTGCTTCTGTCTTATCAACGCATCTGAGGAGTACCATATCAAACTTTCTCTTGTACAGGGAACCGTCAGTATTCAGGAAGAAACTACCAGCTAGCCTTCTTAATGTCTTCTTGTCATTGAAAGAGGCCCCAGGTGGGTATTGTAAACACCCCAAATTTTCCCTCACCCATTCACACCATGGCTTGTGATCTCTTCATATGCATAAATTCAATCATAGCATCTCACATTGCATTTTTGATGCACTGCATTGTTTCTAAGTCATCTGCATCTAGGGTTTGTGATATGAGCAATCCAAGAGCCATTTGAGCCACTTCAAAGGTCATCAATCACTTCAAAGGGGTCCATGAATGTTCAAGCATCATGTTATATCCTCTCAAGATCAAAGGAAGTCAAAAGAATCACAAGAACTGAGAAAGGCATGGAAGCAGAACCAGGCTTGACTGCACAGATGACCTAGAATTAGGGTTTTGGTTTCAAAGGCCATAACTCCAATTGTTTTGGTCATTCTTGTTTCTATTGGTCTCTATATGTTATAAGGATCATGCATATCAAGTTTCATGAAGAAATTCCATGGGGAAGGCATCTGATCAAGGGATGACTTCTTGAGCAAGTCAGTACAAAATCAGGGCATCTGAGGCCCCCAATGACCCAACCAAAGGGTGTTCTTCATCATTTTGAATGTGTATGATCTTTATTTGATCATAGAAGATGTTAGAAGTTCACAAAATTGAAGGATTTCAAGTCATTTGCAAAGTTGCCTTTTTGGGAAAATGACTTCTAATGGAAACTTGCCATTTTGGGAAACTTTTTCAACCCTTGCTTTTTGATTCAAAAATGCTTCAAATGGGAAAACTTTGGTCATGAAAGTTGTAGAATGGATCATTTCCTTTTCAAAAAGTACAAGAACTCATTCTAATTCATTTTGGATCAAAAGTTATGGCTTGTCAAAGTTGGGAAAAATCACATAATTTCAAGTTTTCTACCAAAGAGGCAAAGTTGCAAAATCCCTTGCCAAGGCAAATTGAAACCTCAAAGTGACTTCTAATCTTTGCACAAACATAAACCAAAGCTTAAAAGTCAGATTGCATCAAGAGTTTGCCCATCTTCATGACTTATGGATCAAGAAACTTCAAAAGGGCCAAAGTTGATTAAAGTTGCAAAACATCATACAAACCCTAATCCACTTGTTAATTGACTTCAAAACTGATCCCATGGTCCTCCTCATTCCTTGCTGCGCAGGACACCCCTCTTGTACTTGGCCTACCATTGACCCATACCTCTCTTACACAAAACTTGACTTTTTGCATAAAGACCCATACCAATCACAATAGGGCACACCAACTCCTCTGACCTCTCTAGTAGTGATAAGTGGACCAAATGCAACATAACACACCACCCAACACAAGCTAAAACCTCAGATTGCCATAGTTATCAAAAATCCTCCAACTACAAAACCATTCGAATCTCTCAGCTCACTCAACCATTCTTCAAACCAACTTCACCATTGATCTCAAAATGACTCACTGATCACAAATCAACCATTGAAACAGCCAAAAACCTCACATAAACAAAACACGATTTCTGACCAGTTGGCTTGCAATCTCACAAACCAGCCAAAAGAAATTCCTTCCAAGCATCAAAACTTCATCAGGAGGTCAAGGGGAGTGGTTTGCACAAAGAGAGGAGGCCTGAAAGTCCAGAACTGAGAAAGCTCAAGCTCAGGTACCTTCTTGAAACATTTTTCCAGAACTTGTTTCTTTAGTTATAGAATGGTAGAGTGTGTTCCACTGATCACAATGAACTTTGAATGGTGAAAAATGGTTGAGTTTTGAGTGTGTATGCATGTTCTGAAATTTTGTTCAGTTTTAGGTTTTTGTTCGAATCTTGTTGTTGATGAAAAATAAATGAAATTTGGTGCTGGATTCTTGCTCTAGGGGGTTTGGGGATCATTTCTGGAGATTTGGGAGGTTTGATTTGACCTAGGGAGTGTTTTAGAGAAATCTCAGGGGAGAGGTGGCCGGAGAAGATGACCGAAGGTCATTTCCGGCCACCTGAGAGTCATTAGTGTGTTAAATACATTTAAATGTGGACCGAAGGCCACCTGAGAGTCATGACCGAAGGGCAAAGTTTAAATGTGGACCCTTGATCTGGCTGACTTTTGTTGACTCCCGCGCGTTTCAATGGCCAGGATGTGTCATTAAAACCCTAATCTCACTTAATTAATTTAATTAATCTAGTTTAATTTAATTGGCCCAGTTTGAATGAGAGCCGTAGGATAGCGCGCCAGTCTTTCCCTCCACTCCCAGTTTGAATGTCAGCCTCAGGATGCGCTGACTTTCTTTCTTGTTCATATTTATTTTATTTTCTTATCATTTATTTTGTACATTTATTTTAAAATAGCTAAAATCATCAAAAAATTATGAAAATTTTTGTCAAAGCTTCCATGAATTTTCAGAACACAAAAATATTTTTATTTTTATTTTTTGCATTAAAAAATATTTTTAAATCATTTAAATGTTTATTTTTAATTAGTTAATGAAAATTAATTAATTAAAAATACATTTAGGTATTTAAAAATCACAAAAAAATTCACATTGCATTTAGAAACATTTAGAAACATTTTCCAACTCTCAAACCAAATTTATTTTTTGTTCTTGATGCCTTTTGATTATTTTCTTTGGATTTAATTTCATTTCAAGGCAATATTTTGTTTCAAAATTCAAGAATTCATTTCTGCCTAACCATTGAGAGTTGAATAATGATTCTTTTTGCATTGCATCTTGTATAGCATGTAGTTTATAGGATAAAATTGGTTTGAATTGATCTTGCATTTTCAATTTGTTTTGCATTTTTCTTGGTGAGGTACTTTAAAACCCTAGCAATCTTAGGAAATTCATAACTTACAATAGGTTAAGAATTGGATCCTCTCCTTTGGGCAGTGAGTTTGTATAGGTTTAGGGTATCTTTGATTGCATTTTCAAATTTTTGTCATGTCATTTGCTTCTGGTTTTGGATTTTGCTTTGTGTGTTGATCATAAACCCTAATTTATGCCTTCCTTTGCATCCATCTTCCATTTTCTTGCATACCATGACTTTCCATGACATTTTGTGCATTCTTTTGATTCATAATGCATCTTAAGACATATTAGAGTCATGTTTGACCATTGCATCTTTCATTTGCCTTGTTGTTTGTCCATTGCATTTCATAACTTTGCATGTACATTCATGTTTCAATGCATGCCTCATTTGCATCTTTATGCTTGTTTGATCATTCCCATGCCTTGCCTCATGATCATATCATCTCTTAGCATCATTGCTCCTGGTTTTGGTTTGCATCATCACATTTCATCTCATTTGCATTGCATTTCATTTCTTATGCTAACTTTTCAGGTGGTAAGTTGTTTGAGAAGTGAATTTGCCTTCACTTCTCATGATCTCTTATCATCTCTTTCATACCCCCTTTGTTGCATCTTGTATGTGTATTGGATTGAGTTTGCTCATTCATGTTCATTTCTTACTTTCTTTCTTCAAGCAACTTGTCTTCTTAAGTGAAGCAAGTTGTTTTGCTTCTCTCTGCTCCTGCCTCCTTTCATCTGCTTCCTTCCTGGTGGCTTCTCTGAAGATCTTCTCTTAAACCTCACAAACCCTAGGAACAACCAAGCATGATAACAATTAGGGTTTTGTTTAGTCCCCCATTTAGATTTTACCTTTGTGTCTTCTTTGAGTCCTCTCTTCTCATCTCATAATCAGGGACTAAACCCTAAAGGCTTTAAGGCTTTGTGATTAAGCTTATGCCTGCATCCTTCTATTAGGATGGAGAGTATAACTTTAATCCTAAGTGTTAAACCCTTAATGTGTTTAAATCCTTTAATCAATCCATCTAATAATCATTAAGACATCAAGCTTGTAACTTGGGCCTTGCATTAGGGTTCTAATTCTTCCTTAATTGGTTAAGAAGGACTAACCCTAGTGTTAATGGACAAGTCCCCCTCAAGTTGTCTTACAAACCATAAAATCCATTTCTTAATCTTATCACTAACTAAAATCCATCTAATAAAGGCTTTGTTTTGTCATGAGGTTAATCCCTAATCATGGATTAAGTTGAGGAGTCTTCCTCAGCTTAAATATTCTAATCTATTATCCGTCTATTAGGATGGTGTAATGAGTCCATTAAATCCTTGATTATGGCTTAAATTCATTACTTAACACTATACCAAAATACCAAAAACATCTAAATAAATGCAAGTAGGTTAATGATCTTAATCCTACATCAGGGTGATTAAGTGTGAGATGCTGACTTCACACTTGAGGTATTCTCATTACCCCTAATCAGAGGGAGGATGTGATGAGTTTACTAACCCACTGGTTTAGGCTTAAGCTCATTAACCTATGACAAACTTTCAAAAGCAATAAAAGACTGAAAATACCAAAAACAAACAATAATCGTCTCCTTCGGGATTCTTTTCTCATCTCCTTCACTCATAAACGAGAACTTGCTTCTTCCGTCTAATGCAAGACAGTTTGCACCTGAGCCAGACAGGTCATACACTTGAGCATAAATAAGTAAGCAGTTCACAAGTCAATTTATCTTTCAGTCTCTTTGAGTCGAACTACGGTGTTCTGACTTCCTCATTGCACGAGAGGATACGTAGGCATAACGTAACAGTTATCGAACAAAAGTCTCTGTATATTCCCCCCTCTTCCAGCATTATTCTTTTAAGCCTCAAAGTCTTGAGCTTCACCCTTGTTCTTACACTGACACTTGCATTCTTTCCAGCCTTGATACACAGATTGCACTGACACTACCCCTTTAAAACACAAATCTTTTAAGCGTGGATCCCGTCGAGTACGGCGGACAATCTGGGTGCTAATACCTTCCCAGGTTGTAACCAACCCCCTTTCTCAGTCTCTCTGGTTCGCAACCGTCTTATCCATATCTTTCTAGGTTTATGCAACATTACCTTTCCTTCGGGATAAAAATGCCTAGCTGGCGACTCTATTCATTCTTCTCTCTTTTCGCCGACCGTTCGCGTCTGTACCCCTTCTGACCTGAGGTGTCATTTGGTGGGAGCGACAGCTTGGCGACTCTGTTGGGGACCCTTATACTATAACTAGGGCTTCTGGTTCTTTTTGTGGGTTCCTCCTAGCGTTTGTTTGATTTGTGTTTACTGGGGTGTTATGTGCTAATTGTGTTTGTATGTTTGCTTTATTTACTGCTTTATGTACAGTTATTCATTGCTTTATTTACAGCTTTATATACATCATACTGTCATACTGTTATCTGGCTGGATCTGGTTTTTGTTTTGATGGGTGGGGTCCATTGAGAGTTTAAGGTCTTATACCTGGGACCTGAGTGACACCTAGGCTAGAGTGGTTCATGTTCTTTCCCATTCCATTTCGGTCTGGTGCGGGAATATGAAACACGGTTCAGATGTGGGTTTCTTCTTGAGAACTCTGTGCTACAGATTTCCTGTAGTGCTAGGGCTATCTGGGAAGCCTGCTAAGTCTGGATGACCTTTACTATGACCTTCAGAAACTGAGGTGAATTAGAGGAGGATCTTTTATGGTTATTGTAAACACTGTACCTCCGGGTTAGAAGTGTTTACACTTCTCATAACTGATCCAAGTCTGAGGATCCTTGTTTTAGAACATCACCTGTGAGGGGGTTGGGCTGTTTACAGGTTTGCAGGTACCATTGGCCACATCATACCCTGATACTTGTTTTGTTTAAGAATGCTTCACTTTGGACAGTTCTTGTGATTTAACCCAGGACATGTGACTCTTTATTTGAGTCCCCCATCTTGGTTACTGGACTTCTGAACCTCCATCTGGGCTTCTTAAACATACATGGGCCTTTTTATATCAAGACATATAATCAGATTCAGCTTGATCACAAACCCTTGCATATCATTTGCATACTCATCATTTGCATCATTTAACATTTGTTTATTTGTTTTTTAGGGTATCTATATTGTATTTGGCTTGGTTTTGACCCCTTCATCTGCATAGACCCCTGTTCATCAGTGTAACACCCCAAAATTTGCCCTCTAAATTATTACTATCTAACTGGCTTATGCTTCATTCATCTGTTTCTCCCATTAGGTCATAACACTTGCCATCATACATTTTCATTGGGCTCTTAAGACGTGGGATCAAGAAGTCCTTTGAATTATGGTTTCCTGTTTACTTTAAGGATCTTTCATTCAATTCAAAACAAGAGTTTGAAGGTTGCTAGGGTTTATTTCCCTGATCTCATGATTTCAAAAGGTGTTCGATTTAGGATATACTTGAGGTATTGGTATACAATGCAGAAAAGGAAAATTTGAAACCTATTCATACCAAGTGCATTCGTGGTTGGCCTAGTCTTATTGAGTAAATCCTCATTGCGTTATCAAATTCTATTTCAATTTGAAATTCCATTATAATTCAAGAGATACATCCAAAGGCCTCAACGTCACTAATCGATCTTCATTATATTAGTAACTGGATTTATTATTAATTGAACTTGGTTTCTATTGATAATACATTTAGTTATTATAATAATGTTTCCTTTCAAATTTCTTTTTTTTCTCTCAACCTGTGTTCATGTCCATTTATAGAATTTTGTCCTATTCACTTTCAAATACGATCCATAAACCAATATCCGACTCATATTCGAATTCAAACATTATTCCATGCTCATTTTAAGATCTAATTAACCTTTTTTGTTTTTTTTTTACTTTCAATCCAACAACCACATGAGCCAAAAACAATATTTCTAGGCCCAAGCTTAATTTTTGAATCCAATTAGTCATTTTTTATTATTAAATCCACTCGTTAGCCCACTTAAACTCAAGTCCATTTTATCTTATCCTTTTTATCCAAATTTAATCCATGGTAACATTCAAACTTTGTTTTTCTTCCAAAATCCATGAATAATTGTCAGAACCATTATGTATGGCCCATGAGGCTTTACTCAAATTCAGTAAAATGCTTGGTTGGAATGGTCAGAAAATTGTGTACACTTTATGTCCTGTAACTGAACTACAAAAAGGAGCTAAAGAAATAGAAAAAAGCGCAGGAAATCTTAACAAGAAATTCAAAGGCTTTTTTAACTGATATATAGCCGAGGTGCATGGCATGAGAATGATCAAAATAAAATCAGTGGCACAAGATGATTTGGTTACACCTGGAAAAAACTCAGAAATAGAGAATTCCAAAATTCATAACAGGAAAAATTGGAGTCCCTCTGCATCAATTGAATTCAATCCTCCTGCCTGCTTACTCTTGGCATTCACATTGCTCCTACAATAGTAAAGAGAAACTCAGAAAAAAAAACTAAGAAGAAAATTCCAAAAGAAAAAATGGTTATGAACCATAACAGAATTCTAACTGAATCTCTAACAGAAATCCTAACCAGAAACTTCCAGAATCTACCGAGTTATCTACATATACCTTGATTCATTCTTCAGGAAATTTTTCTTCACACTGCATCGTTTTCCTCTGCCATTCATTCTTTCATCTTCTTCTATCTTCTTCATCTCTCTCATTCAACATTCAGCTTCAAACTTACATCATCCTTCATCAACAACAACCAAAAAGCCCCTTTATTCTTCAACAACATGGAACCTGCAAGTTTATCAATTACAGCAAGAAATTAGGAAGGCAAGGCATATCGGATTTTCAACGTATAAAAGTGAAGATCGAAAGGACGGTAATGAGATATCACAGAAGAGTAAGAGAGAAATAATCCCGCAGCAATACCACTCTCACCTTCAGTCATCAAGAAGCCGCGACACGCACCGCGATTTCAACCTTTCAACCCTCAACACGCTATCTGGATCTTCTCCTCAATTTGCATCATCAAAGGATTCGCGGCAAGGTCAGTAGCAAGATCTCCATGATCCTCGTAGAATTTCCATCAATGACCTGCGAAATCAAGAATCGGTACATCAAACTCGCAGCAAGAAAAAGCTAAGGAGAAAAGAAGAAAAAACAGGCTGAAGCTCCATCTGCATTTTGCCAAGCTTCATCAATCCGCTCCAACTTCAACAACCTAATCATCTTCATCATCTCAAAGAGGAGCTGAGAAACTCATCTTTGCAAAAAAAAACGATCTTCATCATCAACAAACCTCAACCTGCAAACATTGACAGGACACAAGATTACAACAACATTTTGTTACGTTGATGCGTATCAAGAATCGTTCGAAAGCCTCTGAACCTGCAAAACCAGTACATTGATCAACTCAAGTAATCAACAACAAAATCCAGGTTTAAGCAAAGATTAGAGGAAAGTAAGCATCGAGGATTCAACGCATACCGAAACAAGACTCTATGTTGATGTAAGTATTTCGATCAACCTCAGTTCTCCGTATTACGCGTGTTCTGAGTCGTGCTCCAATCCACAATCTTTTCGCAGTCTTTTGAGATAAGTGGAGGGTGATCTTCCAGTGGTACTTCACCGTTGTAGGATAAGCTAGGACTAGGTGCTTTTTCTGTTAGGTTAGCCACCGCTGTTTGAAGTTTCCGGGGATGGAGAAGCCGCCTGTTGCTGACAGAGATTAACCATAATGAAGCTTCAATGAGGAAAATGAGTTCACCGTGGCAGTTTGTGAATGAAGGAGAAGGTACCGCGCGGCTAGCAAGGGCCTTTGGCCGGTGCAGTTTTGTGAACAAGCAGAGGAGGTAGGCGGCGGAGAAATCGAGAGAGAGAGAGAGACATAGGTTCAGGTGGTGTTGAGTTCGTAGAGAGTGGGCGAGCTTCGTAGTGGTTGGGGTCTCCTCCATAGTTTGTACGGTGGCGGTTTCGTGAAGAGGGTGATGCGGCGGCGAAGAAGAAGAGAGGTTAGGGTTTCAATTTGGGAGAGTGGAACTAGGGTTTTGTGTTTGGGAATAGGAAATTGAGAGAAGAAGAAGAAGAAATGGCTAAGAAGAAGGTGAGAGGTTGGCGGCGGTGAGTGCAAGAAGGAGGGTTAGTGTTTGTTGCAATCTCTTCGTCCCCTTCTGTTCTTTTTCTTTGCGTTTTTTTAATTATTTTATTTTATAAAGTTTTAATTGTTAAATCCATTCTGATAATATGATTAGGAGAATATTTAATATAAATTAGCAGATTTAATAAAGAACTAATCTCATTAATCCACTATTAAATCATAATGAAGAGATAAAAACCACAGTAACTTCCATACACCTCCAGGCTCTCTGCGTGTGGGCCTAGGGTATTTCGCTAATGGCACCCCCATTTGGGCCCAGTTTTGCATTATAACTTAAGAACATTGCTATTCCTACCTGTAAACACCCCAAATTTGCCTTCACCCATTCACACCATGGCTTGTGATCTTTTCATATGCATAAACTCAATCATAGCATCTCATATTACATTTTTGATTCACTGCATAGATTCTAAATCATCTGCATCTAGGGTTTGTGATCTGAGCAATCCAAGAGCTTCTTGAGCCCCTCCAAAGGCCATCAATCACTTCAAAGGGGTCCATGTGTGTTCAAGTATCATATTATATCCTATCAAAGTCAAGAATGTCAAAGAATCACAGGAACTGAAAATGGCATGGAAGCAGAGCCAGGTTTGACTGCACAGATGACCTAGAATTAGGGTTTTGGTTTCAGAGGCCATAACTCCAATTTTTTTGGTCATTCTTGTTTCTATTGGTCTCTATATGGTATGGGGAGTATGCATATCAATTTTCATGAAGAAATTCCATGGGGAAGTCATCTGATCAAGAGTTGACTTTTCAAGCAAGTCAGTGTAAAATCAGGGCATCTGAGGCCCTCAATGACCCAACCAAAGGGTGTTCTTCATCATTTTGATTGTGTATGATCTTTATTTGATCATAGAAGATGTTGTAAGTTCACAAAATTGAAGAATTTCAAGTCTTTTGCAAAGTTGACTTTTTGGGAAAGTTTGACTTTTAATGAAATTGCCATCTTAGGCAACTTTTTCAACCTTTACTTTTTGATTCAAAAAAGCTTCAAATGGAAAAACTTTGGTCATGAAAGTTGTAGAATGGATCATTCCCTTTTCAAAAAGTACAAGAACATGACCTAATTCATTTTGGATCAAAAGTTATGGCTTGTCAAAGTTGGCAAAAATCATAAAATTTGAAGTTTTCCACCAAAGAGGAAAAGTTGCAAATTCACTTCTCAAGGAAAATTAAGTTATCAAATGGACTTCTAAACTTCACCACGTGATCACACAAGTCCTAAAAGTCAGATTGCACCCAAAGAATCACATGTTTTATGGCTTATGGAGCAAGACTTTTTCATAAGAATCAAAAGCAAGGCAAGTTGCAAAACTCATCATAGTTTATCATCCACTTGCTTGCTAGCTTGCTGAACCATCCTAGGCCTCTCCCCACATCATGCTGCGCAGGACACACCCTTTGTCCTTGGCTAGAAAGTATCCCATACCTCTCTTACACAACTTTGACATTTTGGCAACTTGAGCCATACCAATCAATAAAGCACACATCACTTCATCTGACCAATCACAATTGTTCATACAAGCAAAAAACAAGCCAAAGCAACAAGAACACAAGCCTGAAACACTCCATAGCACAACATTCTCATTTTCCACCCCATTTGCAAAAGCATTCGAAACTCACCATACAAGTTACAAACACACAAACCAACTTCACAAACAATCTCAACACTCTTTCCTGATCACAAAGCACCCATCACCATTGCCTTAAACTCCCAAAATCACAAATACGATTCTCACCTCACCTTGAGCAGAACCTCTTCCATTTTCCAAACCAGCCACTACAAACTTCTTCTAAGCATCAGGACTTCATCAGGGGACCAAGAGGAGTAGTTTGCATGAAGAGAGAGGGTCAGAAAGTTGCAAACTGAGAAAGTTCAAAGCTCAGGTATACCAAGAACTTTTTTTCCAGAAATGAATTTTTAAGTTTCTAAGTTGTTCCTCATGCTTTGCTGATCACTCTGATGTTCTTAGTTTTGAAAATGGTTGAGAAATAAGTATTTAATCTTGTTCTGAAACTTTTCTGACCTAAAAATGTTTGGCTTCGATTCGCATGATTAGTGAATGAGAAATGAGTTTTGTTTAGGGGTTTTGATTCAGTGATGTGTGGGGATGATTTCTGGGCTTTTAGTTTTCATTTTTGTGAAGTTTTGAGGATTTTAGAGATTTTCAGGTGGGAGTCCCACCGGAGAAGACGATCGGAAGTCTTCTCCGGCCACCTGAAAATAATTAGGGCTAATCCCTGTAATTAATGAGAGTTTGAATTCTGAGCGTTGGATGAGCTGACTTGGTCAATTCCCGCGTGCGTTCAATGGCCTAGATTGCTTCACTTAACCCTAATCCACGTCATTACCTTAATTAATTAAGTTTATAATTAATCTGGCCAGTTTGAATTTCAGCCTTTGGATTGCGCGCGCAGTCAATAAACCATTTCCCAGATTCAATCCTGGCTCTCCATTGCGCATACCTTCCTTTTATTTCATTTTTAATTCATTTCTTTTGTTTTATTTTGTACATTTATTTAAAAATAACAAAACCTTTTCAAAAATTCTGAAAATTTTTATATAAACTTTTATTAATTTTCAGAAACCAAAAACATTTTTATTTTTATTTTTTGCATTAAAAAATATTTTTAAATCATTTAAAAGTTTATTTTTAATTAATTAATGAGAATTAATTAATTAAAAATCCTTTTAAGTATTTAAAAATCACCAAAAAATTCATGACACCTTTAAAATCATTTAGAAACATTGTCTAACCCTCAAACCAAATTTCTTTTTTGATCTTGATGCACTTTGATAATTTTCCATGGAATTAATTCATTTTCAAAGCATTATTTTGATCCAAACTTCAAAAAATCATTTCTGCCTAACCATTGAGAGTTGGACTTTGATTCTTTTTGAATTGTGTTTTGCATATCATGTAGTTTGTAGGATTAAATTGGTTTGATTTGATCTTTCATTTTCAATATGTTTGGCATTTTTCTTGTTAAGGTACCCTAAAACCTTAGAAATCTTAGGAAATTCATAACTTTTATTAGGTTAAGAGTTAGAACCCCTCCTTTGGGAAGTGAGTTTGTGTAGGGTTAGGGTTCCTTTGATTGCCTTTTCAATTTTTTATCTTGGTGTTTGCTTCTGGTTTTGGTTTTTGTTTGATGCATTGATCATAAACCCTAATTTGGGCTTCCATATGCATCCATCTTGCATTTGCTTGCATACCATGACTTGCCATAGCACTTTGTGCATCCATTTGATTCATGTGATATCTTAAGACATATTAGAATCATGTTTTATCATTGTATCTTGCATTTTCCATGTTGTATGCCATTTGCACTTTATAACCTTTCATGTATGATCATGGTTCTTAACTTGCTTCATTTGCACCCATAAGTTTGTATGATCATCCCCATGCTTTGTTTCATGTTTGCATCACCTCTTAGCATCATTAACATCATGCTCATGCTTCTGGTTTTGGTTTGCATCATCACATTTCATCTCATTTGCATTACATTTCATTTCTTTTGCTAACTTTTCAGGTGGTAAGTTGTTTTGAGAAGTGGATTTGCCTTCACTTCTCACAATCTCTTTTCATCTCTCTTATGCATCATTGCTGCATTTTATCTTGTTCTTTGGATTGAGCTTGCTCATTCTTCTTCATCTTACTTTCTTTCTTCAAGTGACTTGTCTTCTTAAATGAAGCAAGTTACTTTGCTTCTCTTTGTTCCCTTCATCTGCTGCCTGGTGGTTTCTCTGAAGATTTCTCTTGTAAAAACTCACAAACCTTAGGAACAACCAAGTATGACAATGATTAGGGTTTTGATTAGTCCCCCACTTAGTTTTACCTTTGTGTCTCATTGAGTTTTCTCTTCTCACCTCATAATCAGGGACTAAACCCTAAAGGCTTTAAGGCTTTGTGATTAAGCTTATGCCTGCATCCTTCTATTAGGATGAAGTGTATAACTTTAATCCTAAGTGTTAAATCCTTAATGTGTTTAAATCTCTTAATCAATTCACTTAACAATCATCAAGACATCACACTTGTAACTTGGGCCTTGCATTAGGGGTCTAATTCTTCCTTAATTGGTTAAGAAGGACTAACCCTAGTGTTAATGGACAAGTCCCCCTCAAGTTTGTCTTACAAATCATAAAACTCACTTCATCATCTTATCATTAAATAAAATCCACTTAACCAAAGGTTTGTTTTGTCATGAGTTTAATCCCTAATCATGGATTAAGTTGAGGAGCTTTCCTCAGCTTAAACATTCTCATCTATTATCCTTCTATTAGGATGGTGTAATGAGTCTGTTTAATCTTTGATTATGGCTTAACCTCATTACTTAACACTAAACAAAAACCACAAAAACATCTAAATAATCACAAGTAGGTTAATGATCTTAATCCTACATCATGGTGATTAAGTGTGAGAAGCTGACTTCACACTTAAGGTATTCTCATTACCCCTAATCAGAGGGAAGATGTGATGAGTTTACTGAATCCATTGGTTTAGGCTTAAGCTCATTAACTTATGCAAAACACCAAAAACAATAAAAGACTGAAAACTGAAAAACAAACAATAATTGTCTCCTTCGGGATTCTTTTCTCATCTCATTCATTCACAAACGAGAACTCGCTTCTTCCGTCTAATGCAAGACTGTTTGCACCTGAGCCAGACAGGTCATACACTTGAGCATTGACAAGTAAGCAGTTCACAAGTCAATTCATCTTTCAGTCTCTTTGGGTCGAACTACGGTGTTCTGACTTCCTCATTGCACGAGAGGATACGTAGGCATAACTTAACAGTTATCGAACAAAAGTCTTTGTATATTCCCCCTCCTTCCAGCATCATTCTTTTAGCCTCATGATCTTGAGCATCTTATTCCTATCCTTACACTGAAACTATACATATCACACTTTCACTTTCTTTTACACTGACACCTGTACATCCTTTTCCAGCTCTTTCACACACAAATTGCACTGACACTACCCCTTAAAACACAAATCTTTTAAGCGTGGATCCCGTCGAGTACGGTGGACAATCTGGGTGCTAATACCTTCCCAGGTTGTAACCAACCCCCTTTCTCAGTCTCTCTGGTTCGCAACCGTCTTATCCATCTTTTCTTAGGTTTATGCAGCATTACCTTTCCTTCGGGATAAAAATGTCTAGCTGGCGACTCTATTCATTCCCTGTGAGTTCACTCCTGTGTGTTCTCACACCCTCCTCTCACCGACCGTTCGCGTCTGTACCCTATTTGACCCGGCTTCATTTTGTGGGAGCGACAGCTTGGCGACTCTGCTGGGGACCCTTATACTGTAACCAGGGCTTCTGGTTCTTTTTGTGGGTTCCTCCTAGCGCTTGTTTGATTTGTGTTTACTGGGGTGTTATGTGCTATTTGTGTTGTGTATTTATTTTGTTTATTGCCTTATGTACAATTGATTATTTGCTTTCTTTATAGCTTTACATATATCATACTGTCATATTGTGCTGGCTGGATCTGGTTTTGTTGCTTTGGTGGGTGGGTGTTCCATTGAGAGTTAAGGTCTTATACCTGGGACCTGAGTGACACCTAGGCTAGAGTGGTTCATGTTCTTTCCCATTCCATTTCGATCTGGTGCGGGAATATGAAACACGGTTCAGATATGGGTTTCTTCTTGAGAACTCTGTGCTACAGATTTCCTGTAGTGCTAGGGCTATCTGGGAAGCCTGCTAAGTCTGGATGACCTTTAGTATTGACCTTCAGAAACTGAGGTGAATTAGAGGAGGATATTTTATGGTTATTGTAAACACTGTACCTCCGGGTTAGAAGTGTTTACACTTCTCATAACTGATCCAAGTCTGAGGATCCTTGTTTTAGAACATCACCTGTGAGGGGGTTGGGCTGTTTACAGGTTTGCAGGTACCCTTGACCTCAACATACCCTGTTACATTGTTAAGAGTACTCTATTTTGGAACAGTTTCTTGTGATTTTAACCCTGGACACGTGACTCTCTATTTGAGTCCCCCACCTTGGTTACTGGACTTATGAACCTCCATCTGGATTTCTTGAACATATATGGACCTATATCAAGGCAGTTAATCAGATCCAGCTCAGTCACAAACCCTTGCATATCATTTGCATACATCATCATTGCATCATTTTAACATTTGCTTATTTGTTTTTTAGGGTATCCGCATCATATATTTTGGCTTGGTTTTGACCCCTTCATCAGCATAGACCTATCTTCATCAATACTTACTTCAGCTATCAGCTACCTGCTTCAGTCACCTGCATCACCAGTCTCAGCCTGTCAGTGGCCCATCTTCAGTGTTATTCTCAGCATCTGTCTCAGCTCTTCTTCAGCAACATGGCACCTAAGAAGAGAAATATCTCCTACCATTTCTTTGAGCATGAGCTGGCTAGCATCAGGAGGATCCAGACCCTGATTACTCCAGACCATATACCACTATTCAGAGAACATTATGGAGGAATCCTTGATGTGGTTATGGATTTGGACCCTTCACAGAGGAGCTTGATTCATACTTGCCTGCAGTTCTATGATCCCCCTCTGAGGTGCTTCACCTTTCAGGATTTTCAGTTGGGGCCTTTATTAGAGGAGTATTCATCATTGGTTGGTGTACCTATCAGGGGTGGAGTCCCCTTCAACCCTGAGATGGCTTTTCCAAGTAATGAAGAAGTGGCAAAGGCATTGTATCTGGAACCTTGTCTGATTGGGCAGAATATGACTACTAAGGCTGGAATCTCTGGTCTACATTTGGATTTCTTGACTTCTCAGGCCACCCTGAAGGCCTCTTCAGGAGAATGGAAGGCAGTCTGTTCTTTATTGTCCCTTAGCATATATGGGATCATATTATTTGCAGATGAGCCTAGGTTCATCAGCAAGAATGCAATCCATCTTTTCATCCTGAGGAACCCAGTGCCCACCTTACTGGGAGATTTCTACTACTCTGTCCACCAGAGGAATGAAAAGCAAAGGGGAAGATTAGTGAGATGCTGTGCTCCTCTGTTCCATACCTGGTTTCTCAGACACTTGCCCAAGACTGATGCCTTCTTGAACCCTCACCAGCAAAGGAACTGGGCTAGGAGACTTGTTGCTTTAACCTCAAATGATATCAGGTGGTGCACTCAGAGCACCAAGGGCAGAGACATCACTACTAGTTGTGGGCAATTTCCCAATGTGCCTCTGATAGGAGTGAAGGGTTGCATCAACTACAACCCTCTGCTATTCAAAAGACAACTGGGCTATGCATTAGTCCACCCTCCTAGAGTACAAGATCTAGCTGAGACCCTTTATTGTGAGATCAAGCCTAATCTGGCTATTGTCAGGCAAGCATCCTGGGCTTGGGACAATGTCCAGACTAAAGGAGTAACATTCTTGGAAGATGCAACAATGTGGCCTCAGCTCAGTACTATGAGTGGTCTCATGCCAGGGCTCAAATTTCTGGGATGCCCTTCACCCTTGAAGATGTGTCTGGACCTTCCACAGCACCACCCCCAGCTACTGTCAGCTTAGAGGAGTTTGAGAAATTGAAAGAGAGGAATGAGAATCTGACTCAGGCTCTACAAAAGACCCTCTGGGAGAGGAGTGATGGTCGGCTGGACATTGAAAGGTTGGAAAAGCTAAAGGTGGATCATCTGGCCAGGATTGAGAAGTCAGAAGACTACATTAAGAAGTCAAGGGCTGGAGAGCAGATCTTGAAGAATGCCTGCAAAGAGGCCCAGTTCCAGAGAGCTAGGACTGATCTTTATCTGAAGGAGAGTCAAGCTAGGTGGGTCAGGATCACCGAAGCTCGCACTCAGGAGGATAAGAGAACCCAGGACAAGATTGAGCAGTTGGAGGCTAGTGCAAAGGAGCAGCAGGAAGCCCTGCTAGCAGCCCAGAGAGAGATCTCAGAGTTGAAGATTAGAGCCGGTGTGAAGAGGTCAAAGGACCAAGGCAGACACAAGAAGCTAGCTGCAGCTGTTACTACCAGGAATCTTCTCATCAGGAATCTCACAGAGCATCCAGCTGACCCTGTGACTGAAGCACTTCTAAAAGAAGTTCAGGAGGATGAGTTTGGTCTTGGTGTCTGACTTTTGCTTGTTGTTGCTTTCATTTCATGTACTTTTCTTTATGTTGTATTTTTGACCCCTCAGAGGGCATGTATTTTAAAAAAACAAACTATGTATCATTTACCTTTTGTAATATATGTGTTGGCTTGTTTTATCTGAGTTCTTTCAAAGCAACATCAAAAGCATCTTCCTCAGGGGTCTGGAAAGGTCAAAACCAAGTGCCAAGCCGGATACCTTTGAAACCAATAAGCATACTGCATTACATACTAACCTTTGATTGTTTTGTAGGTTTGTTTTGTTTTTGTTACTAACTCTGTTATGATACCAGGAACTATTGCTCGACGTCGGGTGTTCCCACTCAACCGTCCACACAGATATCCAACCCGTAACAACCTTCCGGGTATACAAATGGACCAAGTACAGCAGGACCTTCCAGAGGTCATGACTCAAATGGCCAATGAGAGACTAGAAATGAGGAATCAGATGACTCAGTTTATGGAGGTGATGAATAATATGGCTCAAAGCCAAGAGAGATTAAGAGCTCTGGTAGAGAGGCAGAATCAGGAAGACCCCCATCTAGGGACTGCTGGGACAAGCAATAATGAGAGAGTTCAACCCCATGTTAATCCTCCAGTCTATGGACCCCACCTTCATCTAGAGATCAACATCCCTGTTAACGTGCAAGGGACTGCCACTGCAGGCAGAGTATTACAAGAAGACCCCCAGGAAGATCAATTTACAGTGATGGGAGCTGGGGAGGAAGCCTATGATAGAAGGCTAGATGAGATTGCTGAGAAACTGAGATCCCTGGAGTCCCAGAATTCTTTGGGCTTTGATGTTATGGACATGGGCTTAGTGGACGGGGTCAGGATTCCCCACAAATTTAAACCTCCGTGCTTTGAGAAGTACAACGGAACCTCCTGTCCACGGACCCACTTGCAATCCTTTCTGGGGAGGCTGAAGGCATATACCATGGACAAAAAGTTATGGATGTTTTATTTTGAAGATAGCTTAACAGGAGCTTCAAGGGAATGGTACTCTCACCTGACCAGAGCAACCATCAGGTGCTGGAAGGACTTGGCTGAGGCCTTTATCAGACAATATCAGTACAACTTGGATATGGCTCCCAACAGGACCCTCCTGATGGGGATGTCTCAATCATCCAGGGAAAGCTTCCGGGAGTACGCTCAGAGGTGGCGACAGCTTGCTGCTGCTGTCCAGCCACCCATGTCAGAGAGGGAGATGGCTGATATGTTTATGAACACCCTCCAAGGGACATACATTGATAGGATGGCTGCTTTTTCTTCTACCAGCTTTGCAGATGTCGTTATAGCTGGGGAAAGAATTGAGAGCCTATTAAAGATGGGCAGAATTTCTGACAACGGTGCAAGCTCGTCCAGCAACCCAAGAAAGCCTTTTGTAGGCCCAAGAAGAACTGGTGAAACTAATGCTATCCACACCAGCAGGGGCAGACCCCAATATGTTCATAGGTCTGTGGCAGCGGTCACCATTCCCGCTCCAATTCATCCACAACCGGCTTATCAACCACAGCAACAAAATTATCAGCAACAAACTCAGTATCCTCCTCAGAGAAATTATAACAACAACAACACCAGCAACAACAATCAGCAAAGACCGTTCCAACAGAGACCTTCCCAGGCCAATAGGGTGATCGATCCGATCCCTATGCCCTATGCCACATTATTGCCACAACTCCTAAAACTCAACCTAGTTGAGCTAAGGACATTGGCACCTCCCGATCCTGCCAGTCTGCCCAGAAATTATGACGCCAGCGCCAGATGTGCTTTTCACTCAAATGCACCTGGCCACAGTACAGAGAAGTGCAGAGCTTTGCACATGAAAGTGCAGGATTTAGTGGATTCCAAAGCTCTAAACTTTGCACCACCACCAAATGTTAACAAGAACCCTATGCCACACCACGGAGGACCCCGAATCAATGCTATTGAAGAGGATAAGCCGTCTTACTTGATAACTAGTGTGGGACAGATTCGGACACCCTTGGTAGAGATTAAAGCTCAACTCCTTGAATGTCAAATGTTCCCTGGATGTGAGATAGGATGTGCTTATTGCAAAATTTCGGTGAATGGGTGTGATAACTTGAGGAATGGCATAGATGGTCTCATCCAGAGTGGCCTGCTTCAAATCACAACATCAATACCTACCAATCCTGCAATCTCCTTAACAACGGTTCCCGAGTCTTCTACAACCGCAACAACCATTGTTCCAAACAACTCTTCAATCTCATCAACAAATGTTTCATCTGTTACTTCAACGGACCAAATATCAACAAACATTCCTTCTACAACTTCAGCACCCCTTCATTCAGAGTCTCCTACAACAGCAACACCCATCCATTCCACTATGTCTCCTACAACAGCAGCAGCAAATAATGAAAGTGTCTCAACAGTTACAATTTATTATGACCCTGCAAATGATTCTGCCTACAACTCACAAAATGCCACTCCTATCAGAGCACCAGTCACAATATACTATGATCCACATACTATCATGGTCCCTTCTGCAGCTGCTATCAGTCCAGTCACTATCACGGTGCCTGGGCCAGTACCTTATGAAAGCAGTAATGCCATCCCTTGGCATTACGGCTCCGATCTATACTGCGAAGGACAGAAAATCACTCTTGAATCATCAACTTCTTCACCACAAATAGACAATGTGGGGGGAGGCGGAGGCTTCACTCTAAGCGGACGTCTCTTTGCCCCGCAAATTCCAAGACCCACTGCTGAAGCAGAAGCTGTTGCCAAGGAAAAAGGGAGAAGCATGGTGCAAGAAGAACAAGTAGTTAAAGAAGCTTTGAAAACCCCTTTTGATCAAGAGGTTGATGAATTCATGAGAATCATCAAGAAAAGTGATTACAAGATAGTGGACCAGCTTCACCAGACACCTTCCAATATCTCCATTTTATCATTGCTTATGTGCTCCGAGGCTCATCGGAACGCACTACTAAAAGTCTTGCATGCAGCTTATGTGCCAGAGGAGATTACCGTCAATCAGTTGGAAGTTGTAGTTGGAAATGTTAACGCTAGTCATGGACTAGGATTTACCAACACTGATTTGACTACGGAAGGCCGCAATCACAATAAGGCTTTGCACATTACCATGGAGTGTAAGGGTGCAGTTCTCTCTCATGTGTTGGTAGACACAGGGTCATCCCTCAATGTCTTGCCTAAAAAAGCCCTTGTGAAGCTGGAGTATGAAGGATTGGAATTACGTCCCAGCAACTTAGTAGTGAGAGCCTTTGACGGTTCTAAGAGATCAGTTCTGGGAGAAATTGAGTTGCCTATAACGATTGGCCCACAAACTTTCAAAACGACCTTCTACGTGATGGACATTCAGCCGGCCTACAGCTGCTTGTTGGGTAGACCGTGGATTCATGCCGCTGGCGCAGTTACGTCTACCCTTCACCAGAAGTTAAAATTCGAGTGGGAGGGCCAAGTCGTTACTATTTGTGGAGAGGAAGATATTTTTGTTAGCCATCTGGCTACATACAAATACATTGAGATGGATGGGGAGATCCACGTAACGATGAGTCAAGGGTTTGAGGCTGTAAATATTAATGAAACCTCTGCTGTACTTGGGACTTCCATGACATCCTACCAGCAAGCCAGGAAGGTTGTTGAAGAAGGGAATGCTCAAGGCTGGGGCAAACTGTTGCCTGTGGAGAAGAAAGAGGATAGATTTGGGTTGGGTTACAAACCAGCTCAACAAGATCAAGCAGAGGCTGCTAAGAAGCCCAACTTTGTTAGTGGGGGATGCTCATCCCTGATGTTGTCAACAACTTGGAAGATGAGTCGGAAGATGAGCGCAACCTGGAAAGCTGGATACGTCCAAGGATTCCGGGAAGCCGTATCTCAAACTGGTCTTCCCAGGAAATTATAAGGGTTACTCCTGCAGAGTAATTATTATTTCCTGTATATTTTAAGCATGCATCAAGTCTTGCATCTTTCCCAAGATGACAAGACTCATTTTGTAATCGGGCCATCTGTAATTTTTTGTGCAACAAGATTAATCAATGAAATATCAGACATCTTTTGCAAATGGGTCTTTTTTTTCTTTTCCGCTCACTGTTTTTCCATTTTTCTTTTTGTGCAAAAAATAAATGGCAATGTTTTCAAAATGACAACTTTATTTCACTTTTCTAAACAAGATTAAAATCAATCACTAAAATGAACAAACTGAACCCTTGCAGAGAGTGCCTTCCAGACCGCACCGACAACATCATGGCTATGACTTCGTATGACTCTGACAATCCGATCAATCAAGTTGATGAAGGGGTTGAAGAAGATTTTGAGCTTCCTGAAGAGCTAGCCAGGTTGTTAAGGCAAGAGGAGAAGGTTATCACTCCTCATCAGGAGGAGGTAGAAACGATTAATCTTGGTACAAATGAAGATGTGAAAGAAGTTAAAATCGGGGCCTGCTTACAAGACTCGGTGAAGAAACAACTGATTGACCTGCTTCAGGAATATGGGGATGTGTTTGCTTGGTCTTATCAAGATATGCCAGGGTTGGACACCGACATTGTTATGCACAAGCTTCCTTTAAGAGAAGATTGCCCCCCAGTTAAACAGAAACTGCGCCGTACTCTCCCAGACATGGCAATGAAAATCAAAGAAGAGGTACAAAAGCAGTGGGACGCCGGGTTCCTTGTTGTGACTAGCTATCCGCCGTGGGTTGCTAATATAGTACCTGTGCCTAAGAAAGACGGCAAAGTAAGAATGTGTGTTGACTACCGGGATCTGAACAGGGCCAGCCCGAAAGATGATTTCCCATTACCTCACATTGATGTACTGGTTGACAATACGGCTCAGTTCTCGGTGTTCTCCTTCATGGACGGATTTTCAGGATACAATCAGATCAAAATGTCACCTGAAGACATGGAGAAGACAACTTTCATCACACCTTGGGGCACATTCTGTTACAAGGTGATGCCGTTCGGATTGAAGAACGCTGGTGCAACATATCAACGGGCTATGGTAACATTATTCGACGATATGATCCATAAAGAAATCGAGTGTTATGTGGATGACATGATTGCCAAGTCCCTCACAGAAGAAGACCACTTGGTAAACCTGCTGAAACTATTCAAGCGTCTGAGGAAGTACCAACTAAAGCTGAACCCCAACAAGTGCACGTTCGGGGTGCGATCTGGTAAGCTGCTGGGTTTTATTGTAAGCGAGAAAGGGATTGAGGTTGACCCTGATAAAGTCAAAGCCATTCAAGAGATGCCTGCACCGAAGTCTGAAAAAGAAGTTCGAGGGTTCCTAGGTAGATTGAACTACATTTCCAGGTTCATATCTCACCTTACAGCAACCTGTGAGCCCTTGTTCAAGCTATTAAGAAAAGAACAGACGGTCAGGTGGAACGAGGACTGCCAGAGGGCTTTTGACAAGATCAAAGAATACCTGCAAGAACCACCAATCCTTATGCCTCCAGTTGAAGGAAGACCTTTGATAATGTACTTGACAGTATTAGAAGAGTCAATGGGGTGTGTGTTGGGCCAGCATGACGAGTCTGGTCGAAAAGAATATGCAATATACTACCTGAGCAAAAAGTTTACCGACTGTGAACAACGTTATTCACTGCTCGAGAAAACTTGCTGTGCTTTAGCGTGGGCTGCTCGCCGACTGAGACAGTATATGTTGAACCACACTACTTTATTGATATCCAAAATGGACCCAGTCAAGTACATTTTCGAGAAGCCAGCTCTTACCGGACGGGTTGCAAGATGGCAAATGATCCTCACAGAATATGACATCCAGTACACCTCTCAGAAAGCCATCAAGGGTAGTGTACTGTCTGAATATCTTGCTGAGCAACCAATTGATGATTACCAGCCTATGAGATTTGACTTCCCTGATGAAGACATCATGTTCATAAAAGCAAAAGATCATGAAGAGCCTGTTCACACTGAAGGGCCTAACCCGGAAGAAGAATGGACTATGATGTTTGATGGGGCTGTTAATATGAATGGTCGTGGTGTTGGTGCAGTACTCATTACACCTAAGGGAGTTCACCTGCCTTTCTCGGCAAAACTCACCTTTAACTGCACTAACAACGAAGCCGAATACGAAGCTTGCATTATGGGTCTTGAGGAAGCCATTGACCTCAGGATCAAGACTTTAACTGTATTCGGAGATTCAGCTATGGTAGTTAATCAAACCAACGGAAAATGGTACACCCACCAGGATCATCTGATACCTTACAGGGATTATACAAGAAGGTTATTGACGTTTTTCACAACGGTCAAGCTTGAGTATATCCCTCGGGACGAGAATCAGTTTGCAGATGCTCTGGCTACCATTTCATCTATGATCAAAGTTCAAGCTGCCAACTTTGTACTGCAGATTTCAGTGTCCAGACTTGACAGACCAGCATATGTATTTGCAGCAGATATTGTCAAAGATGATAAGCCTTGGTTCCATGACATTAAGTGCTTCTTGGAGGATCAAACATACCCACCTGGGGCATCTTCCAATGATAAGAAGACTTTGAGAAGGCTTGCTGGTAGTTTCTTTCTGAACACTGATGGCTCCTTGTACAAAAGAAACTTTGATATGGTACTCCTCAGATGCGTTGACAGAAAAGAAGCAGATTTGTTGATGCATGAAGTACACGAAGGATCCTTTGGTACCCATGCTGGAGGACATGCAATGGCTAAGAAATTGCTAAGATCAGGCTATTATTGGATCACAATGGATGCCGACTGTTGTGCTTACGCTAGAAAATGCCATAAATGCCAGATTTATGCGGATAAGGTGCATGTGCCTCCCAATCCCTTGAATGTGATGTCTTCACCCTGGCCCTTTGCTATGTGGGGCATTGATATGATTGGCAAGATCGAGTCGACTGCTTCAAATGGCCACAGATTCATCTTGGTAGCCATTGACTATTTTACCAAGTGGGTCGAAGCAGCTTCTTATGCAAATGTTACAAGACAAGTGGTAGCCCGATTTCTGAAGAGAGATATCATCTGTCGATACGGAGTTCCCGAGCGAATCATTACTGATAATGGTTCCAACCTAAACAACAAAATGATGGCAGAACTATGCCGGGACTTCAAGATCCAACACCACAATTCTTCTCCTTACAGGCCAAAGATGAACGGCGCTGTTGAGGCAGCCAACAAAAATATCAAGAAGATTGTGCAGAAGATGGTAGTCACTTACAAAGACTGGCATGTGATGCTACCATTTGCCTTGCATGGGTACCGTACGTCAATGAGAACATCCACTGGGGCAACACCGTATCAGCTTGTGTATGGTATGGATGCAGTCCTACCAGTTGAGGTTGAATTACCCTCCCTACGGGTATTAATGGATGTTAAACTGAACGAAATAGAATGGGTCCGGTCCCGATACGAACAACTGAGTCTGATTGAAGAGAAAAGATTGGCTGCAATCTGTCATGGGCAGTTGTATCAAAGAAGAATGAAGAGAGCCTTCGATCAGAAAGTCAGGCACCGAGAGTATCAAGTAGGAGATCTTGTGCTGAAAAGAATACTCCCTCCTCATACAGACCACAGGGGCAAGTGGACTCCAAATTATGAAGGACCATTTGTAGTAAAGAAAGTTTTCTCTGGTGGAGCACTGATGCTCAGCACCATGGATGGTGAAGACTTCCCGTCCCCTGTGAATTCAGATGCAGTTAAAGAATACTTCGCATAAAAATGACCCGCTGGACATAAAAACAGAATGTAAGTCCAGGCAAAAATAGGGCATCCCGGCAAGTCAAAAACAAAATAAAAGACTTGGGCAAAAATAAGGGAAATAAAAAAAAAATGTACACCCGCTGAGTTGAAAAGCCGCATTGGACAGCTCAGGCAAAAATGGGTATCCCGATAGATTGAAAACCCGAAAGGGCGATCCATGCAAAATAAAGGGAATAAGCGAATAACGGGATTCTGAATTCGTCTATATCACTTACAACTTGGTAAGCTTCGAAAGGATCAAGCTTCTATCAGAATCAGCCTTCTTCAGAAAGCCAGACGAGAAGAATGTCAAGTGTCATACGGGTCATAGCAGGAGGGAAGCCCCTTGAAGCGTCGTCAACATTGCCAGCATTTTTCTCAATTTGTGACAATCTCCTCATTTCAGGGGATATGTTTCTTTAATGTATCTTGCCAATTCAGGGCACATGAATTAATAAAAACAGATTTTTCAGTCACACGATGTCTCGTACATTTTTATTTGCAAAGAATGTCTGATGTCTTTAAAATATTGATTGCATAAATACAGATGCTTCTCTTCAAAAAAAATACGTGTCTGCAGGAAATATAATTACTCTCGGGAGTGTCTCACTCCTATGACGGAATCCGGTAAGGGATGCCTCGGGATTACTTGTGCGTTTCTCTGTCTTTGCAGGATTACAGGTATTCAAAAGCGCAACACGGGGCATGAAGGTTTCATCCCAGCAAGTTGGCAAATCAACACTCGCTCAGTCTTAGCACCCAAGTGCTTGCTCCCCAGCTGAGTTGCCACTTGTTATTTTTCTCCCCAGCCGAGTTGCCAATAATTCTTCCTCAGCTAAGCACAAAGGCCAGGGAACCGCTTCCCCACAGAGTCTCAGCCTCTATCCAGAAGAGCAACACACGAAGGAATCACAACAGAGTGAAGAAAGCTCCTACAAACCCCAGCTGGGTTCCTCATTTACGGGAATAGGTCTATCATTGACCCATTTCCCCAAGCAGAATCATTTCATCAGATCTACCAACGGTCTCATCCCCAGCTGGGATGTTCACTTCAAATAGATCGACCAGAGATCTTCACAGCAATGGGATCCGAATCCAGGATCGGTATCTTTCACATAGTCATAGCATTCGCATCATATTCATCCCACAAAGCGTAGCATTCCGTTAAATACGGAGTATTACGGCAAAAATCAAACATGTAGCATAATCATAAGTCATGGTCTGAATCAAACACTTGTGAATAATATCAACCCATCAACAGTATACGAAATGCTCCCCAGATTCCCCAACAGAGAGCTAAAGCTAAAACAGTTGCCTCACATTCACAAACATCAGTATATACTCCTTGTGGCACCCGTCTGTGTCATATCCCCAGCAGAAAGCCAAAGCCCCTCCTTTGCACTCACAGATACTTATATATATGCATTTCCTTGACATCCGTCCATGTCATTTCCCCAGCACATTAATGTAAACACTTTGTATATCAGACACTTGTTTATACTATACTCTTCTCCTTTTGACACTCGTCCGTGTCACTCTCCCCAGCAGGTGGATCACTTAAATATACACCAATCATACTTATACAGATACTCGTCCGTATCTTGTATACACCATTTATATCCCCGCAGGTTCAACACTAGTCCGTGTTCTTTGTTAACCCGTTGGTACTCGTCCGTACCATCATCTCAGAGCATGCGTCAAGCGTTTATTTCTACTTGATACTCGTCCGTATCATAGTCTTAAGGATGCTCGTCCGCATCTTTAATCCATACACGTGTCAAACACTCTTGTCTTCTTGAATATAGATACTCGTCTGTGTCTACTATTCCATAGAAGAGTCCCCTCATATTCAACACTCGTCGGTGTCCTTTGTTAACCAGTTGATACTCGTCCGTATCATCATCTCTGAACGCGTGTCAGTATTTGTTTCTACTCGATACTCGTCCGTATCGTATTCTTAAGGATGCTCGTCCGCGTCTTTAATCTATACACAAACATCTAAACACTTATACCTTTTATTTCTTGGATATAAACACTCTTCCGTGTTTACTATTCCCCAGTAGATCGCCCGCAAAGCAAATTTCTTTTTATCTGACATTCGTCCTACGTCATGATAAACCTTGAGAGCAGCCATACCCTGCTAGGTGGTCGTCCTCCACCTCTTGATGATCGTCCTTCATCATGCTCATCCGATGGCCGTCCCCATCGTTGACCCTTTTATCCGGCATTCGTCCTATGTCGTGATATTTAGCAGCCGTCCCCTGCTAGGTGATCGTCCTTCATCTTGTGATGATCATCCTTCATCATTTTATCCAATGGCCGTCCCCATTGTTGATTCTTGGTTATCTGACATTCGTCCTACGTCATGATAAACCTTGAGAGCAGCCGTCCCCTGCTAGGTAGTCGTCCTCCACCTCTTGATGATCGTCCTTCATCATGCTCGTCCGATGGCCGTCCCCATCGTTGACCTTTTATCCGGCATTCGTCCTATGTCGCAATATTTTCGGCAGCCGCACCCTGCCAGGTGATCGTCCTCCACCTTAGATAACCGTCCCTCATCTTATCCCCAACAGAGCAGTCGTCCCCTGCTAGGTGATCGTCCTTCACCTTTGATGACCGTACCTCATCATCTGTTTATTTCATTTATTCTTTAACCCGATGGTCGTCCCCGTCGTGGTCCCTTTTCTTTTTAGCCCGATGGCCGTCCCCATCGTTGGTTACTTTACTTTATGAACTTGATGGTCGTCCCCATCATTTTTCATTACTCCCCAGAGAATCTTACAGCTTTACTTGATGGCCGTCCCCATCATAACCCCTTTTATCCCCAGCATGTCGGTCGTCCCCGTCACTGCTCTATTTCCCGCACTTTTCCCAGCATGTCGGTCGTCCCCGTCTTTGCTCTTTCCCCAGCAGTCGTCCTCTGCTCGACGGTCGTCCTCCGTCGCCCATACTTTACAATATACTTTATTTTCGTTTGCAATCTATATCCCTTTTCTTCTTCATTTTGTGAGTGCAAATTTTGGACTGTCTTTGGTATTCAACCACAAGTTATCTTGTTTGCCTGTTAAGCCGTCGCTTACATCCTGCACAGCTAACTCATGTTTGAATAGGGGCAGCTGTAAACACCCCAAATTTGCCCTCACCCATTCACACCATGGCTTGTTATCTTTTCATATGCATAAACTCAATCATAGCATCTCATATTACATTTTTGATTCACTGCATAGATTCTAAATCATCTGCATCTAGGGTTTGTGATCTGAGCAATCCAAGAGGGTTCCATGTGTGTTCAAGTATCATATTATATCCTCTCAAAGTCAAGAATGTCAAAGAATCACAGGAACTGAAAATGGCATGGAAGCAGAGCCAGGTTTGACTGCACAGATGACCTAGAATTAGGGTTTTGGTTTCAGAGGCCATAACTCCAATTTTTTTGGTCATTATTGTTTCTATTGGTCTCTATATGGTATGGGGAGTATTCATATCAATTTTGATGAAGAAATTCCATGGGGAAGTCATCTGATCAAGAGTTGACTTTTCAAGCAAGTCAGTGTAAAATCAGGGCATCTGAGGCCCTCAATGACCCAACCAAAGGGTGTTCTTCATCATTTTGATTGTGTATGATCTTTATTTGATCATAGAAGATGTTGGAAGTTCACAAAATTGAAGAATTTCAAGTCTTTTGCAAAGTTGACTTTTTGGGAAAGTTTGACTTTTAATGAAATTGCCATCTTAGGCAACTTTTTCAACCTTTACTTTTTGATTCAAAAAAGCTTCAAATGGAAAAACTTTGGTCATGAAAGTTGTAGAATGGATCATTCCCTTTTCAAAAAGTACAAGAACATGACCTAATTAATTTTGGATCAAAAGTTATGGCTTGTCGAAGTTGGCAAAAATCACAAAATTTGAAGTTTTCCACCAAAGAGGCAAAGTTGCAAATTCACTTCTCAAGGCAAATTAAGTTATCAAATGGACTTCTAAACTTCACCACGTGATCACACAAGTCCTAAAAGTCAGATTGCACCCAAAGAATCACATGTTTTATGGCTTATGGAGCAAGACTTTTTCATAAGAATCAAAAGCAAGGCAAGTTGCAAAACTCATCATAGTTTATCATCCACTTGCTTGCTAGCTTGCTGAACCATCCTAGGCGTCTCCCCACATCATGCTGCGCAGGACACACCCTTTGTCCTTGGCTAGAAAGTAGCCCATACCTCTCTTACACAACTTTGACATTTTGGCAACTTGAGCCATACCAATCAATAAAGCACACATCACTTCATCTGACCAATCACAATTGTTCATACAAGCAAAAAGCAAGCCAAAGCAACAAGAACACAAGCCTGAAACACTCCATAGCACAACATTCTCATTTTCCACCTCATTTGCAAAAGCATTCGAAACTCACCATACAAGTTACAAACACAGAAACCAACTTCACAAACAATCTCAACACTCTTTCCTGATCACAAAGCACCCATCACCATTGCCTTAAACTCCCAAAATCACAAATACGATTCTCACCTCACCTTGAGCAGAACCTCTGCCATTTTCCAAACCAGCCACTACAAACTTCTTCTAAGCATCAGGACTTCATCAGGGGACCAAGAGGAGTAGTTTGCACGAAGAGAGAGGGTCAGAAAGTTGCAAACTGAGAAAGTTCAAAGCTCAGGTATACCAAGAACTTTTTTTCCAGAAATGAATTTTTAAGTTTCTAAGTTGTTCCTCATGCTTTGCTGATCACTCTGATGTTCTTAGTTTTGAAAATGGTTGAGAAATAAGTATTTAATCTTGTTCTGAAACTTTTCTGACCTAAAAATGTTTGGCTTCGATTCGCATGATTAGTGAATGAGAAATGAGTTTTGTTTAGGGGTTTTGATTCAGTGATGTGTGGGGATGATTTCTGGGCTTTTAGTTTTCATTTTTGTGAAGTTTTGAGGATTTTAGAGATTTTCAGGTGGGAGTCCCACCGGAGAAGACGACCGGAAGTTTTCTTCGGCCACCTGAAAATAATTAGGGCTAATCCCTGTAATTAATGAGAGTTTGAATTCTGAGCGTTGGATGAGCTGACTTGGTCAATTCCCGCGTGCGTTCAATGGCCTGGATTGCTTCACTTAACCCTAATCCACGTCATTACCTTAATTAATTAAGTTTATAATTAATCTGGCCAGTTTGAATTTCAGCCTTTGGATTGCGCGCGCAGTCAACAAACCATTTCCCAGATTCAATCCTGGCTCTCCATTGCGCATACCTTCCTTTTATTTCATTTTTAATTCATTTCTTTTGTTTTATTTTGTACATTTATTTAAAAATAGCAAAACCTTTTCAAAAATTCTGAAAATTTTTATATAAACTTTTATTAATTTTCAGAAACCAAAAACATTTTTATTTTTATTTTTTGCATTAAAAAATATTTTTAAATCATTTAAAAGTTTATTTTTAATTAGTTAAGGAGAATTAATTAATTAAAAATCCTTTTAAGTATTTAAAAATCACCAAAAAATTCATGAAACCTTTAAAATCATTTAGAAACATTGTCCAACCCTCAAACCAAATTTCTTTTTTGATCTTGATGCACTTTGATAATTTTCCATGGAATTAATTCATTTTCAAAGCATTATTTTGATCCAAACTTCAAAAAATCATTTCTGCCTAACCATTGAGAGTTGGACTTTGATTCTTTTTGCATTGTGTTTTGCATATCATGTAGTTTGTAGGATTAAATTGGTTTGATTTGATCTTTCATTTTCAATTTTTTTGGCATTTTTCTTGTTAAGGTACCCTAAAATCCTAGAAATCTTAGGAAATTCATAACTTTTATTAGGTTAAGAGTTAGAACCCCTCCTTTGGGCAGTGAGTTTGTGTAGGGTTAGGGTTCCTTTGATTGCCTTTTCAATTTTTTATCTTGGTGTTTGCTTCTGGTTTTGGTTTTTGTTTGATGCATTGATCATAAACCCTAATTTGGGCTTCCATATGCATCCATCTTGCATTTGCTTGCATACCATGACTTGCCATAGCACTTTGTGCATCCATTTGATTCATGTGATATCTTAAGACATATTAGAATCATGTTTGATCATTGTATCTTGCATTTTCCATGTTGTATGCCATTTGCACTTTATAACCTTTCATGTATGATCATGGTTCTTAACTTGCTTCATTTGCACCCATAAGTTTGTATGATCATCCCCATGCTTTGTTTCATGTTTGCATCATCTCTTAGCATCATTAACATCATGCTCATGCTTCTGGTTTTGGTTTGCATCATCACATTTCATCTCATTTGCATTACATTTCATTTCTTTTGCTAACTTTTCAGGTGGTAAGTTGTTTTGAGAAGTGGATTTGCCTTCACTTCTCACAATCTTTTTTCATCTCTCTTATGCATCATTGCTGCATTTTATCTTGTTCTTTGGATTGAGCTTGCTCATTCTTCTTCATCTTACTTTCTTTCTTCAAGTGACTTGTCTTCTTAAATGAAGCAAGTTACTTTGCTTCTCTTTGTTCCCTTCATCTGCTGCCTGGTGGTTTCTCTGAAGATTTCTCTTGTAAAAACTCACAAACCTTAGGAACAACCAAGTATGACAATGATTAGGGTTTTGATTAGTCCCCCACTTAGTTTTACCTTTGTGTCTCATTGAGTTTTCTCTTCTCACCTCATAATCAGGGACTAAACCCTAAAGGCTTTAAGGCTTTGTGATTAAGCTTATGCATGCATCCTTCTATTAGGATGGAGTGTATAACTTTAATCCTAAGTGTTAAATCCTTAATGTGTTTAAATCTCTTAATCAATTCACTTAACAATCATCAAGACATCACAATTGTAACTTGGGTCTTGCATTAGGGTTCTAATTCTTCCTTAATTGGTTAAGAAGGACTAACCCTAGTGTTAATGGACAAGTCCCCCTCAAGTTTGTCTTACAAATCATAAAACTCACTTCATCATCTTATCATTAAATAAAATCCACTTAACCAAAGGTTTGTTTTGTCATGAGTTTAATCCCTAATCATGGATTAAGTTGAGGAGCTTTCCTCAGCTTAAACATTCTCATCTATTATCCTTCTATTAGGATGGTGTAATGAGTCTGTTTAATCTTTGATTATGGCTTAACCTCATTACTTAACACTAAACAAAAACCACAAAAACATCTAAATAATCACAAGTAGGTTAATGATCTTAATCCTACATCATGGTGATTAAGTGTGAGAAGTTGACTTCACACTTAAGGTATTCTCATTACCCCTAATCAGAGGGAAGATGTGATGAGTTTACTGAATCCATTGGTTCAGGCTTAAGCTCATTAACTTATGCAAAACACCAAAAACAATAAAAGACTGAAAACTCAAAAACAAACAATAATCGTCTCCTTCGGGATTCTTTTCTCATCTCATTCATTCACAAACGAGAACTCGCTTCTTCCGTCTAATGCAAGACAGTTTGCACCTGAGCCAGAAAGGTCATACACTTGAGCATTGACAAGTAATCAGTTCACAAGTCAATTCATCTTTCAGTCTCTTTGGGTCAAACTACGGTGTTCTGACTTCCTCATTGCACGAGAGGATACGTAGGCATAACTTAACAGTTATCGAACAAAAGTCTCTGTATATTCCCCCTCCTTCCAGCATCATTCTTTTAGCCTCATGATCTTGAGCATCTTATTCCTATCCTTACACTGACACTATACATATCACACTTTCACTTTCTTTTACACTGACACCTGTACATCCTTTTCCAGCTCTTTCACACACAAATTGCACTGACACTACCCCTTAAAACACAAATCTATTAAGCGTGGATCCCGTCGAGTACGGCGGACAATCTGGGTGCCAATACCTTCCCAGGTTGTAACCAACCCCCTTTCTCAGTCTCTCTGGTTCGCAACCGTCTTATCCATCTTTTCTTAGGTTTATGCAGCATTACCTTTCCTTCGGGATAAAAATGCCTAGCTGGCGACTCTATTCATTCCCTGTGAGTTCACTCCTGTGTGTTCTCACACCCTTCTCTCGCCGACCGTTCGCGTCTGTACCCTATTTGACCCGACTTCATTTAGTGGGAGCGACACTACCCCCTCTCTTATCTCCTTTTCTTTTAATTTCTATTTTATGCCATTTCAAATTAATTCATGAATAAATATTAAAACCCTTAATAAAAATCCCTAAAAATTACATTAGGATACTAAGTCAATTTAGAAAACATGCTCAATTTTTACTTTCTGAATTTAATCAATTTTTGATTTAATTTCGGTTTTTTTAATTTAATTGACTTATATTGAATTTTCACTTGGACACATAAATTTGCACAATTTCTTTCTGCCACTTCCCACAACATTTTCTACCCATTCTTTTTGCTATGATTAAAAGACAAATAGAAGTATCTAGAATATTTTTTGTATATTTTATTTGGGCATTTCTTCTACTATTGTGGTAGTGTGATTCGTACAAAATTGTGATTAAACCTTAGTTAGATTTAGATGATCATTTACCATAGTTAGGATTAGAATTCTTAAGAGATTTTTTTTAACATAGTGTTATAATCAGGTTTAAGACCTTAGGAATTTAATTTCACATTTTTTTCATGACATTTAATATTTTTGGCATTTTAATTCATTTCCATCATATTGTGCATATTCATGGTTCATATCATTCACTAACTATTTGTTTTTTTGTGCAAGGTATTTTTCAAGGTTTGGCTTATGGACTTGGATATTATTTTATGCCTCGATTATACTCTTGTGATTTGTACTTTGTGATGTAATATCTTAGAACTTGTATGCTTTTATGATTTCCATAATTAGGAAAAAAAGATAAAACAAATCGTTAGAAAACAAAATCTCAAAAATGAAACAAATAAGATACTCGATCCAACGTCGAGTAAATTTCAAAAAAAATAAATAAAGTTAAATGTGACTTTAGGATTCCTCGATCATCGTCGTTCCACTCCATTTAACCAAAATCAAGCCTTGTATGTTTCACACCATAAGTCGTGCGTCTTAGCACCACGCAATCGACCCACCCGATCCGTTGTTTCATCCCATTTACATTTCATTCACGTTTTTACCCACCATGACTTAGGAGGACCATATTGTTCATTATTGCCTTTTATGTTCTCATTTCTAGTTTAATATATCTTAGGTAGATTTAGTATTTCAAACCTCACTAACCATAGGTTATCCATGAATTCAATTAATTTAGGGCAAGTCTAGTTTCCCTTAGAATTTTTCCTTTTATAATTTGAGTCTCTCTTCTCATCTTAAAAGAAAATCAAAAACACTTAATAAAGGAAAAGGTGTACAATGCGCCACGAGTCTTAAGCTATACGGGAAATGACTAGTGGAGGTCTCCTTCACTCTTCTAGGATGCTTTACAAACGTTCCATTGGGGCGATCTTGGAAAGTATTCGCTCCTGTGTCATAGTCTTTAGTGTTGTACATACGAAAAACACAAATTCAAAACACTTCTTATAAAAGACAACAAACCAAGAAGTCACGTCTTCTCATCTCATCTCATACTCTTTACGGACGAACATGACTTGTCTCGACAGTTCAAACAGCGATACGGTAAACACCCTCGAGTCAGAGCCGGTAACACCTGAGCTAGAACTATGGCAACGTCATCCTAAAAAACCACAAACGAGTGTAAGCCTTAGTTAGACGAACTACGGCGTCTCTGATCCTCATTTATCCCGATGAGGTACGTAGGCAGTGGGGTAGGGCCCATTCGAGCACAATCTTTATTTTCCCTACATTTTTTCCCTTTATTCCCATTTTCCAATTTCATTTCTTTTCTCATTTACATATCATTCCAGATAGATATTCTTTCAGTCAAACAACATATTATTTCTCACCCTTTGAAAACAGACTTATAAGCGTGGATCCCGTCGGGTACGGCTGACGGATTGGGGTGCTAATACGTTCTCAATTCGTAACCGACTCCCGTATCCAGATCTTTGGTTCGCAGGGCCTCGTCCTTTTCCTTCTTCCTTAGGTTTGTGCAACATTACCTTTCCCGTTCTTTCGGGATAAAAATGTCTGGCTAGCGACTCTAACTTTTTCGCGCCACTTTCGCGTTTGTACTAGGATGAAAATCCCTGGAGCGACAGCTGGCGACTCTGCTTGGGACTTTTAGAAATTCTAATTTCCCCTTTGAGAGTCAATCCTAGCGCTTGTCTGTTTCTGTTTTCTTTGGGTGTTTATTCATTTGCTGTTATGCTTTAGTTTAGCTTCACTGTTTTATTTACAGTTTATCGCTTTCCTTTACAGCTTTATTTACAGCTTTTTGCACTTTACTTTACTGTCGCATATACTGGCATATACTGTACTGGCTGCTCTGGTTTTCCTTGGCGGGATTGGATTATTGTGAGATAAGCCAAATACCCGGCTTGAGTTTACACATAGGATTTAGAGTGGGCAGTCGTGTGGCTTGCGTGGTCTTGAGCACGTGTAGTTTTCACGAGTCCCACACCCAGATCAGGCTCTCTTGGGATATGTTCTATACTGCCTAGGCAGACCATAGAATGTTCCCACCTGAGCTGCTAACACTGGGAACCGATCATCGAGGACCTTAGTGGAAACAACCCTCTCCAGTGGTGACAGTGGCAGACCACATTTCGTGGCAAACCCATTCGCACCCGAGGGTCCACTAGGAAATCGCATAGGATGACCTTGTTCTCTCATAGGAACCTGGTTAAAGCAACTGGTCGTATGACGGTAGTATTGTACCCTTCGAGAAGAATGTACTATTGTTTCTCGACTTCAGTGCTTGAAGCCGAGAACTTATGAGGGATGCTTGTTTTTCCGGAATTCAGCTGAGGCCTCCCTGAGTAGTACATAATGCCAAACCGATTCCCTGATTTGGTCATGAGCCATTTCTCGGAAATGGTGAACGTATTATTGCTATTCGGCTTTGAGAGTCTGTGATGTTGACCCGTAGTAGCACACCCGTGAGATTGGGAGGGGTTTACAGGTTTGCAGGAACCCTAAAACTTCCAACATACCCGCTTTTGCCAGTGTTACTCCATGATATGATCTGGTCCTATATGATACTTGGTTAAGAATTCTGGAACTTCTGCACAGAGATACTGATATCATGATCTTCACCAACATTTGGTTATCCGATCCACACCAGCGTCGGACCGCTGACCACATGCCAGTTGCATACATGACATCATGGCATTTTAGCATCCATGTTCAGTTACTTCTAAGGATCCCATATCTGAATTATGTCGTATTTTTCTCTGCATTAAAACTTGGATCAAAACAGATGGACTCCGTGGAAATAACTGAACATGACATTTGCATACATCCTTGCATTTTTGACAGGTATTCGGGGACAACTTCTTATCCTGACTTGGTTTCTCTTCAGAATGGCCAATTTGAATCACGACTGTCAAGGTTTAGACATGGAACAACTTCGAGCGGAGGTGACTGAGATGAAGGCCCAACTAGGGCATGTTGTAATGGACATTCGAGCGTTGTCCCAGGATCAAAAATTGCTGAGAGAAGAATTCCACTTGATAAAGACTCAGATAAAGCTGCTTACAGGAATCGTGAATACTATGTCAAAAAAGGAAAATATCGGTGTGTCTACTTTTCAAACAGAAGGTCATGTTTCTCCCATCTCTTTGGGATGTCCAATAAATCAAGGTTCTTTAGATGGATTTCCTCTACAGTTCGAATCTCTTCACCAGCAATCGCCATTCGTCAGTCAGGAAGAGCATCAGATAGGAACCAACTCCACATGTGAACTGAATGATCCTACACCAATCGTTACCAAAGAAGTGAGCACTTTCTTTCCTTATCAGGGATCCTCCTCAGCTGCTACGCCTTGGTTTCCAGGAGAAATACTTCAACCGATTTCGGCTATAGCTCATCCATTGCTAGCAACCCGTCATCAACAGGTTCGAGAAAGGGTTATTGATCCGATAGCCATGTCTTATGCTGAATTATGCCCACAACTGTTCAAAAAGGGGTTGATTGAGTGTCACGAGCTAACTCCTCCTTCAGGTGTAATTACTTTCGGATTGACCGGACCGGAAGTACTGCAAGATGAAGCATGCAGGAATACAAAAGAGATGGTCAATTTTCCTTCTTCTAGAATCATTTCTCAGGCCAGGTCTTCAAAGGGGCTGCATCAACAATCTTCATTCACTCCTCGGCCGAGTATGAGTAAGAAAGTACGGGGACATGTCAGGCTTCCAACACAATGTGAACAACGAAGTTTTGAATCACGACCACAGGGTCAGCAACAACAGGCACCGAGACCGTTTCAGGAAAGAACAAGAGCGAGGAACCGTAGACTTGATCCTATCCCATGTCCATATGTTGTATTGCTTCCAGAGCTATTGAAGTTGAACTTGGTCGAACTCCGAACCATGAGGGCTCCTTCTGCTGATAATCTACCACCAAATTTTGATCCACACTCCAGGTGCGAATTCCATTCAGGTGCCTAGGGGCACAGTATTGAGAAATGTTGGGCTTTTCAGAACAAGGTACAAGACTTAATTGAGTCCAAGACAATCATTTTTTCTCCTCATCCAAAGGTACTCCAGAATCTGATGCCTAATCATGACGGAACCGGTGTCGCAGTTATTATACCAGACGGTCCACGTTAAGCAGAAGTCTTCGAGTTAATCACCCAGGACGCCAGGGTATTCATGAAGCAAATAAAGCCAGCAGCATTCGAATACTCTCAGTGATGGCATTCACATGGTTTCCTTTCCTCATTGTTCATTTTCATCCCTATTGAGGGGAACTACGTCGCTCTGATTCTTCATTGGTCATCAGTCAATGGAGATACGTAGGCAGAAGATCGTCAGGTCTTTCCGAGCAACCTTATGGGGAAACTTTACTCCCCAGCTTCACTCTTTTCTTCAGATGTCTCATGTCAGAGTTAGAATAGTTAGAAGAAGAAGTATGACTGCCATGGTTAGGTATACGGCTGCAAATTGAAGATTACAAGTCTGTGAAAAGAGCTATTGATCATTGAAAGTATCCAAGACTGACAGGTCCAGACGGAGCCAAGCCTCATCAACTACGGAAATATTTAGTTTCTTTACTGCATTTCCATTTGTAGTTTCTTTTATATGCTAAAGATTTGTCTACATGTATGAAATTTGTTTGCTTTTGAATGTTAGCAATAATAAAACTCACATGTTTTTCTTGAAGTAAATTCATTTGCATTCCCTTATAATTTTGCATATGTAGATTGCAATACCAATTGTCATGCTTAAATTCTATGAGGGAGAATGACGAAACAAAAACGCAAAATCTCTAATTGTGTGCTCTCGAGTAAGGCCCTGTCGACCATGTACAGGCATTGTTTCAAATCCCTAAACACTGGAGATATAAGGAAGATAGACCCTCGCTAACCCCTTCGAGCATTGAAGTAGGAGTTTCTTTTCACATGAAAAACCCTCACATGTAACCCAGGGGCAGGGTAGACGTCAGCTAGTCAGACCAAGCGTTCAGACTTTCATAAAGGAGTGTATATGAGGATCCATTACATTCCATCATGCTAATCAAGAGGTCCAAAGACCCGAAACCACAATGGTTATCCAAGTCAAAAGGTCCAAAGATTGACAACCACAATGGTTATCCTTCGTTGACCACAAAATGAGGCAGTCACAACCCTTGTGAAGCAATTAAGACAAACAATGTCACGCGACTTGTTCAAGATGCAAAAAAAAAAAAAAGAGAAAAAGAAAAGAAAAGGCCCGCTAAGTTGAAACTTGAAAACAATCAACTTAGGCAAAAGTTAGGGCATCCCGCTGGACTTCACAATCAAGGATTCACAAGAATCAGTCCAGGCAAAAGTTAGGGATAAAGCAAAGTAACGCAAAAACGAAAGACAAAAAGGATTACACAAGAAAGATCATCAAATGAGAACAAAGTCGTGTGACACAGACACGAAAGATAGAGGAGTGACTGACTCTCAACAATAACCTGATTGGTGCTTGAATTAATAGCAGCAATGGTTCCTCAATCAACACGAAACCCTTATGAAGGTGAATGCTTGTGAAAACTAACTGAACATAGGAATGGAGAACATCACGAAGAGTGGGTGGGCACAAATAAACTTCGAGCCTATATCCTTTGTTTCTATAACCGTGAACCAGGCCACGATACAACCCTCAAAAGTCCTAACTGAAACAGGGTTAATTTGAGAGCGTACTACTACGAGACCGTGTTCCTGACTCCTACGAGTTATGCTAAAAGACAGTTGTTGGTATTGCATGTATATACTTTCATTCAAAATAAGGTCATATCTTAACCAGTGATTCGTTCACGAAGGTTTACGATACCTTTTCAAAACTTCAAGATTAACATGTTTGTTGCATTGGAATTTTCATTCTAAGAATAAACATTTTCTCGCTTGCATACATTTGTTTAGCATCATAAATGGTTCACATGCGGAAATTCAATCCAGAAGCTTAAGCTTGCCAAGTTGAGAAGTTTAAAACTTCTGAAAGACTGTCACGTCGAGGTGCACTTTTCTGAGAAAGCTTCATTGAGCAAGGGCTTTCCTAACTAGTCACAGTAAGAGCTAGCCAATCCGGGGCAGTTGCGTCAAGCAATCTCTTCAAATTTCAGTCAAACTGGGGCAATCACCTCGAGATTCAGATCTTTCCGAGAGCAAAGATTAGTCAGTCAAGTGCAAAACTATTCAAATACTCGTACTAGGGGCAGGCCACCCTAATAGTACGAGAGTTCATTCTCGAAGACAGACGATCGGAAGCATTTACCCGGAGTTCAAATACCGTGGTCACTTGTCAAGCCAACTATCTCGTTCAGCACTTCTGACAGATACAAACTCATCTGCATTGGCAATGGTTACCTCCTCAGCAAGGTTGTTACACTGATTCATGCAGTCGTTACGATACATAGGAGTTTAAAGACACCAAGTCTTTTGTAAAATCCTCTTGAGGTAAAGTCCATACAGAAGCAACTAATCCCCAACACGAGACAACTTGAAATCTTTCCTCCTCAGCAGGACATGTCTCGGTGTTGTCATCACCAACAGACGAAGGAAGTTATCCCCAGTAAGTCACCAAGCTTGTCCTTCGGCTGGTTTCCTTGATCTCGGTTCCTCAACAGATCCAAGGCAACTCCTATTCCCCTAGAAGATTTCAGATAAATCATTCTCCTCCCCAGCATATCCATAAGAGTGGATAATCCCCAATAGTTGAGGTTTCCCCGGGCACGGCCCTCAAATCTAAAAGTCCAATTTATTTTTGGCAAAGGTGATGATTCGGGACAGATGAATTATTCACGCTCCTCTCCGACAGAGATGTTATCCCCACGGGACTACTTGATATCGAATTCGCGATCATTGTGTTTCCCCACAGAGTCAGCAGAGACTTATCACTTCCGCGTCAGGAATTTCTTTTACATTCACACCAGTTCATTGACAATACTCAAGACATAATATCCCCAGTGTCATGGGGCAACATGCCGTGCAATTCAACATATGCAAAGTCCAGCCGCAGACTGGCCAAAGTCCATCTTCGGGTGGCATATTCCAAAGTCCAACCGCAGACTGGCCAAAGTCCATCTTCGGGTGGCAGATTTCAAAGTCCAGCCGCAGACTGGCCAAAGTCCATCTTCGGGTGGCAGATTTCAAAGTCCAGCCGCAGACTGGCCAAAGTCCATCTTCGGGTGGCAAATTTCCAAAGTCTCCCGTAGTGAGAAAAAGTCCACCCGCAGTGTGGAAAATCTTAAAAGTCCCCAAAGTGGGCAAAAGCCTCCCGTAGTGAGCAAAAGTCCCCCGCAGTGGGCAAAAGCCTCCCGTAGTGAGCAAAAGTCTCCCGTAGTGAGCAAAACTCCACCCGCAGTGTGGCAAATATCTAAAGTCCACCCGCAGTGTGGCAAATCTCTAAAGTCCCCCGCAGTGGGCAAAAGCCTCCCGTAGTGAGCAAAAGCCTCCCGTAGTGAGCAAAAGTCCACCCGCAGTGTGGCAAATCTCTAAAGTCCACCCGCATTGTGGCAAGTTTCAAAAGTCTCCCGCAGTGAGCAGAAGTCCACCCGCAGTGTGGCAAATCCTTAAAGTCCACCCGCAATGTGGCAAATTATCCGGCAACCTACCCGCATTGTGGCAAAATTCCAAAGTCCACCCGCAGCGTGGCAAGTCGTTATTCATCCGATAATACACCAGTAAGGCATTGTTGCAGCCTATCCAAGTCCACCCACAGTATGGCAAGCCAGTAGCCTTTTGGCATTACTCAAAAGGCATCCATCGTTTACTATCCTCCATTATAACTATATCCCAGCAGAGATCGTTCGGTTGAGTTTATCTCCCTATTCCTTTGCCGCAGAGTGCAAATTTTCTGGTTGTTTCTAGTATTCAACCCCTGCATACTTCAAATGTTCGAAAGCAACTGCTATCATCCATTCAAGTCTACAGTGATTGAATAGGGGAAGCTGTAACACCCTAAAATTTTCCCTCTAAATTATTACTATCTAACTGGCTTATGCTTCATTCATCTGTTTCTCCCATTAGGTCATAACACTTGCCATCATACATTTTCATTGGGCTCTTAAGACGTGGGATCAAGAAGTCCTTTGAATTATGGTTTCCTGTTTACTTTAAGGATCTTTCATTCAATTCAAAACAAGAGTTTGAAGGTTGCTAGGGTTTATTTCCCTGATCTCATGATTTCAAAAGGTGTTCGATTAAGGATATACTTGAGGTATTGGTATACAATGCAGAAAAGGAAAATTTGAAACCTATTCATACCAAGTGCATTCGTGGTTGGCCTAGTCTTATTGAGTAAATCCTCATTGCGTTATCAAATTCTATTTCAATTTGAAATTCCATTATAATTCAAGAGATACATCCAAAGGCCTCAACGTCACTAATCGATCTTCATTATATTAGTAACTGGATTTATTATTAATTGAACTTGGTTTCTATTGATAATAAATTTAGTTATTATAATAATGTTTCCTTTCAAATTTCTTTTTTTTTTCTCTCAACCTGTGTTCATGCCCATTTATAGAATTTTGTCCTATTCACTTTCAAATACGATCCATAAACCAATATCCGACTCATATTTGAATTCAAACATTATTCCATGCTCATTTTAAGATCTAATTAACCTTTTTTGTTTTTGTTTTACTTTCAATCCAACAACCACATGAGCCAAAAACCATATTTCTAGGCCCAAGCTTAATTTTTGAATCCAATTAGTCATTTTTTTATTATTAAATCCACTTGTTAGCCCACTTAAACTCAAGTCCATTTTATCTTATCCATTTTATCCAAATTTAATCCATGGTAACATTCAAACTTTGTTTTTCTTCCAAAATCCATGAATAATTGTCAGAACCATTACGTATGGCCCATGAGGCTTTACTCAAATTCAGTAAAATGCTTGGTTGGAATGGTCAGAAAATTGTGTACACTTTATGTCCTGTAACTGAACTACAAAAAGAAGCTAAAGAAATAGAAAAAGCGCAGGAAATCTTAACAAGAAATTCACAGGCTTTTTTAACTGATATATAGCCGAGGTGCATGGCATGAGAATGATCAAAATAAAATCAATGGCACAAGATGATTTGGTTACACCGGGAAAAAACTCAGAAATAGAGAATTCCAAAATTCATAACAGGAAAAATTGGAGTCCCTCTGCATCAATTGAATTCAATCCTCCTGCCTGCTTACTCTTGGCATTCACATTACTCCTACAATAGTAAAGAGAAACTCAGAAAAAAAACTAAAAAGAAAATTCCAAAAGAAAAAATGGTTATGAACCATAACAGAATTCTAACTGAATCTCTAACAGAAATCCTAACCAGAAACTTCCAGAATCTACCGAGTTATCTACATATACCTTGATTCATTCTTCAGGAGATTTTTTTTCACACTGCATCGTTTTCCTCTGCCATTCATTCTTTCATCTTCTTTTATCTTCTTCATCTCTCTCATTCAACATTCAGCTTCAAACTTACATCATCATTCATCAACAACAACCAAAAAGCCCCTTTATTCTTCAACAACATGGAACCTGCAAGTTTATCAATTACAGCAAGAAATTAGGAAGGCAAGGCATATCGGATTTTCAACGTATAAAAGTGAAGATCGAAAGGACGGTAATGAGATATCACAGAAGAGTAAGAGAGAAATAATCCCGCAGCAATACCACTCTCACCTTCAGTCATCAAGAAGCCGCGACACGCACCGCGATTTCAACCCTTCAACCCTCAACACGCTATCTGGATCTTCTCCTCAATTTGCATCATCAAAGGATTCGCGGCAAGGTCAGTAGAAAGATCTCCATGATCCTCATAGAATTTCCATCAATGACCTGCGAAATCAAGAATCGGTACATCAAACTCGCAACAAGAAAAAGCTAAGGAGAAAAGAAGAAAAAACAGGCTGAAGCTCCATCTGCATTTTGCCAAGCTTCATCAATCCGCTCCAACTTCAACAACCTAATCATCTTCATCATCACAAAGAGGAGCTGAGAAACTCATCTTCGCAAAAAAAAACGATCTTCATCATCAACAAACCTCAACCTGCAAACATTGACAGGACACAAGATCACAACAACATTTTGTTACGTTGATGCGTATCAAGAATCGTTCGAAAGCCTCTGAACCTGCAAAACCAGCACATTGATCAACTCAAGTAATCAACAACAAAATACAGGTTTAAGCAAAGATTAGAGGAAAGTAAGCATCGAGGATTCAACGCATACCGAAACAAGACTCTATGTTGATGTAAGTATTTCGATCAACCTCAGTTCTCCGTATTACGCGTGTTCTGAGTCGTGCTCCAATCCACAATCTTTCCGCAGTCTTTTGAGATAAGTGGAGGGTGATCTTCCGGTGGTACTTCGCCGTTGTAGGATACGCTAGGACTAGGTGCTTTTTCTGTTAGGTTAGCCACCGCTGTTTGAAGTTTCCGGGGATGGAGAAGCCTCCTGTTGCTGACAGAGATTAACCATAATGAAGCTTCGATGAGGAAAATGAGTTCACCGTGGCAGTTAGTGAACGAAGGAGAAGGTACCGCGCAGCTAGCAAGGGCCTTTGGCCGGTGCAGTTTTGTGAACAAGCAGAGGAGGTAGGCGGCGGAGAAATCGAGAGAGAGAGAGAGAGAGACATAGGTTCAGGTGGTGTTGAGTTCGTAGAGAGTGGGCGAGCTTCGTAGTGGTTGGGGTCTCCTCCATAGTTTGTACGGTGGCGGTTTCGTGAAGAGGGTGATGCGGCGGCGAAGAAGAAGAGAGGTTAGGGTTTCAATTTGGGAGAGTGGAACTAGGGTTTTGTGTTTGGGAATAGGAAATTGATAGAAGAAGAAGAAGAAATGGCTAAGAAGAAGGTGAGAGGTTGGCGGCGGTGAGTGCAAGAAGGAGGGTTAGGGTTTGTTGCAATCTCTTCGTCCCCTTCTGTTCTTTTTCTTTGCGTTTTTTTTAATTATTTTATTTTATAAAGTTTTAATTGTTAAATCCATTCTGATAATATGATTAGGAGAATATTTAATATAAATTAGCAGATTTAATAAAGAACTAATCTCATTAATCCACTATTAAATCATAATGAAGAGATAAAAACCACAGTAACTTCCATACACCTTCAGGCTCTCTGCGTGTGGGCCTAGGGTATTTCGCTAATGGCACCCCCATTTGGGCCCAGTTTTGCATTATAACTTAAGAACATTGCTATTCCTACCCCCTCTCTTATCTCCTTTTCTTTTAATTTCTATTTTATGCCATTTCAAATTAATTCATGAATAAATATTAAAACCCTTAATAAAAATCCCTAAAAATTACATTAGGATACTAAGTCAATTTAGAAACATGCACAATTTTTACTTTCTGAATTTAATCAATTTTTGATTTAATTTTGATTTTTTTAATTTAATTGACTTATATTGAATTTTCACTTGGACACATAAATTTGCACAATTTCTTTCTGCCACTTCCCACAACATTTTCTACCCATTCTTTTTGCTATGATTAAAAGACAAATAGAAGTATCTAGAATATTTTTTGTATATTTTTTTTGGGCATTTCTTCTACTATTGTGGTAGTGCGATTCGTACAAAATTGTGATTAAACCTTAGTTAGATTTAGATGATCATTTACCATAGTTAGGATTAGAATTCTTAAGATATTTTTTTTAACATAGTGTTATAATCAGGTTTAAGACCTTAAGAATTTAATTTCACATTTTTTTCATGACTTTTAATATTTTTGGCATTTTAATTCATTTCCATCATATTGTGCATATTCATGGTTCATATCATTCACTAACTATTTGTTTTTTTGTTCATGGTATTTTTCAAGGTTTGGCTTATGGACTTGGATATTATTTTATGCCTCGATTATACTCTTGTGATTTGTACTTTGTGATGTAATATCTTAGAACTTGTATGCTTTTATGATTTCCATAATTAGGAAAAAAAAGATAAAACAAATCGTTAGAAAACAAAATCTCAAAAATGAAACAAATAAGATACTCGATCCAACGTCGAGTAAATTTCAAAAAAAAATAAATAAAGTTACATGTGACTTTAGGATTCCTCGATCACCGTCGTTCCACTCCATTTAACCAAAATCAAGCCTTGTATGTTTCACACCATAAGTCGTGCGTCTTAGCACCACGCAATCGACCCACCCGATCCATTGTTTCATCCCATTTACATTTCATTCACTTTTTTACCCACCATGACTTAGGAGGACCATATTGTTCATTATTGCCTTTTATGTTCTCATTTCTAGTTTAATATCTCTTAGGTAGATTTAGTATTTCAAACCTCACTAACCATAGGTTATCCATGAATTCAATTAATTTAGGGCAAGTCTAGTTTCCCTTAGAATTTTTCCTTTTATAATTTGAGTCTCTCTTCTCATCTTAAAAGAAAATCAAAAACACTTAATAAAGGAAAAGGTGTACAATGCGCCACGAGCCTTAAGCTATACGGGAAATGACTAGTGGAGGTCTCCTTCACTCTTCTAGGATGCTTTACAAACGTTCCATTGGGGGCGATCTTGGAAAGTATTCGCTCCTGTGTCATAGTCTTTAGTGTTGTACATACGAAAAACACAAATTCAAAACACTTCTTATAAAAGACAACAAACCAAGAAGTCACGTCTTCTCTTCTCATCTCATACTCTTTACGGACGAACATGACTTGTCTCGACAGTTCAAACAGCGATACGGTAAACACCCTCGAGTCAGAGCCGGTAACACCTGAGCTAGAACTGTGGCAACGTCATCCTAAAAAACCACAAACGAGTGTAAGCCTTAGTTAGACGAACTACGGCGTCTCTGATCCTCATTTATCCCGATGAGGTACGTAGGCAGTGGGGTAGGGCTCATTCGAGCACAATCTTTATTTTCCCTACATTTTTTCCCTTTATTCCCATTTTCCAATTTCATTTCTTTTCTCATTTCCATTTCATTCCAGATAGATATTCTTTCAGTCAAACAGCATATTATTTCTCACCCTTTGAAAATAGACTTATAAGCGTGGATCCCGTCGGGTACGGCGGACGGATTGGGGTGCTAATACCTTCTCAATTCGTAACCGACTCCCGTATCCAGATCTTTGGTTCGTAGGGCCTCGTCTTTTTCCTTCTTCCTTAGGTTTGTGCAACATTACCTTTCCCGTTCTTTCGGGATAAAAATGTCTGGCTGGCGACTCTAGGATGAAAATCCCGGGAGCGACAATCAGTTATCTGCTTCAGCTATCTTCATCAGTTGCCTGCTTCAGCTACCTCCATCATCATCCTCAGCCTATCAGTGGCTCATCTCCAGTATCAGTCTTCATCATCAGCATTTAGCTCTTCATCAGCAGTCATGGCACCCAAGAAGAGCAACATTTCATATCATTTCTTTGAGCCTGTGCTGACTGGCATCAGGCAGGTCCAGGCACTTATCACTCCAGACCACATCCCATTATTCAGAGAGCATTATGGAGGCATCCTTGATATGGTTATGGACTTGGATCCTTCTCAGAGGAGTTTGATCCACACTTGCCTACAGTTTTATGACTCTCCCTTGAGATGCTTCACCTTCCAGAACATTCAGTTAGGACCTCTGCTGGAGGAGTTCTCTTCATTGATTGGAGTACCTATCAGGGGTGGTGTCCCCTTCAACCCTGAGATGACTTCTCCCAGCAATGGAGAAGTGGCAAAGGCACTGTACCTAGAACCTAAATTGATTGAGCAGAACATGACAACAAAGGCTGGAATCCCTGGATTGCACTTGGACTTTCTGATTTCTCAGGACATCCTGAAGGCCTCCTTGGGAGAATGGAGGGCAGTTTGTGCATTGTTAGCCCTCAGTATCTATGGGGTTATACTATTTGCAGATGAGCCCAAGTTTATCAGCAAGAATGCTATTCATCTCTTCCTTTTGAGAAACCCAGTACCCACATTGCTGGGGGATTTCTATTATTCTGTTCACCAAAGAAATGAGAAGCAAAGAGGAAAGTTGGTGAGATGTTGTGCTCCTCTATTTCACACTTGGTTGCTTAAACACTTACCCAAGACTGATGCCTTCTTGAATCCCCACCAACATAAGAATTGGGCTAAGAGACTTATTGCTTTGACTTCATATGACATCAGATGGTGCACCCAGACCACCAAGGGCAGAGACATAATCACTAGCTGTGGGCAGTATCCTAATGTACCTCTAATAGGAGTGAAGGGTTGCATCAACTACAATCCTTTGCTGTTTAAGAGACAATTGGGCTATGCTTTGGTCCACCCTCCTAGAGTGCAAGATCTAGCTGAAACCCTGTATTGTGAGATAAAGCCTAATCTAGCTATTGTCAGACAAGCATCTTGGGCCTGGGACAACATCCAGACCAAAGGGATGGCCATTCTGGGGAGATCGATGCAATAATGTGGCTTCAGCTCAGTACTATGAATGGTCTCATGCTAGAGCTCAGATTTCTGGGATGCCTTTCACCATTGAGGATGCACCTGGACCATCCACAGTACCACCTCCAGCCACTGTCATCCTGGAAGAATTTGAGAAGTTGAAGGAAAGAAATGAGAATCTGTCTCAAGCTCTGAAGAAGACCCTCTGGGAGAGGAGTGATGGTCGTCTAGACATTGAGAGATTGGAGAAGCTTAAGGTGGAGCATCTGGCCAAGATTGAGAAAGCAGAAAACTATATCAAGAAATCAAGAGCTGGAGAACAAATATTGAAGAATGCCTGTAAGGAGGCCCAGTTTCAGAAGGCTAGGACTGATCTCTATCTAGAGGAGAGTCAAGCTAGGTGGGTCAGGATCACTGAAGCTCGCACTCAAGAAGATAAGAGAACTCAAGCTAGGATTGAGCAGTTGGAGGCCAATGAAAAGAAGCAACAGGAGGCTTTGCTGGCAGCCCATAAGGAAATTTCAGAATTGAAGCTTAGGGCTGGTGTGAAGAGGTCAAAGGACCAAGACAGGTACAAGAAGCTGACCACTGCTATTGCCACCAGGAACCTTCTTATCAGGAACATCACAGAGCATCCGACTGGTCCTGTAACTGAAGCACTTTTGAAGGAGGTTAAGGAGGATGAGTTTGGTTTAAATGTTTGACTTCTTTGTTTGTTGTTATTTCCATTTCATGTACTTTTCTTTTTGTGTTGTATTTTGACCCTTCGAGGGCATATGTTGTAAAAACAAACTATGTATGATCCACCATTTGTAATATATTTGTCAGTTTGTTTCACTGAGCTTTCTTCCTCTCAAGCAACAGCAAAACATCTTCCTCAGGGTCTGGAAAGGTCAAAACCAAGAGCCAAGCCGGATACCTTGGAAACAAATAAGCATACTGCATTGCATGCTAACTTTTGTTTTGTTTTGTAGGCTTTTGTTTTGTTTGTTTCTAACTTTGTTGTGGTTCAGGAATTATTGCTCGCCGTCGGGTGTTCCCTCTCAACCGTCCGCACAGATATCCTACTCGCAACAATCTTCCTGGTATCCAGATGGACCGAGTACAACAAGATCTGACAGAGATCAGAACTCAGATGGCTAATGAAAGGCTGGAGATGAGAAACCAAATGACCCAGTTCATGGAAGTAATGAATGGCTTGGCTCAAAGTCAAGAAAGGTTGAGGGCATTGGTAGAAAGACAAACCCCGGAAGAACCTCCTATGGGAACTGGAGGAACAAGTAACAATGAAAGGGGTCAGCCTCATGTTAATCCACCAGTATATGGACCTCATCTACATCCGGAAGTCAACATCCCGGGTAATGTGCAAGGAAATACTACTGGAGGAAGGATCCTGCAAGAAGACCCCCAGGAAGAGCAGTTTACTGTAATGGGAGCTGGGGATGAAGTCTATGATAGGAGGTTTGATGAAATTGCTGAGAAGTTGAGATCTCTGGAGTCTCAAAATTCCTTAGGATTTGATGTCATGGACATGGGGTTAGTGGATGGGGTAAGGATTCCCCACAAGTTTAAACCCCCGTGCTTTGAGAAGTACAATGGGACTTCCTGTCCACGAACTCACTTGCAGTCCTTTCTGGGAAGACTTAAAGCATATACCATGGATGAAAAACTGTGGATGTTTTACTTTGAAGACAGTTTGACTGGGGCTTCAAGTGAGTGGTAATCTCACTTGACCAAAGCTACTATCAGATGCTGGAAGGACCTAGTCGAGGCTTTCATTAGACAGTACCAATATAATCTGGACATGGATCCTAACAGAACCCTCCTAATGGGAATGTCTCAATCCTCCAGAGAAAGCTTCAGGGAATATGCCCATAGGTGGAGACAGCTTGCTGCTGCTGTCCAACCACCCATGTCGGAAAGAGAAATGGCCGACATGTTTATGAACACTCTGCAAGGAACATATATTGATAGGCTAGTTGCCTTTTCTTCCACCAGCTTCGCTGACGTAGTCATAGCTGGAGAAAGAATTGAAAGCCTTCTGAAGATGGGTAAGATTTCTGATAATGGTGCAAGTTCGTCAAGTAATCCCAAGAAGCCTTTTGTGGGACCTAGAAGAACTGGTGAGACAAATGCCATTCATGCCAGTAGGGGCAGACCTCAGTATGTTCACAGGTCAGTGGCAGCTGTCACTATTCCAGCTCTGATTCCTCAGCAACCAACATATCAACCACCACAACAACCACTTTATCAACAGCAAGTTCAGTATCCGCCACAGAGAGCCTACAACCACAACAACAGCAATCAACAGCAAAGACCCTTTCAGCAAAGACCATCACAGGCAAATAAGGTGATTGACCCTATCCCTATGCCTTATGCTGCCTTGTTGCTACAACTCCTGAAACTCAACTTGGTTGAACTAAGGACATTGGCACCACCAGATCCCTCTAATCTCCCAAGAAATTACGATGTCAACGCCAGATGTGCTTTCCATTCCAATGCACCTGGCCACAATACTGAGAAATGCAGGGCTTTACAAATGAAAGTGCAAGATCTGGTGGATTCCAAAGCCCTCAATATTGCACCCCCTCCAAATGTCAACAAGAATCCCATGCCCAATCATGGAGGGCCAAGAATTAATGCCATTGAGGAAGACAAGCCATCTTTCTTAATCACCAGTGTTGGGCAGATTCGGACACCTCTGGTAGAAATTAAGGCTCAGCTTCTAGAGTACCAGATGTTCCCCGGGTGTGAGCTCGGTTGTGGTTATTGCAACATTTCGGTCAACGGGTGTGATAACTTGAGAAACGGTGTTGCACCCCAAAATTTGCCCTCACAATACAAGACTTTGTGTTCTAAGAAGGTTCACAAGGTTCACAAGATTCACAATGCTTTCAATACCTTTCATGAGGTTCATGAAGTCTACAAGTCACTTCATGAAGGTTCACAAGGTTCACAAGTTTCACAATGCTTACAAGACCTTCCTGAGGTTCATGAGGTCTACAAGTCACTTTATGAAGATTCACAAGGTTCACAAGGTTCACAATGCTTCCCATGAGGTTCACAAGACATTTTATGATGGTTCACAAGGTTCACAATTGGTCATAAGAGTTGACAATTCCCTCAGACAATGCACCTCCTAAGAAGTGCATCCAAAACTAGGGTTTTGACTTTGATCAGGCTAAATGGACTTCCAAGACTTCAAGTGAGCTTCATAACCTCTTATATGTGTGTAAGAACCCCCATGTCAAGTTTCAAGACTTTTCTCAAAAGTTTGCTCAGTCAGATGATCAGATAAGTCAAAATCAGTCAAAGCAGTTAAAAAGTCAAACTGGGGTCAACTGTGGTCAAACCAAAGTCAAACTTCATGATTTTTTGCCAACATCAAGTATATGAAGTAAAATTCATCATTTGATCAAGGGTTGATCATGATTCATCAAGGAAATTCCAGATCATCAAGAATCAGGAGTTTCTAAATTAGGGTTTCCTTAGTAAAAGTCAACTGAACTTTGACCAGCCATAACTTTCACATACTTCATCACCAAGTCTCCACTCAAAGCTCATTTTGAAGGAAATTGAATTCTCTACAACTTTTTGTCTCACAAGCCAAGCCCAAAAATGCTTCATTTGAAGGATATGTGCCCTTGCAAAGTTGGGAAATTTTGAGTTGGTTTATGATGAAAAAGGAGGTCTAAAACCAATTTCTTCCAAATGGGCTTGCCAAATGATGACCCAATCCATACAATAACTTCATGCACGACCCAAACCATTAAAAATAAGATTTTTTATTATTTTATTTTTATTTATTTTTATTTAATTCATTAAAAATCATTTTAAATAAAAATAAAATATGAAAATGTAAGATTTGATTTGGATCAAGCTTCTAGAAAATCATAAATTTGATTTAAATTGAAGAGGAAAGAAATAATGAGAATTGGCCAAAAATAGCAAGGGTTTATGCATGAATATTTGATTTTTAAGGCATGATCATTTTGGATCTTTTCATATCAATTTCTCCACACAACCATTCAATTTTATTGACCTAATTCACTCTCCTATAAGTACTAAACATAACCCTAACATGAATTGACGGATTCCACAGCTTCAAGAGTAAGTTCACAATTTAAAAAATACCTCTCAAAACTCAAATTCGGATTCATTGATTCAGGACATTTGAAGGTAAAATAAGAACATAGCAATGTTCCTTGGACCTTCTTGAAGCAAAACCATCACTCACATGCATCAAAACCATGCCATATTGTTCAAACCGAACCATGATTGTTCTTGAAAATAATTTTTTCGATTACACTAATTTACTGCATATTAATGAATTTTGCTTGCCTAATCTTGTTTGTGATGTTGTGTAGATTGTTTCTGGACAATTGAATTAAAGTTTCATGGCCTGAATCGTAATCCACCATAGTTAGGGTTTTATGGCCGTTTTAGGGTTCTTCGATTAACCAACTATAAATGAATTTTAAAGACATGGTTGAGTTATATAGACCTTGTAGAATGTAATGCACTAATCAATTTCACAAAATGTTGCTGTTTTGTCAAGGTTTGAGTTTCGTAGGTTTTGCTGGAATTTGGTATTCGCAGGAAAATTCGTGGCTGAATTCGCAAGTAATTTTGCAGGTCATGAGATTGAAGAAGAAGCTGGTTCGCGCGCGTTTTTGAAATTCAAATGTTGTTTTATAATATATAGTTTTCGTTTATAATTATGTTACAAATGTTGCAGCTGGTCCAGTGGTTGGTACGCGTGGGAATGAATCCAAGGACCAGTGTTCGAACCCGTCCTTCATTATTTTTTGGTGAAAATTCTTTGATTTCGCAGGTTTAATATATAATAAGCGTTGGTCATCCCTTGTTCACCAGTGGCATATAGCTCAGTTGGTTGTTGGTTGTGAATGGAAGCTGGGAGACCTGGGTTCGACCCCAGGCTCCAACAGGTGAGTTTTGTCAATTTTTTTTTTCTTAACTTAATTATTTTTATAATTCTTTTATTTTCTTTTAATTAAATATTCATAAAAAATAATAGATTAAAATTATGTAATTAAAATATGTATATTATAGGAATTAGATTTAATTTTTGTTATATATAAAGTTTAATTTATTTTAATCAAACCTTAATTATATTTTACAAATTCATTAAACCTTAAAATATTTTTCTAAATAAACCTAATAGTTTACAAACCCTAATTTATTTTTCTCTAAACAATTATAAAATTACTAGTTTTTATCTTATGGTTTAAATTTCTAATTTTTGTACATATTTATTTAATATAATTAATGTTTGTAAATATAATATTTAATATAATAAAATTTTGTAAATATGATTATTATGTACATATTTATTTAATATAATTAATTTTTGTAAATATAATTATAACCCATTTTCTTTATATAATATGTAAATATTTTTATAATTTGTTTGTAATCTAAATTATATGTATAAATAATTTTTTTTTAAATATGTGTTTTAGAAATAATTGAACCTATGATAATTTAATTTTGTAATATGTTTAAAAATAATTTAATAATTTGTATATAAATTAAAATGTTATAATAATTATTTAATTGTTCATATTTCCTCTTATTTATAAATAATTGTCTAATCTTTTGTTTATTATTTTAATTATGTTCTTATAATATTTTTGCTAATTCCATTTATTTTAATTATTGTTATTATTACTAACCATATTATTACTAATCCATTTATGCTTATTATTATTATTTCACTAACCTTATTTATATTTAATTTTTATCACTAACCCCTATTATAATTATTCTTGCTTATTTATTTTTATTTATATTTTGCTTATTTATTCTTGCTATTTATTTTTAATTGCTTATTAATTATTATTGTAATTGCTTCTTGGTGTAAATTTTTGTAATATTTAAATTATCCAATTTTTATGCTATGGTTAGTAAAATAGGGAGTGTAAATATGTATGCTATTTAAAATTGAATTTAGGTCATTTAAATTAAAAGATAAATATAAATTAAACACTCACACACGTAAGTCGATTTTTAATCGCCATCTCACTTCCTTAGGGATACCTCTCATGTTGCCTATTACAAAAAGGTCAAGTAGGGTGTATAAAGCAAAAGTCCCTCATCTCACATCATCTAGTTCCTTAACAGATAAAAGATCAAGTCCCTTTCGAATGTTGCCTTCGTAATGATCTTGTCCCTTTCGAATAATGATGACAGTCCCTCCAAAATGCTTAATACACCCTACAGTTGCCTTCATTAAACAGATGTCCCTTCCTATGTCCCTCACATCCAAGGTAATGACTACCTATTCCTTAATAATAGGGATAGTCTTACCATTTAAAGGATAAAGAACAGAAATACTTAAACTTTAGGGTAGGTTCCTCATAGTTACTTGCTCACTATTCAAAAACTTTTCAAACACTTCACAAATTTCAAACAATTTTCAAACACAAGTTTTTTACGCATCCGTACATGGATCATTATCAAACTCTTATGAAAATTTTTATCCACACACTTCACATTTTCAAAAACAATTCAAAGTGAGCTAAGTAACTAAGAGCCCATGGATAACCATGGATGTAAAGGGTGCTAACACCTTCCCTTTACATAACCTACCCCCCGGACCCAAAAATCTTTTAAAAGGTCTTTCCTGTTCTTTTATGCCTTTCCTTTGGATAAAATAAAAGTCGGTGGCGACTCTTGCTATTCGCAACATAACTAAAGTCAGTTCTCCCACCGTGTTACAAACGGCATAGATGATCTTATCAAAAGTGGTATACTTCAGATCACAACAACGGCGCCTACAAATCCAGCAATCCCTTTGACAATAATTCCTGACTCTTCTACAACTCCAACAACAATCACTCAGACCAATTCATCAATATCATCGACAATGGCTCCGTCCATCACTTCAACAAATCAGATGTCAACAACCATTTCTTCTACAACATCAGCACCCATTTATTCAGCAGAATCTTCTACAACGCCAACAGAAATTAATGAAGATATCTCAGCAGTCACCATTTACTATGATCCATCAGATGTTCCTCCAAACAAAAACTTTCAACAACAAACAGTGGCACCTCCTGCCAGATCACCGGTCACCATTTACTACGATCCGCACACCATTTCAGTACCTTCCTCTGCAGCAGTCAGTCCAGTTACCATCACGGTGCCAGGACCCGTTCCATATGAAAGCAGTAATGCCATACCTTGGCATTATGGCTCTGCCTCTACTGCAACGGGGAGAAAATCACTTTGGATTCTTCAACCTCTTCTCCACAAATTGATAATTTTGGGGGAGGCGGGGGCTTCACCAGAAGCGGACGCCTTTTTGCCTCACAATTGCAAAGACCTAATGCCGAAGCAGAAGCTGCTGCAAAAGCAAAAGGGAAGAGTGTGTTACCTGAAGAACCAATCATCAAAGAAACTCAGAAGGCATCTTTTGAGCAAGATGTAGACGAGTTTATGGGAATTATAAAGAGAAGTGATTATAAGGTGGTGGATCAGCTTCACCAAACTCCCTCAAAGATCTCCATATTATCCCTGTTGATGTGTTCTGAAGCTCACAGGAACGCATTATTGAAAGTCCTGCACGCAGCATACGTGCCAGAGGAGATCACTGTTAATCAGCTAGAAACTGTGGTGGCAAATGTCAACACCAGCCATGGACTGGGCTTTACCAATGCTGACTTAACAACTGAGGGACGTAACCACAACAAGGCTTTACATATCACCCTAGAATGCAAAGGTGCTGTTCTATCTCATGTACTGGTGGATACTGGGTCTTCACTCAATGTTCTACCAAAGAAAGCTTTAGTGAAGCTGGAGTATGATGGCTTAGCATTGTGTTTGAGTAATTTGGTGGTGAAAGCATTTGATGGCTCTAAAAGATCACTGCTAGGGGAGATTGATCTGCCTGTGATGATTGGCCCGCAAACGTTTAAGATTACCTTCTATGTGATGGACATTCAGTCGGCCTACAGCTGTTTGTTGGGTAGACCCTGGATCCATGCCGCTGGCGCTGTTACGTCTACCCTTCACCAGAAGTTGAAATTCGAGTGGGAAGGCCAAATCATCACCATCTGTGGGGAAGAGGACATCTTTGTTAGCCATCTGGCTACGTATAAGTACATAGAAATGGACGGAGAAATCCATGAAACTATGAGCCAGGGGTTTGAGGCCCTGAACATTAACGAAGCGTCTGCTGTGCTGGGAACCTCCATGACGTCTTATCAGCAAGCCAGAAAGGTAGTTGAAGAGGGTACTGCCCAAGGCTGGGGCAAGCTGCTACCCGTGGAGAAGAAGGAAGACAGATTTGGGTTGGATTACAAACCAACTCAACAAGATCAATCAGAAGCTGCTAAGAAGCCCAGTTTTGTCAGCGGGGGAATGCTCACCCCGGATGCAGTGAACAACTTGGAAGACGAGGATAAAAGCGATCGCAACCTGGAGAGCTGGATACGTCAAAGGATCCCGGGGAGCCAAGTCCTTAACTGGTCTTCCCAGGAAATTATAAGGGTTACTCCTGCAGAGTAATTATTATTTCCTGTATTTTAAGCATGCATCAAGTCTTGCATCTTGCCCAAGATGACAAGACTCATTTTTTAATCGGGCCATCTTGTAATTTTGTGCAAACAGATCAATCAATGAATATCGGACATCTTTTGCAAATGAGTCTTTTTTCTTTTCCGCTCACTGTTTTTCATTTTTCTTTTTGTACAAAAATAAAATGGCAATGTTTTCCAAAATGACAACTTTATTTCACTTTTCTAAACAAGATTAAAATCAATCACTAAAATGAGCAATCTAAACCCTTGTAGAGAGTTCCTTTCAGACTGCACCGACAACAGCACAGCTATGACTCTGTATGACTTTGACAATCCAATCAATCAAGCTGATGAAGGGGTTGAAGAAGATTATGAGCTTCCTGAAGAGCTAGCCAGGTTGTTAAGGCAAGAGGAGAAGGTTATCACTCCTCATCAGGAGGAGGTTGAAACGGTTAATCTTGGTACAGAAGAAGATGTGAAAGAAGTTAAGATCGGGGCCCGCTTACAAGACTCAGTGAAGGAACAACTGATTGACATGCTTCGGGAATATGTAGATGTCTTTGCTTGGTCTTATCAGGATATGCCAGGGTTGGACACCGATATTGTCATGCACAAGCTGCCTTTAAAAGAAGACTGCCCACCCGTAAAACAGAAGTTGCGTCGTACTCGCCCAGATATGGCAATGAAGATTAAAGAAGAGGTACAAAAGCAGTGGGACGCCGGGTTCCTCGCTGTAACTAGCTATCCACCGTGGGTTGCTAACATTGTACCTGTGCCTAAGAAAGATGGCAAGGTCAGGATGTGTGTGGACTACCGGGATCTGAACAGAGCCAGTCCGAAAGATGATTTCCCTTTACCTCACATTGATGTATTGGTTGATAATACGGCTCAGTTCTCAGTATTCTCCTTTATGGATGGATTTTTAGGATACAATCAGATCAAGATGTCACCTGAGGACATGGAGAAGACAACTTTTATCACACCCTGGGGCACGTTCTGTTACAAGGTGATGCCATTCGGACTGAAGAATGCTGGTGCAACATATCAACGGGCTATGGTAACCTTATTCCATGACATGATTCATAAAGATATCGAATGTTATGTGGATGACATGATTGCCAAGTCCCTCACAGAAGAAGACCACCTGGTAAATCTGTTGAAGCTATTCAAGCGTCTGAGGAAGTACCAACTGAAGTTAAACCCCAACAAGTGCACATTCGGGGTACGGTCTGGTAAGCTGCTGGGATTTATTGTAAGTGAAATAGGGATTGAAGTTGACCCTGATAAAGTCAAAGCCATTCAATAAATGCCTGCGCCGAATTCAGAAAAAGAAGTTTGAGGGTTTCTAGGTAGATTGAACTACATTTCACGGTTCATATCTCACCTTACGGCAACCTGTGAACCCTTGTTCAGGCATTAGAGAAAAGAACAAACGGTCAGGTGGAACGAAGACTGCCAGAGGGCTTTTGACAAAATCAAGGAATACTTACAAGAGCCTCCTATCCTTATGCCTCCAGTTGAAGGAAGACCTCTAATCATGTACTTGACAATATTAGAGGAGTCAATGGGGTGTGTCGTGGGCCAGCATGACGAGTCTGGTCGAAAAGAGTATGCAATATACTACCTAAACAAAAAGTTTACCGACTGTGAACAACGTTATTCAATGCTCGAGAAAACTTGTTGTGCTCTAGCGTGGGCTGCTCTCCGACTAAGGCAGTATATGTTGACCCACACTACCTTATTGATCTCAAAGATGGACCCAGTTAAGTACATATTTGAGAAGCCAACACTTACCGGACGGGTTGCAAGATAGAAAATGATTCTCACAGAATATGACATTCAATATACATCTCAAAAAGCCATCAAAGGCAGTGTATTGTTTGATTATCTTGCTGAGCAACCTATTGATGATTACCAGCCTATGAGATTTGACTTCCCTGATGAAGACATCATGTTCATAAAAACAAAAGATCATGAAGAGCCTGTTCACACTGAAGGACCTGACCCGGAAGAAGAATGGAATGTTTGATGGGGCTGTTAATATGAATGGTCGTGGTGTTGGTGCAGTACTCATTACACCTAAAGGAGTTCACATGCCTTTCTCGGCAAAACTCACCTTTAACTGCACTAACAATGAAGCTGAATACGAAGCTTGTATTATGGGTCTTGAGGAAGCCATTGACCTCAGGATCAAGACTTTGACGGTGTTCGGAGATTCAGCTTTGGTAATCGATTAAACCAATGGCAAATGGTACACACACCAGGATCATCTGATTCCTTACAGGGATTATACAAGGAGATTATTGACTTTCTTTACAACGGTCAAGCTTGAGTATATCCCTCGGGACGAGAATCAATTTGCAGATGCTCTTGCCACCATTTCATCCATGATCAAAGTTCAAGCTGCCAACTTTGTACCTCAGATTTCGGTGTCCAGACTCGATAGGCCGGCATATGTATTTGCAACAGATGTTTCCAAAGATGATCAGCCCTGGTTCCATGACATCAAATGCTTCTTGGAGGATCAAACATACCTACCTGGGGCATCATCCAATGATAAGAAGACATTAAGAAGGCTTGCTGGCAGTTTCTTCCTGAATACTGACGGTTCTCTATACAAGAGAAACTTTGATATGGTACTTCTCAGACGCGTTGATAAAATAGAAGCAGGCTTGTTGATGCACGAAGTGCACGAAGGATCCTTTGGTACCCATGCAGGAGGGCATGCCATGGCCAAGAAGTTGCTAAGATCAGGTTATTACTGGATTACAATGGATGCTGACTGTTGTGCTTATGCCAGGAAATGCCATAAATGCCAGATTTATGCGGACAAAGTACATGTACCTCCCAATCCTTTGAATGTGATGTCTTCACCCTGGCCCTTTGCCATGTGGGGCATTGATATGATTGGCAAGATTGAGCCGACTGCTTCAAATGGCCACAGATTCATCCTGGTTGCCATTGACAATTTCACCAAGTGGGTTGAAGCGGCTTCTTATGCAAATGTTACAAGGCAAGTGGTAGCCCGATATCTGAAGAGAGATATCATTTGTCGGTACGGAGTTCCCGAGCGAATCATCACTGACAATGGTTCCAACTTAAACAACAAAATGATGGAAGAACTATGTCGGGACTTCAAGATCCAACACCACAATTCTTCTCCTTACAGGCCAAAGATGAATGGCGCTGTTGAGGCAGCTAATAAGAACATCAAGAAGATTGTGCAGAAGATGGTAGTCACCTACAAAGACTGGCATGAAATGCTACCATTTGCCTTGCATGGGTACCGTACGTCAATCAGAACATCCACTGGGGAAACACCGTATCAACTGGTATACGGTATGGAGGCAGTCCTACCTGTTGAAGTTGAATTACCCTCCTTACGGGTGTTAATGGATGTTAAGCTGAGTGAAGCCGAATGGGTCCGATCCCGATACGAACAACTGAGTCTGATCGAAGAAAAGAGATTAGCTGCAATTTGTCATGGGCAATTATATCAGAAAAGAATGAAGAAAGCCTTCGATCAGAAAGTCAGGCTCCGAGAGTACCAAGTAGGAGATCTTGTGCTGAAAAGACTCCTCCCTCCTCATACAGACAACATGGGCAAGTGGACTCCGAACTATGAAGGGCCATTCGTAGTAAAGAAAGTTTTCTCTGGTGGAGCACTGATGCTCAGTACTATGGATGGAGAAGACTTCCCGTCCCATGTTAATTCAGATGCAGTTAAAAAATACTTCGCATAAAAATGACCCGCTGGACATAAAAACAGAATGAAAGTCCAAGCAAAAATAGGGCATCCCGGTGAGTCAAAAACAGAATAAAAGGCTCGGGCAAAAATAAGGGAAAATAAATAAAAAAATGTACACCCGCTGAGTTGAAAAGCCGCATTGGACAACTCAGGCAAAAAAGGGGTATCCTAATGGATTGAAAACCCGAAAGGGCGATCCATGCAAAATAAGGGAATAAGCGAACAACTGCATTCTGAATTCATCTGTATCACTTGGTAAGCTTCAAAAGGATCAAGCTTCTTTCAGAATCAGCCTTCTTCAAAAAGTAAGATAAGAAGAACGTCAAATGTCATACAAGTCATAGCAAAGGGAAGCTCCCTGAAGCGTCATCAACATTGCCAACATCTTTTGTTTCTCAATTTGTAACAATCTCCTCATTTTAGGGGATTTCTTTCTTTGACTGTATTTTGCCGATTCAGGGCACATGAGTTAATAAAATCAGATTTTCAGTCATGTTTCGTTTCGTACATTTCATTTTCATTTGCAAGAATGTCCGAAGTCTTTAAGATACTGATTGCATAAATACACATGTTTCTCTTCTAAAAATACGTGCTTGTGGGAAATATACTTACTCCCAGGGGTGTCTAGACTCCTATGATGGAATCCGGTAAGGGATACCCCGGGATTACTTGTGTGTTCCTCTGTCTTTTAGGATTGCAGGTATTCGAGGCACAACATGGGGCATGAAAACTGCATCCCAGCAAGTTGGCAAATCATTATCTACTAAGCCTTAGCACCAGAGGTGCTTTCTCCCCAGTTGAGTTGCCAGTTGTTATTTCCTCCTCAGCCGAGTACAAAAGCCAGGGAACCATCTCCCCACAGAGTTTCAGCCTCTATCCAGAAGAGCCACACCTGGAGATCTCACAACAGAGTGAAGGAAGCTTCTACAAACCCCCAGCTGGGTCCCTCATCACCAAGTCGGGTCTATCAGTGACCTATATCCCCAAGCAGAGTCCCATATGTCAGATCTACCAATGATCTCATCCCCAGCTGGGATGTCCACTCCAAGCAGATCAGCCGGAGATCTTCGCGTCAACGGGGCATTCCGTAGCATTCCGTCTAATACGGAGCATTACGGCAAAAAAATCAAACATATTGCATAATCATAAGCCATGTTCTGAATCAAACACTTGTGAATACTGACAACCCGTCAGCGATATACAGAAAACTCTCCAAATTCCCCGGCAGAAAGCCAAGGCATTTGCCTTACACTCATAAATACAAATGCACACTCCTTTTGGCACCCGTCCGTGTCATGATTCCCCAGTAAAGTCGCCCGAGCATTCTTTACAAACAGACACTTATATATTACAGATACTTCTTGACACCCGTCCGTGTCATATCCCTAGTAGAAAGCCAAAGCGTCCTCTTTTCACTTACATATATCTATACAAATTCCCTGACACCTGTCCGTGTCACCTTCCCGACATAAACACTTTGTAAACCGTACACTTGTTTATATTACACCTTTCTCTCTTGACACTCGTCCGTGTCACTCTCCTCAGCAAGTTAAACACTCGTCTGAACACCACTCATACTTATTACACCTTTTTCACTCATACAGATACTCGTCTGTATCTTGTATATATCACACAAATCCCCTCAGATTCGACACTCGTCCGTGTTCTTTGTTAACCCGTTGATACTCGTTCGTATCATCATCTCAGAACATGCGTCAGGCGTTTGTTTCTACCTGATACTCGTCCGTATCATAGTCTTATGGATGCTCGTCCACATCTTTAATCCATACACGTGTCAAACACTTATGTCTTCTTGAATTTAGACACTCGTCCGTGTCTACTATTCCCCAGAAGAGTCCCCTCAGAATCAACACTCGTCCGTGTTCCTTGATTAACCAGTTGATACTCGTCCGTATCATCATCTCTGAACATGCGTCAGGCGTTTGTTTCTACCGACACTCGTATGTATCATGTTCTTAAGGATGCTCGTCCGCATCTTTAATCTATACACAGTACTCGAACACTTACCTCTCATTTCTTGGATATAGACACTCGTCTGTGTTTACCTGTCCCGACAAATCCCAGTGAACTATTTCCTTTCTATCTGACATTCGTCCTATGTCATGATACCCTATCGACAGCCATACCCTGCCAGGTGATCGTCCTTCACCTTTGGATGATCGTCCCTCATCCTTTCCCCAGCGGAGTCTCCATTATTGGAACCCTTTTCTATCTGGCATTCGTCCTATGTCGTGATATTTAGCAGTCGTCCCCTGCTAGGTGATCGTCCTTCACCTCCTGATGATCGTCCTTCATCATTTTATCCGATGTCCGACCCCATCGTTGATCTTGTTATCTGACATTCGTCCTATGTCATGATACCCTCAGAGCAGTCGTACCCTGCTAGGTGATCGTCCTTCACCTCTTGATGATCGTCCTTCATCATGCTTATCCGATGGCCGTCCCCATTGTCGACTTTTTTTATCCCGCATTCGTCCTATGTCGCGATACTTTTGGCAACCGTACCTTGCCAGGTGATCTTCCTTCACCTTAGATGATCGTCCCTCATCTTATCCCCAACAGAGCAGCCGTCCCCTGCTAGGTGATCGTCCTTCACCTTTGATGACCATATCTCATCATTTATTTTATTCATACCTTGAATTTGATGGTCGTCCCCATCATTCACTACTTCCTTTTATCCCCAGAGAATCTTTGTTGCTTTATTTTGGTGACCGTCCCCATCATAACCTCTTATATCCCCAACATGTCGGTCGTCCCGGTCATTGCTCTTTCCCCAGCAGTCGTCCTCTACTCGACGGTCGTCCTCCGTCGCCCGCACTTTATGAACATGCTTTATTTTATTTTTACAATCTATATTCCTTTTCTTCTTCATTCTGTGAGTGCAAATTTTGGACTGTCTTTGGTATTCAACCACAAGTTATCTTGTTTGCCTGTTAAGCCGTTGCTTACTTTCTACACAGCTAACTCGTGCTTGAATAGGGGCAGCTGTAAACACCCCAAATTTTCCCTCACCCATTCACACCATGGCTTGTTATCTCTTCATATGCATAAGTTCAATCATAGCATCTCACATTGCATTTTTGATGCACTGCATTGTTTCTAAGTCATCTGCATCTAGGGTTTGTGATCTGAGCAATCCAAGAGCCATTTGAGCCACTTCAAAGGTCATCAATCACTTCAAAGGGGTCCATGAATGTTCAAGCATCATGTTATATCCTCTCAAGATCAAAGGAAGTCAAAAGAATCACAAGAACTGAGAAAGGCATGGAAGCAGAACCAGGCTTGACTGCACAGATGACCTAGAATTAGGGATTTGGTTTCAAAGGCCATAACTCCAATTTTTTTGGTAATTCTTGTTTCTATTGGTCTCTATATGTTATAAGGATCATGCATATCAAGTTTCATGAAGAAATTCCATGGGGAAGGCATCTGATCAAGGGATGACTTCTTGAGCAAGTCAGTACAAAATCAGGGCATCTGAGGCCCCCAATGACCCAACCAAAGGGTGTTCTTCATCATTTTGAATGTGTATGATCTTTATTTGATCATAGAAGATGTTAGAAGTTCACAAAATTGAAGTATTTCAAGTCATTTGCAAAGTTGCCTTTTTGGGAAAATGACTTGTAATGGAAACTTGCCATTTTGGGAAACTTTTTCAACCCTTGCTTTTTGATTCAAAAATGCTTCAAATGGGAAAACTTTGGTCATGAAAGTTGTAGAATGAATCATTCCCTTTTCAAAAAGTACAAGAACTCATTCTAATTCATTTTGTATCAAAAGTTATTACTTGTCAAAGTTGGGAAAAATCACATAATTTCAAGTTTTCTACCAAAGAGGCAAAGTTGCAAAATCCCTTGCCAAGGCAAATTGAAACCTCAAAGTGACTTCTAATATTTGCACAAACATAAACCTAAGCTTAAAAGTCAGATTGCATCAAGAGTTTGCCCATCTTCATGACTTATGGATCAAGAAACTTCAAAAGGGCCAAAGTTGATTAAAGTTGCAAAACATCATACAAACCCTAATCCACTTGTTAATTGACTTCAAAACTGATCCCATGGTCCTCCTCATTCCTTGCTGCACAGGACACCCCTCTTGTACTTGGCCTACCATTGACCCATACCTCTCTTACACAAAACTTGACTTTTTGCATAAAGACCCATACCAATCACAATAGGGCACACCAACTCCTCTGACCTCTCTAGTAGTGATAAGTGGACCAAATGCAACATAACACACCACCCAACACAAGCTAAAACCTCAGATTGCCATAGTTATCAAAAATCCTCCAACTTGCAAAACCATTTGAATCTCTCAGCTCACTCAACCATTCTTCAAACCAACTTCACCATTGATCTCAAAATGACTCACTGATCACAAACCAACCATTGAAACAACCAAAAACCTCACATAAACAAAACACGATTTCTGACCAGTTTGCTTGCAATCTCACAAACCAGCCAAAAGAAATTCCTTCCAAGCATCAAAACTTCATCAGGAGGTCAAGGGGAGTGGTTTGCACGAAGAGAGGAGGCCTGAAAGTCCAGAACTGAGAAAGCTCAAGCTCAGGTACCTTCTTGAAACATTTTTCCAGAACTTGTTTCTTTAGTTATAGAATGGTAGAGTGTGTTCCACTGATCACAATGAACTTTGAATGGTGAAAAATGGTTGAGTTTTGAGTGTGTATGCATGTTCTGAAATTTTGTTCAGTTTTAGGTTTTTGTTCGAATCTTGTTGTTGATGAAAAATAAATGAAATTTGGTGCTGGATTCTTGCTCTAGGGGGTTTAGGGATCATTTCTAGAGATTTGGGGGGTTTGATTTGAACTAGGGAGTGTTTTAGAGAAATCTCAGGGGAGAGGTGGCCGGAGAAGATGACCGGAGGTCATTTCCGGCCACCTGGGAGTCATTAGTGTGTTAAATACGTTTAGGGCAAAGTTTAAATGTGGACCCTTGATCTGGATGACTTTTGTTGACTCCCGCGCGTTTCAATGGCCAGGATGTGTCATTAAAACCCTAATCTCACTTAATTAATTTAATTAATCCTGTTTAATTTAATTGGCCCAGTTTGAATGAGAGCCGTAGGATAGCGCGCCAGTCTTTCCCTCCACTCCCAGTTTGAATGTCAGCCTCAGGATGCGCTGACTTTCTTTCTTGTTCATATTTATTTTATTTTCTTATCATTTATTTTGTACATTTATTTTAAAATAGCTAAAATCATCAAAAAATTATGAAAATTTTTGTCAAAGCTTTCATGAATTTTCAGAACACAAAAATATTTTTATTTTTATTTTTTGCATTAAAAATTATTTTTAAATCATTTAAATGTTTATTTTTAATTAGTTAATGAAAATTAATTAATTAAAAATACATTTAGGTATTTAAAAATCACAAAAAAATTCACATTGCATTTAGAAAGATTTAGAAACATTTTCCAACTCTCAAACCAAATTTCTTTTTTGTTCTTGATGCCTTTTGATTATTTTCTTTGGATTTAATTTCATTTCAAGGCAATATTTTGTTTCAAACTTCAAGAATTCATTTCTGCCTAACCATTGAGAGTTGAATAATGATTATTTTTGCATTGCATCTTGTATAGTGTAAACACCCCAAATTTGCCCTCACCCATTCACACCATGGTTTGTGATCATTCTCATATGCATAAACACAATCATAAGATCTCATATCCCATTTTTGTTTCACTGCATAGATTCAAAGTCATCTGCACCTAGGGTTTGTGACCTGAGCAATCCAAGGGCATCTTGAACCACTCCAAAGGCCACCAATCACTTCAAAGGGATCCATATGTGTTCTTATATCATATTACATCCTCTCAAAGTCAAGGATGCCAAAGGATCACAAGAACTGAGGTTTGCATGGAAGCAGAGCCAGGCTAGACTGCACAGTTGACCTAAAATTAGGGTTTTGGTTTCAGAGGCCATAACCCCAAATTTTTTGGTCATTCTTGTTTCCATTGGTCTCTATATGGTATAGGGAGTATGCATATCAATTTTCATGAAGAAATTCCATGGGGAAGTCATCTGATCAAAGGTTGACTTTCTGGACAAGCCAGTGCAAAATCAGGACATCTGAGGCCCCCAATGACCCAACCAAGGGGTGATCTCCATCATTTTGAGTGTATATGATCTTTATTTGATCATGGAAGAAGGTTGAAGTTCACAAAAATCAAGAATTTGGAGTTTTTGCAAATGTTGACTTTTTGGGCATAGTTGACTTTTCAAGAATGTGTCATTTTAGGTCATTTTTCAAGCCTTGATTCTTGATCCAAAAAAGCTTCAAATGGAAAAACTTTGGTCATGAAAGTTGTAGAATACATCTTTCCCTTTTCAAAAAGTACAAGAACATGATCAAATTCTTCTTGGATCAAAAGTTATGGTGTGACAAAGTTGGCAAAAATCATTGATTTTCAAGTTATGCACTAAAAAGAAAACTTGCAATTTCATGAACCAAGTATTCTAGTGACTTCAAAATGACTTCAAAGCTGCATTACATGATCACACATGACCCCAAGAACAGTTTTGGCCCAAGGAATTTTGGATGGCTTGCCTTGATTCTCAAAATTCCATAAAGCATTTTCATAAGTATGCAAAAAGAGGATTCTTGGCAAATTCATGCTTCAAGGAATTATGTGATCACTAGCTGATCTCTAAACATTGCCATGACCAATTGAGACATCATGTGACAAAATTCAGCAAGCATTGTTTCATGTACTTAGCATAAACTCATGAGAAAAACACAAGTTGTCAAGTTGCAAAAGCTAGCATAGCTTGTCATCCATATGTTGCAGTCAGCTACAAACAATCCAAGGGCTCTCCTCAACTCCAGCTGGAGCAAGACAAGACTTGAACCTGCTGCTGCCATGACCCATACTCTCAAGGACACAAACTTGACCTTTTTGCAAAAGGCTCCCATACTCTTGGCACAGTGCCCAGCCACCCTACTAACCTGCCTCACAGTCTATCCACACAAGTTGGAGATGATATAGCTAAGCATTGAGCATTGAAGCTGGCCAGAACTCAGCACATCACAAAACTGTCCAAAACTCTTCTCCCTTCGAATCTCATTATCCAGCCAACAAACACACCATTTCTCTTCACCAACAAGTCAGAAACATTCAAAGGAGCAATAATCAACCATTAACAGAGCTTGAAACATCACATACAAAGATCCCCATTTCTGCTACACCAGAGCTGAATCTTTCAAACCAGCCACTCCCCAAGCTTTCTAAGCTTCGTTCCATCCTCAGGAGGTTCAAGGAAGCAAGCTTGCACAAAAGAAAAGCCCAGAAAGCTCACAAACAGAGAAGCTTCATCTCAGGTAACATGAAGAAAATTTCTCCCAGAAACTGATTTTTAAGTTCTTTTATGATGCCATGTGTTCCTCTGATCATGAATGTATGCCTACTTTTGAAAATAGTGAAGAAACCAGCATGTATGAAGCTTTTGAACATTTGCCCGTGTTTTGCATTTTGTTTCGATTCAGGCTTGTGAGAGAAAATAAATGGATTTAGGATGAGGGTTTAGGTTTAGATTGATGAGAGGGTCATTTTGATGGAAGAAATTTGTTGTTTGATGACCCATAGAAGAATCTAGGGTTTTGGCTCGCCGGAGAAGACGACCGGAAGTCTTCTCCGGCCGCCTGTAAGTCATTAGCCCTAATCTGAGTGATTAATGAGGTTTGAATGAGGATCGTTGGATGGCCTCTCCCGCGCGTGAATGAATGGCTGGGATGAGTCATTAGAAGCCCTAATCCTTGATTATTCATTTAATTTCTGTTTAATTAATTCATAAGTCAATTTAGCCAGGTTTGAATCTGGGCCCTTGGATCTGGCGCGCAGTCAACCAGACCAAGCCCAGATCAAATCCTGGCCTTCCCTTTTACATACTTTCATTTTATCCTATTTTATTTTTCGTTTAATATCATTTCTTTTCTACAAATTAGGGTTTATGATCCATAGTTCAAAAAATCATTTCTGCCTATTCATGAGGAGTTGGACATTGATTCTTCTTGCATTGCATTGTGTTTAGCATGTAGTTTTTGAGATAAAATGGCCATGATTTGATCTTGCATTTTTCAATTGTTTGACATTTCTTTTGTTTAGGAACCCTAAAAACCCTAATAACTTGTAAAAATCATAACTTGAGATTGGTTAAGAGTTGAGACTTCTCCTTTGGGCAGTGGTTTAGTATAGGATTAGGGGTGCTTTGTGTGGCATTTTCAATTTTTTATCTTAGGGTTTGCTTCTGTTTTTGGTTTTTGTTTGATGTTTGGTTCATAAACCCTAATTTGAGCTTCCATTTGCATACATCTTGCATTCTCTTGCATAACATGACTTGCCATGACATTTCAAGCATCCTTTTGATTCATTTGACATCATAGGACATATTAGAAGCATGTTTGATCATTGCATCATGTATTTGCCATGTTGTATGCCATGTGCACTTCATAACTTTCCATGTATGCCCATGATCCTTAACTTGCTTCATTTGCATTCATGAACTTGTATGATCATATCCATGTGCTGCCTCATGTTTGTAGCATCTCATAGCATCATTATCATCATCAACATGCTTCTGGTTTTGTTTTGCATCATGTCATTTCATTTCATTTTGCATTGCATTGCATTTCTTTCTAACATTTCAGGTGGTAAGTGAATTTGAGAAGTGAATTTGCCTTCACTTCTCATAACTTTTCTTTTCATCTCTCTTGCATCCACTGCTGCATTTTTGTTTGTGTATGAGATTGAGCTTGCTCATTCTTGTTCTTCTTACTTTCTTTCTTCAAGTGACTTGACTTCTTGAAGGAAGCAAGTCATTTTGCTTCTCTTGATCCTGTTCATCTGCTTCCTGGTGGTTCCATTGAAGATTGTTCTTGCAAACCTCACAAACCTTAGGAACAACCAAGCATGACAATGATTAGGGTTTTGATTAGTCTTCCCCCTTAGTTTTACCTTTGTGTCTCTTTTGAGTCTTCTCTTCTCATCTCATAATCAGGGACTAAACCCTAAAGGCTTTAAGGCTTTGTGATTAAGCTTATGCCTGCATCCTTCTATTAGGATGGAGTGTATAACTTTAATCCTAAGTGTTAAACCCTTAATGTGTTTAACTCCTTTAATAAATTCACATAATAATCATCAAGACATCACACTTGTAACTTGGGCCTTGCATTAGGGTTCTAATTCTTCCGTAATTGGTTAAGAAGGACTAACCCTAGTGTTAATGGACAAGTCCCCCTCAAGTTGTCTTACAAATCATAAAACACACTTCATCATCATACCATTAAATAAAATCCACTTAATCAAAGGCTTTTTTTGTCATGAGTTTAATCCCTAATCATGGATTAAGTTGAGGAGCTTTCCTCAACTTAAACATTCTCATCTATTATCCTTCCATTAGGATGGTGTAATGAGTCTGTTTAATCCTTGATTATGGCTTAACCTCATTACTTAACACTAAACAAAAACACCAAAAACATTTAAATAATCACAAGTAGGTTAATGATCTTAACCCTACATCAAAGGTGATTAAGTGTGAGAATCTGACTTCACACTTAAGGTATTCTCATTACCCCTAATCAGAGGGAAGATGTGATGAGTTTACTAAATCCATTGGTTTAGGCTTAAGCTCATTAACTTATGACAAACTTCAAAAGCAATAAAAGACTGAAAACTCAAAAACAAACAATAATCGTCTCCCCCGGGATTCTTTTCTCATCTCATTCAATCACAAACGAGAACTTGCTTCTTCCGTCTAATGCAAGACAGTTTGCACCTGAGCCAGACAGGTCATACACTTGAGCATAAACAAGTAAGCAGTTCACAAGTCAATTCATCTTTCAGTCTCTTTGGGTCGAACTACGGTGTTCTGACTTCCTCATTGCACGAGAGGATACGTAGGCATAACTTAACAGTTATCGAACAAAAGTCTCTGTATGTCCCCCCTCTTTTCAGCATTATTCTTTAAGCCTCAGTCTTGAGCACTTCATTCCTGTTCTTACACTGACACTGTACATACTACACTTCACACTTTCTCTTGCACTGACACTTGCATTCCTTTACCAGCTTTGATACACAGATTGCACTGACACTACCCCTTTAAAACACAAATCTTTTAAGCGTGGATCCCGTCAAGTACGACGGACAATCTGGGTGCTAATACCTTCCCAGGTTGTAACCAACCCCCTTTCTCAGTCTCTCTGGTTCGCAACCGTCTTATCCATATCTTTCTAGGTCTATGCAGCATTGCCTTTCCTCCGGGATAAAAATGCCTAGCTGGCGACTCTATTCATCTCCAGTGAGTTCACGGCTGTGTGTTCTCATTGTCCCTCTCGCCGACCGTTCGCGTCTGTACCTTTATCTGGGCCTAAGTCCCATTTATCGGGAGCGACAGCTTGGCGACTCTGCTGGGGACCCTTATATTGCAACCAGGGCTTCTGGTTCTTTTTGTGGGTTCCTCCTAGCGCTTGTTTGATTTGTGTTTACCGGGGTGTTATGTGCTTATTTGTGCTGTATATTTATTTTTGTTTATTGCTTTATGTACAGCTGCTTTACTGCCTTCTTTATTGCTTTTGTATATATCATACTGTCATGCTGCTGGCTGGATCTGGTTTTTTGTTTTGGTGGGTGGGTGATTCATTGAGAGTTAAGGCCCTATACCTGGGACCTGAGTGACACCTAGGCTAGAGTGAATCATATTCTTTCCCATTCCATTTCGGTCTGGTGCGGGAATATGAAACACGGTTCAGATGTGGGTTTCTTCTTGAGAACTCTGTGTTGCAGATTTCCTGCAATGCTAGGGCTATCTGGGAAGCCTGCTAAGTCTGGATGACCTTTTAGTATTGACCTTCAGAAACTGAGGTGAATTAGAGGAGGAACTTTTATGGTTATTGTAAACACTGTACCTCCGGGTTAGAAGTGTTTACACTTCTCATAACTGATCCAAGTCTGAGGATCCTTGTTTTAGAACACCACCTGTGAGGGGGTTGGGCTGTTTACAGGTTTGCAGGTACCTTGACCTCAGAATACCCTGTTACTTTGTTTGTTTAAGAGTACTCCATCTTGGAACAGTTCTTGTGATTCTAAACCCTGGACATGTGGCTCTTTATTTGAGTCCCCCACCTTGGTTACTGGACTTATAGACCTCCATCTGGATTTCTTACACACATGGACCTATATCAGAGCATTTGATCAGATCCAGCTCAGTCACAAACCCTTGCATATCATTTACATACATAATCATTGCATCATATTGACATTTGCTTATTTGTGTTTCAGGGTATCCATCTTCATTTGGTTTTGGTTTTGACCCCATCTTCAGTATTGACCTATCTTCATCAGCACTTGCTTCAGCTTTCAGCTATCCACTTCAATCAATCAGTGGCCCATTCTTCAGTATCATCATCAGCACTTGTCTCTACTCAGTCTCAGCATCATGGCTCCTAAAAAGAGTAACATCACCTACCACTTCTTCCAGCCAGACTTAGCTGACATCAGGAGGATTCAGACCCTGATCATTCCAGACCATATACCATTGTTCAGGGAACACCATGGAGATATACTTGATATGGTTATGGATCTGGACCCTTCACAGAGAAGCCTGATCCACACTTGCCTTCAGTTTTATGATCCCCCACTGAGATGTTTCACTTTTCAGGACTTTCAGTTGGGCCCTTTATTGGAAGAATACTCATCATTAATTGGTATACCTGTCAGGAGAGAAATCCCTTTCAACCCTGAGATGGCTTTCCCAAGCAATGAAGAGGTAGCAAAGGCATTGCATCTGGAACCAACCTTGATTGGGCAGCATATAACTTCTAAGGCTGGAATCCCAGGCCTACATCTGGATTTCTTGATCTCTCAAGCCACTTTGAAAGCTTCTCTAGGAGAGTGGAGAGCAGTTTGTGCTTTACTGGCCTTAAGCATCTATGGGATTGTTTTATTTGCAGATGAGCCTCGATTCATTAGTAAGAATGCAATCCATCTGTTCATTCTAAGGAACCCAGTGCCAACTTTATTGGGTGATCTCTACTATTCAGTGCATCAGAGGAATGAAAAGCAGAGGGGAAGACTAGTGAGGTGTTGTGCTCCATTGTTCCACACTTGGCTTCTCAGGCATCTACCCAGGACAGATGCATTTTTGAATCCTCACCAGCAGAAAAACTGGGCTGGAAGACTTACTACTCTTACTTCAGCTGACATCAGGTGGTGCACTCAAAGCACAAAAGGCAGGGATATCATCACCAGCTGTGGGCATTTTCCCAATGTGCCTTTAATAGGAGTTAAGGGTAGTATTAATTACAACCCTCTGCTGTTTAAAAGACAACTGGGCTATGCACTGGTCCACACTCCTAAGGCACAAGACTTGGTTGAGACTCTTTACTGTGAGAACAAGCTTAGTTTGGCTATTGTTAGGCAAGCAGCCTGGGCCTGGGATAATGTGCAGATTAAGGGGATAACCATCTTGGGAAAGTGTAACAATGTGGCATCAGCACAATACTATGATTGGTCCCATGCTAGGGCTCAATTCTCTGGGATGCCCTTTACTATAGAAGATGTGCCTGGGCCTTCCACAGCACCACCTCCAGCAACTGTCAGTTTAGAAGAGTTTGAGAAGTTGAAAGAAAGAAATGAGAAGTTAACTCAAGCCTTGCAGAAGACCCTCTATGAGAGGAGTGATGGAAGATTGGATATTGAAAGGTTGGAAAAGCTGAAGAAAGAGCATCTGGCTAAGATTGAGAAGTCTGAAGATTACATTAAGAAGTCTAGGGCTGGAGAGCAAATCCTGAAGAATGCTTGCAAAGAAGCTCAATTCCAGAAAGCTAGGACAAACTTGTATTTGAAAGAGAGTCAGGCTAGGTGGGTCAGGATCACCGAGGCTCGTACTCTGGAGGACAAGAGGGTCCAAGACAAGATGGAGCAGATGGAAGTTAGTGCAAAAGAGCAGCAAGAAGCCCTGGCAGCAGCCCAGAGAGAGATATCAGAGCTGAAGATCAGAGCTGGGGTAAAGAGGTCAAAGGACCAAAGTCAGCACAAGAAGCTGACTGCAGCTGTTGCTACAAGAAATCTTCTCATCAGGAATCTCACGGAGCGTCCGGCTGATCCTGTGACCGAGGCACTTCTCAAGGAAGTTCGGGAGGATGAGTTTGGCCTTGGTGTTTGACCATTTGCTTGTTGCTGCTTTTATTCCATGTACTTTTATTTTCTTGTGATGCATTTTGACCCCTTAGAGGGCTTGTGTTGTAAAAAGAACAAGTTGTATTGTTTTACTTTCTGTAATATATTTATGTTGGTTTGATTCATCTGAGTTTTCTTCAAGCAACTTCAACAGCATCTTCAAGGGTCTGGAAGGGTCAAAACTGAATGCCAAGCCGGATGCCTTGAGAGCAAATAAGCATACTGCATTGCATGCTAACCCTTTGTTTGTTTTGTAGGTTTTTGTTTTGTTGTTGCTAACTCTGTTGTGATGTTCAGGAATTATTGCTCGGCGACAAGGGTTCCCACTCAACAGGCCACACAGATACCCCACCAGAAACAATCTTCCGGGCATCCAGATGGATCAGATGCAGCAGGACCTTACGGTGGTCAGAAATTAGATGACTAGCGAGAGGTTAGAGATGAGAACTCAAATGACGCAGTTTATGGAAGTAATAAACAACATGGCTCAAAGCCAGGAGAGGCTCAGAGCACTGGTAGAAGGGAGAAACCAGGAAGATCATCAGCCAGGGACTGCTGGGACTAGCAACAATGAAAGAGTCCAACCACATGCTAATCCCCCAGTTTTTGGACCCCATCTCCATCCAGAGGCCAACATTCCTGTCAATATTCAAGGGCCCGCTACAGCCGGGAGGGTACTGCAAGAAGATCCTCAAGAAGACCAGTTCACAGTAATGGGAGCCGGGGAAGAGGCTTATGATAGAAGGTTGGATGAGATAGCTGAGAAGTTAAGATCCTTAGAGTCTCAAAATTCTTTGGGTTTTGACGTTATGGATATGGGCTTGGTAGACGGGGTCAGGATTCCCCACAAGTTCAAGCCTCCATGCTTTGAAAAGTATAATGGGACTTCCTGTCCCCGAACCCATCTGCAATCTTTTCTCGGGAGGCTAAAGGCCTATACCATGGACGAGAAGCTGTGGATGTTCTACTTCGAGGATAGCTTGACCGGAGCTTCGAGGGAATGGTATTCCCATCTGACGAGAGCAACTATAAGATGCTGGAAGGACCTGGCAGAGGCCTTCATCAGACAGTATCAGTATAATCTGGACATGGCACCCAACAGGACCCTCCTAATGGGAATGTCACAATCATCTAGAGAGAGCTTCAGAGAATATGCTCAAAGATGGAGACAGCTTGCTGCTGCTGTCCAGCCACCTATGTCTGAAAGGGAGATGGCTGACATGTTCATGAACACCCTTCAGGGGACTTATATTGATAGGCTAGCTGCCTTCTCATCTACCAGCTTTGCAGATGTTGTCATAGCAGGGGAGAGAATTGAAAGCCTATTGAAAATGGGGAAGATCTCAGACAATGGTGCAAGCTCATCCAATAATGCAAGAAAGCCTTTTGCAGGCCCGAGAAGGACTGGTGAGACTAATGCCATCCACACCAACAGGGGTAGGCCCCAATATGTTCACAGATTTGTGGCAGCTGTCACCATCCCCGCTCCGGCTCATCCACAACCAGTTTATCAACCTCCTCAGCAAAACTATCAGCAACAACCCCAGTACCATCCACAAAATCAGTATCCTCCAAGAAATTACAACAACAGCAACACCAACAACAATAACCAGCAAAGGCCATTCCAGCAGAGGCCATCTCAAGCTAACAGGGTAATCGATCCGATCCCTATGCCATATGCTACCTTGCTGCTACAGCTCCTGAAACTCAACCTAGTTGAGCTAAGGACGTTGGCACCTCCAGATCCCAACAGTCTACCCAGGAATTACGACTCTAATGCTAGGTGTGCCTTTCATTCAAACGCACCTGGCCATAGTACAGAAAAGTGCAGAGCCTTGCACATGAAGGTACAAGACCTGGTAGACTCAAAAGCTCTGAATTTCGCACCACCACCCAATGTCAATAAGAACCCCATGCCAAATCACGGTGGTCCCAGAATTAACGCTATCGAAGAAGACAAGCCGTCTTATTTAATAACCAGTGTGGGTCAGATTCGGACACCGTTGGTAGAAATCAAGGCTCAGCTCTTGGAATGTCATATGTTCCCAGGGTGCGAGTTAGGGTGTGCTTACTGCAATATTTCAGTAAATGGGTGCGATAATCTGAGGAATGGCATAGATGGCCTTATTCAGAGTGGCCAACTCCAGATCACCACATCATTTCCAACAAATCCAGAAATCTCAACAGCAACAATTCCCGTATCTACTACAACTGCAGCAACCATTGTTCCTGACAATTCTTCGGCTTCATCAACAAGTACTTCATCTGTCTTCTCAACTGATCAGTTTTCAACAAATTTTCCTGCTACAGCTTCAGCATCACTCCATTTTGAATCTCGTACAACAACAACATCCATTCTTCCAACAATGTCTCCTACAACACCAGCAACCAATCATGAAGATGTCTCTACTGTCACCATATTTTATGATCCTGAAAGCAACTCTGCTTACAATTCAGAAGGTGCTGCTCCCATCAGAGCACCAGTTACAATTTATTATGACCCACAAACTATCACAGTCCCTTCAGCAACTGCAATCAGTCCAGTCACTGTCACAGTGCCTGGACCCGTACCTTATGAAAGCAATAGAGCCATCCCTTGGCACTATGGCTCTGACGTGTACTGCGAAGGAAAAAGAATCGCTCTTGATACATCAACACCTGCACCACAAATAGATAATGTGGGAGGAGGCGGAGGCTTCACTCGAAGCGGACGTCTCTTTGCTCCACCAATTCAAAGACCTACTGCCGAAGCAGAAGCTGCTGCCAAGGCAAAAGGAAAGAGCCCGGTGCAGGAAGATCAAGCTGTTAAGGAAAACTTGAAAACACCATTCGATCAAGAAGTTGATGAGTTTATGAGAATCATCAAAAAGAGTGATTACAAAATTGTGGATCAGCTTCACCAGACGCCATCCAAGATCTCTATCCTCTCACTGCTTATGTGCTCCGAAGCCCATCGGAATGCACTACTCAAAGTCTTGCACGCAGCTTACGTGCCTGAAGAGATCACTGTCAATCAATTGGAAACCGTGGTTGGAAATGTTACTGCTAGCAATGGGCTAGGGTTCACTAATACTGATTTGACAACGGATGGCCGCAACCATAACAAGGCCCTGCACATCACCATGGAATGCAAAGGTGCAGTCCTTTCTCATGTGCTGGTAGACACGGGGTCATCCCTTAATGTCTTACCAAAGAAGGCTCTGGTGAAGCTAGAGTATGAAGGATTAGCATTGCGACCCAGTAACCTGGTAGTAAGAGCCTTTGATGGTTCTACGAGATCGGTTCTGGGAGAGATTGAGCTACCTGTGACAATTGGCCCACAGACCTTTACAACGATCTTCTATGTGATGGACATTCAGCCTGCCTACAGCTGTTTGTTGGGTAGGCCTTGGATTCACGCCGCTGGCGCAGTAACGTCTACCCTTCACCAGAAGTTAAAATTTGAATGGGAAGGCCAAGTTGTCACTATCTGTGGGGAGGAGGATATATTTGTTAGCCATCTGGCTACTTATAAGTATATTGAGATGGATGGGGAGATCCATGAAACAATGAGCCAAGGATTTGAGGCCTTGAATGTCAATGAAGCATCTGCTGTATCTGGAATCTCCATGTCGTCTTATCAACAAGCCCGGAAGGTTGTTGAGGAGGGAACTGCCCAAGGCTGGGGCAAGGTTTTATCTATGGAGGAGAAGAAGGACAAGTTTGGGTTGGGTTACAGACCAACTCAACAACATCAAGCAAAGACTACTGAGAAGCCCGGTTTTGTCAGTGGGGGGATGCTCACCCCTGATGCTATCAACAATCTGGAAGACGAGCAGGAAGAGGAGCGCAATCTGGAGAATTGGATTCGTCCAAAGATCCCGGGGAGCAGTATCTCGAACTGGTCTTCCCAGGAAATTATAAGAGTTACTCATACAGAGTAATTATTATTTCCTGTATTTTTATAGCATGCATCAAAGTCTTGCATCTTGCCCAAGATGACAAGACTCATTTTGTAATCGGGCCATCTGTACTTTTTGTGCAAACAAGATTAATCAATGAAATATCAAACATCTTTTTGCAAATGAATCTTTTTCTTTTCCGTTCACTGTTTTTCCATTCTTCTTTTTGTACAAGAAATAAATGGCGATGTTTTCAAAATGATAACTTTATTTCACTTTTCTAAGCAAGATTAAAATCAATCACTAAAATGAACAAACTGAACCCTTGCAGAGAATGCCTTCCTGAAAGCACCGACAACAACACGGCTATGACTTCGTATGACTCTGACAATCCAATCAATCAAGCTGATGAAGGGGTTGATGAAGAGTATGAGCTTCCTGAAGAGCTAGCCAGGTTGTTGAGACAAGAGGAAAAAGTTATCACTCCTCACCAGGAGGAGGTTGAAGTGATTAATCTTGGTACAGATGAAGACGTGAAAGAGGTTAAAATCGGGGCCTGCCTGCAAGACTCAGTGAAGAGACAACTGATTGATCTGCTTCAAGAGTATGTGGACGTGTTTGCTTGGTCTTATCAGGATATGCCAGGGTTGGACACCGAAATTGTTGTGCACAAGCTGCCTTTGAGAGAAGAATGTCCACCAGTCAAACAGAAGCTGCGCCGTACTCGCCCAGACATGGCAATGAAAATCAAGGAAGAGGTACAAAAGCAATGGGACGCCGGGTTCCTTGCTGTAAATAGCTACCCGCCGTGGGTTGCTAACATAGTACCTGTGCCTAAGAAGGATGGTAAGGTAAGAATGTGTGTTGACTACCGGGATCTGAACAGAGCCAGCCCGAAAGATGACTTCCCATTACCTCACATTGATGTATTGGTGGATAATACGGCTCAGTTCTCAGTATTCTCCTTCATGGACGGATTTTCAGGATACAACTAGATCAAGATGTCACCTGAAGACATGGAGAAGACAACATTCATCACACCTTGGGGCACGTTCTGTTACAAAGTGATGCCATTCGGATTGAAGAACGATGGTGCAACATATCAACGGGCTATGGTGACATTATTCCACGATATGATCCATAAAGAAATAGAATGTTATGTGGATGACATGATTGCCAAGTCCCTTACAGAGGAAGACCACCTGGTGAATCTGTTGAAGCTGTTCAAGCATCTGAGGAAGCACCAACTGAAGTTGAACCCCAACAAGTGCACATTCGGGGTGCGATCTGGTAAGCTGCTGGGCTTCATTGTAAGTGAGAAAAGGATTGAAGTTGACCCTGATAAAGTCAAAGCTATTCAAGAAATGCCTGCACCGAAAACTGAGAAAGAAGTTCGAGGGTTCCTGGGTAGATTGAACTACATTTCAAGGTTCATATCTCACCTTACAGCAACCTGTGAACCCTTGTTCAAGCTGTTAAGAAAAGAACAGACGGTCAGGTGGAACGAAGACTGCCAAAAGGCTTTTGACAAGATCAAAGAATACTTACAAGAACCTCCAATCCTTATGCCTCCGGTTGAAGGAAGACCTCTGATAATGTACTTAACAGTATTAGAAGAGTCAATGGGGTGTGTGCTGGGCCAGCATGACGAGTCTGGTCGAAAAGAGTATGCAATATACTACCTGAGCAAAAAGTTTACCGACTGTGAACAACGTTATTCACTGCTCGAGAAAACTTGCTGTGCTTTAGCGTGGGCTGCTCGCCGACTGAGACAATATATGTTGACCCACACTACCTTATTGATCTCAAAAATGGACCCAGTTAAGTACATTTTCGAAAAGCCAGCTCTTACCGGACGGGTTGCAAGATGGCAAATGATCCTCACAGAATATGACATCCAGTACACATCTCAGAAAGCCATCAAGGGCAGTGTATTGTCTGAATATCTTGCTGAGCAACCCATTGATGGTTACCAGCCTATGAGATTTGACTTCCCTGATGAGGACATCATGTTCATAAAAGCAAAAGATCATGAAGAGCCTATTCACACTGAAGGGCCTGACCCGGAAGAAGAATGGACTATGATGTTTGATGGGGCTGTTAACATGAATGGTCGTGGTGTTGGTGCAGTACTCATTACACCCAAAGGAGTTCACATGCCTTTCTCGGCAAAACTCACTTTCAACTGCACTAACAACGAAGCTGAATACGAAGCTTGCATTATGGGTCTTGAGGAAGCCATTGACCTCAGGATCAAGACATTGACCGTATTCGGAGATTCATCTCTGGTAGTTAATCAAACCAACGGAAAATGGTACACCCACCAGGATCATCTGATACCTTACAGGGATTATACAAGGAGGTTATTGACTTTCTTCACAACAGTCAAACTTGAGTATATCCCTCGGGACGAGAATCAGTTTGCAGATGCTCTTGCTACCATTTCATCCATGATCAAAGTTCAAGCTGCTAACTTTGTACCTCAGATTTCAGTGTCCAGACTTGACAGACCAGCATATGTATTCGCGGCAGATATTGTCAAAGACGATAAGCCTTGGTTCCATGATATTAAGTGCTTCTTGGAGGATCAAACATACCCACCTGAGGCATCTTCCAATGATAAGAAGACTTTAAGAAGGCTTGCTGGTAGTTTCTTTCTGAACACTGATGGGTCTTTATACAAAAGGAACTTTGATATGGTACTCCTCAGATGTGTTGACAAGACTGAAGCAGATTTGTTGATGCATGAAGTGCACGAAGGATCCTTTGGTACCCATGCAGGAGGGCATGCCATGGCTAAGAAGTTGCTAAGGTCAGGTTATTACTGGATCACAATGGATGCAGACTGTTGTGCTTACGCCAGAAAATGCCACAAATGCCAGATCTACGCAGATAAGGTGCATGTGCCTCCCAATCCTTTGAACATAATGTCTTCACCATGGCCCTTTGCCATGTGGGGCATTGATATGATTGGCAAGATTGAGCCAACTGCTTCAAATGGCCACAGATTCATCCTAGTCGCCATTGATTATTTCACCAAGTGGGTTGAAGCAGCCTCATATGCAAATGTTACAAGACAAGTGGTAGCCAGATTTTTGAAGAGAGATATCATCTGTCGGTACGGAGTTCCCGAGCGAATCATTACTGATAATGGTTCCAATCTAAACAACAAAATGATGGCAGAGCTGTGCCGGGACTTCAAGATTCAACATCACAATTCTTCTCCTTACAGGCCAAAGATGAACGGCGCTGTTGAGGCAGCCAATAAGAATATCAAGAAGATTGTGCAGAAGATGGTAGTCACTTACAAAGACTGGCATGAAATGCTACCGTTCGCCTTGCATGGGTACCGCACGTCAATCAGAACATCCACTGGGGCAACACCGTATCAACTTGTGTATGGTATGGAAGCAGTCCTACCTGTTGAAGTTGAATTGCCCTCCCTACGGGTACTAATGGATGTTAAACTGAGTGAAGCAGAATGGGTTCGGTCCCGATACGAACAACTGAGTCTGATCGAAGAGAAACGGTTGGCTGTAATCTGTCATGGGCAGTTGTATCAGAAGAGAATGAAGAAAGCCTTCGATCAGAAAGTCAGGCACCGAGGGTACCAAGTAGGAGATCTTGTGCTGAAGAGAATCCTCCCTCCTCATACAGACCACAGGGGAAAATGGACTCCAAATTATGAAGGACCATTCGTAGTAAAGAAAGTTTTCTCCGGTGGAGCACTGATGCTTAGCACCATGGACGGTGAAGATTTCCCATCCCCTGTGAATTCAGATGCAGTTAAAAAATACTTCACATAAAAATGACCCGCTGGACACAAAAACAGAATGTAAGTCCAGGCAAAAATAGGGCATCCCGGCGAGTCAAAAACAGAATAAAAGACTCGGGCAAAAGTAAGGGAAAATAAACAAAAAATGTACACCCGCTGAGTTGAAAAGCCGCATTGGACAGCTCAGGCAAAAATGGGTATCCCGATGGATTGAAAACCCGAAAGGGCGATCCATGCAAAATAAGGGAATAAGCGAACAACTGCACTCTGAATTCGTCTGTATCACTTACAAATTGGTAAGCTTCGAAAGGATCAAGCCTCGATCAGAATCAGCCTTCTTCAGAAAGCAAGTCGAGAAGAACGTCGAAAGTCATACGAGTCATAGCAGCAAAGGAAGCTCCTTGAAAGCGTCGTCAACATCGCCAGCACTTTGTTTCTCAATTTGTAACAATCTCTTCATTTTAGGAGATTTGTTTCCTTGACTGTATCTTGCCAATTCAGGGCACAGGAATTAATAAAATCAGATTTTTCAGTCATGTTTCGTTTTGTACATTTATATTTTGCAAAGAATTGTCTGATGTCTCTAAAAATATAATTGCATAAGTACAGATGCTTTTCTCTAAAAATAAAAACACATGCTTGCAGGGAATATACTTACTCTTGAGAGTGCTTAACTCCTATGACGGAATCCAGTAAAGGATACCTCGGGACCTTTTGTGCGTTTCCTTATCTTTGCAGGATTGCAGGTATCCAGAACGCAACTTGGGGCATGCAAGATACATCCCAGCAAGCTGGCAAATCAACAAATAATCTCAGCACCCGAAGTGCTCTCTCCCCAGCTGAGTTACCAACAACTCTCCCCAGCCGTAGTACCAATCATTCTTCCTCAGCAGAATGCAGGAATCAGGAAATCATCTCCCCACAGAGTTTCAGCCTCTATTCAGAAGAGCAACGCATGAAGACTTCTACAAACCCCAGCTGGGTCCCTATATTACAAGGATATGTCAATCAGTGACCTAGATCCCCGAGCAGATGCATCTCATCAGATCTATCAATGATCTCATCCCCAGCTGGGATATTCATTCTAAACAGACCGACCAGAGATCTTCGCAGCAACGGGATTCGAATCCCGGTTTTATATCTTTGCATAATCATGGCATTTGCATCATATTCACCCACAAAGCGTAGCATTCCGTTTAATACGGAGCATTACGGCAAAAAAATCAAATACATAGCATAATCATAAGTCATGTTGTGAATCGAACACTTGTGAATAATAAACCATTCATCAAGAATACGGAATACAATACACAAAATTCCCCCAGGGTCCCCAGCAAAAGCAGTTGCCTCACAATTCACAAACACCAGTATATACGCTCCTTTGGACACCCGTCCGTGTCATCACTCCCCAGTAAAGTTGCTGAACACCCTTTACAAACAAAACCACTTGTATTACAGATACTTCATGACACCCGTCCGTGTCATATCCCCAGCAGAAAGCCAAAGACATCATCTTTGCACTCACCTACTTATACATTTACTTGACACCCGTCCGTGTCATATCCCCAGCGCAGTCGCCTACACTTTTACAACCCGTATACTTGTTGATATTATTTTACTTTCCTCTTTTTGACACTCGTTCGTGTCACTCTCCCCAGCAGATAAGCTCATCCATACAAAACTCATACTCACTACTCGTTGTTGCACTTATACAGATACTCGCCCGTATTTTGTATATACTGTTCATATCCCCACAGATTCAACAGTAGTCTTTGTTCTTTGTTAACCAGTTGGTACTCGTCCGTACCATTATCTCAGAACATTGCGTCTAGTGTTTGTTTCTACGTGATACTCGTCCGTATCATAGTCTTAAGGATGCTCGTCCGCATCTTTAATCCATACACCGTGTCAAACACTTGTGTCTTCTTGAATATAGATACTCGCCTGTATCTACTATTCCCCAGAAGAGTCCGTTCAGATTCAACACTCGTCCGTGTTCTTTGTTAACCAGTTGATACTCGTCCGTATCATCATCTCGGAACATGTGTCAGTACTTGTTTCTATCCGATACTCGTCCGTATCGTACTCTTAAGGATGCTCGTCCGCATCTTTAATCTATACACAAGCATCTAAACACTTATACCTTTTACTCCTTGGATGTAAACGCTCGTCCGTGTTTACCATTCCCCAGTAGATCGCCAACAAAGCAAAATTTTCCTTTTTATCTGACACTCGTCCTGTGTTATGATAACCCTGAGAGCAGCCGTCCCCTGCTAGGTGGTCGTCCTCCGCCTCTTGATGGTCGTCCTCCATCATGCTCATCCGATGGCCGTCCCCATCGTTGATTTTCTAGCAGCCGTCCCCTGCTAGGTGGTCGTCCTCCACCTTTTGATGATCGTCCTTCATCACTTTATCCAATGGCCGTCCCCATTGTTGATTTTTGGTTATCTGACATTCGTCCTATGTCATGACAAACCTCGAGAGCAGCCGTCCCCTGCTAGGTGGTCGTCCTCCACCTCTTGTTGGTCGTCCTCCATCATGCTCGTCCGATGGCCGTCCCCATCATTGACCTTTTATCCGGAATTCGTCCTATGTCGCGATACTTTAGGCAGCCGTACCCTGCCAGGTGGTCGTCCTCCACCTTAGATGACCGTCCCTCATCTTAACCCCAACAGAGCAGCCGTCCCCTGCTAGGTGATCGTCCTTCACCTTTGATGACCGTACCTCATCATCTGTTTATTTCATTTATTCTTTAACCCGATGGCCGTCCCCGTCGTGGTCCCTTTTCTTTTTTAGCCCGATGGCCGTCCCCATCGCCGATTACTTTGCTTTATGAACTTGATGGCCGTCCCCGTCATGTTTCATCAACCCCCAGAAAATTTTACAGCTTTATCTTGATGGCCGTCCCCATCATAATTCTTTTATCCCCAGCATGTCGGCCGTCCCCGTCATTGCTTTATTTTCCGCACTTTTCCCAGCATGTCGGCCGTCCCCGTCATTGCTCTTTACCCGACAGTCGTCCTCTGCTCGACGGTCGTCCTCCGTCGCCCACACTTTACAATATACTTTACTTTCCTTTTAAAATATATATCCCTTTTCTTCTTCATTCTGTGAGTGCAAATTTTGGACTGTCTTTGGTATTCAACCACAAGTTATCTTGCTTGCCTGATAAGCCGTCGCTTACATCCTGCACAGCTAACTCATGTTTGAATAGGGGCAGCTGTAAACACCCCAAATTTGCCCTCACCCATTCACACCATGGTTTGTGATCATTCTCATATGCATAAACACAATCATAAGATCTCATATCCCACTTTTGTTTCACTGCATAGATTCAAAGTCATCTGCACCTAGGGTTTGTGACCTGAGCAATCCAAGGGCATCTTGAACCACTCCAAAGGCCACCAATCACTTCAAAGGGATCCATATGTGTTCTTATATCATATTACATCCTCTCAAAGTCAAGGATGCCAAAGGATCACAAGAACTGAGGTTTGCATGGAAGCAGAGCCAGGCTAGACTGCACAGTTGACCTAAAATTAGGGTTTTGGTTTCAGAGGCCATAACCCCAAATTTTTTGGTCATTCTTGTTTCCATTGGTCTCTATATGGTATAGTGAGTATGCATATCAATTTTCATGAAGAAATTCCATGGGGAAGTCATCTGATCAAGGGTTGACTTTCTGGACAAGCCAGTGCAAAATCAGGACATCTGAGGCCCCCAATGACCCAACCAAGGGGTGATCTCCATCATTTTGAGTGTATATGATCTTTATTTGATCATGGAAGAAGGTTGAAGTTCACAAAAATCAAGAATTTGGAGTTTTTGCAAATGTTGACTTTTTGGGCATAGTTGACTTTTCAAGAATGTGTCATTTTAGGTCATTTTTCAAGCCTTGATTCTTGATCCAAAAAAGCTTCAAATGGAAAAACTTTGGTCATGAAAGTTGTAGAATAAATCTTTCCCTTTTCAAAAAGTACAAGAACATGATCAAATTCTTCTTGGATCAAAAGTTATGGTGTGACAAAGTTGGCAAAAATCATTGATTTTCAAGTTATGCACTAAAAAGAAAACTTGCAATTTCATGAACCAAGTATTCTAGTGACTTCAAAATGACTTCAAAGCTGCATTACATGATCACACATGACCCCAAGAACAGTTTTGGCCCAAGGAATTTTGGATGGCTTGCCTTGATTCTCAAAATTCCATAAAGCATTTTCATAAGTATGCAAAAAGAGGATTCTTGGCAAATTCATGCTTCAAGGAATTATGTGATCACTAGCTGATCTCTAAACATTGCCATGACCAATTGAGACATCATGTGACAAAATTCATCAAGCATTGTTTCATGTACTTAGCATAAACTCATGAGAAAAACACAAGTTGTCAAGTTGCAAAAGCTAGCATAGCTTGTCATCCATATGTTGCAGTCAGCTACAAACAATCCAAGGGCTCTCCTCAACTCCAACTGGAGCAAGACAAGACTTGAACCTGCTGCTGCCATGACCCATACTCTCAAGGACACAAACTTGACCTTTTTGCAAAAGGCTCCCATACTCTTGGCACAGTGCCCAGCCACCCTACTAACCTGCCTCACAGTCTATCCACACAAGTTGGAGATGATATAGCTAAGCATTGAGCATTGAAGCTGGCCAGAACTCAGCACATCACAAAACTGTCCAAAACTCTTCTCCCTTCGAATCTCATTATCCAGCCAACAAACACACCATTTCTCTTCACCAACAAGTCAGAAACATTCAAAGGAGCAATAATCAACCATTAACAGAGCTTGAAACATCACATACAAAGATCCCCATTTCTGCTACACCAGAGCTGAATCTTTCAAACCATCCACTCCCCAAGCTTTCTAAGCTTCGTTCCATCCTCAGGAGGTTCAAGGAAGCAAGCTTGCACAAAAGAAAAGCCCAGAAAGCTCACAAACAGAGAAGCTTCATCTCAGGTAACATGAAGAACATTTCTCCCAGAAACTGATTTTTAAGTTCTTTTATGATGCCATGTGTTCCTCTGATCATGAATGTATGCCTACTTTTGAAAATAGTGAAGAAACCAGCATATATGAAGCTTTTGAACATTTGCTCGTGTTTTGCATTTTGTTTCGATTCAGGCTTGTGAGAGAAAATAAATGGATTTAGGATGAGGGTTTAGGTTTAGATTGATGAGAGGGTCATTTTGATGGAAGAAATTTGTTGTTTGATGACCCATAGAAGAATCTAGGGTTTTGGCTCGCCGGAGAAGACGACCGGAAGTCTTCTCCGGCCGCCTGTAAGTCATTAGCCCTAATCTGAGTGATTAATGAGGTTTGAATGAGGATCGTTGGATGGCCTCTCCCGCGCGTGAATGAATGGCTGGGATGAGTCATTAGAAGCCCTAATCCTTGATTATTCATTTAATTTCTGTTTAATTAATTCATAAGTCAATTTAGCCAGGTTTGAATCTGGGCCCTTGGATCTGGCGCGCAGTCAACCAGACCAAGCCCAGATCAAATCCTGGCCTTCCCTTTTACATACTTTCATTTTATCCTATTTTATTTTTCGTTTAATATCATTTCTTTTCTACAATTTATTTAAAATAGCAAAAATGTCTTAAAAATTATGAAACTTTTTCTCAAAAGTTTTATTAATTTTTAAGACACAAAAATATTTTCATTTTTATTTTTATCATTAAAAAAGTATTTTTAAATATTTAAAAGATTATTTTTAATTGATTAATGAGAATTAATTTATTAAAAATACTTTTAGGTATTTAAAAATCACCAAAAAATTCATGAAATGTTCTAAGGCATTTAGAAACATTGTCCAACCTTCAAACCAAATTTCTTTTTTGATCTTGATGCATTTTGAGAATTTTTCATTGAATTAAAATCATTTTTGTGCATTAATTTGATCCATAGTTCAAAAAATCATTTCTGCCTATTCATGAGGAGTTGGACATTGATTCTTCTTGCATTGCATTGTGTTTAGCATGTAGTTTTTGAGATAAAATTGCCATGATTTGATCTTGCATTTTTCAATTGTTTGACATTTCTTTTGTTTAGGAACCCTAAAAACCCTAATAACTTGTAAAAATCATAACTTGATATTGGTTAAGAGTTGAGACTTCTCCTTTGGGCAGTGGTTTAGTATAGGATTAGGGGTGCTTTGTGTGGCATTTTCAATTTTTTATCTTAGGGTTTGCTTCTGTTTTTGGTTTTTGTTTGATGTTTGGTTCATAAACCCTAATTTGAGCTTCCATTTGCATACATCTTGCATTCTCTTGCATAACATGACTTGCCATGACATTTCAAGCATCCTTTTGATTCATTTGACATCATAGGACATATTAGAAGCATGTTTGATCATTGCATCATGTATTTGCCATGTTGTATGCCATGTGCACTTCATAACTTTCCATGTATGCCCATGATCCTTAACTTGCTTCATTTGCATTCATGAACTTGTATGATCATATCCATGTGCTGCCTCATGTTTGTAGCATCTCATAGCATCATTATCATCATCAACATGCTTCTGGTTTTGTTTTGCATCATGTCATTTCATTTCATTTTGCATTGCATTGCATTTCTTTCTAACATTTCAGGTGGTAAGTGAATTTGAGAAGTGAATTTGCCTTCACTTCTCATAACTTTTCTTTTCATCTCTCTTGCATCCATTGCTGCATTTTTGTTTGTGTATGAGATTGAGCTTGCTCATTCTTGTTCTTCTTACTTTCTTTCTTCAAGTGACTTGACTTCTTGAAGGAAGCAAGTCACTTTGCTTCTCTTGATCCTGTTCATCTGCTTCCTGGTGGTTCCATTGAAGATTGTTCTTGCAAACCTCACAAACCTTAGGAACAACCAAGCATGACAATGATTAGGGTTTTGATTAGTCTTCCCCCTTAGTTTTACCTTTGTGTCTCTTTTGAGTCTTCTCTTCTCATCTCATAATCAGGGACTAAACCCTAAAGGCTTTAAGGCTTTGTGATTAAGCTTATGCCTGCATCCTTCTATTAGGATGGAGTGTATAACTTTAATCCTAAGTGTTAAACCCTTAATGTGTTTAACTCCTTTAATAAATTCACATAATAATCATCAAGACATCACACTTGTAACTTGGGCCTTGCATTAGGGTTCTAATTCTTCCGTAATTGGTTAAGAAGGACTAACCCTAGTGTTAATGGACAAGTCCCCCTCAAGTTGTCTTACAAATCATAAAACACACTTCATCATCATACCATTAAATAAAATCCACTTAATCAAAGGCTTGTTTTGTCATGAGTTTAATCCCTAATCATGGATTAAGTTGAGGAGCTTTCCTCAACTTAAACATTCTCATCTATTATCCTTCCATTAGGATGGTGTAATGAGTCTGTTTAATCCTTGATTATGGCTTAACCTCATTACTTAACAGTAAAAAAAAACACCAAAAACATTTAAATAATCACAAGTAGGTTAATGATCTTAACCCTACATCAAAGGTGATTAAGTGTGAGAATCTGACTTCACACTTAAGGTATTCTCATTACCCCTAATCAGAGGGAAGATGTGATGAGTTTACTAAATCCATTGGTTTAGGCTTAAGCTCATTAACTTATGACAAACTTCAAAAGCAATAAAAGACTGAAAACTCAAAAACAAACAATAATCGTCTCCCCCGGGATTCTTTTCTCATCTCATTCAATCACAAACGAGAACTTGCTTCTTCCGTCTAATGCAAGACAGTTTGCACCTGAGCCAGACAGGTCATACACTTGAGCATAAACAAGTAAGCAGTTCACAAGTCAATTCATCTTTCAGTCTCTTTGGGTCGAACTACGGTGTTCTGACTTCCTCATTGCACGAGAGGATACGTAGGCATAACTTAACAGTTATCGAACAAAAGTCTCTGTATGTCCCCCCTCTTTCCAGCATTATTCTTTAAGCCTCAGTCTTGAGCACTTCATTCCTGTTCTTACACTGACACTGTACATACTACACTTCACACTTTCTCTTGCACTGACACTTGCATTCCTTTACCAGCTTTGATACACAGATTGCACTGACACTACCCCTTTAAAACACAAATCTTTTAAGCGTGGATCCCGTCGAGTACGACGGACAATCTGGGTGCTAATACCTTCCCAGGTTGTAACCAACCCCCTTTCTCAGTCTCTCTGGTTCGCAACCGTCTTATCCATATCTTTCTAGGTCTATGCAGCATTGCCTTTCCTCCGGGATAAAAATGCCTAGCTGGCGACTCTATTCATCTCCAGTGAGTTCACGGCTGTGTGTTCTCATTGTCCCTCTCGCCGACCGTTCGCGTCTGTACCTTTATCTGGGCCTAAGTCCCATTTATCGGGAGCGACATATAGCATGTAGTTTATAGGATAAAATTGGTTTGAATTGATCTTGCATTTTCAATTTGTTTTGCATTTTTCTTGGTGAGGTACTTTAAAACCCTAGCAATCTTAGGAAATTCATAACTTACAATAGGTTAAGAATTGGATCCTCTCCTTTGGGCAGTGAGTTTGTATAGGTTTAGGGTATCTTTGATTGCATTTTCAAATTTTTGTCATGTCATTTGCTTCTGGTTTTGGATTTTGCTTTGTGTGTTGATCATAAACCCTAATTTTTGCCTTCCTTTGCATCCATCTTCCATTTGCTTGCATACCATGACTTGCCATGACATTTTGTGCATCCTTTTGATTCATAATGCATCTTAAGACATATTAGAGTCATTTTTTATCATTGCATCTTTCATTTGCCTTGTTGTTTATCCATTGCATTTCATAACTTTGCATGTACATTCATGTTTCAATGCATGCCTCATTTGCATCTTTATGCTTGTTTGATCATTCCCATGCCTTGCCTCATGATCATATCATCTCTTAGCATCATTAACTTCATGATCTTGCTCCTGGTTTTGGTTTTCATCATCACATTTCATCTCATTTGCATTGCATTTCATTTCTTATGCTAACTTTTCAGGTGGTAAGTTGTTTGAGAAGTGAATTTGCCTTCACTTCTCATGATCTCTTCTCATCTCTTTCATACCTCCTTTGTTGCATCTTGTATGTGTATTGGATTGAGTTTGCTCATTCATGTTCATTTCTTACTTTCTTTCTTCAAGCAACTTGTCTTCTTAAGTGAAGCAAGTTGTTTTGCTTCTCTCTGCTCCTGCCTCCTTTCATCTGCTTCCTTCCTGGTGGCTTCTCTGAAGATCTTCTTGTAAACCTCACAAACCCTAGGAACAACCAAGCATGATAAAAATTAGAGTTTTGTTTAGTCCCCCATTTAGCTTTTACCTTCGTGTCTTCTTTGAGTCCTCTCTTCTCATCTCATAATCAGGGACTAAACCCTAAAGGCTTTAAGGCTTTGTGATTAAGCTTATGCCTGCATCCTTCTATTAGGATGGAGTGTATAACTTTAATCCTAAGTGTTAAAGCCTTAATGTGTTTAAATCCTTTAATCAATCCATCTAATAATCATTAAGACATCAAGCTTGTAACTTGGGCCTTGCATTAGGGTTCTAATTCTTCCTTAATTGGTTAAGAAGGACTAACCCTAGTGTTAATGGACAAGTCCCCCTCAAGTTGTCTTACAAACCATAAAATCCATTTCTTAATCTTATCACTAACTAAAATCCATCTAATAAAGGCTTTGTTTTGTCATGAGGTTAATCCCTAATCATGGATTAAGTTGAGGAGTCTTCCTCAGCTTAAATATTCTCATCTATTATCCGTCTATTAGGATGGTGTAATGAGTCCATTAAATCCTTGATTATGGCTTAAATTCATTACTTAACACTATACAAAAATACCAAAAACATCTAAATAAATGTAAGTAGGTTAATGATCTTAATCCTACATCAGGGTGATTAAGTGTGAGATGCTGACTTCACACTTGAGGTATTCTCATTACCCCTAATCAGAGGGAGGATGTGATGAGTTTACTAACCCACTGGTTTAGGCTTAAGCTCATTAACCTATGACAAACTTTCAAAAGCAATAAAAGACTGAAAATACCAAAAATAAACAATAATCGTCTCCTTCGGGATTCTTTTCTCATCTCCTTCACTCATAAACGAGAACTTGCTTCTTCCGTCTAATGCAAGACAGTTTGCACCTGAGCCAGACAGGTCATACACTTGAGCATAAATAAGTAAGCAGTTCATAAGTCAATTTATCTTTCAGTCTCTTTGAGTCGAACTACGGTGTTCTGACTTCCTCATTGCACGAGAGCATACGTAGGCATAACGTAACAGTTATCGAACAAAAGTCTCTGTATATTCCCCCCTCTTCCAGCATTATTCTTTTAAGCCTCAAAGTCTTGAGCTTCACCCTTGTTCTTACACTGACACTTGCATTCTTTCCAGCCTTGATACACAGATTGCACTGACACTACCCCTTTAAAACACAAATCTTTTAAGCGTGGATCCCGTCGAGTACGGCGGACAATCTGGGTGATAATGCCTTCCCAGGTTATAACCAACCCCCTTTCTCAGTCTCTCTGGTTCGCAACCGTCTTATCCATATCTTTCTAGGTTTATGCAGCATTACCTTTCCTTCGGGATAAAAATGCCTAGCTGGCGACTCTATTCATTCTTCTCTCTTTTCGCCGACCGTTCGCGTCTGTACCCCTTCTGACCTGAGGTGTCATTTGGTGGGAGCGACAGATATGTTTGATCCTCCAAGAAGCACTTAATGTCATGGAACCAAGGCTTATCATCTTTGACAACATCTGCTTCAAATACATATGCTGGTCTGTCTAGTCTGGATACTGAAATTCGAGGCACAAAGTTGGCAGCTTGAACTTTGATCATGGATGAAATGGTAGCCAGAGCATCTGCAAACTGATTTTAATCTCGGGGGATATACTCAAGCTTGACCGTTGTGAAGAAAGTCAATAACCTCCTTGTATAATCCCGGTAAGGTATTAGATGATCTTGGTGTGTGTACCATTTGCCATTGGTTTGATTGATTACCAGAGTTGAATCTCCGAATACAGTCAAAGTCTTGATCCTGACGTCAATGGCTTCCTCAAGACCCATAATGCAAGCTTCGTATTCAGCTTCGTTGTTGGTGCAGTTGAAGGTGAGTTTTGCCGAGAAAGGCATGTGAACCCCCTTAGGTGTAATGAGTAATGCACCAACACCACGACCATTCATATTAACAGCCCCATCAAACATCATAGTCCACTCTTCCTCTGGGTCAGGCCCTTCAGTGTGAATAGGTTCTTCATGATCTTTTTCTTTTATGAACATGATGTCTTCATCAGGGAAGTCAAATCTCATAGGCTGGTAATCATCAATGGGCTGCTCAGCAAGATAATCAGACAATACACTGCCCTAGATGGCTTTCTGAGATGTTTACTGGATGTCATATTCTGTGAGGATCATTTTCCATCTTGCAACCCGTCCAGTAAGTGATGGCTTCTCAAAAATGTACTTAACTGGATCCATCTTTGAGATCAATAAAGTAGTGTGGGTCAACATATACTGTCTCAGTCGGCGAGCAGCCCACGCTAAAGCACATCAAGTTTTCTCGAGCAGTGAATAACGTTGTTCACAGTTGGTAAACTTTTTGCTTAGGTAGTATATTGCATACTCTTTTCGACCAGACTCGTCATGCTGGCCCAGCACACACCCCATCGACTCTTCTAATGCTGTCAAGTACATTATTAGAGGTCTTCCTTCAACTGGAGGCATAAGGATCGGAGGCTCTTGTAAGTACTCCTTGATTTTGTCAAAAGCCCTTTGGCAGTCTTCATTCCACCTGACCGTTTGTTCTTTTCTTAACAGCTTGAACAAGGGTTCACAGGTCGCAGTAAGGTGAGATATGAACCTTGAAATGTAGTTCAATCTACCTAGAAACCCCCGAACTTCTTATTCTGACTTTGGTGCGGGCATTTCTTGAATGGCTTTAACTTTATCAGGGCCAACTTCAATCCCTTTCTCACTTACAATAAATCCTAGCAGCTTACCAGATCGCACCCCGAATGTGCACTTGTTGGGGTTTAACTTCAATTGGTACTTCCTCAGACGCTTGAATAGCTTCAACAGGTTTACCAGGTGGTCTTCTTCTGTGAGGGACTTGGAAATCATGTCATCCACATAACATTCAATTTCTTTGTGGATCATGTCGTGGAATAATGTTACCATAGCCCGTTGATAAGTCGCACCAGCATTCTTCAAACCGAATGGCATCACCTTATAACAGAATGTGCCCCAGGGTGTGATGAAAGTTGTCTTCTCCATGTCTTCAGGTGACATATTGATCTGATTGTATCCCGAAAATCCATCCATGAAGGAGAATACCGAGAACTGAGCCGTATTATCAACCAATACATCAATGTGGGGTAAAGGGAAATCATCTTTCGGGCTGGCTCTGTTCAGGTCCCGGTAGTCCACGCACATCCTCACCTTGCCGTCTTTCTTAGGCACAAGTACAATATTAGCAACCCATGGCGGATAGCTAGTCACAGCAAGGAAACCGGCGTCCCACTGCTTTTGCACCTCTTCCTTTATCTTCATTGCCATATCTGGGCGAGTACGGCGCAACTTCTGTTTTACCGGTGGGCAATCTTCTTTCAGAGGCAACTTGTGCATGAAAATATCGGTGTCCAACCCTGGAGTATCCTGATAAGACCAAGCAAACACATCCACATACTCCCGAAGCATATCAATCAGTTGTTCTTTCACTGAGTCTTGCAGGCAGGCCCCGATCTTAACTTCTTTCACATCTTCATCCGTACCAAGATTAACCGTTTCGACCTCCTCCTCATGAGGAGTGATAACCTTCTCCTCTTGCCTTAACAACCTGGCTAGCTCTTCAGGTAGCTCATACTCTTCTTCAACCCCTTCATCAGCTCTATTGATTGGATTGTCAAAGTCATACGGAGTCATAGCGGTGTTGTTGTCGGTGCAATCTGAAAGGCACTCTCTGCAAGGGTTTAGATTGGTTTATTTTAGTGATAAATTTTAATCTTGCTTTAGAAAAAGTGAAATGAAGTTATCATTTTGGAAAACATTTCCATTTTATTTTTGTACAAAAAGAAAAATGAAAAACAGTGAGCGGAAAAGAAAAAGACTCATTTGCAAAAGATGTCCGATATTCATTGATTAATCCATTTGCACAAAATTACAAGATGGCCCGATTACAAAATGAGTCTTGTCATCTTGGGAAAGATGCAAGACTTGATGCATGCTTATAAATACAGGAAATAATAATTACTCTGCAGGAGTAACCCTTATAATTTCCTGGGAAGACCAGTTAAGGACTTGGCTCCCCGGGATCCTTGGACGTATCCAGCTCTCCAGGTTGCGGTATCTTTCCTCCTCGTCTTCCAAGTTGTTTACAACATCCGGGGTGAGCATTCCCCTGCTGACAAAATTGGGCTTCTTGGCAGCCTCTGATTGATCTTGTTGAGTTGGTCTGTAACCCAACCCAAATCTGTCTTCTTTCTTTTCCACGGGCAACAGCTTGCCCCAGCCTTGGGCAGTACCCTCTTCAACAACCTTCCGGGCTTGCTGATATGACGTTATGGAGGTTCCCAGTACATCAGATGCTTCATTAATGTTTAGGGCCTCAAACCCCTGGCTCATGGTTTCATGGATCTCTCCATCCATTTCTATGTACTTGTACGTAGCCAGATGGCTAACAAAGATGTCTTCTTCCCCACAGATGGTGATGATCTGGCCTTCCCATTCGAATTTCAGATTCTGGTGAAGGGTAGACGTAACAGCGCCTGTGGCATGGATCCAGGGTCTACCCAACAAACAGCTGTAGGCCGGCTGAATGTCCATCACATAGAAGGTAATTTTAAAAGTCTGCGGGCCAATCATCACAGGCAGATCAATCTCCCCAAGCACTGATCTTTTAGAGCCATCAAATGCTCTCACCACCAAATTACTCGGACATAATGCCAAGCCATCATACTCCAGCTTCACCAAGGCTTTCTTTGGTAGAACATTGAGCGACGACCCAGTGTCCACCAGTACATGGGATAGAACAGCACCCTTGCATTCCAAGGTGATATGTAAAGCCTTGTTGTGGTTACGTCCCTTAGTTGTTAAGTCAGCATTGGTAAAGCCCAGTCCATGACTGGTATTGACATTTGCAACCACAGTTTCTAGCTGATTAACGGTAATCTCCTCTGGCACGTATGCTGCGTGCAGGACTTTCAATAATGCATTCCTGTGAGCTTCAGAACACATCAACAGTGATAATATGGAGATCTTTGAGGGAGTTTGGTGAAGCTGATCCACCACCTTGTAATCACTTCTTTTTATGATTCTCATAAACTCGTCTACATCTTGCTCAAAAGATGTCTTCTGAGTTTCTCTGATAATTGGCTCTTCAGGCACCACACTCTTTCCTTTTGCTTTGGCAGCAGCTTCTGCTTCAGCATTAGGTCTTTGAGTTTGTAAGGCAAAAAGGCATCCGCTTCTGGTGAAGCCTCCGCCTCCCCCAACATTATCAATCTGTGGAGAAGAGGTTGAAGAATCCAAAGTGATTTTATCCCCGTTGCAGTAGAGATCAGAGCCATAATGCCAAGGTATGGCATTACTGCTTTCATAGGGAACTGGTCCAGGCACCGTGATGGTAACTGGACTTACTGCTGCAGAGGAGGGTACCATAATGGTGTGCGGATCGTAGTAAATTGTAACTGGTGATCTGGCAGGAGGTGCCACTGCTTGTTGTTGGAAATTGTTGTTTGGAGGAACATCTGATGGATCATAGTAAATGGTGACTGCTGAGACATCTTCGTTAATTTCTGTTGGCGTTGTAGAAGATTCTGCTGGTAAAAAGGATGCTGATGTTGTAGAAGAAATGGTTGTTGACATTTGATTTGTTGAAGGGATGGATGGATCCATTGCTGATGATATTGATGAATCGGTAGGAATGATCGTGGTTGCTGTTGTAGAAGAATCAGGAATTGTTGTCAAAGGAATTGCTGGATTTGTAGGCGTCGTTGTTGAGATTTGAAGGATTCCATCCTTGATAAGACCATCTATACCGCTTCTCAAATTTTCACACCCGTTGACCGCAATGTCGCAATACCCACAACTGAGCTCACACCCGGGGATCACCTGGCACTCTAGAAGCTGAGCTTTAATTTCGACCAAAGGTGTTCGAATTTGTGCAACACTGGTGATCAAGGTAGATGGTTTGTCTTCCTCAATGGCATTAATCCTTGGCCCTCCATGATTAGGCATAGGATTTCTGTTGACATTCGGAGGAGGTGCGAAGTTGAGGGCTTTAGAATCCACCAGATCTTGAACTTTCATTTGCAAAGCCCTGCATTTTTCCGTATTGTGGCCTGGTGCATTGGAATGGAAAGCACACCTGGCGTTGATATCATAATTCTTCGGGAGATTGGAGGGATCGGGAGGTGCCAATGTCCTTAACTCAACCAAGTTAAGTTTCAGGAGTTGTGGCAATAAGGCAGCATAGGGCATAGGGATGGGATCAATCACCCTATTTGCCTGTGATGGTCTTTGCTGGAAAGGTCTTTGTTGTTGATTGTTGTTATTGTTGTTGTATGTTCTCTGTGGCGGATACTGAACTTGCTGTTGATAATGGGGTTGTTGTTGTTGTTGATATGCTGGTTGCTGAGGAATCGGAGTTGGAATAGTGACAGCTGCTACTGATCTGTGGACATACTGAGGTCTGCCCCTGCTGGCATGAATGGCATTTGTCTCACCGGTCCTTCGAGGTCCCACAAAAGGCTTCCTGGGATTACTAGACGAACTTGCACCATTATCAGAAATTTTGCCCATTTTTAGCAGACTTTCAATTCTTTCACCGGCTATAACCACGTCTGCGAAGCTAGTAGAAGAGAAGGAAGCCAATCTATCGATGTATGTTCCTTGCAAGGTATTCATGAACATGTCGTCCATTTCTCTTTCCGACATGGGTGGTTGGACAGCAGCAACAAGTTGTCTCCACCTTTGGGCATATTCCCTGAAGCTTTCCCTGGAGGATTGAGACATTCCCATCAAGAGGGTCCTGTTAGGAGCCATGTCCATATTGTATTGGTATTGTCTGATGAAAGCCTCAGCTAGGTCCTTCCAGCATCTGATAGTAGCTCTGGTCAAGTGTAAATACCACTCTCTTGAAGCTCCAATCAAACTATCTTCAAAATAGAACATCCACAGCTTTTCATCCATGGTATATGCTTTAAGTCTTCCCAGAAAAGACTGCAGGTGAGTTAGTGGACAAGAGGTTCCATTGTATTTTTCGAAGCACGGGGGTTTGAACTTGTGGGGAATTCTTACCCCATCCACTAACCCCATATCCATTACATCAAAACCCAAAGAGTTTTGAGACTCCCAAGATCTCAACTTCTCAACAATTTCATCAAACCTTTGGTCATAGACTTCATCACCAGCTCCCATGACAGTAAATTGCTCCTCTTGGGGGTCTTCTTGTAAAATCCTCCCCCCAGTAGTATTTCCTTGCACATTACCCGGGATGTTGACTTCCGGATCTAGATGAGGTCCAAATACATGTGGATTAACATGAGGCTGACCCCTCTCATTATTACTAGTTCCTCCAGTTCCATGATGAGGTTCCTCGGGGGTTTGTCTTTCTACCAATGCCCTTAATCTTTCTTGGCTCTGGGCCAAGCCAGTCATCACAGTCATGAATTGGGCCATTTGGTTTCTCATCTCCACTCTTTCATTAGCCATCTAGGTTCTGACCTCAGTCAGGTCTTGCTGTACTTGCTCCATTAGAATACTCGGAAGGTTGTTGCGAGTAGGATACCGGTGTGCACGGTTGACAGGGAACACTCTTCTACGAGCAATATTTCCTGAACCATAACAGAGTTAGAAACAAACAAGATAATAACAAAACCTACAAAACAAAACAAAAGTTAGTATGCAATGCAGTATGCTTATTTATTTTCAAAGGTATCCGGCTTGGTTCTTGGTTTTGACCTTTCCAGACCTCGAGGAAGATGCTTTGATGTTGTGGAGAAAAGAAAACCCAAATGGAAACAAACTAACAGATATATTACAACTGGTGAATCATACATAGTTTGTTTTACATTTCATGCCCCTGGGGGGGTCAAAATACATCAAAAGAAAAAATACATAAGATGAAAATGAACAACAAGCAAAAGAGTAAAACATCTAATCCAAACTCATCCTCCTTAACCTCCTTCAGAAGTGCCTCAGTCACCGGACCAGATGGGTGCTCTGTAATAGTCCTGATGAGGAGGTTCCTGGTGGCAATGGCAGTGGTCAACTTCTTGTGCCTGTCTTGGTCCTTTGACCTCTTCAAACCAGCCCTAAGCTTCAATTCTGAAATTTCCTTCTGGGCATCCAGCAAAGCTTCCTGTTGTTTATTTTCATTAGCCTCTAACTGCTCAATTCTGGCTTGAGTTCTCTTATCTTCTTGAGTATGGGCTTCAGTGATCCTTACCCACCTAGCCTGACTCTCTTGCAGATAGAGTTCAGTCCTAGCCTTCTGAAGCTTGGCCTCCTTATAGGCATTCTTCAATATTTGCTCCCCTGCTCTTGATTTCTTGATGTAGTCCTCTGTTTTCTCAATCTTGGCCAGATGCTCCACCTTAAGCTTCTCCAACCTCTCAATGTCCAGACGACCATCACTCCTCTCCCAGAGGGTCTTCTTCAGAGCTTGAGACAGATTCTCATTCCTTTCCTTCAGTTTCTCAAATTCCTCCAGGCTGACAGTGGTTGCTGGCTGTACTGTAGAAGGTCCAGGTGTGTCCTCAATGGTAAAGGGCATTCCAGTGATCTGAGCTCTAGCATGGGACCATTCATAGTACTAGGCTGAAGCAACATTATTACACTTCCCAAGAATAGCCACCCCCTTTGTCTGGATGTTGTCCCAAGCCCAAGATGCTTGTCTGACAGCAGCTAGATTAGGCTTTATCTCACAATACAGGGTCTCAGCTAAATCTTGTATTCTATGAGGGTGGACCAAAGCATAGCCCAATTGTCTCTTAAACAGCAAAGGATTGTAGTTGATACAACCCTTCACTCCTATTAGAGGCACATTTGGGTACTGCCCACAACTAGTTATTATGTCCTTGCCTTTGGTGCTCTGGGTGCACCATCTGATGTCATCTGAAGTCAAAGCAATGAGCCTCTTGGCCCAATTCTTCTGTTGGTGAGGATTCAGGAAGGCATCTGTCTTAGGTAAGTGTTTGAGCAGCCAAGTGTGAAACAAAGGAGCACAGCATCTCACCAACTTCCCCCTTTGCTTCTCATTCCTCTGATGAATGGAGTAATAGAAATCTCCCAGCAATGTGGGTACTGTGTCCCTAAGAAAGAAAAGATGAATGGCATTCTTGCTGATAAATTTGGGCTCATCTGCAAACAGTATAACCCCATATATGTTGAGGGCTAATAATGCACAAACTGCCCTCCATTCTCCCAAAGAGGCCTTCAGGATGCCCTGAGAAATCAATGCAGGCTCCAGGTACAGTGACTTTGCTACTTCTCCATTGCTGGGAGAAGTCATCTCTGGGTTGAAGGGGACACCACCCCTGACAGGTACTCCAATCAAAGATGAAAACTCCTCCAACAAAGGTCCTAGCTGAAAGTCTGGGAATGTGAAGCATCTTGATGGGCTAAAGACGTACTCTAATTATGTGTCTAGCGGTATCTTAACTGCAAGTGCACAGCCTATCGAAGTAATATTTAAGATTATCGATCCACAGGGACTTTATGATTACTTAGTGCTATAGGATTTACTAGTTTAGCTAAGGTGAAGGGTTGTCATGATTTTTGGTTGTTTTTAAAGATTAAAGGCGGGAATTAAATTTAAGTTTAATAAAATAATACTAAGGCGGTCGGTACGTAATTATGATAACTTAGGCGGGTCAATCTAACCTAGGCTTATAAAGATGGTTCACTTAATCTATTCTGTAGAGGTTACCAGTTTAAATATCTTTAACTCACACTCTCGTGGTCTTATCTCAGATCTTACCCCTAAAGCCCTATGCCTGCTCTCGCTAGCCCATAAGTGTTTAGAAATAATTTTTGGAAACTTAGTAATTCTAATTCATTTTAAAGCGCTCTCGCTGTGTTTAAATTAAATGCCTAACTTTAGCTATCTGGTTAAAATCTCACACTCTCGTGGTCTTGACCTAACCTATTACACTTTCCTTACTCTCGTAACAAAAAGATTGATTTTATTATAAAAAGTCACAGCCAGAATTTTAAGCTCTTAATTATTTTAAGCCTAGAGTTGATTTTACCGATTTAGTTGATTTTAATTACATACCGCCCTAAGGTGTTTAGCTACTCATTATTGTTGAACCAGACAGAGGCAGATAAATATAAAACAAAATATGCATAACAGAAAAATAAATACTCAACATTAATATAAATGCAATTTAAATAAAAACCTGAATAACAATTAAAATAGTAGACTCCTTCTTCCACAGTCTGAAAGCTCGGAGTACGGACCGGAATCGGAAATAAAATTTATAAAAGAATTCTGAAGGTTTAGAAACAAATTAAATTATAACAATTTCCTAATTATGGAAATTGTTATATGGTTGGTTGGGATACAGAAAATTAAAGCAAGAAAATTAATTGCTGGAAAAATAAAGGGTGCAAATAAAAACGGCAGAGCTTCCGCATGAAAATTAAAATCAAAAACTCTGTCCATTGTTCATTGAAGCTAAGCTATTTATAGGAAGCAATTTGGGCTTGGCAGTTGGAATTGGTGCATGGGCCTCGTAGAGACTGAGAAAATCCAGGGAATACTTGGTCTGCGGGAAAATAGGCATGTTGACTTCACGTAGCGTACACGTTCATGACCAAGTCTCAGCATAATACCCTAATTTCCCGGTGTCACGTTCGTCTTCCGTGTCTTATGCGCGTCACGGTCGTGAGGGACTTGTGACGACCGTGACTGCTCCTTTTAGCGTGTCACGGTCGTGACTCCTAGGTGACGATCGTGACTGTTACAAAAAGTGCAGGTTATGCAGAATTCCTCCTTTCTTCATCTTTTAATGGTTGATTTTTCTCATTTCACTTGTGGTTCATGATTTAGCTCTGTAATTGATATACCTGCAAAATGGCAAAGAAAACTCGAGGAATCGGGTGTTAAAACGACAAATATGCGATAAAACGACATTGAAACATAACAATATAACCGATACTTTTTCTCGTTATTAAACTTCCCCAAACTTAAACCTTTGCTTGTCCTCAAGCAAGTAGTCGGTTGAAAATTGTCGGACAAGTTTTCATCGACGCACACACATAACAAACTGTACGAAGGATCGTTTTGTCAGATAAACTGGTACTTTGATAAAACACTAACGATACACTAATGACACAAGCAACAAGCTAAGTTGTCGACTTCCCGTTAAACAAAACATTCGGTAATTGCGTTACGATTCCACCTAGAGTCTTTCGATCTTATTTCGCCCGCTTTCATTCTAGCGCAATCACATTAAGCCCTTTGCCTTAGCACGCACATAGTGGAGTAGCCGGTTAGTGACTTTGATCCTTTATAAGCACGGGGTCTGGTACACGAACGTGGCAACCCTACGTATATTATCCGATTTGGAGGTTGTGGGGGATCGAGCCGTAGCACGCCCTACCAAGTTCAGAACCAGTACCTCTGAACCAACCCGCAATGGACTCCTTCTCATATTTCTCGTTTCTTATATGCGACCGTGTACTTTGGTGCAATTTCTTTTCATTGGCCTCGAGATATGAAGGATCATTATAGATTAGGCATCAAACACTTATATTCATCGGCTCCCCACGTGGTTTGTGTTTAGACGGTGCTGACTGCTAGTATAAACTACTAGGGGTTACTTTTGAACTGAAACTTAAGGTGTAGTCGTAACAATTATCGGAACGGAATTGCTTAAGTGGGAAGTCTAAGGTGTCAAGACTGTATTGATCTTGTTGAATCGTTCTCAGCTTCCTAATTATGATTTCGTAGGTAAGTTGGGTAATGCGAAGAATAAATTAAAGATTTTTTTTGGTATGGCTAAATAAACGGGGAGAATTAGAAACTAAAGAAAATAGCACTAATATTGCTCTGTTTCATTAAAATACGAAAAGGACATACAACGGAATGGAAAGTGCAGAAAGGGAAAATGCGGAAAATGAAAGGTACCTCTCCCACACTATATCAAACATTGTCCTCAATGTTGTGATATAATAGCGGTTAAAGTACAATACAAACAACGGAAATGGAAAAACATAAACAAAAACTAAAACTAAGGCTGCTGATGACCACGACCTCGGCTTCTGGTGCGGGAGCGTCTGGTCGGAGTCGCTTCAGGATCAGAACCGGTGTCGGTGATAGCAGTGATATCAATGCGCAAAGCCTCTAGCTCGCTAAAGATCTCTTCGAGCTTCTCATCAGTAGTCCTTTGGTTGGCGGCAACAGCTGAAAGTAATGCATCATGTTGCTCTTTTTGCCTTCGCTCCAATGCGGCACTCATCTGGTTCTGCTGATGAATCGCACGGAGGACGTCTTCAAGTGTGAATTCTTGTGCAGGAGGCTGTCGGGTGGAGGACTCAGGAATGTCCTGGACATGCTCAGCTGCATCCATGGTGTCTTGCATCTCGTCCACTGGTGGATCGGCCTGCTCATCAATAATGGGGGCGTGGCCGGCAGCATCCGGTAAAGCAAATAGCCAGTTGGCTCGGTTGGACGGATCGATGCGGTCACGGCACGACAAAACGATGTGGTGATAAACAGTGCCTTGGATAACAGGGCTAAACCTGCCATCCTCTCTCTGAGCAATCAAGTGAGCTGACCTGCAATAATTCTTCGTTAGGAACTTTGCGGCTCTACGATGCAAATTAATAACCAAGTCACCAAGCTCCAACTGAATGGCGAGGGTGGTGACAATCCCGCCTATGTAGAATGGGGTTACGCCTCTTTGCGCTATGGACTGGATATGGGACAGCATGAATAGGGCAGCATTGATGCGCTCATCATTTAAGGCGCAGTGCAAGAATAAGAGCTCCTTGGAGTTAAGCTTGTGGTTGCTCTCTCTTGCAAAGATGGTGTTGCAGATGATGCGATGAAAGTATCTGATCGTCGGGTTGTGGATATGCGTAGCATTCAGGCTCTGAAAGGCTGAGGCACGGGTGTTGGTGATGTTGTGCCATAAGGTGAAAGCGGTTTCACTGAAGTTGTCTGGCACGCGGAGGTGAGCATCATCGCTGTGATCGAAGCCTAGCAGCTCGGCGATCCTTGTTTGTGTAACTTCGAACTCCCGGCCGAGCAATCTGAACTTAGCAACGCCGGTGAGTTGACTTTGTGAACCGGTAGGAGTGATGTAGTGAAACGAACTCAAAAATTCCAATGTCAGAAGCTCGAATGTAGGCTGGGGCTGACTGCATAGATCCCACAAACCAACCTTCTGAAGCAGGAGCTTCACACTGTTGAGCATTCCCAACTCCCTCAAACAGTAAGTGTCGACATATCGCGTGGGTTGAACACCATGGTTCTGGAATCTGATGAACCTCTGTCTCTGATTTTCTCCATGCTCACCATCTCTAAACTGAATTTCTTCCATTGCATGCAAGTACGGGAGTGGGAGATGAGAGGTTTTTGAGTTTTGTGAGAAAAGTGTAAAATGAGAAGAAAATGGCTCAGATTATAGTGCAAGATGTAAATGTGATAGGTGTGGAGTAAATGGAGAGGTTAATGGAGTTTAATTTGGGTAATGGGAGGTTACGGGAGTTGGAAGAGATAATGGTTTTTTTTTTAATGTTATGGAAGTTGAAAAAGAAGAGGTTTCGAAGAAGAACAGTTCTATTTCTCAGAATTCCTATAACAGAGGTCATCACGGTCGTGATGGGTGGATGACGGTCATGACACGCTAATTAGCTTGTCACGATCGTTAGAAGGTGATGACGACCGTGAGGGATTAAAACTTAGAATATTTTCCAGAATGCATTATCTCTCACACGTTCAATATAATTTATATAATTTTTTATGATCACTTCTCATTTTATTTGTAACACAAACAATATATAATATTTTTAGATCAACATAAGTTAGTAAATTTCATCACACGAGAAATTATATCAAACATTAATCAATTTAAATATAACAGTAAATGAATTGAAAGCATAGAAATTGATTAAATTGGAAAAATTTGTAAAACTAGAAGTGCTTTGCTTTTGATAATTGAAGGGAAATTACATTAATAAAAATAAAGTACGAAAATGTTTGCGAAATGTTAAACTAACTAGAAACGAAAACAATAAGTAAAATAAGTTAGATCACTACAGCATTTTCAAAAGTGCTTCTTCAAATCTTCGATTGCAGAGTTCAGGTGGTAGAATTGCTCACATGTTATGTCAGTTAAACCTATAATGTCTAATCGCATGCTTTTAATCTCATCCTTAACAGTATTTATATCGGCTTGGTAAGCTTCAAGAGTGTTCATGATTTTCTTTAAGTTGTCAGCATATTCTACTTGATTCACTTCAGGGGTTTCAATCACTTCATCAGTGTGGTCAATGTCATGGTAACCAGGAGGTGTCTCAGGGTCACTTTCTACATCGGTCATTATATCATCCCTTATCTTGTAAGATTGAGGTGTTTCAGGAGTAGATGGATAGTCAGGAGGGGTTAGCTCATAAAGCCAATTATCCTTATTGTGAACACTGACTCTAGCATGGTTTGGTAGTGTGAACAGGGTTACTACTTCATTCCTGATTAGGTACTCAAAAGGTGGTTGTCCTAAATTCCTTATGATATGGCGGTTAAAGCAAAAGTTAAGATTCATAGGACGGATGGTACCTAAACGGTTACACCTGTGTAATTGGTATCTAAGTCCTAAGGCATCAGCAATCATGGTAACAAGACCTCCTACTAATATGGGTAGATCAGGTTCTTCTTGGATTCGGGTGAAGGTTTGCATCATGAAAGGCACACCATTGACTGGTTGTCCATTAGTCACACATGACATAATGAATATCTCATCTTTAGATACTCCAGTAAGGTTTTCTTCTTTTCCAAAGAAGGTGTGGGCAAGGATCTTATGGAAGTAACGGATAGCAGGGTTATGTATCTCATCATTGTTCATGTTATTTGGTTCAGGATGGTAATTTCCGGTTAAGGTTCCCCAAAAGAAATCCAGCTCAATGTCCATCAATTCTACCCGTGTGGTAGTAAAAGCAAAGGGTCCACTAGGGAATCCTAATAAGTCAGCTAGTTCTCTATGGTTAAAGTCATATTCTATTCCAAATAGGCGGAAACTGATAAATCCTTTCCTGAATCCAAAACCGCGCTCGGGTAAGTAAACTAAGGAGCTGAGGAACTCAAGGGTGAGCTCGCGGTAAGTCACAAACTTTTGTTTAATCAGTGCATTCTCCCATCCAAGTCGGTTAAACAAGTATAGGATGCTATCATGTATACCTAAGGTTTCCATAGTCAGATCATTCGGGTACAGAGTCAAATCCATTGGTCTCTGTGATAACTCTTCAAATTTCATTCTTTGGTTCCTACCTCTAAATTTGGTTTCCATGAGGTTTATCGGTTGGTTAGCCATAGTTAGTGTAAATACGGAGGAAACAAATCAGGGGGAGAAGGAAAGTGGAAAAGACTTTAGAAAATCTGTAAAGGTCATTTAAAAATTAAAAATTAAAATAAGGAAAAATAAGGAAATAAATGCATAAATAAAAGCAATAATAATAATGAAATAAAACAATAATAAAATGACAAAACTAATAATAAAATGATAAATGACAAAATAATAAAATGATCAAAATGATTTAAATGATTAAATGGGTTGCCTCCCACTAAGCGATGTTTTTATCGTCAAAAGCCTGACGTAATGCTTAGGTTAGATTAATCAGGGAAATTAGTGGACAACTCTAAAAGCCTTAGACTATTTGCATAATCTCTATTTTCAACTTTATGGTAATGTTTTAAACATTGTCCGTTTACTGTGAATGGTTCACTATTCCTACCCTTAATTTCTATCGCTCCGCTTGGGAACACTCTAGTTATTTCAAAGGGTCCTGACCATCTAGATTTTAGTTTTCCAGGAAAGAGCCTAAGTCTTGAATTAAAGAGGAGTACAACGTCTCCCACACTAAATTCTTTCCTAGATAGGCGTTTATCATGTCATCGCTTAGTTCTTTCTTTATATATCTTAGCATTCTCATAAGCATCTAACCTTAACTCTTCTAATTCGTTGATATCTAGGATTTGCTTTTCTCCTGCAGCATTATAGTTTATATTGAGAGTTTTGATCGCCCAATAAGCTTTGTGTTCTAGTTCTACCGGGAGATGACAAGATTTTCCATATACTAATTTGAAAGGTGTAGTTCCTATGGGTTTCTTGTAAGCTGTCCTATAAGCCCATAAAGCTTCATTAAGTTTAGATGACCAATCTTTCCGAGATATGGCGACAGTCTTTTCTAAGATTTGTTTAATTTCTCTGTTCGTGACTTCGACTTGTCCAGTTGTTTGTGGATGATATGGTGTTTCCACACGGTGTCTTACTCCATACTTAGATAGTAATTTGTCAAAGATTTTTGAAATGAAGTGCGAGCCACCGTCACTTATGACGAGTCTAGGCACACCAAATCTGGGAAAGATTATATTTTTGAAAAGCTTTATTACTACTCGTGTGTCATTTGTTGGAGAAGCTATAACTTCAATCCACTTTGAAACATAATCAACAGCTACGAGTATGTAATTATTACCGAAAGATGATGGGAATGGTCCCATGAAATCTATTCCCCAGACATCAAAGACTTCTACTTGCAATATTCCTTTTTGAGGCATTTCATCTCTTCTTGAAATATTACCGGTGCGTTGACACCGATCGCAATTTATAACAGCGATGTGGACATCTTTCCATATATTAGGCCAGAATAGGCCGACTTGTAAGATTTTTGCACAAGTCTTGGAAGTGCTTGCATGTCCACCATAAGGAGATGAATGGCAGTGAGCAATGACATCTTCTATTTCTTCTTCGGGAATACATCGACGAAAGATTCCATCGGGTCCTCTTTTGAACAACAATGGTTCATCCCAATAGTAATGTTTGAGATTGTGAAAGAATTTCTTTTTCTGCTGATAGGTTAAATCAGGTGGAAGAGCTCCTGCAGCTAGGTAGTTGACAATGTCAGCGTACCATGGCAGTCCTACAGTTGTTTGGATTGTTTCCACGGGTTCTGGTTCATCTATGTCTAACTAAACTGGGTCGCTTCCTATTTGTGCTATCAGCTGTTCATACGGAAAATCATCGTTAATCGGCACTTGTTCGGGTTTAATACCTTCTATTCTAGATAAATGGTCCGCTACGACGTTTTCAGTACCTTTCTTATCTTTTATTTCGAGATCAAACTCTTGTAAGAGTAAAATCCATCTCAAGAGTCTTGGTTTAGCATCTTTCTTAGTCAATAGATATCTGATAGCAGCGTGGTCTGTGTAAACGATTATTTTCGCTCCCACTAGGTAAGAACGGAATTTCTCAAGCGCAAAGACAACTGCTAACAATTCTTTTTCAGTAGTGGCGTAGTTCATCTGAGCAGAATCTAAGGTTCTACTGGCATAGTAAATCGCATGAAGTTTCTTTTCCTTCCTCTGGCCTAGAACTGCGCCTACAGCATAGTCACTCGCATCGCACATGATTTCGAAAGGTAATCTCCAGTCAGGGGATTGCAAGATTGGTGCGGTGATGAGGGTTGTTTTTAGAGTTTCGAACGCTTTAAGACAATCTTCATTAAATATGAACTCAGCGTCTTTCATTAATAAACCGGTAAGAGGTTTAGTGATTTTCGAGAAATCTTTGATGAATCGTCGGTAGAAACCGGCGTGTCCTAAAAAGCTTCGTATTTCTCAAACGGTTTTAGGGGGTTGAAGATCTTTTATGACTTCTATCTTAGCTTTATCAACTTCAATTCCCTTGTCGGATATAACGTGTCCTAATACGATTCCTTCTCTGACCATAAAATGATATTTCTCCCAGTTAAGCACGAGGTTTACTTTTACACATCTTTCTAACACCATTTCTAAATTTGATAGGCATCCTTCAAAACTTTGCCCGCATACAGAGAAGTCGTCCATGAACACTTCCATGATGTTGTCTATAAAATCTGCAAAGATTGACATCATACATCTTTGAAAGGTTGCAGGAGCGTTGCATAATCCAAAAGGCATTCGTCTATAAGCGAACGTTCCATAAGGGCATGTGAATGTAGTCTTCTCTTGATCATCTGGGTGGATAGGGATTTGGAAAAATCCTGAGTAACCATCAAGATAACAAAAATATGAATACTTGGCTAATCGTTCTAACATTTGATCTATAAAAGGTAGTGGGAAATGATCTTTTCGAGTGGCTTTGTTTAGTTTACGATAATCGATGCACACTCTATGTCCTGTCACTACTCTTTGTGATATCGATTCGCCTTTAGCGTTTTTCACAACAGTGATACCTCCTTTCTTTGGTACTACATGTACTGGACTAACCCATTTACTATCAGAGATTGGATATATTATTCCGGCATCTAGTAGTTTCTTAACTTCTTCCTTTACTATAGTGCTAAGGATTGGGTTAATTCTTCTTTGAGATTCTCTGGAGGTTTTGCAATCTTCTTCTAGCAGAATACGATGCATACAGATTGAAGGGCATATTCCTTTGAGATCAGATATGTTATATCCTAATGCAGTTGGATATTTCTTTAAGACATCTAAAAGTTTCTTTGTTTCAATTGTTCCTAAACTGGAATTGATTATAACTGGTCTTGTACATTCAGTGTCCAAGAATTCGTATCTTAGGTTCTTAGGTAAAGTTTTTAACTCTAACGTAGGTTTATCCGTACTTGGCATGGGATCCGGTGTAAGTGCTAAACTTTCGCTTAGACTATCATCCTGATATGGTTCACGCCAATTATCATCTTCGAAAATCAGAGGGATTTGAATTTTCATAATTTCAGAATAGGTAGTTTCTTTCATTTCCATTTCTCTTACACATTCGTCAATTACGTCCAATAGATAGCATGTGACCTCTATAGCTGGTGATTGTAAGAATTGTGTTAAAATAAATTCAACTTTCTCTTCACCTACTTCAAAGGTTAGCTTTCCTTTCTTTACGTCTATTATAGCTCAGGCTATAGCTAAGAATGGTCTTCCTAGTATGATAGGTGTAGTGGAGTCTTCAGAGATGTCCATGATTATGAAATCAGTAGGAATATAGAATTGTCCTATTCGTACCGGGACGTTTTCTAGTATGCCTACAGGATATTTAACAGAGCGATCGGCTAGTTGAATAGACATCTTAGTTGGTCTTAGGTCTCCCATGTCTAGCCTTTTGCAAATCGTTAAGGGCATAACACTGATACTGGCTCCTAAATCGCATAGAGCTTTGTCAATGACGAATTTTCCTATTACACAGGGTATAGAGAAACCTCCAGGATCTTTTAGCTTAGGAGGCATATTATTCTGAATTATGGCACTACACTCAGCAGTAAGTGTAACGGTTCCGTTATCCTCTATCTTTTTCTTATTAGATAAGATTTCTTTTAAAAACTTAGCATACGAGGGCATTTGAGTGATAGCTTCTGTAAATGGAATAGTAATATTCAATTGTTTCAGAAGTTCAACAAATTTCTTAAACTGGCCCATCGTCTTGGAATTGGTTAATCTCTGAGGGTACGAAATTGGTGGTTTATAGGGTGGTGGAGGCACATAAGGCTTTTCTTTTTTCCACTTCCTCTTGATTATCATCTTCCTTTTCTTCTGGATCATTCACCATTTCAGTCGGTTTATCCGGTTTTTGGTACATGGCTGGATTGTCAAGTCTTGGATCGGTAGGTCCGTCAAGTTCCTTGCCACTTCTTAATATCACAGCATTGGCCTGTCCTTTCGGATTAGGTTGAGGTTGTCCAGGAAATACTCCAGCTGGTGCAGCGGTAGGTGTTTGTTGTTGAGCTACTTGTGAAATCTGAGTTTCAATCATTTTGTTATGTGTAGCTAATGCATCTACTTTGCTCACTAATTGCTTAATCTGCTCACTAGTGTGTATGTTTTGGTTTAAGAAGTCCTTGTTTGTTTGAGATTGGTTAGCTATGAAGTTCTCCATCATCAATTCAAGGTTCGATTTTCTAGGGACATTAGGAGCAGTCTTTTGATATCCTGGTGGTGTAGCTGGTGCTTGACCTGGTGCGTATAAAACATTGTTATTCTTATAGGAGAAGTTCAGATGATTCTTCCAACCTGGGTTGTATGTGTTTGAGTATGGGTTTCCTTGAGCATAATTCACTTGATCTGTGGGAATTCCTGTTAATAGTTGACAATCAGGAACTTCATGTCCTGGAACTCCACATAACTCACAATTAGGTGTTACTGCAGCCACAGTGGCTGTTGGTGTTATGGCCAAGTTGTCGATCTTTTGGTTTAGTTGGTCAAACTTTGCATTGACTTGGTCCATACTACTCACTTCGTACATACCTCCTTTTGTTGGTTTCTCAGTTGCGACTCTCTCGCTTCCCCATTGGTAATGGTTTTGAGCCATACTTTCGATAAGTGCATAAGCATCGTTATATTCTTTGTCCATTAGTGCACCGCCTGCGGCAGCGTCAATTGTCATTCTTGTATTGTACAAGAGTCCATTATAGAAGGTATGGATGACCATCCATTCTACTAATCCGTGATGTGGACAAAGTCTCAGCATATCCTTATAGCGTTCCCAAGCTTCGAAAAGTGATTCGTTTTCCTTTTGCTTAAATCCGTTGATCTGAGCTCTCAGCATAGCTGTCTTGCTAGGTGGGAAATATCTGGTCAAGAAAACTCTCTTTAGTTCCTCCCACGTAGTTACTGAATTCGAAGGCAGAGATTGAAGCCAGGCTCTTGCTCTGTCTCGAAGTGAAAAAGGAAACAGACATAGTCTGATAGCTTCTTGGGTAACTCCATTGGCTTTTACGGTATCTGCGTATTGCACAAAGATCGAAAGATGAAGGTTCGGATCCTCGGTAGGATTTCCGGTGAATTGATTTTGTTGCACGGCTGATATCAGCGAAAGTTTCAGTTCGAAATCATTTCGGTTAAGTGTCGGTGTGGCAATGCTGGAATGCGGTTCAGCTTGCGAAGGACTTGCGTAATATTTGAGTGGGTGATTCTGTTCTTCAGCCATCTCTGCGTCCTTTGATGTTACGACTGGTTTAGGTGGATCTAATTGAAGATCTGGAATGTTGTAATTTTGTTCGTAATCGAATATCCGTCTTCTTACGTGTAAGAAGCGTTCCGATTCTGGGATTAGAGGTTGCAAGTCTTCGCCTTGAGAGCGAGTACTTGGCATACACTCGGGAATTTAGATTAAGAAAAGAAGATAGTTGTTACCTTAGTCTAGACAATGCTACCCTAAAGTGCACTAGTAATTAAATTAAGGTCCCCGGCAACGGCGCCAAAAACTTGATGGGCTAAAGACGTACTCTAATTATGTGTCTAGCGGTATCTTAATTGCAAGTGCACAGCCTATCGAAGTAATATTTAAGATTATCGATCCACAGGGACTTTATGATTACTTAGTGCTAGAGGATTTACTAGTTTAGCTAAGGTGAAGGGTTGTCACGATTTTTGGTTGTTTTTAAAGATTAAAGGCGGGGATTAAATTTAAGTTTAATAAAATAATACTAAGGCGGTCGGTATGTAATTATGATAACTTAGGCGGGTCAATCTAACCTAGGCTTATAAAGATGGTTCACTTAATCTATTCTGTAGAGGTTACCAGTTTAAATATCTTTAACTCACACTCTCGTGGTCTTATCTCAGATCTTACCCCTAAAGCCCTATGCCTGCTCTCGCTAGCCCATAAGTGTTTAGAAATAATTTTTGGAAACTTAGTAATTCTAATTCATTTTAAAGCGCTCTCGCTGTGTTTAAATTAAATGCCTAACTTTAGCTATCTGGTTAAAATCTCACACTCTCGTGGTCTTGACCTAACCTATTACACTTTCCTTACTCTCGTAACAAAAAGATTGATTTTATTATAAAAAGTCACAGCCAGAATTTTAAGCTCTTAATTATTTTAAGCCTAGAGTTGATTTTACCGATTTAGTTGATTTTAATTACATACCGCCCTAAGGTGTTTAGATACTCATTATTGTTGAACCAGACAGAGGCAGAGAAATATAAAACAAAATATGCATAACAGAAAAATAAATACTCAACATTAATATAAATGCAATTTAAATAAAAACCTGAATAACAATTAAAATAGTAGACTCCTTCTTCCACAGTTTGAAAGCTCGGAGTACGGACCGGAATCGGAAATAAAATTTCTAAAAGAATTCTGAAGGTTTAGAAACAAATTAAATTATAACAATTTCCTAATGTTGGAAATTGTTATATGGTTGGTTGGGATACAGAAAATTAAAGCAAGAAAATTAATTGCTGGAAAAATAAAGGGTGCAAATAAAAACGGCAGAGCTTCCGCAAGAAAATTAAAATCAAAAACTCTGTCCATTGTTCATTGAAGCTAAGCTATTTATAGGAAGCAATTTGGGCTTGGCAGTTGGAATTGGTGCATGGGCCTCGTAGAGACTGAGAAAATCCAGGGAATACTTAGTGTGCGGGAAAATAGGCATGTTGACTTCACGTAGCGTACACGTTCATGACCAAGTCTCAACATAATACCCTAATTTCCATTTGTCACGTTCGTGACAAGGGTGTCACGTTCGTCTTCCGTGTCTTATGCGCATCACGGTCGTGAGGGACTTGTGACGACCGTGATTGCTCCTTTTAGCGTGTCACGGTCGTGACTCCTAGGTGACGATCGTGACTGTTACAAAAAGTGCAGGTTATGCATAATTCCTCCTTTCTTCATCTTTTAATGGTTGATTTTGCTCATTTCACTTGTGGTTCATGATTTAGCTCTGTAATTGATATACCTGCAAAATGGAAAAGAAAACTCGAGGAATCGGGTGTTAAAACGACAAATATGCGATAAAACAACATTGAAACATAGCAATATAACCGATACTTTTTCTCGTTATCACATCTCAAAGGAGGGTCATAAAACTGTAGGCAGGTGTGGATCATACTCCTCTGAGAAGGCTCCAGGTCCATAAACATATCAAGGATACCTCCATAATGCTCTCTGAATAATGGGATGTGGTCTGGAGTGATAAGTGCCTGGACCTGCCTGATACCAGTCAACACAGGCTCAAAGAAATTATATGATATGTTGCTCTTCCTGGGTGTAGCCATGACTGCTGATGAAGAGCTGAAGACAAGTGCTGATGAAGATCAAGACTGGTACTGGAGATAAGCCACTGATAGGCTGGTGCTAGTGAGGATGAAGGTAGCTGAAGCAGATAACTGATGAAGCAGAGGCCTATGCAAATGAAGGGGTCAAAACCAAGCCAAATATAATGTGGATACCCTGAAAAACAAATAAACAAATGTTAAATGATGCAATGATGATGTATGCAAATGATATGCAAGGGTTTGTGATCAAGCTGGATCTGGTTATCTGTCTTGATATATAAGGCCCATGTATGTTCAAGAAGTCCAGATAGAGGTTCAGAAATCCAGTAACCAGGGTAGGGGACTCAAATAAAGAGTCACATATCCAAGGTTAAATCACAAGAACTGTCCAAAATGAGGTACTCTTAATCCAACAAGTAACAGGGTATGATGTGGCCAAAGGTACCTGCAAACCTGTAAACAGCCCAACCCCTCTCACAGGTAGTGTTCTAAAACAAGGATCCTCAGACTTGGATCAGTTATGAGAAGTGTAAACACTTCTAACCCGGAGGTACAATGTTTACAATAACCATAAAAGATACTCCTCTAATTCACCTCAGTTTCTGAAGGTCATAATAAAGGTCATCCAGACTTAGCAGGCTTCCCAGATAGCCCTAGCACTACAGGAAATCTGTAGCACAAAGTTCTCAAGAAGAAACCCATATCTGAACCGTGTTTCATATTCCCGCACCAGACCGAAATGGAATGGGAAAGAACATGAACCACTCTAGCCTAGGTGTCACTCAGGTCCCAGGTATAGGACCTTAAACTCTCAATGAGAACCCCACCCATCAAGACAGAAGAACAGATCCAGCAATGATAATGACAGTATGAAATATGAAAAACTGTAAAGAAAGCAATAAATAAGGTTGTACAAAAAGCAATAAATAAAGCAACTATGTAAACACAATTAGCACATAACACCCCCAGTAAACACAAATCAAACAAGCGCTAGGAGGAACCCACAAAAAGAACCAGAAGCCCTGGTTACAATATAAGGGTCCCCAACAGAGTCGCCAAGCTGTCGCTCCCACCAAAATGATACAAGGTCAGAAGGGGTACAGACGCGAACGGTCGGCCAAAGGAGAGAGACCACACAGGAGTGAACTCAGAAAGACAAGAGTCGCCGGCTAGGCATTTTTATCCCGGAGGAAAGGTAATGCTGCATAAACCTGAGAAAAGATGGATAAGACGGTAGCGAACCAGAGAGACTGAGAAAGGGGGTTGGTTACAACCTGGATAGGTATTAGCACCCATATTGTCCGTCGTACTCGACGAGATCCACGCTTAAAAGATTTGTGTTTTAAAGGGGTAGTGTTAGTGCAATTTGTGTATCAAAGCTGGAAAAGAATGCAAGTGTCAGTGTGAAAGAAATGTGAAGTGTGTAAAAGAAGTGTCAGTGTAAGAACAAGAATGAAATGCTCAAGACTATGAGGCTTAAGAATAATACTAGAGGAGGGGGAATATACAGAGACTTTTGTTCGATAACTGTTAGGTTATGCCTACGTATCCTCTCGTGCAATGAGGAAGTCAGAACACCATAGTTCGACCAAAAGAGACTGAAGGATGAATTGACTTGTGAACTGCTTACTTGCCTATGCTCAAGTGTATGACCTATCTGGCTCAGGTGAAAACTGTCTTGCATTAGACGGGAGAAGCGAATTCTCGTTTATGAGTGAAGATGATGAGAAAAGAATCCCGAAGGAGACGATTATTGTTTGTTTTTGAGTTTTCAGTCTTTTATTGCTTTTTGAAGTTTGTCACAGGAAAATGAGCTTAAGACTAAACCAAGGGTTAGTAAGCTCATCACATCCTCCCTCTGATTAGGGGTGATGAGAATACCTTAAGTATGAAGTAAGCACCTCACACTTAATCACCATGGTGTAAGATTAAGATCATTAACCTACTTGCAATTATTTAGATGTTTTTGGAGTTTTTGTTTAGTGTTGAGTAATGAGTTTAAGCCATAATCAAGGATTTAATGGACCCATTACACCATCCTAATATAAGGATAATAGATGAGAACATTTAAGCTGAGGAAGATACCTCAACTTAATCCATGATTAGGGATTAACCTCATGACAAAACAAAGCCTTTATTAAAGTGGATTTTAATTAATGGTAAGATTAAGAAATGGATTTTATGGTTTGTAAGACAACTTGAGGGGGACTTGTCCATTAACACTAGGGTTAGTCCTTCTTAACCAATTAAGGAAGAATTAGAACCCTAATGCAAGGCCCGAGTTACAAGCTTGATGTCTTAGTGATTATTAAGTGGGTTGATTAAAGGATTTAAACAATATTAAGGGGTTAACACTTAGGATTAAAGTTATACACTCCATCCTAATAGAAGGATGCAGGCATAAGCTTAATCACTAAGCCTTAAAACCTTTAGGGTTTAGTCCTTGATTATGAGGTGAGGAGAGAAGACTCAAAGATGAAACAAAGGTAAAACTAAATGGGGGACTAATAAAACCTAATTGTTATCAAGCTTGGTTGTTCCTAGGGTTTATGAAGCTTGCAAGAGATCTTCAATAGAGAAGCCACCAGGAAAGAAGCAGATGAAAGGAGAAAGAAGCAGAGAGAAGCAAAACAAATTGCTTCACTTAAGAAGACAAGTTGTTTGAAGAAAGAAAGTGGGAAAGAGCATGAATGAGAAAGCTCACTCTAAAGTAAAAAAAAATGCAGCAATGATGCAAGAGAGGGATGAGAAGAGATTGTGAGAAGTGAAGGCAAATTCACTTCTCAAAACAACTTACCACTTGAAAAGTTAGCAAAAGAAATGAAATGCAATGAAAATGAGATGAAATGCCATGGTGCAAACCAAAACCAGAAGCATAAGCATGATGTTAAGGATGCTAAGGAATGATGAAAACACATGTTAAGAATTGTGGATGATCATACAAGGATGTGGGTGCAAATGAAGTATGCCTTGAACCATGAAGATTCATGAAAGTTTATGAAATGCAATGAACATATAGCATGGCAAATGAAAGATGCAATGATCAAATATGATTCTAATATGTCCTAAGATGTATTATTAATCATGTGGATGCACAAAATATCATGGCAAGTCATTGTATGCAAGCAAATGAAAGATGTATGCAAAGGAAGGCACAAATTAGGGTTTATGATCAACACACAAAGCCAAATTCAAAATCAGAAGCAAATGACATGATAAAAAATTGAAAATGGGATCAAAGGAACCCTAACCCTACACAAGTTCACTGCCCAAAGGAGGGGATCTAACTCTTATCCTAGTGAAAGTTATGAATTTCTTAAGTCAATTAGGGTTTTAAGGTACCTCATCATGAAAAAATGCAAAACAAAATGAAAATGGAAGATCAATTCAAACCAAATTTATCCTATAAACTACATGCCATGAAGGATGCAATGCAAGAAGAACCATCATCAAACTCTCAATGGTTAGGCAGAATGATTTTTTTTTCAAGTTTGAACAAAAATATTGCCTTAAAATGAATTTAATTCCAATGAAAATGATCAAAATGCATCAAGAACCAAAAAGAAATTTGCTTTGAGAGTTTGATAATGCTTCTAAATGTTTTAAAATGCAATGTGAATTTTTTTTGGAATTTTTAAATACATAAATGTATTTTTAATTAATTAATTCTCATTAACTAATTAAAAATAACCATTTAAATGATTTAAAAATAATTTTTAATGCAAAAAATAAAAATAAAAATATTTTTGGTTTCTGAAAAATAATGAAATGCTTGAAAAAATTTTCAGAATTTTTAAATGTTTTTTACTATTTTAAATAATTAGTGTAAATAAATGCAATAAAAATGAAAATAAAATAAAATAAAAGGAGAAGTATGCAAAATGAAAGGATCAGATTGAGTCTGGGCTAGGAGGTGTTGACTTGGCGCCACATCCAATGGCCCAAGTTCAAACCTGGCTAATTTTGTTTTATAATTAATTAAACTTAGGTTAGGTTAATTAAATGCTGATTAGGGTTTAAGTGGATCATCTGGACCATTCAAGCGTGCGCGGGAAGCAGGATCCTAAGGCTATTATTCAAACCTGGTAATTAAACACAATTAGGGCAAATGACATTCAGGTGACCGGAACAGTGGTTCTGGTCATCTTCTCCGGCGAGCAAAAACCCTAGGTTCTTCTACAGGTCACTAAACATGAAATTTCTTCCACTAAAATGATCCTCTCATCAATCTAAACCTAAACCCTCATCTTAAATCCATTTATTTTCCCTCACAAGCCTGAATCGAAACAAAATGCAAAACACTGGCAAATGTTCAGAAGCTTCATACATGATGGTTACTTCACCATTTTTAAAAGTAAACACATATTCATGATCAGGAGAACATATAGCATCATAAAAGAACTTGAAAATTAGTTTCTGGGAAAAATGTTCTTCATGTTACCTGAGATGAAGCTTCTCTGTTTTCGGGCTTTCTGGACTTTCCCTTTGTGCAAGCCTGCTTCTTTGAACCTCCTGATGATGGAATGAAGCTTAGAAAACTTGGGGAGTGGCTGGTTTGAAGGATTCAGCTCTGGTGTAGCAGAAATGGTGAACTTTGTGTGTGATGTTTCAGGCTATTTCAGGGGGTGGTTCTGGTTCTATGAGTGATTTGTGACTTGTTGGTGGAAGAAAAATGAAGGTTTGATGGTTGTGTGAAGAAATTCGAAGAGAGGAAGCTTCTTGGTAGATTTTGTGTATGCTGCAATGTGGGAGCTTTCTGGCTTGTGTGTGGTGTGTTTAGGGTTGCTTGATGTCCACATATCATACTCTGATTGGGCAGAGAGTTGGTGGTGGCACAGTGGGATTGGCATGGGCAAAATGCAAAAAGTCAAGATCTTGTGTACTATGAGTATGGCTCGGGTCAGAGGCAATCTTAGGGCTTGTCTTGCCTCAGCTTGAGTCAAGGAAGGCCTTTGGATCTGACTTTGTGAGCTGGCTAGCCTTGATCAAGGCTTTCCAAGGTTCTTGCACATTTCCCTCTTTGAATTTTCTCATGAACCAAGGCAAAGAAAATTGTGATTTTTGGGGCAAAATGTGACAAAATGAGTCTTGTAATATTGTTATGATGCTTTGATACCAATTGGAGTTTAATTCAAACATGAGAGGTCCCTTTTGCAAAATTTCAATTTTGTAGCCTTTATGAGAAATGCCTTATGCAACTTGTGATCCAAGGCATGGAAATGAAAAAATCTTGGCACAAACTTGACTTTTCTAAGTTGTAACATGTTATAATGATGCAAAGAAGTCACTTAGAGGTCTTGAAAATGCTTGGAATTTGAATTTGCAAAAATCTCTCTTTGGTGCCAAAAGTGGAAATTTCATGATTTTTCCCAACTTTGCAAAGCCATAAATTTTTATCCAAAATGAATTAGAAAAAGTTCTTGTACTTTTTCAAAAGGGAATGATCCATTCTACAACTTTCATGACCAAAGTTTTCTCATTTGAAGCATTTTTGAATCAAAAAGAGGAGGTTGAAAAACTTTCCCAAAACGGCAAGTTTGCATTACAAGTCACTTTCCCAAAAAGGCAACTTTGCAAATGGCTTGAAATTATTCAATTTTGTGAACTTATAACACCTTCTATGATCAAATAAAGATCATACACATTCAAAATGATGGAGAATGCCCTTTGGTTGGGTCATTGGGGGCCTCAGATGCCCTGATTTTGCACTGACTTGCTCAAGAAGTCAACTCTTGATTAGATGCCTTCCCCATGGAATTTCTTCATGAAAATTGATATGCATGATCCTTATAACATATAGAGACCAATAGAAACAAGAATGACCAAAAACTTTGGAGTTATGGCCTCTGAAACCAAAACCCTAATTCTAGGTCATTTGTGTAGTTAAACCTGGCTCTGCTTCCATGCCTCCCTCAGTTCTTGTGATTCTTTGGCTTCCTTGACTTTGTGAGGATATAATATGATGCTTGAACATACATGGACCCCTTTGAAGTGATTGAAGACCTTTGAAGTAGCTCAAATGGCTCAGGGATGGCTCAGATCACAAACCCTAGATGCAGATGACTTAAAAGCAATGCAGTGAATCAAAAATGTGGTATGAGATGCTATGATTGAATTTATGCATATGAAAATATCACAAGCCATGGTGAAATGGGTGAGGGCAAATTTGGGGTGTTTACAGTCCCTCATCATTATTTCATTTATTCTTTTACCCGATGGACGTCCCTGTCGCGTTTTATTTACCCTTTAAACTTATGGCCGTCCCCGTTAGTGCTTTCCTCATTTCTTTAATCCCTAGAGAGTTTTATTTCTTTACCCGATGGTCGTCCCTGTCGTGGTCTCTTTATTTCCCAGCATGATGGTCATCCCCGTCATTGTTTTACTTACCGTTTTTCATCCCCAGCAGTCGTCCTCTGCTCGATGTTCGTCCTCCATCGCTATCATTTTATACTCATACTATACTGCCTATTACAATTTATATCCCTTTTCTTCTTCTCCCCAGCAAGTGCAAATTTCGGAATGTCTTTGGTATTCAACCACAAGTTATCTTGTTTGTCTGTTAAGTCAGGCGCTTACATCCTGCACAACTAACTCATGCTTGAATAGGGGAAGCTGTAAACACCCCAAATTTGCCCTCACTTTTTCTCACACCATGGCTTATGATCTTTCATATTGAATTTGCATAAGCATATCATTTCACATTGCATGTTTGTTTCATCTGCATAACTGCATAGCAAGGGTTTGTGATCAAGAGAATCCAAGAAGTGATATGAGCTATTCCAATGGTATTGAAGCATTACAATAGGGTCCATGTGTGCTCTATGATCTTAATATGCTCTCCAAAGTTCATTAAAGTCAAGAGATTACAAAGCATTGCAAAGGCATAGAGGCAGACTGAAGATTTCCTGCACAGATGACCTAAAATTAGGGTTTTGGGTTTGAAGCTCTTAATATCAAAAAAATTTGTCATTCTTGATTCTAATGGTATTTATATGTTATAAGAAGCATGTGTACCAAATTTTATGAAGAAATTCATCATGGAAGTCATCTGATCAACTGGTAACTTGTTGTGTAAGAAAAGTCAGAATTAGGGCATCTGAGGCCCCCAACAATGGTACCAAAGGGTCATCTTCATCATTTTGAGGTTCTATGATCTTTATTTGATCTTAGAAGTGGTTAGAATTTCACAAGATTGAAGTATTTCAAGCCATTTGCAAACTTTCCATTTTTGGACATGACTTGTAATGGAAACTTTCCATTTTGGGAAAGATTTTCAACCTCCTCTTTCTTGATAAAAAATGCTTCAAATGAAAAATCCTTAAACATGAAAGTTGTAAATTGAATCTTCCCATTTTCAAAAATTACAAGAACTCCTCTTGATTCATCCTAGAACTCAAGGTATGATGTTTCAAAGTTGGGGAAAATCTTGTAATTTTCAAGTATGTGCCAAAGAGGTATTTTTGCAAAATCAAGTTTCAAGACCTCTTATGACCTCTAATCCACTTCTAAGCTTTATTACATGATAACACAACATTGTTTGACCAAAATCATGCCTTGGATCACAAGCTTCTATGAGCAATCTTCACAAAATTTCCAAAGGGGCCAATCTCACCATTCAATCACTTCAGATCACTTTAATCAATCCCATGGCTCTCCTTGAAGCTGGCTAAGGCAAGACACCCCTTCAAAACAGCTCTGACCCGTGCCCATACTCATAGTACACAACTTTTGACTTTTTGAAAAACAAGCCATACCAATCACACTATGCCACAACAACTCTCTGGCCAATCAGTACCTCTTATGAAAACCCTAAGCAACTCATTTCATACATCACACAAGCCTGAAACCTTACCATATTCAGATTGCCCAAAATTTCCATAAACCTTCAAGTCTTCGATTCTCACTCCACAGCCACTCAAACTCAAAACTTCTTCCACCAATCATCTCAAAATCAATCATAGAACATAAACCAACCATTACAATGGCCTAAAACACTCCATAACACAAACACGGTTTCTGAGTTATTAGAACCAAACATCTCAAACCAGCCAAAACAAACTTGTTCTAAGCCTTTCATAAGCACAAGGGGGATCATTGGAGTGGTTTTGCACAAGAGAGGAGGTCAGAAAGCTCCAAACTGAAAAGCTTCAACTTAGGTAATCATCAAGAACATTTTTTTCCAGAACTTTCCTTTTAAGTTATATAATGAATCTAAATGCTCTCCTGATCATGCTGATGTGTTTAGTTTTCAAAATAATTGAGAAATTAGAATGTATTTAGCTTCTGAAACTTTCGTATTGTTTTCTGTTTTGATTCGTTTCTCATGATTCATGAAAAATAAATGTTGTTTGTTGTTGGATTCGTGTTTAGGGTTGTTTAATGGTTGATTCTAGAGATTTAGGGAGTTTGGGTGGCCTAGGGAGTGAGATGGAGTGAGGAGTTGGCCGGAGAAGACGACTGGAACACTGTTCCGGTCGCCTGAAAGAGATTAGGGTTAATTTTAGGGTTAATTAGGTTAGTTTGAATTCTGACCTTTGGATCAGGTTTCCCGCGTGTGTGGATTGCCAGGATCATTTCACTTAAACCCTAATCCATTTAATTAATTTAATTAATTTCATTTAGCCAAATTCAATCTCAGCCACCAAAACACGCATGCAGTCAACCCCAATTTGAATCTGGACCTTAGATTCTGCTTACTTCTCATTTTATTTAATTTTATTTCTCATTTTATTTCATTTCTTTTACATATTTATTTAAAATAGCAAAAACACTTTTAAAAATCTCTTTTTTTGCATTTTCACTTTAAATATTTTTCTTAACTCAAAAACATTTTTTATTTTAATTTTTGAATTAAAAAAGTATTTTTTAAAATCATTTAAATGTTTTATTTAATTAATTAATTGATTTTAATTAATTAAAAATGCATTTAGGTTTCTAAAAATCACCAAAAAATTCATGATGCATTCTCATACATTTAGAAACATTTACAAACTCACCATACAAATATCCTTTTAGGTTTGATCATGTTTTCACAATTTACTTTGAATTAGGGTTAATAAAAATCACATTTTCTAACCCTAACTTAAAAAAATCATTTATGATCAACCATGATGAGTTTGAACTTGTTTCCTTTTGAATTATTTCACACATTGCATCTAGTATCTAGGTTATTTAACTCATAATTTTGCATTGCATTTTCAAATTGTTTGGCATTTTTTTAGGATCATCCAAAAACCCTAGTTAACTTAGGAAATTCATAACTCCCTTTAGGTTTAGCTTCTGACCTTCATCTTTGGGTAATGATCTTGTGTGTGTTTAGGGTTTGTTTGAGTTCAATTCCAAATTTTTATCATGATGTATGCTTCTGTTTTGCACATATGCATCTCATACATTCATAAAACCCTAATTTCTCATGTTCATTTGCATTCATCTTTGCATATCATCATCATATAAACTCGCCATGACATTTCAAACATTTGTATGACATCTTAGACATCCTAGGACATGCTTGAACATTGCTTGATCATTTCTTCATTCATTTGGTATGTTTTGCATTCATTACATTCCATGTGTATCCATGTGTTTTCATGCTTCTAACATGCTTCCTTTGCATCCCATCCTTTGTATCATCATTCATATGCATCATGTATGACTTTGCATCATCTCATAACACATTTGCATAACATATTCAATTCTGGTTTTGGTCATTGCATCTTCATTTGCCTTATTTCCTTTTGCTTTGCATCTTATGCATTCATACTAACATTCAGGGGCTTTTGGTAAGTTGTTTGGGATGTGGATTTGCCTTCACATCTCACCTCTTATTTTCTCCTCATATGCATATTTATTTGTATTTGAAGTGAACTTGCTTCAATTGTGCTCTCTTGTTCCTATCTCTTTCTCTTAGGTTACTTATCTTCTTCAGGAAGTAAGTAAATTGTTCTCCTTTCTCCTTCTCTTTTCATCTGCTTCTCTTCCTTGGTGGCCTTCTGAAGATTCTTCTCTTAAGCCTCACAAACCATAGGATATCCAAGCATGATAATTTTTAGGGTTGTACATAGTCCCCCCTATTTTTTACCTTTTTAGTCTCCTTGAGTATCTTTTCTCATCTTATAATCAGAGGCTAAACACTTAAAGCTTTAGGACTTTGAATTAGGGTTATTCCTGCATCCTTATCTTAGGATGGAGTGTATAACTTTAATCCTTAGTGTTAATTATTTAATTTGTTTACACCTCTCAATAAAAACACCTAATAATGATCAATTCTTAAGCTTGTAACTTGGGCCTTACATTAGGGTTCCATCTCTTCTTTTTCGTTAAGAGGGACTAACCCTAGTGTTTAATGGACAAGTCCCCCTCAAGATAAGTCTTACAAACTTAAAACTCACTTCTTAATCTTCCCTTTAATTAAAATACACTTAATAAAGGCTTGTTATATAATGAATTTAATCCCTAACCATGGATTAAGTTGAGGAGTCTTCCTCAGCTTAAGTGTTCTCATCTATCATCCTTCTCTTAGGATGGTGTAATGAGTTCAATAATCCCTGATTAGAGATTAAACTCATTACTTAACACTAAAAAAACCCAAAAACACTTAATAATCACAAGTAGGTTAATGATCTTAATCCTATATCATCATGGTAATTAAGTTGAGATGCTTATCTCATACTTAAGTAGGCTCATTATCCCTAATAAGGGAGGATATAATGAGTTTACTAACCTTTGATTTAGGCTTAAGCTCATTATCCTATGCAAAACACAAAAAACAATAAAAAACTGAAAACACCAAAACAAACAATAAACGTCTCCTCCGGGATTCTTTTCTTATCACACTCATTCTATAAACGAGAACTCGCTTCTTCCGTCTAATGCAAGACAGTTAGCACTCGAGCCAAACGAGTCATACACTTGAGCATAGACAAGTAAGCAGTTCATAGTCAAATAATCATCCAGTCTCTTTGAGTCGAACTACAGTATTATGACTTCCTCATTGCACAAGAGGATACATAGGCATAACTTAACAGTTATCAAACAAAAGTCTCTTTTTCTTCCCCTTCTTTCAACATTCTTTCTAAACCTCAGTCTTGAGCATTCACCCTTCTTTTTGCACTGACACTTTGTACCTTTACTCCCTAGCTTTTATGCATAGTCAGCGCATACACTACCCCCTTTTAAACACAATCAAGTAAGCGTGGATCCCATCGAGTACGACGGACGATCTGGGTGCTAATACCTTCCCAGGTCGTAACCAACCCCCTTTCTCAGTTTCTTTGGTTTGCAACCGTCTTATCCATACCCTTCCAGGTTTATGCAGCATTACCTTTACTTCGGGATAAAAATGCCTAGCTGGCGACTCTATTCAACCTTCAACCTACAACATCACCAACGGTTCGCGTTTGCACCAGGACGTAAAGTCCGGCGAGAGACACCAGTCCCAACCCTAACTTCCTCTATATCTTACTAAAACTCACAAAACCTGCCAAGAAACATTCCCCAAACATCATGGAACACAAATCAATCATCAAACATCATTTATAACACATGAATCAAGAGAATCGAATCAAAAACATTTTCACGGGCAAACTTTCAGAACAACAATACATGCTTGTTTGTACACCATTTTCAATTCTAAACGCATCAAGATGATCAAAAAAGCATATAGGTTCATTTTATAAGAAGAAATCAAGGTTCTGAGAAAAAAGTTCTTGAGCTATATCTAAGCTGGAGATCTTCAAAGATGAGCTTTCTGAGCCTTTCCTTTGTGCAAACCAACTCCACTGGTCCCACTTGTTCTAATGGCAAGCTTGAATGGAGTTTATAATGACTATTTTGAGAGGTTCAGTTCCGGTTCAACAAAAATCGTGTTTCTTGTTTAGGGTGTTTCAGGCCATGGTGATGGGTGGGATTTGTTCCTTAGGTGATTTATGGTTGATTGGTGAAGAAATTTTTGAAGTTTTATGGCTGAGGAGTGAGAATCGAAGAGATGAAGTTTGAAGTGGATTTTGTGTAATATGAAGTGTGTGTATTCTAAGGCTGAAGTGATCTGCTATATCTCTCCCATAATGTTTGAGTAGGTCATGGAGCAGGTTTGTAGAGGCTGCTGATCATTATTCCAAGAGTATGGGAGAAATTGAAAAACGTCAAGGTTTGGTGTACTTGAGGTATGGCATGGTGCAGAAGTGATTTTCTGGCTGGATTGTGTTCAGATGGCTTCAAGGAGGGCCTTTGGATCAAATGTTATGAGTTGTGCAGCATGATTAAAGAGTTCTCATTGATTTTGCATTTTTCCAACTTTGACATTTCTTGAGAAGCAAGTCATGAAAACCCTAGGTTCTTGGCCCAATTCTGATCTTTAGAAGTTGTTTTATCATGGCATGATGTATTTGAGTGGATTAGAGGTCACATAAAGGCCTGAAATACCATTTTTCACATTTCCCTCTTTGACATGAACTTGAAAATTATGTGATTTTCCCAACTTTGACTTGCCATATCTTGAGCTCTAGTATGAATCAAGAGGAGTTCTTGTACTTTTTGAAAATGGGAAGATCCAATCTACAACTTTCATGTTCAACAAAATTTCATTTGAAACATTTTTGATCAAGAAAGAGGAGGTTGAAAATCTTTCCCAAAATGGAAAGTTTTCATTACAAGTCATGACCAAAAATGGCAAATTTTGCAATGGCTCAAAATTCTTCAATTTTGTGAACTTCCAAGCATTACTAAGATCAAATAAAGATCATAGGACCTCAAATTGATGATGATGAACCTTTGGAACCCTTGTTTGTGGCCTCAGATGCCCTGATTCTGACTTTTGTTGCACAATAAGTTACCACTTGATCAGATGACTTCCACAAGGAATTTTTGCTTCAAATTTGATACACATGCTCCTTATAACATATATGGACCAATAGAATCAATAATGGCCAAAACTTTTGAGTGTAAGAGCCTCAAACCCAAAACCCTAATTTGTGGTCATCTGTGTAGGAGCCCTGAGCTTGCCCGGGTGGCTCTGCAATCTCTTGTGATATTTTGACTTTCAAGAACCCTTTGAGGTATAATATGATCATAGAACACTCATGGAACCTCTTGGCATGCTTCATGGCTCTGAGATAGCTCAAACCACTCCTAAGATTTATTTGATCACAAACCCTAACTATGCAAATATGGCAGTGAAATAACTATGCAGTGTGAGATGGTATGCTTAGGCAATGCAACATGAAGGATCACAAGCCAAGGTCTGAGAAAAAAAGGGAGGGAAAATTTGGGGTGTTTACAGCTGCCCCTATTCAAGCATGAGTTAGATGTGTAGGATGCAAGCTCCTAGCTTAACAGACAAACAAGATAACTTGTGGTTGAATACCAAGACAGTCCAAAATTTGCACTTTTTATTATAAGAAGAAAATGGATATAAATTGTAATAGACAGTATAGACTGAATATCAAATGATAGCGACGGAGGACGACCATCGAGCAGAGGACGACTGCTTGGGATAAAAATGGTGAGAAACGCGTTGATGGGGACGTCCATCATGCTGGGGAATAAAGAATCTGCGACGGGGACGGCCATCGGGTAACGAAAGGAGAATTTAATGGGGATTTAAAAGAACTAACAGGGACAACCGTCGGGCTGAAGAATAAAGAAACCGCGATGGGGACGGCCATCGGAATCAATGATGAGGGATGGTCATCAAAAGGTGAAGGACGATCACCTAGCAGGGGGCAGCTGCTAAAAGATATCACGACATAGGACAAATGTCGGATATGAATATCAACGATGGCGGAGGCCATCGGATAACATGATGAGGGATGGTCATCAAAAGGTGAAGGACGATCGCCTAGCAGGGTACGGCTGCTGAGGATTATCGCGACATAGGACGAATGCCGGATAAAAATATCGATGGTGGGGACGGCCATCAGATAACATGATGTGGTACGGTCATCAAAATAAATGATGAGGGACAGTCATCAAGAGGTGAAGGAAGATCACCTAGCAGGGGACGACTGCTCTGTTGGGGATTATCGCGACATAGGACGAATGCCGGATAAAAAGGATCAACAATGGGGACGGCCATCGGCTAACATGATGAGGTACAGTTATCAAAATAAATGATGAGGGACGGTCATCAAGAGGTGAAGGAAGATCACCTAGCAGGGTACGGCTGTTGAGAAATATCATGACATAGGATGAATGTCGGATAGAATGTTGTTTTGTTGGTGATTTCTAGGGATAGATAAACACGGACGAGTGTTTAAGCCCTAAAAATAAAATGGTATAAGTGTTTCGACAGTGTGTATAGATTAAAGATACGGACGAGTATCCTTAGGACCACAATACAGACGCGTATCGATAGAAACAAACAACGACGCGTGTTTAAGGAGTGATGATACGTAAGAGTATCAACTGTTTGAACAAGGAACACGGACGAGTGTTGATTTGCCGAGGAGATGCATACGATACGGACGAGTATCAAAGAATTATGTATAAGTAGGATACATACGAGTATTAGAAGGATTGTGTATAAGTATGTACAAGTATTTGTATTGAGAGTGTAAAAGGATATTTTGGCTTTTATCTGCATGGGATAAGTTTTTGCGTATTGCTGGAGGAGCGATTTTGGTATTTGCAGGTGACTGGCTCGAACCTGTCTTATGATCATGAAAATGTTGGATTTTTGCTATAATGCTCCGTATTAGACGGAATGCTACACTCTGATTTGGGAGAAATGATGCAAATGTTATGATTATGCAAATGAGAGAAACGAGATCCGAGATCTGAAATCTGCTGGGAGAACGGATCAATGGGCGATATGTGGGGAGAAAGGATCTCTACATGATCTTTTCTGAAGAACTCTGGGGGAAGAACTCTGTGGGGAGCCTTTGTTGGTGATGAGAAGATCTGGCAACTTGCTGGGGAAAAGTGATTTAGGCCTTGCTTTGGAGATCCTGCTTGAGGAGGAGAGAACTTCTGGGAAGTAATATGTCGGAGGATCAGCTTTGTGGGGGATATTCTGAGGGGATAAAAAGCTCTGTGGGGGAATACTTTCGTCAAGTATTCCTTCTGATGATGTAACTGCCGGCTTGGCTGGGGATATAGTGCTTGATATGCCCCATGTTGTAAAAGGTTGTCCGCCTTGAGTACCTGTAACCTGTCAAACAAAGGAAACGCACAAGTGCCCTGAGGTATCCTCAACCGGATTTCGTCATAGGAGTTAGGTTCTCTTAAAAGCACACATTTCTTGAAGGCAAAAATGGCTTAAATGTTTTCATGCAAATGTTGTATTACGAACTTTGGACATTTTGCAAACAAAATAAAAAGGTACAAAACAAAGTGTGAATGAATATTTGACTTTATTGATTTGTGTGCCCTGAATAGGCGAGTACAATGAGGAAGCTAATCCCTGAAATAAGGAGATTGCTACAAAATCGAGAAAATAAAAGTCCTATTTGGCAATGCTGAAGTTGATGATTCAATCTTCCTTTTGCTATGACCTACAGGACCTGAACGCTCTTCTTATCTTGCTTTCTGAAGAAAGTTGATTATGACTGACGCTTTGTTCTTTCGAAGCTTACCATGTTATGTGAGTGATACAGATGAATTCAGAGTGCAGTTGTTCGCTTGTTCCCTGATTTTTCGTGGACCGCCCTTCCGGGTTTTCAATCCACCGGGATACCCATTTTTTTCCTGAGCTATCCGATGTGGCTTTTCAACTCAGTGGGTGTACATTTTTTTTCAATTTTTCCCTTATTTTTGTCCGAGTCTTTTATTCTGTTTTTGACTCGCCGGGATGCCCTATTTTTTCCTGGACTTACATTCTGTTTTTATGTCCAGCGGGTCATTTATGCGAAGTATTTTTTAATTGCATCTGAATTCACAGGAGACGGGAAGTCTTCACCATCCATGGTTGCGAGCATCAGTGCTCCACCCGAGAAGACTTTAGTTATCACATAGGGGCCTTCATAGTTTGGTGTCCACTTGCCCCTATGGTCTGTATGAGGAGGAAGGATCCTTTTCAATACAAGCTCTACCACTTGATATTCCCGAGGCCTGACTTTTTCATCGAAGGCTTTCTTCATCTATTTTTGATATAACTGACCATGACAGATAGCTGCTAATCTCTTTTCTTCAATCAAGCTCAGTTGGTTATAACGAGATCGAACCCATTCTGCTTCGTCCAGTTTCACATCCATTATTACCCGCAAGGAGGGCAATTCAACTTCAACAGGTAGGACTGCTTCCATACCATACACAAGTTGATAAGGTGTTTCCCCGGTAGATGTTCTGATGGAAATTCGGTACCCATGCAAGACGAATGGTAACATTTCATGCCAGTCTTTGTATGTGACTACCATCTTTTCCACAATCTTCTTAATGTTCTTGTTAGCCGCCTCGACAGCGCCATTCATCTTTGGCCTGTAAGGAGAAGAATTGTGATGTTGAATTTTGAAGTCTCGGCACAATTTTGCCATCATCTTGTTGCTAAGGTTTGAACCATTATCAGTAATGATTCGCTCGTGAACTCCTTATCGACAAATGATATCCTTCTTCAGAAATCGGGCTACCACTTGCTTGGTGACATTTGCATACGAAGCTGCTTCAACCCATTTGGTGAAGTAATCAATGGCTACCAGGATGAATCTGTGACCATTTGAAGCAGTTGGCTCGATATTTTCAATCATATCAATGCCCCACATGGTGAAGGGCCAGGGTGAAGACAATATATTCAAAGGATTGGGAGGAACATGCACTTTGTCTGCGTAGATCTGGCATTTATGGCACTTTCTGGCATAGGCGCAACAGTTTGCATCCATTGTGATCCAGTAGTAACCTGATCTTAATAATTTATTTGCCATTGCATGTCCTCCGGCATGGGTACCGAAAGAACCTTCATCTACTTCGTGCATCAGCAGGTCTTCTTCCTTTTTGTCAACACATCTGAGCAAGACCATGTCGAAGTTTCGCTTGTATAAGGAGCCATCAGTATTAAGGAAGAAACTGTCGGCTAGCCTTCTCAATGTCTTTTTATCATTAGACGATGCCCCGGGTGGGTATGTCTGAGTTTCCAAGAAGCATTAGATGTCGTGGAACCAAGGTTTGTTGTCAATGACAGTGTCCACAGAGAATACATATGCCGGTCGGTCTAGTCTGGATACTAAAATCCGAGGTACATAGTTAGCAGTTTGTACTTTGATCATAGATGAAATAGTGGCCAAGGCATCTGCAAACTGATTCTCATCTCGAGGGATGTATTCAAGCTTGACTGTTGTGAAGAAAGTCAATAATATCCTCGTATAGTCACGATAGGGAACCAAATGCTCTTGATCAGTATACCACTTGCCATTAGTTTGGTTGATCACCAAAGCTGATTCTCCGAATACATTCAAGGTTTTGATCCTGAGGTCAATGGCTTCCTCAAGACCCATGATGCAAGCTTCGTACTCTGCTTCGTTGTAAGTGCAGGCAAAGGTGAGCCTTGCTGAGAAAGGTAGATGCACTCCTTTGGGTGTAACAAGCACTGCACCAACTCCACGACCGTTACAATTAACTGCCCCATCGAACATCATAGTCCATGCTTTTCTGGATCAGGCCCTTCAGTGTGAATAGGTTCTTCACAATCTTTTGAGTTTAAGAACATGATGTCTTCATCAGGGAAATCAAATCTCATGGGTTGGTAGTCTTCAATGGGTTGCTCAGCCAGATAGTCAGACAATACACTGCCCTTGATGGCTTTCTGAGAGGTGTACTGAATATCATATTCTATTAGAATCATTTGCCACCTTGCAACCCTTCCGGTAAGTGTTGGCTTCTCAAATATGTACTTGACGGGGTCCATCTTTGAGATCAACAAGGTAGTATGAGTCAACATATATTGTCTTAGTCGGCGAGCAACCCACGCTAAAGCACAGCATGTTTTCTCGAGCAGTGAATAACGTTGTTCACAGTCGGTAAACTTTTTTCTTAGGTAGTATATTGCATACTCTTTTCGACCAGACTCGTCATGCTGGCCCAACACACACCCCCTTGATTCATCTAATACTGTCAGGTACATTATTAGAGGTCTTCCTTCAACTGGAGGCATGAGAATAGGAGGTTCTTGCAAATACACTTTGATCTTGTCAAAAGCTTTTTGACAATCATCGTTCCACCTGACTGTTTGTTCCTTTCTTAGCAGTTTGAACAAGGGCTCGCAGGTTGCAGCGAGATGTGATATGAACCTTGAAATGTAGTTCAATCTACCTAAGAACCCTCGAACTTCTTTCTCAGTCTTAGGTGCAGGCATTTCCTGAATTGCTTTGACTTTGTTGGGATCAACCTCAATTCCTTTTCCGCGTACAATAAAACCCAGCAGCTTACCAGAACGTACCCTGAATGTGCATTTGTTGGGGTTCAACCTTAAATGAAACTTCCTCAGACGCTTGAACAATTTCAACAGGTTTACCAAATGGTCTTCTTCTGTGAGGGACTTGGCAATCATGTCATCCACGTAACACTCGATTTCTTTATGGATCATATCGAGGAATAATGTTACGATAGCCCGTTGATATGTTGCACCAGCATTCTTCAAACCAAACGGCATTACTTTGTAGCAGAACGTGCCCCATGGTGTGATGAAGGTTTTCTTTTCCATGTCTTTAGGTGACATCTTGATCTGATTGTATCTAGAAAATCCGTCCATGAAGGAAAATACGAAGCACTGATTTGTGTTGTCTACCAATACATCAATGTGAGGTAATGGGAAGTCATCTTTCGGGCTTGCTCTGTTCAGATCCGGGTAATCAACACACATACGCACCTTGCCATCCTTCTTGGGTACGAGTACAATGTTAGCAACCCACGACGGATAACTAGTTATAGCAAGAAAACCGGCGTCCCACTGCTTTTATACTTCTTCTTTGATTTTCATGGACATGTCCGGGCAAGTGCGGCGCAACTTCTGTTTGACCGGAGGACAATCCTCCTTTAATGGCAGCCTGTGCATGACAATATTTGTATCCAAACCTGGCATATCTTGGTAGGACCAAGCGAAGACTCGACATATTCTAGCAGCATACTGATAAGTTGTTCTTTTACTGGAGCTTGCAGACTGGCTCCAATATTCACCTCTTTCACATCTTCCTCGGTACCAAGATTGATAGTCTCAACCTCCTCCTGATGAGGAGAAATAACCTTTCCCTCTTGTCTCAATAACCTGGCTAGCTCTTCAGGTAAATTGTAGGCATCTTCAATCCCTTCATCTTCTTGATTAATCGGATTGTCAAAGTCATACGAGGTCATAATAGTGTCGTTGTCGGTGCAATCTGGAGGGCTATCTCTGCAAGGGTTGAGATTTGGTTCATTTTAGTGATTGATTTTATTTTGTTTAGAAAAAGTGAATGAAGTTATTATTGAGAAAAACATTGCCACTTATTATTTTGTGTGAAAATAGAAAAAATGAAAAGACAGTGAGCGAAAAAGATTGTTTGCAAAAAGATGTCCATTGTTCATTAATATTCAATTTGCACAAATACATATGGCCCTATTACAAAATGAGTCCCGACATCTTGGGCAAGATGCAGGACTTTGATGCATGCTTAAAACAGGAAATAATAATTACTCTGCAGCAGTAACCCTTATAATTTCCTGGGAAGACCAGTTGAGGACTTGTTGGCCCGAGACTCTTGGACGGATCCAGCTTTCTAGGTTGTAGTCGCTCTCAGCCTCGTCTTCCAAAGTGTTGACAACATATGGGGTCAGCATTCCCCCACTTATGAACTTGGGAGCTTCAGCAGCCTCCTCTGGAACTTGTCGGGATGGTCTGTAACCCAAAGCGAATTTGTCTTCTTTCATCTGAACCTTCAGCAGCTTGCCCCAGCCTTGGGCATTCCCTTCTTCCACAACCTTCCGAGCTTGTTTGTAGGAAGCAATTGAGGTTTTCATCCTTTCCTCTTGAGATGCAGCAAACACCTCAGTTGTAGCTTCGTTGACGTTCAAGGCTTCAAAACCCTGGCTCATGATTTCATGGATCTCCCCATCCATTTCTATGTACTTATATGTAGCCAGGTGACTGACAAAGATGTCTTCTTCTCCACAGATGGTGATAATATTTCCTTCCCACTCATATTTTAACTTCTGATGAAGGATATACGTTATCACGCCGGCGGCTTGGATCCAGGGTCGACCCAACAAACAGCTATAGGAAGGCTGTATGTCCATCACATAGAAGGTAGTTTTGAAAACTTGTGGGCCAATTACCACGGGCAGCTCAATCTCTCAGAGAACCGATCTCTTTGAACCATCAAAAGCTCTGACAACTAGGTTGCTCGGACGGAGTGCAAGACCATCATACTCCAGCCTAACTAAAGCTTTCTTGGGAAACACATTGAGTGATGATCCAGTATCAACAAGGACATGAGAAAGTACATCACCTTTACATTCCAAAGTGATATGAAAAGCCTTGTTGTGGTTACGCCCCTCCGTAGTCAAATCGGCATCGGTAAAGCTTAGTCCATGACTAGTATTGACCTTTGCGACTACTGATTCTAACTGATTGACGGTAATTTCCTCAGGCACATAAGTTGTGTGCATGACTTTGGGTAGTGCATTCCGGTGAGCCTCGCAACATATAAGTAGTGATAGTATAGAGATCTTGGAAGGTGTTTGGTGGAGCTGATCCACAACTTTGTAATCACTTCTCTTGACAATCCTAATAAACTCGTCTACATCCTGATCAAAGGGTGTCTTCTGAGTTTCTTTTGCAGCAGGTTCTTCTGGAACCACACTTTTACCTTTAGCTTTGGCAGTCGTTTCCGCTTTGGTATTCATTCTTGGAAATTGTGAAGCGAAGAGACGTCTGCTTCGAGTGAAGCCTCCGCCTCCCCCGACATTTTCAATTTGTGGTGTAGAAGTTGAAGAGTCAAGGGTAACTTTCTTTCTGTGGTGGTAAAGATCTGAGCCATGGTGCCAAGGCACGACACTGTTGATGTCATAGGGAATTGGCCCAGGCACTGTGATGGTTACCGGGCTAATTGCAACGGAAGAAGGAGTTGTGATAGTCTGTGGATCATAGCAGATGGTGACAGGAGGTCTGATTGAAGATGGTGCAGGTGCAGGAAGTTGTTGATGTTGATAAGGGTTTTGTTGAAAGTTGTTGTTGAGAGAATTCGGAACATGGATGGTTATTGGATCATAATAGATGGTAACCGTTGAGATGTTATCACTTGTGTTGGTTATTGTTGTAGTCGATTCTGTTGGAATGACTTCTGCTGGCATTGTAGAAGATTTTGTTGAGATAATGTCTTCTGGTATAGGAGAGATTTTTGTTGCATTTGGGGAAGATTGAACTGTTGATGTGACTTGCAGGATGCCTTCTCTGATAAGACTGCTAATACCATTCTTCAGATTTGCACAACCATTGGTAGAAACTTTGCAAGCTTCACAACGGGCCTCACAACTCGGAAACACTTGGAACTTCAATAGCTGAGCTTTTACTTCGGATAGTGGTGTTTGAATAATTGCAATGTCATCAATCAGAATTGCTGGTTGGTCCTCTTCAATGGCATTGATCTTTGGCTCACCATGATTTGGTATTGGATTCCTTGTGACATTTGGTGGAGGTGCAAAATTCAAAGCTTTGGAGTCAATCAAATCTTGGACTTTCATGTGCAGGGCCCTACACTTCTCTGTTGAATGACCAGGTGCATTGGAGTGGAAAGCACATCTGGCGTTGATATCATAATTCCTTGGAAGGTTCAGAGGATCTGGTGGAGCCAAAGTCCTCAGTTCAGCCAGGTTAAGCTTCAATAGTTGCGGGAGTAAGACTGCTGTAAACACCCCAAATTTGCCCTCACCCATTCACACCATGGCTTGTGATCATTTCATATACATAAACACAATCATAGCATCTCACACCACATTTTTGATTCATTGCATTGGTTCAAAGTCATCTGCATCTAGGGTTTGTGATCTGAACAATCCAAGAGCTTCTTGAGCCACTCCAAAGGCCATCAATCACTTCAAAGGGATCCATGTATGTTCAAACATCATATTGCATCCTCTCAAAGTCAAGAATGTCAAAGGATCACAAGAACTGGGATTGGTATGGAAGCAGAGCTAGGCTTGACTGCATAGATGACCTAAAGTTAGGGCTTTGGTTTCAGAGGCCATAACTCCAAATTTTTTGGTCATTCTTGTTTCTATTGGTCACTATATGGTATAGGGAGTGTGCATATCAATTTTCAAGCAAGTCAGTGCAAAATCAGGGCATCTGAGGCCCCCAATGACCCAACCAAGGGGTGTTCTTCATCATTTTGATTGTATATGATCTTTATTTGATCATGGAAGATGTTGGAAGTTCACAAAATTGGAGAATTTCAAGTCTTTTGCAAAGTTGACTTTTTGGGAAAGTTTGACTTTTAATGAAAATGCCATTTTAGGAAACTTTTTCAACCTTTACTTTTTGATTCAAAAAAGCTTCAAATGGAAAAACTTTGGTCATAAAAGTTGTAGAATAGATCATTCCCTTTTCAAAAAGTACAAGAACATGACCTAATTCATTTTGGATCAAAAGTTATGGCTTGTCAAAGTTGGCAAAAATCACAAAATTTCAAAGTTTCCACCAAAGAGGCAAAGTTGCAAATTCACTTCTCAAGGCAAATTAAGTCATCAAATGGACTTCTAAACTTCACAACATGATCACACAACATTTAAAAATCAGAATGGGCCAAGGGATCATTCATTTTTGTGGCCTATGGATCAAGATATTTCATAAAGATCAAAAGCAAGGCAAGTTGCAAAACTCATCATAGTTTATCATCCACTTGCTTGCTAGCTTGTTGAACCATCCTAGGCCTTTCCCCACATCATGCTGCGCAGGACACACTCTTTGTCCTTGGCTAGAAAGTAGCCCATACCTCTCTTACACCAACTTTGACATTTTGGCAACTTGAGCCATACCTATCACAAAAGCACACATCACTTCTTCTGACCAATCACTATAGTTTATAGACATCAAAAGCAAGCCAAAGCAACAAGAACACAAGCCTGAAACACTCCATAACACAACATTCTCATTTTCACACCATCTTGCAAGAGCCTTCGAAACTCTCAGCACAAGCCACAAACACACAAACAAACTTCACAAATCAACTCAACACATCTTCCTGGTCACAAAGCACCCTTCACCATAGCCTGAAACTCAAAGAATCAAAAACACGATCACCACCTGCCATTGAATAGAACTCCTGCCATCTCTCAAACCAGCCATTGCAAACTTCAAACAAACATTGCAAGCTTCTTAGGGGAATCATTGGAGTGCATTTGAGCCAAAGAAACAGCCAGAAAGCTCCTGAATCGAAAGCTTCAGTTCAGGTAGTCAACTCAAAACCTTTTTCCAGAAACATGTTTTTAAGTTCTTAATAGCTTCTATGCACTCCCCTGATCATGAATATGTGCTTACTTTTGAAAATAGTTGAGAAACCAGGATGTATGCACTGTCTGAAACTTTTGCCCTAAAAAAATGTTTTGATTCGATTTGGCTGATTAATGAATGAAAAATGTTGTTTGATTGAGGGGTTTGATTCGTTTTTAAGTGGGGATGAATTCTGGGTAGTTAGATTTTGTTTTGGATGCGTGTAGAGAGAGTTTGAGATTTGAGATGGCCGGAGAAGACGACCGGAACAGTGTTCCGGTCGCCTGAAAGTCATTAGGGCATAATTAATTAGGGCTAATCATAATTATGGAAGTTTGAATCTCAGCCCTTGGATGTGGCGCCAAGTCAAACGCGCGCGTGTTTCATTTGAATGCTGACCATTGATCTGTTTGACTTCTCATTAATTCAATTTTATTTTCTTTTTATTTCATTTATTTTCTCCATTTTATTTAAAATAGCAAAACAATCTTAAAAATTCTGAAATTTTTTATACACACTTTTATTAATTTTCAGAAACCAAAAACATTTTTATTTTTATTTTTTGCATTCAAAAATATTTTTAAATCATTTAAAAGCTTATTTTTAATTAATTAATGAGAATTAATTAATTAAAAATACTTTTAGGTATTTAAAAATCACCAAAAAATTCATGAAACATTTAAAACCATTTAGAAACATTGTCCAACCCTCAAACCAAATTTCTTTTTTGATCTTGATGCATTTTGATAATTTTCCATGGAATTAATTCAATTTCAAAGCATTATTTTGATCCAATCTTCAAAAAATCATTTTTGCCTAGTCTTTGAGAGTTGGACTTTGATTCTTTTTTAATTGTGTTTTTCATCTCATGTAGTTTGTAGGATTAAATTGTCATGATTTGATCTTTCATTTTCAATTTGTTTGGAATTTTTCTTGTTAAGGTACCCCAAAACCCTAGAAATCTTAGGAAATTCATAACTCTAATTAGGTTAAGAGTTAGAACCTCTCCTTTGGGAAGTGAGTTTGTGTAGGTTTAGGGTTCCTTTGAGTGCATTTTCAATTTTTTATCTTGATGTTTGCTTTTGATTTTGGTTTTTGTTTGATGCATTGATCATAAACCCTAATTTGGGCTTCCATATGCATCCATTTTGCATTTGCATTCATACCTTGACTTGCCATAGCATTTTGTGCATCCATTTGATCCATTAGACATCTTAAGACATATTGAAAGCATGTTTGATCATTACATCTTGCATTTTCCATGTTGTATGCCATTTGCATTTCATAACTTTTCATGTATGTTCATGGTTCTTAACTTGTCTCATTTGCATCCATAAGTTTGTATGATCATCCCCATGCCTTGTTTCATGTTTACATCATCCTATAGCATCATTAACATCATGTATGTGCTTCTGGTTTTGATTTGTATCATGCCATTTCATCTCATTTTGCATTGCATTGCATTCCTTTTACTAACTTTTCAGGAGGTAAGTCACTTTGAGAAGTGAATTTGCCTTCACTTCTCACAACTTCTTTTCATTTCTTTTATGCATCCTTGCTGCATTTTGTTATGTGTTTGAGTTTGAGCTTGCTCATTCTTCTTCTTCCTACTTTCTTTCCTCAAGTGACTTGTCTTCTTAAATGAAGCAAGTTACTTTGCTTCTCTTGGCCCCTTTTCATCTGCTTCCTGGTGGTTCCTCTGAGATTGCTATCTTAAACCTCACAAACATTAGGAACAACCAAGCATGATAATTATTAGGGCTTTGATTAGTCTCCCCACTTAGTTTTACCTTTGTGTCTCCTTGAGTCTTCTCTTCTCATCTCATAATCAGGGACTAAACCTTAAAGGTTTTAAGGCTTTGTGATTAAGCTTATGCCTGCATCCTTCTATTAGGATGGAGTGTATAACTTTAATCCTAAGTGTTAAACCCTTAATGTGTTTAATTCCTTTAATCAATTCACATAATAATCATCAAGACATCACACTTGTAACTTGGGCCTTGCATTAGGGTTCTAATTCTTCCTTAATTGGTTAAGAAGGACTAACCCTAGTGTTAATGGACAAGTCCCCCTCAAGTTGTCTTACAAACCCTAAAAAATCACTTCATCATCATACCATTAATTAAAATCCACTTAATCAAAGTCTTGTTATGTCATGAGTTTAATCCCTAATCATGGATTAGGTTGAGGAGCTTTCCTCAGCTTAAACATTCTCATCTATTATCCTTCTATTAGGATGGTGTAATGAGTCTGTTTAATCCATGATTATGGCTTAATCTCTTTACTTAACACTAAACAAAAACACCAAAAACATCTAAATAATCACAAGTAGGTTAATGATCTTAACCCTACACCAAGGTGATTAAGTGTGAGAAGCTGACTTCACACTTAAGGTACTCTCATTACCCCTAATCAGAGGGAAGATGTGATGAGTTTACTAACCCATTGGTTTAGGCTTAAGCTCATTAACTTATGTCAAACTTCAAAAAGCAATAAAAGACTGAAAACTCAAAAACAAACAATAATCGTCTCCTCTTTCTCATCTCATTCACTCACAAACGATAACTTGCTTCTTCCGTCTAATGCAAGACAGTTTGCACCTGAGCCAGACAGGTCATACACTTGAGCATAGACAAGCAAGCAGTTCACAAGTCAATTCATCTTTCAGTCTCTTTGGGTCGAACTACGGTGTTCTGACTTCCTCATTGCACGAGAGGATACGTAGGCATAACTTAACAGTTATCGAACAAAAGTCTCTGTATATTCCCCCTCCTTCTAGTCTTATTCCTTAGCCTCATTATCATGAGCATTTCCTCTTTGTTCTTACACTGACACTATACATATCACATATCACTTTCTTTTACACTGACACCTGTACACCTTTTTCAGCCCTTTGATACACAAACTGCACTGACACTACCCATTTAAAACACAAATCTTCTAAGCGTGGATCCCGTCGAGTACGACGGATAATCTAGGTGCTAATACCTTCCCAGGTTGTAACCAACCCCCTTTCTCAGTCTCTCTGGTTCGCAACCGTCTTATCCATATCTTTCTAGGTCTATGTAGCATTGCCTTTTCCCCGGGATAAAAATGCCTAGCTGGCGACTCTTTTCATCTCCTGTGAGTTCACTCCTGTGTGTTCTCACACCCTCCTTTCACCGACCGTTCGCATCTGTACCCTATTTGACCCGGCTTCATTTAGTGGGAGCGACAACTTGGCGACTCTGCTGGGGAGCCTTATACTGTAACCAGGGCTTCTGGTTCTTTTTGTGGGTTCCTCCTAGCGCTTGATTGATTTGTGTTTACTGGGGTGTTATGTGCTATTTGTGTTTGTATATGTATTTTGTTGCTTTATGTACAGTTTTGTTTATTGCTTTCTCTATAGCTTTACACATATCATACTGTCATACTGTGCTGGCTGGATCTGTTTTGTTGCTTTGGTGGGTGGGTGTTCTATTTAGAGTTGAGGTCCTATACCTGGGACCTGAGTGACACCTAGGCTAGAGTGGTTCATGTTCTTTCCCATTCCATTTCGGTCTGGTGCGGGAATATGAAACACGATTCAGATATGGGTTTCTTCTTGAGAACTCTGTGCTACAGATTTCCTGTAGTGCTAGGGCTATCTGGGAAGCCTTCTAAGTCTGGATGACCTTTATTATTGACCTTTAGAAACTGAGGTGAATTAGAGGAGGATCTTTTATGGTTATTGTAAACACTGTACCTCCAGGTTAGAAGAGTTTACACTTCTCATAACTGATCCAAGTCTGAGGATCCTTGTTTTAGAACATCACCTGTGAGGGGGTTGGGCTGTTTACAGGTTTGCAGGTACCCTTGACCTCAGCATACCCTGTTACTTTGTTTTGATTAAGAGTACTCCATGTTGGAACAGTTCTTGTGATTTTCAACCCTGGACATGTGACTCTTTATTTGAGTCCCCCACCTTGGTTACTGGACTTATGAACCTCCATCTGGATTCCTTGAACATACATGGACTTATATCAGAGCACTTGATCAGATCCAGCTCAGTCACAAACCCTTGCATATCATTTGCATACATCATCATTGCATCATTTTAACATTTGTTTATTTGTTTTTCAGGGTATCCATCATACATTTTGGCTTGGTTTTGACCCCTTCATCAGCATAGACCTATCTTCATCAGTACTTGCTTCAGCTATCAGCTACCTGCTTCAGTCACCTGCATCACCAGTCTCAGCCTGTCAGTGGCCCGTCATCAGTATTATTCTCCATCATCAGCATCTGTCTCAGTTCTTCTTCAGCAACATGGCACCTAAGAAGAGCAATATCTCCTACCATTTCTTTGAGCCCGAGTTGGCTAACATCAGGAAGATTCAGACCCTGATTACTCCAGACCATATACCACTATTCAGAGAACATTATGGAGGAATCCTTGATGTGGTTATGGATTTGGACCCTTCACAGAGGAGCTTGATTCATACTTGCCTACAGTTCTATGATCCCCCTCTGAGGTGCTTCACCTTCCAGAATTTTCAGTTGGGACCCTTGTTGGAAGAGTATTCATCACTGATTGGTGTACCTATCAGGGGTGGAGTCCCCTTCCACCCTGAGATGGTTTTTCCTAGTAATGAAGAAGTAGCAAAGGCATTATATCTGGAACCAGTTCTGATTGGGCAGAACATGACAGCAAAAGCAGGAATCTCTGGTCTACATCTGGATTTCTTGACCTCTCAGGCTACCCTGAAGGCTTCTTTGGGAGAGTGGAAGGCAGTCTGTGCTTTGTTGGCCCTTAGCATATATGGGGTCATACTTTTTGCAGATGAGCCTAAGTTTGTTAGCAAGAGTGCAATCCATCTTTTCATTCTGAGGAACCCAGTGCCCACCTTACTGGGAGATTTCTACTACTCTGTCCACCAGAGGAATGAGAAGCAAAGGGGAAGATTAGTGAGATGCTGTGCTCCTTTGTTCCATACTTGGCTGCTCAAACATTTGCCAAAGACTGATGCATTCTTGAACCCTCACCAGCAGAAGAATTGGGCTAGAAGACTCATTGCTTTAACCTCATCTGACATCAGGTGGTGCACTCAGAGCACCAAAGGCAGGGACATCATTACTAGTTGTGGGCAGTTCCCCAATGTACCCCTGATAGGAGTGAAGGGTTGCATCAACTACAACCCTCTGCTATTCAAAAGACAATTGGGCTATGCATTGGTCCACCCTCCTAGAGCACAAGACTTGGCTGAAACCCTTTATTGTGAAATTAAGCCTAATCTGGCTATTGTAAGGCAAGCATCCTGGGCCTGGGACAATGTCCAAACCAAGGGAATGGCCATTCTGGGAAGATGCAACAATGTGGTCTCAGCTCAGTACTATGAGTGGTCTCATGCCAAGGCTCAAATTTCTGGGATGCCCTTTACCATTGAAGATGTGCCTGGACCATCCACAACACCACCTCCAGCTACTGTCAGCCTGGAGGAGTTTGAAAAATTGAAAGAGAGAAATGAGAATCTGACTCAGGCTCTACAGAAGACCCTCTGGGAGAGGAGTGATGGTCGCTTGGACATTGAAAGGTTAGAAAAGCTAAAGGTGGAGCATCTAGCCAGAATTGAGAAGTCAGAGGATTACATTAAGAAGTCAAGGGCTGGAGAGCAAATCTTGAAGAATGCCTACAAAGAGGCTCAGTTCCAAAAGGCCAGGACTGATTTGTATCTGAAGGAGAGTCAAGCTAGGTGGGTCAGGATCACCGAAGCTCGCACTCAGGAGGATAAAAGGACTCAGGATTTGATTGAGCAGTTGGAAGCTAGTGCAAAAGAGCAACAGGAAGCCCTGGCAGCAGCCCAGAGAGAGATCTCAGAGTTGAAGATTAAAGCTGGTGTGAAGAGGTCAAAGGACCAGAGTCGACACAAGAAGCTAACTGCAGCTGTTACTACTAGGAATCTCCTTATCAGGAACCTCACGGAGCGTCCAGCTGACCCTGTGACTGAGGCACTTCTAAAGGAAGTTCAGGAGGATGAGTTTGGTCTTAGTGTCTGACTTTTGCTTGTTGTTGCTTTCATTTCATGTACTTTTCTTTATGTTGTATTTTTGACCCCTCAGAGGGCATGTATTGTAAAAAGAAACAAACTATGTGTCATTTACTTTTTGTAATATATGTGTTAGTTTGTTTTATCTGAGTTCTTTCAAAGCAACATCACAAGCATCTTCCTCAAGGGTCTGGAAAGGTCAAAACCAAGTGCCAAGCCGGATACCTTGGAAACAAATAAGCATACTGCATTGCATACTAACCTTTTGTTTTGTTTTGTAGGATTTTGTTTTATTGTTACTAACTCTGTTGTGACTTCAGGAACTATTGCTCGGCGTCGGGTGTTCCCACTCAACCGTCCACACAGATATCCCACCCGCAACAACCTTCCGGGTATACAGATGGACCAGGTACAGCAGGACCTTACAGAGGTCAGGAACCAAATGGCCAATGAGAGATTGGAAATGAGGAATCAGATGACACAATTTATGGAGGTGATGAATAATATGGCTCAAAGCCAAGAGAGATTAAGAGCACTGGTAGAGAGGCAGAATCAGGAAGACCCCCATCTAGGGACTGCTGGAACAAGCAATAATGAGAGAGTTCAACCTCATGTTAATCCTCCAGTCTATGGACCCCACCTTCATCCAGAGATCAACATCCCTGTTAATGTGCAAGGGACTACCACTGCAGGCAGAGTGTTACAAGAAGACCCCCAGGAAGATCAGTTCACAGTGATGGGAGCTGGGGAGGAAGCCTATTACAGAAGGCTAGATGAGATTGCTGAGAAGCTAAGATCTCTAGAGTCCCAGAATTCTTTGGGCTTTGATGTTATGGACATGGGTCTAGTGGACGGGGTCAGGATTCCCCACAAATTTAAACCTCCATGTTTTGAGAAATACAACGGAACTTCCTGTCCCCGAACCCATTTACAATCCTTTATGGGGAGACTGAAGGCATATACCATGGATGAAAAGCTATGGATGTTTTATTTTTAGGATAGCTTAACAGGGGCTTCAAGGGAATGGTACTCTCATCTGACTAGAGCAACCATCAGGTGATGGAAGGACCTGGCTGAGGCCTTTATCAGACAATACCAGTACAACTTGGATATGGCTCCCAACAGGACCCTCCTGATGGGGATGTCACAATCATCCAGAGAAAGCTTCCGGGAGTACGCTCAGAGGTGGAGACAGCTTGCTGCTGCTGTCCAGCCACCCATGTCAGAGAGGGAGATGGCTGATATGTTTATGAACACCCTCCAAGGGACATACATTGATAGGCTAGCTTCCTTTTCTTCTACCAGCTTTGCAGACGTGGTCATAGCAGGGGAAAGAATTGAGAGCCTATTAAAAATGGGTAAGATTTCTGACAACGGTGCCAGCTCATCCAGCAACCCAAGAAAGCCTTTTGTGGGCCCAAGAAGAACTGGTGAGACCAATGCTATCCATACTAACAGGGGCAGACCCCAATATGTTCACAGGTCTGTGGCAGCAGTCACCATTCCCACTCCAATTCATCCACAACCGGCTTATCAACCACAGCAACAAAATTACCAGCAACAAACTCAGTATCCTCCTCAGAGAAATTATAACAACAACAACACCAACAACAACAATCAGCAAAGACCATTTCAACAGAGACCTTCTCAGGCCAATAGGGTGATCGATCTGATCCCTATGCCTTATGCCACATTACTGCCACAACTCCTGAAACTCAACCTGGTTGAGCTTAGGACATTGGCACCTCCAGATCCTGCCAGTCTACCCAGAAATTACGACGCCAGCGCCAGATGTGCTTTTCACTCGAATGCACCTGGCCACAGTACAGAAAAGTGTAGAGCCTTACATATGAAGGTACAGGACCTGGTGGATTCCAAGGCTCTAAACTTTGCACCACCGCCAAATGTTAACAAGAACCCTATGCCACACCACGGAGGACCCAGAATCAATGCTATTGAAGAAGACAAGCCGTCTTACTTGATAACCAGTGTGGGTCAGATTCGGACACCCTTGGTAGAGATTAAAGCTCAACTCCTTGAATGTCAGATGTTCCCAGGATGTGAGTTAGGGTGTGCTTATTGCAACATTTCAGTGAATGGGTGTGATAACTTGAGAGATGGCATAGATGGTCTCATCCAGAGTGGCCTACTTCAAATCACAATGTCAATACCTACCAATCCAGCAATCTCCTTAACAACAGTTCCAGAGTCTTCTACAACTGCAACAACCATTGTTTCGAACAACTCTTCAGTTTCATCAACAAATGCTTCATCTGTTACTTCAACGGACCAAATGTCAACTAACATCCCTTCAACAACTTCAGCACCCTTTCACTCAGAATATCCTACAACAACAACACCCATCCACTCAACAGAGTCTCCTACAACATCAGCAGCAAACAATGAAAGTGTCTCAACAGTTACAATTTATTATGATCCTGCAAATGATTCTGCCTACAACTCACAAAATGCCACTCCTATCAGAGCACCAGTCACAATATACTATGATCCACAGACTATCATGGTCCCTTCTGCAGCTGCCATCAGTCCAGTCACTATCACAGTGCCTGGGCCAGTACCTTATGAAAGCAGTAATGCCGTCCCTTGGCATTACGGCTCCGATCTATACTGCGAAGGACAGAAAATCACTCTTGAATCATCAACTTCTTCACCAAAAGTAGACAATGTGGGGGGAGGCGGAGGCTTCACTCGAAGCGGACGTCTCTTTGCCCCGCAAATTCCAAGACCCAGTGCCGAAGCAGAAGCTACTGCCAAGGCAAAAGGAAAGAGCATGGTGCAAGAAGAACAAGTTGTTAAAGAAGCTTTGAAAACACCTTTCGATCAAGAGGTTGATGAATTCATGAGAATCATCAAGAAAAGTGATTACAAGATAGTGGACTAGCTTCACCAGATGCCTTTCAAGATCTCTATTCTATCATTGCTTATGTGCTCCGAGGCTCATCGGAACGCACTACTAAAAGTCTTGCACGCAGCTTATGTGCCAGAAGAGATCACCGTCAATCAGTTGGAAGCTGTGGTTGGAAATGTTAATGCTAGTAATGGACCAGGATTTACCAACACTGATTTGACTACGGAAGGCCGCAATCATAACAAGGCTTTGCACATTACCATGGAATGTAAGGGTGCAGTTCTTTCCCATGTGCTGGTAGACACAGGATCATCCCTCAATGTCTTACCTAAAAAAGCCCTTGTGAAGCTGGAGTATGAAGGATTGGAATTACGTCCCAGCAACTTGGTAGTGAGAGCCTTTGACGGCTCTAAGAGACCAGTTCTGGGGGAAATTGAGTTGCCTGTAACGATTGGCCCACAAACTTTCAAAACGACCTTCTACGTGATGGACATTCAGCCTGCCTACAGCTGTTTGTTGGGTAGACCATGGATTCATGCCGCTGGCGCAGTTACGTCTACCCTTCACCAGAAGTTAAAATTCGAGTGGGAAGGCCAAGTCGTTACTATTTGTGGAGAGGAGGATATTTTTGTTAGCCATCTGGCTACATACAAATACATTGAGATGGATAGGGAGATCCACGAAACGATGAGTCAAGGGTTTGAGGCCTTGAATGTTAATGAAACATCTGCTGTACTTGGGACTTCCATGACATCCTACCAGCAAGTCAGGAAGGTTGTTGAGGAGGGGAATGCACAAGGCTGGGGCAAACTGTTGCCTGTGGAGAAGAAAGAGGATAGATTTGGGTTGGGTTACAAACCAACTCAACAAGATCAAGCAGAGGCTGCTAAGAAGCCCAACTTTGTTAGTGGGGGGATGCTCACCCCTGATGCTGTCAACAACTTGGAAGATGAGTCAGAGGATGAACGCAACCTGGAGAGCTGGATACGTCCAAGGATTTCGGGGAGCCGTATCTCAAACTGGTCTTCCCAGGAAATTATAAGAGTTACTCCTGCAGAGTAATTATTATTTCCTGTATATTTTAAGCATGCATCAAGTCTTGCATCTTGCCCAAGATGACAAGACTCATTTTGTAATCGGGCCATCTGTAATTTTTGTGCAACAAGATTAATCAATGAAATATCAGACATCTTTTGCAAATGAGTCTTTTTCTTTTCCGCTCACTGTTTTTCCATTTTTCTTTTTGTACAAAAAAATAAATGGCAATGTTTTCAAAATGACAACTTTATTTCATTTTTCTAAACAAGATTAAAATCAATCACTAAAATGAACAAACTGAACCCTTCCAGAGAGTGCCTTCCAGACAGCACCGACAACAACACGGCTATGACTTCGTGTGACTTTGACAATCCGATCAATCAAGCTGATGAAGGGGTTGAAGAAGATTACGAGCTACCTGAAGAGCTAGCCAGGTTGTTGAGGCAAGAGGAAAAGGTTATCACTCCTCATCAGGAGGAGGTAGAAACGATCAATCTTGGTACAAATGAGGATGTGAAAGAAGTTAAGATCGGGGCCTGCTTACAAGACTCAGTGAAGAAACAACTGATTGACCTGCTTCAAGAATATGTGGATGTGTTTGCTTGGTCTTATCAGGATATGCCAGGATTGGACACCGATATTGTTATGCACAAGCTGCCTTTGAGAGAAGATTGCCCGCCGGTTAAACAGAAACTGCGCCGTACTCGCCCGAATATGGCAATGAAAATCAAAGAAGAGGTACAAAAGCAGTGGGACGCCGGTTTCCTTGCTGTAACTAGCTATCCACCGTGGGTTGCTAATATAGTACCTGTGCCTAAGAAGGACGACAAAGTGAGAATGTGTGCTGATTACCGGGATCTGAACAGAGCCAGCCCGAAAGATGATTTCCCATTACCTCACATTGATGTATTGGTTGATAATACGGCTCAGTTCTCGGTATTCTCTTTCATGGACGGATTTTCAGTATACAATCAGATCAAAATGTCACCTGAAGACATGGAGAAGACAACCTTCATCACACCTTGGGGCACGTTCTGTTACAAGGTGATGCCATTCGGATTGAAGAACGCTGGCGCAACGTATCAACGGGCTATGGTGACATTATTCCACGATATGATCCATAAAGAAATCGAATGTTATGTGGATAACATGATTGCCAAGTCCCGCACAGAAGAAGACCACCTGGTAAATCTGCTGAAGCTATTCAAGCGTCTGAGGAAGTACCAACTGAAGTTGAACCCCAACAAATGCACATTCGGGGTGCGATCTGGTAAGTTACTGGGTTTTATTGTAAGCGAGAAAGGGATCGAGGTTGACCCTGATAAAGTCAAAGCCATTCAAGAAATGCCTGCACCAAAGTCTGAAAAAGAAGTTCGAGGGTTTCTAGGTAGATTGAACTACATGTCAAGGTTCATATCTCACCTTACAGCAACCTGTGAACCTTTGTTCAAGCTGTTAAGAAAAGAACAGACGGTCAGGTGGAACGAAGACTGCCAGAGGGCTTTTGACAAGATCAAAGAATACCTGCAAGAACCTCCAATCCTTATGCCTCCAGTTGAAGGAAAACCTTTGATAATGTACTTGACAGTATTAGAAGAGTCAATGGGGTGTGTGCTGGGCCAGCATGACGAGTCTGGTCGAAAAGAGTATGCAATATACTACCTGAGCAAAAAGTTTACCGACTGTGAACAACGTTATTCACTGCTCGAGAAAACTTGTTGTGCTTTAGCGTGGGCTGCTCGCCGACTGAGACAGTATATGTTGACCCACACTACTTTATTGATCTCCAAAATGGACCCAGTTAAGTACATTTTCGAGAAGCCAGCTCTTACCGGACGGGTTGCAAGATGGCAAATGATTCTCACGGAATATGACATCCAGTACACCTCTCAGAAAGCCATCAAAGGCAGTGTACTGTCTGAATATCTTGCTGAGCAACCTATTGATGATTACCAGCCTATGAGATTTGACTTCCCTGATGAAGACATCATGTTCATAAAAGCAAAAGATCATGAAGAGCCTGTTCACACTGAAGGGCCTGACCCAGAAGAAGAATGGACTATGATGTTTGATGGGGCTGTTAATATGAATGGTCGTGGTGTTGGTGCAGTACTCATTACACCTAAGGGAGTTCACATGCCTTTCTCGGCAAAACTCACCTTTAACTGCACTAACAACGAAGCTGAATACGAAGCTTGCATTATGGGTCTTGAGGAAGCCATTGACCTCAGGATCAAAACATTGACTGTATTCGGAGATTCAGCTTTGGTAGTTAATCAAACCAACGGCAAATGGTACACCCACCAGGATCATCTGATACCATACAGGGATTATACAAGGAGGTTATTGACTTTCTTTACAATGGTCAAGCTTGAGTATATCCCTCGAGATGAGAATCAGTTTGCAGATGCTCTGTCTACCATTTCATCAATGATCAAAGTTCAGGCTGCCAACTTTGTACCGCAGATTTCAGTGTCTAGACTTGACAGACCAACATATGTATTTGCGGCAGATATTGTCAAAGATGATAAGCCTTGGTTCCATGACATTAAGTGCTTCTTGGAGGATCAAACATACCCATCTGGGGCATCTTCCAATGATAAGAAGACTTTAAGAAGGCTTGCTGGTAGTTTCTTCCTGAACACTGATGGTTCCCTGTACAAGAGAAACTTTGATATGGTACTCCTCAGATGCGTTGATAGAACAGAAGCAGACTTGTTAATGCATGAGGTGCACGAAGGATCCTTTGGTACCCATGCGGGAGGGCATGCCATTGCCAAGAAGTTGCTAAGATCAGGCTATTACTGGATCACAATGGATGCTGACTGTTGTGCCTATGCCAGAAAATGCCATAAATGCCAGATTTATGCGGATAAGGTGCATGTGCCTCCCAATCCTTTGAACGTGATGTCTTCACCCTGGCCCTTTGCTATGTGGGGCATTGACATGATTGGCAAGATTGAGCCAACTGCTTCGAATGGCCACAGATTCATCTTGGTTGCCATTGACTATTTCACCAAGTGGGTCGAAGCAGCTTCCTATGCAAATGTTACAAGGCAAGTAGTAGCCTGATTCCTGAAGAGAGATATCATCTGTCGGTATGGAGTGCCCGAGCGAATCATTATTGATAATGGTTCCAACTTGAATAACAAAATGATGGCTGAGCTATGTCGGGACTTCAAGATCCAACACCACAATTCTTCTCCTTACAGGCCAAAGATGAATGGCGCTGTTGAGGCGGCTAATAAGAATATCAAGAAGATTGTGCAGAAGATGGTAGTCACCTACAAAGACTGGCATGAGATGCTACCATTTGCCTTGCATGGGTACCGCACGTCGATCAGAACATCCACTGGGGCAACACCGTATCAGCTTGTATATGGCATGGAGGCAGTCCTACCTGTTGAAGTTGAATTACCCTCCTTGCGAGTACTGATGGATGTTAAGCTGAACGAAGCAGAGTGGGTCCGATCCCGATACGAACAACTGAGTCTGATCGAAGAGAAGAGATTGGCCGCAATCTGTCATGGGCAGTTGTACCAGAAAAGAATGAAGAAAGCCTTCAATCAGAAAGTCAGGCACCGAGAGTACCAAGTAGGAGATCTTGTGTTGAAAAAAATCCTCCCTCCTCATACAGACCACAGGGGCAAATGGACTCCGAACTATGAAGGACCATTCGTGGTAAAGAAAGTTTTCTCAGGTGGAGCACTCATGCTCAGTACCATGGATGGTGAAGACTTCCCGTCCCCTATGAATTCAGATGCAGTTAAAAAATACTTCGCATAAAATGACCCGCTGGACATAAAAACAGAATGTAAGTCTAGGCAAAAATAGGGCATCCTGGCGAGTCAAAAACAGAATAAAAGACTCGGGCAAAAATAAGGGAAATAAACAAAAAAATGTGTACAACCGCTAAGTTGAAAAGCCGCATTGGACAACTCAGGCAAAAATGGGTATCCCGGTGGATTGAAAACCCGAAAGGGCGATCCATACAAAATAAGGGAATAAGCGAACGACTGCACTCTGAATTCGTCTGTATCACCTACAACTTGGTAAACTTTGAAAAGATCAAGCCTCTTTCAGAATCATCCTTCTTCAGAAAGCAAAAACGAGAAGAACGTCAAAAGTCATACGAGTCATAGCAAAAGAGGAAGCTCCTTAAAGCGTCGTCAACATTGCCAGCATTTTGTTTCTCAATTTGTAACAATCTCCTCATTTCAGGGGATATGTTTCTTTGATGTATCTTTCCAATTCAGGGCACATGAATTAATAAAAACAGATTTTTTCAGTCACACAATGTCTCGTACATTTTTGTTTGCAAAGAATGTCTGGTGTCTTTAAAATATTGATTGCATGAATACAAATGCTTATCTTTAAAAATAAAAATACGTGCTTGCAGGGAATGTACTTACTCTCAGAAGTGTCTAACTCCTGTGACGGAATCCGGTAAGGGATACCTCGGGATCACTTGTGCGTCTCTTGTCTTTGCAGGATTGCAGGTATTCGAAGCGCAACATGGGGCATGAAAGCTTCATCCTAGCAAGCTGGCAAGTCAACACTCGTTCTTAGCACTCAGAGTGTTTTCTCCCCAGCCGAGTTACCACTTATTGCTTCTCCCAGCCAAGTTGCCAATCATTCCTCCTCAGCCAAGTAAAAAAGCCAGGGAACCACTTCCCCACAGAGCTCCAGCCTCTTTTCAGAAGAGCAACGCACGAAGGAATCACAACAGAGTGACGAAAGCTTCTACAAACCCCAGCTGGGTCCCCTCATTACCAAGGATGGGTCTATCAGTGACCTATCTCCCAAAGCAAATACATCTCATCAGATCTACCAGTGATCTCATCCCCAGCTGGGATGTTCACTTCAGGCAGATCGGCTAGAGATCTTCGCAGCAACGGGATCCAAATCCCGGTTTGGTATCTTTGCATAATCATAGCATTCGCATCATATTCACCCTGCAAAGCGTAGCATTCCGTCTAATACGGAGCATTACGGCAAAAATCAAACACATTGCATAATCATAAGCCATGTTCTGAATCAAACACCTGTGAATATTGACAATCCATCAGCAATATACGGAATACCCCCCAGATTCCCCAGCAAAAGCAGTTGCCTCCCATTCTCCCAAACACCAGTATACACTCCTTATGGCACCCGTCCGTGTTATATCCTCAGCATAAAGCCAAGGACATCCTCTTTGCACTCACATATACTTATATATATACATTTCCCTGACATCCATCCATGTCATTTTCCCAGCACAGTAATGTAAACACTTTGTATATCAGATACTTGTTTATATTATACTCTTCTCCTTTCGACACTCGTCCGTGTCGCTCTCCCCAGCAGGTGGAACACTCATCTATACATCACTCATACTTACTACTCATGTTACTTATACAGATACTCGTCCGTATCTTGTATACACCATTTATATCCCCGCAGATTCGACACTCGTCCGTGTTCTTTGTTAACCGTTGGTACTCGTCCGTACCATCATCTCAGAGCATGCGTCAAGCGTTTGATTTTACCTGATACTCGTCCATATCATAGTCTTAAGGATGCTCGTCCGCATCTTTAATCCATACACGTGTCAAACACTTTTGTCTTCTTGAATATAGACACTCGTCTGTGTCCACTATTCCCCAGAAGAGTCCCTTCAGATTCAACACTCGTCCGTGTTCTCTGTTAACCAGTTGATACTCGTCCGTATCATCATCTCTGAACACGTGTTAATATTTGTTTCTACTCGATACTCGTCCGTATCATAGTCTTAGGGATGCTCGTCCGCATCTTTAATCTATACACATCAAAACACTTATACCTTTTATTTCCTGGATATAAACACTCTTCCGTGTTCACTATTCCCCAGTAGATCACCAGCAAAGCAATTTTCCTTTTATCTGACATTCGTCCTATGTCATGATAAACTTTGAGAGCAGCCGTACCCTGCTAGGTGGTCGTCCTCCACCTCTTGATGATCGTCCTTCATCATGCTCGTCCGATGGCCGTCCCCATCGTTGATTTTCTATCCAACATTCGTCCTATGTCGTGATATTTAGCAGTCGTCCCCTGCTAGGTGATCGTCCTTCACCTTTTTGATGATCACCCTTCATCATTTTATCCAATGGCCGTCCCCATAGTTGATTTTGGTTATCTGACATTCGTCCTATGTCATGACAAACCTTGAGAGCAGCCGTCCCCTGCTAGGTGGTCGTCCTCCACCTATTGATGATCGTCCCTCATCATGCTCGTCCGATGGCCGTCCCCATCGTTGACCTTTTATCCGGCATTCGTCCTATGTCGCGATATTTTCGGCATCCGTACCCTGCCAGGTGGTCGTCCTCCACCTTAGATGATCGTCCCTCATCTTAACCCTTACAGAGCAGCCGTCCCCTGCTAGGTGATCGTCCTTCACCTTTGATGATCGTACCTCATCATCTGTTTATTTCATTTATTCTTTAACCCGATGGCTGTCCCCATCGTGGTCCCTTTTCCTTTTCTCCTGATGATCGTCCTTCATCAGTTTAGCCCGATGGCCGTCCCCATCGTTGGTTACATTACTTTATGAATTTGATGGCCGTCCCCATCATTTTTCATTAATCCCCAGAGAATATTGCAGCTTTACTTGATGGACGTCCCCATCATAATCCCTTTTCTCCCCAGCATGTCGGTCGTCCCCGTCATTGCTTTTTCCCGCACTTTTCCCAGCATGCCGGCCGTCCCCGTCATTGCTCTTTACCCAGCGGTCGTCCTCTGCTCGACGGTCGTCCTCCGTCGCCCATACTTTACAATATACTTTATTTTCCTTTACAATCTATATCCCTTTTCTTCTTCATTCTGTGAGTGCAAATTTTGGACTGTCTTTGGTATTCAACCACAAGTTATCTTGTTTGCCTGTTAAGTCGTCGCTTACATCCTGCACAGCTAACTCATGTTTGAATAGGGGCAGCTGTAAACACCCCAAATTTTCCCTCACCCATTCACACCATGGCTTGTGATCATTTCATATACATAAACACAATCATAGCATCTCACACCACATTTTTGATTCATTGCATTGGTTCAAAGTCATCTGCATCTAGGGTTTGTGATCTGAACAATCCAAGAGCTTATTGAGCCACTCCAAAGGCCATCAATCACTTCAAAGGGATCCATGTATGTTCAAACATCATATTGCATCCTCTCAAAGTCAAGAATGTCAAAGGATCACAAGAACTGGGATTGGTATGGAAGCAGAGCCAGGCTTGACTGCACAGATGACCTAAAGTTAGGGTTTTGGTTTCAGAGGCCATAACTCCAATTTTTTTGGTCATTCTTGTTTCTATTGGTCACTATATGGTATAGGGAGTGTGCATATCAATTTTCATGAAGAAATTCCATGGGGAAGTCATCTGATCAAGAGTTGACTTTTCAAGCAAGTCAGTGCAAAATCAGGGCATCTGAGGCCCCCAATGACCCAACCAAGGGGTGTTCTTCATCATTTTGATTGTATATGATCTTTATTTGATCATGGAAGATGTTGGAAGTTCACAAAATTGGATAATTTCAAGTCTTTTGCAAAGTTGACTTTTTGGGAAAGTTTGACTTTTAATGAAAATGCCCTTTTAGGCAACTTTTTCAACCTTTACTTTTTGATTCAAAAAGCTTCAAATGGAAAAACTTTGGTCATGAAAGTTGTAGAATAGATCATTCCCTTTTCAAAAAGTACAAGAACATGACCTAATTCATTTTGGATCAAAAGTTATGGCTTGTCAAAGTTGGCAAAAATCACAAAATTTCAAAGTTTCCACCAAAGAGGAAAAGTTGCAAATTCACTTCTCAAGGCAAATTAAGTCATCAAATGGACTTCTAAACTTCACAACATGATCACACAACATTTAAAAATCAGAATGGGCCAAGGGATCATTCATTTTTGTGGCCTATGGATCAAGATATTTCATAAAGATCAAAAGCAAGGCAAGTTGCAAAACTCATCATAGTTTATCATCCACTTGCTTGCTAGCTTGCTGAACCATCCTAGGCCTTTCCCCACATCATGCTGCGCAGGACACACTCTTTGTCCTTGGCTAGAAAGTAGCCCATACCTCTCTTACACCAACTTTGACATTTTGGCAACTTGAGCCATACCTATCACAAAAGCACACATCACTTCTTCTGACCAATCACTATAGTTTATAGACATCAAAAGCAAGCCAAAGCAACAAGAACACAAGCCTGAAACACTCCATAACACAACATTCTCATTTTCACACCATCTTGCAAGAGCCTTCGAAACTCTCAGCACAAGCCACAAACACACAAACAAACTTCACAAATCAACTCAACACATCTTCCTGGTCACAAAGCACCCTTCACCATAGCCTGAAACTCAAAGAATCAAAAACACGATCACCACCTGCCATTGAACAGAACTCCTGCCATCTCTCAAACCAGCCATTGCAAACTTCAAACAAACATTGCAAGCTTCTTAGGGGAATCATTGGAGTGCATTTGAGCCAAAGAAACAGCCAGAAAGCTCCTGAATCGAAAGCTTCAGTTCAGGTAGTCAACTCAAAACCTTTTTCCAGAAACATGTTTTTAAGTTCTTAATAGCTTCTATGCACTCCCCTGATCATGAATATGTGCTTACTTTTGAAAATAGTTGAGAAACCAGGATGTATGCACTGTCTGAAACTTTTGCCCTAAAAAATGTTTTGATTCGATTTGGCTGATTAATGAATGAAAAATGTTGTTTGATTGAGGGGTTTGATTCGTTTTTAAGTGGGGATGAATTCTGGGTAGTTAGATTTTGTTTTGGATGCGTGTAGAGAGAGTTTGAGATTTGAGATGGCCGGAGAAGACGACCGGAACAGTGTTCCGGTCGCCTGAAAGTCATTAGGGCATAATTAATTAGGGCTAATCATAATTATGGAAGTTTGAATCTCAGCCCTTGGATATGGCGCCAAGTCAAACGCGCGCGTGTTTCATTTGAATGCTGACCATTGATCTGTTTGACTTCTCATTAATTCAAATTTATTTTCTTTTTATTTCATTTATTTTCTCCATTTTATTTAAAATAGCAAAACAATCTTAAAAATTCTGAAATTTTTTATACACACTTTTATTAATTTTCAGAAACCAAAAACATTTTTATTTTTATTTTTTGCATTAAAAAATATTTTTAAATCATTTAAAAGCTTATTTTTAATTAATTAATGAGAATTAATTAATTAAAAATACTTTTAGGTATTTAAAAATCACCAAAAAATTCATGAAACATTTAAAACCATTTAGAAACATTGTCCAACCCTCAAACTAAATTTTTTTTTGATCTTGATGCATTTTGATAATTTTCCATGGAATTAATTCAATTTCAAAGCATTATTTTGATCCAATCTTCAAAAAATCATTTCTTCCTAGTCTTTGAGAGTTGAACTTTGATTCTTTTTGCATTGTGTTTTGCATCTCATGTAGTTTGTAGGATTAAATTGGCATGATTTGATCTTTCATTTTCAATTTGTTTGGCATTTTTCTTGTTAAGGTACCCCAAAACCCTAGAAATCTTAGGAAATTCATAACTCTAATTAGGTTAAGAGTTAGAACCTCTCCTTTGGGCAGTGAGTTTGTGTAGGTTTAGGGTTCCTTTGAGTGCATTTTCAATTTTTTATCTTGATGTTTGCTTTTGATTTTGGTTTTTGTTTGATGCATTGATCATAAACCCTAATTTGGGCTTCCATATGCATCCATTTTGCATTTGCATTCATACCTTGACTTTCCATAGCATTTTGTGCATCCATTTGATCCATTAGACATCTTAAGACATATTGAAAGCATGTTTGATCATTACATCTTGCATTTGCCATGTTGTATGCCATTTGCATTTCATAACTTTTCATGTATGTTCATGGTTCTTAACTTGTCTCATTTGCATCCATTAGTTTGTATGATCATCCCCATGCCTTGTTTCATGTTTACATCATCCTATAGCATCATTAACATCATGTATGTGCTTCTGGTTTTGATTTGTATCATGCCATTTCATCTCATTTTGCATTGCATTGCATTCCTTTTACTAACTTTTCAGGAGGTAAGTCACTTTGAGAAGTGAATTTGCCTTCACTTCTCACAACTTCTTTTCATTTCTTTTATGCATCCTTGCTGCATTTTGTTATGTGTTTGAGTTTGAGCTTGCTCATTCTTCTTCTTCCTACTTTCTTTCCTCAAGTGACTTGTCTTCTTAAATGAAGCAAGTTACTTTGCTTCTCTTGGCCCCTTTTCATCTGCTTCCTGGTGGTTCCTCTGAGATTGCTTTCTTAAACCTCACAAACATTAGGAACAACCAAGCATGACAATGATTAGGGCTTTGATTAGTCTCCCCACTTAGTTTTACCTTTGTGTCTCCTTGAGTCTTCTCTTCTCATCTCATAATCAGGGACTAAACCTTAAAGGTTTTAAGGATTTGTGATTAAGCTTATGCCTGCATCCTTCTATTAGGATGGAATGTATAACTTTAATCCTAAGTGTTAAACCCTTAATGTGTTTAACTCCTTTAATCAATTCACATAATAATCATCAAGACATCACACTTGTAACTTGGGCCTTGCATTAGGGTTCTAATTCTTCCTTAATTGGTTAAGAAGGACTAACCCTAGTGTTAATGGACAAGTCCCCCTCAAGTTGTCTTACAAACCCTAAAAAACACTTCATCATCATACCATTAATTAAAATCCACTTAATCAAAGGCTTGTTATGTCATGAGTTTAATCCCTAATCATGGATTAAGTTGAGGAGCTTTCCTCAGCTTAAACATTCTCATATATTATCCTTCTATTAGGATGGTGTAATGAGTCTGTTTAATCCCTGATTATGGCTTAATCTCATTACTTAACACTAAACAAAAACACCAAAAACATCTAAATAATCACAAGTAGGTTAATGATCTTAACCCTACACCAAGGTGATTAAGTGTGAGAAGCTGACTTCACACTTAAGGTACTCTCATTACCCCTAATCAGAGGGAAGATGTGATGAGTTTACTAACCCATTGGTTTAGGCTTAAGCTCATTAACTTATGACAAACTTCAAAAAGCATTAAAAGACTGAAAACTCAAAAACAAACAATAATCGTCTCCTCCGGGATTCTTTTCTCATCTCATTCACTCACAAACGAGAACTTGCTTCTTCCGTCTAATGCAAGACAGTTTGCACCTGAGCCAGACAGGTCATACACTTGAGCATAGACAAGCAAGCAGTTCACAAGTCAATTCATCTTTCAGTCTCTTTGGGTCGAACTACGGTGTTCTGACTTCCTCATTGCACGAGAAGATACGTAGGCATAACTTAACAGTTATCGAACACAAGTCTCTGTATATTCCCCCTCCTTCTAGTCTTATTCCTTAGCCTCATTATCATGAGCATTTCCTCTTTGTTCTTACACTGACACTATACATATCACATATCACTTTCTTTTACACTGACACCTGTACACCTTTTTCAGCCCTTTGATACAAAAACTGCACTGACACTACCCCTTTAAAACACAAATCTTCTAAGCGTGGATCCCGTCGAGTACGACGGACAATCTGGGTTCTAATACCTTCCCAGGTTGTAACCAACCCCCTTTCTCAGTCTCTCTGGTTCGCAACCGTCTTATCCATATCTTTCTAGGTCTATGCAGCATTGCCTTTCCCCCGGGATAAAAATGCCTAGCTGGCGACTCTTTTCATCTCCTGTGAGTTCACTCCTGTGTGTTCTCACACCCTCCTTTCGCCGACCGTTCGTGTCTGTACCCTATTTGACCCGGCTTCATTTAGTGGGAGCGACAACTGCATAGGGCATCGGGATGGGATCGATCACCCTATTAATCTGAGAAGGCCTTTGTTGGAAAGGACGTTGTTGTTGATTGTTGTTGTTGTAAGATCTTTGTTGTTGTTGAGGATACTGTTGTTGTTGAGTGTAACACGGTGGGAGAACTGAATTTAGTTAAATGTTGCGGATAGCAAGAGTCGCCACCGACTTTTATTTTATCCAAAAGGAAAGGACATAAAAGAACATGAAAGACCTTAAAAGATGTTGAGTTCGGGGGGTAGGTTATATAAAGGGAAGGTGTTAGCACCCTTTATATCCATGGTTATCCATGGGCTCTTAGTTACTTAGCTCACTTTAAATTGTTTTGAGAAAGTGTAGTGTGTGATTGAAAATTTTCTAAGTACTTTATAATGATCCTTGTATGGATGTATATAAAGACTTTGTTTTGAAAATTTGTTTGAAATGTGAAGTGTAATGAAGTATTTTTGAAGAAAAGTGAGTAAGTACTTAAGAGGAACCTACCCTATGTTAAATCTTTACTGTTCTTATATGTTCTTTCAATGGTAAGACTATCCCTATTATTAAGGAATAGGTAGTCATTACCTTGGATGTGATAAGGGACATATGAAGGGACATTTGTATTTAGGCAACTGTAAGGTGTCTTAGCAATACGAAGGGACTTATCATCTTTTATTTGAAGGGACAAGATCATTTACCATAGGCAACATCGAAAGGACTTGATCTTATAATCTTAAAAGGGACTTGATGATATTTTATGAAAAGGGACTTTGCTTTAAGACACCTTACTTGACCTTATAGTCAGGCAACATGAGGGATAACCTTAGAAAGTGAGAGATGGCGATCAAAGATCGACTTATGTGTGTGAGTGTTCATATTCATATATTTATCTTATCAAGTAAGTCATTCTAAATCAATTTTAATTTACGAACATATTATCACTCCCTATAGTTACTAACCATGGCAAGAATATTTATAAACAATAGAATAATAATAAACTACGACTATTACAAAGCTTTTGCAGTTACATTTATAATAAAACAATTGAATAATAAATATATAATAAAATAAGCAATAAATAAAAAGGTTAGTGATAAAATAATTATAAGAAGAAAAGGTTAGTACTAATATACAAAAAATATATACAATATAAGAGAATATTTTTAAGTTCAAATAAACAATTTTGAAGAATTTTTAAGAAGAAAATAATAAAGTAATTAGAAAAACAATTATAATAATTATTTACAAAACAAGATTAATTATTTAATTAAGTTTAATATTTAAAGTTAAATAAAAAATTAGGGTTTGAAATTTAATAAAATAAAATTAGGGTTTGAAGGTTTAATTAAAATAAAATTAGGGTTTGAAGGTTTAATTAAAATACAATTAGGGTTTGAAGGTTTAATTAAAATACTAATTGGTTTATTTACAAAATATAAATATATAATAATAATATATATACATAAGCAAAATATATTGCAAAAAATAAAATACAAAGTTTTTTTTTATTTTTATTTTTTATATGAATTATTAGTCTATTATTTTTAAAAGAAATTAATATATAATATAATTAAATGAATAATAAGAAAATAGAAAAAAAATTAGGTTAAAAAAAATTGGGGAGGCCTGGATTTGAACCCAGAACCTCCCCTTTACCTGAGGAAGTCAAAAACACTGGGATGCGCACGCAGCTGATGACCTAAAGCCAGCAAACAAACATTATATGATAAATCAAGTCAATTAGTTGAGGAAAATAAAAAAATTGCTGAGGACTGGACTCGAACCCACACCTTGATACCTGCAACCATCACCACCTTACCAACTGAACCAAGTGCGTTAGCTGATAACAAACTAACAAATACATATTATAAAAACAAATCCAATTTTGAATTCTGATTTCGCGCCAAAGCTGCTTCGTCTTCAACCTCCTAACTTGCGAAATTACCTGCGAATTCTGTTGCTACTTTTCCTGCGAAATTTCCTACACTCGAAACCTACCAATCTCATAACATCATGAATATGCAACAATTCATCAAATTATCCACATGGTTATGATCACCACACTTCACACAGTTCATTTATGGTCTTAAAATCAATTTATATAGTTTAAATCGAAGAACCCTAAATACGGTTCAAGAACCCCTAACAATGGTCGTTTTCGGTTAGGTACTCATTCTTCAATTTCTTTACCCAAATATGATCTAAAGCTTATCACAAACAAGAAAACAACATTAAAAATCATTAACAATGCATGAATAATTGGAATTGAAAATTTGAAAACTCAAGCAAATGTTGATTCGATTTGTACGATTCATGGTGTTTTGGATGCAAATGATGATCAAGAATGACTCAAGGATGTTCAATAAACATGTCTCCACCTTCAAAATGCTTTGAAAAGCTCTCTAACCAAGAATCCGAATCAAGCTTTTTGGATGAATTTTTGAAGTTTGCAATGTGTTCTTGAGGCTGCCAATTCGTATCCTCTTGTATCCTTTATGTTGTTTATATATCATGTGATGAAATTAGGTCAAGAAACTAATCAATCATTTGGACTTTTTGATCCATAGAGATTGAAAAAGATATGACTTTAAAAACATTGAAAACTTGGATATCTCATTGCTATTTTTGGATGATCTGAAATTATATGGTACCAATCAATTTTAAATGAATATTAAGACCTTCTAGAACCTCAATCTCTTCCAAATATATGATTTTCATATTTTATTTTAATTTAATTTGTATTTTAATGAATAAAATTCAAATAAATATTAAATAAAATGTAAAAAATCAGAAAAGGTATGGGTTGGGTCATGCTTGGTGATATTATAAAGATTGGATGGCAATTTGGTGGGCTCATTTAGCAAAAATTGGTTTTAAGGCCTCATTTGCTTCATAAACTTCCCAAAAATTTCCCAACTTTGCAAGGGCACAAATCCTTCAATTTTAATCCTATGAAGGTGTTCTTGGACATTTTGGAAAGCTTAAAGAGTCCTCTAACCAACCTCTTTGGTATCATGTCCATATCTTTTACCATTCTCAAGTTATGCTCTTTGAAAGTTGTTGACTTTTTGTTGACTTTTAAAAGGACCTATAATGTCTTAGCTCATACCTTCCAAATGAAGCATTTTTGGGCTTGGCTTGTGAGACACAAAGTTGTAGAGAATTCAATTTCCTTCAAAATGAGCTTTGGATGGAAACAATTTGATGAAGCATGTGAAAGTTATGGCTGGTCAAAGTTCAGTTGACTTTTCCTATGAAAACCCTAATTTAGAAACTCCTGATTCTTGATGATCTGAAATCTCCTTGATGAATCATGATCAACCCTTGATCAAATGATGAAATTTAATTCATATACTTGATGTTGGCAAAAAATCATGAAGTTTGACTTTGGTTTGACCACAGTTGACCTCAGTTTGTCTTTTTGACTGCTTTGACTGATTTTAACCTATCTGATCATCTGACTGAGCAAACCTTTGGGGAAAGTATTGAAACTTGACATGGGGATTATTGAACACATATAGGATGCTATGAAGCTCACTTGAATCCTTGGAAGTCCATTTAGCCTGATGAAAGTCAAAACCCTAGTTTAAGATGTATTGCTTAGGAGGATGCATTGTCTGAGGGAATTGTCAAAGTTTCTGACTAATTGTGAATCTTGTGAACCTCATGAGATGTCTTGTGAACCTTGTGAACCTCTTAGTACACAATGTCTTGTCTTGGGGAGGGCAAATTTTGGGGTGCAACAGCTGCCCCTGTTCAATTTTCTGAAACCTGAGGGGTTAGATTGGCACATGTGCCATTCGTGACCTGGAAGGTTGAAGGGGATTGAACACAAAAGCCCATAAATTTGCACTCGCCGGTGCGTAAAGTAAAGCTGGTGATTAATTGTATGTCCTTGAGTGGGCTTGAAGATGCCACTTGGAAGAACTGGAGATGGGCTTATAGATGCCATCTATAATATCAGGAGGTGATAATATCTTGATGTTGATACGGGATATCAGTACTAGGTCTTCGTATAGGCCGTCTCTAAATCATTTATGCAACATGGTTTGAATTGTTGAATAGACCAGTAGAAATAAATCTTCGTGACGATTATCTCTTCTGGAAATATCCTGGATTAGGGAATGGATCTTCGTATAGACCGTTTGCCTACTCTCCAAGGACAAAAGAATATCAGGATTAATTCTTCTGAAAATATCTTGAACTAGGGAATGGATCTTTGTACAGACCGTCTACCTACTATTCAAGACCAAATAGATTAAATCTTCTGAAAGTATCCTGGACTAGGGAATGGGTCTTTGTACAGAACGTTTGCCTAATATCCAAGACCAAATAGATTAAATCTTCTGAAAGTATCCTGGACTAGGGAATGGATCTTTGTACATACCGTTTGCCTAATATCCGAGGACAAAAGAGTGTCAGGATTAAACCTCCTGAAAATATCCTGGACTAGGGAATGGATCTTTGTACAAACCGTTTGCCTAATATCCGAGGACAAAAGAGTGTCAGGATTAAATCTCCTGAAAATATCCTAGACTAGGGAATGGATCTTTGTACAGACCGTTTGCCTAATATCCGAGGACAAAAGAGTGTCAGGATTAAATCTCCTGAAAATATCCTGGACTAGGGAATGGATCTTTGTACAGACCGTTTGCCTAATATCCAAGGACATCTTGAGTAATGTATAGATCTTTTCTGACCTGTTGTGGATTATTGATATTGTTTTATCTGCATATAGTTATCCTGCAAGGAAAAAGGTTAGTTTATGCAATATGTATGCATGTATGGCATGGTGCATCTAAGTAAATGTATTATGCATCTATGGATATGCTATGGTATGATGTAAATGATGTATGTATGAATTAAGCAGCCTGAAGCGTCTGGATATCTTTGTATAACAACTGCTGGCTAGGGAAAATAAATCCCGATTCGTTGCTGAAGAATATGAGGAACTTGTTCCCATCTTGTTTGATTGTATAGTATTTATAACCTCTTGTCTTCGTTCGTCGTACTTCTATTGAAGGAATAAGTTCCTGAGTATCCCGACTGAGGATAAAAGAGATGGACATAAATTCAAGGGAAGATGTAGCTCGAAGTATCTATAAAGATAGATTTGCTCTATTGGGGATTTGTAGTTGTCTTGTGGGGATGAACCAACGAAGTTTCGTTGAACTCCTACCCTCGTTCGTCCTTAGTAAATAATATTACTGCATTTTATGCATTTCTGGTAAACATCAATCATATTCAAAAGCATACATACATTTAAACACAACCAATGGACGTTCTCGCTTATGTAAATAGGGTAAAAGTAAATCTGGATTCAAAGATGAAATTTTATTTATATTATAAAGTGACCTATACATAGGCAAGTTTATACAAGGAGACAGAAATCCTACTTATATTGGCGTATAAAGGCCTCAGCTAAGTCATTCCAGTTCCTGATAGTAGCCCTTGACAAGTGTGAATACCACTCTCTGGATGCCCCAGTTAAACTGTCTTCAAAATAAAACATCCACAGTTTCTCATCCATGGTATATGCTTTCAATCTTCCCAGAAAAGATTGCAAATGGGTACGAGGACAGGAGGTACCGTTATACTTTTCAAAGCATGGAGGTTTGAACTTGTGAGGAATCCTTACTCCCTCAACTAGGCCCATATCCATTACGGGAAAGACCCTCCTGCGAGCAATATTTCCTGAAACAATCAACAAAGTGAGAAAACAACAACAAAACACCTGTAAAACAAATGATATGAAGTTAGCATGCAATGCAATAAGAAAATCCAATTCATAACCATAAAACTACAAGTGGCAATGCCTGTAACACCCCAAATTTTCCCTCTTCATTTTAAGCATCATGTCACATCATACTCATCATGAACATATCATTTTCTTAGCATCCTAGCATGGAAAGATGAGGCATAACATTCTTCATGTCCTAGCATTAGGCATATGATCATCTGGGGAGGTTCTTGAGGCATCACAAGCCATGACAAGGGGGCCAATGGTTTTGTACAAGTCCTTTGAGGGGTCTACACTCCATTTACAAGCTCAAGTTCATTTGCAAAATCTCAGAAGGTTGGAAGATCATCAGGGATTTCGGGCTAGGGCAAAGCTCATACACGATGGTTCCAAACTAGGGTTTGAGTTTCAAGCATGAAAACCTCAAAACTTTGGCCATTTCATTTGGACAAAGTCTTTCACATGTTAAGAGGATCTTAGGGATGAAATTTGGTGAGAAAATTCCTTGTGGAAGTCAAGTATTTCTTCAGTTGCTTGTAAATGAAGTAATTGGTCAACTGTGCCTTAGAAAAGTCAACTGTGAGATTTCAAGGGGTCCAACCCCATTTTTCTAGCCAAGGGATGTTCTTATAATGTTAAAAAGAGATTTGGCAAGATCAAGGATCAAAATCAGATCAAAATGGTTGGCACCGACTTATTTTTGAAGGTTCCCACCAAAAGGAGGGAAATTCAAATTTCACTGGCGTTAACCGGTTAACGGATTGGTTAACCGGTTAACAGCCACGAATATTGAATTTCCAGCAGCAATTCAGCATGTGTGATTTTTGCTCCATTTTTCATTTTTCTGATTCTATTCATTTTTTGAATTAATTGGAAATTAAAGGAAAGATCTAGAGCTCTTGTCCAAGCCTAATCCCATTGCTACATCCTAATCACACTACCCAAACCATAATTTTGGATCCCAAGCCTAATTTTTGGGCCCCAAACCTAAACCATATTTAATCATTTCTTTCCAAACCAAAGGGGCTCCCCCCTCATTTTTTCACTCTCATTTTTCTGAATTTTCACTCCTCTCACTCACAATTCTCTCACTTTTCTCTCCCAATTTTCCAAATCACTCAAAGTTCCTCTTTGAAGATCACACAACCTTGCCTTGAGGTGTGGAGATCTTGGAACTAGACCTCCACCCATAGCTTCATTGCATCTTCTTGCTGGTTTAATTGGTGATTCAGATCTGGTTTGGGATCTAGAAGTGCTTTTGGATCCAAAATTTTGCATCAAGAGCTTGTTCTTGCATTTATTTTGCATGGAGTGTGAAGCTTAGCACCGGATCTTCAAGGCTTTGCGCAAGATCTATCATTTTCAGTTTGATCAACAATTACCAAAGCACACCTCGGCTTTGTAGGTCGGTCAATTTCAGATCTAGCTCTGTTTTAGCTTGCTTACGTGCTTGCGCTTTAGATCTGCCATGTGCTCGCGTATTTGCTTGTGTTGATTGAATTGATTGATTGATTTGTGACCGGATCCGTGTATTAGTGTTCATAAGCTTCATGATGCCTTTTAATGTGAATTGATGCACTATTTTCATGTTCAAATGCTTGCTGGACTGGTATGAGATTGTTTGGAATAAGCTGTTTGTGAGCTGGTTTCTGCAGGTTTTTGCTGCTATTTTAGCATTGTTAACCAGTTAACGGATTGGTTAACCGGTTAATGCACCTGTATTTTGCTGTTTTATGCAGGTTTTGGCATGGTTAACCGGTTAACGGATTGGTTAACCGGTTAACACTGAAGCAGTGAGCCACTTTTGAGTTATTAATGGCATGTTTGATCCTCATACTTGTTCTAAATGCAATGGATCATTATATGATCATTGAATATGTTTGTTCGGGTGATTTTCCTGCTGATTGATGAATGCTTTTGTGTCCTCGACATGTAAATTCTTGGTTGTGCTATGTTTGGTATGATTGTTTGATTTTGTTTGGTATGAACTTTGAGCATGTCATTGCCATAATTTTTATTGATGAGCATGTGTTGGATTTTGGCTAACCATTTCAGGGGCTATGGTAAGTGTGAGGTGTGGAAGTTGAGTTCCACATCTCCAAATCTCATCTTTTCTTCTTATTTCTTTATTGTACTAACTCTTTGTTTGTTGGGCTTAGGCCTTTCTCATCTCATCCCTCTTCTTCTTCTTATTCTTCTTCTTTCTTTCTTCTTTAGGATAGAATACCACACTAACCTTAGGATGTCCATGCATGACAACACTTAGGATTTCTTTAGTCCCCCATTAGACTTTTGGCTTTTGTGATCCTTTGGTTATTTTCCTCTTCTCATCTCATAACTCTAAGAAAACATCTTAATAAAGTTTGAAGTAATGCCTTGAGCAATAGCCTTATCCCATGAGATGTACTTGTAGTCTTCCCATCTTGGGATAGTACAAGTTTACTTTGTGATGCACAAGTCTGATCAAGGTATCTTCTTCACAAAGAAAAGCATAAAAAACACTTCTTCATTGTAAATAACCAAAACACTTAATAAGTTAATGAGTTAGTGAGCTTAGACCTTAATCTTTGGATTCAAGTTTTGGGGATATTCTCCTTACTTGAGTGTGCTTGTTCTATTATTCCATCTTGGAATGTAGTGACAAGTGCATATTCCATGGAAAAGAGCTTGAGTTCACTTCCTTTTGACACACTCCTAAAAGCTTCTAAAAAACACAAACAAACAATAAGCGTCTTTCCTTCGGGAATTCTTTTCTCATCTCCTTCGCTCCGTACGCAAACTTGCTCCTACTTGTCATTTTGTAAGACGATTACGCACTCGTCGTCCGAGTCTGCAACACCTGAGCAATGGCATAGGCAGTTCAAGCCTTAATTCACAAGCAATTTCCTTGCCACCCCTAGTTAGGGGAACTATGGCGACTCTGATCCTCATTGTCCAGATGAGGTACGTAGGCAGCGGGGTAGGGCCCATTCAAGCACAATCTTTATTTTCCCTACATATTTCTCTTTGTTTTCTCATTCAGTTCTTTTCTCAGTTTCTTTTCCAGTTCATTTTATTTTCTTTAGCAACAACTTTCATCCCCTCACCCTTTGGAACAGTTTTCTTTGCAGGCGTGGATCCCGTCAGGTACGGCGGACGATCTGGGTGCTAATACCTTCCCAGGTCGTAACCGACTCCCGAACTCAGTCTCTTTGGTTCGTAGGACCCGTGTCCTTCCTCTTCTTTCTTCTGGTTTGTGAAGCATTACCATTCCCGTTCCTTCAGGATTAAAATGCCTGGCTGGCGACTCTTTTCTTTTTCCGCACCACTTTCGCGTTTGTACCAGGATGGAAATCCGGGGAGAGACAATGCCAAAATACAAATAGTTCATGAATTACAAACAAACAAACTCCCATGGTGAATCAAAATACAATCAAATTCAAGAACACAACAGAAAAAATCACCATGGTAAGCTAAAGTACAATCAAATAGATACAAGTAGAGAAAATCAGACATCCAGTCCAAAAGCATCCTCCCTGACTTCCTTTAGGAGAGCATCAGTCACTGGTCCAACTGGGTGCTTTGTAATGGTTCTGATGAGAAGGTTTCTGGTTGCAATGGCATTCATCATCTTCTGATACTTGTCATGTTCTTTGGATCTCTTTATCCCCGCCCAAAGTTTCAACTCTGAGATCTCCTTCTGAGCTTCTAGCAGTTCTTCTTGACTTCTTTTCTAATTAGCTTTCAAATGCTCTATCTTGGCTTGCATCTTCTGGTGTTCCTGCAAATGAGCCTTAGTTATCCTGACCCATCTATCCTGACTCTCCTCCAGATAATGCTCAGCTCTTACCCTTTGAATCTTTGCTTCCTTAAATGCATTCTTCAAGATAAGTTCCCTTGCTCGGGCTTTCCTGATGAAGTCTTTAGTCTTCTCAATTTTGGTTACATGCTTGATGCGTAGCTTCTCTAACCTCTCAATGTCTAGACGACCATCATTCCTTTCCTAAAGGGTATTATTTAAAGCTTTGGCGAGCTGGGTATTCCTTTTCTTCAACTTTTCAAACTCTTCCAGGTTTACTATAGCTGTGGGCTCAACTGCTGATGGCCTTGGTACATCTTCCAGGGTGAATGGCATGATGCGTGACAATTCAGTGTACTGAGCAGAGGCTATGCTGTTGCATTTCCCCTGAATAGTAGTCCATTTAGTCTGTATTTTATCCCAAGCCCATGCCGCTTGTCGGACAATGGCATGATTGTTCTGAATAGCACAATAAAGAGACTCTGCTAAGTCCTTCTCCCTAGGTGGATGTATCAAGTGTAAGATCAGATTGCGCCTAAGAGGGGGGGGGGTGAATTAGGTGTTATAATTTTTCTCGATTCTTTTTCTTTGATGGATAGAATTTTTCTTTTAAGTTTGTATGGAAGGAAAGCAGTAAGGCAGAAAATAAAAGTGACACAGAGAATTATCCTGGTTCCCTTCACAGTCCGAAGGTACATCCAGTCCCCTTTCAATTTGAAAGATATTTCCACTAGTTTTTAGAAAAAGTACAACCTATCACACCTTCAATGGTGAGGCCTACTTTCTAACAAACTATACTAACAAGTGTGCAAGAACAATCTTCTTGCCACATTCACCCTTATGTCCAAACAATCCTTGGAACACAAGTCACAAATAGAAATACTTTTCTATACTTTTGTAATATTGAGAGAGTAATACAAAGATTTGTTATCAATAATGATCTTCTCCTATGTACACAATTCACTTTTCAAATATCAATACAAGTGTTCAAACATGAAGTATGAAAGATGAAGATCTTATGAACACTTTTGGAAGAATAATAATATTTGAATGTTGGTGAATTTGATTTAAGTGATTTTCATAAAAGATTGTAGGAGGTTTTTGAATTTGAAAAAATTCAGATTTTATATTATTCAAGACACCCTTTTGAAAAGGTATGAAAATTATGAAATAAAATAATTTATGAAGAGGTATAATCAAAAGGTGTAATTTGAAATTCAAAGAAAATATTTTTAAAAAATCTTACAGTGTTAACCGGTTAACCAAATGGTTAACCGGTTAACGCCTATAAACGTTAACTGGATTGCTGAAAATTTGAACCCGTTAACCGGTTAATCAAATGGTTAACCGGTTAATACTGTTAAAAACAGAAACAGAAAGTTTTCAAAAAGTGTTAAACGGTTTGAAAAATTTATCAAAGTATTTTATGCAATATGCTAACATATGATTGAATGAGTGAACACTTGTACATCAATTTAAAAAGAGGGATTGATATACCTAAACAAAAGCGTCCAAGCATGAAGTAGAGCGATGATTCATAAGAAGCTTGATCGCAAAGCCGGTTGCTTGTAGCTTGATCAGTTGGAGCTCTTGACTTTTTGCAGATCTGAAAAGCATGTGCCGTGTTGTCTTCATCAAAATCTTCGAGGTTGGAGGCGTGCTTCTACATCAAGGAATACCCCTACTGTCTCTTGAAAAGTAAAGGATTGTAATTGCTGCAACCCTTTACTCCAATAAGAGGCACATTTGGGTATTGCCCACAACTTGTTATTATGTCTTGGCCCTTGGTGTTCTGAGTACACCATCTGATATCTTCTGAAGTAAGGGAAATCATTCTCTTAGCGCAGTTCCTTGTCTAATTTGGGTTCAAGAAAGCTTTCGTCTTTGGCATATGCTTCACCAACCAACTGTAGAAGAGAGGAGCACAAAACCTTACCAGTCTTCCTCTCTATTTCTCATTCCTCTAATGGACCGAGTAGTAGAAGTCTCCCAATAAGGTGGGAATCAAGTTCTTTAGCATGAAGATGTGGATGGCACTTTTGCTTACAAACTTAGGCTCGTCTGCAAACAAAATGATACCATAAATGTTGAGGGCTAGGAGAGCATAGACAATTTCCCAATTCCCTACTGCAGCATGCTTTGTAGCCTGAGTGATCAAGAAGTCCAAATGAAGGCCTGGGATTCCAGCTTTGGAAGTCATGTGCTCATCAATGGTGGTTGCCTCCAGATGTAATGCTTTGGATATGTTTTCATTCTTTGGAGGAGTCATTTCAGGACTGAAAGAAATTCCTCTTCTCATAGGGACACCCAATAACATAGAGTATTCTTCCAGCAAAGGACCTATCTGAAAATCTGGTAAAGTGAAGCAACGTAGAGGAGGGTCATAAAACTGAAGACAGGTGTGAATCGTGCTCCTTTGTGATGCATCCAGGTCCATGATCATGTCCAGGATTCCACCATAATGCTCTCTGAATAAAGGCACATGATCAGCGGTGATAAGGGCATGTATATGTCTGATGCCTGCTAGCGGATACTCAAAGTAGTGGTAGGTGATGTTGCTTTTCCTAGTTGAATCCATGTTGAAGATGCGTGTTGAAGGAGATAACTGAAGAAGTGTTGTAGCTGATAGGCTGAGCAGAAGAACAGTCAAAACCAAACAAAGAAAGGTGGATACCCTGTAAAACAAATAAACAAATGTTAAATGATGCAATATGATGTATGCTTATCATATGCAAGGGTTTGTGATCATGTGCTGGATTATCAGTTGCCTTTGGTAAGATCCATGACTGTTCAGAGTTTCAGATGAAGGCTTGGGAACCAATAACCAGGTGGGGGACTGAAATAAAGAGTCAATAATCTAGGGTTTCAAAGAACTAGTCCAAAATAGTACAACCTTAAGAACAAATTCCAGTAGCAAGGTATGTTGAGGTCAAGGGTTCCTGCAAACCTGTAAACAACCCAACCCACTCACATGTATTGTTCTAGAACAAGGATCCTCAGATTCGAATCTATTATGAGAAGTGTAAACACTTCTAACCCGAAGGTACATTGTTTACCCTAATCATAAAGGATCCTCCTCTAATTCACCTCAGATGTTGAAGGTCATCTAAAAAGTTCATCCAGACTTAGCAGGCTTCCCAGATAGCCCTAGCACTAAAGGAGATTCGTAGCACAGAGTTCTTAAAAGGAAACCCATGTCTGAATCGTGTTTTCATATTCCCGCACCAGACCGAAATGGAATGGGAAAGAATACAAAACCACTCTAATCCTATGTGTCACTCAGGCCTTTGTGTTGGACCTTTCTCACTGGAATACCCCTCCCACCAAAGCAAACCAGAAATCCAGCACAATGATATGACAATAATAAATGAAATGCAGAAAGCAATAAATGAAAGCGATAAAGTAAATGCAATAAATAAAGTTGTACAGGAAGTAGTAAATAAAGAAAAAACATAAACACAAATAGCACATAACACCCCCAATAAACACAAACAAACAAGCGCTAATAGAAACCCACAAGAGAACCAGAAGCCCTGGTTGCAAAGATAATCCCCAGCAGAGTCGCCAAGTGTAACACCCCAAAATTTGCCCTCATATTTAACTACTAACTAGCTTATGCTTCACAGTCATTTATATTAGATAATGACATTCGTAATCGTGCATTCCATTAAGTTTCTAAGATGTGGGATCAATGGCGTGTGAAGTTAGGGTTTCACAATGTACTTATGGTCACGAGATGAATTCAAAGGCTGAACTATGCAACCATCAGGAAAATCATTTTCTTATCATCATCAACACTAGATCAGGGTTTATCCTTCTAATTAAGTGATCCTCAAGTAATTACCTTGGAAGGACTTACCCTTGATATATCTAATTTCTGGAAGAATAGGTTAGGGACAATCATTGTTTCGTTTGGTCTGATCCCAAGTGTACTAAAAATATATGAAAGCTAGGATTATTCTTCTTCAAAATTCACCAGGATCGCGAATCAAAGTTTATTTCTCTATATTCCTTAGAACACCAGGGTTTTGGTTTATTAGTGGTTGAGCTTGTAAATAGTTTCTTTAATCTGCACTCGTGCTATTAGAACTGATCTTTAGGGCTATTTTGAGTATTATTCGTCATTGCAAGCTCATCAATGCCAGTATGCATTTCAGGATGGATTATGGTTTCGCATAGATGGTTGAGTTTATGGACAATCAATGGAAGATGACAGTCGGAGTTCGTGACAAGATAATGTTATTATACTGCAGGGCTTCTCAGGACATAAAGATTGTGGATTTATTAAGAATACACATGGATCATAGGGCCAATTTGAATGCAATGTGCAAAACCGCTTCCGATCATTATTTCTCCTATTTTTTTATTCATGTCCAAATTTCAGTTCAATCCCATAATAAAGTCCATTTTCATTTCTTGTCCATTTTCGATTTCGAAATTTCGAAAACCTCCCTCTTGTCTATAATCCATGTCCATTAAGATTTTTATAATAATTTAGTAGTTCATTGATCCAAATAAGGCCCATATATATTCAAGTTATCAAATCCAAAATCTCATGCCCACACCATTTCCTTTAATTCTAAATTTCTTAAGTTCCATTTAGAACATTTTAATGGTCACTAATAATATTTGTTTCATTTCCAAAGTTCATTGTTTATTCATTAATGTTAAGCCCATTTACAGTGAGTTCAGCCCATTATCCATAAACAGTTCTTTTCTAATCTATTTACCCATCCTTTGTCTCACAAAATTTAAATTCATTTGGAAAAAAAACCAATTAAGATTTATTATCCCAATTATCCAAGTCCAAAAATCCATTATTTGATACTTTTTATTAATCATATTGTTAATCCTTGTCTTAACCTTTTTGTCTAGAATCCATTTTTTTTTACATCATTGCTGCGATATCAAACTTAATAAACTCAAAGTCCAATTTTATTACTAAGCCTATTTGATTACCAATTTTCAAATAATAAGGAATACAAGTTATATATATCTTAATAACTAACCATGTGTGTGTATAATTTATCATATATAAGAATTACCACCACCGAAATAGTTTCAAAGAGAAAAAGTTTATGTCAGTGGAGTTGTAAAAGAAGAACAAGGAGGTCATAGTCATATCTGAAACTCTATTTTGGGTAAATACATTACAAGATGGTAATGTTCAAGAAGTGATAACAGAAGTTCAGCTAAAGATTAACTGATACAGAGATTCGATCAAAGGAAAAAACTTTAAACTAAAAAAAAAGAGAAAAGGGAAACAACTATCGGGAACCCTTGAATTCATTCTCGAGCTCTCTTCGGACCTTTTCGCCATCAACGTTCAAAGGTCTTCAACTGGTTCCATCTTCAGCCTCCAACAAGAAATAAATATTATGCCATCTGCTACAAAAATTAATAAGATGTTGAAAAGAGATCAAGTAGAACTCAGTGATAAGAAAAGGGACATGACAAAACTCATAGCGATAATCTAGATTCAGGTTTCCACTAGAACCAATTTCTATGTCCTCATCTTATTCATCCACCGAGAAGTCTGTATTTGAAATCTCAAGCGAACCCTTGGCCTTATCACTCACTGTGAGTTTTCAATGGTGTAAGTGTAGCATCTTGTACGCTGGCAGCAAATTCTGTAAGCACCACTCATCAGAATCGCCAACCTCCGTTCTCCTTCATTCCTAAAGATAAATATAAGGAAAAATAAATAGTGAGAGGCGCATTTTCAAGGATCCGTATCGCAATATCGCAAGCAAATTCAAGTTACAATAGACTCAGAAGATACAAAAGAACAATACAAAAATAAAGTTGCAAACCATAAACAAAATTCCTAACTGTTATAACAAACTCAATAACAGAATCCCTAACTGTTATGACAAACCCTAACAGATTTCCTAAGGGAAATTCACTGGAACCATAGAAAAAACTCACCTCAAAAAGCTTCATAAAAATCTACAATTGCAGCTTCTCGGAACTCTCTCAACCATTTTTCTTCAACCTCACTTTTCTTCATCCCTCCTTCTTCTTTTCCTTTTTCACCTTTCCCTCTCGATCTCATTCATTCACAACCACTACTTTCTTCAATCTTCTTCACTACTTTCCCTGATTCCTTGATCATCCTAACCTGCTTCGATCTCTTTCAATCTTCACCTTCAAACGTCTCTCACCTTCACCAATCTGGGGATTTGTCACTATATGCTTCTTCGATGATAATATAGCATGCAGGTTCAAGAACGCATTTCGCAGAATACCATCAATAACAGACCAATTCATAGATTCGAATTTGGATGAGAAATTCAAGAAGAGGAAAGAGCAAGTAGAAGACGTGTCGAAGCCATTACCTCAAAACCGCATCACGCATCTTCATCAAGCTCCGTTACCATCTTCAATCTTCTGCGCAAACAACAAACAAATAATCATAGAACACGATCCATCGCGAAATCAATGTAACTTCAGAATCAAGAAGAAGCAAAAAATGAAAATCGAGTAAAAGCAGTGAATAACGCATACCTGAATTTGTGTATCGCTCGAAGTGACATTAGCGCCGTCGTCGCACCCTCTTTCGATCAATCAGAATCGCAAGTGATTTCAACGGCAGTGATTCACCAGGTACGAATTCAAACTCATTTGTGAAAAATCGTCTGTTGCGAATGGTTTGTTGTTTCTCAACTTTGATTTGTTTCGATCTCGTAATTTGCTTGAGTTCAGAAGTTTGTGTTCGGATTTTGAGGAGAGAAGAAGAATAGAGTAGGAGGAATGTGGCTGAGTGGAGGTTGTAGAATAGGAAGCGAGGGAAGTGAGGCCGGTAAGATGATGATGGCGGAACGGAGAGAAGAAGCTGAGGAGGTTGGCAACGGCGGCGGAAGAAGGAGAGTACCGCAGTGAAGAACTTAGGGTTTCTTCCAGCCCTCTTTTGATTCAACATTGTAGGAGTTGTTTTGTTTTAATTTACTTTGTTTAAGTAAATAAATTTAATAATCAGAAATTATTATGAAGTTAATTTGATTTAAGATCCATTAAATTCACAAGTAAATGCCACCGAAAAAGCATAAAAAAGGATCTGTGAATTAATTGGTCCACCGCCCAAATTGGAAGAAGATAAGGATAGGTTGTTTGGCCCATTCCGGCGGTGACATGTGTCACCGTCCGGTAGGATGTTTGAACCGACATCCCATGTGTATCCCCCACCGTAAGTACCATACACCTCCAAGATTCCTGTGCCATTGGGCCTAATGCAATTGCTATTTGAACCCCCGTTTTTATCCCATTTGGATTTTTTAACTAGAAAACGTTTCTATTCTCACCCCCTTTGTTTTCTTTCTTTTTATAAATTTCTGTTTTACACCATTTTCGATTTAATTCACAAAAAATATTAAAAGGCATAATAAAATTCTATAAAAATTATAGTAGAATCTTAATTCAATTTAGAAGTTTTTCCCAATTTTTACTTTCTGAATTTTGTATTTTTTCAATTTAATTTTGATTTTTCATTTAATTGATTTTAGATTGAATCCTTTCATGAACACATAAATTTGTACATTTTATTTCTACCACTTACTGTAACATTTTTGGCTCATTCTTTTTGCTATGATTAGAGGACAAATAATAGTACCTAGAATATTTTTGGTGTATTTTTTAGGCCATTTTATCTACTGTTTTGGTAGTGTGATTTGTGTAAAATTATGATTGAATCTTAGGTAAGTTTAAGTGACCATTTGACATAGTTAGACTTTGAATTTTTAGGAGATTTTATAACACAATGTTATAACACATAGTTAAACTATTTTAATTCATCTTCATTATATTGTTGCATGTGCATATTCAGTTCATTTACTAACAATTTTCTTTTTGTGCAAGGTATTTTTCGAGGATTTGCTTATGGACTTGGATTATGTTTGTTTTGCCTCGATTATATTTTTGTGTTTTTTACTTTATGATGTAATAGCTTAGAACTTGTATGCTTGTATAGTTCTTATAACTAGGATAGGAAAGCTAAAACGAATCGATAGAAAACCAAAATCTCAAAAAACAAAATAAAGAAATACTCGATCCAACGTCGAGTAAATTTTCAAATAAATGAATAAAGTTTCATGTGACTTTAGGATTCCTCGATTACCATCGTTCCATTCTATTACACCAAAAGCAAGCCTTGTATGTTGCATACCATAAGTCGTGCGTCTCAGCACCACGCGATCGACCCACCCGATCCATCGTTTCATCCCATTTACGTTTCATACACGTTTTTACCCACCATGACTTAGGAGGACCATATTGTTCATTATTACTTCTCGTACTTGCATTTCTAGTCTAATATCTCTTAGGTAGATTTAATCTCTCAAACCTCACTAACCATAGGTTATCTTCAAACTCAACTAACTTAGGGTAAGTCTAGTTTCCCTTAGAGTTTTTTTAGTATTATAACTTGAGTCTCACTTCTCACCTTTAAGAAAAATCAAAACACTTAATAAAGGAAAATGTGTACAATGCGTCACGAGCCTTAAGCTATACGGGAAATGACTAGTGGAGGTCTCTTCCACTCTTCTAGGATGCTTTACAAACGTTCCATTGGGGGCGATCTTGGAAAGTATTCACTCATGTGCCATAGTCTTTAGTATTGTACATACAATAAACACAAATTCAAAACACTTCTTCTAAAAAACAACAAACCAAGACACCACGTCTTCTCCTCTCATCTCATACTCCTTGCTGGCAAACATGACTTGTCTCGACAGTTCAAACAGCGATACAGTAAATACCCTTGAGTCAGAGCCGGTAACACCTGAGCTAGAGCTATGGCAACGTCATCCTAAAAATCACAAACAAGTTCCCGCCTTAGTTAGACGAACTACGGCATCTCTGATCCTCATTTATCCCGATGAGGTACGTAGGCAGTGGGGTAGGGCCCATTCGAGCACAATCTTTCTTTTTCCTTACATTTTCCCCCTTTATTTCCATTTTTTTAATTCCATTTCTTTTCTCATTTCCATTCCATTCCAGATAGCCATTCTTTCATTCAAGTAGCATATTAATTCTCACCCTTTGAAACAGATTAACGAGCCTGGATCCCGTCAGGTATGGCGGACGCATTGGGGTGCTAATACCTTCCCAATTCGTAACCGACTTCCGGACCCATATCTTTGGTTCGCAAGGACTCGTCATTTTCCTTCTTCCTTAGGTTTGTGCAATATTACCTTTCCCATTCCTTCGGGATAAAGATGTCTGGCTGGCGACTCTAACTTTTCCGCGCCACTTTCGCGTTTGTACTAGGATGAAAATCTGGGGAGCGACACCAAGCTGTCGCTCCCCGGATTTTCATCCTAGTGCAAACGCGAACCGTCGGTGATGTTGGAGGTTGAGAGTTGAATAGATTCGCCAGGTAGGCATTTTTATCCCAAAGGAAAGGTAATGCTGCATAAACCTGGAAAGGTATGGATAAGACGGTTGGGAACCAAAGAGACTGAGTAAGGGGGTAGGTTACGACCTGGGAAGGTATTAGCACCCAGACCGTCCGTCGTACTCGACGGGATCCACGCTTACTTGATTTTGTTTAAAGGGGAATGGTGTATGTGCTAAACTGTGCATAAAAAGCTAGGGAGAAAAGGATGTACAAAGTGTTAGTGCAAAAAGAAAGTGAGTGCTCAAAACTGAGGCTAAGGAAAGAGAAAATGGGAGGAGGAGAGGGGGGAGACAAAGAAACTTTTGTTAGATAACTATTAAGTTATGCCTACGTATCCTCTCGTGCAATGAGGAAGTCAGAACACCGTAGTTCGACTCAAAGAGACTTAGATGACTTTTGATGTGAACTGCTTACTTGTCTGTGCTCAAGTGTATGACTCGTCTGGCTCGAGTGCTAATTGTCTTGCATTAGACGGGAGAAGCGAGTTCTCGTTTTCAGAGTGAATGTGATGAGAACAGAATCCCGGAGGAGACGTTTATTGTTTGTTTTTGTGTTTTCAGTTTTTTATTGTTTTTTTGGTGTTTTGCATAGGATAATGAGCTTAAGCCTTAATCAAGGGTCGTAAACTCATTATATCACCCATAATTAGGGATAATGAGTATACTTAAGTATGAGATGGATATCCCAACTTAATTACCCTAATGATACAGGATAAAGATCATTAACCTTCTTGTAATTATTGTAGTTGATGCAACCCTTTACTCCTATCAGAGGCACATTTGGGTATTGCCCACAGCTGGTGATGATGTCTTTGCCTTTGGTGCTCTGGGTGCACCATCTGATATCATCTAAAGTCAAAGAAATGAGCCTCTTGGCCCAATTCTTCTGTTGGTGAGGGTTCAAGAAGGCATCTGATTTAGGCAGGTGTCTGAGTAGCCAGGTGTAAAACAAAGGAGCACAACATCTCACCAACTTCCCCCCTTTGTTTCTCATTCTTCTGATTGATGGAATAATAGAAATCTCCCAGCAATGTGGGTGATGGGTTCTTCAAAAGAAACAAATGGATGGCATTCTTGCTGACAAATTTGGGCTCATCTGCAAATAGTATAACCCCATATATGCTGAGGGCTAACAGTGCACAGAATGCCCTCCACTCTCCCAATGAAGCCTTCAGGATGGCCTGAGAAATCAAGAAGTCCAAATGCAAACCAGGAATCCCAGCTTTTGTTGTCATACTTTTCTCAATCAGGGCAGGCTCCAAGTATAGTGCCCTTGCTATCTCTTCATTCCTGGGAGCTGGCATCTCTGGGTTGAAAGGGATCCCACCCCTGATAGGTACTCCAATCAATAAAGAAAAAACTTCCAGCAGAGGCCCTAACTGGAAGTCTGGAAAGGTGAAGCACCTCAAAGGAGGGTCATAAAACTATAAGCAGGTGTGAATCATGCTCCTCTGAGAAGGGTCAAGGTCCATAACCATGTCCAGGATATCTCCATGGTGCTCTCTAAACAGTGGGATGTGGTCAGGTGTGATAAATGATTGGACCTGCTTGATACCAGTCAACACAGGCTCAAAAAAGTGGTAGGATATGTTGCTCTTCCTGGGAGTAGTCATGAGTGTTGCTGAAGAAACTGAAGATAAATGCTGATGAAGATCACAGACTGATGCTGGAAATGAGCCACTGACAGGCTAATGCTGGTGATGATGCAGATAGCTGAAGTAGATAACTGATGAAGACAACTGGAGAAGAGGTCTATGCAGAAGAAAGGGTCAAAACCAAAACCAAGATATAATGAGATGGATACCCTGAAAAGCAAATAAACAAATGTTAAATGATGCAATGATGATAAATGCAAATGATAAGCAAGGGTTTGTGATCAAGCTGGATCTGATTATTTGTTTTGACAAATAAGGCCCATGTATGTTCAAGAAGTCCAGATGGAGGTTTGAGAAATCCAGTAACCAGGGTAGGGGACTCAAATAAAGAGTCACATATCCAGGGTTAAATCACAAGAACTGTCCAAAATGAGGTACTCTTAGACAAAACAGTAACAGGGTATGATGTGGCCAAGGGTACCTGCAAACCTGTAAACAGCCCAACCCCCTCACAGGTAATGTTCTAAAACAAGGATCCTCAGATTTGGATTAGTTATGAGAAGTGTAAACACTTCTAACCCGGAGGTACAGTGTTTACAATAATCATAAAAGATCCTCCTCTAATTCACCTCAGATTCTGAAGGTCATAATAAAGGTCATCTAGACTTAGCAGGCTTCCCATATAGCCCTAGCACTACAGGAAATCTGTAGCACAGAGTTCTCAAGGAGAAACCCACATCAAAACCGTGTTTCATATTCCCGCACCAGACCGAAATGGAAAGGGAAAGAACATGAACCACTCTAGCCTAGGTGTCACTCAGGTCCCAGGTATAGGACCTTAAAACTCTCAGTGGAACCCCACCCACCAAAACAGAAAACCAGATCCAGAACAGCGACAATGATAGTATGAAATATGCAAGACTGTAAATGAAGCAATAAATAAAGTTGTACATAAAGCAATAAATAAAGCAAAATAAACAAACACACATAACACATAACACCCTAGTAAACACAAATCAAACAAGCGCTAGGAGGAACCCACAAAAAGAACCAGAAGCCCTGGTTGCAATATATCTCCCCAGTAGAGTCGCCAAGCTGTCGCTCCCACCTGATGACACAGGGCCAAGAGGGGTACAAACGCGAACAGTCAGCGAAAGAGAGAGAACACACAAGGGTGAACTGCAAAGAAAAGAGTCGCCAGCTAGGCATTTTTATCCCGAAGGAAAGGTAATGCTGCATAAACCTAAGAAAAGATGGATAAGACGGTTGCGAACCAGAGAAACTGAGAAAGGGGGTTGGTTACAACCTGGGAAGGTATTAGCACCCAGATTGTCCGCCGTACTCGATGGGATCCACGCTTAAAATATTTGTGTTTTAAAGGGGTAGTGTCAGTGAAATCTGTGTATCAAGGCTGGAAAGAATGCAAGTGTCAGTGCTAGAAGAAGGTGAAGTGAAATATGTGAAGTGTCAGTGTAAGAACAGGAGTGCGAAGCTCAAGATAATGAGGTTAAAAGAATAATGTTGGAGGAGGGGGAATATACAGAGACTTTTGTTCGATAACTGTTAAGTTATGCCTACGTATCCTCTCGTGCAATGAGGAAGTCAGAACACCGTAGTTCGACTCAAAGAGACTGAAAGATAAATTGACTTGTGAACTGCTTACTTGTCTATGCTCAAGTGTATGACCTGTCTGGCTCAGGTGCTAACTGTCTTGCATTAGACGGAAGAAGCGAGTTCTCGTTTGTGAATGAGTGTGATGAGAAAAGAATCCCGAAGGAGACTATTATTGTTTGTTTTAGGTATTTTTAATCTTTTATTGCCTTTTTGTGTTTGTCATAAGTTAATGAGCTTAAGCCTAAATCAAGGGTTAATAAACTCATCACATCTTCCCTCTGATTAGGGGTAATGAGAATACCTTAAGTATGAGATAAGCATCTCAAACTTAATTACCATGATGTAGGATTAAGATCATTAACCTACTTGCATTTATTTAGATGTTTTTGGAATTTTGTTTTGTGTTAAGTAATGAGTTTAAGCCATAATCAGGGATTTAATGAACCCATTACACCATCCTAATAGAAGGATAATAGATGAGGACATTTAAGCTGAGGAAGGCTCCTCAACTTAATCCATGATTAGGGATTAAACTCATGACAAAACAAAGCCTTTATTAAAGTGGATTTTAGTTAATGGTAAGATTAAGAAGTGAATTTTATGGTTTGTAAGACAACTTGAGGGGGACTTGTCCATTAACACTAGAGTTAGTCCTTCTTAACCAATTAAGGAAAAATTAGAACCCTAATGCAAGACCCAAGTTACAAGCTTGATGTCCTAGTGATTATTAGATGAATTGATTAAAGGATTTAAACACATTAAGGGTTTAACACTTAGGATTAAAGTTATGCACTCCATCCTAATAGAAGGATGCAGGCATAAGCTTAATCACAAAGCCTTAAAACCTTTAAGGTTTAGTCCTTGATTATGAGATGAGAAGAGAAGACACAAAGATGACACAAAGGTAAAAAACTAAATGGGGGACTAATCAAACCCTAATTGTTAACATGCTTGGGTGTTCCTAGGGTTTTTGAGGCTTGCAAAATATCTTCAAAAGAAAAGCCACCAAGGAAGAAGCAGATGAAAGGAGGAGAAACAGCAAGAAGCAAGACAACTTACTTCTCTTAAGAAGATAAGTTGCTTGAAGAAAGAAGATGAGAAAGAACATGAATGAGCAAGCTCACTCTAATTCACAAGTAAAAATGCAGCAATGATGCATAAAAGGGATGAGAAAATATTATGAGAAGTGAAGGCAAATTCACTTCTCAAAGTACTTACCACCTGAAAAGTTAGCAAAAGGAAGTGAAATGGAATGAAAATGAAAAGAAATGCCAAGATGAAAGCCAAAGTCAGAAGAAAATCAAGATGTGAATGATGCTAAAAGATGATACAAATGTATTTCATAAGATGTGGATGATCATACAAGTAATGAAGATGCAAATGAGACATGAAAGGAAGCATGAAAGTTCATGGAAACACATGAAATAAAATGAAAGCAAAAAATGGAAAATGGATGATGCAATGACCAAACATGATTCTAATGTGCCCTAAGATGTATTATATGTCATGTGGATGCACAAAATGTTATGGCAAGTTCATGTATGCAAGCATATGAAGGATGAATGCAAATGAAGGCAAAAATTAGGGTTTATACATAACATGCAATACAAAATCCAAAACCAGAAGCAAATGACATGATAAAAAATTGAAAATAGGATCAAGGGAACCCTAAACCTATACAAGTTCACTGCCCAAAGGGGAAGACCTACCCCCTAAACCCTAAATAAGTTATGATTTTCTCAAGTTGGCTAGGATTTTAGGATACCTCACAATGAAAAATGCCAAAAAAAATGAAAATGAAAGATAAATTCAAACCAATTTTATCTTAGAAACTAAATGACACTAGGAATGCAATGCAAAAAGAACCATCATCAAACTCTTCAAGGTTAGGCAGAATGGATTTTTCTAAGTTAGGGCAAAAATATTGACTTTTAAGAACCCTAAATCCAAAGGAAAATGTCAGAATAGGTCAAGAACCAAAAAGAAATTTGTTTGAAGGGTTTGATAACATTTCTAAATGTATCAAGATGCAATGTGATTTTTTTGGTGATTTTTAGAAACTTAAATGCTATTTTAATTAATTAATTACCATTAATCAATTAAAATAAACATTTAAATATTTTAAAAATACGAATTTTATGCAAAAAATAAAATAAAAATTATTTTCAGAATGGGAAAAATATTTTAAGTCATGATGCAAAAAATGAAATTTTTTAGAAGTGTTTTACTATTTTTAATAAAATGTAGAAAGAAATGTAATTAAAATGAAAATAAAACTAATTTAAATGCAAAGTCAACAGATCCTAGGGCCCTGGTTAAAACTCAAAAGGGAGGGAATTGACCAGCGCGCGCAAATGGACGGCTCATATTCAAACTCACTAATTATGTCATTAAGCCCTAATCTGAACCCTAAACACTTTCAGGTGACCGGAACAGTGTTCCGGTCATCTTCTCCGGCTAGCCTCTCAAGCTATCTCAATCAATACGCATCCCCAAAACCCCTAAAGCTCCAGAAATGATCCTCACATCAACCCCAACAAGAATCAGCCATCAAAATTCATTTATTCAACATCAAGAACATGATTCGAAGCAAAACGGAAAACATGGCAAAATTTTCAGAAGCTTATGAAATGCTTATTTCTCAACTATTTTCGAAACTAAACACATCATGGCAATCAGGGGAACACATAGAATCATTCTATAAAATAAAATGAGAGTTCTGGAAAAATAAATGCCATGGCTACCTGAAGTTGAGCTTTCGAAACAGGAGCTCTCTGGCCAGTTCTTTGCCTCAAATCCACTCCAATGATTCCCCTCAAGAGCTTGTGATGCTTGGTTGGAGTTTAAATGGCCTCAAAATGAAGTTGGCAGAAGTTCAGTTCATGAAATGTTGAAATCGTGTTTTTGATTCTGAGTGTTTTAGGGCAAAATGAAGGGTGGGAAATGATCAGTGATGATTATGGAGTTGTTCTATTGAATTTGTTTTGAAGTTTGATGGATGAGTTGTGAAATTCAAAAGCTTTTGCAAGTTTGGGGGATTTTGTGTATGCTGTGTTCTTGGAGGTTTCAGCTTGTGTTATGTTATGTGTTGGGTTCCTTTTGGTACACATATCATGTTTGGATAGGTCAGAAGGTGGGTGCTGGCCTAGGTTGATTGGTATGGGCAAGTTGCAAAAATGTCACCAACTTGTGTACTTGAGGTATGGGATAGTTCAGTGGCTGTTTCAAGGCATGGCTCGAGTCAGCTTGCTTCAATGAGGTCCATGGAAGTCATAGTTTGTAGCTGGCACAAGTGGCTGAAGAGATTTGATCCATTTTGCAATTTTGGGGAAGTTTGGCCCCTTTTGAATTACTTGAAGTTCAAGGCATGAAACTTGGGATTTCTTTGTGCAATTCTGAATTTTAGGTCATGTGTGATGTTTGTGCAATGGATAGAAGTCAAATTGAGGTCACAAAATGTTTTGGCAAGTGTTTTTGCAAACTTCCCTCTTTGGTGCATAAGTGAATTTTAGTGATTTTTCCCAACTTTGCAAAGCCATAACTTGAGTTCTATGATGAATTAGGTCAAGTTCTTGTACTTTTTGAAAAGGGAATGATCCATTCTACAACTTTCATGACCAAGAATTTTTCATTTGAAGCATTTTTGAATCAAAAAGAGGAGGTTGAAAAACTTTCCCAAAATGGCAAGTTTACATTACAAGTCACTTTCCCAAAATGGCAACTTTGCAAATGGCTTGAAATTCTTCAATTTTGTGAACTTCCAACTTCTTATAAGATCAAATAAAGATCATATACACCCAAAATGATGGAGAAGACCCTTTGTTTGGATGATTGGGGGCCTCAGATGCCCGGATTTTACATTGACTTGCTCAAGAAGTCATCTATTGATCAGATGGCTTCCCCATTGAATTTCTTCATGAAAATTGGTATGCAGGATCTTTATATCATATAGAGGCCAATAGAAATAAGAATGACCAAAAAATTTGGAGTTATGGCCCCTGAAACCAAAACCCTAATTCTAGGTCATCTGTGCAGTTAAGCCTGACTCTAATTCCATGCCTTTTCCAGTTCTTGTGATTTTCTGACTTTCCTGATCTTGGGAGGATACAATATGATATTTGAACATACATGGACCCTCTTGAGATGATGGAAGACCTTTGGAATGGCCCAGATGGCTCAGGGACTGCTTAGATCACAAACCCTAAATGCAGATGACTTTGAACCATTGCAGTGAAGCAAAAAATGCAATGTGAGATAATATGATTGTATTTATGCCAATGAAAAGATCACAAGCCATGGTGAAATGAGTGAGGGAAAATTTGGGGTGTTTACAATAACAAGCCTTTATTAAAGTGGATTTTAATTAAAGGTGGGATTAAGTAATGGATTTTATGTTTGTATGACTAAACCCGAGGGGGACTTGTCCATTGAACACTAGGGTTAGTCCCTCTGAACCAACAGGCAGAGATGTAACCTTGATATACGGCCCAAGTTACAAGCTTAAGTCTTAATGATTATTAGGTGCTTTGATTAGGAGGTTTAAACAACTTAAAGGTTTAACACTAAGTATTAAAGTTATACACTCCATCCTAAGATAAGGATACAGGCATAACCCTAATTCAGAGTCTTAAAACTTTAACTGTTTAGCCTTGATTAGGAGATGAGAAGCAGAGACTCAAGGAGACTCAAAGGTAAAAACTAGGGGAGACTATGTACAACCCTAAAGTTATCATGCTTGTATATTCTTATTGTTTTTTAGGCTTATGAGAAAGATCTTCAGATGACCACCAAGGAAGAAGAAGCAGATGAAAAGAGAAGAGAAAGGAGAATAGGTTACTTACTTCTTGAAGAAGTTAAGTAACCTAAGAGAAAGAAAAGTAGAAAGAGAGAGCACAAGTGAGTCAAACTCACTTCAAAGACAAATAAAGATGCAAATGAAAATATAAGAAGGGATTGGATGTGGAGGCAAATCCACATCCTAAACAACTTACCTGAAGCCCCTGAAAAGTTAGTATGAATGCATAAGATGTGAAATAAAAGGAAATAAGGAAAATGAAGATGAAATGATAAAGACTAGAAGTGCAAACACAATTAAAATGTGTTATGAAATGATGCAAAGACATGTACAATGTTCATGCATGATCATACAGGAGATGAGATGTAAAGGAAAGCATGTTAGAAACTTGAAATCACATGAATACACATAAGAAGCAGTGCATACAAAGCATACCAAATGGATGCAACAATGATCACCCAATGTTCATACAAGTCCTAAGGTATCTAAGATGACATACAAATGCATGAGATGTCATGACAAATTCACATGATGAAAGTATGCAAATATGAATGCAAATGAACATGGCAAATTAGGGTTTTAAGAAAGTATGAGATGCATATGATCAAAACAGAAGCAAAACACATGATAAAAAATTGAAATTGCAACCAAATAAACCCTAAACACCCATAAGATCACTCCCCAAAGATGGAAGTCAGAAGCTATACCAAAGTCAAGTTATGGTTTTTCTAAGTTAGGCTAGGGTTTTGGGCACTTCTTCATGAAAAATGTCAAACAAATGGAAAATGCAATGAAAAAATATGAGTTAAATACCCTAGATACTACATGAAAAGTATGAAAGGATGCAAAAGGAGCCATGTACAAACTCATCTTGGTTGACCAGAAATGGATTTTTGAAGTTAGGGTTAGAAAAATAGGAAATTTGGAAACCTTAATTCATGGTTAATTGTCAAAACACGATCAAACCCTAAAAGAAATTTTTAAGATGAGTTTGTAAATTGTTCTAAATGTGTAAGAATGCTTCATGTTTTTTTTTGTGATTTTTAAATACCTAAAAGTATTTTTAATTAATTAAAATGAATTAATCAATTAAATAATACAGTTAAATGATTTAAAAATATATTTTTAATGCAAAAAATAAAAATAAAAATTTTTTTGGTTTCTGAAAATTATTTAAAGACAAAATGCAAAAGTTCAATTTTTTATAAAATGATTTACTATTTTAAATAAATATGTGAAATAAAAATGAAATAAACAAAATAAAAATGCAAAGTAATTAAAATGAGAGGCCCAGATTGCGTGGAGGCTGGATCAAAGGCTAGGATTGCAAGTCAGCTTGACTTGAGGTATGAGGAATCAAGGGTCCAGGTTCAAATTTAGGCTTCGCGCGTGATCCAATGGCTATGGTTCATTCTGATTTAATTAATTATAATTAACTTAATTAATTAGAATTAGGGTTAAGTGATGAATCTGGGCCACTCGTTCGCTAATTAAAAACAAGTCCTAGGGCTCACAATCAATTTGGAAAACAAAACCCTAATTAACCCTAATGACTTTCAGGTGACCGGAGATAAACTCCAGTCATCTTCTTCGGCCAGCCCCAACCCTAACTTCCTCTATAACTCACTAAAACTCACAAAACCTGCCTAGAAACATTCCCCAAACATCATGGAACACAAATCAATCATCAAACATCATTTATAACACATGAATCAAGAGAATTGAATCAAAAACATTTTCACAGGCAAACTTTCAGAACAACAATACATGCTTGTTTCTACACCATTTTCAATTCTAAATGCATTAGGATGATCAGCAAAGCATATAGGTTCATTTTATAACAAGAAATCAAGGTTCTGAGAAAAAGTTCTTGAGCTACACCTAAGGTGGATCTCTTTAAAGATGAGCTTTCTGAGCCTTTCCTTTGTGCAAACCAACTCCACTGGTCCCCCTTCTGCTAATGGCAAGCTTGAATGGATTTTATAATGGCTATTTTGAGAGGTTTAGTTCTGGTTCAACAGAAATCGTGTTTCTTGTTTAGGGTGTTTCAGGCCATGGTGATGGGTGGGATTTGTTCCTTAGGTGATTTGTGGTTGATTGGTGAAGAAATTTTTGAAGTTTGATGGCTGAGGAGTGAGAATCGAAGAGATGAAGTTTGACGTGAATTTTGTGTAATCTGAAGTGTGTGTGTTCTAAGTCTGAAGTGAGCTGCTATATCTCTCCCATAATGTTTGAGTAGGTCATGGAGCAGGTTTGTAGAGGATGATGATCACTATTCCAAGAGTATGGGAGAAATTGAAAAAAGTCAAGGTTTGGTGTACTTGAGGTATGGCATGGTGTAGAAGTGATTTTCTGGCTGGATTGTGTTCAACTGGCTTCAAGGAGGGCCTTTGGATCATATGCAATGAGTTGTGCAGCTTGATTCAAGAGTTCTCAAAGATTTTGCATTTTTCCAAATTTGACATTTCTTGAGAAGCAAGTCATGAAAACCCTAGGTTCTTGGCCCAATTATGATCTTTAGAAGTTGTTTAATCATGGCATGATGTATTTGAGTGGATTAGAGGTCACATAAAGGCCTGAAATACCATTTTGCACATTTCCCTCTTTGACATTGTAACACGGTGGGAGAACTGACTTTAGTGAAATGTTGCGGATAGCAAGAGTCGCCACCGACTTTTATTTTATCCAAAGGAAAGGGCATAAAAGAACAGGAAAGACCTTAAAAGATTTTTTGGGTTCGGGGGGTAGGTTATGTAAAGGGAAGGTGTTAGCACCCTTTACATCCATGGTTATCCATGGGCTCTTAGTTACTTAACTCACTTTAAAATGTTTTTGAGAAGTGTAGTGTGTGTTTAGAAATTTTCTTAAGTACATTATAATGTTCCATGTACTGATATATATAAAGCCTTTGTTTTGAAAATTGCTTGAAAATGTGAAGTGTTTTTGAAATGTTTCGAAAAGTGAGCAAGTACATAAGAGGAACCTAGCCTAAATTAAGTCTTTTCTGTTCTTAAATGTCCTTTAAATGGTAAGACTATCCCTATTATTAAGGAATAGGTAGTCATTACCTTGGATGTATGAGGGACCAAATGAAGGGACAACTGTGGTTAGGAAACTGTAAGGTGTATTTAGCAATTCGAAGGGACTTATCATCTTTATTCGAAAGGGACAAGATCATTTACGAAGGCAACCGTGAAAGGACTTGATCTTATTATCTTTTAAGGGACTAGATGATATGAGAGAAGGGACTTTGCTTTACACCTTACTGGACCTTTTTTCTTAAGGCAACATGAGAGGTATCCTTAAGAATGTGAGATGGCGATCCAGGATCGACTTACGTGTGTGCGTGTACAAATTCAAGTATTTATCTTACAAATTAGTGATCTAAATTCAATTTTAAATACAAACATGTTTACACTCCCTATTTTACTAACCATGGCAATTAAAAATAAATAATAAGAATAATTCTACAACTATTACATAATTGGCACAATTACATTATAATAATACTAAAATAATTTAAATAACTAAGCATATAATAAATAAATAGGTTGGTTAGTAATAACAAACAAAAATAAATATAAGAAGGTTAGTATAACAATATAATATAGAAACAAATTAAAAGTTCAAAATTAAATAAATAATTATTTTTTAAGAATTTTTAATAAAAGAAATAAATAATAATAATTATATACTAATAAATATGACTAATAGTTCTAATAATTTAATTTTTATACATATTAAGAAATTAAACTCATAAAATAAAGTTAGGGTTTTTTAACTGTTTAGAAAAAATAAATTAGGGTTAATTACTTAATCTAAACTTAATTAAATTATTCATATATAAAAAACTACATATAATAATAATATAAACAAATAATAAAATAAGTATATATAATTAAGATTTACAAACAAATAAATTAATATTTATAACATAATTAGGGTTTATAAAGAAAATTAGGTTTTTACATATAAAAATATTAGGGTTTATAAATTAATCTAAATATAATTAAATTATTTATACAAAACATATAATATTAATAATATACAATAAAATAAATATTAAATAATTTTATTAATAAAATTTGAATTTTTTAAAATATAAGTTTTTTTTTGAATTATATACAAGAAAATAATATAACTATTTTATTTTAAACATTTATTATTAATCAAATTAATTATAATATAAACAAAAATCAAATAATATAAAAAAAGTGAGAAAAAGAACTTACTTGGGGCTGGGATTCGAACCCAGGCCCTAGGCATTGCATCCCCTGGACCAACAAGCTCTCCACCAGGCTGCCCTGCGTTTGGTGATAGTGAACGGGCATGAATCTTTATATTTTAAACATGTGAAATAAATGGATAAAACGCAAAAAAAATTGGTGAAGCTGGGATTTGATCCCTTGACCCTTGCCTCACATGCGCACACCTTAACCAACTGAGCCACCAACGCGTTTGTGTAATAAACCTCAAACAATTCAATAAATTATTAAAACGAATTTTAAAATCAGAATTTGGCGCCACTGGACTTCGTCTTCTCCAAATTACCTGCGAATTCATTTAGGCTTTTACCTGCGAATTTACCTGCAACTTTTCAAAACCAGAATCCTATGTTTTTTGAAACTTCATGAAAACCTTAACAATAATAAAAATCAATAACCCAGATCAATTGCTTATGGTTTATACGTTATAGCCATGTCTTTAGAATGTCCAAAAACGATGTGAAACGTAAAGCCCTAAAGTGATGGTCGAAACCCTAACAATGGCATCTATTGTATTCGTCCATGGTTCTTCACAAAAACAATCCAGAAATCATCTATGAGCAATCAACAAACATTAGTATATAATCAAAACTCATTATAAACAGGTAAATTCAATGAATCGAAGAAAAATAGATTAAGGGCATATATGCTTCGGGTTATGCAAATGAGGATGAATCAGAGGCATGTAAGGGGTGGTTTAGATTCAGGGAAGCTCAAGGAAGCTTGTGGTGTCTTTAGAATACCTTGAAACCTCTTCTAAGAATGAAACCGAAAATTGATTTTTATGGTTTTTTGTGAAGTTTGAAATAGGTCTTAGAGGCTGCAAAATTTTGTGCCTTTGGTTGTGATATGTTCCTCTATATGTAGTGAATCAAATTAGGTTAAAAAGTGTTATGGTTCTTTGGATTTTTTGATCATTTGAATATTGAGAAAGATATGTCATAAAATTTGAATATTATATGATCTAACATTGCTATTTTGGGACAATCTTCATAACTTGTATATCAATCTAATCCAAATAATGTTTATGACTTTCCAGAAGCAAAATCCCTTTTTAAATATATGATTTTATATTTTATTTCAATTTAAATGGTATTTTTATGAATAAAATCCAAATAAATATGAAATAAAAAATAAAAAATCATAAAATAGTTGGGTTGGGTCGTGCTTGGTGTTTTTGTAAAGATGGGATGGCAATTTGGTGGGCTCATTTAGCAAAAATTTGATTTTAGGCCTTATTTGCTTCATAAACTTCCCTGAAATTTCCCAACTTTGCAAGGGCACAAATCCTTCAATTTTAATGCTATGAGGGTGTTCTTGGACATTTTGGGAAGCTTAAAGAGTCCTCTAACCAACCCTATTGGTTTCATGTCAATATCGTTTACCATTCTCAAGTTATGCTCTTTTGAAGTTGTTGACTTTTTGTTGACTTTCAAAAGGACCTATAATGTCTTAGCTCATACCTTCCAAATGAAGCATTTTTGGGCTTGGCTTGTGAGACACAAAGTTGTAGAGAATTCAATTTCCTTCAAAATGAGCTTTGGATGGGAAATATTTGACGAAGCATGTGAAAGTTATGGCTGGTCAAAGTTCAGTTGACTTTTCCTGAGGAAACCCTAATTTAGAAACTCCTGATTCTTGATGATCTGAAATCTCCTTGATGAATTATGATCAACCCTTGATCAAGTGATGAATTTTACTTCATATACTTGATGTTGGCAAAAAATCATGAAGTTTGACTTTGGTTTGACCACAGTTTGACCTCAGTTTGACTTTTTAATTGCTTTGACTGATTTTAACCTATCTGATCATCTGACTGAGCAAACCTTTGGGAAAAGTCTTGAAACTTGTCATGGGGATTCTTAAACACATATAAGATGTTATGAAGCTCACTTGAAGTCTTGGAAGTCCATTTAGCCTGATTAAAGTCAAAACCCTAGTTTAGGATGCATTGCTTAGGAGGATGCATTGTCTGAGGGAATTGTCAAATCTTCTGACTAATTGTGAACTTTGTGAACCTTGTGAACCTCATGAGATGTCTTGTGAACCTTGTGAGCCTCTTAGTACACAATGACTTTCCTTGTGGAGGGCAAATTTTGGGGTGCAACAGCTGCCCCTGTTCAATTTTCTGAACACATGAGGGGTTAGATTGGTATATGTGCCATTCGTGACCTGGAAGGTTGAAGGGGATTGAACACAAAAACCCAAAAATTTTCCCTCGCCGGTGCGTAGAGTAACACTGATGATTAGTTGTATATGCTTGAGTGGGCTTGAAGATGCCACTTGGAAGAACTGGAGATGGGCTTAGAGATGCCATCAGGATGAACTGGTGATGGGCTTAGAGATGCCATCTAAAGTATCAGAATATGATGATGCCTTTATGTTGATACTGAATATCAGTACTATGTCTTTGTATAGGCCGTCTCTGAATCATTTATGCAACATGATTTGAGTTGTTGAATGGACCAGTAGAAATAAATCTTGTGATGATTATCTCTTCTGGAGGTATCTTGAATTAGGGAATGGATCTTTGTACAGATCGTTTGCCTACTCTCCAAGGTAAAAAGAACATCAGGATTAGTTCTTTTGAAAAATATCTTGAACCAGGGAATGAATCTTTTTACAGAACATTTTCCTGCTATTCAAGGGCCAAAAGAACGTCAGGATTTGTTCTTAAGGGTCAAAAGAACGTCAGGATTTGTTCTTCTGAAAAAGTCTTGAACAAGGGGCCAAAAGAGCGTCAGGATTTGCTCTTAAGGGTCAAAAGAACGTCAGGATTTGTTCTTCTGAAAAAGTCTTGAACAAGGGGCCAAAAGAGCGTCAGGATTTGCTCTTAAGGGTCAAAAGAACGTCAGGATTTGTTCTTCTGAAAAAATCTTGAACAAGGGGCCAAAAGAGCGTCAGGATTTGCTCTTAAGGGTCAAAAGAACGTCAGGATTTGTTCTTCTGAAAAAGTCTTGAACAAGGGGCCAAAAGAGCGTCAGGATTTGCTCTTAAGGGTCAAAAGAACGTCAGGATTTGTTCTTTTGAAAAAGTCTTGAACAAGGGGCCAAAAGAGCGTCAGGATTTGCTCTTAAGGGTCAAAAGAACGTCAGGATTTGTTCTTTTGAAAAAGTCTTGAAAGATGTCTTGAACCAGGGAATGGATCTTTTTACGGACCGTTTTCCTGCTATTCGAGGACATCTTGAGTAGTGTATGGATCATTTCTGACCCGTTGTAAGTTGTTGATATTGTTTTACCTGCATATAATCATCCTGCAAGGAAAATATTAGTTTATGCATTATGTATGCATGCATAGTATGATGTACCTAAGTAAATGTATTATGTACTTATGGATGTGTATGTTATGGTATGATGTATATGATGTATGTATGAATCATGCAACCTGAAGCGTCTGGATATCTTCGTATAACAACTGCTGGCCAGGGAAAATAAATCCCGATTTGTTGCTGAAGAATATGAGGAACTCGTTCCCATCTCGTTTGATAATATAGTGTTCATAAACCTCCCGTCTTCGTTCGATAGTATGGTATCCATAACCTCCCGTCTTCGTTCGATAGTATAGTATCCATAACTTCCCGTCTTCGTTCGTCGTACTCCTATTGAAGGAATAAGTTCCCGACTATCCGTCTGAGGATAAAAGAGATGGATATAAATTCCAGGGGAGATGTAACTCGAAGTATCTATGATGATAGATTTGCCCTACTGAGGGATTTGTAGCTGTCTTGTGGGGATGAACCGGCGAAGCTTCGTTGAATTCCTTCCCTCGTTCGCCCTTAGAAAATACTATTACTAAATTTCATGCATTTCTGGTAAACATCAATCATATTAAGCATTTATGCATTTCTGGTAAACATCAATCAAATTCAAAAGCATACATACATTCAAACACAACCAATGGACGTTTCGCTTATGTAAATAGGGTAAAAGTAAATCTAGATTCAAAAAATGAAATTTTATTTATATCACAAAGTGACTTATACATAGGCGAGTTTGAACAAGGAGACAGAAATCCTAGTAAGAGGAATTCGTCGTAAAATTTTTACAAAACAAAGAAAATCAGCTATGTGGGAAATAATCCTATTGAGTTTCAATTCTACTATTGCCATTATCTTCAAGTATCTCATCTTCTGTTGTCGAGACGGAAACGATTGGATTGATCTTTATCTGTTAGAGCTCGAGTAAGTAGCACAACTGGTTGCAGTTACATGGGTGATCCAAACGAGACATAGTCATACGCTTTGATCCCTAACTTTTGCCTGGATTGCCCTTTCAGGTTTTCAATCCACCGGGATACCCTTTCTTTCCCAAGCCGCCTTTTCAGGTTTTCGACTTGCCGGGTGTACATTTTTTTATATATATATCCCTAATTTTTGCCCGAACCCTTTTGGTTCGCCGGGATGCCCTTATTTTTGCCTAGGCCTGTCAACCTAGTGGGTCTCTTTTTATGCGTAGTATTTTTTAACTATGTCTGCGTTTACAGGCTGTGGGAAGTCTTCACCATCCATAGTAGTAAGTATCATGGCACCTCCTGAGAATACTGTTTTGACCACAAATGGCCCTTCATATGTAGGAGTCCACTTGCCCCTAGGATCACCCTGTGGTAATATGATACGCTTGATTACCAAGTCACCAGCCTGATATACCTTTGGCTTAACCTTCTTATTAAAAGCCTTAATCATCTGTTTCTGGTACATCTGGCCATGACAAACAGATGCTAACCTCTTCTCATCAATCAAGTTTATCTGGTCAAGTCGAGTCTGAATCCTGTCATCTTCATCCAAGCCTGCATCCTTCATAATTCTTAAGGAGGGAATCTGAACTTCAATGGGCAGAACTGCTTCCATACCATAGACTAAGGAGAATAGGGTTGCCCCTGTTGAAGTACGTATTGTAGTACGATAACCATGAAGAGAAAATGGTAACATCTCATGCCAATCCTTATAAGTAACAGTCATCTTCTGTGGAATCTTTTTGATATTCTTGTTAGCAGCTTCTACTGCCCCATTCATCTTCGGACGATACGGAGAAGAGTTGTGATGCTTAATCTTGAACTACGTGCAGAGATCAGTAATCATAGTGTTGTTCAGATTAGAGCCATTGTCAGTAATAATCCTTTCAGGGATGCCATATCTACATATGAGATTATTTTTAATGAATCGAGCCACTACATTCTTAGTAACAGATGCAAATGAAGCTGCCTCCACCCACTTTGTGAAGTAATCAATAGCAACCAGGATGAAATGATGCCCATTAGAAGCAGTAGGCTTGATCTCACCAATCATATCAATGCCCCACATGGCAAAAGGCCAAGGAGCAGTCAACACATTCAATGGTGATGGAGGTATATGTACTTTATCCGCATAGATTTGACACTTGTGACACGTTCTGGAATGTTGATAGCAGTCAGCTTCCATGGTAGACCAATAGTAACCTGCTCTCAATATTTTCTTTTCCATAGTATGACCACTAAAATGAGTGCCAAAGATCCCATCATGCATGTCTTCCATAATCTCTGTTGCTTCCTTCTTATACACACAACGAAGCAAAGTTGAATCATGATTGCGCTTGTACAAAATTCCATTACTCAAAAAGAACTTAGCATAAAACCTCCTCAGAAACTTCTTATCTTTGACAGATGCCCCTTCAGGGAACTCCTGAGCTTCAAGATATCTTTTCACCTCATAGAACCATGGCTTCTCCTCTGCTTCTTTAGTGTCAATCTCGTTGCAGTATGCAGGCTTCTCAAATCTATCAATAGTAATCTTGGGAGCTTCATCATCCCAGCTGATCTCAAACATGGATGCCATGGTGGCTAGTGCATCTGCCAACTGATTTTCTCTTCGTGGAATATGTCCAAAGGTAATCTCTTTGAAATGTGGGATCAAAGACATCACATATTCTCTGTAAGGAATGAGGTTATCATGCTTGGTATCCCAATCTCCTTTGATCTGACTCACTACCAGGGCTGAATCTCCATACACGTCAAGGAACTGAATCTTCATATCAATGGGAGCTTTGATACCCAGGATACATGCTTCATACTCAGCCATGTTATTGGTACAATAGAAACAAAGTCTGGCAGTAATCGGGGTATGACACCCTTCAGGGGAACTGATTACAACACCAACACCATTACCAAGTGCATTAGAAGCTCCATCAAAAACCATAGTCCATCGGGATCCTTGTTCAGGTCCGTCATATTGTCCAGGTTCTTTAGTAATAATCATAATGTCTTCATCGGGGAACTCAAAACTCATTGACTGATAATCATCCACTGCTTGATGAGCCAAATGATCAGCTACAACACTTCCTTTAATGGCCTTCTGAGTAGTATATTGTATATCATATTCTGTCAAGATCATTTGCCATCTCGCTATTCGTCCGGACAGAGCAGGTTTCTCGAATATGTACTTGATTGGATCCATCTTCGAAATCAATAAGGTAGTATGAGTCAACATATACTGTCTTAGTCGGCGAGCAGCCCATGCCAAAGCGCAACAAGTTTTCTCGAGCAGTGAGTATCTTGTTTCACAGTCGGTAAACTTTTTGCTAAGGTAGTATATTGCCTGCTCTTTTCGACCAGACTCGTCATGTTTCCCCAAGACACACCCCATTGAGTTGTCTAACACTGTTAAGTACATGATCAAGGGTCTTCCATCAACTGGTGGCATCAAAATGGGAGGTTCTAGAAGATATCTCTTGATTTCATCAAATGCTGTCTAGCACTCATCATTCCATTCCATTACCTGATCTTTCTTCAACAACTTGAAGATTGGCTCACAGGTAGCAGTTAATTGGGAAATAAATCTTGCAATGTAATTCAATCTTCCCAAGAAACCTCTAACTTCCTTCTCAGTACGGGGAGCTGGCATCTCTTGTATAGCTTTCACTTTTGCAGGATCCACTTCAATACCTTTTCCACTAACAATGAAACCCAGAAGCTTACCAGATCTAACTCCAAAAGTACACTTGTTTGGGTTCAATCTCAACTTGTATTTCTTCAATCTCTCAAACAACTTATGCAGGTGATCAAGGTGTTGTTCTTCATTCTGGGACCTGGCTATCATATCATCCACATATACCTCTATCTCATGATGAATCATATCATGAAACAAAGCCACCATAGCACGCTGATATGTTGCCCCGGCATTCTTCAAACCAAATGGCATCACTTTATAGCAAAAGGTGTCCCACTGTGTAACAAATGTTGTCTTCTCCATATCTTCAGGTGCCATCTTGATTTGATTGTAACCAGAGAAACCATCCATGAAAGAGAATACTTTATGCTGAGCCGTGTTGTCTACCAGAACATCAATATGAGGAAGTGGAAAGTCATCTTTGGGGCTGGCCTTGTTCAAATCCCTGTAGTCTACACACATACATACCTTACCATCTTTCTTGGGTACCGGTACCACATTTGCAACCTATTGAGGATAAGAAGTCACTGCTAAGAACCCTGCATCAAACTGTTTCATTACCTCTGCTTTAATCTTTTCTGACATCTCAGGACGCATGCGACGAACCTTCTGCTTCTTTGGACGACAATCTTCTTTTACCGGTAAGCGGTGAACCACAATGTCTGTATCCAACCCTGGCATATCTTCATAGGACCAAGCAAAAATCTCCACATAATCATTTGAATCAACCTGCTCTTGACACTATCCTCTAATTCATCCCCTATCTTGACCTCTTTCTTGTTTTCTTCAGTTCCCAGATTCACAACTTCGATTGGCTCTTCATGTGGCTGTATAGCTTTCTCTTCTTGTTGCAACAACCTAGCAAGCTCTACAGGTACTTCACAATCGTCCTCATTTCCATCTTCAGCTTGATAGATCGGATTCTCGAAATTATAATTGGCAATAGTAGAACTGTTATCAACAAGATCCAGAGTGGATGAGGATCTGCATTTTAGTGATGTGGGTGTGTGTAAGAACACATAGCTGATAAAACAAAAATAAAAGAAAAGAAAGACAAGGAACACAATATTTACGAAAACGAAACGTCCACTGATTTTTATTGAATGAAGTATGCAAATGAAATGACATCCCGAAACAAGCACACCATTGTGCCCCGGGTAAGGAACAAGGCTTAAGAGTTTAATTGTTCAAAAATTACAAATTTTAAAAGTAACAACACAGTAATAGTATTTATTCCTGACTAAAGGAGATAGGAATAATATCTTCAGCTTTCCAATTATTGAGCCCAGTACCCACAGTAGGAAAAATCCAAGCATCCAAGTTGTAGTCTTCATCATAGTCACCCACAACATTAATCTGATCTTTCATAATTAATTGATTGGTGATACGAACAACACGAGCACGACGAACAGCCTTCTGGGACTCTGCAGTGAAACCCAAACCAAACTTGTCAGACTTGTAAGGAATGTCAGGAAGATGACCCCAAATAGTACAACCACCTTCATCCACCACATCTCTGGCATCCTTGAGGGAGGCCATTGTAGGAGGCACTTTGGTGACCACAGGAACTTTCTTGACAATAGGAGGAGCTTCAAAATTATTAACAACCCAAGGAACTACTTCAAACGTCTGGCATGGAGTTTCAACATATTCACCTTCCACTTCGAGATATTTAAATGTGTTCACATGGCTAATCATATGTCCTTCCTCTCCATAAACAGTGACAACCTTTCCCTCTACTGGATATCTCAGCTTTTGATGTAAGGTGGATGTCACAGCACCTGCCCCATGGATCCAGGGGCGTCCAAGCAAACAAGAATATGAAGGACGAATATCCATTACATAAAAGGTAGCATTGAAGACCTGAGAACCTACTTTGCTTGGGAGATCTATTTCTCCATGCACCACTCTTCTCGAGCCATCAAAAGCCTTCACCACTATATTATTGGGCTTCAACACAGCATCTTCAGGACTAAGCTTATTCAGAACTTCTTTGGGTAACACATTCAGTGAGGAACCATTGTCTATTAACACATGTGACAGGGTAGTGCCCCTACATTCAATAGAGATATGTAGAGCCCTGTTATGATCCCTCTTGGCAGGAGTCAAATCAGCATCGGAGAAACCTAACCCATTATCATAGGTCAAGTGTGCAACACAATTTTCAAACTGGTCTACAGAAATCTCATTTGGTACGTGCGCAGTCTTCAAAAATTTAATCAAGGCTTTGGCATGAGCCTCAGAACACAACAATAAAGACAACATAGAAATCTTGGAGGGAGTATGCCCCAATTGATCAATAATGTCATAATCACTCTTGCGAATGATCTTCAATACTTCTTCCATCTGATTAGAAAGATCATCAACAACTGGTACATTAGTTTGTATAGGTTCAATAACAGGACCTTTGCCCCGAGCATCAGCAGTGGAGGTAGTAGTTGGAGTAACTGTATTCTTGGAGGTAACTGGAGGAGAGAAGACTCTTCCACTTCGTGTGATCTTACTAGATCCAGCAATATTATCAACATCCAGATTTTCATCAACAATAGGTGTATCAGCCAAGGATTCTTGCTTAACACCATGAATATAAACATCGGACCCGTAATGCCAAGGCACAGCTTTATCAGAAGTATATGGAATAGGACCATGAGTGGTAATGATCATAGGAGCCATTCTAGCTTCAGCAACAATCTTCACAGGGCCTTCAGCAGTAATTTTAATTGGACCCTTACGAGTGATTTTTACAGGTCCCTTAGAAGTAATCCTTACCGGCACTTTATCAACCATATCCACCTCTTCAACCTTCGCACCTTTAGTTATATGTTCAACCATGCTCTCTACAGAAGGTGTCCTCTAAAACAATATTATGTAATTGTTCATGAGGCGTTGAATACCATCCTTTAACTTCCAGCAACTATCCGGTTTATAAGCACAATAGAAACAATCTTCATGACAACCTGGAAAGAACCCAGCTTGTACCAACTTCTTCTTAATAACAGACAATGGTGTGGTCACATCTGCAACTGAGGAAATATGTGAAACTTCATCAATGGCATTGACAGTCTTTTCATGATTTGGAATGGGAGCAGTAATCACATTTGGCGTACTCGGAGGGTCAAACTCAATCTCTCCAGCATCAATCATATCCTGAGTCTTATTCTTCAATATCCAGTAACTATTGGTATCATGGCCTGGGCAATTAGAATGATATGCACATCGTGCATTAGGATTGTACCTGGGAGAGGTAACATTGGGGTTCTGAGGAGGGTCTTTCAAAGTGATGAGTTCACCCTTCAACAAGTGTTGCAAGGCTTGGGCCAGTGACATGTTGAGCTTAGTGAACTGTCTTCTAGGCCTCTGTTGATTGCCCTGTGGTGGCTTTGGTGTTGCAGGAGTAGGATTGGAGATATGAACTGCACTCACAGATTGATGCCTCCTATTACGATCAGATTGACCATAAACAACATTCGACTCTTTCTTCCCACTAGGGGGCTTCTTTGTAGTACTGGATGAAGAAGCACCCACTTGGATCTTGCCACTCCTTATACCACTTTCTACGCGCTCTCCTGTCATTATCAACTCAATGAAGCCAGATGATGAGCTTCCAATAAGATGACTGTAAAAAGGACCATTCAACGTACACATGAACATATCAACTAACTCCCTGTCAGTTAGAGGAGGTTGTACTCTACCAGCCAAATCTCTCCACTTCTGGGCATACTCCTTGAAATTTTCTTTAGCACCCATAGACATGCTTTGTAGTTGCATGCGGGTAGGGGCTAGATCAGCATTGTATTGATATTGCTTATAAAAAGCCTCAGCAAGATCATTCCAATCACGGATGTTGACACTCTCCAACTGATAGTACCATTCCAATTGAGCTCCAGATAAGCTCTCTTGGAAGAAGTGGATCTACAACTTCTTATCAGCAGTATGAGGTTGGATTCTCCGGACATAGGACCTCAGATGCAACTTGGGACAAGAGACACCATCATAAACTACAAAAGTAGGAACCTTGAAACCAATGGGTATGACCACTCCAGATATCAAACTCAGATCTTCAAAATCCAGCCCAGAAGACTTTTGCAATTCCATAGCATCCATTCTATCCACCAGCATCTTGAACTTATCTTCATTAGGATCATGATAGTAGTTAGTGTAACACCCCAAATTTTCCCTATTCTTTTAAGCATCATATCGCATCATATGCATCATACTCATATCATTTCCTCAGCATCCTAGCATGGAAAGATGAAGCATAACATTCATTGTTGAAGCATGGCATAAGCTGGCAGGGATTTTAGTTCATTGATTTGATTCAGATGGACGTTTGACCTAGATTGGTCAAATTGCCAGGATTCTTTAATTGCAAGTTATCTGCTTCATCGGCTAGTTCTCAGGCCAGGTGTATTCAGTGTTAAGATGTATGGTGTGCGGAAGTCCTTTGGTTTATTGAACAATGGTTTGTGTTGGAGTTTGACGCATATTGGCTGGATTGAGTGGTCATCATTTCATCATTGGGTTATCTGGAGATTTAATTCCCCAAAGTTCGATTCAGGAAATTCAGGTTGATGGTTGTGTTCAGTTTATCAGAAATCTGTGTAGAGAAATTGAGTTGGACTTTGGGCTAAAAATTAGGCTTCCTATCCATAATCTGTGATCCATCATGAGGTCCATATTTCTGTTTCTCAAACATAATCCATTCTTATTTTAAACCAAATTGATTCCCATTTGCACCCAATTTAGTCGATTATCCGTTTATCCATCTTTATCCGATAACTTGTAAGAAATCCATTTCTAGTTTTCCACTATTTTAATATCCATTTTCTAATTCTTTATTTCTTTTTTTAATATCCCTTTTTCTTATTCCTTACCACTTTCTTCTCTTTATTAATATCCATTTTCCTATTCTTTATTTCTTTTTTTAATATCCCTTTTTCTTATTCATTACCACTTTCTTTATTTCTTTATTAATATCCATCTTCTTATTCTTTAATTTTTTTATTATTAATATCCATTTTATTCATTTTAGAGTTAGTGTCTCTTTTTTTTCCTTAAGGCATTTGTTTAAGCCTGTTTTATCCTCACAATACAGTAGAGATCAGCAAAAAGAAAGAAAATAACATGGCCCACAACCTTTCCCAAGCCAATTTCATGTGACCCCACTCCACACCAATCTCACGTAGTCAGCACACGCAAAAAACAATCACACAAGGGCATGAAACTAGTGTAAGTGGGCATGGGAATTTCGTGATATCAAAACGCATACAGGAACAACCAAAACGCAAGCAAAAAACGCAGTGAAACCGAAAAAAATGAAAAGAAAGAAAATTCCATAACAGAAATCAAACAAAGAAAGAAAAAAGGTAGCTGAACAGAATTCAAAAAAAGGGGGGAGAAGTTTGTTAGAAAAAAAGTCACACTTGGCATCAGCAAAAAAGGGGAGAGCCCAAAGATATCAATAACATAATTCATCAATCTCACACCGGGGGGATTTCGAAAAATGATTTTTAGCATCACACAAAAAAGATAACATAAGAATATCACAAAAAACTTCCTCCAATCTTCGAAGTCCTTCATCACCATAAAAAATTTCTCTTCTGCAAAGTGAAGAAAAAACTGAGTTTGAGTACTCTTCTTCAGGTTCTTCACCATAACTAATTACATTGGTCTTCATCAACAAAAAACCGAATTCACCAATAATACATAAAAAGACAGAACTCTTCATCAAGCATGGCTAGACAATCGATTTCACTTCTCTTCACCTTTACCATGAACAATCAGCAAAAGCTTGTCACTCATCGTCTTCAGTTATCCGAGAGTTCCTCAACCTATCAATCTCACGCTTCAGTTGACTAGCATCATCACTGACCTTCACCATCTTTGCCATAATCCTTCAAACCCTCGGCTCTCACATCTCCATCAACAGCCGCAATAATCGAATTCCAGATCCTTCATCAGCTTCATCAACCATGCATCATCGCGGATTTAGCTTCGTCAATTCTCTTCCTCACCGTCCAATATCCTTCACAGCGTCATCCTCATTGTGCCTGCGTCAACTTCATCGGCGGGTATCTGTTGGCAGATCGTCGCATCGGTTTCTAGCAAGGTTATGAGAGCAAGTCGGTAGCTGCGAACAACGACGATCGGTGGCTCGCGAACGGATAACAACAACCGCGACGTAGCTTCATCGCTAAAGGTACGCCATCTTCTCCTGTTAGCTATGGTTCGGTTTTCTCAGAGGTTTTTGTATGATTTGTTTGCGCCGTAAATCATGGTTCTATTTGATTGCTTTCGGATTGTGTTGATCCATGTGGTGGAGTTTGTTTTTTGAGGATTTTGTTTGTCGATTCGGATTTAGAGCGGAGTTTGGATTAGATTTTGTGAAGAGGTTTCGCCGGTGAGATGGAGAGGTTGAGAGATGAAGAAGGAAGTTCGGCGGCGGCTAGGGTAGGTTAGATAAAAGAAGAAGAAGATGATGAACAGGAGGCCGAGGGAGAGGCGTTGGTTCGTTCGTTTGCTTTGCGTTTTAGTTCGTTAGGTTTGTGTTTTATGATATTAAGAAGAGCAAGTTTAATGAAATAAGAGTTTTTATAAATTTCCTAATAAAAATGAAATAGGAACTCTGATAAGATTTGTGAGCTTTGAGGAAGATAAGAGATAAGGAAATCTGTTGTTGTTGATTTTGCCCATACCGGCGGTGACACTTGTCACCGTCCGGTAGGGCCTTCTATTCCATTCATGCGTGGACAGCTCCACCATAGCAGCATGGGCCTGCGCAGCTTGGGCCTAGCCAGGTGCTATTCACACCTCCTCCATACCCAGCCCATTCAAATTCAGTACAAAGCCTTTGCTATACACACCTCTTCCAATTCATTTTTATTTTTATTTCCATTTTAATTTCTTTTATTAACCAGTTTGCTTTTAATCCATTAAAAATAGTTTTAGTCACCTAAAAATCCCCAAATAAATCATGAACCTTCCTTTTTGTCTCTAGTTTTTTATCACATTTTTATTTTATTTTTTTCAATGATTAACGTGTCAGAAATAATTCATCATTGCTCATAGCTTCATTTGCTTCATTTCTTGACCAGTCTGCCTTGTTTATTTTCTATAGCTTTCAATATTTGGAGTTTTGATCCCATTCTTTTTGCATTGTGTTCCTGAGATCTTGTACTTTTCATGTGTATTTTCTCTGAATTTTGAGAAACTTATTTCCTGAGTTTTGATCTGGTATCTTGTGGTGTAAGTTTTATGTCCTAACTTGTGTTCTTTCCTCCATTTGACTTAGTTCCTTTCTGAATCTTTGCAAATCCTTTTGAAAAGTTGATATAATATGTGTGAAGATCGTTTGGTTTAAGTTGTGGAATTTTGGGATGCTTGGTTGATTTAATGTGGATTTTTGTTCTCACCTTGTCCCATTTTGCTTCTTTTGGTTCATTAGATCTCTTATAAGCCTAGAAGAGCACTTGTGTCAACTTCCCCTTCTCATTTGGGGTTCCTTTGGGGTGTGGGTACATTCCTTCTCCTAGGATAGGTCGTGTGAATTCTGAATTTTCGAGTTTGCTTTTTCTTTAAGTCATTTGATCCTTTAAGTGTTTTAACTTCATCTTTTGGTTTCCCTTGCTCCCATTCGGCATTGTTTGGCCTTGTATCTTGGTTCCCTTCGTCTTTCCGGCTTCCTAAGCCATTCTTCATCTCATTTTGATTCTGTTCTTGAGCTTTGTGCTTTTATTTTGTGCGTTTTGCATGACATCTTTCATAAATGTGTGTTTGTTTTCATATGTATTCATGTTGCATCCTTTTAAGTCATAAGTCTCCTATCTTCATTTCTTTGAGTTGAATTTGAATTATGTATTTGTTCATTTCATGTCACTTCTGATTGTTTGATGTTATCATGTTAATTTGCTCATTTTATTTCATTTGTATGCGTACTAACCTTGCAGGGGCTATGGTAAGTGTGAGATGTGGAAATTGAGTTCCACATCTCCAATTCTCATCTCTTCCTCTTATGTTTATGTGAGCTAACCCTCTTTTTTTGGGCCTAGGCCTTTCTCATCCCTTCTTCTATCTTCTTCTTCTCTTCTCCTTTAGGATAGAAAACCACACTAACCCTTAGGACATCTATGCATGCTAACACTTAGGATTATTTTTAGTCCCCTTTAGCATTTTTCCTTTGAGATCCTTTTGGTTATTCTTCTCTTCTCATCTCATAACTCTAAAAAACACTTTAATAACTTTGAAGTGATGCATTGATCCATAGCCTTATTCCATGAGGTATGCTTGTAGTCTTCCCATCTTGGGATAGTACAAGTTTACTTTGTGATGCACAAGTCTGATCAAGGTATCTTCTTCATAAAAGAAAAGCATAAAAAACACTTCTTCATCTGTAAATAACCAAAAGCACTTAATAATTAAGCAAGTTAGTGAGCCTAATCCCTATTCTTTGGGTTCAAGTTTTGGGGATCTTCTCCTTACTTGAGTGTGCTTGTTCTATTATTCCATCTTGGAATGTAGTGACAAATGCACATTCCATTGATGAGAGCTTGAGTTCACTTCCTTGTGACACACTCATAAAAGCTTCTAAAAAACACAAACAAACAATAAGCGTCTTTCCTTCGGGAATTCTTTTCTCATCTCATTCGCTCCGTACGCGAACTTGCTCCTACTTGTCATTTTGCAAGACGGTAACGCACTCGTCGTCCGAGCCTGTAACACCTGAGTAATGGCATAGGCAGTTCAAGCTTTAATTCACAAGCAATTTCCTTTTAGTACCCCTAGTTAGGGGAACTACGGCGTCTCTGATCCTCATTGTCCTGATGAGGTATGTAGGCAGCGGGGTAGGGCCCGTTCGAGCACAATCTTTATTTTCCCTACATTTTTTCTTTTTTCTTTTCTTATTCAGTTCTTTTCTCAGTTTCTTTTCCAGTTCATTTTCATTTCTTTGCTGCAGCTTTCATACCCTCACCCTTTGAAATAGTTTCTTTTGCAAGCGTGGATCCCGTCGGGTACGGCGGACGATCTGGGTGCTAATACCTTCCCAGGTCGTAACCGACTCCCGAACTCAGTCTCTTTGGTTCGCAGGACCCGTGTCCTTCCTCTTCTTTCTTCTGGTTTGTGCAGCATTACCATTCCCTTTCTTCGGGATAAAAATGTCTAGCTGGCGACTCTATTCTTTTTCCGCGCCACTTTCGCGTTTGTACCAGGATGGAAATCCGGGGAGCGATAGCTGGCGACTCTGCTGGGGACGCACACCAGAGATCTCTGGTTCCCCTGTGATTCTCTCCTAGCGCTTGTGTGTTTCTGTTTCATTGGGTGATGTTTGTTTGTTGTAGCTTGTTGTATTTTATTGTTGTTTGTTTATAGCTTTATTTACAACTTTATTTACAGTTTTTAGTCTTTATTTACTGCATCATGTATATATACTGGACTGTCTGGACTGGTTTTCTTTGGCGGGATGGGTGTTACATGTTATTGAGAGATATGAGCCAAGTACCCGGCTCGAGTGCACCATAGGACTTAGAGTGGTTCCACTTTGGCCTCATGAGATCTTGTCATGGGGGTAGTAGTGAGTTCCACACCCAGGTTGCGATTGTCTTGGAAATGTCTTGATTTGGGGATCTTCCTCTCTCACTTCATAACCTTGACAGTTATGTGCAGCTGGGGACCGATCATTGAGAACCTTGTGGAAATATCCCTCTTTAGTGATGACAGTGGCAGCCCACATTTTGTGGCAAACCCATTCGCATCCGAGGGCCCACCTGGGGATCGCATAGGATGGCCTTGTTTTCCTGGACTCAGCTGAGGCCTCCCTGCGTAGTATATAATGCCAAACTGATTCCTTGATTTGGTCATGAGCCATTTCTCGGAGATGGTAACAGTATTATTGCTATGTGGCTTTGAGAGTCCGTGATGCCTGACCCGAAGCCTTTTACCTGTGAGTTTGGGGGGTTGTTTAAAGGTGTGCAGGAACCCTTGACCTCAACATACACTCATCTATTCAGTGGTTCTTGTTATATGGTCCTATGGTTCCAGAGTTCTGGTTCTGGAGTTCTAGTTTTCTTGATACTTGTTTTCTTGGCTCTGGATTTCTTGATATTGTGGTCCTGAGGTCTTCTTCAGTGAGTTGTGATTATCAGAGAGTGTGACTCAGTGGACTTTTGGGTTTGCCAGTTATTCAGAGGGGCCCTTGTCAGTGATCCAGTTCAGACGGTCCCAGTTGATCATATGCTTGCATTGCATTGCATTTGCATCATTCTTTGCATTAACTGTTCATGTTTCCCATTTTTCAGGTCATTGCTCACACCTGTTCCCAGTTCTGGTAGTCTTACCTCCATGGCAGAAATCAGAAGAGCCCCGAGAAAAAAGAATGTGCATTATACTTTTCTTCAGCCGGAAGTTAAAAGTGTTCAGAGGTTAGCGGGTCTAATGAATGATCAAGTCTTGGGCAATTTCAAGAAAAGATACGGCCAGATACTGAAGTTCGTGGACAAGCCCACTGCAGACCAGAAAGACAGCTTGCATACCTTGTTGCAATTCTATGATCCCCAGCTGCATTGCTTTGTTTTTCCAGGTTACATATTAGCTATGACATTAGAGGAGATCTCCAGCATGCTGAATGTTCCGATCAGAGAGACATTGTCGTTCTACGGGTCAGAGGTTGTGCTCAAAGATGAAGACATAACCAATGTTTGTAGGTTGCCAGCTGCTTCAGTCAGGAAGGCTCTGCAAGAGAGTGAAGGTAAAGGTCTACCCTGGAGTGTGCTTATCCCAGAGGCTGAGAAGTATGCTACAGAGGCTAAGTGGAATGACTTTGGAGCTGTGCTTGCATTGATGGTATATGGGTCCAGTCTGTTTCCTGGAGAGAAAGAGTTTGTCAGCTTAGAGGTGATCTCATTCTTTGCAAAAGGCAATCCAGTGCCTACTTTATTGGGTGACTTTTACTTCAGTGTCCATTACAGAAACGAGAAGGGTAGGGGTGGTCCAGTGGTGTGTTATGCTCCTTTGTTTGCTGAGTGGTTTGCTAGACAGTTGCCAAAGTCAGGTGCCTTCAAGGAGATGTGAGACGAATGGAGATGGTCTAGAAGACTGATGGGATTGACTGTAGAAGACATTGCTTGGGGTTATGACAGGGATTTTCTAGGTAAGGAGTTGATGGTTAGTTGCAGAAGTTTTGCTGGAGTACCTTTGCTGGGAAGGAAAGGTGTCATCAGTTACTATCCAACATTAGCCAGAAAGCAGTTTGGCTACCCTTTGAAAGATCCTCCTCAGATGGAAATGTTTGCTGAATCTTTGTACTTTCCTACTGACGGAAACAGAGAGTTAGTTCAACAAGTAGTCCAAGCCTGGACTCACAGGATAAAAAAGGGGAAGAAAGACTTCGGCCGAGTTGATCCCAAGACATATCCACCATATGCTGAATGGTTGCAAAGACATATCGAGTCAGTTCTCATGCCTTTTTCAGTCGAGGCTCCGCTTTATCCCCGAGAAGGTGCCTAGTCAGAGCAGTACTGTTTCCTTGCAGGAGTACAAGAAGCTAAAAGCTCAGCTGCATGAGGTCAGAGTGGAGAATATTGAGATGGTAAGCCCGTACCACCAAGCCAACAGGGCCAAGAAGGAAGCTGAAGACAAGCTGCAGAAGCTCCAAGCCTCTCTAGAAGCCAAAGAGAAGGATTTTGCTGGTAGAGAAGCCCATTTCCACAGATTGGGAATGATGGAAGCTCAAAGAGAAGCTAACCGCAAGAAGGCTCTAAAGACTCTCAAAGATGCTCATCAATCCATTGCTTGGCTGCAAGGCCAAAGGGAGGAAGAGCAGAAGAAATTCAAAGAGAAGGAAGAGTTCTTTGAAGTTTAGATGGCTTTCAAGAAGGAGAAAGTGGATCAAGCCCACGCCATCCGGAGGGAGAAGACCCAACAGCTAGCCCAAAGTCAATTAGCTCTGGAGGAAGCAAGGAAAGAGATCGAAGAGCTCAAGCTGAGAGCGGGTGTCAAGAAAAGCAGGGCAGAGACGGCAGATCCTGGGTCCTTGGTTTAGTTGTTTATTGTTCAGGCTACCTACAGGCCATTTGTAGGAGTCTTGCTTTTATTTCTTTTGTCTTTATTTATGTACTGACATGTAACCCTTCGGGGAATATTTCTGGTTGTATTCCGACTTTTGGCCTGCAGTGGTCTGTTCATATACAGTATTAATGTGCAAGTTATCATTTTGAATGTGCAAGATTCGTTTGTCTGGATACTGCTAATGTCTGAACACTTACAAAAGAGGAAGTTTGAAAGTAAATACTGAAAGTGATTGTCTGAGATTAGACGCCAGAACTGGGGCACGTCAAATACTTAAAACCTGCGAACATGAACAGTTACATTGCATTGCATATAACCTGTTTGTTTGTTTTGCAGGTGTTGTCTCAGTTACTAACGTGTTTTGTGTTTCAGGCACTATAGCTCCTCTTAAAGTTCGGGAACAACCAGCAGTGCACAGATATCCAACCAAGATTAACAGAGAACGAGCCATGGACCAGATGCAAGCGTACTTGGCAGATCTGAGACTGAGAATGGATAACTTTATGACGTTAATGGCCGGCATGGGGCAGAACCAAGAGCGTTTGCGGGAGATGATTGAGAATCGAAACAGGAACACGGCTGCTGCTGCCACTGCTGACAATCGTACCGGTGCGGGCGCACGTCAGGTTGAAATTCCTACTGCTTAACCAGGAGTGACTATCACCAACGATGGGTTGAACAATATTCAGATGGACAATCATGACGACCAGTTCACTCTACTTGATGAAGCTGAAAGTCAAGGAGCAGAGATGAACAAGAGGTTCGAAGAGATGGCCGAGCAAATCAAAGCTATTCAGTCCCAAAGCTCTTTGGGATTTGACATAACCGACTTGGGCTTGGTTCCTGGGGTCAGGATTCCGTATAAGTTCAAAGTTCCAACCTTCGAGAATTATAATGGCACTGCTTTCCCGAAGACCCATCTGCAATCATTTGTTGGGAGAATTGCCGCTCACACAGATGATGAGAAACTTTGGATGTATTATTTTCAAGACAGCTTGGTGGGAGCTTTTCTTGAATGGTACATGAAACTCAGTAGGGTCAATATCAAGAGTTGGAAGGATCTAGCTGAAGCCTTTGTGAGGCAGTATCAATATAACTTGGACATGGCTCCGAACCGCACGCAGTTCCAGCACATGGCTCAGACAACAAAAGAAGGCTTCAAAGAATATGCCCAGAGGTGGCGCCAGCTAGCTGCCAGGGTGCAACCACCCCTGTTAGAGAACGAAATGGCCGACATGTTTATGGGCACTCTCCAAGGTGTATTTCTTGAAAGACTGGCGTCGAGTTCTGCTACTAAGTTCAACGATATTGTTATTGCGGGGGAAAGAGTTGAAACATTGCTGAAAATGGGGAAGATACAGGATCCTAGTGCTAGTAGCTCAAATGGAGCGAGGAAAGCTTTTAGTGGACCTCCTAGAAGGAGGGAAGGCGAGACGAATGATGTATTCGGCCGAGGACGGGGCCGTGGCTATAGAAGACCCTATGAACATGTGGCTGCTGTCACCATTCCTGCAGCTCCCGTACAACAGATGTTACCTAATCCACAACAACATCAACAACAACAAGAACCTCGTACCAACTATCAGCAGAGACCGTATCAGCCGAGGCAGACTCGCCCGGCTAATAGGGTGATTGAGGCTATCCCGATGACTTATGTTGCCTTATTGCCAAGACTGTTAGATTTGAACCTGATTCAATTGAGAACTTTGGCACCACCACCTCCTGGAGATCTTTCCAGTTGGTTATGATGTCAATGCACGATGCGCTTTCCACTCTGGAGCACCCGAGCACTCGACTGAGAAGTGCAGGGCTTTGCATCACAAGGTTCAGGATCTTGTAGATTCTAAGGCAATCAACTTTGCGCCGCCGCCGAATGTTAACTCGAACCCTATGCCTAATCATGGAGGGGCAAGAGTCAATGTTGTTGAGGGTGATGACAAGTTGAGTCTGGTGTTGAGTATCGATGAGGTGAAGACACCTTTGAGGGTGGTGAAGGAGAGACTGTTGAAGGGTCAAGTATTTCCTGGTTGCTGTCTTGATTGTGAAGACTGTATGAGTGTTGTGAATGGCTGTGAGAAATAAAAGATGGGTTTGCAGGGTTTGATTGATGCTGGATCCTTGCAGTTCAGTAAAGTTAGTAATGAAGAGGTTGATGATGTGTCAACCATTACTATTTTCTATGATGAAGCTGATATGCCCGTCAGACGAGAGCCGGTTACAATCTATGCTCCTCAGATTAGTCCCGTAACTATTACTGTACCTGGGCCAGTGCCGTACACAGATGATAGAGCCATTCCCTGGCATTATGGCTCCGATGTTTATGTAGCTGGACAGAAGATGGAGAGCAGATCTGTTGCTGACCCGATTGTAGAGAATGTCGGAGGTGTTGGGGGTTTCACCCGAAGTGGTCGTTTGTTCGCTCCCCCTGCACTGAGAGGGGATCCTGAGGCCGAGGCTTCGTCCAAAGCCAAAGGAAAACAGGCTGCGAACGATGAGTCAACTACTCATGTGGCTGGGCAGGGGACGTTCGAAAAAGAGGTAGAGGAATTCATGAGGATTATCAAAAGGAGTGACTACAAGGTGGTTGATCAACTAAACCAAACGCCTTCAAAGATTTCTATCTTGTCATTGCTGATGTGCTCTCCCGCACACCGAGAGGCCCTACTGAAAGTACTCCAAATGGCCTATGTTCCTCAGGAGATTACTGTCAACCAACTCGAGGCTGTTGTTGGAAGTGTCAATGCAAGCCATGGCTTAGGCTTTACTGACAGAGCCCTCACTTCGAAGGGAAGAAACCACAACAAAGCACTACACATCACGATGGAATGCAAGGGTGCTATGCTGTCTCATGTTCTTGTAGACACGGGCTATTCCTTGAATGTGCTTCCGAAGAAGGCACTGATGAAGCTTAACATTGATGGGATTGTCCTAACACCAAGTGATCTGGTTGTTAAAGCTTTCGATGGTTCAAGAAGATCAGTTTTCGGAGAGGTTGAGTTGCCCGTCAAGATAGGCTCTCAAGTCTTCAAAAGTGTTTTCTATGTTATGGACATCCAGCCCGCATATAGCTGTTTGTTGGGAAGGCCGTGGATACATGCTATTGGAGCCGTCACTTTGACCCTGCATCAGAAGCTTAAATACGTGGTGGACGGCCAGGTCATCACAGTTTGTGGGGAAGAAGATATATTCGTCATCCATTTGTCGACATTTAAATACGTAGAAATGAATGGAGAAATCCATGAGACTTTATGCCAAGCTTTCGAAGCAGACGTCAGCATCCTGACTCCTGTGGAGAAGAGCAATGAAAAGGAGGGTACGTCTATCCATTCCTACAGAGAAGCGAAAGAGGTTGTGCAATCAGGCAGTGCCCAAGGTCGGGGCAAGCTATTGGAGCTGGAAAAGAAAGATGATAAATTCGGCTTAGGGTATCAGCCTGGTGGTTCTACTGCAAGTGGTAAAGCTATCACGTTCACAAGTGTTGGGTTGCTCAACCGCGATCAGATCTATAAAGCTAGTCAAGATGGGGATAGTGACGGAGACTGGGACAATTGGATCCACCCGTGCGCGCCCGTCGAGGAGCTAGGAAATTGGTCTGCTGAAGACATTGTTCAAGTCACCTGGCTCTCAGAGTAATTACTTTGTTTCCTTTTATTAGCATACTGCATTGTCAAATCCAGCATTCTGCCCAAGATGCTTGGATCCATTGTATTGGGCCACCATGTTTTGTATTGCATCGTTATTTTGCTATGAAATAAAAGGACATTTTCAGACAAATTGTGTTCCCTGTCTTTGTTTTTAAACTTTTTCACAAAAAACATAAAAAATGGCAATGTGTTTTTCCTTTTTGTTTTGTGTTAGCGTCTCTTTTTTCAAAATAAGCAGATTCTGAATAAGCACGTCATCTGTGCAATGTTGATCATCCGGATTCCACGGATAACGTTCCTTCTATGACTATGCATGACTTTGATAATCCAGTCTACCAAGCTGATGAAGGGGTTGAGGAAGACTGTGATCTCCCTGAAGAGTTGGTCAGATTGTTGAAATAAGAGGAACGAGTTATTCAGCCCCATCAAGAGGAGATTGAGACCATCGACATTGGCAGTGAAGATGCAAAGAAGGAAATCAAGATAGGGGCCAGTCTGCAGGCCGACATCAAGAAAGAGATTATCAGTATGCTGAGAGAGTATGTGGATATCTTTGCTTGGTCATATCAAGATATGCCAGGTTTAGATACCGACATCGTGATGCATAAGCTACCTCTGAGAGAGGACTATCCTCCTGTAAAGAAAAAATTGAGAAGAACTCGCCCTGACATGGCGATGAAGATTAAAGAGGAGGTTTAGAAGCAGTGGGATGTCGGGTTCCTTGTTGTGACTAGTTACCCACCTTGGGTAGCTAACATCGTACCAGTACCTAAGAAGGACGGCAAGGTCCGGATGTGCGTTGACTATCGGGATTTGAACAGAGCAAGCCCAAAAGATGATTTTCCGTTGCCACACATTGATGTGTTGGTGGACAATACTGCTCAATTCTCGGTGTTCTCCTTCATGGAAGGTTTCTCCGGTTATAACCAGATCAAGATGGCGCCGGAAGACATGGAGAAGACAACGTTCATTACCCCATGGGGTACATTCTGCTATAAGGTCATGCCCTTTTGCTTGAAGAACGCCGGGGCAACTTATCAACGGGCGATGGTCACATTGTTCCATGACATGATCCACAAGGAGATCGAATGTTATGTGGACGATATGATTGCAAAATCCCGAGACGAAGAAGAGCATCTGGTCAACCTGAAGAAGCTTTTTGATAGACTGATCAAGTACAAGCTGAGGTTGAATCCGAGCAAGTGCACTTTCGGAGTGCGTTCCGGGAAACTGTTGGGTTTCATTGTAAGTCAAAGAGGAATTGAGGTAGATCCTGCTAAAGTAAAAGCTATTCAAGATATGCCTGCACCGAGGACAGAAAAAGAGGTGCGCGGGTTTTTAGGGAGGTTGAACTACATTTCTCGGTTCATATCTCATCTAACTGCCACGTGCGAACCAATATTCAAACTGCTAAGAAAAGTGAAAACGGTCAGGTGGAACGATGACTGCCAAAGAGCTTTCGACAAAATAAAGGAATATTTACAGGAGCCTCCAATTCTAATGCCTCCAATGGAAGGAAGACCATTAATCATGTACTTGACTGTGCTAGAAGGGTCAATGGCGTGTTTGCTCGGCCAACATGACAAGTCTGGTCGAAAAGAGTATGCCATTTATTACCTTAGCAAAAAGTTTACCGACTGTGAATCCCGATACTCACTGCTCGAGAAAACTTGTTGCGCTTTGGTGTGGGCTGCTCGCCGACTGAGGCAGTACATGTTGACTCATACCACACTGCTCATTTCCAAGATGGATCTTGTCAAGTACATCTTTGAGAAACCAGCATTGACCGGAAGGATTTCTAGGTGGAAAATGATTTTAACTGAATACGATATCCAGTATACTTCTCAGAAAACCATCAAAGGAAGTGTATTGTCGGATTACCTTGCACAGCAACATCTTGAGGATGATTATCAGCCAATAAAATTTGATTTCCCTGATGAGGACATCATGTACCTCAAAACAAACGATTATGAGGAACCACTTCCGGAGGAGGGGCCTGACCCTGAATCCAAATGGAAGTTGATGTTTGATGGGGCCGTCAATATCAATGGTCATGGAGTTGGTGCCGTACTCATTACTCTTGAAGGTGTTCACTTACCCTTCGCTGCCAGAATTACATTTGGCTGCACCAACAATGAAGCGGAGTACGAGGCATGTATAATGGGAATAGAGGAGGCAATTGATCTTAGGATTAAGAACCTCGATATATTCGGAGATTCAGCCCTCGTCATTAACCAGGTTACCGACAGGTGGTATACGCATCAAGAGCATCTAATTCCATACAGGGATTACGCTAGAAAACTATTGACGTTCTTCACAACAGTTAAACTTCAATTCATACCACGTGATGAAAATCAGTTTGCCGATGCATTGGCCACTCTCTCTTTGTCAATTAAAGTCTTGTGTGGGAGTTATGTGCCCAGAATTGATATATCCAGGCTTGACGCTCCGGCTTATGCCTTCTTTGTAGACGCCGTGTCTGATGAGAAACCTTTGTATTTTGATATCAAGTTATTCCTGGAAAAGCAAGAATACCCAACTGGGGCATCTTCCAATGACAAGAAGACCTTGAGGCGGCTTGCTGCTAGTTTCTTCTTGAACACAGACGGGGTTTTGTACAAGAGAAACTTCGACATGGTCTTGCTCAGATGCGTGGATAGACACTAAGCAAGCCTGTTGATGAAGGAAGTCCACGAAGGATCTTTCGGTACCCATGCAGGAGGGCATGCTATGGTAAAGAAATTGCTGAGATCAGGGTATTACTGGATGACAATGGACGCAGACTGTTGTTCATTTGCTCGTAAGTGCCACAAGTGCCAAATATACGCAGACAAAGTGCATGTTCCTCCGAGCCCGCTAAATGTCATGTCATCTCCTTGGCCCTTTTCTATGTGGGGCATTGACATGATCGGGAAGATTGAGCCAACTGCTTCGAATGGTCATTGCTTCATCCTGGTCGCAATTGATTACTTTACCAAATGGGTAGAAGCAACGTCTTATGCCAATGTCACTCGTCAAGTGGTGGCAAGATTTCTGAAAAGAGATATCATATGCAGATACGGAGTGCCCGAAAGGATCATTACTGACAATGGTTCTAATCTCAATAACAAGATGATGGCAGAATTGTGTCGGGACTTCAAGATACAACATCATAATTCTTCTCCTTACCGACCAAAGATGAATGGTGCGGTAGAGGCAGCTAACAAGAATATCAAGAAGATTGTGCAAAAAATGGTTGTCACCTACAAAGATTGGCATGAGATGTTACCATTTGCTTTGCATGGATACCGAACGTCAGTCAGGACGTCAACAGGGGCAACTCCCTTCTCTCTAGTGTATGGCATGGAAGCAGTCCTTCCTGTTGAAGTAGAGATTCCTTCACTGCGCGTGATGATGGATGTCATGCTGGATGAGGATGAATGGGTACGCGCTCATTACAATCAGCTATGTCTAATTGAGGAAAAGAGATTAGCGGCTATTTGTCATGGTCAGCTTTATCAGAGGAGAATGAAGCGTGCATTCGACCAACGAGTCCGTACTCGGGAATACCAAGTGGGAGAGCTTGTGTTGAAGAGGATCGTTCCTCCAGGTTCAGATCACAGGGGCAAGTGGACCCCAAACTACGAAGGACCATTCATAATGAAGAAAGTCTTCTCAGGAGGAGCATTGATGCTCACCACTATGGATGGGGATGACTTCCAATCCCCTGTTAACTCAGACACGGTTAAAAAATACTTCGCATAAAGAGACCCGCTGGACACAAAAACAGAATTATAGTCCAGGCAAGAAAAGGGCATCCCGGCGAGCTAAAAACAGAATAAAAAGCTCGGGCAAAAATTAGGGAAATAAATAATAAAAAATGTGTACACCCGCTGAGTTGAAAAGCCACATTGGACAGCTCAGGCAAAAAAGGGTATCCCGGTGGATTGAAAACCCGAAAGGGCGATCCACGCAAAACAAGGGAATAAGCGAACAACTGCGATCCGGGTTATCTGAACCACATTATCGTTTCGTACAACTTGACAACATCAGAAGGATAGGAAACAATCCCCTTGTCCTCTCAGAAAGCCGAAGCAGAATGGAGAGTCTCGAAGACATGCAGGTCATAGAAGAAATGGAACTCCTTGGAATGCCGTGTACATTGCCATTAGGATAGTTTCTTTTTCTCAATTTTTATAGTGGCTACCTCTTTCCAGGTGGCTGCTTCCTGATGTAAATCTTTGCCTATTCAGAGGTCATTCAATAAAAATAATATTCAGTCAAAAAGCTGTGTGTGTTTATTTTTGTTTGCAAAATGTCCTGAATTTTCAACAAAAATAGCATTGCATCTAAACATGTGATAATTTTGAAAAGAAAACTGACATGTAGGGAAACTATAACCCTCTTTGAGTGTCGGGTGACAATGGATGAACAGATCATGCCACGCAAATCCCCGGGGCACACTTGTGTTTTCCTTTGTTGTAGGTTGCAGGATGGCGTCACATTCTCAAGCAATTTACGCTTCCCCAATAGAGTATCTCCCCAAACAGAAATTTCTTCCTCCAGCAGGTACTTGAAGCCTGGCATCCCCAAGCAGATATTTTATCCAGCTAAGCCTTGGCAGCAGCCCAAGCAGAGTTCTTCTTCCCCAGTGGAATTAGAAGTATTTTATCCTCAGCAAGAGTCCTCCCCAACAGGTGTGACTGAAAGCCTGATGTTCCCTCAGAGTCTTGAATCAGAAAATGCTCTCCCCAGCCAGAGTATTGTTCAGGCAGCTTCCGCAGCCAAGTCTGAAGATAATCCTGTCCCCACAGAGTTCATATTTGATTTTCACCTCCGTCCGTGAAATAGTTCCCAGCAAAGTTGCCATACTTCTGGGTATTTGATGATACAGTCAGGTATTCATCACCTCAGTCAGAGTTGAGTGTCCAGACCACTTGATTTTCCTTCCCCTACAGAGTTGTATCTCTTACTGCCAATCAGGCATTTGTCTACCGCTCGTCTGTGTGTTTCAACACTCGTCTGTGTTATCCCTAAGCGGAGTTTTCCCCAGCAGTGACATATTATTGCTCTGTTATTGCTCGTCTGCAAGTTCCAACACTCGTTTGTGTTTGGCATGTAATCTCTATTATTGCTCGTCTGCAAGTTCCAACACTCATTTGTGTTTGGCATGTAATCTCTGTTATTACTCGTCTGCAAGTTCCAACACTCGTTTGTGTTTGGCATGTAATCTCTGTTATTGCTCGTCTGCAATTTCCAACACTCGTTTGTGTTGTGTTACCTTGATATTGCTCGTCTGCAACGTTCCAGCACTCGTCTGTGTTTGGTATGCCTGATATTTGTGGATACTCGTCTGTATCATTTCCAGCACTCGTTTGTGTTGATTATCTTGTTGAAGCTCGTCTGCTTTGCTTGGATACTCGTCTGTATCATCCCCAGTACTCGTCTGTGCTAACTTACATCTATATGTGAGGATTTGCTGATTATCCTGGTATTTCTATTGTTGTTTCAAATGCTCGTCTGTGTTTAAATTTCTGGTATTCGTCTATACCAGTGGCTGATACTCGTCTGTATCATTGCCTGAAGTGCTCGTCTGTGCTTCTCAGATCATCGTCTGATACTCGTCTGTATCATTGACTATTGGCACTCGTTTGTGTTATCTTGATGATCATCCAATACTCGTTTGTATTGAAGAGGTTTAAAATCCTGACAGTGGGAATTAATGTCAAAATTGTTACCGGTCCTAGCGTAACAGGTAAATCCGAAGGAGACTCGTCTGTCTCAAGCACCAATTATTGTTGCTGCACCTGGCGTCACAGGTTTGCTTAGAAGACTCGTCTGTCTTATACCATATATTCACGGATAATATATGAAGAATGTTCGTCTACCTTGATTGCATGTCTATCCCACAAACTTAAATGCATTTCCGGTCCTGGCGTAACAGGTAAATCCGAAGGAGACTCGTCTGTCTCAAATCTATGTTCTTGCAATGTTTGAGGACTCGTTTGTCCGGCACCCGGCGTCACAGGATTGTTTGAAGACTCGTCTGTCTTAGCACTCTTATTCCAAATATCAGTTTCAACTTGGAAGAAGCTCGTCTTCTTTTTCTCCCCTTCAGTCACCAAAGCGTAATTTGGTTGGGTTTATTTCCCGGTGTTGCATTCTTCGTCAGAGTGCAAATTTCTGGTCTTCTTGGTATTCAACCACAGTTTATCTTGAATGGTCGATAGCCCGTACTATCGTCCTTTTCAGATTAACTGATGATTGAATAGGGGCAGCTGTAACACCCCAAATTTGCCCTATTCTTTTAAGCATCATATCGCATCATATGCATCATACTCATATCATTTCCTCAGCATCCTAGCATGGAAAGATGAAGCATAACATTCATTGTTGAAGCATGGCATAAGCTGGCAGGGATTTTAGTTCATTGATTTGATTCAGATGGACATTTGACCTAGATTGGTCAAATTTCCAGGATTCTTTAATTGCAAGTTATCTGCTTCAGCGGCTAGTTCTCAGGCCAGGTATATTCAGTGTTAAGATGTATGGTGTGAGGAAGTCCTTTGGTTTATTGAACAATGGTTTGTGTTGGAGTTTGACGCATATTGGCTGGATTGAGTGTTCATCATTTCATCATTGGGTTATCTGGAGATTTAATTCCCCAAAGTTTGATTCAGGAAATTCAGGTTGATGGTTGTGTTCAGTTTATCAGAAATCTTTGTAGAGAAATTGAGTTGGACTTTGGGCTAAAAATTAGGCTTCCTATCCATAATCTGTGATCCATCATGAGGTCCATATTTCTGTTTCTCAAACATAATCCATTCTTATTTTAAACCAAATTGATTCCCATTTGCACCCAATTTAGTCGATTATCCGTTTATCCATCTTTATCCGATAACTTGTAAGAAATCCATTTCTAGTTTTCCACTATTTTAATATCCATTTTCTTATTCTTTATTTCTTTTTTAATATCCCTTTTTCTTATTCCTTACCACTTTCTTCTCTTTATTAATATCCATTTTCCTATTCTTTATTTCTTTTTTTAATATCCCTTTTTCTTATTCATTACCACTTTCTTTATTTCTTTATTAATATCCATCTTCTTATTCTTTACTTTTTTTATTATTAATATCCATTTTATTCATTTTAGAGTTAGTGTCTCTTTTTTTTCCTTAAGTCATTTGTTTAAGCCTGTTTTATCCTCACAACAAAGTAGAGATCAGCAAAAAGAAAGAAAATAACATGGCCCACAACCTTTCCCAAGCCAATTTCATGTTACCCCATTCCACACCAATCTCACGTAGTCAGCACACGCAAAAAACAATCACACAAGGGCATGAAACTAGTGTAAGTGGGCATGGTAATTTCGTGATATCAAAACGCATACATGAACAACCAAAACGCAAGCAAAAAACGCAGTGAAACCGAAAAAAATGAAAAGAAAGAAAAGTCCATAACAAAAATCAAACAAAGAAAGAAAAAAGGTAGCTGAACAGAATTCAAAAAAAGGGGGGAGAAGTTTGTTAGAAAAAAAGTCACACTTGGCATCAGCAAAAAAGGGGAGAGCCCAAAGATATCAATAACATAATTCATCAATCTCACACCGGGGGGATTTCGAAAAATGATTTTTAGCATCACACGAAAAAGATAACAGAAGAATATCACAAAAAACTTCCTCCAATCTTCGAAGTCCTTCATCACCATAAAAAATTTATCTTCTGCAAAGTGAAGAAAAAACTGAGTTTGAGTACTCTTCTTCAGGTTCTTCACCATAACTAATTACATTGGTCTTCATCAACAAAAAACCGAATTCACCAATAATACATAAAAAGCTAGAACTCTTCATCAAGCATGGCTAGACAATCGATTTCACTTCTCTTCACCTTTACCATGAACAATCAGCAAAAGCTTGTCACTCATCGTCTTCAGTTATCCGAGAGTTCCTCAACCTATCAATCTCACGCTTCAGTTGACTAGCATCATCACTGACCTTCACCATCTTCGCCATAATCCTTCAAACCCTCGGCTCTCACATCTCCATCAACAGCCACAATAATCGAATTCCAGATCCTTCATCAGCTTCATCAACCACGCATCATCGCGGATTTAGCTTCGTCAATTCTCTTCCTCACCGTCCAATATCCTTCACAGCGTCATCCTCATTGTGCCTACGTCAACTTCATCGACGGGTATCTGTTGGCAGATCGTCGCATCGGTTGCTAGCAAGGTTGTGAGAGCAAGTCGGTAGCTGCGAACAACGACGATCGGTGGCTCGCGAATGGATAACAACAACCGCGACGTAGCTTCGTCGCTAAAGGTACGCCATCTTCTCCTGTTAGCTATGGTTCGGTTTTCTCAGAGGTTTTTGTATGATTTGTTTGCGCCGCAAATCATGGTTCTATTTCATTGCTTTCGGATTGTGTTGATCCATGTGGTGGAGTTTGTTTTTTGAGGATTTTGTTTGTCGATTCGGATTTAGAGCGGAGTTTGGATTGGATTTTGTGAAGAGGTTTCGCCGGTGAGATGGAGAGGTTGAGAGACGAAGAAGGAAGTTCGGCGGCGGCTAGGGTAGGTTAGATGAAAGAAGAAGAAGATGATGAACATGAGGCCGAGGGAGAGGTGTTGGTTCGTTCGATTGCTTTGCGTTTTAGTTTGTTAGGTTTGTGTTTTATGATATTAAGAAGAGCAAGTTTAATGAAATAAGAGTTTTTATAAATTTCCTAATAAAAATGAAATAGGAATTCTGATAAGATTTGTGAGCTTTGAGGAAGATAAGAGATAAGGAAATCTGTTGTTGTTGATTCTGCCCATACCGGCGGTGACACTTGTCACCGTCCGGTAGGGCCTTCTATTCCATTCATGCGTGGACAACTCCACCATAGCAGCATGGGCATGCGCAGCTTGGGCCTAGCCAGGTGCTATTTGGACCTCCTCCATACCCAGCCCATTCAAATTTAGTACAAAGCCTTTGCTATACACACCTCTTCCAATTCATTTTTATTTTTCTTTCCATTTTAATTTCTTTTATTAACCAGTTTGCTTTTAATCCTTTAAAAATAGTTTTAGTCACCTAAAAATCCCTAAATAAATCATGGACCTTCCTTTTTGTCTCTAGTTTTTATCACATTTTTATTTTATTTTTTTTCATTGATTAACGTGTCAGAAATAATTCATCATTGCTCATAGCTTCATTTGCTTCATTTCTTGACTAGTCTGCCTTGTGTATTTTCTATAGCTTTCAATATTTGGAGTTTTGATCCCATTCTTTTTGCATTGTGTTCCTGAGTTATTGTACTTTTCATGTGATTTTTATCTGAATTTTGAGAAACTTATTTCCTGAGCTTTGGTCTGGTATCTTGTGGTGTAAGTTTTATGTCCTAACTTGTGTTCTTGCCTCCATTTGAATTAGTTCCTTTCTGAATCTTTGCAAATCCTTTTGACAAGTTGATATAATATGTGTGAAGATCATTTGGTTTAAGTTGTGAAATTTTGGGATGCTTGGTTGATTTAATGTGGATTTTTGTTCTCACCTTGTCCCATTTTGCTTCTTTTGGTTCATTAGATCTCTTATAAGCCTAGAAGGGCACTTGTGCCAACTTCCCCTTCTCATTTGGGGTTCCTTTGGGGTGTGGGTACCTTCTTGCTCCTAGGATAGGTCGTGTGACTTCTGAAGTTTCGAGTTTGCTTTTTCTTTAAGTCATTTGATCCTTTAAGTGTTTTAACTTCATCTTTTGGTTTCCCTTGCTCCCATTCGGCCTTGTTTGGCCTTGTATCTTGGTTCCCTTCATCTTTCCGGTTTCCTAAGCCATTCTTCATCTCATTTTGATTCTGGTCTTGAGCTTTGTGCTTTTATTTTGTGCGTTTTGCATTACATCTTTCATAAATGTGTGTTTGTTTTCATATGTATTCATGTTGCATCCTTTTAAGTCATAAGTCTCCTATCTTCATTTCTTTGAGTTGAATTTGCATTATGTATTTGTTCATTTCATGTCACTTCTGATTGTTTGATGTTATCATGTTAATTTGCTCATTTTATTTCATTTGTATGCGTACTAACCTTGCAGGGGCTATGGTAAGTGTGAGATGTGGAAATTGAGTTCCACATCTCCAATTCTCATCTCTTCCTCTTATGTTTATGTGAACTAACCCTCTTTTTTTGGGCCTAGGCCTTTCTCATCCCTTCTTCTATCTTCTTCTTCTCTTCTCCTTTAGGATAGAAAACCACACTAACCCTTAGGACATATATGCATGCTAACACTTAGGATTATTTTTAGTCCCCTTTAGCATTTTTCCTTTGAGATCCTTTTGGTTCTTCTTCTCTTCTCATCTCATAACTCTAAAAAACACTTTAATAACTTTGAAGTGATGCATTGATCCATAGCGTTATTCCATGAGGTATGCTTGTAGTCTTCCCATCTTGGGATAGTACAAGTTTACTTTGTGATGCACAAGTCTGATCAAGGTATCTTCTTCATAAAAGAAAAGGATAAAAAACACTTCTTCATCTGTAAATAACCAAAAGCACTTAATAATTAAGCAAGTTAGTGAGCCTAAACCCTAGTCTTTGGGTTCAAGTTTTGGGGATCTTCTCCTTACTTGAGTGTGCTTGTTCTATTATTCCATCTTGGAATGTAGTGACAAGTGCACATTCCATTGATGAGAGCTTGAGTTCACTTCCTTGTGACACACTCATAAAAGCTTCTAAAAAACACAAACAAACAATAAGCGTCTTTCCTTCGAGGATTCTTTTCTCAACTCATTCGCTCCGTACGCGAACTTGCTCCTACTTGTCATTTTGCAAGACGGTAACGCACTCGTCGTCCGAGCCTGTAACACCTGAGCAATGGCATAGGCAGTTCAAGCTTTAATTCACAAGAAATTTCCTTTTAGTACCCCTAGTTAGGGGAACTACGGCGTCTCTGATCCTCATTGTCCTGATGAGGTACGTAGGCAGCGGGGTAGGGCCCGTTCGAGCACAATCTTTATTTTCCCTACATTTTTTCTTTTTTCTTTTCTTATTCAGTTCTTTTCTCAGTTTCTTTTCCAGTTCATTTTCATTTCTTTACTGCAGCTTTCATACCCTCACCCTTTGAAATAGTTTCTTTTGCAAGCGTGGATCCCGTCGGGTACGGCGGACGATCTGAGTGCTAATACCTTCCCATGTCGTAACCGACTCCCGAACTCAGTCTCTTTGGTTCGCAGGACCCGTGTCCTTCCTCTTCTTTCTTCTGGTTTGTGCAATATTACCATTCCCTTTCTTCGGGATAAAAATGCCTGGCTGGCGACTTTATTCTTTTTCCGCGCCACTTTCGCGTTTGTACCAGGATGGAAATCCGGGGAGCGACAGTTAGCTTCAGAATCAGAATCCCCCATTGTATTATTGAGACTGCCTCCCTCTTTTTCAGACTCTTCAGACTCATAATCTTCAACCTGTTCCTTGGTCTTGACAGGACCTCTGAACCTTCTTCCCGTGTTGATGAGGCCTCCTGACCTTCTAGTCTTCTTAGTCTTCTTGGCCAGCAGTGTCTTCAATTCATCCTGCCCCTTGGACAAGTTCAGGATCAGCTCTTGGAACTGTGCATTTTGTGCCTGGAGATCTTTAACTGTTTGTTCAAGAGCCATTGCTGAAATAAACAGCGAGAAGATAAGAAACCTGTACATAATAAACCTGTGATGCAATGATATGGTGTATAAATGCGTATGCAATGTTTTTAAGTCTCCCATGGACGTTTCCTCTTTGTGTTGAGGTATGAGTTGAGATTCCGCTCCTCGTGAAGTTGCTTTGTTAGCTCCAGGATTCTTTCTTGACTTGCTTTGTAATGGGCCTCAAAAGTATCCCTTTGCTCCTTCAACTGGATCCAGGACCTCTGTAAGTCTTCCATGTCAGTGGGCATGTCTGGGTGGAGGATGGTATAAGAAGTATCTCCTTCGGCAACAGGCTCCATGGTAACTGGCAGGATGGCAGGATATGGCATCATAAGGGTCTGAGCACGAGATCGCACCCATCTGAGATAAGCTTCCATTGGAATAGTGTACTTGGGCTCCAGAGTCTTGCTGTCAACCTTGTTCACTTTCCCCCATGCTCGTATGAACCTTTGACGGTAACCTTGTAGATCGTTGTCGTAGTCAAACACAATACCCTGAATCAACATGTGTAAACACCCCAAATTTTCCCTCACCCATTCATACCATGGCTTGTGATTATTTCATATGCATAAACTCAATCATAGCATCTCATATCACATTTTTGATTCACTGCATAGATTCAAAGTCATCTGCACCTAGGGTTTGTGATCTGAGCAATCCAAGAGCTTCTTGAGCCACTCCAAAGGTCATCAACCACTTCAAAGAGGTCCATGTATTTTCAAATGTCATATTATATCCTCTCAAAGTCAAGAATGTCAAAAATCACAAGAACTAGAATTGGTATGGAAGCAGAGCCAGGTTTGACTGCACAGATGACCTAAAATTAGGGTTTTGGTTTCAGAGGCCATAACTTCAATTTGTTTGGTCATTATTGTTTCTATTGGTCCCTATATGTTATAGGGAGTGTGCATATCAATTTTCATGAAGAAATTCCTTGGGGAAGTCATCTGATCAAGAGTTGACTTTTCAAGCAAGTCAGTGCAAAATCAGGGCATCTAAGGCCCCAATGACCCAACCAAAGGGTGTTCTTCATCATTTTGATTGTATATGATCTTTATTTGATCATAGAAGAGGTTAGAAGTTCACAAAATTGAAGAATTTCAAGTCTTTTGCAAAGTTGACTTTTTGGGAAAGTTTGACTTTTAATGAAATTGCCATTTTAGGCAACTTTTTCAACCTTTACTTTTTGATTCAAAAAAGCTTCAAATGGAAAAACTTTGGTCATGAAAGTTGTAGAATGGATCATTCCCTTTTCAAAAAGTACAAGAACATGACCTAATTCATTTTGGATCAAAAGTTATGGCTTGTCAAAGTTGGAAAAAATCACAAAATTTGAAGTTTTCCACCAAAGAGGCAAAGTTGCAAATTCACTTCTCAAGGAAAATTTAGTTATCAAATGGGCATCTAACCTTCACAACATGATCATACAAGACCTAAAGTTCATAATGGGCCAAGAGTTCATTCATTTTTGTGGCCTATGGATCAAGATTTTTCATAAGACTCAAAGGCAAGGCAAGTTGCAAAACTCATCATAGCTTCTCATCCACTTGCTTGCTAGCTTGCTGAACCATCCTAGGCCTTTCCCCACATCATGCTGCGCAGGACACATCTTTGTCCTTGGCTAGAAAGTATCCCATACCTCTATTACACCAACTTTGACATTTTAGCAAAAGGACCCATACCAATCAATAAAGCACACATCACTTCATCTGACCAATGGCAATTGTTTATACCAAGAAAAAGCAAGCCAAAGCAACTACAACACAAGCCTGAAACACTCCATAACTGAGCATTCTCATTTTCACCTTCATTTGCAAGAGCCTTCGAAACTCATCATACAAGCTACAAACTCACAAACAAACTTCATAAACCATCTCACCATGCTTCACTGAACACAAACCAACCTTCAAAACAGCCTGAAAGCCATTGAATCAAAAACACGATCACCACCTGCCATTGAACAGAACTTCTGCTATCTCTCAAACCATCCATTCTAAACCCCAAACAAACATTGCAAGCTTCTTAGGAGGATCATTGGAGTGCATTTGAGCCAAAGAAACAGCCAGAAAGCTCCTGAATCGAAAGCTTCAGTTCAGGTAGTCAACTCAAAACTTTTTTCCAGAAACATGTTTTTAAGTTCTTAATAGCTTCTATGCACTCTCCTGATCATGAATATGTGCTTACTTTTGAAAATGGTTGAGAAACCAGGATGTATGCATTGTCTGAAACTTTTTCCCTAAAAAATGTTTGATTCGATTCTCTCTGTTAATGAATGAAAAATGTTGTTTGATTGAGGGGTTTGATTCGTTTTGAAGTGGGGATGAATTCTGGGTAGTTAGATTTTGTTTTGGATGCGTGTAGAGAGAGTTTAAGAAATGAGATGGCCGGAGAAGACGACCGGAACAGTGTTCCGGTCGCCTGAAAATCATTAGGGTTAATTAATTAGGGTTTAGTCTTAATTGCGCAAGTTTGAATTTGGACCGTCCAGATACGCGCGCAGGTCAATTCCCTCCCTTTTAGTTTGAATCCTAGCCTTTGGATGCGCTGACTTTTCTTTTTTCAGTTTAATTCATTTTTATTTTTCATTTAAATGCATTTGTTTTCTACATTTTATTTAAAAAAGTAAAACCTTTTCAAAAATTCTGAAAATTTTTATATAGCCTTTTATTAATTTTCAGAAACCAAAAACATTTTTATTTTTATTTTTTGCATTTAAAAAATATATTTAAATATTTAAAAGTTTATTTTTAATTAATTAATGAGAATTAATTAATTAAAAATACTTTTAGGTATTTAAAAAATCACAAAAAATTCATGAAACCTTCATAATTATTTAGAAACATTGTCCAACCCTCAAACCAAATTTCTTTTTTGATCTTGATGTCTTTTGAGAATTTTTCATGGAATTAAAATCATTTCAAGGCATTATTTTGATCCAAACTTCAAAAAATCATTTCTGCCTAACCATTGAGAGTTGGACTTTGATTCTTTTTGCATTACATTTTGTTTAGCATCTAGTTTGTGAGATTAAATTGGCATGAATTGATCTTTCATTTTCCATTTGTTTGGCATTTTTCTTGTTAAGGTACCCTAAAACCCTAGAAATCTTAGGAAATTCATAACCCTAATTAGGTTAAGAGTTGGAACCTCTCCTTTGGGCAGTGAGTTAGTATAGGTTTAGGGATCCTTTGAATGCATTTTCAAATTTTTATCTTGATGTTTGCTTCTGATTTTGGTTTTTGTTTGATGCATTGATCATAAACCCTAATTTGGGCTTCCATATGCATCCATCTTGCATTTGCTTGCATACCTTGACTTGCCATAACATTTTGTGTATCCATTTGATTCATTTGACATCTTAAGACATATTAGAAGCATGTTTGATCATTGCATCTTGCATTTGCCATGTTGTATGCCATTTGCACTTCATAACTTTTCATGTATGATCATGGTTCTTAACTTGCTTCATTTGCCTCCATAAGTTTGTATGATCATCCCCATGCTTTGTTTCATGCTTGCATCATCTCATAGCATCATTAACATCATGTATGTGCTTCTGGTTTTGATTCGCATCATGTCATTTCATTTCATTTTGCATTGCATTGCATTTCTTTCACTAACTTTTCAGGTGGTAAGCAACTTTGAGAAGTGAATTTGCCTTCACTTCTCACAATTTCTTGTCATCTCTCTTATGCATCATTGATGCATTTTGTTTTGTGTATGAGATTGAGCTTTCTCTTTCTTTTGCTTCTTACTTTCTTTCTTCAAGTGACTTGTCTTCTTAAATGAAGCAAGTTGTTTTGCTTCTCTTTGCTCCAGTCATCTGCTTCCTGGTGGTTCCATTGAAGGCTTCTCTTGTAAACTTCACAAACCTTAGGAACAACCAAGCATGACAATGATTAGGGTGTTGATTAGTTCCCCATTTAGATTTTACCTTTGTGTCTCTTTGAGTCTTCTCTTCTCATCTCATAATCAGGGACTAAACCTTAAAGGTTTTAAGACTTTATGATTAAGCTTATGCCTGCATCCTTCTATTAGGATGGAGTGTATAACTTTAATCCTAAGTGTTAAACCCTTAATGTGTTTAAATCCTTTAATCAATCCACTTAATAATCATCAAGACACACTTGTAACTTGGGCCTTGCATTAGGGTTCTAATTCTTCCTTAACTGGTTAAGAAGGACTAACCCTAGTGTTAATGGACAAGTCCCCCTCAAGTTGTCTTACAAACCATAAAAATCACTTCATCATCTTATCATTAACTAAAATCCACTCAATAAAGGCTTTGTTTTGTCATGGGTTTAATCCCTAATCATGGATTAAGTTGAGGAGCTTTCCTCAGCTTAAGCATTCTCATCTATTATCCTTCTATTAGGATGGTGTAATGAGTCTGTTTAATCCCTGATTATGGCTTAATCTCATTACTCAACACTAAACAAAAATTACAAAAACATCTAAATAATCACAAGTAGGTTAATGATCTTAATCCTACACCATGGTGATTAAGTGTGAGAAACTGACTTCACACTTAAGGCATTCTCATTACCCCTAATCAGAGGGAAGATGTGATGAGTTTACTAAATCCATTGATTTAGACTTAAGCTCATTAACTTATGACAAACTTCCAAAAGCAATAGAAGACTGAAAACTCAAAAACAAACAATAATCGTCTCCTACGGGATTCTTTTCTCATCTCATTCATTCATAAACGGGAACTTGTTTCTTCCGTCTAATGCAAGACAGTTTGCACCTGAGCCAGACAGGTCATACACTTGAGCATAGGCAAGTAAGCAGTTCACTGGTCAATTCATCTTTCAGTCTCTTTGGGTCGAACTACGGTGTTCTGACTTCCTCATTGCACGAGAGGATACGTAGGCATAACTTAACAGTTATCGAACAAAAGTCTCTGTATATTCCCCCTCTTTCCAGCTTTATTCTTTAGCCTCATTATCATGAGCATTTCATCTTTGTTCTTACACTGACACTATACATATCACAATTCACTTTCTTTTACACTAACACCTGTACATCCTTTTCCAGTTTTCTATACACAAATTGCACTGACACTACCCCTTTAAGACACAAATCTTTTAAGCGTGGATCCCGTCGAGTACGACGGACAATCTGGGTGCTAATACCTTCCCAGGTTGTAACCAACCCCCTTTCTCAGTCTCTCTGGTTCGCAACCGTCTTATCCATATCTTTCTAGGTTTATGCAGCATTACCTTTCCTTCGGGATAAAAATGCCTAGCTGGCGACTCTATTCATTCCCCGTGAGTTCACTCCTGTGTGTTCTCACACTCTCCTTTCGCCGACCATTCGCGTATGTACCTTTATCTGGGCCATTCCTGTTAATGCTATTATTCTATGATTGGCATTATGTTTGGTAAAACTAATATGGCTGGAAAATGTTGAATAAGAAGTTCCATATTAACATGGTATAGATTCTGGAAGAACATGTCAAACATGATGTCCTGACATGGTGGCACAGATAAATGTGGAAGTTGTCAAAGAAGATGTTGAATTCAGTTCAGAATGTCCTATCAGATGTTGGGACATTATCAAACAGAGTAGAAGAACTAAATTCAGGATGTCCCAACAGATGTTGTCATATGTTACAGTCAGATGTCAAAGAAGATGTTGAAACATCTGCAAATGTCATGACAGAATTACTGTCATATGTTATAGACAGATGTCAAAGAAGATGTTGAAACATCTGCAAATGTCATGATAGAATTACTGTCATATGCTACAAACAGATGTCAAAGAAGATGTTGAAACATCTGCAAATGTCTTGACAGATGTCAAAGAGAATGTTGAAACATCTGCAAATGTCATGACAGATGTCAAAGAGAATGTTGAAACATCTGCAACTGTCATGACAACATTACTGTCATATGTTACATATAGATATCAAACAAGAAGTGTTGAACTTAGTTCAGGATGTCACACCAAATGTTGTGACACTGTCAAACAGAGTAACAGTTAATGAACTTAAGTCAAGATATCAGGATGTCACACCAGATGTTAGGACATTGTATCAGTTGATGGAATAAGTTCAGTTTACAGGATGTCCCAACAGATGTTGTGACATTGTATCAGTAAATGAATTAAGTTCAGTTTTTCAGGATGTCCCAACAGATGTTGAGACATCTCAGACCTGTTACCAGAATTAATTAATAACTAACTGATCTGAGATATTTAAGGAGAGTTATCTGGAATTAATTATGGATGGATAAAAACAGAACAAGGCGCATCTGTAGGGAGTTTTGTTATGAAGATTCAGATTAATCAGAAGAACAAAATCACCTAGAATCTAGGAAGTAACAAACCCTAATTCAAGGTGATGACATTGGATTTATCAGATCTGAATTATGCAGAATATTCTGGAGATATTATGCAATCATATGTGGTGCTGATCTAGAAGATCTTAAAGACTCAATTTAAATTGAAGACAAATATTGAAAAATATAGGTTTCTATATTTAGAGATATTTTAGGAGTTGAAGATCTTTTGGAATATTTGTAGCAGATATTTCTGCATATTTGTAGCAGCTATTGTTGTGATTGTTTAGGCCCAAATCCAGTTGGGAATAGGTTATAAAAGAAACCTTGTAACCTAGTTTAGGATTGAACCCAATCAACCAAAAATGTAAACATTATTAGGGTTGTGTTCTTGTGGCAGCCGTGAGTAACAAGGAACTCTATTGTGGCTGTTTCACTTGTGATTCTCGAAGCTTGTAAGCAAGAGAAGTATTGTGTCTTGATTGAAACTTCTAAGTAAGATCAAGCTGTTGTGTTTGAAGTGTGACTTCAATTTTATTAATCATTGTAAAAGATCACTGTGTGATTGAGGGGGAGTGAGTAGGGTACTCTTATCTAAGTGTGTCTTAGGTAGAAATTGCATTGGGTAAGTATTAAGTGATAGATTAAACAGGGTGGTTTAAGTCTAGAATTAATATTACTAATAGTGGATTTCCTCCTGGCTTGGTAGCCTCCAGATGTAGGTGTGGTTATACACTGAACTGGGTTAACAAACTTCTGCTGTGTTCTTTTTATCTTTTATGTTTTATGCAGTACCTGAACTGAATGTCCTATCAGATGTCCCAACATCCTGAAGCATGTTTGACTCTGATATAACAGAATTATTTAAGTACTGATATGTATACCTTACCATGTTTATAAGTAACAGATAAGATGTCTCAACATTATATTAGACATCTGAGTCTGTCATACCAGAATTTCAATTGGTATCAGAGCAGGCATCCTGGTCTGTTTCTGGATGAGATCTAAGGGGGATACTTTCTGGTTCATGGTAAAGGAAGAAGGAGGATATAATGAAAAGCTGTTTGAACTTGAGAGGTTCATATTGGTGTTTGAATGGTCCCTAGAAGTGGAGGATGGACTATTCATCATATGGTGTATATTGGACCAGTCTGATGTTATCAGGGCTGGAAATTTGCTGGTGAATTGCTGTGTAGCTATGATGTCAAACAGAATGTCCTGACATCTTGGTTCTGAGAACTCTATATTTGAAGGAGGCTTGTATTTTGTTTTCTGTGAGAACTGGAGAACACTTAGTTCAGAATGTTGTGGTTCTTGATGAAAGAAGAGGTTGGAGCCAAAACAAAAGAGTATAATTATCAAATCTTTCATGCGGGAGTGAAAATCTTGATAAGTTATCTCTTAAGCTTATTTATGGTGACCTAATGAGGATATCCTTCTTGGTTATGGTGTCCTATGTTGTTTAGATATAGCTGGAGAAAATCTCTCCTGTGAAGATACATGTTTATGATTGTCTAAATCATGAACTGAAGGAAGTTTCATCAAGAAAGAAGCTGAATTGATATGTCAATCCTAATGGCTTGACACCACACTACACATCAACAGTTTATGAACCAAGCTTAGTTTTGTGTTCCAGAAGAAGGAAACTGGTGTGATGATGGATGCTTTGGGTGCTAGACAAATGTGTGATGATCACATATGTTTGGAACCTACTCCTAACCTGGAAGAGGAGGCATCTATGCTACATGTTGAAGACTTAGATAATGATCATTGCTTCTGTGGACCATAGCATAGCCAAAAGGCTTAGGGCTAGAAAGGAAAAGAAGACTGCAGGACATTCAACTCCTGAAAAGAAGCAGCCCTCTCCAAAGAAAGACAAGGTCAAAGTGATACTTGGTCCTACTAAACAATGGAGCAAGGTGAATACCCAAAAGAGGAAAGCTGTAACTCCACCAGATTCAGATGTTGAAGAGGATGTCCCAACATCCCAACCAAAGAAGAAACCAGCACCCTCAAGGTCCACCTCTGCTGTTCCAGAAGCTCCTCTGGACAATGTTTCATTCCATCATGTGTCAAGTGTGAGCAGATGGAAATTTGTATACCAAAGAAGGGTAGCACTTGAAAGAGAGCTGGGCAGAAATGCACTTGAGTGCACTGAGGTAATTGACCTAATTTCTTCTGCTGGTTTATTCAAGACAGTATCAAACTTTTCACCTTGCTATGAGCTGCTAGTCAAGGAATTCATTGTCAACCTACAAGAGGACTGTGATGATGGTAAATCAGATAACTTCAGAAAGGTGTATGTAAGAGGGAGATGTGTGGAATTCTCTTCTAGGGTTATCAACCACTATCTAGGAAGAGAATCTGATGGACCTAATGAGCTGGGAAAGATAAATAACCATGTGTGCAAGGTCATCATTGCTAATCAATTCAAAGCTTGGCCAGTCAAAGGGAAATTTTCTGTTAGCTTGCTGACAAGGAAGTATGCAATGCTGCATAGTATTGGCACTTCAAATTGGGTCCCTACCAACCATACCTCCTCAATAGCAACTGAATTGAGCAGGTTCATATTTGCTGTGGGCACCCAAGCAAAGCTGTACTTTGGGGCTTATATTTTTTATCAAACATTGAAGCATGTTGGAACATCTGCAACAAAGCTTCCCATTGCTTTTCCCTCTCTGCTATGTGGAATCATACTAAGCCAGTATCCAGGTATCCTCACTGAGAAGGATTCAGTATGCAAAAGAAAAAGTCCTCTAGCTTTCCATTACAAACTTTTCTTGAGCCATCATGCTGCTGATGTTGAAGCTTCCACTAGGACATCTGCTGGACCTTCAAAAGCAAAGACTCCCATATCCAAAGCTGCCTTGATTGTAGATCTGAAGAACACTTGCAAAAATCTGGATGCCAGGAAGAAAAAGCTTGAGGAAGTATTTCAACGGCTGGAGCTGGAAGAGGTTGCTCAGAATACTGATGAATCTAATGATGAATCTGAAGATGAAGAAGCTTCTAAATGTATTTACAAATGTGGGTGAAAAATGCATGACTTTGGTCATGATTAAAGCTAGCAATGTGACCAACAATTGCTAGAAGCAAGGGAAGAATGTCAGATTGGGAAGTCTGATCAGAATGGTTGTTGAACTGGTAGTCTCTTCCACTACTAGTCATGGATAGTGGCAGTATAAACCCTTTGTAGCAAGCAAACTAAGAGCATCTGTTTTGGAATATAAAATCAAGTGTGGATATTTATCAGTTGTGCTCTTTGTATGTTCATCAGGGGTGTGAAATTGAGAATTAGTGGAGTACATGCTCAGCTGGAGTATTGTTTATCCATGACATGAGGAGATCTTGCTAATCTTATCTGGAGCTAACCTTAAAAGTAAAAGATCAGATTGTGTAGAACTATCTAATAAGGTATTATACAAGGATTTAAGATCAATTGTTGTTTGTGGAATTCACAAATATTTGATTGATTATCCTTGTGATTCAAGATTGGTGATGTTCAAAAAGATGTTGGAACATCTTATCATCAGAGTTTGTGCAGAATCATGGGAGAGGTATTGCATAAGCTGTAACATTGGCTTCAGTCTTGTGTGACAGGAGTTATGTATCTCTGGAAAGTTTCTTGGCAAGAACTTGTCTTGATATTGTTGATTCTGAAGATGGAGATGAAAGACCATGAACATATCATAATCTTGGTGACTACTTGGATTGGTTTATTTCTGATCTAGGTGTAGTCCAGAATGCTCATCATGGAGTTAAGATAGGTGGAGATATCATAAATCTGTTTAGACTGCCTTACTCAAGGAAAGGTGGCATCCTTGGTATAGTTTTGAGGTGTAGTTCTTAACTATTCCTTCTGAATAATCAGACAGTGGCAGGTTTGAAGACTTTGGAGAAACATTGGAAGTTTCTCATCAATATGTGTTATTGGTAAGAACTTCTGCAAAACCAATAGAATGGAGGTTGTTTACTCAAACTTGATGGATAAATCAAGTCTATGAGAGCATGGAACTCTTGTTCTATAAAGGAAGGAGGTTCTTTCAAGTGGCAGAAGAAGGAACTGAATTTAACAGATGGATGTGGGCTAATAATGTTTAAACATCTAGTTCAACATCAGAGTCTAATTGGTGAAGATCAATTTTTTTGATCAGGATATCTTTGGAAGATTTATTATAAACGTGAAGAAGACAAAAGTGGCAATTGGCTTTTTCATATGAGGATTCATAAAGAAGATTATCAAAATGTGGTAATTGGTTGATCTTTAAAGTAGATTCGAAGAATCAAGATAATCAGAGTGTGGCAGCTGGTTGTTCTTGAGGATTGTCTTGGAACAAATTGCTCTTGGGCAGAGGAGTGACGAGTTGAAGACTCAAGAGGATTTATTCTTCTTGAAGGTGGATGAGAGTTTATCACTCTTTCTGGATTTCTGATTCTAACTGGTGGCACAGTGTAGTTGAAGATTTTCAGTTCTTGGATTACTATGCTATAGTAAGTCCAGTTGGTGGAGCACATCTAGGATCATGGTGATAAGATCTTGGTGTATGAAAAATGTTCTAACTAAGTGTTAGTACATTATCTGGGGTGTTTATCTACATGGTTTCTATTATTAGACTACCTAATCATATGGGAGAATGATGAAGTAGATGATCTATATTGGAAGAAACATGTAGAAGAGACTGGAAGTGTTCCTTGTGCTAAAAAGCCAAGAAGTCCAAAAAGATCAAGTTTTCAGCAAGACCAAAGGCATACCTTCACCATTGTACAACACTCCAAAAGCTTCTGAATATGTGGATGATTCCATAAAGGAGTTGGTAACCAAAATCCTATCTGAGCAAAGAGTGGTAAGTGGCATATCTATCCCTCTGAACATTATGCCAGCCCCACAAGAAGATCAACAAACTCAGGCTGCAAAGGACACTTCTGCTCAACAGGATGTCCCAATAGATGTTGAAACATCTGAGGACCAGAAAAAAGCCTTCAATAATTGTGATGAAGAAGCATCTGAGGATCAGCACAAGGCCTCAACTGAATAGCACATCTCTGTTGATCCACCAGAAGTATATCAGGTATTGATTGCTTGGAAGTTTGTTTGTGGACATTCATTCTAATTTCATAATTAGTTTGGATGTGTTTTATCTGGATTGTATGGCCTTTGGTGTGTAAAGGCTTAGTGTCAAGAACCTGTGTGATAGAAGATGTTCATCTTGTGTAGTCTGTGGTAACTACAAACCCAGAAAGGAATCAGGTATGCTTTGGTACAAGAAGTGAATGTGTTCGATTGGGAATTGAACAGAGAGTGAGCTCTTGAAGACATGAAGATGCGTCTTATGTTTTCCTTTCATCAATGTACAGAGAAGCATGGAGTATCCTAGACAGGGGGAGTGTGTTACAATTATGTGCACTTGATTTTGTGGTGTTAAGGGGGAGTAATACCTTAACCAGATAAGGAAAATCCTAAGAGTCTAGAAGGCTATATTATATAAAGTTGTTCTCTGCAGTTTATGTTTGATTCTTGAGGAATTGTGAAGCTTGTGTGTGTTTCAAGCTTATGGAGATTATATACCTCTATTTTTATTATGGTACCTTTGTCTTTTTATGGCTAAAAAGGGGGAGAAGTAATAGTGTGAGGTCTGATATCAAGATGAAAAAGTAATAGTGTGAGGTCTGATATCAAGATGTGATGTTAAGGAACTTCTACATAAGGAACTTCTGTATGTAAATTAGTTTTAGCCAAAATAAGCCAAAGGGGGAGATTGTTAATGCTATTATTCTATGATTGGCATTATGTTTGGTAAAACTAATATGGCTGGAAAATGTTGAATAAGAAGTTCCATATTAACATGGTATAGATTCTGGAAGAACATGTCAAACATGATGTCCTGACATGGTGGCACAGATAAATGTGGAAGTTGTCAAAGAAGATGTTGAATTCAGTTCATAATGTCCTATCAGATGTTGGGACATTATCAAACAGAGTAGAAGAACTAAATTCAGGATGTCCCAACAGATGTTGTCATATGTTACAGTCAGATGTCAAAGAAGATGTTGAAACATCTGCAAATGTCATGACAGAATTACTGTCATATGTTATAGACAGATGTCAAAGAAGATGTTGAAACATCTGCAAATGTCATGATAGAATTACTGTCATATGCTACAAACAGATGTCAAAGAAGATGTTGAAACATCTGCAAATGTCTTGACAGATGTCAAAGAGAATGTTGAAACATCTGCAAATGTCATGACAGATGTCAAAGAGAATGTTGAAACATCTGCAACTGTCATGACAACATTACTGTCATATGTTACATATAGATATCAAACAAGAAGTGTTGAACTTAGTTCAGGATGTCACACCAAATGTTGTGACACTGTCAAACAGAGTAACAGTTAATGAACTTAAGTCAAGATATCAGGATGTCACACCAGATGTTAGGACATTGTATCAGTTGATGGAATAAGTTCAGTTTACAGGATGTCCCAACAGATGTTGTGACATTGTATCAGTAAATGAAGTAAGTTCAGTTTTTCAGGATGTCCCAACAGATGTTGAGACATCTCAGACCTGTTACCAGAATTAATTAATAACTAACTGATCTGAGATATTTAAGGAGAGTTATCTGGAATTAATTATGGATGGATAAAAACAGAACAAGGCGCATCTGTAGGGAGTTTTGTTATGAAGATTCAGATTAATCAGAAGAACAAAATCACCTAGAATCTAGGAAGTAACAAACCCTAATTCAAGGTGATGACATTGGATTTATCAGATCTGAATTATGCAGAATATTCTGGAGATATTATGCAATCATATGTGGTGCTGATCTAGAAGATCTTAAAGACTCAATTTAAATTGAAGACAAATATTGAAAAATATAGGTTTCTATATTTAGAGATATTTTAGGAGTTGAAGATCTTTTGGAATATTTGTAGCAGATATTTCTGCATATTTGTAGCAGCTATTGTTGTGATTGTTTAGGCCCAAATCCAGTTGGGAATAGGTTATAAAAGAAACCTTGTAACCTAGTTTAGGATTGAACCCAATCAACCAAAAATGTAAACATTATTAGGGTTGTGTTCTTGTGGCAGCCGTGAGTAACAAGGAACTCTATTGTGGCTGTTTCACTTGTGATTCTCGAAGCTTGTAAGCAAGAGAAGTATTGTGTCTTGATTGAAACTTCTAAGTAAGATCAAGCTGTTGTGTTTGAAGTGTGACTTCAATTTTATTAATCATTGTAAAAGATCACTGTGTGATTGAGGGGGAGTGAGTAGGGTACTCTTATCTAAGTGTGTCTTAGGTAGAAATTGCATTGGGTAAGTATTAAGTGATAGATTAAACAGGGTGGTTTAAGTCTAGAATTAATATTACTAATAGTGGATTTCCTCCTGGCTTGGTAGCCTCCAGATGTAGGTGTGGTTATACACTGAACTGGGTTAACAAACTTCTGCTGTGTTCTTTTTATCTTTTATGTTTTATGCAGTACCTGAACTGAATGTCCTATCAGATGTCCCAACATCCTGAAGCATGTTTGACTCTGATATAACAGAATTATTTAAGTACTGATATGTATACCTTACCATGTTTATAAGTAACAGATAAGATGTCTCAACATTATATTAGACATCTGAGTCTGTCATACCAGAATTTCAATTCCCATTTATCGGGAGCGACAGCTTGGCGACTCTGCTGGGGAGCCTTATACTGTAACCAGGGCTTCTGGTTCTTTTTGTGGGTTCCTCCTAGCGCTTGATTGATTTGTGTTTACTGGGGTGTTATGTGCTATCTGTGTTTGTATATGTATTTTATTGCTTTATGTACAGTTTTGTTTATTGCTTTCTTTACAGCTTTACATATATCATACTGTCATACTGTGTTTGGCTGGATCTGGTTTTGTCTTGGTGGGTGGGGTTCTACTGAGAGTTAAGGTCCTATACTTGGGACCTGAGTGACACCTAGGCTAGAGTGGTTCATGTTCTTTCCCATTCCATTTCGGTCTGGTGCGGGAATATGAAGCACGGTTCAGATATGGGTTTCTTCTTGAGAACTCTGTGCTACAGATTTCCTGTAGTGCTAGGGCTATCTGGGAAGCCTGCTAAGTCTGGATGACCTTTAGTATTGACCTTCAGAAACTGAGGAGAATTAGTAGAGGATCTTTTATGGTTATTGTAAACACTGTACCTCCGGGTTAGAAGTGTTTACACTTCTCATAACTGATCCAAGTCTGAGGATCCTTGTTTTAGAACATCACCTGTGAGGGGGTTGGGCTGTTTACAGGTTTGCAGGTACCCTTGACCTCAGCATACCCTGTTACTTTGTTTTGATTAAGAGTACTCCCTTTTGGAACAGTTCTTGTGATTTTAACCCTGGACTTGTGGCTCTTTATTTGAGTCCCCCACCTTGGTTACTGGACTTATGAACCTCCATCTGGATTTCTTGAACACATATGGACCTACATCAAGGCAGTTAATCAGATCCAGCTCAGTCACAAACCCTTGCATATCATTTGCATAAATCATCATTGCATCATTTTAACATGTGTTTATTTGTTTTTCAGGGTATCTTCATCAGTACTTACTTCAGCTATCAGCTACCTGCTTCAGTCACATGCATCACCAGTCTCAGCCTATCAGTGGCCCATCTTTAGAGTTATTCTCAGCATCTGTCTCAGCTCTTCTTCAGCAACATGGCACCCAAGAATAGTAACATCTCCTATCATTTCTTTGAGCCTGAGTTGGCTAGCATCAGGAAGATTCAGACCCTGATTACTTCAGACCATATACCACTATTCAGAGAACATTATGCAGGAATCCTTGATGTGGTTATGGATTTGGACCCTTCACAGAGGAGCTTGATTCATACTTGCTTGCAGTTCTATGATCCCCCTCTGAGGTGCTTCACCTTCCAGAATTTTCAGTTGGGACCCTTGTTGGAAGAGTATTCATCACTGATTGGTGTACCTATCAGGGGTGGAGTCCCCTTCAACCCTGAAATGGCTTTCCCTAGTAATGAAGAGGTGGCAAAAGCCTTGTATCTGGAACCAGTTCTGATTGGGCAGAATATGACTACTAAAGTAGGAATCTCTGGTCTACATCTGGATTTCTTGACCTCTCAGGCCATTCTGAAGGCCTCCATGGGAGAGTGGAAGGCAGTATGTGCACTATTAGCCCTTAGCATATATGGAGTCATACTTTTTGCAGATGAGCCTAAGTTTGTTAGCAAGAATGCAATCCATCTTTTCATCCTGAGGAACCCAGTGCCCACCTTACTGGGAGATTTTTACTACTCTGTTCACCAAAGGAATGAAAAGCAAAGGGGAAGATTAGTGAGATGCTGTGCTCCTTTATTCCATACTTGGCTGCTCAAACATTTTCCAAAGACTGATGCATTCTTGAACCCTCACCAGCAGAAAAATTAGGCTAGGAGGCTTGTTGCTCTAACCTCAGATGACATCAGGTGGTGCACTCAGAGCACCAAGGGCAGAGACATCATTACTAGTTGTGGGCAATTTCCCAATGTGCCTCTGATAGGAGTGAAGGGTTGCATCAACTACAACCCTCTGCTATTCAAAAGACAACTGGGCTATGCATTGATCCACCCTCCCAGAGCACAGGATCTGACTGAGACCCTTTATTGTGAGATCAAGCCTAATCTGGCTATTGTCAGGCAAGCATCCTGGGCTTGGGACAATGTACAGACTAAAGGGGTAACTATCCTTGGGAGATGCAACAATGTGGCCTCAGCTCAGTACTATGAGTGGTCTCACGCCAGGGCTCAAGTTTCTGGAATGCCCTTCACCCTTGAAGATGTTCCTGGACCCTCCACAGCACCACCTCCAGTAACTGTCAGCTTAGAGGAGTTTGAGAAATTGAAAGAGAGAAATGAGAATCTGACTCAGGCTCTACAAAAGACCCTCTTGGAGAGGAGTGATGGTGGCTGGACATTGAAAGATTAGAAAAGCTAAAGGTGGAGCATCTAGCCAGGATTGAAAAGTCAGAGGACTATATCAAGAAGTCAAGGGCTGGAGAGCAGATCTTGAAAAATGCCTGCAAAGAGGCCCAATTCCAGAGAGCTAGGACTGATTTGTATCTGAAGGAGAGTCAGGCTAGGTGGGTCAGGATCACCGAAGCCCGTACTCAGGAGGATAAGAGGACTCAGGACAAGATTGAGCAGCTGGAAGCTAGTGCAAAAGAGCAACAGGAAGCCCTGGCAGCAGCCCAGAGAGAAATCTCTGAATTGAAGATCAGAGCTGGTGTGAAGAGGTCAAAGGACCAGAATCGACACAAGAAGCTAACTGCAGCTGTTACTACAAGGAATCTCCTTATAAGGAACCTTACAGAGCGTCCAGCTGATCCAGTGACTGAAGCACTTCTCAAGGAAGTTCAGGAGGATGAGTTTGGTCTTGGTGTCTAACTTTTGCTTGGTGTTGCTTTCATTTCATGTACTTTTCTTTATGTTGTATTTTTGACCCCTCAGAGGGCATGTATTGTAAAAAGAAACAGACTATGTATCATTTACCTTTTTGTAATATATGTGTTGGTTTGTTTTATCTGATTTCTTCAAGCAACATCACAAGCATCTTCTTCAGGGGTCTGGAAAGGTCAAAACCAAGTGCCAAGCCGGATACCTTGGAAAAAAATAAGCATACTGCATTGCATACTAACCTTTTGTTTTGTTTTGTAGGTTTTTGTTTTGTTGTTACTAACTCTGTTGTGACTTCAGGAACTATTGCTCGACGTCGGGTGTTTCCACTCAACCGTCCACACAGATATCCAACCCGCAACAACCTTCCGGGTATACAAATGGACCAAGTACAGCAGGACCTTACAGAGGTCAGGACCCAAATGGCCAATGAGAGATTGGAAATGAGGAATCAGATGACACAGTTTATGGAGGTGATGAATAATATGGCTCAAAGCCAAGAGAGATTAAGAGCACTGGTAGAGGGGCGGAATCAGGAAGACCCCCATCCAGGGACTGCTGGGACAAGAAATAATGAGAGAGTTCAACCCCATGTTAATCCTCCAGTCTATGGGCCCCACCTTCATCCAGAGATCAACATCCCTGTTAATGTGCAAGGGACTGCCACTGCAGGTAGAGTGCTACAAGAAGACCCCCAAGAAGATCAATTTACAGTGATGGGAGTTGGGGAAGAAGCCTATGACAGAAGGCTAGATGAGATTGCTGAGAAACTAAGATCCCTAGAGTCCCAGAATTCTTTGGGCTTTGATGTTATGGACATGGGTCTAGTAGACAGGGTCAGGATTCCTCACAAATTTAAACCTCCGTGCTTTGAGAAGTACAACGGAACTTCCTGTCCCCGGACCCATTTACAATCCTTTCTGGGGAGGCTGAAGGCATATACCATGGACGAAAAGCTATGGATGTTTTATTTTGAAGATAGCTTAACAGGAGCTTCAAGGGAATGGTACTCTCACCTGACCAGAGCAACCATCAGGTGCTGGAAGGACTTGGCTGAGGCCTTTATCAGACAATATCAGTACAACTTGGATATGGCTCCCAACAGGACCCTCCTGATGGGAATGTCTCAATCATCCAGGGAAAGCTTCCGGGAGTACGCTCAGAGGTGGAGACAGCTTGCTGCTGCTGTCCAGCCACCCATGTCAGAGAGGGAGAGTGCTGATATGTTTATGAACACCCTCCAAGGGACATACATTGACAGGCTAGCTGCCTTTTCTTCCACTAGCTTTGCTGATGTAGTCATAGCCGGGGAAAGAATTGAGAGCCTGTTAAAGATGGGCAAAATTTCTGACAACTGTGCTAGCTCATCCAGTAACACAAGAAAGCCTTTTGTGGGCCCAAGAAGAGCTGGTGAGACCAATGCTATCCATACCAGCAGAGGCAGACCCCAATATGTTCATAGGTCTGTAGCAGCAGTTACCATTCCCGCTCCAATTCATCCTCAACCAGCTTATCAACCACAACAACAAAATTACCAGCAACAAACTCAGTATCCTCCTCAGAGAAATTATAACAACAACAACGCCAGCAACAACAATCAGCAAAGACCATTTCAACAGAGACCTTCTCAGGCCAATAGGGTGATCGATCCGATCCCTATGCCCTATGCCACATTACTGCCGCAACTCCTGAAACTCAACCTGGTTGAGCTAAGGACATTGGCACCACCAGATCCTTCCAGTTTGCCAAGAAATTATGACGCCAGCACCAGATGTGCTTTTCACTCAAATGCACCTGGCCATAGTACAGAGAAGTGCAGAGCCTTGCACATGAAGGTACAAGACCTGGTAGACTCCAAAGCTCTAAACTTTGCACCACCACCAAATGTTAACAAGAACCCTATGCCACACCATGGTGGCCCCAGAATCAACGCTATTGAGGAAGATAAGCCGTCTTACTTGATAACCAATGTGGGTCAGATTCGGACACCCTTGGTGGAGATTAAAGCTCAACTCCTTGAATGTCAAATGTTCCCTGGATGTGAGCTAGGATGTGCTTATTGCAACATTTCAGTGAATGGGTGTGATAACTTGAGGGATGGCATAGATGGTCTCATCCAGAGTGGCCTGCTTCAAATCACAACATCAATACCTACCAATCCAGCAATCTCCTTAACAACAGTCCCAGAATCTCCTACAACTGCAACAACCATTGTTCCAAACAAATCTTCAATCTCATCAACAAATGCTTCATCTGTTACTTCAACGGACCAAACATCAACAAACATCCCTTCTACAACTTCAGCACCCCTTCATTCAAAGTCTCCTACAGCAACAACACCCATCCAGTCAACAATGTCTCCTACAACATCAGCAGCAAACAATGAAAGTGTCTCAACAGTTACAATTTATTATGATCCTACAAATGATTCTGCCTACAACTCACAAAATGCCACTCCTATCAGAGCACCAGTCACAATATACTATGATCCACAGACTATCGTGGTCCCTTCTGCAGCTGCCATCAGTCCAGTCACTATCACAGTGCCTGGGCCAGTACCTTATGAAAGCAGTAATGCCATCCCTTGGCATTACGGCTCCGATCTATACTGCGAAGGACAGAAAATCACTCTTGAATCATCAACTTCTTCACCACAAATAGACAATGTGGGGGGAGGCGGAGGCTTCACTCGAAGCGGACGTCTCTTTGCCCCGCAAATTCAAAGACCCACTGCTGAAGCAGAAGCTGCTGCCAAGGCAAAAGTGAAGAGCATGGTGCAAGAAGAGCAAATTGTTAAAGAAGCTTTGAAAACACCTTTTAATCAAGAAGTTGATGAATTCATGAGAATCATCAAGAAGAGTGATTACAAGGTAGTGAACCAGCTTCACCAGACGCCTTCCAAGATCTCCATTCTATCATTGCTTATGTGCTCCGAGTCTCATCGGAACGCACTACTAAAAGTCTTGCACGCAGCTTATGTGCCAGAAGAGATCACGGTCAATCAGTTGGAAGCTGTGTTTGGGAATGTTAATGCTAGTAATGGACTATGATTTACCAACACTGATTTGACTACGGAAGGCCGCAATCACAACAAGGCTTTGCACATTACCATGGAGTGTAAGGGTGCAGTTCTTTCACATGTACTGGTAGACACAGGGTCATCCCTCAATGTCTTACCTAAAAAAGCCCTTGTGAAGTTGGAGTATGAAGGATTGGCATTACGTCCCAGTAACTTGGTAGTAAGAGCCTTTGACGGTTCTAAGAGATCAGTTCTGGGAGAAATTGAGTTGCCTATAACGATTGGCCCACAAACTTTCAAAACGACCTTCTACGTGATGGACATTCAGCCGGCCTACAGCTGTTTGTTGGGTAGACCATGGATTCATGCCGCTGGCGCAGTTACGTCTACCCTTCACCAGAAGTTAAAATTTGAGTGGGAGGGCCAAGTCGTTACTATCTGTGGAGAGGAAGATATTTTTGTTAGCCATCTGGCTACATACAAATACATTGAGATGGATGGGGAAATCCACGAAACGATGAGTCAGGGGTTTGAGGCCCTGAATATTAATGAAACGTCTGCTGTACTTGGGACTTCCATGACATCCTACCAGCAAGCCAGGAAGGTTGTTGAGGAAGGGAATGCTCAAGGCTGGGGCAAGCTGTTGCCTGTGGAGAAGAAAGAGGATAGATTTGGGTTGGGTTACAAACCAACTCAACAAGATCAAGCAGAGGCTGCTAAGAAGCCCAACTTTGTTAGTGGGGGGATGCTCACCCCTGATGCTGTCAACAACTTGGAAGATGAGTCGGAAGATGAACGCAAACTGGAGAGCTTAGATACGTCCAAGAATCCCGGGGAGCCGTATCTCAAACTGGTCTTCCCAGGAAATTATAAGGGTTACTCCTGCAGAGTAATTTTCTGTATATTTTAAGCATGCATCAAGTCTTGCATCTTGCCCAAGATGACAAGACTCATTTTGTAATCAAGCCATCTGTAATTTTTGTGCAACAAGATTAATCAATGAAATATCAGACATCTTTTGCAAATGAGTCTTTTCCGCTCACTGTTTTTCCATTTTTTTTCTTTTTGTACAAAAAAAATAAATGGCAATGTTTTCAAAATGACAACTTTATTTCACTTTTCTAAACAAGATTAAAATCAATCACTAAAATGAACAAACTGAACCATTGCAGAGAGTGCCTTCCAGACCGCACCGACAACAGCACGACTATGACTTCGTATGACTTTGACAATCCGATCAATCAAGCTGATGAAGGGGTTGAAGAAGATTATGAGCTTCCCGAAGAGCTAGCCAGGTTGTTGGGACAAGAGGAGAAGGTTATCACTCCTCATCAGGAGGAGATTGAAACAATTAATCTTGGTACGGATGAAGACGTGAAAGAAGTTAAAATCGGGGCCTGCTTACAAGACTCAGTGAAGAAACAACTGGTTGACCTGCTTCAGGAATATGTGGATGTGTTTGCTTGGTCTTACCAGGATATGCCAGGGTTGGACACCGACATTGTTATGCACAAGCTTCCTTTAAGAGAAGATTGCCCACCGGTTAAACAGAAATTGCGCCGTACTCGCCCAGACATGGCAATGAAGATCAAAGAAGAGGTACAAAAGCAGTGGGACTCCGGGTTCCTTGCTGTAACTAGCTATCCACCGTGGGTTGCTAATATAGTACCTGTGCCTAAGAAAGATGGCAAAGTGAGGATGTGTGTTGACTACCGGGATCTGAACAGAGCCAGCCCGAAAGATGATTTCCAATTACCTCACATTGATGTATTGGTTGATAATACGGCTCAGTTCTCGGTATTCTCCTTCATGGACGGATTTTCAGGATACAATCAGATCAAAATGTCACCTGAAGACATGGAGAAGACAACCTTCATCACACCCTGGGGCACGTTCTGTTACAAGGTGATGCCGTTCGGATTGAAGAATGCTAGTGCAACATATCAACGGGCTATGGTAACATTATTCCACGATATGATCCATAAAGAAATCGAGTGTTATGTGGATGACATGATTGCCAAGTCCCTTACGGAAGAAGACCACCTGGTGAATCTACTGAAACTATTCAAGCGTCTGAGGAAGTACCAACTGAAGCTGAATCCCAACAAGTGCACATTCGGGGTGCGATCTGGTAAGCTGCTGGGTTTTATTGTAAGCGAAAAAGGGATTAAGGTAGACCCTGATAAAGTCAAATCCATTCAAGAAATGCCTGCACCGAAGTCTGAAAAAGAAGTTCGAGGGTTTCTAGGTAGATTGAACTACATCTCAAGGTTCATATCTCACCTTACGGCAACTTGTGAACCCTTGTTTAAACTGTTAAGAAAAGAACAGACGGTCAGGTGGAATGAAGACTGCCAGAGGGCTTTTTACAAGATCAAAGAATACCTGCAAGAACCACCAATCCTTATGCCCCCAGTTGAAGGAAGACCTTTGATAATGTACTTGACAGTATTAGAAGAGTCAATGGGGTGTGTGTTGGGCCAGCATGACAAGTCTGGTCGAAAAGAGTATGCAATATACTACCTGAGCAAAAAGTTTACCGACTGTGAACAACGTTATTCACTGCTCGAGAAAACTTGATGTGCTTTAGCGTGGGCTGCTCGCCGACTGAGACAGTATATGTTGACCCACACTACCTTATTAATCTCAAAGATGGACCCAGTCAAGTACATATTTGAGAAGCCAGCACTTACCGGACGGGTTGCAAGATGGCATATGATCCTCACAGAATATGACATTCAATACACATCTCAGAAAGCCATCAAGGACAGTGTATTGTCTGAATATCTTGCTGAGCAACCTATTGATGACTACCAGCCTATGAGATTTGACTTCCCTGATGAAGACATCATGTTCATAAAAGCGAAAGATCATGAAGAGCCTGTTCACACTGAAGGGCCTGACCCGGAAGAAGAATGGACTATGATGTTTGATGGGGCTGTTAATATGAATGGTCGTGGTGTTGGTGCAGTACTCATTACACCTAAGGGAGTTCACATGCCTTTCTCGGCAAAACTCACCTTTAACTGCACTAACAACGAAGCTGAATACGAAGCTTGCATTATGGGTCTTGAGGAAGCCATTGACCTCAGGATCAAGACATTGACTGTATTCGGAGATTCAGCTCTGGTAGTTAATCAAACCAATGGCAAATGGTACACCCACCAGGATCATCTGATACCTTACAGGGATTATACAAGGAGGTTATTGACTTTCTTTACAACAGTCAAGCTTTAGTATATCCCTCGGGACGAGAATCAGTTTGCAGATGCTCTGGCTACCATTTCATCTATGATCAAAGTTCAAGCTGCCAACTTTGTACCGCAGATTTCAGTGTCCAGACTTGACAGACCAGCATATGTATTTGCAGCAGATATTGTCAAGGATAATAAGCCTTGGTTCCACGACATTAAGTGCTTCTTGGAGGATCAAACATACCCATCTGGGGCATCTTCCAATGATAAGAAGACTTTGAGAAGGCTTGCTGGTAGTTTCTTTCTGAACACTGATGGTTCCCTATACAAGAGAAACGTTGATATGGTACTCCTCAGATGCGTTGATAGAACGGAAGCAGACTTGTTGATGCACGAGGTGCACGATGGATCCTTTGGTACCCATGCGGGAGGTCATGCCATGGCCAAGAAATTGCTAAGATCAGGATATTACTGGATCACAATGGATGCCGACTGTTGTGCTTATGCCAGGAAATGCCATAAATGTCAGATCTACGCGGATAAAGTACATGTGCCTCCCAATCCTTTGAATGTAATGACTTCACCCTGGCCGTTTGCCATGTGGGGCATTGATATGATTGGCAATATCGAACCGACTGCTTCGAATGGCCACAGATTCATCCTGGTAGCCATTGACTATTTTACCAAGTGGGTTGAAGCAGCTTCTTATGCCAATGTTACAAGACAAGTGGTAGCCCGATTCCTGAAGAGAGATATCATCTGTCGATACGGAGTTCCCGAGCGAATCATTACTGATAATGGTTCCAACTTAAACAACAAAATGATGGCAGAGCTGTGTCGGGACTTCAAGATCCAACACCATAATTCTTCTCCTTACAGGCCAAAGATGAATGGCGCTGTTGAGGCAGCTAATAAGAATATCAAGAAGATTGTGCAGAAGATGGTAGTCACCTACAAAGACTGGCATGAGATGCTACCATTTGCCTTGCATGGGTACCGCACGTCAATCAGAACATCCACTGGGGCAACACCGTATCAGCTTGTGTATGGTATGGAGGCAGTCCTACCTGTTGAAGTTGAATTACCCTCCCTACGGGTACTGATGGATGTTAAGCTGAACGAAGCAGAATGGGTCCGGTCCCGATACGAGCAACTGAGTCTGATTGAAGAGAAGAGATTGGCTGCAATCTGTCATGGACAGCTGTATCAGAAAAGAATGAAGAAAGCCTTCAATCAGAAAGTCAGGCACCGAGAGTACCAAGTAGGAGATCTTGTGCTGAAAAGAATCCTCCCTCCTCATACAGACCACAGGGGCAAATGGACTCCAAACTATGAAGGACCATTCGTAGTAAAGAAAGTTTTCTCTGGTGGAGCACTGATGCTCAGCACCATGGATGGTGAAGACTTCCTGTCCCCTGTGAATTTAGATGCAGTTAAAAAATACTTCGCATAAAAATGACCCGCTGGACATAGAAACAGAATGTAAGTCCAGGCAAAAATAGGGCATCCCGGCGAGTCAAAAACAGAATAAAAGACTCGGGCAAAAATAAGGGAAATAAACAAAAAATGTGTACACCCGCTGAGTTGAAAAGCCGCATTGGACAGCTCAGGCAAAAATGGGTATCCCGATGGATTGAAAACCCGAAAGGGAGATCCATGCAAAATAAGGGAATAAGCGAACAACTGCATTCTGAATTCGTCTGTATCACCTACAACTTGGTAAACCTCGAAAGGATCAAGCTTCTGTCAGAATCAGCCTTCTTCAGAAAGCAAGACGAGAAGAACGTCAAAAGTCATATGAGTCATAGCAAAGGGAAGCTCCTTAAAGCGTCGTCAACATTGCCAGCATTTTGTTTCTCAATTTGTAACAATCTCCTCATTTCAGGAGATATGTTTCTCTGACTGTATCTTGCCAATTCAGGGCATATGAATTAATAAAAACAAATTTTCGGTCAAGTTTCACCTCGTACACTTCATTTTATTTGCAAAGAATGTCTGATATCTTTAAAATGTTGATTGCATAAATACAGATGCTTATCCTCAAAAAAAAAAATAATAATAAAAACTACGTGCTTGCAGGAAATATACTTACTCTCGGGAGTGTCTCACTCCTATGACGGAATCCGGTAAAGGATGCCTCGGGATTACTTGTACGTTTCTCTATCTTTGCAGGATTGCAGGTATTCAAAAGCACAACATGGGGCATGAAAGCTTCATCTCAGCAAGCTGGCAAATCAACACTCACTCAGTCTTAGCACCCAAGTGCTTTCTCCCTAGCTGAGTTGCCACTTGTTGTTTCTCCCCAGCTGAGTTGCCATCTGTTACTCCTCCTCATCCAAATACAAAAAGCCTGGGAACCATCTCCCCACAGAGTTTCAGCCTCTATCCAGAAGAGCAACGCACGAAGGAATCACAACAGAGTGACAAAAGCTTCTACAAACCCCAGCTGGGATGTCCACTTCAAACAGATCAACCAGAGATCTTTGCAGCGACGGGATCCGAATCCCGGATCTATTTTCCTTTGCATAATCATAGCATTCACATCATATTCACCCCACAAAGCGTAGCATTCCGTTTAAAACGGAGCATTACGGCAAAAATCAAACATGTAGCATAATCATAAGTCATGGTCTGAATCACACACTTGTGAATAATAGCAATCCATCAACGATATACAGAATACCCCCCAGATTCCCCAGCAAAAGCAGTTGCCTCACATTCACCAATACAAATACACACTCCTTGTGGCACCCGTCCGTGTCATCATTCCCCAGTAAAGTCGCCCGAGCTTTTCTTTACAAATAAATACCAGTATACACTCCTTGTGGCACCCGTCCGTGTCATATTCCCAGCAGAAAGCCAAAGACATCCCCTTTGCACTCACAGATATATATAACTTCCTTGACATCCGTCCATGTCATTGTCCTCAGCACAGTAATGTAAACACTTTGTATACCAGATATTTGTTTATACTACACTCTTCTCCTTTCGACACTCGTCCGTGTCACTTTCCCCAGCAGGTGGAACACTTAAATATACATCACCCATACTTCATACTCTTATTTATACAGATACTCGTCTGTATCTTGTATACACCATTTACATCCCCGCAGATTCGACACTCGTCCGTGTTCTTTGTTAACCAGTTGGTACTCGTCCGTACCATCATCTCAGAACATGCGTCAAGCGTTTGTTTCTACTTGATACTCGTCCGTATCATAGTCTTAAGGATGCTCGTCCACATCTTTAATCCATACACCGCGTCAAACACTTTTGTCTTCTTGAATATAGATACTCGTCTGTGTCTACTATTCCCCAGGAGAGTCCCCTCAGATTCAACACTCGTTCGTGTTCCTTGTTAACCAGTTGATACTCGTCCGTATCATCATCTCTGAACACGTGTCAATTTTTGTTTCTACCTAATACTCGTCCGTATCATAGTCTTAAGGATGCTCGTCCGCATCTTTAATCTATACACAAACATATAAACACTTATACCTTTTATTTCTTGGATGTAAACACTCGTCCGTGTTTACTATTCCCCAGTAAAGTGAATTTTCTTCTTATCTGACATTCGTCCTATGTCATGATAAACCCTGAGAGCAGCCGTACCCTGCTAGGTGGTCGTCCTCCACCTCTTGATGGTCGTCCTCCGTCATGCTCATCCGATGGCCGTCCCCATCGTTGACCTTTTATCCGACATTCGTCCTATGTCGTGATATTTTAGCAGCCGTCCCCTGCTGGGTGATCGTCCTTCACCTTTTGATGATTTTCCTTCATCATTTTATCCAATGGTCGTCCCCATTGTTGATTTTGGTTATCTGACATTCGTCCTATGTCATGATAAACCTTGAGAGCAGCCGTCCCCTGCTAGGTGGTCGTCCTCCACCTCTTGATGGTCGTCCTCCATCATGCTCGTCCGATGGCCGTCCCCATCGTTGACCTTTTATCCGGCATTCGTCCTATGTCGCGATATTTTCGGCAGCCGTACCCTGCCAGGTGGTCGTCCTCCACCTTAGATGACCGTCCCTCATCTTAACCCTTACAGAGCAGCCGTCCCCTGCTAGGTGATCGTCCTTCACCTTTGATGACCGTACCTCATCATCTGTTTATTTCATTTATTCTTTAACCCGATGGCCGTCCCCGTCGTGGTCCCTTTTCTTTTTAGCCCGATGGCCGTCCCCATCGTTGGTTGCTCCGCTTTATGAACTTGATGGCCGTCCCCATCATTTTTCATTAATCCCCAGAGAATTTTACAGCTTTACTTGATGGTCGTCCCCATCATAATCCCTTTTATCCCCAGCATGTCGGCCGTCCCCGTCATTGCTTTACTTCACACGCTCTCCCCAGCATGTCGGCCGTCCCCGTCATTGCTCTTTCCCAGCAGTCGTCCTCTGCCCGACGGTCGTCCTCCGTCGCCCGCACTTTATATTATACTTTATTTTCCTTTACAATCTATATCCCTTTTCTTCTTCATTCTGTGAGTGCAAATTTTGGACTGTCTTTGGTATTCAACCACAAGTTATCTTGTTTGTCTGTTAAGCCATTGCTTACATCCTGCACAGCTAACTCATGTTTGAATAGGGGCAGCTGTAAACACCCCAAATTTGACCTCACCCATTCACACCATGGCTTGTGATTATTTCATATGCATAAACTCAATCATAGCATCTCATATCACATTTTTGATTCACTGCATAGATTCAAAGTCATCTGCACCTAGGGTTTGTGATCTGAGCAATCCAAGAGCTTCTTGAGCCACTCCAAAGGTCATCAACCACTTCAAAGAGGTCCATGTATGTTCAAATGTCATATTATATCCTCTCAAAGTCAAGAATGTCAAAAATCACAAGAACTAGAATTGGTATGGAAGTAGAGCCAGGTTTGACTGCACAGATGACCTAAAATTAGGGTTTTGGTTTCAGAGGCCATAACTCCAATTTTTTTGGTCATTCATGTTTCTATTGGTCCCTATATGTTATAGGGAGTGTGCATATCAATTTTCATGAAGAAATTCTTGGGGAAGTCATCTGATCAAGAGTTGACTTTTCAAGCAAGTCAGTGCAAAATCAGGGCATCTGAGGCCCCAATGACCCAACCAAAGGGTGTTCTTCATCATTTTGATTGTATATGATCTTTATTTGATCATAGAAGAGGTTGGAAGTTCACAAAATTGAAGAATTTCAAGTCTTTTGCAAAGTTGACTTTTTGGGAAAGTTTGACTTTTAATGAAATTGCCATTTTAGGCAACTTTTTCAACCTTTACTTTTTGATTCAAAAAAGCTTCAAATGGAAAAACTTTGGTCATGAAAGTTGTAGAATGGATCATTACCTTTTAAAAAAGTACAAGAACATGACCTAATTCATTTTGGATCAAAAGTTATGGCTTGTCAAAGTTGGCAAAAATCACAAAATTTGAAGTTTTCCACCAAAGAGGCAAAGTTGCAAATTCACTTCTCAAGGCAAATTTAGTTATCAAATGGGCTTCTAACCTTCACAACATGATCATACAAGACCTAAAGTTCAGAATGGGCCAAGAGTTCATTTATTTTTGTGGCCTATGGATCAAGATTTTTCATAAGACTCAAAGGCAAGGCAAGTTGCAAAACTCATCATAGCTTCTCATCCACTTGCTTGCTAGCTTGCTGAACCATCCTAGGCCTTTCCCCACATCATGCTACGCAGGAAACACTCTTTGTCCTTGGCTAGAAAGTAGCCCATACCTCTCTTACACCAACTTTGACATTTTGGAAAAAGGACCCATACCAATCAATAAAGCACACATCACTTCATCTGACCAATGGCAATTGTTTATACCAAGAAAAAGCAAGCCAAAGCAACTACAACACAAGCCTGAAACACTCCATAACTGAGCATTCTCATTTTCACCTTCATTTTCAAGAGCCTTCGAAACTCATCATACAAGCTACAAACTCACAAACAAACTTCATAAACCATCTCACCATGCTTCACTGAACACAAACCAACCTTCAAAACAGCCTGAAAGCCATTGAATAAAAAACACGATCACCACCTGCCATTGAACAGAACTTCTGCTATCTCTCAAACCATCCATTCTAAACCCCAAACAAACATTGCAAGCTTCTTAGGAGGATCATTGGAGTGCATTTGAGCCAAAGAAACAGCCAGAAAGCTCCTGAATCGAAAGCTTCAGTTCAGGTAGTCAACTCAAAACTTTTTTCCAGAAACATGTTTTTAAGTTGTTAATAGATTCTATGCACTCTCCTGATCATGAATATGTGCTTACTTTTGAAAATGGTTGAGAAACCAGGATGTATGCATTGTCTGAAACTTTTGCCCTAAAAAATGTTTGATTCGATTCTCTCTGTTAATGAATGAAAAATGTTGTTTGATTAAGGGGTTTGATTCGTTTTGAAGTGGGGATGAATTCTGGGTAGTTAGATTTTGTTTTGGATGCGTGTAGAGAGAGTTTAAGAAATGAGATGGTCGGAGAAGACGACCGGAACAGTGTTCCGGTCGCCTGAAAATCATTAGGGTTAATTAATTAGGGTTTAGTCTTAATTGCGCAAGTTTGAATTTGGACCGTCCAGATACGCGCGCAGGTCAATTCCCTCCCTTTTAGTTTGAATCCTGGCCTTTGGATGCGCTGACGTTTCTTTTTTCAGTTTAATTCATTTTTATTTTTCATTTAAATGCATTTGTTTTCTACATTTTATTTAAAATAGTAAAACCTTTTCAAAAATTCTGAAAATTTTTATATAGCCTTTTATTAATTTTCAGAAACCAAAAACATTTTTATTTTTATTTTTTTCATTCAAAAAATATTTTTAAATATTTAAAAGTTTATTTTTAATTAATTAATGAGAATTAATTAATTAAAAATACTTTTAGGTATTTAAAAAATCACAAAAAATTCATGAAACCTTCATAATCATTTAGAAACATTTTCCAACCCTCAAACCAAATTTCTTTTTTGATCTTGATGTCTTTTGAGAATTTTTCATGGAATTAAAATCATTTCAAGGCATTATTTTGATCCAAACTTCAAAAAATCATTTCTGCCTAACCATTGAGAGTTGGACTTTGATTCTTTTTGCATTGCAATTTGTTTAGCATCTAGTTTGTGATATTAAATTGGCATGAATTGATCTTTCATTTTCCATTTTTTTGGCATTTTTCTTGTTAAGGTACCCTAAAACCCTAGAAATCTTAGGAAATTCATAACCCTAATTAGGTTAAGAGTTGGAACCTCTCCTTTGGGCAGTGAGTTAGTATAGGTTTAGGGATCCTTTGAATGCATTTTCAAATTTTTATCTTGATGTTTGCTTCTGATTTTGGTTTTTGTTTGATGCATTGATCATAAACCCTAATTTGGGCTTCCATATGCATCCATCTTGCATTTGCTTGCATACCTTGACTTGCCATAGCATTTTGTGTATCCATTTGATTCATTTGACATCTTAAGACATATTATAAGCATGTTTGATCATTTCATCTTGCATTTTCCATGTTGTATGCCATTTGCACTTCATAACTTTTCATGTATGATCATGGTTCTTAACTTGCTTCATTTGCCTCCATAAGTTTGTATGATCATCCCCATGCTTTGTTTCATGCTTGCATCATCTCATAGCATCATTAACATCATGTATGTGCTTCTGGTTTTGATTTGCATCATGTCATTTCATTTCATTTTGCATTGCATTGCATTTCTTTCACTAACTTTTAAGGTGGTAAGCAACTTTGAGAAGTGAATTTGCCTTCACTTCTCACAATTTCTTTTCATCTCTCTTATGCATCATTGCTGCATTTTGTTTTGTGTATGAGATTGAGCTTGCTCTTTCTTTTGCTTCTTACTTTCTTTCTTCAAGTGACTTGTCTTCTTAAATGAAGCAAGTTGATTTGCTTCTCTTTGCTCCAGTCATCTGCTTCCTGGTGGTTCCATTGAAGGCTTCTCTTGTAAACTTCACAAACCTTAGGAAAAACCAAGCATGACAATGATTAGGGTGTTGATTAGTTCCCCATTTAGATTTTACCATTGTGTCTCTTTGAGTCTTCTCTTCTCATCTCATAATCAGGGACTAAACCTTAAAGGTTTTAAGACTTTGTGATTAAGCTTATGCCTGCATCCTTCTATTAGGATGGAGTGTATAACTTTAATCCTAAGTGTTAAACCCTTAATGTGTTTAACTCCTTTAATCAATCCACTTAATAATCATCAAGACACACTTGTAACTTGGGCCTTGCATTAGGGTTCTAATTCTTCCTTAACTGGTTAAGAAGGACTAACCCTAGTGTTAATGGACAAGTCCCCCTCAAGTTGTCTTACAAACCATAAAAATCACTTCATCATCTTATCATTAACTAAAATCCACTCAATAAAGGCTTTGTTTTGTCATGAGTTTAATCCCTAATCATGGATTAAGTTGAGGAGCTTTCCCCAGCTTAAGCATTCTCATCTATTATCCTTCTATTAGGATGGTGTAATGAGTCTGTTTAATCCCTGATTATGGCTTAATCTCATTACTCAACACTAAACAAAAATTACAAAAACATCTAAATAATCACAAGTAGGTTAATGATCTTAATCCTACACCATGGTGATTAAGTGTGAGAAACTGACTTCACACTTAAGGCATTCTCATTACCCCTAATCAGAGGGAAGATGTGATGAGTTTACTAAATCCATTAGTTTAGACTTAAGCTCATTAACTTATGACAAACTTCCAAAAGCAATAAAAGACTGAAAACTCAAAAACAAACAATAATCGTCTCCTACGGGATTCTTTTCTCATCTCATTCATTCATAAACGAGAACTTGCTTCTTCCGTCTAATGCAAGACAGTTTGCACCTGAGCCAGACAGGTCATACACTTGAGCATAGGCAAGTAAGCAGTTCACTGGTCAATTCATCTTTCAGTCTCTTTGGGTCGAACTACGGTGTTCTGACTTCCTCATTGCATGAGAGGATACGTAGGCATAACTTAACAGTTATCGAACAAAAGTCTCTGTATATTCCCCCTCTTTCCAGCTTTATTCTTTAGCCTCATTATCATGAGCATTTCATCTTTGTTCTTACACTGACACTATACATATCACACTTCACTTTCTTTTACACTGACACCTGTACATCCTTTTCCAGCTTTCTATACACAAATTGCACTGACACTACCCCTTTAAGACACAAATCTTTTAAGCGTGGATCCCGTCGAGTACGACGGACAATCTGGGTGCTAATACCTTCCCAGGTTGTAACCAACCCCCTTTCTCAGTCTCTCTGGTTCGCAACCGTCTTATCCATATCTTTCTAGGTTTATGCAGCATTACCTTTCCTTCGGGATAAAAATGCCTAGCTGGCGACTCTATTCATTCCCCGTGAGTTCACTCCTGTGTGTTCTCACACTCTCCTTTCGCCGACCGTTCGCGTCTGTACCTTTATCTGGGCCATTCCCATTTATCGGGAGCGACAACATGTCATGAGGACCATCACTCCGAGCGTAACCAAACTGTCGTAAAGCTAAGGAAGGGTTGTAATTAATGCCTCCTCTTATGCCTAGAAGTGGCACATTAGGAAATTCCCCACAACAGTCAATGATAGTAACATTCTCCATGGACCTAGAGCACCAATGAATATCTGAATGAGAGAGTGACATAATCCTCTTGGACCACCTGAACCCTTGTTCATTCTTCATCATTGATCGAGGAACGTGAGAAATAAACCACCTAGATAGCAAAGGTATGCAACACATCAAAGTTCCTCGTGCCCTTGTAGTATGGGTATGAAGAGAATGTAAGATGTCTCCAAGCAATGTAGGCACTAGATTGTGACTCAGGAATATGTTGATGGCATGAACATCTATGAACTGATCAGGATTGGGGAACAACACTAAGCCATAAATCAACAAGGCTAAGATCTCCTCAAAAGCATCATAGCTCATGGCCTTCAAGAACACTTGAGCCTTCTCTATCAACACCTTAGCAAGAATACCCTTAACTCCGCTTCTCGTTTCTAGAACAATGTCTGACTTCTTCAGATGTAGAGCTACAGCAATGACTTCAGATTTAGGCTCTTTCTCTAAGCCTGTGAAGGGTTTCTGATCAAGGATAGGTATACCCAGAAGCTTGGAGAACTCTTCCATTGTAGGAACCAACTGATAGTCGGGGAATGTGAAACAGTGGTGCTTAGGATCAAAGAACTGAAACAGAACACTCATCATGTCTTCATTGAACCCTAAAGTGACTAGATCCAGTAGGTGACCATGTCTCTTGATGAACTAGGAGTTTTCATAAACCTGAGAGACCAATTCCTTAAGCTTAGGAGGTATTCCTACAAAGTTGATCCTGATAGTGTTTCTACGAGCAGAAGCCATGACCTGCAACAAAGAACAAAGATAAATCCTTTGGTCCTTGAAATGGTTAGTGAAAATGCTATGCTTATGATGCATGATGATGTTATGATGCTATGCTCAATCACAAACATGTGGCGCACACAAACAAGTCACACAATAGCCCTAGGTTTGAAGGCTTGCATGAGGTTTAAAGGTAAGTACCCTCCCCTGAAGTTAGTTAGTTCATCCTGTCCTATAAAGAAACCAGGTTCTAAAGGATCTCAATATCATTGATCCTTCACAAGGGTGGTTGTTCAGTAGACAACTTACTTGCCAACCAAAACCCTCCAAGTTTAGGATCTCAATGAGCGTAGTATCGAGTATCAACCAACTTCACTCTTCACCAAAGCCGGTTATCTCACTACTTTTCTAAAGGCCAAGATGGGATAACTAGGGTTCTAAAAGTTAATTAGTGTATTGACAACGTATGGCAGCCTCATATTATCCTCAACTTGACTTAAGGAACATAAGCACCAACCAAGAAGTCACACTAACTATGGCCACCAGATCAACCATATCGGTATACGCCGTACAGTTTCCTTGGTCTATTGCCATTTACCTAAGGTACACTAGATCCGGGTTAGGATCTTTCACACATAAGATCACCCAACAAGATAAGTATAAAGAAAACAAGGCAAACAATTTAAAGTGATCTAATTCCTAAGGGTACCCCTCTTTTATTAAATCCCCAACAGAGTCGCCAGTTCTGTAACACGGTGGGAGAACTGACTTTAGTGAAATGTTGCGGATAGCAAGAGTCGCCACCAACTTTTATTTTATCCAAAGGAAAGGGCATAAAAGAACAGGAAAGACCTTAAAAGATTTTTTGGGTTCGGGGGGTGGCTTATGTAAAGGGAAGGTGTTAGCACCCTTTACATCCATGGTTATCCATGGGCTCTTAGTTACTTAGCTCACTTTAAAATGTTTTTGAGAAGTGTAGTGTGTGTTTAGAAATTTTCTTAAGTACTTTATAATGATCCATGTACGGATATATATAAAGCCTTTGTTTTGAAAATTGCTTGAAAATGTGAAGTGTTTTTGAAATGTTTCGAAAAGTGAGCAAGTACATAAGAGGAACCTACCCTAAATTAAGTCTTTTCTGTTCTTAAATGTCCTTTAAATGGTAAGACTATCCCTATTATTAAGGAATAGATAGTCATTACCTTGGATGTATGAGGGACCAATGAAGGGACAACTGTGGTTAGGCAACTGTAAGGTGTATTTAGCAATTCGAAGGGACTTATCATCTTTATTCGAAAGGGACAAGATCATTTACGAAGGCAACCGTGAAGGGACTTGATCTTATTATATTTTAAGGGACTAGATGATATGAGAAAAGGGACTTTGCTTTACACCTTACTGGACCTTTTTTCTTTAGGCAACATGAGAGGTATCCTTAAGAATGTGAGATGGCGATCCAGGATCGACTTACGTGTGTGCGTGTACAAATTCAAGTATTTATCTTACAAATTAGTGATCTAAATTCAATTTTAAATACAAACATGTTTACACTCCCTATTTTACTAACCATGGCAATTAAAAATAAATAATATGAATAATTCTACAACTATTACATAATTGGCACAATTACATTATAATAATACTAAAATAATTTAAATAAATAAGCATATAATAATAAATAGGTTGGTTAGTAATAACAAACAAAAATAAATATAAGAAGGTTAGTATAACAATATAATATAGAAACAAATTAAAAGTTCAAAATTAAATAAATAATTATTTTTTAAGAATTTTAATAAAAGAAATAAATAATAATAATTATATACTAATAAATATGACTAATAGTTCTAATAATTTAATTTTATATACATATTAAGAAATTAAACTCATAAAATAAAGTTAGGGTTTTTTAATTGTTTAGAAAAAATAAATTAGGGTTAATTACTTAATCTAAACTTAATTAAATTATTTATATATAAAAAACTACATATAATAATAATATAAACAAATTATAAAATAAATATATATAATTAAGATTTACAAACAAATAAATTAATATTTATAACATAATTAGGGTTTATAAAGAAAATTAGGTTTTTACATATAAAAATATTAGGGTTTATAAATTAATCTAAATATAATTAATTTATTTACACAAAACATATAATATTAATAATATACAATAAAATAAATATTAAATAATTTTATTAATAAAATTTGAATTTTTTAAAATATAAGTTTTTTTTTGAATTATATACAAGAAAATAATATAACTATTTTATTTTAAACATTTATTATTAATCAAATTAATTATAATATAAACAAAAATAAAATAAAATAAAAAAAAGTGAGAAAAAGAACTTACCTGGGGCTGAGATTTCGAACACAGGCCCTAGGCTTTGCATCCCCTGGACCAACAAGCTCTCCACCAGGCTGCGCTGCGTTTGGTGATAGTGAACGGGCATGAATCTTTATATTTTAAACCTGTGAAATAAATGGATAAAACGCAAAAAAAATTGGTGAAGCTGGGATTTGATCCCTTGACCCTTGCCTACATGCGCACACCTTAACCAACTGAGCCACCAACGCGTTTGTGTAATAAACCTCAAACAATTCAATAAAATATTAAAACGAATTTTAAAATCAGAATTTGGCGCCACTGGACTTCGTCTTCTCCAAATTACCTGCGAATTCATTTAGGCTTTTACCTGCGAATTTACCTGCAACTTTTCAAAACCAGAATCCTATGTTTTTTGAAACTTCATGAAAACCTTAACAATAATAAAAATCAATAACCCAGATCAATTGCTTATGGTTTATACCTTATAGCCATGTCTTTAGAATGTCCAAAAACGATGTGAAACGTAAAGCCCTAAAGTGATGGCCGAAACCCTAACAATGGCATCTATTGTATTCGTCCATGGTTCTTCACAAAAACAATCCAGAAATCATCTATGAGCATCAACAAACATTAGTATATAATCAAAACTAATTATAAACAAGTAAATTCAATGAACCGAAGAAAAATAGATTAAGGGCATATATGCTTCGGGTTAAGCAAATGAGGATGAATCAGAGGCATGTAAGGGATGGTTTAGATTCAGGGAAGCTCAAGGAAGCTTGTGGTGTCTTTAGAATACCTTGAAACCTCTTCTAGGAATGAAACCGAAAATTGATTTTTATGGTTTTTTGTGAAGTTTGAAATAGGTCTTAGAGGCTGCAAAATTTTGTGCATTTGGTTGTGATATGTTCCTCTATATGTAGTGAATCAAATTAGGTTAAAAAGTGTTATGGTTCTTTGGATTTTTTGATCATTTGAATATTGAGAAAGATATGTCATAAAATTTGAATATTATTTGATCTAACATTGCTATTTTGGGACAATCTTCATAACTTGTGTATCAATCTAATCCAAATAATGTTTATGACTTTCCAGAAGCAAAATCCCTTTTTAAATATATGATTTTATATTTTATTTCAATTTAAATGGTATTTTAATGAATAAAATTCAAATAAATATGAAATAAAAAATAAAAAATCATAAAATAGTTGGGTTGGGTCGTGCTTGGTGTTTTTGTAAAGATGGGATGGCAATTTGGTGGGCTCATTTAGCAAAAATTTGATTTTAGGCCTTATTTGCTTCATAAACTTCCCTGAAATTTCCCATCTTTGCAAGGGCACAAATCCTTCAATTTTAATGCTATGAGGTTGTTCTTGGACATTTTGGAAATCTTAAAGAGTCCTCTAACCAACCCCATTGGTTTCATATCCATATCTTTTACCATTCTCAAGTTATGCTCTTTTGAAGTTGTTGACTTTTTGTTGACTTTCAAAAGGACCTATAATGTCTTAGCTCATACCTTCCAAATGAAGCATTTTTGGGCTTGGCTTGTGAGACACAAAGTTGTAGAGAATTAAATTTCCTTCAAAATGAGATTTGTATGGGAAATATTTGATGAAGAATGTGAAAGTTATGGCTTGTCAAAGTTCAGTTGACTTTTCCTAAGGAAACCCTAATTTAGAAACTCCTGATTCTTGATGATCTGAAATCTCCTTGATGAATTATGATCAACCCTTTATCAAATTATGAAATTTACTTCATATAATTGATGTTGGCAAAAAATCATGAAGTTTGACTTTGGTTTGACCACAGTTTGACCTCAGTTTGACTTTTTAATTGCTTTGACTGATTTTAACCTATCTGATCATCTGACAGAGCAAACCTTTGGGAAAAGTCTTGAAACTTGTCATGGGGATTCTTAAACACATATAAGATGTTATGAAGCTCACTTGAAGTCTTGGAAGTCCATTTAGCCTGATTAAAGTCAAAACCCTAGTTTAGGATGCATTGCTTAGGAGGATGCATTGTCTGAGGGAATTGTCAAATCTTCTGACTAATTGTGAACTTTGTGAACCTTGTGAACCTCATGAGATGTATTGTGAACCTTTTGAACCTTGTGAGCCTCTTAGTACACAATGACTTTCCTTGTGGAGGGCAAATTTTGGGGTGCAACAGACATGAACTTGAAAATTATGTGATTTTTCCCAACTTTGACTTGCCATATCTTGAGCTCTATGATGAATCAAGAGAAGTTATTGTACTTCTTGAAAATGGGAAGATCCAATCTACAACTTTCATGTTCAACAAAATTTCATTTGAAACATTTTTGATCAAGAAAGAGGAGGTTGAAAATCTTTCCCAAAATGGAAAGTTTTCATTACAAGTCATGTCCAAAAATGGCAACTTTTGCAATGGCTCAAAATTCTTCAATTTTGTGAACTTCCAAGAATTCCTAAGATCAAATAAAGATCATAGGACCTCAAATTGATGATGATGACCCTTTGGAACCCTTGTTGGTGGCCTCAGATGCCCTGATTCTGACTTTTCTTGCACAACAAGTTACCACTTGATCAGATGACTTCCACAAGGAAGTTTTGCTTCAAATTTGATATGCATGCTCCTTATAACATATATGGACCAATAGAATCAATAATGGCCAAAAAAATTGAGTGTAAGGGCCTCAAACCCAAAACCCTAATTTCTGGTCATCTGTGTAGGAGCCCTAAGCCTGCCTGGGTGGCTCTGCAATCTCTTGTGATCTTTTGAGTTTCAAGAACCCTTGGAGGTATAATATGATCATATAACACTCATGGACCCTCTTGGCATGCTTCATGGCCTCTTAGATAGCTCAAACCACTCCTAATATTTATTTGATCACAAACCCTAGCTATGCAACTCATGCAATGAAATAACTATGCAGTGTGAGATGGTATGCTTATGCAATGCAACATGAAGGATCACACGCCAAGGTGTGAGAAAAAAAGAGAGGGCAAATTTGGGGTGTTTACACCAATGCATCGGAAAATTGATTCTCATCTCGTGGTATATATTAAAGCTTAACCGTTGTGAAGAACGTCAACAGTCTTCTGGCATAATCCCTATAAGGAATTAAGTGATCTTGATGCGTATACCACTTGTCAGTAATCTAGTTGACAAAGAGGGCTGAATCTCCGAATATATTGAGGGTCTTAATCCGAAGATTAATAGCCTCCTAGATTTCCATTATGCACGTCTCGTACTCCGCTTCATTGTTGGTGCAACCAAAAGTAATTCTGACAGCGAAGGGAAAGTGAACACCTTCGCGAGTGATAAGAACAACACCAACTCCGCGTCCATTGATATTGACTGCCCCATCAAACATCAACTTCCATTTGGATTCAGGGTCAGGCCCCTCCTCTAGAAGTGGTTCCTCGCAATCTTTTGCCTTGAGGTACATGATGTCCTCATCAGGGAAATCAAACTTCATTGGCTGGTAATCGTCTTCAAGCGGTTGTTGTGCAAGATAATCTGACAATACACTTCCTTTGATGGCTTTCTGGGAAGTATATTGTATGTCATACTCTGTTAATATCATTTTCCACCTTGCAACCCTCTCGATTAATTCTGGTTTCTCGAAAATATACTTGACAGGGTCCATTTTTTATATTAACAATGTGGTATGGGTCAACATATACTGTCTCAGTCGGCGAGAAGTCCATGCCAAAGCACAACAAGTTTTCTCGAGCAGTTAGTAACGGGATTCACAGTCAGTAAAATTTTTGCTAAGGTAATAAATAGCATGCTCTTTTTGACCAGACTCGTCATGTTGGCCTAGCACACACCCCATCGACCCCTCTAACACAGTCAAGTACATGATAAGTGGCCGTCCTGGAACTGGAGGCATTAGAATCGGAGGCTCCTGCAAATATTCTTTTATCTTTTCAAAGGCTCTTTGACAGTCATCATTCTACCTGATAGTTTGTTCTTTTCTTAACAATCTGAAGATTGGCTCGCATGTGGGAGTTAGATGAGATATAAACCGAGAAATGTAGTTCAATCTCCCTAAAAACCCACGCACTTCTTTTTATGTTTTTGGTGCAGGCATATCTTGTATTGCTTTTACTTTTGCAGGATCTACCTCGATCCCCCTTTGGCTAACAATAAAACCCAGCAATTTACCGGAACGCACTTCGAAAGTGCACTTGTTTGGATTCAACCTCAATTTATACTTTATGAACCTTTCAAATAGCTTTTTGAGATTATGATGGGCTAAAGACGTGTCTAATTATGTGTCTAGCGGTATCTTAACTGCAAGTGCACAGCCTATCGAAGTAATATTTAAGATTCTCGATCCACAGGGATTCTATGGTTACTTAGTGCTAGATGAACTTCTAGTTTAGCTAAGGAGAATGGTTGTCACGATTTTTTGTTGATTTTAGAATATTAAAGGCTAAATTAAATTTAAGTTTTAATGAAATGATACTAAGGCGGTCGGTATGTAATTATACTAACTTAGGTGGGTCAATCTAACCTAGGCTTATAAAGATGTTTACTTAATCTATTCGGTAGAGATTACCAGTTTAAATACCCTCAACTCACACTCTCGTGGTCTTATATCAGATCTTATCCCTAAAGCCCTATGCCTGCTCTCGCTAGCCCATAAGTGTTTAGAGGTAATTTTTGGAAACTAAGTAATTCTAATTTATTTTAAAGCGCTCTCGCTGTGTTTAATTTAAATGCCTAACTTTAGCTATCTGGTTAAAACCTCACACTCTCGTGGTCTTGACCTAACCTAATACTCTTTTCTTACTCTCGTAACGAAAAGGTCTATTTAATTAAAAAGTATCAGCCAGAATGTTAAGTGATTAATTATTTTTAGCCTATGGTTATATTTTACCGGTTAAGTTTGTTCTAACTACATACCGCCCTAAGGTGTTTAGCTACTCATCGATGTTGAACCAGACAGAGACAGAAAATTAAATAATAAAATACTCATGGCAGGAAAATAAATAAACATTATAAATAATTAAATTGCAATATAATAAAAAACCTGGTTAACAATATTAGAGCAGACTCCTTCTTCCACAGACCGGAAAGCTCGGAGTTGGCGAAATCAAAAATAAACGAATGCTGAAGGTTTAGAAAAAAATAAATGTATAACAATTTCCTGATGTTGGAAATTGTTATATGGCGGGTTTGGATACAATAAGAACGAAACAGAAAATAATGCAGAAATAAGAAACGGGTCGTAAATCAGTTCGGCAGAGCTTCCGCAGGAAATTCAATAATAAAATGCTCTGTACATTCTTCATAAAACTGGTGCTATTTATAGAACTCTAAATGGGCTGGATTTTTGGATCTTTGTTGTTTGGGCCTTGCTGAATTTGTGGAGAGAATGCAGGAACGTGGCAAATATTTAGGAAACAAATTCTTCACGTAATGGCTTGACGTAGTCTTGGTCAAAAACCTAAAATAATCCTTGTCACGGTCGTGATAATGCTTTCACGTTCGTGTCCTGCAGTTTTTAAGTGTCACGGTCGTGACACTTCTCTTACGGTCGTGATGCTTCCTTTTGGGGTGTCACGATCGTGACACCCTTGTAACGGTCGTGACTGCTGCAAAATATGCAGTTTTGCAGGAAGCTTCATTTCTTCGTCTTTTTATGATTGATTTTGTTCCTTTTTCTCTTAGTTCATGATTTAGCTCCACATAATGGTGTACCTGCAAAATGGTAAGAAAAACTCGAGAAATCGAGTGTTAAAACGATGATTATTCGATAAAACGCTAATGAAACCTAGCAATATAATCGATACGTTTTCTCGTTATCAAACTTCCCCAAACTTAAACCTTTGCTTGTCCTCAAGCAAATAGTCGGTTGAAAATCGGCGGACAAGATGTTATTCACGCATACTCATAACAAATCATACGAGGGATCGTTTTGTCGGATAATCCAATACTTTGATAGAACACTACCGATACACTAATGACACAAGCAACAAGCTATGTCGTCGACTTCCCGTTAAATGAGCCAATCGGCAATTACTTTACGATTTCACCTAAAGTTTTTCGATCTTATTTCGCCCGGTTTCATTCTAGCGCAATCACATTAAGCCCTTTGCCTTAGCACGCACGTAGTGGAGTAGCCGGTTAGCGACTTTGATCCTTTTTGAGCACGGGGTCTGGTACACGAGTGTGGTAACCCTACATATATTATCCGATTTGGAGGTTGTGGGGGATCGAGCCGTAGCATGCCCTACCGAGTTCAGAACCAGTACCTCTGAACCAACCCGCAATGGACTCCTTCTCATATTTCTCGTTTCTTATATGCGAACGTGTACTTTGGTGCAATTTCTTTTCATTTTGCGTCGATATATGAAGGATCATTATTGATTAGGCATCAAACGCTTATATTCATCGGCTCCCCACGTGGTTTGTGTTCAGACGGTGCTGACTGCTAGTATAAACTACTAGGGGTTACTTTTGAACTGAAACTAGAAGTGTTCTCGTAATGGTAATCGGGATAGAATCGCTTAAGTAGGAAGTCAAAGTTGTCAAGATTGTATTGGTCTTGTTTAATCGTTCTCATCTTCCTATTTACGATTTCGTAGGTAAGTCGGGTAATGCGAATAATTAAAAAATTTTCGGTTATGGCTAAATAAGCGGGGAAAATTCGAAACTAAAGAAAATATCATAAAGATCTTGCACGCTTCATTAACTTACTAAAAGGAAATACAACGGAATTGAAAATACAACGAAATGGAAAAATGCGAAAAGGGAAAAATGCGGAAATGAAAGGTACCTCTCCCACACTATATCAGACATTGTCCTTAATGTTGTGATATAAATGCGGTTAAAGTACAGTACAGACGACAAAAACTAAAAAACAAACATAAGAAAAACTAGAACTATGGCTGCTGAGGACCGCGGGGTCGGCTTCTGGTGCGGGAGCGGCGTCTGGAAGGAGTCGCTTCAGGATCAGAACCGGTGGTGGTGGTCCCAGTGATGTCGATACGCAAGGCGTCTAACTCGCTGAAAATCTCGTTGAACCTCTCATTAGTAGCTGCCTGGTTTGCTGCAATAGTGCCGAGTAAAGCATTGTACTGCTCCTTATGCCTTCGCTCCAGTGCGGCGTTCATCTGGTTCTGCTGATGAATCACACGGAGGACATCCTCAAGAGTGAAATCCTGTGCAGGAGGCTGTCGAGTAGATGTCTCTGGTATATCCTGGACAGTCTCAGCTGCAGCCATAGCGTCCTGCATCTCATCCACAGGGAGATCTGCCTGATCATGGATAGGAGCGTGGTCGGCAGCATCAGGTAGAACAAAGAGCCAGTTGGCTCGGCTGGATGGGTCGATGCGGTCGCGGGACGGCAGAATGATATGGTGAAATATGGTGCCTTGGACAACAGGGCTATACCTGCCATCCTCTCGCTGCGCAATCAGGTGAGCGGACCTGCAATAACTCTTGGTGAGGAATTCTGCGGCTAGGTGAGGCTGATCTGCGACCAAGTCACCAAGCCCCAACTGAATGGCAAGGGTGGTGACAATGCCGCCAATGAAGAACGGAGTGGATCCTCTGTGTGCAATAGCCTGGATGTGGTACAGCATGAAAGGGGCAGCGTTGATCGGCTCGTCATTAAGAGCACAATGCAAGAATAGAAGCTCCTTAGAGTTGAGCTTATGGTTGCTTTCTCGAGCGAAGATGGTGTTGCAAATGACTCGGTGGAAATAGCGGATGGCCGGGTTGTGAATGTGCGTAGCGTTGAGGCTTTGAAAGGTAGATGCACGGGTGTTGGTTAAGTCGTGCCATAGAGTGAAAGCTGGTTCACTAAAGTTATCGGGCACGCGACGGTGAGCTTCAGTTCCGTGATCGAAGCCTAATAACTCGGCGATCCTGTCTTGCGAAAGGTTGAACTCTTGGCCATGCAATCTGAATTTTGCAAAACCGGTGAGCTGACTCAGAGAACCGGTACCGGTGATGTAACTGAATGAGCTTAAGAACTCCAGTGTCAGAAGTTCGAAGGTTGGCTGAGGTTGACTGCAAAGGTCCCAGAGCCCGACTTTTTGAAGCAGGTTCGTAACACTGGCAAGCATTCCGAGTTCCCTCAAACACACAGTGTCAATGTAACGTGTAGGTTGCACACCGCGGTTTTGGAATCGGAGAAATCGTTCTCTCTGAGTTTCTCCAGCATCACCTTCTCTAAAAGTAATAGTATCCATTGCATGCAAGAGCTTAGAGTGAAGAATGAAGATTTTTGAAGTTTTGTGAAAAAATGGTAAAATGAAAGAAATATGAATTCGGGATAAAATAATGGAGAGTGAGAATGTAGTAGGGTGTGATAATGGGTGGTTAATGAGTTTAAAGATGGTAAATGGGGGGTTACGGAGGTTATGGAGAAGATGGGTAGTTTTTTAGGAAGTTATGGAGAAGAAGAAGAAGAGGCACGAAGAGAAACAGTTCTGTTTCTCACAATTCCTGGTATATGGGTCGTCACGGTCGTGACAGGGGTACGACGGTCGTGACACTCAAAATGAGCGCGTCACGATCGTTATGGGGCAGTGACGACCGTGAGGGCTTGCTTCTTAGAATAATTTCCAGAAAACACTTTCTCACTTATTTCACATATTTTATAATAATGTATTTTCTTCACTAACACTCATATTAGATTATAAACACCATATAGTATATAGTTTCAACACAGTACTTCAATAACTTGCAAGGCATGAGAGATTTGTATATATAATGAATAAATGCAAGCATAACAGTACATAGAATGAAAAATACATAAATTGCTAAAAATGGAGAAATTTTGGAATGAAAGATGCATTGCATAAAGTAATTGAAAATGAAGTTACATAAACGGAAATTTGCGGTAAGAAATTGTTGCGAAAAATAAATCTAACTAGAAACGAAAACAATGGGAAAAATAACCTAAATCACTTATAACATTATCAAAAGCGTTTCTTCAAGTCTTCGATGGCGGAGTTCAAGTGATAGAATTGTTCGCAGGTTATGTCAGTCAACCCTATAATATCCAATCGCATGCTCTTAATGTCTTCTTTAAATAAGTTAATGTCAGTTTGGTAAGCATTGAGAGTGTTCATGATGTTTTGCAAGTTGTTAGCATAATCTCCTTGATTCACTTCAGGGGTTTCATAAACTTCTTCAGTGTGCTCAATGTCATGGTAACCAGGAGGTGTCTCAGGGTCAGTTTCGACATCGGTCATTGTATCATCTTTTATCTTGTAAGACTGAGGTGTTTCAGAAGTGGGTGGATAATCAGGTGGGTTTAACTCATAAACCCAGTTATCCTTATTGTGAACACTTACTCTAGCATGGTTAGGCAATGTGAACAGGGTTACTACCTCGTTCCGGATTAGGTACTCAAAAGGTGGATGTCCTAAATTCCTTATGATATGTCTATTAAAGCAGAAGTTAAGATTCATAGGACGGATGTTACCTAAACGGTTGCACCTGTGCAATTGGTACCTAAGTCCTAAAGCATCAGCAATCATGGTTACAAGACCTCCTACTAAGATAGGTAATTCAGGTTCTTCTTGGATACGGGTGAAGGTTTGCATCATGAAAGGTACACCATTAACAGGCTGTCCATTAGTGAAACATGACATAATAAATATCTCATCTTTAGAAACTCCGGTAATGTTTTCTTCTTTTCCAAAGAATGTGTGGGCAAGGAATTTATGGAAGTAACGGAGAGCAGGGTTATGGATCTCATCATTATTCATGCTATTTGGTTCAGGGTGGTAGTTTCCGGTTAAAGTTCCCCAAAAGAAATCTAGCTCAATATCCATCAATTCTACCTGTGTGGTAGTAAAAGCAAATGGTCCACTAGGGAATCCTAACAAGTCAGCTAGTTCTTTATGGTTAAAGTCATATTCTATTCCAAATAGGCGGAAACTAATAAATCCTTTCCTAAATCCAAAACCGCGCTCAGGTAGGTAAATTAAGGAGCTAAGGAACTCAAGGGTGAGCTCGCGGTAAGTCACAAACTTATGTTGGATCGATGCATTCTCCCATCCGAGTCGGTTAAGCAAGTACATGATGCTATCATGTATTCCTAAGGTTTCCATTGTCCGATCATCCGGATACAGGGTCAAATCCATTTGCCTCTGTGATAACTCTTCAAATTTCATTCTTTGGTTCCTACCTCTAAATTTGGTTTCCATATGGTTAATTGGTTGGTTAGCCATGGTCAGTGCAAATATGGAGGAAACAAATCGGGGGAAGAAGGAAAGTGGAAAAGACTTTTAGAAAATCTGTAAAAAGTGATTTAAGATAAAAATAAGAAAATGAAATGCATAATGTAATGGCAATAATAGTAATATAAAAATGAAACTATAAAATGACAAAACAAATAAACAAATAGTAAAACGATAAATAATAAAATGATAAAGAGAATAATTTAAATAATTAAATGAGTAAATGGGTTGCCTCCCACTAAGCGCTATTTTTATCGTCAAAAGCCTGACGTAATGCTTAGGTTTAGATTAATCAGGGGAATTAGTGGACAACTCTAAAAGCTTTAGATTATTCGCATAATCTCTATTTTCAACTTTATGATAATGTTTTAAACGTTGTCCGTTTACTATGAATGGTTCACTATTCCTACCCTTAATTTCTATTGCTCCACTCGGGAATACTTTAATTATTTCAAAGGGTCCTGACCATCTAGATTTTAATTTTCCAGGAAAGAGCCTAAGTCTTGAATTAAAGAGGAGTACAACGTCTCCCACACTAAATTCTTTCCTAGATAGGCGTTTATCATGCCATCGCTTAGTTCTTTCTTTATATATCTTAGCATTCTCATAAGCATCTAACCTTAATTCTTCTAATTCGTTAATGTCTAGGATTCGCTTTTCTGCTGCAGCATTATAGTTTATATTGAGAGTTCTAATCGCCCAATAAGCTTTGTGTTCTAGTTCTACTGGGAGGTGACAAGATTTTCCATAAACTAATTTGAAAGGTGTAGTACCTATGGGTGTCTTGTAAGCGGTCCTATAAGCCCATAAAGCTTCATTAAGTTTAGATGACCAATCCTTCCGAGATATGGCGACAGTCTTTTCTAAGATTTGTTTAATTTCTCTGTTTGAGACTTCGACTTGTCCACTCGTTTGTGGATGATATGGTGTAGCCACACGGTGTCTTATTCCATACTTAGATAGTAATTTGTCAAAGATTTTTGAGATGAAGTGCGAGCCACCGTCACTTATGACGAGTCTAGGCACACCAAATCTGGGAAAGATTATATTTTTGAAAAGCTTTATTACTACTCGTGTATCGTTTGTAGGAGAAGCTATGGCTTCAATCCATTTCGAAACATAATCAACAGCTACGAGTATGTAATTATTACCGAAAGATGATGGGAATGGTCCCATGAAATCTATTCCCCAGACGTCAAAGATTTCTACTTCTAATATTCCTTTTTGAGGCATTTCATCTCTTCTTGAAATATTGCCGGTGCGTTGACACCGATTGCAATTTATAACAGCGATGTGGACATCCTTCCATAGATTAGGCCAGAATAAGCCGGCTTGCAAGATTTTTGCACAAGTTTTGGAAGTACTTGCATGTCCACCATAAGGAGATGAATGGCATTGAGCAATGACATCTTCTATTTCTTCTTCGGGAATACATCGGCGAAAGATTCCATCTGGTCCTCTTTTGAACAATAATGGTTCATCCCAATAGTAATGTTTCAGATTATGAAAGAATTTTTTTTTCTGCTGATAGGTTAGATCGGGTGGAAGAGCTCCTGCGGCTAGGTAGTTGACAATGTCAGCGTACCATGGCAGTCCTACAGTTGTCTGGATTGTTTCCACGGATTCTGGTTCATTTATATCTAACTGAGCTAGGTCGCTTCCTATTTGTGCTATCAGCTGTTCATACGGAAAATCATCGTTAATCGGCACTTGTTCGGGTTTAATACCTTCTATTCTAGATAAATGGTCCTCTACGACGTTCTCAGTACCTTTTTTATCTTTTATTTCGAGATCAAACTCTTGTAAAAGTAAAATCCATCTTAAGAGTCTTGGTTTAGCATCTTTCTTAGTTAATAAATATCGGATAGCAGCATGATCTGTGTAAATGATTATTTTCGCTCCAACTAAGTAAGAACGGAATTTGTCAAGCGCAAAGACAACTGCTAACAATTCTTTTTCGGTGGTGGCGTAGTTTATTTGGGCAGAATCTAAGGTTCTACTGGCATAGTAAATCGCATGAAGTTTCTTTTCCTTCCTCTGGCCTAGAACTGCGCCTACAGCATAGTCACTCGCATCGCACATGATTTCAAAAGGTAATCTCCAGTCAGGGGGTTGCATGATTGGTGCGGTGATGAGGGTTGTTTTTAGAGTTTCGAATGCTTTAAGACAATCTTCATTGAATATGAACTCAGCGTCTTTCATTAATAAACCAGTAAGAGGTTTAGTGATTTTCGAGAAATCTTTGATGAATCGTCGGTAAAAACCGGCGTGTCCTAAAAAGCTTCGTATTTCTCGAACGGTTTTAGGGGGTTGAAGATCTTTTATTACTTCAATCTTAGCTTTATCAACTTCAATTCCCTTGTCGGATATTACATGACCTAATACGATTCCTTCGTTGACCATAAAATGACATTTCTCCCAGTTAAGCACGAGGTTTACTTTTACACATCTTTCTAATACCATTTCTAAGTTTGATAAACATCCTTCAAAACTTTGTCCGCATACAGAGAAGTCGTCCATGAACACTTCCATGATGTTGTCTATAAAATCTGCGAAGATTGACATCATACATCTTTGAAAGGTTGCAGGAGCGTTGCATAATCCAAAGGGCATTCGTCTATAGGCGAACGTTCCATAAGGGCATGTGAATGTAGTCTTCTCTTGATCATCTGGATGGATAGGGATTTGGAAAAATCCTGAGTAACCGTCAAGATAACAGAAGTAAGAATGCTTGGCTAATCGTTCTAACATTTGATCTATAAAAGGTAGTGGGAAATGATCTTTTCGAGTGGCTTTGTTTAGTTTACGATAATCTATGCATACTCTATATCCCGTCACTACTCTTTGCGATATCGATTCACCTTGAGCGTTCTTCACAATAGTGATACCTCCTTTCTTTGGCACTACATGTATTGGACTAACCCATTCACTATCAGAGATTGGATATATTATTCCGGCATCTAGTAATTTTTTAACTTCTTCTTTTACTACAGTGCTAAGGGTTGGGTTAATTCTTCTTTGAGATTCTCTGGAGGTTCTGCAATCTTCTTCTAGCAGAATACGATGCATACAAACTGAAGGACATATTCCTTTGAGATCAGATATGTTATATCCTAATGCAGTTGGATATTTCTTCAAAACATCTAAAAGTTTTTTTGTTTCTATAGTTCCTAAACTAGAATTTATTATAACTGGTCTTTTACATTCAACGTCTAAGAATTCGTACCTTAGGTTATGAGGTAAAGTTTTTAATCCTAATGTAGGTTTATCTTTACTTGGCATAGGATCCGGTGTAAGTGCTAAACTTTCGCTTAGACTATCATCCTGATACGGTTTACGCCAATTATCATCTTCGAAAATTGGAGGGATTTGAATTTTCATTATTTCAGAATAAGTGGTCTCTTTTAGTTCCATTTCTCTTACACATTCGTCAATTACGTCCAATAGATAACATGTATCCTCTATAGCTGGTGATTGTAAGAATTGTGTTAAAATAAATTCAACTTTTTCTTCACCTACTTCAAAGGTTAGCTTTCCTCTTTTTACGTCTATTATAGCTCCGGCGGTAGCTAAGAATGGTCTTCCTAGTATGATAGGTGTAGTGGAGTCCTCAGAAATGTCCATGATTATAAAATCAGTAGGGATGTAGAATTGTCCTATACGTACTGGGACGTTTTCTAGTATGCCTACAGGATATTTAACAGAGCGATCGGCTAGTTGAACAGACATTTTAGTTGGTCTTAGGTCACCCATGTCTAGCCTTTTGCAAATCGTTAAGGGCATAACACTGATACTGGCTCCTAAATCGCATAGAGCTTTGTCAATGACGAATTTTCCTATTACACAGGGTATAGAGAAACTTCCTGGATCTTTTAGCTTAGGAGGCATTTTATTCTGAATTATGGCGCTACACTCGGCAGTAAGTGTAACTGTTCCGTTATCCTCTATCTTTTTCTTATTGGATAAGATTTCTTTTAAAAATTTAGCATACGAGGGTATTTGGGTAATTGCTTCTGTAAATGGAATAGTAATATTCAACTGTTTCAGAAGTTCGACAAATTTCTTAAATTGACCCGTCGTCTTAGAATTTATTAATCTTTGAGGGTACGGAATTGGTGGTTTATAGGGTGGTGGAGGCACATAAGGTTGTTCTTTCTCCACTACCTCTTGATTGTCATCTTCCTTTTCTTCTGGATCATTCACCACTTCAGTCGGTTTATCCGGTTTTTGGTACATGGCTGGATTGTCAAGTCTTGGATCGGTAGGTCCGTCAAGTTCCTTGCCACTTCTTAATATCACAGCGTTAGCATGTCCTTTCGGATTAGGTTGAGGTTGTCCAGGGAATACTCCAGCTGGTGCAGCAGTAGGTGCTTGTTGTTGAGCTACTTGTGAAATCTGAGTTTCCAGCATTTTGTTATGTGTAGCTAATGCATCTACTTTGCTCACTAATTGTTTAATCTGCTCACTAGTGTGAATGTTTTGGTTTAAGAAGTCCTTGTTCGTTTGAGATTGGTTAGCTATAAAGTTCTCCATCATCAACTCAAGGTTCGATTTTCTAGGGATATTAGGAGCAGTCTTTTGATATCCTGGTGATGTAGCTGGTGCTTGACCTGGTGCGTATAAAGCATTATTATTCTTATAGGAGAAGTTCGGATGATTCTTCCAACCTGGGTTATATGTGTTTGAGTAAGGGTTTCCTTGAGCATAATTCACTTGATCAGTGGGAGTTCCTGTCAATAGTTGACAATCAGAAACTTCGTGTCCTGAAACTCCACATAACTCACAGTTAGGTGTTACTGCAACCACGTTGGCTGTTGGTGTTATGGCCAAGTTGTCGATCTTTTGGCTTAGTTGGTCAAACTTCGCATTGACTTGGTCCATACTACTTACTTCGTACATACCTCCCTTTGTTGGTTTCTCAGTTGCGACTCTCTCGCTTCCCCAAAGGTAATGATTTTGAGCCATACTTTCGATGAGTGCATAGGCATCATTATATTCTTTGTCCATCAATGCACCGCCCGCGGCAGCGTCAATTGTCATTCTTGTATTGTACAAGAGTCCATTATAGAAGGTATGGATGACCATCCATTCTATTAATCCGTGATGTGGACAAAGTCTCAGCAGATCCTTATAGCGTTCCCAAGCTTCGAATAATGATTCACTTTCTCGTTGCTTAAATCCGTTGATCTGAGCTCTCAGCATAGCTGTCTTGCTGGGTGGAAAATATCTGTTCAAGAAAACTCTCTTAAGTTCCTCCCACGTAGTTACTGAGTTCGAAGGCAGAGATTGAAGCCAAGCTCTTGCTCTGTCTCGAAGCGAAAAAGGAAATAAACGTAATCTAATAGCTTCTTGGGTAACTCCATTGGCTTTTACGGTATCGGCATATTGCACAAAGATCGAAAGATGAAGATTCGGATCCTCGGTAGGATTTCCGGCGAATTGATTTTGTTGCACAGCTGATATCAACGAAGGTTTTAGTTCGAAATCGTTTCGGTTGATAGCCGGCGCGGCAATGCTTGAATGCGGTTCAGCTTGCGAAGGACTGGCGTAATACTTGAGTGGATGATTCTGTTCTTCAACCATCTCTGCGTCCTTTGATGTTACGACTGGTTTAGGCGGATCTAATTGAAGATCTGGAATATTGTAATTATTTTCGTAATCGAATATACGTCTTCTTACGTGTAAGAAGCGTTCCGATTCAGGGATTAGAGGTTGCAAGTCTTCGCTTTTAGAGCGAGTACTTGGCATACACTCGGAAATTAAATTAAATTAAATAGTTGATACCTTAGTCTAGACAATGCTACCTAAATGCACTAGTAACTAAATTAAGGAATCCCCGGCAACGGCGCCAAAAATATGATGGGCTAAAGACGTGTCTAATTATGTGTCTAGCGGTATCTTAACTGCAAGTGCACAGCCTATCGAAGTAATATTTAAGATTATCGATCCACAGGGATTCTATGGTTACTTAGTGCTAGATGAACTTCTAGTTTAGCTAAGGCGAATGGTTGTCACGATTTTTTGTTGATTTTAGAATATTAAAGGCTAAATTAAATTTAAGTTTTAATGAAATGATACTAAGGCGGTCGGTATGTAATTATACTAACTTAGGTGGGTCAATCTAACCTAGGCTTATAAAGATGTTTACTTAATTTATTCGGTAGAGATTACCAGTTTAAATACCCTCAACTCACACTCTCGTGGTCTTATATCAGATCTTATCCCTGAAGCCCTATGCCTGCTCTCGCTAGCCCATAAGTGTTTAGAGGTAATTTTTGGAAACTAAGTAATTCTAATTTATTTTAAAGCGCTCTCGCTGTGTTTAATTTAAATGCCTAACTTTAGCTATCTGGTTAAAACCTCACACTCTCGTGGTCTTGACCTAACCTAATACTCTTTTCTTACTCTCGTAACGAAAAAGTCTATTTAATTAAAAAGTATCAGCCAGAATGTTAAGTGATTAATTATTTTTAGCCTATGGTTATATTTTACCGGTTAAGTTTGTTCTAACTACATACCGCCCTAAGGTGTTTAGCTACTCATCGATGTTGAACCAGACAGAGACAGAAAATTAAATAATAAAATACTCATGGCAGGAAAATAAATAAACATTATAAATAATTAAATTGCAATATAATAAAAAACCTGGTTAACAATATTAGAGCAGACTCCTTCTTCCACAGACCGGAAAGCTCGGAGTTGGCGAAATCAAAAATAAACGAATGCTGAAGGTTTAGAAAAAAATAAATGTATAACAATTTCCTGATGTTGGAAATTGTTATATGGCGGGTTTGGATACAATAAGAACGAAACAGAAAATAATGCAGAAATAAGAAACGGGTCGTAAATCAGTTCGGCAGAGCTTCCGCAGGAAATTCAATAATAAAATGCTCTGTACATTCTTCATAAAACTGGTGCTATTTATAGAACTCTAAATGGGCTGGATTTTTGGATCTTTGTTGTTTGGGCCTTGCTGAATTTGTGGAGAGAATGCAGGAACGTGGCAAATATTTAGGAAACAAATTCTTCACGTAATGGCTTGACGTAGTCTTGGTCAAAAACCTAAAATAATCCTCGTCACGGTCGTGATAATGCTTTCACGTTCGTGTCCTGCAGTTTTTAAGTGTCACGGTCGTGACACTTCTCTTACGGTCGTGATGCTTCCTTTTGGGGTGTCACGGTCGTGACACCCTTGTAACGGTCGTGACTGCTGCAAAATATGCAGTTTTGCAGGAAGCTTCATTTCTTCGTCTTTTTATGATTGATTTTGTTCCTTTTTCTCTTAGTTCATGATTTAGCTCCACATAATGGTGTACCTGCAAAATGGTAAGAAAAACTCGAGAAATCGAGTGTTAAAACGATGATTATTCGATAAAACGCTAATGAAACCTAGCAATATAATCAATACGTTTTCTCGTTATCAGATTAACCATGTGTTCTTCTTCGTCCCGGGACTTGGCAATCATATCGTCCACATATCACTCTGTTTCCTTGTGTATCATGTCGTGGAACAAAGTTACCATAGACAGCTGATATGTTGCCCCAGAATTCTTCAACCCAAAGGGTATAACCTTATAAAAAAATGTACCCCACGGGGTAACAAACGTCGTTTTCTCCATGTCTTCCGGTGCCATCTTAATTTGATTGTATCCGGAGAAGCCATCCATGATAGAAAATATCGAGAACTGAGCGGTGTTATCTACCAGCACATCAATGTGAGGTAATGGAAAGTCATCCTTTGGACTAGCTCTATTTAGATCCCGATAATCGACGCACATCCGGACCTTGCCATCTTTCTTTGGTACAGGCACAATGTTAGCTACCCAAGGTGGGTAACTAGTTACGGCAAGGAACTCGGCATCCCACTGCTTTTGAACTTCCTCCTTGATCTTTATTGCCATATCAGGGCGAGTTCTTCTCAACTTTTGCTTTACTGGAGGTCAGTCTTCCTTCAGTGGCAGCTTGTGTACAACAATGTCAATATCCAACCCCGGTATGTCTTGATACGACCAAGCAAAGATATCCACATATTCACGTAGCATACCAATCAATTACTTATTTACCTTGGCCTACAGACTGACCCCAATCTTTATCTCTTTCTTCTCATCCTCGGACCCAATGTTAATGATCGATATTTCTTCCTGATGAGGCTGAATGACCCTTCCTCTTGTTTCAACAACCTAGTCAATTCTTCCGGGAGTTCACAGTCTTCCTCAACCCCTTCATCAGCTAGGTAGATAGAATTGTCGAAGTCATGCATGGTCATAGTAGGAACGTTATCACAAGAATCCGAATGATCAACATTGCACAAATGATGTGCTTATTTCAGAATCTGTTCTTTTTCAAAAAGAGACGCAAACACACAAAACACTGACAAAAGAAAATATTGCCATTTTATTTGTTTTTTGTGAAAAAATTTAAAAACGAAGAAAGAGAACACACTTTTGCCTGAAAAATATCCTTTATTTCATGGTAAAAATAAATGCATTAAAAGCATGGTGGCTCTACAAATGGATCCATGCACCTTGGGAAGAGTGCATGATTTGACATGCAGTATGAAAATAATGGAAATAAGAAAATTACTTTGACTGCCATGTAACTTGAACAAAATCTTCAGTAGACCAGTTCCGGAGCTCCTCCCCAGGTGCACATGTTTGAATCCAGTTATCCAAGTCACAGTCACTATCCCCTTCTTCATTTGTAGCACAAACGTTGTTGTAGTCGAGCATTCCAGCACTAGTGAAAGTTATGGATTTACTTCCCTGAGACCAGCTAGACAGACCAGGTTGATATCCGATACCAAACTTATCATCCTTCCTTTCCACCTCCAACAATTTTCCCCAGCCCTGGGCACTTCCGGATTGGACTACTTCCTTAGCTTGCTTATAGGAGTAGATAGGAGTCCCTTCCTTCTCATTGCTCTGAATTGCAGCAACCAGAGACAATGTACTAACATTGATTGTCTCAAAAGCTTGGCAAAGTGTCTCATGGATCTCTCCGTCCATATCCACATACTTGAAGGTTGACAGATGGCTTACAAAAATATCCTCTTCACCGCATACAGTAACAACTTGGTCGTCTACCACATACTTTAACTTTTGATGCAACATGGACGTTACTGCGCCAGCAGCATGAATCCAAGTACGTCCCAGCAAACAGCTATAAGCGGGTTGAATATCCATAACATAGAATGTACTTTTGAATACCTGAGACCCAATCTTTACTGGTAGCTCCACCTCCCCAAACACAGACCTCCGTGACCCGTCAAAGGCTTTTACAATCAAATCATTGGGTTGCAAAATAATGCCATCAACATTCAGCTTCATGAGGTCCTTCTTAGGGAGCACATTGAGAGAAGAGTCTATATCTACCAAGACATGTGATAGAATAGCTCCCTTACACTCCATAGTGATGTGTAAAGCCTTTTTGTGATTACGTCCTCAGAAGTGAGATCTCTATCTGTGAATCTCAACCCATGGTTGGCGTTCACACTGGCTGCCACAACCTCCAACTAGTTAACAGTTATCTCTTGCGGTACATATGCCATTTGCAAAACCTTTAGCAAAGCCTCCCGGTGAGCTTGAGAACACATCAACAACGATAGAATGGATATCTTGGAAAGGGTCTAATTTAGCTGTTCAACCACCTTATAGTCACTTTTCTTAATTATTCTCATGAATTCCTCAACTTCTTTTTCAAAAGTGACGTGACTAGCAGCAGGAGTTGTCACCTCTTCAGTCACTATTTGTTTACCTTTAGCCTTTGCAACAGCTTCAGCTTTGGGATCACCTCTAAGAGTTTGAGGAGCAAAGAGACGCCCACTCTGTGTAAGCCCACCAACTCCTCTGACATTCACAACAGTCGGGTCAATTGTCTCTGCTTTACTTTCCACCTTCTGACCTTCTACATACACGTCTGAGCCATAGTGCCAAGGAATGGCCTTGTCATCAACATAGGGAACTGGTCCTGGAACAGTGATAGTTACTGGACTTACTGTTAGACGATAGCGCGGATCTAGAAGGGGGGTTGAATAGATCCCTTTTTAAAATTATCTTTTCAAAATTAAGTTGAAAGAGAATAGCAGAAGTTTCCCGGAAAATCGTCTAGTTCAAATTAGAAGTCACCGAAGATCGGATATGCGTAAAACTCAATTGGAATGAAATGATGACTAGATGAATTAATATTTCACAAATGATTCACTTGAATATTCAGCACTTGATAAAACTATTCTTAACAATGATTATAGAAGAAATCAAGCACAAAGAAATTGATTTTGTGTGATTGGGCTTTTTATCAAACACTTAGAGTGCACTCTCCAAAGGCAATTTTGTTGTATCAACTAGTGTAGAATTATACCCACTCTAGTTAACACTTTTGAGTGAAGCAATTTATCAAACACTTTAAATGCACTAATCTGATACACCGGAATTTTCAAGCACACAATATCAATTTGAATAAAAGTAAAATGCGAGAAATGAAAAGAACACAATGAATTTGTTGAGGCAGTTCCTTCGTCGTCCTCGCTCGAAGTACTCTGCCCCCAATTCGAAATTGAATTGGGCAATTTTATTAAATCGCAATTATTTTACAAAAAGAGAAATGAATTAACCAACAAACCAAACCACGTTGAATGTGCTGTCAAATCTTCTTCTTGTCCCTTGATTTAAAGTAGAATCAAGTCTTCCATGCGTGTCGAGAAAGCCTCCGATTAATTGCTCCCTTATTGCAAGAATACACGATTCTTCAAACTTTGAGCACGGATGAGTTTCTCCCACACTTGTGAACCCACATAGACTTTCGCAATCCTCCATCTACCGTGATATGAGAGAACAATCCACTTGATCTTCAATCTTCTTCACTCGGCTGAATCTACGAATAGTCAATGTGTGCAAAACCCTCAAATCTTCAATGATCTTGGAGGATAAAACCCTTCGGATTTTACCAAGGAAAATCCACACACTCTAAACCCAATATGAAATTCTGATTAACGATTGAACGTTATCTTCAAAACGTACACCAAGATCAAACAAAGATTGTTGTGTGCAATTGTTTGATTGATGCAAGAATAAAGAAGATGAAGAGAGCTATGTGTATATCTTTCACTTTCCTTGTTAAAACTTCTCAAAAGAAATTAAGAAGCTATTTATATTGGTTAGAGAAAATGAAAATAAGAGAGGGAAAAAATAAATGAAAAAATGAGTCAGCACAGTAATGAGCCGACTCAAATCATTAAATGAGCCGGCTCAAACTTACAGATGAGTCAACCAAAATCAACAGAGAGGTAGCCTGTTGAGACCCGTGGAAAATGAGAAGAAAACACTTCTTGATGAGTCGACTCATGAAGGATTTTGAGTCGGCTCATCCTTACACATGAGTCGACCAAAATCATGCACCAGGCAGCCTGTTTGGACCCGTGCGTTTACCACCATTTTACAATTGAATGAGTCGGCTCATAAAGGGTTTTGAGTCGACTCATCCACACTCATGAGTCGACCAAAAATGATGCATCAGGCAGCCTATTTGGACCCGTGCGTTTGTCATCAATTTAACACTGAATGAGTCGGCTCATTGATGAATTTGAGTCGGCTCTTTCAATATGTTTTTCCAAAAATGCCAATCCTTGCTTTTTCATTTTGAACCTATCAAGCTTTCGAAACATGCCATGTTTTTGACACATTAAAACCATGCCATGTCACACAAACTCTCCCTTTTTGATGATGGAAAAAACTTAATGAATCAATCGCCATATGTGGTGTACAAACTCCCCCTGATTATGTGACCCGATCTTATATACATCAATCTCAATATCATCTCCCTTTTGACAACATCAAAAAGAAGAGAAACCATATGAGTGAATCGAACAATAAAGATAGCAAGCTGAAACAAATGTCAAATGAAAAGCCAATTGTAATAGAAACACGCATTCACAAACACACAATTTGGAAAGGCGAGTAAAAAATAGTGAGAATAAACAAAAAACAAAAAAAAATGGAATTAACGAGAAATAAAAGTTCATTCAAACAAACAAAGCAAACATTACATAAACCAAAATCATAATCATGACAAGTACATATGATGCAACTATTCTCTAAAGGGTGTGGATTACGATCCCTAGTGGAAGGGTAACGGCGATGATAGGTGATGGGTTGTGAGTCATCCATGTCGTTTTCTGTAAACTGAAGAAAACTACAGTTGAACGAGTTAAAGGCAATGTCTTGAGCAACCAAGTGATCATGCAACGCAGTGTACCGAGTGTCGTGAACAGACACATAATCAGCAAATGTGGTATCTTGCTCATTTAAACGCCACTCTATCTCGGTGTATCTCTCAGCCTGAGTGTTGTAGTAAGCCTGCTGTTGAAGTTGCATATATTGGATCATCGCCATTATTCTCGAAGGATCATCTTGTTGTGGTTGAGATGGAGGAGGAGAGGGAGGAGAAAAGCGAGTAGTGGTGTTAGTCCACCCGGTGTTTTGCCATTCACCCCAGCCTTGATTTTCATAGGAGTCATTTGATGGTATGCCATGCCACTCTTAATTGTCAGCGGGCAAGTCTTCATTCGGAATCTCATTTGGTTCATGTTGATCTTCAGGATCATCTCCATCAGAATTGTCTTCAAGCGGTTGATTTTGATCACCTCTTCCCACATACCGATACCGTCTTTCTTGAGAGTCCCATATGTGACCCATAAGATTTAGGGTCTTTTGCTGAAACCAGTTTGTGTCTGGTATGGACACCAAAGGTACATCAAAACTAACAAACTCATCTTTGTCGATGATCTTCTGAATAATGGAAGGATAAGCAAGAGCAACGTCTTTCTTCTCCTTTAAGGCAAAAATACGACTTGCAAAGTAGTGAGGCCAGTTGAATTTGACCTTGTTCCGAAGAATATATACCAAATGCACTTCACTCATATCAATACGAGAGAAGCCGCCTTTCTTGGGCCGTAAGTTATGGGCAACAATCCAATGAAGGATACGTTCCACCGGCTTAACTTTTCCAGTAGTAATGGTATTCAGAAATAATTCAAAATTAACAACGAAATCAACAAAAGGTTCTTTAAGCATACCATTGAGTTCAGTACGAAAGGTGTAATTGTCAACTTGAGAAGTATCTGTCATCAAGATACTAGCTTCCTCAGGATCAATGCGAAATAGATCTTTCCACACTTGAGCATTAACCGCAAACATTCTAGAACCCATACGGAAGTTGAATTCGAAACCCTTAAAAGTGCCAACCAAACTAGCATAGAACATCTTAACCAAATCCTCATTATATTCAACGTGACAGGATAGAAAGGGATTGATACCTTGGAAGTCCATAAGTTCAATAATGTGGGGAATGTGCATTTGAGTAGCAGTTGTTCTTGAGTAGACATATTGAGGAACCACCTTCCTGTTCTTGAATTTCTTGTTGTAAACTTCAACCAAATTAGATGGAAGAAGAGACAAGGCACTGACAGGAAGTGATGATTGAGAAGAGGAGTCACGGGACCTTTTACCTGTAGGTCTTGATGCCATTGTTGAGAAAAATAAAGCTTTGAGAGAGGATTTGAGGGTTGGAGGAAGAAGATGGAAACTTGAGAGAATATGATAATGTTATGTGTTGGTAATGATAAGATGAAATGATAATGAGTTTTAATGGAAAAAATTAAAGAAACCATAAATGGAAAGTGAAAAGTGGATGGGTGCATTGATGTGCCGACCTAGGGAGACGAAATGACAGGCGACGCGTCTTTTCAAGACAGCCACACGTCAGTTGAGGCGACAGTGAGCCGACTCAAATTCATCAATGAGTCGACTCAATTTGAATTTGAAATGAGTCGGCTCAAAGAAGCAGATAGTTCGGCGCATAAAGATTCATGAGCCGACTCATAAGTCGGCCTGTTGGGACCCGACAATTTTTAACACCACATTTCACCAAAAACCACTTAAGATACCTCAAAATATGAAAATATCATCATGTATGCAAATTATTTGACAAACAATCACTCATAATCCAAGAGAATAGAAGAAATAGATAAATATACAAACAAAATACATGCACCACACTCTTACTAAATACATATATCAAGAATGAATTGAGGTAACCAAGTAAAGAATGATATTACCTCGAGTATATGAGAGATGGGTGAATGATAAAACTTCATAACAAGATGTTAGAGACAAGAGAAGTTAAGCCAAAGAATAATATATAAACAAAATAATGATTACTAAGATTTATCCGATATGTCAAGAACACCAAGTTCCCTACGGATAAAGAAGAAAGGATCGGTAGCGAGTGGTTTTGTAAAAATATCGGCTAGTTGATTTACACTATCAACATGCTTAAACACCACATCACCTTTCTCTACATGATCCCTAAGAAAATGATGCCTGATTTCAATATGTTTAGTGCGTGAATGAAGAATAGGATTCTTGGTAAGATTAATTGCACTAGTATTGTCACACAAAATTTGAATTTGTTTGAGAGAGATATTGAAGTCGAGCAATTGTTGTTTTAGCCATAGTATTTGGGCACAATAATTTCCGGCTGCAATATACTCCGCCTCTGTAGTTGATAAGGCAACAGAAACTTGCGTTTTGCTATGCCAACTGACAAGAGAGTTTGAAAAGAAATGGCAAGTTCCACTAGTGCTTTTCCTATCCACTTTGCAACCGGAAAAGTTGGAATTGGAAAAACCTACCAAAGAACAATCACTACCCTTAGGATACCATAAACCAAACTTAGACGTACCACAAAGATACCTAAGTATGTGTTTAACTGATTTTAAATGTGATTCCTTAGGGAAAGATTGAAACCTAGCGCACATACATACACTAAACATAATATTGGAACGCGATGCGGTAAGATAAAGAAGAGATCCGATCATACCTCGATACCTTTTTATATCTACATCCTTACCTTTTTCATCACGATCAAGACTTTCCGCCGTAGGCATTGGTGTATCAATAGACTTGGAGTTTGTCATATCAAACCTCTTGAGCAATTCATTGCAATATTTGGTTTGACTTATGAAGGTTCCATCTTCAAGTTGTCTAATTTGAAGTCCGAGGAAGAAATTTAACTCCCCCATCATACTCATCTCAAACTCACCTTGCATAGAACTTGAAAATTCATTAACCAACTTCATATTAGTAGATCCAAAAATAATATCATCTACATATACTTGAACTAATATAGAATGTTTTTCTTCACGTTTAATAAAGAGATTAGTGTCAACCTTTCCTCTTGAAAAATCTTGATTGATTAAAAATTTGCTTAGGCGCTCATACCAAGCTCTAGGAGCTTGTTTGAGACCATATAAAGCATGTTTTAGTTTGTAAACATGATTTGGTTTTTCAAAGATTTCAAACCCAGGAGGTTGACACACATAAACCTCTTCATTTATATATTCGTTAAGGAAGGCACTCTTAACATCGATTTGATATAGTTTAAAGTTTTGTGAACAAGCAAATGCAAGTAAAAGGCGTATAGCTTCAAGGCGGGCAACAGGAGCATAAGTTTCCTCATAGTATATGACTTCCTCTTGGTTATACCCTTGAGCAACAAGACGAGCCTTGTTGCGAATGATAGTGTCGTTTTCATCCAATTTGTTCCTAAAAACCCATTTGGTGCCAATTACTCGATGATTTAATGGAGGTGGAACAAGGTCCCAAACCTCATTTCTTTTAAATTGATTTAGTTCCTCTTGCATGGCTAGGAACCAATTTTCATCAAGTAAGGCTTCTTTGGCATTTTTAGGCTCAATTTGAGATATGAAGGCATGATAAAAACAAAAGTTACTTAGTCTTGATCTAGTAATGACTCCCTTTGAGATATCTCCAATGATGTTATCGATAGGATGATCTCTTGATGTCTTCCATTCCAATGGTAGATCATTTTGAAAGGATGCTTGACCTTCATCTTTGAGACTAGACACATCAATCGACTCCTTATTAACAACATCCGGAAAGGGTTCAACACGAGAAATATCAATGTCTTTAACAATCTTACTAGAAGACGCACCTGCACCAATAACAACACTACCTTTTCCGACAACATTTGGATAAGTTTCATCAAAGGATACATGTATAGATTCTTCAACAATAAGTAACCTTTTATTGAATATTCTATATGCTTTGCTTGAATTAGAGTATCCAAGGAAGATGCCTTCATCCGCCTTTGAATCAAATTTACCAAGATTTTCTTTTCCATTATTAAGCACAAAGCATTTGCAACCAAAAACATGAAGATGTGATACATTAGGCTTTCTTCCTTTTAATAGTTCATAGGGCGTTTTTTTTAGAATAGGTCGAATAGTGATCCTATTCAAAACATAGCAAGCGGTGCTAATAGCATCTGCCCAAAAATATTTAGGAAGACCGCTTTCATTAATCATAGTTCTTCCCAATTCCTCCAACACACGATTTTTACGTTCCACAACACCATTTTGTTGTGGTGTTCTAGGAGCAGAGAAGTTATGATCAATGCCTTGGTTTTCACAAAATTTTTCAAAGAGATGATTTTCAAACTCACCTCCATGGTCACTTCTAATAGCTACAATGTTTGTGCCAAGTTTATTATGAGATAATTTGGCAAAAGTTTCAAAGGCCCAAAAGGTATCACTTTTACTAGCTAAGAAGATTGTCTAACAAAATCAAGAGTAGTTGTCAACAATAACAAAACCATAATAGTTCCCTCATATACTTTTGATTCTAGAAGGACCAAAAAGATCCATGTGTAGAAGTTCAAGAGGTCTAGAAGTAGAGACTAGATTTTTTGATTTAAAAGATATCTTAGTTTGCTTTCCCATTTGGCAAGCATCACAAAGATGATCTCTAGTGAAATTTATGTTAGGCAAACCGACTACTAAGTTTTTGGACACAACCTTATTTAGCAAGTCAAAGTTGATATGAGATAAACGTTTATGCCAAAGCCAAGACTCTTCATTTTTGGAGATAAGACATTTAGGATCACTCAAGGTCATCGAATTCAAATCAAGCATATAAACATTGTTAACCCTCAAGCCTTTAAACATATCCTCTTTGTTGTCATTATGTTCAATTATGCATCCTTCTTTATAGAATGATACATTATATCCCTTATCACATAATTGACTAATGCTAACAAGGTTATGTTTAAGACCCTCAACTAAAAGGACATTAGAGATAGATGTAGAAGAGGGATTACCTACACTACCTTTACCGATTATAGCTCCCTTTTTGTTATCACCATAGGTAACAAAGCCCTTCTTCTTAGCCACAAAGTCATAGAATAGGGAAATATCACCTGTCATATGTCTTGAGCATCCACTATCAAGAAACCACCGTTTCTCCATAGTCTCAAGACACTCCACCTATATGATTAGACAAGAGAGAAAGGTACTCAATTTTCATTGGGTCTTAGAGTGTGAGTGAAAATTTTGTTGCTTTTAGGCAACCATTGACAAATGCCTTTTGGGACCAAGTATCTCCTAAAACGACATTTGGCAATTATATGACCTTCCTTGCAACAATAGTGACATTTCAAGAATGGTTTCGGTTTGCATTGACTATTTTGATCCTTCACAACATAGGTATATTTTTTATATGGATTGTTCATTTATTCCCTAAAGTTTGAACGATCAATAGTGAATGTCATTTTTGGTTGTGACAACTTGTCTAGTTTGGCTTGAAGAGTTTTGACTTCCTTTTTCCAAATCCAACATGTTTTACAACTATGAAAGTTGTGCCATTCTCATTTGTCTTCTACTATAGATTCTACCATTGATGCCTTAAGAGCTTTCATATCATTTTCACTATCCGAAACCTTGTTCTCTAAATGTGCAAAAATTCTTTTATCGGATGCAATACGCTTGAAAGCTTTTTTAAATACTTGATGGAGAATATTAAAAGTACTAAGCAAATCATTATAAGACAATTTTTCAGCATAATCATATTTAGCATGTCTTACCTCTTTCTTGCCTTTCTTATGAGCCATGAGGCAAAGATTTACTCTCTCTTCCTCATCGCTTGAGGTATCTTTGCTAGACGACTCACTATCGCTTTCCCAAGCAATATATGCTCATCTAGCCTTGTTGCATTTTCTTTGATATTTGTCTTTTGCCTTGTCTTTCTTTAACATAGGGCAATCCGGTTTGTAATGTCCTGGTTTTCCACAGTTGTAACAAGATCCCTTGCCTTTAGTACTATTAACATACTCTTTCTTGGAAGGATTAGATTTTCTTCGATAGTTGATGAGACGCTTGTCCGAATGAGAAATCTCATTCTTTTTGAGATACCGATTGTATCTTCTTACGAATAAGCCCATATCTTTATTTGATTCGTCTTCATCATCACTCGTATCACTCCCACTATCTTTATTTGTGGAGGATTTTGAGGAAGAAGCTTTTAATGCAATAGACTTCTTCTTCTTCTCATGATCTTTATTTTTCTCGATCTTTTCTTTCTTTTCTTTGTCTTTATGCTCATTTAAGTTTAAGAGCTCTTGTTCGTGCTCTTGTAGTTTTCCGATGAGAGTGGTTAGATCCAAAGTTCTTACGTCATTAGCTTCTTTGATTGCCGTAACTTTTGGCAACCATTCCCTAGTAAGACATCTCAAAATATTGTTAGTTGCTACATCATTAGGAGTAGTTTTACCAAGAGCATTTAATCGATTTGTCAAGTGAGAAAATCTTTTTCCTATTTCACCAACGGTTTCCCCTTGGCTCATGTGAAAACGATCAAACTCTTGTTGTAGAGTATTAATTCGAGCAAGCTTAATATCATCGGTTCCTTCATGGGAAACTTGTAAGGCTTCCCACATAGCTTTAGCCGATGTGTGATGAGAAACTCGAAAATATTCATCGGTTCCCAAGGAAGCTATGAGTATGTTTCGAGCTTTCCAATCGTAGCTATATTTCTTTTCATCATTATCATCCCATTGTGCTTCCGGTTTTTCAATTTGGACATTATCCGGTCCGGCCATGGATATTTGAAAAGGGCCTTCTTGGATAACTTTCCATATTTTTCTATCAACAGAGTTGATATGGATGCGCATACAATCTTTCTAGTGACTATAGTTTTCTCCAGTAAAAACTGGAGCTCTATTGTACGCCCCCGTTGGATCGTTGTCCATTTTCCAATAAGTTGTATGTGAAGCATTAGATGAACCGGTGCTCTTGATACCACTTGTTAGAAGATAGAGCGGATCTAGAAGGGGGGTTGAATAGATCCCTTTTTAAAATTATCTTTTCAAAATTAAGTTGAAAGAGAATAGCGGAAGTTTCCCGGAAAATAGTCTAGTTCAAATTAGAAGTCACCGGAGATCGAATATGCGTAAAACTCAATAGGAATTAAATGATGACTAGATGAATTAATATTTCACAAATGATTCACTTGAATATTCAGAACTTGATAAAACTATTCTTAACAATGATTGTAGAAGAAATCAAGCACAAAGAAATTGATTTTGTGTGATTGGGCTTTTTATCAAACACTTGGAGTGCACTCTCCAAAGGCAATTTTGTTGTATCAACTAGTGCATAATTATACCCACTCTAGTTAACACTTTTGAGTGAAGCAATTTATCAAAAACTTTAAATGCACTAATCTGATACACCAGAATTTTCAAGCACACAATATCAATTTGAATAAAAGTAAAATGCGAGAAATGAAAAGAACACAAGGAATTTGTTGAGGCAGTTTCTTCGTCGTCCTCGCTCGAAGTACTCTGCCCCCAATTCGAAATTGAATTGGGAAATTTTATTAAATCGCAATTGTTTTACAAAAAGAGAAATGAATTAACCAACAAACCAAACCACATTGAATATGCTGTCAAATCTTCTTCTTGTCCCTTGATTTAAAGTAGAATCAAGTCTTCCATGCGTGTCGAGAAAGCCTCCGATTAATTGCTCCCTTATTGCAAGAATACACGATTCTTCAAACTTTGAGCACGACTGAGTTTCTCCCACACTTGTGACCCACAAAGACTTCCGCAATCCTCCATCTACTGTGATATGAGAGAACGATCCACTTGATCTTCAATCTTCTTCACTCGGCTGAATCTACGATCAGTCAATGTGTGCAAAACCCTCAAATCTTCAATGATCTTGGAGGATAAAACCCTTCGGATTTTTCCAAGGAAAACCCACACACTTTAAATCCAATCTGAAATTTTGATTCACGATTGAACGTTATCTTCAAAACGTACACCAAGATCAAACAAAGATTGTTGTGTGTAATTGTTTGATTGATGCAAGAATGAAGAAGATGAAGAGAGCTATGTGTATATCTTTCACTTTCCTTATTAAAACTTCTCAAAAGAAATTAAGCAGCTATTTATTTTGGTTAGAGAAAATGAACATAAGAGAGGGAAAAAAATAAATGAAAAAATGAGTCAGCACAGTAATGAGCCGACTCAAATCATTAAATGAGTCGGCTGAAACTTACAGATGATTCGACCAAAATCAACAGAGAGGCAGCCTGTTGAGACCCGTGGAAAATGAGAAGAAAACACTTCTTGATGAGTCGACTCATGAAGGATTTTGAGTCGGCTCATCCTTACACATGATTCGACCAAAATCATGCACCAGGCAGCCTGTTTGGACCCGTGCGTTTGCCACCATTTTACAATTGAATGAGTTGGCTCATAATGGCTTTTGAGTCGACTCATAAAGGGTTTTGAGTCGACTCATCCACACTCATGATTCAACCAAAAATGATGCATCAGGAAGCCTGTTTGGACCCGTGCGTTTGTCATCAATTTAACACTGAATGAGTCGGCTCATTGATGAATCTGAGTCGGCTCATTCAGTATGTTTTTCCAAAAATGTGAATCCTTACTTTTTCCTTTTGAACCTATCAAGCTTTCGAAACATGCCACGTTTTTGACACATTAAAACCATTCCATGTCACACACTTACCTCTGGAACATAGATAGTCACAGGCTCTCTCCGGGCATGAACTTCAGCAGGATCAAAATAAATTGTCACTGTAGACACACAATCATCTCTTTTGCCAACCCTGTCAAACTGTAGAGACCCCTTATCCATCAAACATTGCAACCCAACTTTTAGATCTCCGCAACCATTAACTGAATTCATACAACCCTCGCATTCAAAATCACAACCTGGGAATACCTGCCCTTTCAGCAATCTTCCTTTCACCACTAACAACGAAGTCTTCACTTCATCCACGTTCGAAATCAAATTCAACCTCTCGCTACCATCAACAGAATTTATCCTGGTCCCTCCATGGTTTGGAATGGGGTTTGATGTAACATTTGGAGGCGGTGTGAAGTTAATTGCTTTCGAATCAATCAAACCTTGGACCTTATGTTGTAATGCCCTGCACTTCTTTGTTGAGTTCCCGGGAGCTCCTGAATGAAATGCGTATCTTGCATTAGCATCATACCCCACTAGAAGTTCCCCAGGTGGTGGTGGTGTTAATGTCCTCAAATGAACCAAGTTCAAATCCAACAATCTCTGGAGTAATGTTGTGTATGTCATAGGGATTTCCTCCAACACCCTGTTTGCTGGACGAGCTTGTCTCTATTGATAGGGTCATTGCTAATAGTTATTGTGATGCGGCTGTTGTTGTTGTTGTTGTTGTGGTTGTTGCATATGACTTGTTGGAATGGTGACAGCTTCCACCTGCTCGTAAGATCCCCTGTATCCACGGCCCCGACCTCGGCCGTACACAACATTAGTTTCTCCCACCTTGGGGGTCCATTTAAAGCTTTTCGAACATCACTTGAGCTACCTGCACCATTGTCTTGAATCTTCCCCATTTTCAGCGGAGTTCCAACCCTCTCTCCGTCTATCACGATGTCATTAAACTTTGTTGCTGAACAAGACGCCAGTCTCTCAATAAACACCCCCTATAGTGTTCCCATAAACATGTCTTCCATTTCATTCTCTAACAAAGGAGGTTGTACTCGAGCAGCAAGCTGACGCCATCTCTGGGTGTACTGTTTGAACCCCACTTTAGCACTCTGAGACATTGTCTGCAACTGGGTACGATTTGGAGCCATATCTAAATTATACTGATATTATTTCACAAACGCCTCAGCTAAATCCTTCTAGCTTCGAATATTGACTCTGCTCAGCTTCATGTACCATTCCAAGGAAGCTCCTACAAGACTATCCTGGAAGTAATACATCCATAGCTTCTCATCATTTGTATGCGCAGCAATCCTTCCCACAAAAGACTGAAGGTGAGTTTTTGGGCAAGCCGTGTCGTTATACTTATCAAAAGTAGGGATCTTGAACTTGTAAGGAATTCTCACCCCTGGCACAAAGCCCAGATCAGTGATGTCAAACCCCAAAGAACTCTGAGACTGAATGGCGCGAATTTGCTCATCCATTTCTTCAAATCTCCTATTCATGTCAACCCCCTGGCATTCTGCCTCATCCAGCAACATAAACTGTTCATCCTGCCCGTTCATCTGCATGTTATTCACTCCATCATTGATAATGGTTACCCCTGGTTGCACCACAGGTATTTCCACGTGACGGGTGTCAGCCCCGTTGCGATTACCTCCATCTGATGTCCCATTGTTCTGGGCCTGATTGTTCTCTACCAGTTCGTGCAAACTCTCTTGATTTTGACCCATCCCAGTCATGAGGGTCATGAAGTTATCCATTATTGTCCTTAAGTCATCCAGATCTGCTTGCATCTGATCCATTTCTCTTTCTCTATTCACTTTTGTAGGGTATCTGTGTATAGTTGACTATCTATGAACCTTCTTGGGAGCTATAGTGTCTGAAATTGACATAAATGTTAGAAAACTGATGAATCACCTGCAAAACAAACAAACACGTTATATGCAATGCAATCTTCATGCTTTCATTATCAGGGTTTCATTGCCCCCAATTCTGGTATCTCATGAGGAATCCAGATGGCCTTTGGGAGTAACTTTTTTTGAACATTTTTCCACTGTTTCCACACCATTTCCACAACCAAACTAGGAAAAGAAACATACAGCCCAAAGAGTCTGGCAAAATAAAGATGCAATAAAATCAAAGGCCCTAAGGCACAAACAACATCCTCATAGGGTTTCAAGTCTTACACAACACAAAATACAACAAACAAAATAGATCCCTACAACAATTCTGTAGGTGGTCAGAAATACAAAGGAAATAAACTAGAACTCCAAGCTAAAAGAAGACTCTGGCTCTTCCTCTTCAAGCCCCATCTCTACTCGAGTTCTCTTCACATCTGCTCTTCTTCTGAGATCTTCTATCTCTTCTAGAGCCTCATGCAGCTGCTGAGACACCTCATGTTTCCTCCTGTAAGCATGTTCTAACTCTTCTCCTTGAGCAGCAATCTGCAGCTTGAACATCTCTTACTTTATCTTGTACTCTGCTTGATCTTACTCGCTTTTCCCATACACCCAGGTAAGATATTGTCTAGCATCCCTGAAAGTTTTCTTGTTTTTCTTGAACAGTTTTTCTCTCTTGATGTCCATCAACCCTCTTCTCTGGAAGTAAGCCTCCCTTTCTGCCAACTCTTTGTTCTTAGCCTCTTGTTCTACCAGTACTTTGTGCAGCTTCTCTTCTATAGTCAACTTGGAGAGAGCTAATTGATGATGCAAGCTAACCATTTATGTATGCTCCAACTTCAACTCTTTCAGCTGAGCCTCAAGTATTTGATAGTCTTTTAAAGGAACGGTGCTTGGTGCTACAGGGATCTGTGAAATTATATCCTTTGGGTAGAGAGGAAGCTCCAAGGAAAAAGGCAATAAAGTAATCTTGACACGCTTCTTCAACCATGCTGCAAAGGGTTCATACATGTTGGGGTCTACTCTCCCAAACTCCTTCTTTCCCTTTTGAGTCCTGATATCCCAAGCTTAGAATACCTGGATGGCCATGTCAATTTTCCCCTTAATAGGAAGATACAAAGAGTCTCTCACATCCTCATCAGAAGGAGGTTCTCTCAAAGGATATCCCAATTGCCTTCTGGCCAGAACTGGATTATAATTGATCATTCCCTTCCTTCCAATCAAAGGAACATTGGGAAACCAGTTACACTTTACAATCATCTCTTTTCCCAGCACATCCTTATCATACCCCCAACTTATATCACCTGCAGTCAACCCCATCAGTCTACGAGACCATTTCCATTCTCCCCTCAAATCCTTGAAGGGCCCCACCTTAGGCAATTGTCTTGCAAACCAGTCATCAAATAGAGGCACACAACAGCTCTCATGACCTCCCTTCTTCTCATTCCTATAGTGAACCCCATAATAAAAGTCACCTAACAAGGTAGGCGTGGGATTCCTTCTGGAAAAAAATGGCAATGGCCTCCAGACTTACCATCCCTTGATCACCTGGGAAGAGACTAATTCCATAGACCATCAAAGCTAAAAGTACATTGAACTGTGCCCATTGATCATCCTGGGCATATACTAAGGCTTCCTGAATCAGCATATTACAAGACAACCCATTTCCTTTGCTGCTACTCAAGCCTTACTCCACCCTGCTTAGAGGCAAATGACACTTTTGAGCAATCTCCTCTGCCTGAAGTACTCTCCCTGAGTTGTAATAAGGTTGTCTTCCACTGAAGGGGATATGCAACAAACTAGAAATTTCTTCCAGTGTAGGTGCTAGGACATAATCTTGGAATACAAAACAGCGCAATGGAGCATCATAGAACTGAAGTAGAGTACGAATGCTATCTCTTTGGTCTTCTGTTGGCTTGTCCATGTACCTGAGAATCTGCCCAACTTCGGCCCTGAAATCCCCTAAAATCTTGTCATTCATCAGACCCTTCAACTGGTGTAGTTTCTTCACCTCTGGTTGTGGAAATGTGTAATGTGCATTATTCTTTTTGAGAGTTATGATGATTGCCATCTGGATGTGAGAAGTTAATAGATACAGAAACAAGGTATGTAAATATGACCTGAAAAATGAAAACACTAAGATGTTAAGGATATTATGATATGATGCAGATGCAAATGCAAAGCAAGTATGATAAATCTAGAATTGTCTGGGTGTTGTTTGCAAGAGTCAAGTGATCACAAACTATAAGTCCTCTGAATAACAGCCCATATACACTTGGATGAGTCACAGATATCCTCAGATTAAACTTTCAAACCAACTAGATCAAGAACTCTAAAGGTCAAAATATCAGATCAACACATAAGATTGTACTGGCAGTGGGTATGATGAGGTTAAAGGGTTCCTGCAAACCTTTAAACCCCTCCCAATCTCACGGGTGTGCTCCGTGTCAAACATCACGGACTCTCAAAGCCGAATAGCAATAATACTTTCACCATTTACGAGAAATGGCTCATGACCAAATCGGGGAATCGGTTTGACATTATGTACTACTCAGGGAGGTCTCAGCGTGAGTCCGGGAAAAAACAAGCATCCCTTATAAGTCCCCAGCTTCAAGCGCTGAAATCGAGAAACGATAGTACATTCATCCTGAAGGGTACAATACTATCGTCATACAACCAGATGCTTTAACTGAGTTCCTATAAAAGAACCAGACCATCCTATGCGAGTTCCAAGTGGGCCCTCGGGTGCGAGTGGGTTTGCCACAGAATATGGCCTGCCACTGTCACCACTGGAGAGGGATGTTTCCACAAGGTTCTCAATGATTGGTCCCAGCCGCACATAACTATCAAGGTTATGTAATGAAGTAGGGAAGATCCCTATATCAAGACATTTCCAAGACGGTCGTGAATCTGGGTGTGAGCGCACTAATACCCCCATGACAAGATGACATAGGGCCAAAGTGATTGTCCAAGCTAAATCCTATGGTGCACTCAAGCCGGGTATTTGGCTAGTCTTATCTCACCATACACAAGTAACACCTAAGTCCCGCCAAACAAAAAAAACCAGTCCAGACAGTCCAGTATAATATATGATGCATGAAAATAAATACTGAAATCTGTAAATAAAGCAATACATAAACTGTAAATAAACAACAGTAACATATACACACAGCAGTAACCAATCAGCACCTAATGAAACAGAAACACATAAGCGCTAGGAGAGACTCTCAAGGGGAACCAGAGATTCTGGAATCTTATCCCCAGCAGAATCGCCAGCTGTCGCTCCCTGGATTTCCATCCTGGTACAAACGCGAAAGTGGCACGAAAGAAGGTAGATTCGTCAGCCAAGCATTTTTATCCTGAAGGAACGGGAATGGTAATGCTGCACAAACCAGAGAAAAGAAAAGAAAGGATACAGGTCCTGCGAACCAAAGAAACTGGGTTCGGGAGTCGGTTACGACCTAGGAAGGTATTAGCACCCTAGATCATCCGCAGTACCTGACGGGATCCACGTTTGCAAAGAAACTGTTTCAAAGGGTGAAGAAATGAAAGTTACTGCAAAAAGAAAGACTGGAACTGGAGAAAAGGAAAGAAGGAGGGAAAATGTAGGGAAAATAAAATAGTGTGCTCGAACGGGCCCCACCCTGTTGCCTACGTACCTTATCTGGACAATGAGGATCAGAGTCGTCATAGTTCCCCTAACTAGGGGTGGAAAAGATTGCTTGTGTCTTAAGGCTTGAATTGCATATGTCAATGCTCATGTGTTGCAGGCTCGGACGACGAGTGTGTAACCGTCTTACAAAGTGACAAGTAGTGACAAGTTTGTACGTAAAGAGTGAATGAGGTGAGAAGAGAATTCCCGAAGGAAAGACGCTTATTGTTTGTTTGTTTTTTTAGAAGTCTTTTAAAGGGTGTGGCACAAGAAAGTGAAGGTAAATCCTTTTCTAAGGACATGTCCTTATTACCACATTCCAAAATAGAATGAGTAGCAAGTCCATCAAGAATGAGGAAGATCCTCAAACTTGTTTCCTAAGATTAGGATTTAAATTCACTAAGTTGTTTGTATTATTAAATAATTTTGTGAATTAAAATGAAGAAGTTTTTTTTATGCTTTTCTTTGAGAGTATGACAAAAGGGAAGGTCAACTCAACTATTATTAATGTTTTTTATGCTTTTGTTTGAAGATGAGAGAGAGAGAGAGCACCAAAAGGATCTCAAAGGTAAAAACTAAAGGGGGAAGTCTAATCCTAAAGTTATCATACAAATATGGTCCTAGGGTTAGTGTGGTTCAAACTATCCTAAGAAAGAGATGGAGAAAACAAGAGAAAGAGGTTAGAGAACAACTTACTCCTCTAAAGGAGGTAAGTTGCTCCTAAAGGGGAGGATAACAAATTGAAACACAAGATGGCATAAGGTACATCAACAAATGCAAAATAGAAAGTAAAGCACAGGAGAAGATGAAGAGTTGAAATGTGGATAACCTCCACATTTCACTTACCATGAGCCCCTGAATTGGTTAGAACTAAACACATATGATAAGATAAAATCAAACAAACTCAAGTGAAGCATAAACAAGCAAAAGATCAACTCTAAACACCACAACCAGAAGTGAAAGCAACCATTTATTACACTAAGATTCAATCATCAAGGCAAACCAAACAAGAGGTAAAGCATACAAACTATTACCAAGTTTCACAAGCTCTTATGAAGAAAGCAAAACACAAATGAAATGCAAAGAACCCCACAAGCTAGACAAGCACTAAGCAACACAAGATCAGAACCTTATCATCATAAGAAAGAGCACAAACAACACAAGAGCCCAAGGAAAATATCATACAATTTCGATCATGAACATCACAAGAAGGAGAAGTGAAGTGAACATGTGCATAAGTGTAAGAACAAACAAAAGCTCATCAAGTCAAGGCCTAAACACCATATAAAACCAGGGACCTAAATATGTTAAAATATGCCTAAGAAGCATGACCAAGCATGGGGAAGAAGCATACAAACTCAATCATAAGCATCAAAGAGAGGGGACGAACAAAGAAAGTGAGGTGAACATGCATACATTTGTGAGAAACTTCAAAGACAAGTAACATAGAAACTTTTCAAAGTACACACACTAAGAAAGGACCAGGGATCAAACCTCATACAAAAGTGTAGATGTTTAGAATTGGCAGAATTTTTGACCAACAAGAAATGTTGAATTCAGTTCAGAATGTCCTATCAGATGTTGGGACATTATCAAACAGAGTATAAGTAAAAGAACTTAATTCAGGATGTCACACCAGATGTTAGGACATTGTATCAGTTAATGAAATAAGTTCAATTTACAGGATGTCACATCAGATGTTGTGACATTGTATCAGTAAATGAAGTAAGTTCAGTTTTTCAGGATGTCCCAACAGATGTTGTGACATCTCAAACCTGCTACCAGAATTAATTAATGACTAACAGAACTGAGTGAATTCAGGGAAGTTATCTGGAATTAATTATGGATGGATTGAAACAGAATAAGGCGCATCTGTAGGGAGTTTTGTTATATGTCTTCAGCATAATCAGAAGAACTGAATCACCTAGAATCTAGGAAGTAACAAACCCTAATTCAAGGTGGTAACAGCATGCGTATCAGGATTGGATAAACCTACAGAAAGCCCAAAATCCAAACACCTATTTAAGCAACAGGAACTCTCAGAATAGAGGACGAATTTAAGAAGACCAAATAGGGTGTTTTGTGTTTTAATAGCAGGTTGTTTTAATTGTACCACTTTATGAGCTTTTAAGCAAAAGTGTATTTGTGTCTTGATTGAAACTGTGAAGTAAGATCAAGCTGTTTTGTTTGAAGTATGACTTCAATTTTATTAAACTTGTAAACAAGATCACTGTGTGATTGAGGGGGAGTGAGTTGGTACTCATACCTAAGTTGTGTCTTAGGTAGAAATTGCATTGGGTAGATATTAAGTGAAAGATTAAACTGGGTGGTTTAAGTCTAGAATTAATATTACTTATAGTGGATTTCCTCCTGGCTTGGTAGCCTCCAGATGTAAGTGTGGTTATACACTGAACTGGGTTAACAAATTCTTGTGTTGTTTAATTTTCCTGCACTTTAAGTTTTGGTTAAGTTGTCAAGTGTTTAAACATCTCAAGCGACATCTCATACCTGATCACAGAATTTCAATTGGCATCAGAGCAGGCACCCTGCCTGTTTATACTGGGTGAGATCTAGGGACTACAAATTCTGGAAACATGGACAGAGATGTAGGATCAGTAAATAGACCACCTATACTGGATGGATCTAATTATGACTACTGGAAGCCAAGAATGATTGCATTCTTAAGGTCACTTGACAATAGGGCCTGGAAAACAGTCAACAATGGATGGGAACACCCTGTCCAAGACACCAAAGATGGAGAAAAAGTGTTGAAACCTGAAGAAGAATGGAGTAAGGAGGAAGAAGATTCAGCACTTGGCAACTCCAAGGCCTTAAATGCTTTATTCAATGGCATTGACAGGAACATCTTTAGACTTGTGCATCACTGTGAGCTGGCCAAAGATGTTTGGGACACTCTCAAAACAACTCATGAAGGAACATCAAAGGTAAAGATGTCAAGACTTCAACTTCTCACCACCAAGTTTGAAAACTTGAGAATGAAGGAAGATGAGACAATTCATGAATTCTACATGAACATCTTAGAAATAGCCAATACTTCTGGAGCTTTGGGAGTAAAGATGACTGATGAAAAGCTTGTAAGAAAGATTCTCAGATCTTTGCCAAAAAGATTTGACATGAAGGTCACAGCAATAGAAGAAGCTCAAGACATATGCACAATGAAAGCTGAAGAGCTCATTGGTTCCCTTCAAACATTTGAGATGGGAATGAATGACAAAATTGTAAAGAAGAACAAAAGCATAGCCTTGATGTCAAATACTGATAAAGAAGAAGAAAATGATGAATCAGAAACTGATGAAAACTTATCCGAAAACGTTGCTATGCTTGGAAGACAGTTCAAAAAGATTCTCAGAAATATGGAAGAATAGTCCAGACCAAGTGGAAGATACACAAACTCTTCTGAGAACAAAAGACCTTATGATAGAAGGTCAAATTATGATGAAAAGACCAGTCAAGAAAAAGGGATTAAATGCCATGGATGTGAAGGATATGGACACATCAGGAATGAATGTCCTACCTATTTAAAAAGGCAAAAGAAAGGTCTCTCTGTAACCTGGTCTGATGAAGACTCAGGAGGTGATTCAGAAGAAGAAGCAGCTAAGCATATCACTGCTCTAGCTGGATTATGTGAATCTGAAAGTGAATCCAGTGATGGGGAGCTTACTTTTGAAGAACTTGAGAAATCATACAGATAACTAGTCAAAAGAAGCACTGAAATATGCAGGGAGAGTATAAAGCTAAAGAAGAAGATTGAGGCACTAAAGGATGAAAAAGCAAGTGATCTAGAGATCATTAACACCTTGAAAAGTGAAGTAAGTCTTCTCAACTCCAAGTTGGAACATATGTCCAAATCTGTTAGAATGCTGAACAGTAGCTTAAGCACACTGGATGTTATTCTCAACAACAATAAGCATTCAGGGGATAAAAGTGGACTGGGATTTAACAAAGTTCATAAGGTTGAAGCTAGCTCTAGCAAAACTACTTCAAAGTCCATACAGTCAAACAAGATGTCCCAACAGATGCTTCAACATCATGAAAAGAACACAAAGTCAAACATAATGTTCCAACAGATGTCTCAACATCCTGAAAAGAACATAATGAAGAAGAAGTATCAAAGATGGAGATGTCATCATTGTGGAAGATTTGGACATATCAAACCTCATTGCTACAAGTTGCATGGATATCCAAATCAGATGTATCAGCAACCTCCTAAGCAGAAGATAGAAGTTACCAAGAAAGTGATGCATAGACATCAAAGAGATCAGCAACCCCCTAAGCAGAAGACAGAGGTCATCAAGAAGGTATGGGTACCAAAAGCTAGTCTTCATGCTGATCAAAGCTACATGCCCAAGAACAAGATCAACAAACAACCTTGGAGCTCTACTGATGAACAATGCACAGGGCAGAGGTATCAAAAGAAATCTCAACACAAATGGTCAAAGAAAGGTGTTGCATATATAGCTCATACATCACTAAGAGTATCAACTAAAGAAGACTGGTACTTTGACAGTGGATGTTCAAGACACATGACTGGATTGAAGAATCTGCTAGTAGACTTAAAGTCATATTCATCCAGATATGTAACCTTTGGAGATGGAGCTAAAGGAGAAATCAAGGGAGTTGGGACCTTGGACTGTCCAGATGTACCAAGACTAGATGATGTGCTGCTGGAAAAAGGTTTAACTGCTAACCTGATCAGCATAAGTCAATTATGTGATCAAGGGTACAGTGTAAACTTTACTAAAACTGAATGCATAGTCTCTAACAAAGAACAAAAGGTTGTCATGAGAGGATCCAGATCTAAAGACAACTGTTACATGTGGGAACCTCAAAACTTCAGTCTCACTTCAACTTGCTCTTTAGCTAAAGAAGAAGAAGTGAAACTATGGCACCAAAGACTAGGTCATCTTCATTTCAGAGGTATAAAGAAAATCATATATATGGAAGCTGTGAGAGTTATTCCTAAACTGAAGATTGATGATGGCAAAATATGTGGTGAATGTCAAATAGGCAAGCAAACCAAGATGTCCCATCCAAAGCTCCAACATCTGACAACTTCCAAAGTTTTGGAATTATTGCATATGGATCTTATGGGACCTATGCAGGTTGAGAGCCTTGGTGGTAAGAGGTATGCCTATGTGGTGGTTGATGACTTTTCACGGTATACATGGATAAATTTCATCAAAGAAAAGTCTGATGTATTTGATGTATTCAAAGACTTATGCCAAAGAATACAAAGGGAAAAAGCCAGTTGTGTGATCAGAATAAGAAGTGATCATGGAAAAGAATTTGAGAACCAAAAATTCTTAGATTTTTGTTCTTCAGAAGGAATCAATCATGAATACTCTTCACCAATCACTCCTCAACAGAATGGGATTGTTGAGAGGAAGAATAGAACTATTCAAGAATCAGCAAGAGCTATGATCCATGCTAAAAAGTTACCTTTGTACTTCTGGGCTGAAGCTATGAACACAACTTGTTACATCCATAACAGAGTTACTCTAAGGAAAGGAACTTTGTCCACAATCTATGAAGTCTGGAAGGGCAGAAAACCCACAGTTAAGTACTTCCATGTGTTTGGAAGTAACTGTTATATTCTGGCAGATAGGGAGCAAAGAAGAAAAATGGATCCTAAAAGTGATGAAGGGATTTTTCTTGGATACTCTATAAACAGCAGAGCATATAGAGTATTTAATTCTAGAACCAAGGTTATCATGGATTCCATAAATGTGATAATTGATGATGCTCCTACAGATGTTGCAGAAGATGTTGGAACATCTGCTGACAGCAAAACTGAAGCTGAAGAAAAGAGTGATCATTCTGACTTCACTCAAACTGATGCAAGGACAGAACAATCCAGCAAACCTCCCTCCATCAGAATCCAGAAGGATCATCCCAAAGATTTGATAATTGGTGATCCCAACAGAGGTGTAAGCACTAGATCAAGAGAAGTGATTTCAGGTTCCTGTTTTGTTTCAAAAATAGAACCTAAAAACATCAAGGAAGGTCTTACTGATGAATACTGGATTTGTGCTATGCAAGAGGAATTAGGTCAATTCACAAGGAATGAAGTGTGGAATCTTGTTCCTAGACCTGATGACATAAATGTGATTGGCACTAAATGGGTGTATAAGAACAAGTCAAATGAACAAGGAGTTGTTACAAAGAACAAAGCTAGACTTGTAGCTCAAGGATACACACAAATTGAAGGAGTAGACTTTGATGAAACCTTTGCACCAGTAGCAAGGTTTGAATCAATCAGACTACTTTTAGAAATTGCTTGTATCTTGAAGTTCAAGCTATTTCAAATGGATGTGAAAAGTGCCTTTCTAAATGGATATCTTAATGAAGAGGTATATGTAGAACAGCCTAAAGGATTTGTTGATCCAATCTATCCAAATCATTTATACAAACTAAAGAAGGCTCTTTATGGTTTGAAGCAAGCTCCAAGAGCATGGTATGAAAGGCTGACTACTTTTCTTATCAAGCAAGGGTACAGGAAAGGTGGAATTGACAAAACCTTGTTTGTTAAAGATGAAGAAGGAAATGTCATGATTGCTCAAATATATGTAGATGACATTGTTTTTGGTGGGATGTCAGACAGGATGGTTAAACATTTTGTCAATCAGATGGAATCTGAATTTGAAATGAGCCTAGTAGGAGAATTAACCTATTTTCTTGGACTGCAAATAAAGCAAATGGAGGACTCCATGTTCATTTCCCAAAGCAAGTATGCTAAGAACATAGTCAAGAAATTTGGGATGGACAGTGCTACTCATAAGAGAACTCTTGCCCCCACACATTTAAAGCTGACTAAAGATGACAAGGGTGAGAATGTAGATCAAAGCCTATACAGAAGTATGATTGGAAGTTTGTTATATCTGACTGCTAGCAGACCAGACATAGCATTTGCAGTAGGTGTATGTGCAAGATATCAAGCTGATCCAAAAGTTAGTCATCTTAACCAAGTCAAGAGAATTCTGAAATATGTTAATGGTACTTGTGACTATGGCATAATGTACTTTCATGGATGCAAACCAATTCTCACTGGCTTCTGTGATGCTGATTGGGCTGGAAGTGTTGATGACAGAAAAAGCACTTCAGGAGGATGCTTCTTTCTAGGAAACAATTTGATTTCTTGGTTCAGTAAGAAACAAAATTGTGTATCCTTATCTACTGCTGAAGCTGAATATATAGCAGCTGGAAGCAGTTGTTCACAGTTGGTTTGGATGAAGCAAATGCTCACTGATTACAATGTCCCACAAGATGTCATGACATTGTACGGTGACAACTTAAGTGCTATTAACATATCAAAGAATCCTATCCAACATAGCAGGACCAAGCATATTGATATCAGGCACCATTTCATCAGAGATCTTGTAGAAGAAAAAGTGATCTCATTGGAACATGTAGCTACAAATCTGCAATTGGCTGATATATTTACTAAAGCCTTGGATGCTACCCAATTTGAAAACGTAAGGGGTAAATTGGGAATCTGTTTATGTGAAATTTAGCAGTTATGGAGATGTGCCAACATGTCATATGACATCGTGTGGCATGATCACCAGATGGCAACACCAGTCTGGTCAAGCACCTTGTGTATTCCACTCCTAGAAATTCTCCAAGTAACGGCTCTTATAAGAATATCAACTCACTTTCAGCTATTCATCTTCTCATCATTTTCTCAAATCAACTTGCATGTTATAGCTAACTCTCAGAGATCATCAAACTCAACCAATCTCAATCTATTTCTTCACCACATTCTAAAAATGGGTCATCACCAAAACCCTAACATCTCTGAAGAAATCCTTAACAAGGAAGATGTGGTGCATGCAACCCCCATCTCTGTGGTACCCATGGATTCAACTCCAATGGACGAAATCAGAGGAAGTGTTCCTCTTGCTCAAAAGCCAAGAACCCCTACTGTTAGAAATGCTAAGGAACCTGTTGTGAGCAAAGTCAAAGGGAAACCTTCATCATCAAACACCACTCCAAAAGCTTCTGAATATGTGGATGATTCCATAAAGGAGCTGGTAAACAGGATCCTATCTGAACAAAGAGTGGTAAGTGGCATATCTATACCTCTGAACACCATGTCAGCTCCACAAGATGATCAACAAACTCAAGCTGAAAAGGACACTCCTGCTCAACAGGATGTCCCAATAGATGTTGAAACATCTGAAGACCAGCAAAAGGTATCATCTGATACTGCTGATGATGCATCTGAGGACCAGCAAAAGGCCTCCTCTGATAGTGATGAAGAGACATCTGAGGACCAGATCAAGGCCTCCACTGAAGATCCAACCTCTGTTGATCCTCCTGCTGAAGAGGAGACTGCTCAACCTACTCCTGTTGTGAACATAGAGCATGATTCTGATACAGAAATCATTGCTTCTGTCAACCCTAGCATAGCCAAAAGGCTTAGAACTAGGAAGGAAAAGATGAATGCAGGACATGCAGTTCCTGGGAAGAAGAAAGCTACACCAAAGAAGGACAAAGCTAAAGTTGTCTTTGGTCCAACAAAACAATGGAGCAAGGTGAAAACACAGAAGAGGAAAGTTGTCACCCCTTCAGATTCAGATGTTGAAGAGGATGTCCCAACATCCCCACCAAAGAAGAAACCAGCACCCTCAAGTTCATCAACTGCTGTTCCAGAAGCTCCTCTGGACAACATCTCTTTTCATCATGTGTCAAGTGTGACCAGATGGAAGTTTGTCTATCAAAGAAGGGTAACCCTTGAAAGAGAGCTGAGCAGTAATGCACTTGAGTGCACTGAGGTAATTGATCTCATTTCTTCTGCTGGCCTGTTCAATACTGTATCAAATTTCTCTCCTTGCTATGAGCTGCTAGTCAAGGAATTCATAGTCAACCTCCAAGAAGATTGTGCAGATGGTAAGTCTGCTGACTTTAGAAAAGTATATGTAAGAGGAAGGTGTGTAGAATTCTCTCCTAGGGTTATCAACCACTACCTTGGAAGAGAATCTGATGGTCCAAATGAGTTAGGGAAGACTGATAACCAGGTTTACAAGGTTATCACTGCTAATCAGGTCAAGACTTGGCCAGTTAAAGGGAAGCTCTCAGTTAGCATGCTGACAAGGAAGTATGCCATGCTGAATAGGATTGGCACTGCAAACTGGGTCCCTACCAACCATACATCCTCAATATCAACTGGATTGGGAAGGTTCATATATGCTGCGGGCACCCAAACAAAGCTGGATTATGGGGCCTATATATTTGATCAGACATTGAAGCATGCTGGATCATCTGCAACTAAGCTGCCAATTGCCTTTCCTTCCTTGCTGTGTGGAATAATGTTGAGTCAGTATCCTGGTATCCTCACTGAGAAGGACTCCATTTGCAAAAGAGAAAGCCCTCTGGCCTTTCACTACAAGTTGTTCTTAAGTCATCATGCAGCTGATGTTGAAGCTCCCTCTGGGACATCTGCTGGTCCTTCAAAGGCAAAGTCCCCAATCTCCAAAGCTGCATTGATTGCTGAGCTGAAGATCACTTGCAAAGAATTGGATGCAAGGAAGCAGAAGCTTGAGGAGATTATCCAAAGGATGGAGATTGAATAAAGTGCTCAGAAAGCTGCTACTTCTGATGAGGAGACTGAGGAAGAGGAAGAAACTGACTATGAGGAGTCTGAGTGAAAATTGTATGTGAGGAATATGTAATGACAGCTTCTGCATTGTAATTTTGAATTAGTAACTTTGGCCCCAATTTATGTCTAACAAGGGGGAGAATTGAACAAACAACAACAATGTATGATCCAAATTACTGATGAATGAAAAACTTATGTTTGCTTCTGAACTAAATTTGTGTTGTTAATGAAAATTTCTGTTGCAACAAGACTGAATACATGTATGTTTGAGGGGGAGTAAACTCACACATGACTCAACAAAAAAGAACTGTTGTACTCTGATAAAATAACTTCTGCTGCACTCTGATAATCAGAAAAATATGTTAGCCAAAAATTAGCCAAAGGGGGAGTTTGTAGATGTTTAGAATTGGCAGAATTTTTGACCAACAAGAAATGTTGAATTCAGTTCAGAATGTCCTATCAGATGTTGGGACATTATCAAACAGAGTATAAGTAAAAGAACTTAATTCAGGATGTCACACCAGATGTTAGGACATTGTATCAGTTAATGAAATAAGTTCAGTTTACAGGATGTCACATCAGATGTTGTGACATTGTATCAGTAAATGAAGTAAGTTCATTTTTTCAGGATGTCCCAACAGATGTTGTGACATCTCAAACCTGCTACCAGAATTAATTAATGACTAACAGAACTGAGTGAATTCAGGGAAGTTATCTGGAACTAATTATGGATGGATTGAAACAGAATAAGGCGCATCTGTAGGGAGTTTTGTTATATGTCTTCAGCATAATCAGAAGAACTGAATCACCTAGAATCTAGGAAGTAACAAACCCTAATTCAAGGTGGTAACAACATGCATATTAGGATTGGATAAACCTACAGAAAGCCCAAAATCCAAACACCTATTTAAGCAACAGGAACTCTCAGAATAGAGGACGAATTTAAGAAGACCAAATAGGGTGTTTTGTGTTTTAATAGCAGGTTGTTTTAATTGTACCACTTTATGAGCTTTTAAGCAAAAGTGTATTTGTGTCTTGATTGAAACTGTGAAGTAAGATCAAGCTGTTTTGTTTGAAGTATGACTTCAATTTTATTAAACTTGTAAACAAGATCACTGTGTGATTGAGGGGGAGTGAGTTGGTACTCATACCTAAGTTGTGTCTTAGGTAGAAATTGCATTGGGTAGATATTAAGTGAAAGATTAAACTGGGTGGTTTAAGTCTAGAATTAATATTACTTATAGTGGATTTCCTCCTGGCTTAGTAGCCTCCAGATGTAAGTGTGGTTATACACTGAACTGGGTTAACAAATTCCTGTGTTGTTTAATTTTCCTGCACTTTAAGTTTTGGTTAAGTTGTCAAGTGTTTAAACATCTCATTCGACATCTCATACCTGATCACAGAATTTCAAAAAGAAACCCTAAGCATCCTATAGGAGTTGGCACAAGTGCCCTCCTAGCCTAAGAACTAAGCATGTTAACAAGAAGAAGCAAAATTAAGGCAATCTCACATGGAAATTCAAATCAAATCAAAGACTTATGCAAAAATTCTACAATTAAACTTAAATGTTCATTAACCAAGTGATAACATCATGCCAAAAGAGTAAAGTCAGAATCAAAAGAAAACTAGGTCAAAGGACCTCAAGAACACCAATTAAGGTTTTGAAACTTCAAGCTCAACCCAACTACCAAAAATATTCATGCAAGCTTCTAAAAATCAGAAGAAAAATCATCAACAAACTACGTCCTAATATGAATCAAATGCAAAAAGAACCAACTCAAAACTCAAACCAATGATCAAGATAGAAATTCCACAAGTCAACATGTATTTAAAATGATTTAAAAACCATTAATAAAAGTGAAAATTAATTCCTACGTGGAAAATAAAAATAAATGGATAATAAAAATGTCAAAAATTAAAGAAAATTAAAAGAATTAGTCATGAATTATTTCAGAATTTTTATGAACTTCTAACTATTTTTAAAAATAAAAAACCATATGAAAATAAAAAGAAAAGAAAAGAAAAGGCAATGAAGGAGGGGTGCATTCAGCAAGCAGTTTAGTTCAAATCAAATGGGCTTATGAAAGGGAGGGGTGCGAATAACAGCTTGAGCCCAATTGAAGTCAGTGAACCACACCATAATTGCATGGATATTCAGTAATTCATGAAAAAACAAGGACCACTGGATTAATCTAGCGTGTGTACAAGCAGGTCAATGATCAGGCAAAGTCAAACAAACAAACACACAGGAGCACATGCACATGATAGCTATTATTTGGAGCCATACACAATGATTAAATCAGAGAACATAAAGTCACGTGAGAGGGAGGTGGAATTTTAATGCGTTGGCTACATGACATTTTTCCAGATGAAAGATCCAATCGCCACAAGTTCATCTTCGTCATTCACATGTTCAACAATTTTCCAAAATCCGGTGACTGGAGCTAGGGCTCCGACACCGGAAAACTCATACATAAGAACAAACCAATACAGAAATGCACCAAAGTTTCCAGATCAAATAAATCAAGCATGATGAATCCAAATATGGCAATGAAAATCACAAAAGATCAAAGACCAAGCCAGATCGAATGCAAAAATTTTCAACTATCAAACTGAAATTCAACATAACTCACTCAATAGGCATGCAATTTAAATTCTAAGAAAATCAGCATCATCAGTGAAACAAGTAGAACTCAATGTAAGCATTCAATTTCATTTCCAGATCCAAAAGTTTCAGAGCTTACCAGAAGTTAAAGATCCTTCAAAACACCAAGAAAAGACTTCTACAGCTGCAGATCCACTCCTCCTAACTTCTATTTGCAAAATAAATGTAAAAGAAGCCTTGAATCTTCCTAGATCTTGAGATTCGAACAGAACTGCACTTGAATGGCACTTGATGAAATCTGAGGATTCAGCTTCAATAAGTGGTTGATTTGTGATCCTTAGAGCTCAAGGATGAAGACTATGGAAAGAGATTGGAGAATGAGAGCCTGGAGAGAGAGATTCGAAGGCTTTTGTTTTTGTGCAGAAAACTTTGAAGTTGATGAATGAGAGAGAGCTAGGGCTGAAGTTTGTGTGCAATAGCTTTTATATGATCCACGTATCACACTGATTAGAGTTTTGTGCTGAGTGGTGGCAAGAATTGTTTGAGAGGGATTATTTTGCAATTTTGCATGAAAGTGGTGATGAGGTGAATTGCTCGTGCATTGGCTTTCCCATGTGCACAAACTGAATCATTTTTGTGCCTTGATTATCCCTGAATCAACCTTGGCCATTGGATGTAAGTGAATCATGTTTTCCTCATGATTTTTCAAATTTGCACTTTGTGAAATATCTTGCATTCCATGCACGAATTTATTGAATTCTCTTGAGCCAAATGTGTTTCATGCAATGCAATAGGATACCATGACCTCATTTTTCTCATTGATCAGCTTGGAAATGGATTACATGAGTTTTTGCAAATGGTAGAAACTTGGAAATATGGTAAAAACCCTAAAAACAAGTGAACTTCAACTGGCCCTAAATTTCAAATCACGAAGGCTATGATCATGTTCTTGTACTTTTTGAAAATGGGAGATCATACCCTACAACTTTCATGTTCAAGAAATTTTCATTTGAGGTCATTTTGGTCATGAAAGAATGCTTTGAAGATTAGGGCAAAACTTACCAAATTTGGAAAGTTTAGTTACATGCCATATGCCAAAAATGGAAACCCTTGCCAAAACCCTAAATCCTTGACTTTTGACTTTGTCAAACCTCTTTTATGACCTTAAGAACATCCCTTGGCTTGAAAATGGGATTGGAACCCTTGCATTATCACAGTTGACTTTTCAAATAATCAGTTTGACCAATTTCTTCTTATGCAAGTAACTGATGAAATAACTGCCTTCCTCAATGAATCTTCTCACCAAATTTCATCCATAGCATTCACATATCATATGAAGGAATTTGACCACATAAAATGGCCAAAGTCACAAAGAATCCCTGCTTGATCATGAAACCCTAATTTGAAGTCATCTGTGTAGGAGATTGTTCCCTCTTGGATCATCTGATAATCCCTCAACCTTTTGGGCTCTTGTAAAGAAATTTGAGCTTGTATAGGACATAAGAACACCTTGTGAGACTCTTTCCATGTCACTTGACCTTTTTCTTTGATTTGTAAGGCTTCAAATGTACCAATGATTGATCATATGCCCAATGCTAGAACATGAGAATGTTATGCTTCATTTTTCTATGCAAAGATGCTAAGGATATGCCATGCTTATGATGATTATGATATGATGATGATGCTAAAAAAAAGAGGGAAAATTTGGGGTGTTACATGAAATGATGAGGATTGCAATACTGTGGGTTGAGAACATTGAGAATCCTGATAATTTGCAGAGGTTGTGCACTGGTCCAATGTGGAAGATTCAGTTGAATGCAACCATGGAAATGGTGTTCAGAAGTAAGGATGATTGTGATCTATGAAGGAGATGAAGAATGATGATGAGAGATGAAGCTAGATTCACTCAAATTGCACTGAAATTGCAGAGGGGGAGAGCTGAGCAAAATGATGAACTTTGTGATGAATTTCGAATAAAATGAAGCCAAGCTTCCATTCAGTTGGATCTCATCCCTTTATATGGAGCTTAACCCTCATAGATAACAGTTATAACCAGGGTTAGAACCCTGGTTAACTGAGTTAAGTTTATTATGGCTGATTCAAGTTTATTATGGTGTATTGGAGTGAGTTGAAGCAAGTGGTGTAGCTGAATTTGTTTTGCTCGAGTTGGATCCAATGTGGTGATGCTTATGACAACTATAGTGATGCAAGATTATTGATATGTGATGAAGCAATCCAATGCAGCTTGAGTTCAAATGCTTGAAAATGTATCATCATTTGCTTGATTCTCATGAAGTGCATGACATCTACCATGATCATGCAGCCATGTGATCCTTTGAACTTGTTTGAATGCACTACCATATGATATCACTATGTTCCAATGTGTATAAGCTGACCGCACTTAGAAACATCTCACAATACAATGCCTTATGAAGCAAGCAAAACAGTTTGATATATTTAACTTCCATTGATGATTTCTTCAAGCCCAAGCTACCCAACTACAACATTCTTGTGCTCAAATTGAAGATCAATCTTCATACCACATGTTTGATGTTTATGTCAAATGAAGATGAAGCTTGTAAGCCAATAAAATTGATCATTGAAACTCACATCATGAGACTGCATAATGGTCTTGCATGATTTTCCTTGCCTTTCACTAAATTCCTTGTGACTCGATCAGGTTTAGGACATGACTTTGACCCTCCATAACTCATGAATAGTTGGTCATATGAAAAATCCTCCAACATGAAAGTTGTAGATAATGTAATAATGAACACGTTTGATGTTGGAAAAAATTTCATTTGAGGTCATCTTCATAGGTTAATTAAGCAATACTTATTGCACATCACTTGTTTGATACAATGTCTGGCAGGGCGCGCGCATCTGGCCTGTCATGTTTGGCCCATGCCCTAGTTTTTGCCTTGATTTGTCCAATCTTTGAAATGTCATAACTCTCTCAATTTTAATGATATGAATGTGTTCCACCTATGTATTTGAAGCTTAATATACCCTCTTTCAAACAGCCCAAGTGGAATTTTCATTTGCTTTTTATTTTGGGAGAAGGCCTCTCTTGAAGTGGCTGAAAAAATGGCTAAAACTTGCCATTTTTGGAAACCCTAATTTTCCAAAAATGGTAAGTTTTGGTTTTCTTGATTTTTCATGATTACTCCATCATATATTGATCAAATTTGGTCCATAGGATCCTTATAACCCTAATTTCATGAATTTGATCTCAAAAAGTAAGGAGTTGACTTTTTGCTCAGCATGGATGACTTTTCCCAAATTTCCTTATATGACCAAGGAATTGGGATATCATATTTAACCGTAACAAATTTCGATGTACAAATGATTGGTGTTCATTCTATACACTCAAGGAATTGGGGTATAGAAGGAATACCAAAGGGTTTTCCTTAAAGGAATTTTTGAAAACTAATCTTGAACGGCGGTAATGTTTTAGTTTCAGTGTTATTTCAACGATTATAAATAATTTGTCATTATAAGAATTTCTCATACACCTTCCCTAGTATAATTCTCATATTTGCCATCCTTATTATTTTCCTAAATTTTATGTTTATAAGTCCTTTGATAATATCTAAACCAACCCTAAGGAACTTTTGTTCAATTGAAACAGTAGAAAAAACTTAATTTGCAACGCAGTCCTCGAGATCGATATTCGGGGAATTTTCCCTATTATTACTATAGTGGCCAAAAATAGTACACTTGCTATTTTCCCATCAAGTTTTTGGCGCCGTTGCCGGGGACTGCCAAAGATTAAGTTTATTTTCTTATTTCAATTGAAATTTTGTTGCTATGCGACTAAAATTTTATTTTTCTGCTATTTTAAGTGTTATTGAAAATTTGTTATTTGTTTTAACTTTTGTCTAACTGTTTATGCGAGGTCAGACCTCAGCTAAGTTTTTCTTTGACGCAGAACCAGAAAGAGCTTTGCACGAGAGACGCTGCAAGGCAAGAATTGATAGATTGGACTGTTAGTGCAGGTCCCAGTGTCCTGAATCAGGAAACAGAAGACGACATATCTGTGCATTCTGAGCACAGTGACTCTGACTCTGACAGGGAGACAAATCCAGGATTTGGTAATATGGTAGGAAACCAACCTCCTGTAGAAAGACTGTTAGGTGACTATGGAGGAGCTAATGCTCAACCCATCCGGGTGACTATTGTTAACCAACCAGTGAATGTTGCACATTTCCAGTTACATCCTTCCACCATTCGCCAGTTGGAGAGCAAACCTTTTTCCTGAAGAATCAATGAGGATGCAAACAAGCATCTCCAGAGATTCCTTACTACCACTACATCTTTAAAGATTGAAGGTCACTCTGAGGAAGCAAAAAGACTTGTGGTGTTTCCATTTACACTTACTGATGACGCAGAAGAGTGTTTTTACTCACTCCCAGCTGCGAGTATCACAACATGGAAAAAGATGGAAACAACATTCCTCAACGAATATTTTCCTGCTTCAGTTTTCATCCGAAAAAGATACGATATTGTCAATTTAAACAAAAAGAGGGTGAATCACTTGGAGATGCATACAAGATATTTAAAAGGTGTCTGACCGTGTGTCCTACTCATAATATGGATGCGACCGAGCAGATGCAAAACTTTGTGAATGGGTTGCGACTCAAGACAAAACAGCTTATAGATATTGTTGCAGGTGGCTCAACAAACTTTTCAACAGCCACTGAACATCTTGAATTGTATGATCGCACTGTGAGTCAACCCAATGGTAAGATTGATTTAAAGCTGATAGAGCAAGTTGTTAAAATGGAAGATCAAATAGATGCAGAAGTTGAAAGAAGGTTGAAGAAAACGAATATTAGCACACAGACAGTGGCACATGTGGAACTAGTTCAAGTGGTGATTTGTGAGATTTGTTGTGGACCACACTTTGCCATGCATTATTTGGCGACTCAAGAATTTGCTGAACAGATTAATATGTTGAGGCAGAACAACTCGTATGCCAACACATATAATTCGGGGTGGAAACATCACCCCAACTTCTCATGGAAAGATCAACAAGGGAACATTCAGAAACCGGTTCAAGGCCAACAACCATACCAGCCCCAGCAACAACAATACCAACCACATGTTCCAAGAAAGGAGGATTGGGAAATTGCCATTGAAAAGATGGCCGCTCACTGTAGCGGTAAAATCATGAGTGTAAGCTATTGATTAACTTAACTCAATGTACACAGAGCCGCCACCGCGCTTTTATTTATTTCCAAAAGGAAAAAGGAAAAAGAACGAGCACAACCTAATGAATCTAAAAGCAAAAGCTAAAAGAAACTAACAGAGAACGGGTAAGGGGATAGGTTACAAATCGGGAAGGTTTTACGCACCCGAAATGTCCGTGGTACTCCACGGGAACCCTTTGAAATATTTACTGCTTTTATTAGTTTGAAATTGGTTTGCTTGAAAAAAGATTGAAGAGATGAGAAGAAGAATGTTTTTTAAGACTTTTGTGTTTGAAGAGACGAACGTCTCATGCCTACGTACCCACAAAGTGCAATGCGAGATCAAAACCCCGTAGTTCGTGGTACAAAATTCGAAAAGAAACATTGAGTTGAATTGATTTTAAAATGTAAAGATAAGTCGTCATTCTTTAGCGAATAATTCCGCTAGAAAGAATGAATCATATCTAAACATAAAAAAGGGTAAAAGAAACGTGCACGAGGGCACAAAATCAATTGAATGAGTTTTGAATGTTTTAAAGTTTTTGAGAAGAAAAGTTTCGATATGCTTATGTGGTTTAGCATTTATTAAGAAAATGAAATGAAAAGGTAAAATCGCATGACCTAGGTCAAGGTTTGATTGCGAAAATGTTTGAAGTTTGAAAACAAAAGAAGATTTGAAAATAGGGAGAAGATTTGAAAATTTAAGAAGTGGGAAGAGATGAAGGGACTATCCTAAGACTTGAAAATAAAAGCTAAAGGAAGAACGATCAAACCATATGGTGAACATTCTTTGAAACAATCGGATTTCCATCTTCATAATCAAGTGAACTCAATCGGAGCCAAAGTCTTCAATCCATAACAACTCAAGCAAAGGGATAGATCCTAAAATCTAAGTCCAACTCCAAGTCCCATGCTAAGGATAGTAACCATAGTCCGAAATTAAAGTCACAAATCTTTTAGATGTTTAATCCTTTATTAATATTTTTGTGTCCAAATGGACAAAAGAAAAATCACAAGCATAACAATATAAACATAAACAATATGATGAATGATATAAAAGCATAATAAGAGAGATAAGGAGCGAGAGATTGAAATAAAGAGGATAAGGTACGAGAGATTGAATTAAAATGTTAGTATATTAATAGTATTATAATATTTACATAGAAAATGGTATGATGAACTTAATCAAACACAACCATAAAAAGAAAACCAAAATCGAGGCAACCGGATCCAAATGGATCTTATTCCGAATTCGGGACAAGTTTAGGTCTATGTTAAGCAATCGCCGAGTAATTTACGGAGTAATTACCCTACAAATGAGGCCGGCCACCACCAATTAAGGTGGAAAATATTTATGCTAATACATGTTGGAGAAATGATATTATGGATCATTCTCCGAAAACATGTCGCACGAAAAGAAAAGGTAACGGTCTAATCTTAATTGTGATTTCACATTGTATTATCGAAGGCAACCTATCACGATCCCAAAGTATGGAGAATGATCCAAATGATCATTCATCAATAGATTTGAAATAATGAAGATTAAACATCTTCGAAATCCAATAATCACGAATTGGAGATCTCATCGACCAAAAATAAAAATAAGAGAAAGCAAATGGATCTAAAATTTTATGATCAAACAACAAATCAAATGAAATAAGAAACAAATGGAAATAGTCATAAAGAAAATAGCAATAGAAAGTGACTAAAACATTATTTAAAAGTTCATCATTCATTTTTTTTTGTAAGTTTTCTAAAATTTGATAATCAAAATAAAAGTCAATAAAAAAAATCAAAAGAAAATTTAAAAAAGAAAAAAAACTTTTAAGAACTAAGTGGTTAAAAGAAAAAACTATCAACTAAAGAAACTTTGGAGGGAGTGTGGCGCAGGCAAATGGATGTGCATAGCAAGATGAGTCCCATTCAGATTAACAAGGCCCAAACTAAACTCCATAAGACAATTAAAATAATTTTATACATAATAAATAAAAGACAAAAAAAATGAAACAGAAAATAAAAAGAGTGATCCTCTTCTTCGTGAAAAGGGGAAAAAAACAAAAACGCAGTAGGAACTTCTTCATATGAAAACGGCGCAAAGGTGCCTTTCACCTTCTTCTTCCATAAATGTCGCGGCTAATGCTCTTCCTCATTTCCGACTCAAAGCAGATCGTAGTGTCCTTCTTCAATGATCTTCATCTCTCAATCGCACAATGTATTTTTCCTTCGGCGAAATCAAGTTCCAATCGCGTCCTTGAGTGATTCGATGTGGATTGTTGTTGTAATGGATGTTGGAGGAGAATCGTTGATGTTGATTAAAGAAGATTCATGGAAGGTTCAAGGTAAAAAAACAAATCTGAATTGATTTATATTTTGAAGCTATGAGGATGATTAAAGGTGAATTGAAGCTTTGGGGTTAATTTGACAGAATTTTGAGGGGCTCATTCAAGCTTAAAAAATTGAAAGAGGAAAGGGTTGGTTTTATAGAGGGAAAGGATGAGAAACGGATGCCATTTTGTGAAGATTTTATTCGCGTTTTGAAGTCTCACGGTGAAAGCATGCTTGCTGCATTTTGTTCTGCGTTTTAACCCTTCTTCAACTACGTTTTGGAGTTGATTCAAATGTGTTTTGCTGCGGTCATTTTGTGAATCATTTTCTTGCGTTTTATGTTGATGCAGGTCGCGTTTCGGGCTCACGAATTCTGCGTGCGGCGTTTTGGTGTGTTGGGAAACTTGGCTGGCTGTGTTGATGTTTTGCTTGTGTGGTGAAATGGCTTGGAGTTTTGGCTAGGAGCTGGCGTGAAGTGTGCGTACGGTGCTGCGGGGTGATACGGCTTTTGTTGTTGCGTGCTGGTTTGTGGATTGATGGCTTGAGGTGACGTTTTGGGCTTGTGGGCATGGCTGGGAATGTATTTGGCTGGAAGTGAAGCTATGACTTGTTTTGTTCGTGTGACGAATTATGAAGCCGGTGCGCTGCAGCTTGGAATTGGCTGGTGAAGTTTTGTTCAAATAAAAAATGTGACATGGGTTGGGCCTTGTTGCTCTTTATTCACTTTTTTTTTATATAGTAATGGGCTTAAAAAATAAAAATGGGCTTCATAATTTGTTAATTTTTTATGGTTTAGAAGAAATGGAAATGAAAAGTTTATGATAAAAAAAGAAATTAATTGTGGTGATTAAAATTTAGAAATATAAAGGAATTTGATTAATTAGAAATTGATTAAAAAATGGTAGTTTGGCCAATGAAATGGATTAAAAAAATGATAATTGGAAATTGTTATAAAATGGAATGATTTAATCGGAAAGAAATGGATAATGAAAGGGAATTTGGAATTTTGGTGAAATGAGAAGTGAATAATCGGTATGAATTAGGAAAATGGATAGAAAATAATTGGGTGACAATGATAATGGATATGAAGCACTGATTTTATTTTTATGCCCACAATTCACTCTTGATTATTTTGCAAGCCACTGATAATGATGAATATAGCCGATGCGAAACCACTGAACAAATTGCCAATTCTAACACAATCACTGAAATCGTCTGAAAATTGTCCTGATAATTCGAATCCATGTTGAGGAAAATAAATCCACAGACAGACCACTGATAAACTGATGAACATGAAGATTCAAACCAAACTTCACACAGAATAATGCCTGATAAATTGATGATCTCACTTGCAACACAGCTTGACCTTTGAACAACATTGTCTGAGGGATAAACCACTGGCACAAACAACTTGCAGTCGAAACAATCTTTTGATAGTTTGACCAAGATTAGGTCAAACGTCCATCTGAATCGAATCGTGACTGAACAAACGCATCTGAATTGGAATCACAGCCCTGTCTTTTAAATCCTGCAACACAGAGAGAAGAAGAGGCAAACTGCAACATATTTTTTGTTTTGGTTAGAGGTTAATAAATATAAACAAATATCAGTAATTAAACATGGTGATCTCCTGCGAAGCATAGACCTACACCTGAAAAAGGATAAACGAACAGTTTGTGATCTTGTTTGTATGTGAAATGCAGATGAGATGCGAAAAATCTTAGGGTCAAAAATTAGGGTATGACAGATGCCCCTATTTAAGTTTCTTCAATCCAGAGATAATGAAGATTGAAACCTTCGTTTCGACAAGATGGAAGATACTTAAATATCAAAAAACCCAATTTTTGATCCTAAGATGCTAAAAAATGGAATGGAATGAAATGAAACGAACAATATGATATGGAAATGATATGAAGCATATGAAAATGTTATGAAAGCATATGAGATGTTATGAAAGCAAATGAGATGCAGAGAAATCCATGAGGGATAAGACGACACGTGAAAAAGAATAAACGCTGGGGATAAGGAGCATAACACTCTGACTGGAAAACCAGCATGCTAGAGAATAAGCTCATGGCTCAGCTGAGACGAAAATGTCCAAGAATGGCAATTGGACAGAAAGGATCACAACATCCAGGAATGGCACTGAATGAAGTGAGAAATGTCCCGAACAGGTACACCAGAAACATCCAAGGATGACATTACTGACTTTAATAGGGATATCCGAGAATGGCAATCGGAAAAGGGTAATCACAACATCTGAGAATAGCAATCAGATAAGAAGTGTGAATCACAACATCCAGGAACAGAACTGAATGGCATGGGAAAATTTCGGGAAAGTACATCAACTTAATGATAACTCCAATCCGAAAATGGCAATCGGAAGGAAAGTGATCACAATATCCAAGAATAGCAATCGGATAAAATATGAATCACAACATTCAGGAAAAGAACTGAATGGGATGGGAGAAAGGTCCAGGACAGTACATTAAATCAATGATGACTTCACTATGGACATCCGAGAATGGAAATCGGATAAAAAGGGTGTAATATCTGAGAGAAACAACAAGTATATGAAGGAAAAGTTATGAAGAGACATACAAATGCCAAGTAAGTTGGACGTTGATCACAAAGTAAGAAGTTGAAAACAACAAGACCTTGAGAAATGCATATGCCGACTAAAACACTCAATATGCAGACATTCACGAAAATGGGGACTAAACCACCCAAGCACACGCATAATGAGGACTAAAACACTCAAATATGCAAAGGTTAACAAGAATGGGGAATAACACACCCAAGAAAATGCATAATGAGGAATAACACACTCAAATATGCAAACTTAAAAAAAACTGGGGAATAACACACCCGAGAAAACGCATAATGAGGACTAAAACACTCAAATATTCAAACGTCAACAAAACTGGGGAATAACACACCCGGGAAAACGCATAATGAGGACTAAACCGCTCAAATATACCAACGTAAACAAAACTGGGGAATAACACACCCGGGAAAACGCATAATGAGGACTAAAACGCTCAAATATGCCAACGTAATCAAGACTGGGGAATAACACACCCAAGGATATAACATGATGTCGCTCCCAACAAATGACACCTGGTCAGAAGGGGTACAGACGCGAACGGTCGGTGAAAAGAGAAGAGAATGAATAGAGTCGCCAGCTAGGCATTTTTATCCCGAAGGAAAGGTAATGCTGCATAAACCTAAGAAAAGATGTGGATAAGACGGTTGCGAACTAGAGAGACTGAGAAAGGGGGTTGGTTACAACCTGGGAAGGTATTAGCACCCAGATTGTCCGTCGTACTCGACGGGATCCACGCTTAAAAGATTTGTGTTGTAAAGGGGTAGTGTCAGTGCAATTTGTGTATCAAAGCTGAAAAGAATGCAAGTGTCAGTGTAAAAGAATGTGAAGTGTATAAATGTACAGTGTCAGTGTAAGAAAAGGAATAAAATGCTCAAGATTATGAGGCTTAGAGAATGATGCTGGAAAGAGGGGGAATATACAGAGACTTTTGTTCGATAACTGTTAAGTTATGCCTACGTATCCTCTCGTGCAATGAGGAAGTCAGAACACCGTAGTTCGACCCAAAGAGACTGAAAGGTAATTTGACTTGTGAACTGCTTGTTTGTCTATGCTCAAGTGTATGACCTGTCTGGCTCAGGTGCAAACTGTCTTGCATTAGACGGAAGAAGCGAGCTCTCGTTTATGAGTGAATGAGATGAGAAAAGAATCCCGGAGGAGACGATTATTGTTTGTTTTTGAGTTTTTCAGTATTTTATTGCTTTTGAGAGTTTGTCATAAGTTAATGAGCTTAAGCCTAAACCAATGGGTTAGTAAACTCATCACATCTTCCCTCTGATTAGGGGTAATGAGAATACCTTAAGTTTGAAGTCAGTATCTCACACTTAATCACCTTTGATGTAGGATTAAGATCATTGTCCTACTTGTGATTAGTTAAATCTTTTTTTGTTGTTTTTGTTTAGTGTTAAGTAATGAGACTAAGCCATAATCAGGGATTAAACAGACTCATTACACCATCCTAATAGAAGGATAATAGATGAGAATGTTTAAGCTGAGGAAGACTCCTCAACTTAATCCATGATTAGGGATTAGCCTCATGACAAAACAAAGCCTTTATTAGATGTATTTTAGTTAATGATAAGATGAAGAAATGGATTTTATGATTTGTAAGACAACTTGAGGGGGACTTGTCCATTAACACTAGGGTTAGTCCTTCTTAACCAGTTAAGGAAGAATTAGAACCCTAATGCAAGGCCCAAGTTACAAGCTTGATGTCTTGGTGATTATTAAGTGAATTGATTAAAGTATTTGAACACATTAAGGGTTTAACACTTAGGATTAAAGTTATACACTTCATCCTAATAGAAGGATGCAGGCATAAGCTTAATCACAAAGTCTTAAAGCCTTTAGGGTTTAGTCCCTGATTATGAGATGAGAAGAGAAGACTCAAAGAGACACAAAGGTAAAAGCTAAGTGGGGGACAAATCAAACCTAATTGTTATCATGCTTGGTCATTCCTAGGGTTTGTGGGGTTTGAGGAAGAAACCTTCAAGGGACCACCAAGGAGAGAAGCAGATGAAAGGAGCAAAGAGAAGCAAAACAACTTGCTTCACTTAAGAAGACAAGTTGCTTGAAGAAAGAAGGTAAGATGAAGAAGAAAGAGCAAGCTCAATCTCAAACACAAGACAAAATGCAGCAATGATGCATAAGAGAGATGAAAAGAGATTATGAGAAGTGAAGGCAAATTCACTTCTCAAATTACCTACCACCTGAAAAGTTAGCAAAAGAAATGGAATGCAATGCAAAATGGGATGGAATGTCATGATGCAAACCAAAACCAGAAGCATAAGTATGATGCTAATGATGCTAAGAGATGGTGCAAACATGAAACAAGGCATAAGGATGATCATACAAACATATGGATGCAAGAGAAGCATGCTTAGAACCATGAACATACATGAAAAGTTATGAAATGCAAATGACATACAACATGGAAAATGAAAGATGCAATGATCAAACATGATTCTAATATGTCCTAAGATGTGTTATGAATCAAATGAATACACAAAATGTCATGGCAAGTCATGATATGCAAACAAATGGAAGATGGATGCAAAGGAAGGCATGAATTAGGGTTTATGATCAAAGCTCAAAGCAAAATTCAAAACCAGAAGCAAACATCATGATAAAAAATTGAAAGTGCATTCAAAGGAACCCTAAACCTATAAAAACTCACTTCCCAAAGGAGAGGATCCAATTCTTAACCTAGTGAGAGTTATGAATTTCCTAAGATTGCTAGGGTTTTAAGGTACCTTGTCAAGAAAAATGCCAAACAAATAGGAAATGCAAGATCAATTCATGCCAATTTAATCCTATAAACTATATGATATGCAAGATGCAATGCAAAAAGAATCAAGGTCCAACTCTTAAAGGCTAGGCATAAATGAATTTTTGAAGATTGGATCAAAATAATGCCTTGAAATGAAATTAATTCCATGGAAAATTGTCAAAAGTCATCAAGATCAAAAAAGAAATTTGGTTTGAGAGTGGGACAATGTTTCTAAATGATTTTAAATGTTTCATGAATTTTTTTGTGATTTTTTAAATACCTAAAAGTATTTTTAATTAATTAATTCTCATTAATTAATTAAAAATAAACTTTTAAATGATTTAAAAATAATTTTTAATGCAAAAAATAAAAATAAAAATGTTTTTGGTTTCTGAAAATTAATAAAAGCTTGGACAAAAAATTTCAGAATTTTTAAAGATGTTTTACTATTTTTAATAAATTGTAGAAAACAAATGAAATTAAATGAAAATAAAATGAAATTAAACTGAAAAATAAGAAAGTCAACAGAATCAAGGGCTGAGGTTTGAACTTGGACACGCGGGAATGGACTTGGCGCGCATCTGGACGGCTAGCATTCAAAATTTCCTAATTATTATTAAGCCCTAATTAAATGCCCTAATGACTTTCATATGACCGGAACAGTGGTTCCGGTCATCTTCTCCGACGAGCCAAATCTCTAACTCTCTCTAAACTCCATGAAAATGAAATATAATTGCCCAGAATCCATTCCCATTCAACACTGAATCAAAACCCCCAAACAAAAATCATTTTTCATTCATTAATCATGCAAATCGAAGCAAAACACATTTAGGGCAAAAAGTTTCAGACAGCTCATACATGCTCAACATTCCACCATTTTCATTTTTAAACACATCATGATGATCAGGATAACATGTAGAATCAATTTATAACAAGTAAAATGAGTTCTGGAAAATTTGTTCTTGATGGATACCTGAACTGAAGTCCTTCGAACAAGAGCTTTCTGACCCTTTCTCCTATGCAAACTCACTCCTTTGGTCCTCCTGAGCTCAATGAGATGCTTCACAACTCTTGTTGATGGCTTATTTGAGAGATGGCAGAAGTTCTGTTCAAGTGAGGGTGGTGATCGTGTTTTTGTTTCAGTGGCTTTCAGGCTATGGTGATGGGTGGTTTGTGATCAGTGAAGCATGTTGAGGTTGTTTGTGAAGTTGGTTTTTGTGTTTGAGGCTTGTAGAGAGTGTTTCGAATGAAAATGCAAGTTGGAGAGATTTTGATAACTATGTCTTGGAGTGTGTTTCAGCTTGAAGTGTGTTGTGTGTTATGCTGGCTTTGGTCCATGTATCAAAAGGTGATAGGTCAGAAAGTTGTTGGTGGCCTATGGTGATTGGTATGGGTCTTTGGCCAAAATGTCAACTTGATTTGTACTTGAGGTATGGGCAATGGTACAACTTGCTTTTTGGCTTGTCTTGGCTCAGCTTGAATCAAGGAATGCTATGGAACAGGTCTAGAAGCAATGCAGCAAGTGGTTGATGGTTTGTGATGGGTTTTGCAAGTTTCACAAAGTTTGGTTCCTTTGGGATTCCTTGAGGTTCAAGGCATGAAATGAGATGATTCTTTGGCCCATTATGAATTTTAGAGGTCATGTGATCATGTTGTGAAGAATTTGTACACATTTGAGGCCTTTAGAACACTTGATCATACCATTTTGCAAAATGCCTCTTTGGTAGAAAACTTCAAATTATGTGATTTTTCCCAACTTTGACAAACCATAACTTTTGATCCAAAATGAATTAGGTCAAGTTCTTGTACTTTTTGAAAAGGGAATGATCCATTATACAACTTTCATGACCAAAGTTTTTCCATTTGAAGCATTTTTGAATCAAAAAGCAAGGGTTGACAAAGTTTCCCAAAATGGCAATTTTCAATATAAGTCAACTTTCCCAAAAAGTCAACTTTGCAAATGACTTGAAATTCTTCAATTTTATGAACTTCTAGCATCTTCCATGATCAAATAAAGATCATAAATAATCAAAATGATGATGAACACCCTTTGGTTGGGTCATTGGGGCTCTCAGATGCCCTGATTTTGCACTGGCTTGCTCAAAAAGTCAATTCTTGATCAGATGACTTCCCCATGGAATTTCGTCATGAAAATTGATATGCATGATCCCTATACCATATATAGACCAATAGAAACAAGAATGACCAAAAAATTTGGAGTTATGGCCTTTGAAACCAAAACCTTAATTCTAGGTCATCTGTGAAGTTAAACCTGGCTCTGCTTCCATGCCAACCTCAGCTCTTGTGATTTTTTGACATTCTTGACTTTGAGAGGATATAATATGATGCTTGAACATACATGGATCCCTTTGAAGTTATTGATGACCTTTGGAGTGGCTCAAGTGGCTCTTGGATTGCTCAAATCACAAACCCTAGATGCAGATGACTTGGAAGCAGTGTAGTGAATTAAAAAAAATGTGGTATGAGATGCTATGATTGGATTTATGCACATGGGAAGATCACAAGCCATGGTGTGAATGGGTGAGGGCAAATTTGGGGTGTTTACAGCTGCCCCTATTCAAACATGAGTTAGTTGTGTAGGATGTAAGCGACGGCTTATCAGGCAAACAAGATAACTTGTGGTTGAATACCAAAGACAGTCCAAAATTTGTACTCACAGAATGAAGAAGAAAAGGGATATAGATTGTAAAAGAAAAATAAAGTATATTATAAAGTGCGGGCGACGGAGGACGACCGTCGAGCAGAGGACGACTGCTGGGGAAAGGGCAATGACGGGGACGGCCGACATGCCGGGGAAAATGCGGGAAATAAAGCAATGACGGGGACGGCCGACATGCTGGGGATATAAGAGATTACGATGGGGACGGCCATCAGGAATCTCTGGGGATTATAGGTAGAAATAAATGATGAGGTACGTTTATCGGGTTCATAAAGTATTGCAAACCACGATGGGGACGACCATCGGGCTAAACTTATGAAGGACGATTATCAGGAAAAGGAAAAGGGACCACGATGGGGACGACCATCGGGTTAAAGAATAAATGAAATAATGATGAGGGACGGTCATCAAATGTGAAGGACGATCACCTAGCAGGGGACGGCTGCTCTGTTGGGGATAAGATGAGGGACGGTCATCTAAGGTGAAGGACGATCACCTGGCAGGGTACGGCTGCCGAAAGCAACGCGACATAGGACGAATGTCGTATAAAAGGTCGACGATGGGGACGGCCATTGGACAAGCATGATGAAGGACGATCATCAAGAGGTGAAGGACGATCACCTAGCAGGGGACGGCTGCTCTCAAGGTTTATCATGACATAGGACGAATGTCAGATAACAATATCAACGATGGGGACGGCCATCGAATAAAAAAATGATGAAGGACGATCATCAAAAGGTGAAGGACGATCACCTAGCAGGGGACGGCTGCTAAATACCACGACATAGGGCGAATGTCGGATAGAAAAGGTCGACGATGGGGACGGCCATCGGACGAGCATGATGAAGGACGATCATCAAGAGGTGAAGGACGATCACCTAGCAGGGTACGGCTGCTCTCAGGATTTATCATGACATAGGACGAATGTCAGATAGAAAAGAAATTTTGCTTTGCGGGCGATTTACTGGGGAATAGTAAACACGGACGAGTGTTTATATCCGAGAAATAAAGGTATAAGTGTTTTGACGCTGTGTGTAGATTAAAGATGCGGAGGAGCATCCTTAAGACTACGATACGGACGAGTATCGGGTGGAAACAAATACTGACACGTGTTCAGAGATGATGATACGGACGAGTATCAACTGGTTAACAAGGAACACAGACGAGTGTCGAATCTGAGGGGACTCTTCTGGGGAATAGTGGACACAGACGAGTGTCTAAATTTAAGAAGACATAAGTGTTCGACACGTGTATGGATTTAAAGATGCAGACGAGCATCCTTAAGACTACGATACGGACGAGTATCAGTTAGAAACGAACGCTGACACATGCTCTGAGATGATGATACGGACGAGTATCAACTGGTTAACAAAGAACACGGACGAGTGTCGAATCTGAGGGGATATGAGTGGTATAAGGTACGGATGGGTACCTGTATGAGCGACATAAGTATGAGTGGTGTACAGATGAGTGTTTAACTTGCTAGGGAGAGTGACACGGACGAGTATCAAAGGAAAAGAGTGTAATATAAACAAGTATACGGTTTGCAAAATGTTTAGGCAACTGTGCTGGGGAAGGTGACACGGACGGGTGTCAGGGAATTTGTATAAAGGTGTATCTGTGAGTGCAAAGAGGACGCTTTGGCTTTTTGCTGGGGATATGACACTGACGGGTGTCAGGGAGTATCTGTAATATATAAGTGTATGTTTGTAAAGAAGGCCCGGGCGACTTTACTGGGGAATGATGACACGGACGGGTGCCAAAAGAGGTGCGTATTTGTAATTTGTGAGTATAAGGCCAATGCTTTAACTTTAGCTCTCTGCTGGGGATATGACACAGACGGGTGTCCGGATGTATCCATATCTTAAGGGGAGGTGCCTTGGCTCTCTGGCAGGGAAACTGGGAGTTTTCTGTATATCTCTGATGAATTGCCAGTATTCACAAGTGTTTGATTCAGAACATGGCTTGTGATTATCCAATATGTTTGATTTTTGCCGTAATGCTCCGTATTAGACGGAATGCTACGCTCTGTGGGGAAAATTTGATGTGAATGCTATGATTATGCAAAGATAAAGATCCGGGATCTGGATCCCGTTGCTACGAAGATCTCTGGTCGATCTGCTTTGAAGTGGACATCCCAGTCGGGGATGAAATCATTGGAATATCTGGCATATACTACTCTGCTTGGGGAAATAGGTCACTGATAGACCCATCCTTGGTAATGAGGGACCCAGCTAGGGTTTGTAGAAGCTTTCGTCACTCTGTTGTGAGATCTTCAGGCATTGCTTCTCTGGATAGAGGCTGAAATTCTGTGGGGAGATGGTTCCCTGGCTTTTGTACTTGGGGTGCTAATACTGAGTGGATGATGATTTGCCAGCCGGCTGGGATGACGCTTCCATGTCCCATGCTGTGCTTTGAATACCTGCAATCCTGAAAAGACCGAGAAATGCACAAGTAATCCCGAGGTATCCCTTACCGGATTCCATCATAGGAGTTTAGACACCCTCGGGAGTAAGTATATTTCCTGCAAGCACGTGTTTTAAGAGAAACATCTGTATTTATGCAATCAGTATCTTAGAGACATCGGACATTTTGAAAATGAAAATAAAAATGTATGAGACAAAACATGACTAAAAATCTAATTTTATTGATTTATATGCCCTGAATTGGCGAGATACAGTCAGAGAGACAGATCTCCTAAAATGACGAGATTGTTACAAATTGAGAAACAAAAGATGTTGGAAATATTGATGACGCTTCAAGGAGTTCCCCCTTTGCTATGACTCGTATGACTTTTGACGTTCTTCTCGTCTTGCTTTCTGAAGAAGGCTGATTCTGAAAGAAGCTTGATCCTTTCGAAGTTTACCAAGTTGTGAGTGATACAGACGAATTCAGAATGCAGTTGTTCGCTTATTCCCTTATTTTGCATGGATCGCCCTTTCGGGTTTTCGATCCATCGGGATACCCATTTTTGCCTGAGCTGTCCAATGCGGCTTTTCAACTCAGCGGGTGCACATTTTTGTTTATTTTCCCTTATTTTTGCCCGAGTCTTTTATTCTGTTTTTGACTCGCCGGGATGCCCTATTTTTTCCTGGATTTATATTCTGTTTTTATGTCCAGCGGGTCATTTTTATGCGAAGTAATTTTAAACTGCATCTGAATTCACAGGGGACGGGAAGTCTTCACCATCCATAGTACTAAGCATCAGTGCTCCACCCGAGAAAACTTTCTTTACTACAAATGGTCCTTCATAGTTCGGAGTCCATTTGCCCATGTGGTCTGTATGAGGAGGGAGGATTCTTTTCAGCACAAGATCTCCTACTTGGTACTCTCGGTGCCTGACTTTCTGATCGAAGGCTCTCTTCATTCTCTTCTGATACAACTGCCCATGACAGATTGCAGCCAATCTTTTCTCTTCAATCAGACTCAGTTGTTCGTATCGGGATCGGACCCATTCTGCTTCGTTCAGCTTAACATCCATCAATACTCGTAGGGATGGTAATTCAACTTCAACAGGTAGGACTGCTTCCATACCATACACAAGTTGATACGGTGTTGCCCCAGTGGATGTTTTGATTGACGTGCGGTACCCATGCAAGGCAAATGGTAGCATTTCATGCCAGTCTTTGTAGGTAACTACCATCTTCTGCACAATCTTCTTGATATTCTTATTGGCTGCCTCAACAGCGCCGTTCATCTTTGGCCTGTAAGGAGAAGAATTGTGGTGTTGGATCTTGAAGTCCCGGCATAGCTCTGCCATCATTTTGTTGTTTAAATTGGAACCATTATCAGTAATGATTCGCTCGGGAACTCCATATCGACAGATGATATCTCTCTTCAGAAATCTGGCTACCACTTGCCTTGTAACGTTTGCATAAGAAGCTGCTTCAACCCACTTGGTAAAATAGTCAATGGCAACCAGGATGAATCTGTGGCCATTTGAAGCAGTCGGTTCAATCTTTCCGATCATATCAATGCCCCACATGGCAAAGGGCCAGGGTGAAGACATCACGTTCAGAGGATTGGGAGGCACATGCACCTTATCCGCGTAAATCTGGCATTTATGGCATTTCCTGGCGTAGGCACAATAGTCAGCATCCATTGTGATCCAGTAATATCCTGATCTTAGCAACTTTTTAGCCATGGCATACCCTCCTGCATGGGTACCAAAGGATCCTTTGTGCACCTCGTGCATCAACAAGTCTGCTTCTGTTCTATCAACGCATCTGAGGAGTACCATATCAAAGTTTCTCTTGTACAGGGAACCATCAGTGTTCAGAAAGAAGCTGCCAGCAAGCCTTCTCAAAGTCTTCTTATCATTGGAAGATGCCCCAGGTGGGTATGTCTGATCTTCTAAGAAGCACTTAATGTCATGGAACCAAGGTTTATCGTCTTTGGCAACATCTGCTGCAAATACATATGCTGGTCTATCAAGTCTGGATACTGAAATCCGAGGTACAAAGTTGGCAGCTTGAACTTTGATCATGGATGCAATGGTAGCAAGAGCATCTGCAAATTGATTCTCGTCCCGAGGGATATACTCAAGCTTGACTGTTGTAAAGAAAGTCAATAACCTCCTTGTATAATCCCTGTAAGGTATCAGATGATCCTGGAGTGTGTACCATTTGCCGTTGGTTTGATTAACTACCAGAGCTGAATCTCTGAATACAGTCAATGTCTTGATCCTGAGGTCAATGGCTTCCTCAAGACCCATAATGCAAGCTTCGTATTCAGCTTCGTTGTTAGTACAGTTAAAGGTGAGCTTTGCCGAGAAAGGCATTTGAACTCCCTTAGGTGTAATGAGTACTGCACCAACACCACGACCATTCATATTAACAGCCCCGTCAAACATCATAGTCCATTCTTCCTTCGGGTCAGGACCTTCGGTGTGAATAGGCTCTTCGTGGTCTTTCGCTTTTATGAACATGATTTCTTCATCAGGGAAGTCAAATCTCATAGGCTGGTAGTCATCAATAGGTTGCTCAGCAAGATAATCAGACAATACACTGCCCTTGATGGCTTTCTGGGATGTGTACTGGATGTCATATTCTGTGAGGATCATTTGCCATCTTGCAACCCGTCCGGTAAGTGCTGGCTTCTCAAAAATGTACTTGACTGGGTCCATCTTTGAAATCAATAAAGTAGTGTGGGTCAACATATACTGTCTCAGTCGGCGAGCAGCCCATGCTAAAGCACAGCAAGTTTTCTCGAGCAGTGAATAACGCTGTTCACAGTCGGTAAACTTTTTGCTCAGGTAGTATATTGCATACTCTTTTCGACCAGACTCGTCATGCTGGCCCAACACACATCCCATTGACTCTTCTAATACTGTTAAGTACATTATCAGAGGCCTTCCTTCAACTGGGGGCATAAGGATTGGAGGCTCTTGCAAGTACTCCTTGATTTTGTCAAAAGCCCTTTGACAGTCTTCGTTCCACCTGACCGTTTGTTCTTTTCTCAATAGCTTGAACAAAGGTTCACAAGTTGCTGTAAGGTGAGATATGAACCGTGAAATGTAGTTCAATCTACCTAAAAAACCCCGAACTTCTTTTTCTGACTTTGGTGCAGGCATTTCTTGAATGGCTTTAACTTTATCAGGGTCAACTTCAATCCCTTTCTCACTTACAATGAATCCTAGCAGTTTACCGGACCGTACCCCGAATGTGCACTTGTTGGGGTTCAGCTTTAGTTGGTACTTCCTCAGACGCTTGAATAACTTCAGCAGATTTACCAGGTGGTCTTCTTCTGTGAGGGACTTGGCAATCATGTCATCCACATAACATTCAATTTCTTTATGGATCATATCGTGGAATAATGTCACCATAGCCCGTTGATAAGTTGCACCAGCATTCTTCAGTCCAAATGGCATCACCTTGTAACAGAATGTGCCCCAGGGTGTGATAAAAGTTGTTTTCTCCATGTCTTCGGGTGACATCTTGATCTGATTGTATCCTGAAAATCCATCCATGAAGGAGAATACCGAGAACTGAGCCGTATTGTCGACCAATACATCGATGTGAGGTAAATGGAAGTCATCTTTTGGGCTGGCTCTGTTCAGATCCCGGTAGTCAACACACATTCTCACTTTGCCGTCTTTCTTAGGCACAGGTACAATATTAGCAACCCACGACGGGTAGCTAGTCACAGCAAGGAACCCGGCGTCCCACTGCTTTTGTACCTCTTCTTTGATCTTCATTGCCATGTCTGGGCGAGTACGGCGCAGTTTCTGTTTAACCGGTGGGCAATCTTCCCTTAAAGGCAGCTTGTGCATGACAATATCGGTGTCCAACCCTAGCATATCCTGATAAGACCAAGCAAACACATCCACATATTCACGAAGCAGGTCAATACGTTGTTTCTTCACTGAGTTTTGTAAGCAGGCCCCGATTTTAACCTCTTTCACATCTTCGTCCGTACCAAGATTAATAGTTTCAACCTCCTCCTGATGAGGAGTGATAACCTTCTCCTCTTGCCTTAACAACCTGGCTAGCTCTTCAGGAAGCTCATAATCTTCTTCAACCCCTTCATCAGCTTGATTGATTGGATTGTCAAAGTCATACGAAGCCATAGTTGTGCTGTTGTCGGTGCAGTCTGAAAGGCACTCTCTGCAAGGGTTTAAATTGTTCATTTTAGTGATTTATTTTAATCTTGTTTTAGAAAAAGAAGTGAAATGAAGTTTATCATTTTGAAAATATTGCCATTTTATTTTTGTACAAAAAGAAAAAATGAAAAACAGTGAGCGGAAAAAGAAAAAGACTCATTTGCAAAAGATGTCCGATATTCATTGATTGATCTGTTTGCACAAAATTACAAAGATGGCCCGATTACAAAATGAGTCTTGTCATCTTGGGCAAGATGCAAGACTTGATGCATGCTTAAAATATACAGGAAATGATAATTACTCTGCAGGAGTAACCCTTATAATTTCCTGGGAAGACCAGTTTGAGATATGGCTCCCCGGGATCCTTGGACGTATCCAGCTCTCCAGGTTGCGCTCATCTTCCGACTCATCTTCCAAATTGTTCACTGCATCCGGGGCGAGCATCCCCCCATTGACAAAACTGGGCTTCTTAGCAGCCTCCGATTGATCTTGTTGAGTTGGTTTGTAACCCAACCCAAATCTGTCCTCCTTCTTCTCCACTGGTAGCAGCTTGCCCCAACCTTGGGCAGTCCCCTCTTCAACAACCTTCCTGGCTTGCTGATAAGATGTCATGGAGGTCCCAAGTACAGCAGATGCTTCATTAATGTTCAGGGCCTCAAATCCCTGGCTCATGGTTTCATGGATCTCTCCATCCATCTCAATATATTTGTACGTAGCTAGATGGCAAACAAAAATATCCTCTTCACCACAGATGGTGATGATCTGGCCCTCCCACTCGAATTTCAGCTTCTGGTGAAGGGTAGACATAACTGCGCCAGCGGCATGGATCCAAGGTCAACCCAACAAACAGCTGTAGGCCGGCTGAATGTCCATCACGTAGAAGGTAATTTTAAAAGTCTGTGGGCCAATCATCACGGGCAGATCAATCTCTCCCAGCACTAATCTCTTAGAGCCATCAAATGCTCTCACTACCAAATTACTTGGGCGCAATGCCAAGCCATCATACTCCAGCTTCACCAAGGCTTTCTTTGGTAAAACATTGAGTGAAGACCCAGTGTCTACCAATACATGTGATAGAACAACACCCTTGCATTCCAGGGTGATGTGCAAAGCCTTGTTGTGGTTGCACCCCTCAGTTGTTAAATCAGCATTGGAAAAACCCAACCCATGGCTGGTATTGACATTTGCTACCACGGTCTCCAGCTGATTAACGGTGATCTCCTCTGGCACATATGCTGCGTGCAAGACTTTTAGTAATGCATTCCGGTGAGCTTCGGAACACATCAGCAGGGATAAAATGGAGATTTTTGAGGGAGTTTGGTGAAGCTGATCCACCACCTTGTAATCACTCCTCTTGATAATTCTCATAAACTCGTCTACATCTTGTTCAAAAGTTGTCTTCTGTGTTTCCATGAGGATGGGTTCTTCAGATATTACACTCTTTCCCTTTGCTTTGGCAGCAGCTTCTGCTTCGGCATTAGGTCTTTGTGGTTGTGAGGCAAAAAGGCGTCCGCTTCTGGTGAAGCCTCCGCCTCCCCCAACATTATCAATCTGTGGAGAAGAGGTTGAAGAGTCAAGAGTGATTTTCTCCCCATTGCAGTAAAGGTCAGAGCCATAATGCCAAGGGATGGCATTACTGCTTTCATATGGAACTGGTCCAGGTACCGTGATGGTAACCGGACTGACTGCAGCAGAGGAGGGTGTTGAAATAGTGTGTGGATCATAATAGATGGTGACCGGTGTCCTGGCAGGAGATGCCACTGTTTGTTGTTGAAAACTGTTGTTAGGAGGAACATAAGATGGATCATAATAAATGGTGACTGCTGAAATATCTGTTGGCGTTGTAGAAGATTCTGAATAAAGGGGTGTTGATGTTGTAGAAGAGATGGTTATTGATATTTGGTTTGTTGAAGTGATAGATGAAGCATTTGTCGATGAGATTGAAGAATTGTTTGGAATAATTGTTGTTGCAGTTGTAGAAGACTCAGGGATTGTTGTCAAAGAGATTGCTGGATTTGAGGGTGTTGATGTTGTGATTTGAAGTAGGCCACTCTAGATAAGACTGTCTATGCCGCTTCTCAAGTCATCACACCCATTTACCGAAATGTTGCAATAACCACACCCAAGCTCACACCCGGGGAACATTTGGCATTCTAGAAGTTGAGCTTTAATCTCTACCAAAGGTGTCCGAATCTGCCCAACACTGGTTATTAAGAAAGACGGCTTATCTTCCTCAATAGCATTAATTCTGGGTCCTCCGTGGTTGGGCATGGGATTCTTGCTGACATTTGGCGGGGGTGCAAAGTTTAGAGCTTTAGAATCTACTAGGTCTTGCACCTTCATTTGTAGAGCCCTACACTTCTCTGTACTGTGGCCAGGTGCGTTGGAGTGGAAAGCACACCGGGCGTTGGCGTCATAATTTCTTGGCAGACTGGAAGGATCTGGTGGTGCCAACGTCCTTAACTCAACCAAGTTGAGCTTCAGGAGCTGTGGCAATAAAGCGGCATAAGGCATAGGGATTGGCTCAATCACCCTATTGGCCTGAGATGGTCTCTGCTGAAATGGTCTTTGTTGATTGTTGTTGTTGTTGCTGTTATAGTTTCTCTAAGGCGGATACTGAGTTTGTTGCTGGTAATGGGGTTGTTGCTGTGGTTGATACGCTGGTTGCTGAGGAATTGGAGCTGGAATAGTGACGGCTGCCACTGACCTATGAACATACTGAGATCTGCCCCTGTTGGCCTGAATAGCATTAGTCTCACCGGTTCTTCTTGGCCCCACAAAAGGCTTTCTGGGGTTGCTGGACGAGCTCACACCGTTGTCAGAAATCTTGCCCATCTTCAATAGGCTTTCAATCCTTTCTCCAGCTATGACTACGTCAGCGAAGCTAGTGGAGGAAAAGGCAGCTAGCATGTCAATATATGTCCCCTGGAGGGTGTTCATAAACATGTCGGCCATTTCCCTTTCCGACATGGGTGGCTGGACAGCAGCAGCAAGCTGTCTCCACCTCTGGGCGTATTCCCGGAAGCTTTGCCTAGATGATTGAGACATTCCCATTAGGAGGGTCCTGTTAGTAGCCATATCCAAGTTGTACTGGTACTGTCTGATGAAGGCCTCAGCTAGGTCCTTCCAGCATCTGATGGTTGCCCTAGTCAAGTGAGAGTACCATTCCCTTGAAGCCCCAGTTAAACTGTCTTCGAAATAAAACATCCACAATTTTTCGTCCATGGTGTACGCCTTCAGCCTTCCCAGAAAGGATTGCAAGTGGGTTCGTGGACAGGAAGTTCCGTTGTACTTCTCGAAGCACGGAGGTTTAAACTTGTGGGGAATCCTTACCCCGTCCACTAGTCCCATGTCCATGACATCAAAGCCCAAAGAATTTTGAGACTCCAGAGATCTCAATTTTTCAGCAATTTCATCTAGCCTTCTGTCATAGGCTTCATCCCCAGCTCCCATCACGGTGAATTGATCCTCTTGGGGGTCTTCTTGTAATACTCTGCCCGCAGTAGCATTCCCTTGTACATTAGCAGGGATGTTGATCTCTGGATGAAGATGAGGCCCATACACAGGTGGATTGACATGAGGTTGAACCCTCTCATTGTTGCTCGTTCCTCCAGTCCCTAGATGGGGTTCTTCCTGGGTTAGCCTTTCTACCAATGCCCTTAATCTTTCTTGGCTTTGAGCCAAGCCATTCATCACCTCCATGAACTGGGTCATCTGATTTCTCATCTCCAGTCTCTCATTGGCCATTTGAGTCCTGACCTCTGTAAGGTCCTGCTGTACTTGGTCCATCTGTATACTCGGAAGGTTGTTGCGAGTGGGATATCTGTGCGGACGGTTGAGTGGGAACACCCGACGGCGAGCAATAGTTCCTGAATCACAACAGAGTTAGTAACAAACAAAACAAAACCTACAAAACAAAACAAAAGTTAGTATGCAATGCAGTATGTTTATTTGTTTCCAAGGTATCCGGCTTGGCACTTGGTTTTGACCTTTCCAGACCCTGAGGAAGATGCTTTGATGTTGCTTGAGAGAAAGAGAACTCGATAAAACAAACTAACAAATATATTACAAATGGTGAATAATACATAGTTTGTTTTTTACAATACATGCCCCTGAGGGGTCAAAATACAACATAAAAAAGAAAAGTACATGAAATGAAAGCAACAACAAGCAAAAGTCAGACACCAAGACCAAACTCATCCTCCTTGACCTCTTTCAGAAGTGCTTCAGTTACGGGATCAGCTGGATGTTCTGTGAGGTTCCTGATAAGAAGATTCCTGGTGGCAATGGCAGTGGTCAACCTCTTGTGCCTGTCCTGGTCCTTTGACCTCTTCACACCAGCCCTAAGCTTCAATTCTGAGATCTCCTTCTGGGCTGCTAGTAGGGCTTCCTGTTGCTCCTTTGCATTAGCCTCCAACTGCTCAATCTTGTCCTGAGTTATCTTATCTTCCTGAGTGCGAGCTTCAGTGATCCTGACCCACCTAGCTTGACTTTCTTTCAGATAGAGATCAGTCCTAACCTTCTGAAACTGGGCCTCTTTACAGGCATTCTTCAGAATTTGCTCTCCAGCTCTTGACTTCTTGATGTAGTCCTCTGACTTCTCAATCCTGGCTAGATGCTCCACCTTTAGCTTTTCTAACCTCTCAATGTCCAGACGACCATCACTCCTCTCCCAGAGGGTCTTCTGCAGAGCTTGAGTCAGATTCTCATTCCTCTCTTTTAGTTTCTCAAACTCCTCTAAGCTGACAGTAGCTGGAGGTGGTACTGTGGATGGTCCAGGTGCCTCCTCAATGGTGAAAGGCATCCCAGAAATCTGAGCCCTATCATGGGACCACTCATAATACTGTGTTGAAGCCACATTGTTGCATTTCCCAAGAATGGCCATCCCTTTGGTCTGGATGTTGTCCCAAGCCCAGGATGTTTGTCTGACAACAGCTAGATTAGGCTTTATCTCACAATACAGGGTTTCAGCCAAGTCTGGTACTCTAGGAGGGTGGACCAAGGCATAGCCCAATTGTCTTTTGAATAGCAGAGGGTTGTAGTTAATGCAACCCTTCACTCCTATCAGAGGTACATTGGGGAACTGCCCACAACTAGTAATGATGTCCCTGCCCTTGGTGCTCTGGGTGCACCACCTGATGTCATCTGAGGTCAAAGCAACAAGTCTCCTAGCCCAATTCTTCTGTTGGTGAGGATTCAAGAATGCATCAGTCCTGGGCAAGTGTTTGAGCAGCCAGGTATGGAACAGGGGAGCACAGCATCTCACCAATCTTCCTCTTTGCTTTCCATTCCTTTGATGAATAGAGTAGTAGAAATCTCCTAGCAAGGTGGGCACTGGGTTCCTCAGAATGAAAAGGTGAATGGCATTCTTGCTAATAAACTTAGGCTCATCTGCAAATAATATAACCCCATATATGTTGAGGGCTAACAATGCACAGACTGCCTTCCATTCTCCCAAGGAGGCCTTCAGAACGGCCTGAGAAGTCAAGAAATCCAAGTGCAGACCAGGAATTCCAGCTTTTGTAGTCATGTTCTGCTCAACCAGAATGGGTTCTAGATACAGTGCCCTTGCCACTTCTTCATTACTGGGAAAAGCCATCTCAGGGTTGAAGGGGACACCACCCCTGACAGGTACACCAATCAGTGATGAATACTCCTCCAACAGAGGTCCCAACTGAAAATTCTGAAAGGTGAAGCATCTCAAAGGAGGATCATAGAACTGTAGACAAGTGTGAATCAAGCTCCTCTGAGAAGGGTCCAAATCCATAACCACATCAAGGATGCCTCCATAATGTTCTCTGAATAGTGGTATATGGTCTGGAGTAATAAGGGCCTGGACCTTTTTGATGCCAGTCAGCTCAGGCTCAAAGAAATGATATGAGATGTTGCTTTTCTTGGGTGCCATGTTGCTGAAGAAGAGCTGAAACAAATACTGATGATGGAGACTATCACTGGAGATGAACCACTGTCAGGATGATACTGGTGATGTAGGTGACTGAAGCAGGTAGCTGATGAAGATGGCTGAAGCAGATAGCTGATGAACAGGGGTCTATGCAGATGAAGGGGTCAAAACCAAGCCAAATGTAATATGGATACCCTGAAAAACAAATAAACACATGTTAACTGATGCAATGATGATGTATGCAAATGATATGCAAGGGTTTGTGATCAAGCTGGATCTGATTATTGCCTTGATATAAGTCCATGTATGTCTAAGAAGTCCAGATGGAGGTTCATAAGTCCAGTAACCAAGGTGGGGGACTCAAATAAAGAGTCACATATCCAGGGTTAAATCACAAGAACTGTCCAAAGTGAAGCATTCTTATTCAAAACAAAGTATCAGGGTATGCTATGGTCAAGGGTACCTGCAAACCTGTAAACAGCCCAACCCCCTCATAGGTGGTGTTCTAAAATAAGGATCCTCAGACTTGGATCAGTTATGAGAAGTGTAAACACATCTAACCCGGAGGTAAAGTGTTTACAATAACCATAAAAGATCCTCCTCTAATTCACCTCAGTTTCTGAAGGTCATAATAAAGGTCATCCAGACTTAGCAGGCTTCCCAGATAGCCCTAGCACTACAGGAGATCTGTAGCACAGAGTTCTCAAGAAGAAACCCATATCTGAACCGTGTTTCATATTCCCGCACCAGACCGAAATGGAATGGGAAAGAAAAAGAACCACTCTAGCCTAGGTGTCACTCAGGTCCCAGGTATAGGACCTTAACTCTCAGTAGAACCCCACCCACCAAAACAAAACCAGATCCAGCCAGATACAGTATGACAGTATGATGTATATAAAACTGTAAAGAAAGTAATAAACAAAACTGTACATAAAGCAATAACATAAATACATAAACACATATAGCACATAACACCCCAGTAAACACAAATCAACCAAGCGCTAGGAGGAACCCACAAAAAGAACCAGAAGCCCTGGTTACAGTTTAAGGGTCCCCAGCAGAGTCGCCAAGCTGTCGCTCCCAACAAATGACACATGGTCAGAAGGGGTACAGACGCGAATGGTCGGTGAAAAGAGAAGAGAATGAATAGAGTCGTCAGCTAGGCATTTTTATCCCGAAGGAAAGGTAATGCTGCATAAACCTAAGAAAAGATGTGGATAAGACGGTTGCGAACCAGAGAGACTGAGAAAGGGGGTTGGTTACAACCTGGGAAGGTATTAGCACCCAGATTGTCCGTCGTACTCGACGGGATCCACGCTTAAAAGATTTGTGTTGTAAAGGGGTAGTGTCAGTGCAATTTGTGTATCAAAGCTGAAAAGAATGCAAGTGTCAGTGTAAAAGAATGTGAAGTGTATAAATGTACAGTGTCAGTGTAAGAAAAGGAATAAAATGCTCAAGATTATGAGGCTTAGAGAATGATGCTGGAAAGAGGGGGAATATACAGAGACTTTTGTTCGATAACTGTTAAGTTATGCCTACGTATCCTCTCGTGCAATGAGGAAGTCAGAACACCGTAGTTCGACCCAAAGAGACTAAAAGGTAATTTGACTTGTGAACTGCTTGTTTGTCTATGCTCAAGTGTATGACCTGTCTGGCTCAGGTGCAAACTGTCTTGCATTAGACGGAAGAAACGAGCTCTCGTTTATGAGTGAATGAGATGAGAAAAGAATCCCGGAGGAGACGATTATTGTTTGTTTTTGAGTTTTCAGTCTTTTATTGCTTTTGAGAGTTTGTCATAAGTTAATGAGCTTAAGCCTAAACCAATGGGTTGGTAAACTCATCACATCTTCCCTCTGATTAGGGGTAATGAGAATACCTTAAGTGTGAAGTCAGTATCTCACACTTAATCACCTTTGATGTCGGATTAAGATCATTGTCCTACTTGTGATTAGTTAAATGTTTTTTTGTTGTTTTTGTTTAGTGTTAAGTAATGAGACTAAGCCATAATCAGGGATTAAACAGACTCATTACACCATCCTAATAGAAGGATAATAGATGAGAATGTTTAAGCTGAGGAAGACTCCTCAACTTAATCCATGATTAGGGATTAACCTCATGACAAAACAAAGCCTTTATTAGATGGATTTTAGTTAATGATAAGATGAAGAAATGGATTTTATAATTTGTAAGACAACTTGAGGGGGACTTGTCCATTAACACTAGGGTTAGTCCTTCTTAACCAGTTAAGGAAGAATTAGAACCCTAATGCAAGGCCCAAGTTACAAGCTTGATGTCTTGGTGATTATTAAGTGAATTGATTAAAGGATTTGAACACATTAAGGGTTTAACACTTAGGATTAAAGTTATACACTCCATCCTAATAGAAGGATGCAGGCATAAGCTTAATCACAAAGTCTTAAAGCCTTTAGGGTTTAGTCCCTAATTATGAGATGAGAAGAGAAGACTCAAAGAGACACAAAGGTAAAAGCTAAGTAGGGGACTAATCAACCCTAATTGTTATCATGCTTGGTCATTCCTAGGGTTTGTGGGGTTTGAGGAAGAAACCTTCAAGGGACCACCAAGGAGAGAAGCAGATGAAAGGAGCAAAGAGAAGCAAAACAACTTGCTTCACTTAAGAAGACAAGTTGCTTGAAGAAAGAAGGTAAGATGAAGAAGAAAGAGCAAGCTCAATCTCAAACACAAGACAAAATCCAGCAATGATGCATAAGAGAGATGAAAAGAGATTATGAGAAGTGAAGGCAAATTCACTTCTCAAATTACCTACCACCTGAAAAGTTAGCAAAAGAAATGGAATGCAATGCAAAATGGGATGGAATGTCATGATGCAAACCAAAACCAGAAGCATAAGTATGATGCTAATGATGATAAGAGATGGTGCAAACATGAAACAAGGCATGAGGATGATCATACAAACATATGGATGCAAGAGAAGCATGCTTAGAACCATGAACATACATGAAAAGTTATGAAATGCAAATGACATACAACATGGAAAATGAAAGATGAAATGATCAAACATGATTCTAATATGTCCTAAGATGTGTTATGAATCAAATGAATACACAAAATGTCATGGAAAGTCATGGTATGCAAACAAATGGAAGATGGATGCAAAGGAAGGCATGAATTAGGGTTTATGATCAAAGCTCAAAGCAAAATTCAAAACCAGAAGAAAACATCATGATAAAAAATTGAAAGTGCATTCAAAGGAACCCTAAACCTATACAAACTCACTGCCCAAAGGAGAGGATCCAATTCTTAACCTAGTGAGAGTTATGAATTTCTTAAGATTGCTAGGGTTTTAAGGTACCTTGTCAAGAAAAATGCCAAACAAATAGGAAATGCAAGATCAATTCATGCCAATTTAATCCTATAAACTATATGATATGCAAGATGCAATGCAAAAAGAATCAAGGTCCAACTCTTAAACGCTATGCAGAAATGAATTTTTGAAGATTGGATCAAAATAATGCCTTGAAATGAAATTAATTCCATGGAAAATTGTCAAAAGTCATCAAGATCAAAAACAAAATTTGGTTTGAGAGTGGGACAATGTTTCTAAATGATTTTAAATGTTTCATGAATTTTTTTGTGATTTTTTAAATACCTAAAAGTATATTTAATTAATTAATTCTCATTAATTAATTAAAAATAAACTTTTAAATGATTTAAAAATAATTCTTAATGCAAAAAATAAAAATAAAAATGTTTTTGGTTTCTGAAAATTAATAAAAGCTTGGACAAAAAATTTCAGAATTTTTAAAGATGTTTTACTATTTTTAATAAATTGTAGAAAACAAATGAAATTAAATGAAAATAAAATGAAATTAAACTGAAAAATAAGAAAGTCAACAGAATCAAGGGCTGAGGTTTGAACTTGGACACGCGGGAATGGACTTGGCGCGCATCTGGACGGCTAGCATTCAAAATTTCCTAATTATGATTAAGCCCTAATTAAATGCCCTAATGACTTTCATATGACCGGAACAGTGGTTCTGGTCATCTTCTCCGACGAGCCAAATCTCTAACTCTCTCTAAACTCCATGAAAATGAAATCTAATTGCCCAGAATCCATCCCCATTCAACACTGAATCAAAACCCCCAAACAAAAATCATTTTTCATTCATTAATCATGCAAATCGAAGCAAAACACATTTAGGGCAAAAAGTTTCAGACAGCTCATACATGCTCAACATTCCACCATTTTCATTTTTAAACACATCATGATGATCAGGATAACATGTAGAATCAATTTATAACAAGTAAAATGAGTTCTGGAAAATTTGTTCTTGATGGATACCTGAAATGAAGTCCTTCGAACAGGAGCTTTCTGACCCTTTCTCCTATGCAAACTCACTCCTTTGGTCCTCCTGAGCTCAATGAGATGCTTCACAACTCTTGTTGATGGCTGATTTGGGAGATGGCAGAAGTTCTGTTCAAGTGAGGGTGGTGATCGTGTTTTTGTTTCAGTGGCTTTCAGGCTATGGTGATGGGTGGTTTGTGATCAGTGAAGCATGCTGAGGTTGTTTGTGAAGTTGGTTTTTGTGTTTGAGGCTTGTGGAGAGTGTTTCGAATGAAAATGCAAGTTGGAGAGATTTTGATAACTATGGCTTGGAGTGTGTTTCAGCTTGAAGTGTGTTGTGTGTTATGCTGGCTTTGGTCCATGTATCAAAAGGTGATAGGTCAGAAAGTTGTTGGTGGCCTATGGTGATTGGTATGGGTCTTTGGCCAAAATGTCAACTTGATTTGTACTTGAGGTATGGGCAATGGTACAACTTGCTTTTTGGCTTGTCTTGGCTCAGCTTGAATCAAGGAATACTATGGAACAGGTCTAGAAGCAATGCAGCAAGTGGTTGATGGTTTGTGATGGGTTTTGCAAGTTTCACAAAGTTTGGTTCCTTTGGGATTCCTTGAGGTTCAAGGCATGAAATGAGATGATTCTTTGGCCCATTATGAATTTTAGAGGTCATGTGATCATGTTGTGAAGAATTTGTACACATTTGAGGCCTTTAGAACACTTGATCATACCATTTTGCAAAATGCCTCTTTGGTAGAAAACTTCAAATTATGTGATTTTTCCCAACTTTGACAAACCATAACTTTTGATCCAAAATGAATTAGGTCAAGTTCTTGTACTTTTTGAAAAGGGAATGATCCATTCTACAACTTTCATGACCAAAGTTTTTCCATTTGAAGCATTTTTGAATCAAAAAGCAAGGGTTGACAAAGTTTCCCAAAATGGCAATTTTCAAAATAAGTCAACTTTCCCAAAAAGTCAACTTTGCAAATGACTTGAAATTCTTCAATTTTATGAACTTATAGCATCTTCCATGATCAAATAAAGATCATACATAATCAAAATGATGATGAACACCCTTTGGTTGGGTCATTGGGGCTCTCAGATGCCCTGATTTTGCACTGGCTTGCTCAAAAAGTCAACTCTTGATCAGATGACTTCCCCATGGAATTTCCTCATGAAAATTGATATGCATGATCCCTATACCATATAGAGACCAATAGAAACAAGAATGACCAAAAAATTTGGAGTTATGGCCTTTGAAACCAAAACCCTAATTCTAGGTCATCTGTGAAGTTAAACCTGACTCTGCTTCCATGCCAACCTCAATTCTTGTGATTTTTTGACATTCTTGACTTTGAGAGGATATAATATGATGCTTTAACATACATGGACCCATTTGAAGTGATTGATTACCTTTGGAGTGGCTCAAGTGGCTCTTGGATTGCTCAAATCACAAACCCTAGATGCAGATGACTTGGAAGCAGTGCAGTGAATTAAAAAAAAAGTGGTATGAGATGCTATGATTGGATTTATGCACATGGGGAGATCACAAGCCATGGTGTGAATGGGTGAGGGCAAATTTGGGGTGTTTACACATGAGAGAGAATGATGATAACCAGTTTAGACTCTTAGAGGAGTGAAAAGAAAGAAGACTGATTCCTCAACACGGAGATCACTGCCATTCTACTCGGAAATTAGAGATACTACTGCTGAACAAATCTCTGTCACACCAGTAAACTGTATCAAGTTAAAAATGTTTTGAGAGAAGTCATGCAAAGCTGCTTGGGGATTCTTGAAGAAAGTTTCCCCAAGTTCACTGACTGATGAAGGTAAAATGATAATGGATTCAGTTCTTGACTACTACCGGAGAAAATACTCAGATCTTTGAAATAATTGTTGAGAGAATAAACTGATCATGGCTTCAGTTCTTGAAATGAATGCTGAGAAGATAACCCAGTATGAAACTTGCAGAGAATCTTCTGACTAACCAAATCTGAGAATAACTTGCATTGAGCAACAACTCTTGAACCATAGGACCTGAGAAGAACTTGCCCCTGATAAGATCACTGACCAAGTTTCTTAACTTGTTTGAAAATTCCTTGATGAGGAAAGTTTATTTGTAAATAAAAATGTTTGTACAACCTGGTAATTTTAATGCAAAGTTCAATGCAAAGTTTGAAATCAAGAATCATTTTTGGAATGAAATTTATTGATGTAAAGTAAATGAAAACATTGTCAAAACACGGCGGTTGAGACAAAATTAAAGATAAAGCAAAGGTAAGAAAACAAATGATTGTCAACGAAATTGGGAGTCAGTTTACGCAACCTCGTTGTAGTATGCTTTTCGAAAGAAACCTGGATTCAATTAGGACTTTTGAAGGTTGTAACGTGGTCTGGTTCACGGTTTATGAAACAAAGGATATAGGCTCAAAGTTTATTTGTACCCAACCCAACTTCGTAATGAACTCCAGTCCTACATTCAATTAATTCACCCTATGCATTCAAGTTCCCAGAAATTTAGGATTGCACAGATGAAGATGATTCATAAGCCAAAGGATTTTGAGATAGAAGTCATTTCTTCCTCTTTGTTACTTCTAGTGAGGACTTTGGTCAACTCGACTTATTTTTGCTGAGGATTTTGATGACCTCTTGACAAATCTTTCTTTTGTTATCCCTAATTTTTGCCTGAACTGTGTCATTTGATCTTACAGTCAGCGGGATGCCCCGGTTTTTGCCTAAGTCTCCTTCATAGGTTTTGACTTAGCGGGCTTTGATTTTTTTAATAATTTTTCTTCATATCATTTTTTTTGAAAGATAATGACTGCATGGCTTAATGATTACGACGAACCATCATTGGCTTTTGAATTGAGAAACACTTTCAACACTTCTTTGATGTGTGTGAAGGAAAACTTGAGATTGCCACCTGTCTTGAAAGGTGTCTTGCATGCTTCACCTGTACTTGAATGCACATTTGAATTAATTGAGAACTACCCATCCCCGGGTTAAAATTGAGGGTTTTTTCTAATAGAAAGAAACTCCAACTTCAAGGCTCAAAGGGGTTGACAAAGGATTAACTTCCTTATTTCTCCAGTATTTGGGATTTGAAACAATGCCTGTATATCATCAGCCAAGTCTCAATTGAAAGCATACCAACAACAATTATGGGTATCTCGTTTTCATCATCCTCCCTCCAATCATTGTAAAAGCTTTGAGAAAAGATAAATGAACTTCGAGGTATAAAGCATAAAGATGCACATAGTAAATGAAATTGAATCAAAACAAAGCAATGCTCATTTCATTAAAATCATCATGAAAGTACAAACAAAGTTTAAAAGCAACAACTTAATATGATTGAATAAAAATTGCAAACATAAAGAAACAATGGCCTAGTGATCCATCAGCAACAAGGATGGGTTGTCCCGTCTGATATTCTAGCTTGAAGAAAATTTGACAGTTGAATTCCTCTAGAAGATTCACTTCCCAAGCTTCGGAAAAGTATTGTTGATAACATTGGGATTAGTATCATTAAAGTAAAGGATGTTGTTCCTGATAAGTTCTTGCACTTTAGCCTTCAATGCAAAGCAATGTTCCAAGTCATGACCAGTTCCACCTTGATGAAACTCACAGTGAAGATCCGATCTATAACCAACCGGCAGAGGATTTGGAACAGGAGGCGGAGGCCTAGTAGTAATTAAACCACTCTTAATCAAGGAAGGAAACAACTCAGTGTAAGGCATCGGGATCGGATCAAAGTTTGGCCTATTGCGATACTGATTTTGTCCAGTAGCAGGATGAGGAGCCTGAGCTTGAGCTCGAATCTGAACTTGAGCTTGAGTTGATTGAGCTTGAACTTGAGCTTGAGTTTGAGCAGCTTAAGTTTTGGCAACAGGAGCAATTGCAGCTACATATGGTTGAACATATCGTTGTTGCGGGCGATAAGGGCTCCTCTTAGTTGATACAGCATAAGCATCACCATCTCTTCTCTTGTAAAGATTCCCAAAAGACTTTCGTGCAGCATTAGGAGCTTCAGAATTGGTAATCTTACCTTTCTTGATACCTTCCTCTAGTCTTTCTCCAATAGTGACTAGGTCAGAAAAACCAGATGAAACACTTCCTACCATTTTCTCCCAAAAGAACGGTTGAAGAGTGTCCATGAACAAACCAGTTAATTCCTTTTTGGGAAAAGGTGGCTCCACTTGAGCAGCTAGCTCTCTCCAACGCTGAGCATACTCTTTGAACGATTCTTTCTCTTTCTGTGACATATTTTGAAGTTGACGACGGTCAGGCGCCATGTCCAGATTGTACTTATACTGCCTTACAAAAGCATCAGACAAATCTTTCCAGCTTCGAATGTGACTCTTCTCAAGTCCAACATACCACTTCATAGAAGCACCACTCAAACTATCTTGAAAACAGTGAATAAGCAACTTGTCATCCTTGGCGTGTGCAGCCATTTTGCGAAAATACATCAATAGATGAATCTTTGGACAAGTATGACCATTGTATTTCTCGAATACAGGAACCTTGAACTTATCAGGAAGAACCAAGTCAGAAACCAAACACATGTCTATTGTAGCAGAACCAAAGACATCTTTTCCTTCTAAACCTCTTACCCTCTTCTCAAGAGTCAAACATTGTTCTCTAACTTCATCCATATATCCAGGTTCACCCTGACTTTCAGCTTGTGGACCATCCGCTTGGTACAAGAAAGGAGAATTCTGATAAGTAGTCTGAGCAGTAGTGTGCACAACAGGTTGAGGTTCGACAAAAGTCGGAGCTGAAAATACTGGCACAACAGATGGACCACCCATTTGAGCAGTTGCAGAAACTGGCACATAATCCGGAGGTAACCCATATTCTGGCCAAGTAGAAACCGGTTACTGAGTAATAGGAGGGTCAACAACAGCAGTAAAAACTTCAGAGATAACAGTCCTTTGAGGTGGTTCACCTCGAGCAATCAGAACTTGCATCATTTTAGTGAGCCTGGTCATACCGGCCTTCAACTCATCAATCTCCATCCGGACTTCCATGTTATGCTGTTCTTGGTGTTCCATTCTCAATCTGATGGCTCTCAATCTATTAGCAGCTCTAGTACCGTATCTGTGATGAGGAGTCAGCTTGACGGATCAACAGACAGCTGAGGAAAGAAACAACCGGGATGAGTTCCCACACAACTCGGATGAACGCAAGAATATGCGAGGATGCAATGATATGCAAAGTTCACTTCCATTTTCAGAAAAACAACTCGATTATTGAAAACATGGTCAACATCAAGAATACTGTCATGAAACATCTTGACAAAAAGGAATATTTACTTTTTTCCAATATTTGCAATAATCGGAATTATTTTCCTTGAAGAATGGTTGTGATGATGATCATGATGAATATGTAGATGCAACAACCACAAACAAGATCATGCAAAGCACATAGGTTCAAAGGTTCGAATCACGAGCATGGAGTCATGGTAACAGAACACCAACCCACACAGGCATGTACTAAGGTTTGTCTTCATTGTACCTGCAAAAAAACCAAAAGGGTGCTAACAGAGGTTCCCGGAGTTAACAACCATCTTTAGAATATCATCGGTACGTTGGATTACTCCCCCAACCGATAACATTCTTAAAATAGACCTCGTCCGAGTGTAGTATCGCGTGACAACCACCTTAAGTTTATACTCAGATAGTTTCCGCACTACGTTCCTAAATTGGCTTAGATTGGTTAAGGGTTTTATGGTCCTCAGTATGATCAGCTCAAGGTCGGAAAATAATGCCACGTACGATTACTCGTCATGACATTGATAGTCCAAGAGAGCCTAACCGAGTGGAGATTATCAAATTGATATCGCTTTGGACTACTCCATCGCGTATCGCTTCGAATATCGTCGTCCTATCATAAGTTCCACTCAGATCTGGGTTAGAATCTATCTCACAGAGGATCACCAAAACCGAAACAGAACAACCAGGTAACAAACAAATCAAACTAAAGCAGTAAACAAATCAAAGTAGGCCGAATCCACTTAGAGATTGACTCCCCAGCAGAGTCGCCACTTTTCTGTAGCGGTAAAATCATGAGTGTAAGCTATTGATTAACTTAACTCAATGTACACAGAGTCGCCACCGCGCTTTTATTTATTTCCAAAAGGAAAAAGGAAAAAGAACGAACAAAACCTAATGAATCTAAAAGCAAAAGCTAAAAGAAACTAACAGAGAACGGGTAAGGGGATAGGTTACAAATCGGGAAGATTTTACGCACCCGAAATGTCCGTGGTACTCCACGGGAACCCTTTGAAATATTTACTGCTTTTTTAGTTTGAAATTGGTTTGCTTGAAAAAAGATTGAAGAGATTAGAAGAAGAATGTTTTTTAAGACTTTTGTGTTTGAAGAGACGAACGTCTCATGCCTACGTACCCACAAAGTGCAATGCGAGATCAAAACCCCGTAGTTCGTGGTACAAAATTCGAAAAGAAACAATGAGTTGAATTGATTTTAAAATGTAAAGATAAGTCGTCATTCTTTAGCGAATAATTCCGCTAGAAAGAATGAATCATATCTAAACATAAAAAAGGGTAAAAGAAACGTGCACGAGGGCACAAAATCAATTGAATGAGTTTTGAATGTTTTAAAGTTTTTGAGAAGAAAAGTTTCGATATGCTTATGTGGTTTAGCATTTATTAAGAAAATGAAATGAAAAGGTAAAATCGCATGACCTAGGTCAAGGTTTGATTGCGAAAATGTTTGAAGTTTGAAAACAAAAGAAAATTTGAAAATAGGGAGAAGATTTGAAAATTTAAGAAGTGGGAAGAGATGAAGGGACTATCCTAAGACTTGAAAATAAAAGCTAAAGGAAGAACGATCAAACCATATGGTGAACATTCTTTGAAACAATCGGATTTCCATCTTCATAATCAAGTGAACTCAATCGGAGCCAAAGTCTTCAATCCATAACAACTCAAGAAAAGGGATAGATCCTAAAATCTAAGTCCAACTCCAAGTCCCATGCTAAGGATAGTAACCATAGTCCGAAATTAAAGTCACAAATCTTTTAGATGTTTAATCCTTTATTAATATTTTTGTGTCCAAATGGATAAAAGAAAAATCACAAGCATAACAATATAAACATAAACAATATGATGATTGATATAAAAGCATAATAAGAGAGATAAGGAGCGAGAGATTGAAATAAAGAGGATAAGGTACGAGAGATTGAATTAAAATGTTAGTATATTAATAGTATTATAATATTTACATAGAAAATGGTATGATGAACTTAATCAAACACAACCATAAAAAGAGAACCAAAATCGAGGCAACCGGATCCAAATGGATCTTATTCCGAATTCGGGACAAGTTTAGGCCTATGTTAAGCAATCGCCGAGTAATTTACGGAGTAATTACCCTACAAATGAGGCCGGCCACCACCAATTAAGGTGGAAAATATTTGTGCTAATACATGTTGAAGAAATGATATTATGGATCATTCTCCGAAAACATGTCGCACGAAAAGAAAAGGTAACGGTCTAATCTTAATCGTGATTTCACATTGTATTATCGAAGGCAACCTATCACGATCCCAAAGTATGGAGAATGATCCAAATGATCATTCATCCATAGATTTGAAATAATTAAGATTAAACATCTTCGAAATCCAATAATCGCGAATCGGAGATCTCATCGACCAAAAATAAAAATAAGAGAAAGCAAATGGATCTAAAAATTTATGATCAAACAACAAATCAAATGAAATAAGAAACAAATGGAAATAGTCATAAAGAAAATAGCAATAGAAAGTGACTAAAACATTATTTAAAATTTCATCATTCATTTTTTTTTTAAGTTTTCTAAAATTTGATAATCAAAATAAAAGTCAATAAAAAAATCAAAAGAAAATTTATAAAAGAAAAAAAACTTTTAAGAACTAAGTGGTTAAAAGAAAAAACTATCAACTAAAGAAACTTTGGAGGGAGTGTGGCGCAGGCAAATGGATGTGCATAGCAAGATGAGTCCCATTCAAATTAACAAGGCCCAAACTAAAGTCCATAAGACAATTAAAATAATTTTATACATAATAAATAAAAAACAAAAAAAATGAAACAGAAAATAAAAAGAGTGATCCTCTTCTTCGTGAAAAGGGGGAAAAAAACAAAAACGCAGTAGGAACTTCTTCATATGAAAACGGCGCAAAGGTGCCTTTCACCTTCTTCTTCCATAAATGTCGTGGCTAATGCTCTTCCTCATTTTCGACTCAAAGCAGATCGTAGTGTCCTTCTTCAATGATCTCCATCTCTCAATCGCACAATGTATTTTTCCTTCGGCAAAATCAAGTTCCAATCGCGTCCTTGAGTGATTCGATGTGGATTGTTGTTGCAATGGATGTTGGAGGAGAATCGTTGATGTTGATTAAAGAAGATTCATGGAAGTTTCAAGGTAAAAAAAACAAATCTGAATTGATTTATATTTTGAAGCTATGAGGATGATTAAAGGTGAATTGAAGCTTTGGGGTTTAATTTGACAAAATTTTGAGGGGCTCATTCAAGCTTAAGAAATTGAAAGAGGAAAGGGTTGGTTTTATAGAGGGAAAGGCTGAGAAACGGATACCGTTTTGTGAAGATTTGATTCGCGTTTTGAAGTCTCACGTCGAAAGCATGCTTGCTGCATTTCGTTCTGCGTTTTAACCCTTCTTCAGCTGCGTTTTGGAGTTGATTCAAATGTGTTTTGCTGCGGTCATTTTGTGAATCATTTTCTTGCGTTTTATGTTGATGCAGGCCGCGTTTCGGGCTCATGATGTGAAAATAGCAAGTGTACTATTTTTCTCACTGTAGTAATAAAAGGGAAGTTCCCAGTTTGTCGATCTCAAGGATTGCTTGACGATACAGAGTTTATAGATTGTTTCAATTAGACAAAAGTCTTTGGTTTTTTGTGTTGTGGTGTAATTATACTACCGATTGCAAATAAATAAAACAAGTAAAAGGTTGAACGAGATACAATTGAGAGAAGATTGCTAGGGTTCGGTGAATGAAACCTCTTGTGACAGCTATAATTTATGACGGCGTAGAGCTATTCCTGTCAAATTAATTCCGGTCCTCAAGGGTGTCTATTATTAAGTCCTTAGTAATAGACCTTTGATTTTGTAACCTAATTACTATGTCCATAAACAATTAGGTTCATACTCAAGCATTCACATATCAAGAATTACCGGTCAGATAGAAAATCCCTAGTCCTAGGTTATTTTTACTATCCAAAGTTCTTATCCAGGTCAAAGAATAATTGCTGTCCAGCTTACACTATTCATAAGAATCATCATTCGTTGGTCCGACAAATAACGCATAAAGAACGGCGATAAGAACAAATTAATGGATAAGAAGAAATAGCAATACTGTCATAAACATCAATACTGTCACATTCAGAATCAGGGTCACCCCCTAGCAATAGGGGTTTAGTTACTCATAATAAAAGTAAAAACAAAGATAAACATTGTTGTCATTACAGAATTTCGTGAGGAATCAATCTTCAATAGTCGGAAAACTCTTGAACATATGAATCCTGTGATCTTCCTTGAGTCTCCAGCTCTCAAAACGCGTATATTTTCTTTCCAAAAATGTCCAACCCTAGGAAAATTGTGGTCTGGCCTTTTAATAGCTATTCAGTTGGATTTTCCCTGAATTTGTGCTCCATACGCGTACTGCGCTGTCCCATACGCGTACTGCCTAGGTGGAAACGTGTATTGGACGTAACACAGCAGTTGGTACGCGTATTGGCCAGCCTGTTACGCGTAATGCCCAAGTTGATACGCGTATCACCAAGTTGTTACGCGTATCACCAGAAGCTTGTATTTTGGCTGAATTTTCCTTCCCTCTGGTCATTTGCGTATGGTACGCGTACTAGGAAGGTCCATACGCGTATCAAGTAAGGTCATACGCGTATGGACAGCAGGTTCTCCAAAAATTGACTTTTTCTTCCGTTGGTTTGCTCGGGCTCGATTTCTCATCTGACGTTTGATCTCCTGAGCTTCCAAACTAGCTTTTTACCTGCTGACATACCAAAAAGTGTAAAATATCCTCAAGAAACTCATTAGTAACAACACACTTACTATCATGGAATTGAGCTTATTTCTAACGAAAAATGCTTCAGTTTACACAGTTTACCTGATTTATTTACGGTTAAATAGTGGAATGTCTAGCATAAATGGTGACTGATCACAACCCCAAACTTAGCTTGTTGCTTGTCCTCAAGTAACATCTTATTACCTTCAAAAATCATGTCACCCCAAACTTACTGAAAAAAAACAGTTCTTACCACAATACTGCTGAAATCTTTCGCACTGGACCTCTTGATGTTTTTCAGGTTTTCTGATTCTTCCACATAGCCAACGAGCTAGAAACTCTTTCCTTTAGAGATATGACTTCACCTGTCAGCTTATATCACACTCTCACCAAGTCTCTCTGGGTTAAAGTTTAATCACTCTCAAATCACAATATGCAATATCAAATCAACAGTTTGAATAAATTCTCTCATCCTATCAACATGTACAATCACACACACTTTTTGAGGTCTTTTAGGGTTGTAACGGGGCTTGGGTTTAGGTAGGCTATGAAGGTGGAACCTAAGGTTTATGTTTATTATATTTTTTTATTTTTATTTTTTTATTTTTTTTTTTGGTTCAGAGTACATGAATTCACTCTCTTACTAGTTTCTATTCCTGTAGGGTTATGCAATCTTCTTTCTCTCTAGTGAATGTAGCATCTTTCATTTTCTCTTTCTTTCTTTTTTTTTTTTTTTTATTATTACTTTTTTTTTTTTTTTTTTTTTTTATACGACATTCACTTACTATTCATTGACTGCAAAGCTACCCCAAACTTAAAGGTTGCTATACCAACAGCAACCCCAAACTTAGATAGAAACGTAGATATGAAATCACTTCTCACATACTCTGAACAGGGTAGGATAGGTCCAAGGTCATGGGTTTAGAAAAAAAAACGGGTATATCAACAATAAATGATTAAAGGCTCAACGGGGTAAAACAATGGATAATAATGATAATAATGGGATGGCTAGAAAGGCTCTAGGTGATAACAAAAACATGCCTCAGTGTGTGTATTCGTACAGTTAATAATAACAAAAGATCGTACGCAAACCAAGATTGATAAAGACATACCTGATATCGCTCATATGATAATAATTGTTTGGCTTTTTATGAACTCACCAGGACGGGTTAAGCTGACTTGTTCTATCATACCTCTGAGTTCAAAGCTCATGCTCGTGGTTCTGATGTTAATCTTAACCAGTGCGTCCAATCATAAACAACAGTATCTAACGTCAGAGGACTGAAAGGGAGGATGCCCAAGTAGTTGGTGTAAGTGATCGCGAAACCAATAGCCAGACATAATCACGTATCTAAGGAAATAAACAGAAAAATTGAGATAAACCAAATCATATTCATTAGAATTTGCCAACCCATAATAGGTGGTTACATCACAGTAACAGAAATTAAACTGCATAACTAAAAAAAAACAAAAAACAAAAATTAAACAAATAAAACCAAAAATACAAAAACAACAATCAAAGTCCACCGTCCTGCATGTCTGTATCAAAATTAATCATATCTGTCGGGTCCAAACTAGTCTCCCCTCGTGCGAATGCCGAGATAGGCGTCAATGTCTCTGTGTGGCCCGACGGAGACTGCTGCTGGGGTGGTGTCTGATGCAGTTGTTGCTGCGGTGGCTGCTGCGGAATCTCTCCCCCTATCTGCACTGGCTGGTTCCACCAAGGATAGGTGAACTGGCCAAAATGAGGGGCTGGAGGCGGTCCCGAGAATCTATCTCTGAAGCGCTGTGCCTCCTCCCACAGATCCGTCTGATGAGTCAGAACTCTCCCTGACAGCCCATACTGAACACAGAAATCCTGCATCAAACAAAACTGGGACATCTGCATCCGATACTCTCTGGAGTTCTCATCAATCGGAGGAGGCTGAGGTGGCTGAGCCTCCTGCTGCGGAGCACTGGTGCTTCCCTCCCTGACTCGTGGTTGCCTCAGAGGTCGGGGCTGATCATCTGTGACCGTCCTCTCTTTCATCCAATGGGCGTTCAGCGGTGCAGCTGGTCGTAACATCAGCGACTCTGAGAATTCTGGGACACCCGCTTTTTTGCACAGCAGGTAAATCACAGTCGCATGGCCTAAGGATTTCTTAGGCGACTGAGCTATGTCATCCATATCAGCAGCTATGATTTGTCCAATGTTCACTTGTCTCTGACGCAGGATCTGATGGAGCAGTAAGGCACGTTCGGATATTAATTCAGATCCGCTTCTATTAGTACTCAGATTGTGATGAATGAAATAGGCCAAAGCCTTCGGAATCGGTGCTAAATCAACCACCATAACCTTTGCAGGAGAGATTTTGGACGTGGGGGCCCAATCGTGGCCTGGCCTAATCAGTGAATCCTTCATATCAGCATAAGGCCAACGGTTTTTGTCCGACCGTTTCATCTCATTAAACGGACAAACGGAATCATAAAACTTGCATTTCAGCACCCTATTAATCGTTCTGGCATCAAATTTGATGATTGTGCCCCTGACCCATGATACGAATGCTGCATTACCTGTTGGATCGTCTTCATCAGATGTTACCCTGAACGCATTCGCGTAAAACTCCCAGATCAAATCAAGTGAAACAGGTTGGATTTTGTCATTAAAATAGATCAACTTCTGCTTCTTCAGGATGTTCGTGACCTCTGGATACGTATCATTCTGATACATCCAATGTTTTTCTTCAACCATGTTTCGACCCTTTATTTGTTCATAACGCTCTTCATGGTGGGTGGTACGGAAGTTGTTGATCTCTGACGGTGATTGAGACATGATGTTGCTCTGTAAACTAAATGAAAAAGAAGAAAACAGAGAAAATGCAGAGTAATACGCAGAAAATTCGTAATGAAAAAGTGAGAAAATGAAGTCCGTACGGACAAAAAATATATATACAGCCCCAAAAACCTGATACGCGTAACATACGCTGCAGATACGCGTATCAGACTGCCATACGCGTACCTTACGCGTATCATTTTTCCATACGCGTATCATACGCTGCAAAAACAAGTTTAAAAAATGATCTGCGTAACAGATCACGTATCATAAGGTGATACGCGTATGGCCTGGTCCCTTACGCGTATCATACGCGTATGCTTCATCTATACGCGTATCATACGCGTTTCACCAGAAGGCTATCACTTTTGATGACCAATACGCGTATCACAAACCCATACGCGTATTGGCAGATTCATTTTTCAAAAATTTTTCTTTTTGTTTTCTATCAAAAAAAATTTCTTTTCTACATACTACTGACTCGGCAAAAATAAAACGAAAGAAAGAAAATCAAACCTCCCTTGGGTTGCCTCCCAAGCAGCGCTTCGTTTAACGTCGCATGGCTCGACGGGACACCTCATACTCAGAGGAGTTTAACGGATTCAATTGGCCCCCCTTCACCGGGATTGTATGGCTTTAACCTCTGACCATTAACTTTGAAAGTGTCTCCATTCTTCTCATTTTTAAGCTCTATTGCTCCATAAGGAAGTACTTTGTTAATGACGAACGGTCCAGACCATCTTGACCTCAATTTCCCTTGGAACAACTTCAACCTGGAATTAAACAAAAGTACAAGTTGTCCCTCCCGAAATTCCTTTTTCTGTATCTTTTTATCATGCCACTTTTTTGTTTGTTCTTTGTAAATTTTGGCATTTTCATAAGCTTGATTCCTGAATTCCTCCAACTCGTGAAGTTGAAGAATTCGGGATTCACCAGCTTTAAAAAGATCACAGTTAAGGAATTTGGAGGCCCAGAAGGCTCTATGCTCGAGTTCGAGTGGTAAATGACAAGCCTTACCGTAAACTAATTGATAGGGAGACATACCTATTGGTGTTTTAAATGCAGTCCTGTATGCCCACAATGCATCATCCAGCTTTACTGACCAATCTTTCCGGGAAGCACTTACCGTCTTTTCCAAGATTTGCTTTATTTGACGGTTAGATACCTCCACTTGCCCACTCGTCTGAGGGTGATATGGTGTGGCGATCTTATGTTTTACATTATACTTCTTCAACAGATTCTCAAAGAGTTTATTTATAAAATGCGTACCTTGGTCACTAATTAAAGCCCTTGGTACCCCAAACCTAGAGAAGATGTTATGCCTCAAGAACTTCACCACCATTTTAGCATCATTAGTTGGTAATGCCACAGCTTCTACCCACTTTGACACATAATCGACCGCAACCAATATGTAATTCTTACCAAATGATGGCGGAAAGGGTCCCATAAAATCAATTCCCCAAACATCAAACAGCTCAACTTCTAGCATGGAGTTTTGTGGCATCTGATTCCGTTTTGTAATGTTACCTATTCGTTGGCACCTATCACATTCTCGGACTATATAATTTGCATCTTTGAATAGCGACGGCCAATACAAACCCGATTGGAGGACTTTTGCTGCAGTTCTATCTCCACTGAAATGTCCACCATACTCAGAATTATGACAAGCTTTCAGAATGTCGGCTTGCTCTCTTTCTGGAACACATCTTCTAATCAAACCATCCACTCCCTTTTTGTAAAGAAATGGATCATCCCATAAGTATAACCTGCAATCATAAAGAAACTTTTTCTTTTGGTGAGAATTAAAGTCATCAGGTATAACCCCACCTACCACATAATTTGCATAATCAGCAAACCATGGTATCTCTTGAACAACAAGTATTTTCTCATCAACGAATGTGTCCTGAATAGGATGTTCCTCCTCAGTTTCTTTGATTGGGGACATGCGAGATAAGTGATCCGCGACCGTGTTCTCGCATCCCTTTTTGTCTTTGATTTCCAAATCAAACTCCTGAAGGAGGAGGATCCATCTCAAAAGTCTCGGCTTCGATTCCTGCTTAGCAAACAAATACTTTAAAGCAGCATGGTCAGTATACACAATGACTTTTGAACCAAGCAAATATGATCTAAATTTGTCAAAAGCATAAACCACGGCCAACAACTCCTTTTCGGTAGTTGCATAATTCATTTGGGCCGGGTTAAGGACATGACTAGCATAATAAATCACATGCAATAATTTGTCCTTTCTCTGTCCTAGGACAGCCCCCACAGCAAGGTCACTTGCATCACACATTATTTCGAAAGGCAATGACCAATCGGGGGCGATAACAACAGGTGCACTGATCAACTTACTCTTTAAAGTTTCGAAAGCTATCCTGCAGTTTTTATCAAAATTAAATTGCTTGTCCTTGACTAGCAAGTCAGTCAACGGTTTAGCGACTTTTGAGAAGTCTCTGATAAACCTGCGATAAAAACCTGCATGACCCAAAAAACTCCTTATCCCTTTTTCATTCACAGGAGGTGGAAGGTTAGCTATCACCTCCACTTTGGCTTTATCCACTTCTATTCCTTTGTGGGAAATTTTGTGTCCTAGCACAATTCCTTCCTGCACCATGAAATGACATTTCTCCCAATTGAGAATAAGGTTAGTTTCCTGACATCTTTGCAAAACAAGAGACAAGTTAGCTAAACAATTATCAAAAGAAGAACCAAACACAGAGAAATCATCCATAAACACCTCCATATACTTTTCAAGCATGTCGGAGAATATAGATGTCATACACCTCTGAAAAGTAGCTGGGGCATTGCACAACCCGAATGGCATTCGTCTGTAAGCGAAAATACCATAAGGACATGTAAATGCCGTCTTTTCCTGATCTTCCGGGGCTACAGCAATTTGGTTGTATCCCGAATATCCATCCAGAAAGCAATAATACTCATGACCTGCAAGTCTTTCTAACATTTGATCAATAAATGGGAGAGGAAAATGGTCCTTTCTTGTTGCAGTGTTCAATCTTCTGTAATCGATGCATACTCGCCACCCTGTCACTGTGCGAGTTGGGATCAATTCATTCTTTTCATTTAGAATTACTGTGGTTCCTCCTTTCTTAGGTACCACATGCACTGGACTCACCCACGAGCTGTCAGAAATTGGGTAAATCATTCCCGAATCTAACAACTTTACAACCTCTTTCCTTACCACTTCTTTCATTGCTGGGTTTAACCTCCTCTGTGGTTGCACTACCGGTTTCTGATTATCCTCCATCAGTATCTTATGCATGCATACTGTGGGGCTAATACCTTTTAAGTCCTCAATAGTCCACCCAATAGCACTCTTATGCTTCTTTAGTACCTGTATTAACTTTTCCTCATCTATGGCATTTAGCTCAGAACTGATAATAGCAGGATAATTTGTCCCAGATCCTAGAAAGACATATTTAAGATTTACCGGCAATTGTTTTAATTCAAAATTTATACCTGGTTTACTTACCTTTTCATTTTCTAATTCTGGTGAAGATCTCAGGTCCTCCCACCGACGTGGTTTGGATTTCTTCCAAAGAGGTTGTGTATCCAGCATTGCAAGCACTTCTTTTTCTTTTTCATCATCATTCTCTTCAATCTCTCTGACTGACAGACTCAGAACTCTTTCCAATGGTAATTCAGGAAACTTTCTTTGCATTGTGCTCGTTACTATTTGATCAATTACTTCAACAGAGTGGTTTGTACACATTTCCTCTTTATGTTTCATAGTATGGTGGACATCAATTTTGAGCTCTTCATCATATACCTTTAAGGTTAAGGTACCTCCCTCCATGTCTATCAAGCATCTACCTGTTTCTAAGAACGGTCTTCCCAGAATCAGAGGTATCTCTTCATCTTCTGGCATTTCCAAAATTACAAAATCAACAGGAAAAACAAATTTATCAACTTTGACCAGAACATCCTCAACTACCCCATAAGGTCTCTTCACTGAGTGGTCAGCAAACTGAAGTGTCATTCTGGTATCCTGAACATTGCCAATTCCCAGCTTCCTGTAAATAGACAAAGGCATAAGGCTAATGCTAGCACCCAAATCAATCAGCGCCCTTTTAAAAGACCTATCTCCAATGGTACACGGGATGGTCACAGACCCTCTATCTGGCTTCTTTACTGGAATCTTCATACCCTGCAAAATAGCACTACAAGTTTCAGTTAATATAACAGGGTCAGCGTCAGTGTTGCGCTTCTTGGAGATGATGTCTTTCATGAACTTCGCATAGATAGGCATCTGCTCGAGTGCTTCAGAGAATGGAATATTGATTTCTAATTTCTTGAACAATTCCATGAATTTCTGAAAATTTTTCTCATCTTGATTCTTCTTTTTGTTTCTTTGTGGGAAAGGAAGCTTAATGATGGGTTTTGGTTCAGGTAGCTTTTCTTGTACCACCGGCATTTTCACACTTTCTTCCTCAGGTGGTGTCTTATTTTCTAAGATTTCCAGGTCCACTTCACACAATGTATCTTCTTCTTCATCCTTCTTCTTAAGATCTTCAACAGATTTTCCGCTTCTTGTTGTTACCGCACTCACATTATTGTGCTCCCTTGGATTTGTCACTGTTGCACTAGGTAGTGCGCCTGGTATTTGGGAATTTGTGATCTGTTGTGCTATCTGACCCAATTGAATCTCCAGATTTTTAATTGATGCATTGGTGCTTTTCTGATTATTCCTGGTTTCCTCCTGAAATTGCATATTATGAGTTGCCATCTTCTCTATAGTAATCTCCCAATCCGCTTTCTTCGGTACTTGCTGATAAGGTTGTTGTTGGGACGGTGGTTGTTGTTGTGGAGGTCCTTGAATATTACCTTGCTGATCTTTCCAAGAAAAATTAGGATGATTTTTCCACCCCGGATTATAGGTATTTGAGTAGGGATTATTCTGTCTCAGGTAATTTATAGCTTGCACTTGTTCTGCGGTTGCAACACAATGCATGGTAAAATGTGGTCCACTACAAATCTCACAAATCATGGTCGGAACCGGTTGCACTTGAGCAACTGTCTGGGTATCTATATTCATAGCTTTCAATCTTCTTTCAACCTCAGCTGCAATTTGGTCTTCCATTTTCACTACCTGATTTGCTAATTTCAAGTCAATTTTTCCTTCAGGCTGATTCACAGTGCGGTCATATAATTCCAAATGCTCATTTGCTGCAATAGCTTCGATGATCTTTTTGATACCAGTTGCTGTTGAAAAATTAGATGAGCCACCAGCAGCTGTATCAATGAGTTGCTTAGTTTTCATTTTCAGCCCGTTTACAAAATTCTGCATTTGTTCAGTCTCATCCAAATTATGTGTAGGACATGCAACTAAACATCTCTTGAATCTTTTGTATGCATCTCCAAGTGTCTCTCCGTCTTTCTGTTTAAAATTCACAATGTCATACCTCTTACGGATATACACAGAAGCAGGAAAATACTCGTTCAAAAATGTTGTTTCCATTTGTTGCCAAGTAGTAATGCTTCCTGCGGGTAGGGAATAGAACCATTCCTCAGCGTCCTCAGATAAGGTGAATGGGAACATGACCAATCTCTTTGCCTCTTCAGAATGCCCATCAATTTTTAATGATGTGGTCATAGTCAGAAACCTCTGCAGATGCTTGTTCGCATCCTCATTGATTTTTCCTGCAAAAGGTTTACTTTCTAACTGGCGGATGGTTGAGGGATGTAACTGGAAGTGAGCAACATTAACAGGTTGGTTAACAATGGTCAACCGCACTGCTGGGTTATTCAGTCTGCCATAGTCACCTAAAAGTCTCTCTGGTGGAGGTGGTTCTGCAGCCATGTGTTCGGAGTGAACAGAAACTGGAGTGACAGGAGTGGCCGGTTCTTCGGTGTCAGAATTGACCTGTTTCTTTCTTCTTTCTTCTCTGAGCTTTTTGCGCAGTGTTCTCTCTGGTTCTGCGTCAAAATGAAAATGAGCTGAGGTCTTACCTCGCATACACAGATTAGAAGAAGTTAGTTGTTATAATAATAAAAATAAAATTAACAATAAATAAAATTTTGGATGCAGAGCAACAAAATTCTAATTGAAAATAAATTAATAAACTCTATTATCTTTGGCAATCCCCGGCAACGGCGCCAAAACTTGATGTGAAAATAGCAAGTGTACTATTTTTCTCACTGTAGTAATAAAAGGGAAGTTCCCAGTTTGTCGATCTCAAGGATTGCTTGACGATACAGAGTTTATAGATTGTTTCAATTAGACAAAAGTCTTTGGTTTTTTGTGTTGTGGTGTAATTATACTACCGATTGCAAATAAATAAAACAAGTAAAAGGTTGAACGAGATACAATTGAGAGAAGATTGCTAGGGTTCGGTGAATGAAACCTCTTGTGACAGCTATAATTTATGACGGCGTAGAGCTATTCCTGTCAAATTAATTCCGGTCCTCAAGGGTGTCTATTATTAAGTCCTTAGTAATAGACCTTTGATTTTGTAACCTAATTACTATGTCCATAAACAATTAGGTTCATACTCAAGCATTCACATATCAAGAATTACCGGTCAGATAGAAAATCCCTAGTCCTAGGTTATTTTTACTATCCAAAGTTCTTATCCAGGTCAAAGAATAATTGCTGTCCAGCTTACACTATTCATAAGAATCATCATTCGTTGGTCCGACAAATAACGCATAAAGAACGGCGATAAGAACAAATTAATGGATAAGAAGAAATAGCAATACTGTCATAAACATCAATACTGTCACATTCAGAATCAGGGTCACCCCCTAGCAATAGGGGTTTAGTTACTCATAATAAAAGTAAAAACAAAGATAAACATTGTTGTCATTACAGAATTTCGTGAGGAATCAATCTTCAATAGTCGGAAAACTCTTGAACATATGAATCCTGTGATCTTCCTTGAGTCTCCAGCTCTCAAAACGCGTATATTTTCTTTCCAAAAATGTCCAACCCTAGGAAAATTGTGGTCTGGCCTTTTAATAGCTATTCAGTTGGATTTTCCCTGAATTTGTGCTCCATACGCGTACTGCGCTGTCCCATACGCGTACTGCCTAGGTGGAAACGCGTATTGGACGTAACACAGCAGTTGGTACGCGTATTGGCCAGCCTGTTACGCGTAATGCCCAAGTTGATACGCGTATCACCAAGTTGTTACGCGTATCACCAGAAGCTTGTATTTTGGCTGAATTTTCCTTCCCTCTGGTCATTTGCGTATGGTACGCGTACTAGGAAGGTCCATACGCGTATCAAGTAAGGTCATACGCGTATGGACAGCAGGTTCTCCAAAAATTGACTTTTTCTTCCGTTGGTTTGCTCGGGCTCGATTTCTCATCTGACGTTTGATCTCCTGAGCTTCCAAACTAGCTTTTTACCTGCTGACATACCAAAAAGTGTAAAATATCCTCAAGAAACTCATTAGTAACAACACACTTACTATCATGGAATTGAGCTTATTTCTAACGAAAAATGCTTCAGTTTACACAGTTTACCTGATTTATTTACGGTTAAATAGTGGAATGTCTAGCATAAATGGTGACTGATCAGCTCACGAATTCTGCATGCTGCGCTTTGGTGAATTGGGAAACTTGGCTGGCTGTGTTGATGTTTTGCTTGTGTGGTGAAATGGCTTGGAGTTTTGGCTAGGAGCTGGCGTGAAGTGTGCGTACGGTGTTGCGGGGTGATACGGCTTTTGTTGTTGCGTACTGGTTTGTGGATTGATGGCTTGAGATGACGTTTTGGGCTTGTGGGCATGGCTGGGAATGTATTTTGCTGGAAGTGAAGTTATGAATTTTTTTGTTCGTGTGACGAATTGTGAAGCCGGTGCGCTGCAGCTTGGAATTGGCTGGTGAAGTTTTGTTCAAATAAAAAATGTGACATGGGTTGGGCCTTATTGCTCTTTATTCACTTTTTTTTATATAGTAATGGGCTTAAAAAATAAAAATGGGCTTCATAATTTGTTAATTTTTTATGGTTTAGAAGAAATGGAAATGAAAAGTTTATGATAAAAAAGAAATTAATTGTGGTGATTAAAATTTAGAAATATAAAGGAATTTGATTAATTAGATATTGATTAAAAAAATGGTAGTTTGGCTAATGAAATGGATTAAAAAAAATGATAATCGGAAATTGTTATAAAATGGAATGATTTAATCGGAAAGAAATGGATAATGAAAGGGAATTTGGAATTTTGGTGAAATGAGAAGTGAATAATCGGTATGAATTAGGAAAATGGATAGAAAATAATTGGGTGACAATGATAATGGATGTGAAGCACTGATTTTATTTTTAAGCCAACAATTCACTCTTGATTATTTTGCAAGCCACTGATAATGATGAATATAGCCGACGCGAAACCACTGAACAACTTGCCAATTCTAACACAATCACTGAAATTGTCTGAAAATTGTCCTGATAATTCGAATCCATGTTGAGGAAAATAAATCCACAGACAGACCACTGATAAACTGATGAACATGAAGATTCAAACCAAACTTCACACAGAATACTGCCTGATAAACTGATGATCTCACATGCAACACAGCTTGACCTTTGAACAACACTGTCTGAGAGATAAACCACTGGCACAAACAACTTGCAGTCGAAACAATCTTTTGATAGTTTGACCAAGATTAGGTCAAACGTCCATCTAAATTGAATCGTGACTGAACAAACGCATCTGAATTAGAATCACAGCCCTGTCTTTTAAGTCATACAACACAGAGAGAAGAAGAGGCAAACTGCAATATATTTTTTGTTTTGGTTAGAGGTTAATAAATATAAACAAATATCAGTAATTAAACATGGTGATCTCCTGCGAAGCATAGACCTGCACCTGAAAAAGGATAAACGAACAGTGCGTGATCTTGTTTGTATGCGAAATGCAGATGAGATGCGAAAAATCTTAGGGTCAAAAATTAGGGTGTGACACTCACAATTCTCAATTCCAAGAAGAAACAAGGAGTAACTTAAGGAATACTGGAGCCTAAATCAAGAACCTTGAAGTGCAAATGAGCCAATTTTCCCAACATCTTACAATTCCTCAAACTCCAGGGGCCCTCCCAAGTGCAATTGTAACAAATCCAAAAGATAACCACAAAGTCAATGCAGTCACAACGCGAAGAGGGAAAGCAAAAAAAGAGGTGAAGATAATTCTAAGAGTGAGGATCAAATGATTGAAGTGGAACTAGAAATAAAAGAGAATGAAGTTGTTGAAGAAGAGGAAGGAGTAACCCCAGCACCGGAAACCAAAGAAAAAACGGTGGAACCAAAACCGGTGATCAAACTTCCCTATCCAACAAGAAATAAAAAGAAAGGACAGTAAGAGAAGAATTTTGAGAAGTTCCTGGAGTTGTTCAAGAAGCTGGAGCTGAATATTCCATTACTTGAAGCACTTGAGAAAATGCCCACCTATGCCAAATTCATGAAAGATATCATCGCTAAAAAGCGAACCATGGAGGTTGAACCTATTATTCTAACCGAAACTTGTAGTGCTATTTTGCCGGGACTAAAGATTCCGGTGAAGAAGAAGGACAGAGGAGTTGTCACCATTCCATGCACTATTGGTGACCGATCATTCAAGAGAAATCTAATTGATTTGGGAGAAAGCATTAGTTTAATTGTAGATGTTTAGAATTGGCGGAATTTTTGACCAACAAGAAATATTGAATTCAGTTCAGAATGTCCTATCAGATGTTGGGACATTATCAAACAGAGTATAAGAACTTAATTCAAGATGTCACACCAGATGTTGGGACATTGTGTAAATGACTTAAGTTCAGTTTTTCAGGATGTCCCAACAGATGTTGAGACATCTCAAACCTGCTACCAGAATTAATTAATGACTAACTGATCTGAGATATTTAAGGAGAGTTATCTGGAATTAATTATGGATGGATAAAAACAGAACAAAGCGCATCTGTAGGAATTTTTATTATGAGGTTTCAGATTAATCAGAAGAACTAAATCACCTAGAATCTAGGAAGTAACAAACCCTAATTCTAGGTGGAAGCTGCTGTGTTTTAGGACTGGATTAACCTACAGAAAGCCCAAATTACAAACACCTATTTAATCAACAGAAATTCACTGAATTGTGTACGAATTCCAGAAGACAAAATAGTGTGTTTATTGCTTTAATAGCAGGTTGTTTTTTATTGTACCACTTGATGAGCTTTTAAGCATAAGTGCATTTGTGACTTGATTGAAACTGTGAAGTAAGATCAAGCTGTTTTGTTTGAAGAATGTCTTCAATTTTATTAAACTTGTAAACAAGATCACTGTGTGATTGAGGGGGAGTGAGTTGGTACTCATATCTAAGTTGTGTCTTAGGTAGAAATTGCATTGGGTAGATATTAAGTGAAAGATTAAACTGGGTTGTTTAAGTCTAGAATTAATATTACTTATAATGGATTTCCTCCTGGCTTGGTAGCCTCCAGATGTAAGTGTGGTTATACACTGAACTGGGTTAACAAACTACTGTGTTGTTTAATTTTCTTGCACTTTAAGTTTTGGTTAAATCTGTCAAGTGTTGGGACATCTCATAGGACATCTCATACCTGATCACAGAATTTCATTAATGCCTCTATCCATCTACAAAAAGTTGGGTATTGGTGTTGTTCAAGACACTCGGATGACTCTCCAGTTTGCAGATCATTCTGTGAGGCGGCCTTATGGAGTAGTCCATGATGTCCTTGTGAGAGTGGATAAGTTTGTGTTTTCGGTTGATTTCGTGATTCTTGAAATGCCAGAAGATGAAGAAATTCCGTTAATTTTGGGCAGACCATTCTTGGAAACTGGGAGAGTTCTGATAGATATGGAAGGGGGAACACTTACTTTGAAAGTGTACGATGAAGAGTTAAAAATTTACGTGAGGAACACTTTGAAGTATAAAGATGATGTTGGAACTAGTAGTAACATACAAGTGTTAGAAAAAGTGGAAGCTAGTGAACATTTAGAGAGAGTGTGTCCCAATTTCCGCTAGAGGGGGTATTGAGCATGTCTATTTTTGAGGTCGATAAGGAAGTTGAAAGTAGTGATATGGAAGTGGTAGCAATGTTTGAAACTCAACCCATCCTAAAAAGATCCAGAACTCATCGGTGGGAAGAGCTCAGGCAACCTATAGTGGTTGATGGAGATGAAGACAATCCAAAGAGCTCGGATTGAAACAACTACCTGAAAATCTCAAATATGTCTTTCTCGACACTGAAGAAAAATGCCCTGCTATTATTAGCTCTAATTTAAAAAGTGTGCAAGAGGACAAGTTGATTGGAGTTCTTAAAAAGTTTAAGGGAGCCATTGGTTGGAAAATTGAAGACCTCAAAGGTATAAGTCCTACTATGTGCATGCACAAAATACTCATGGAGGAGGATCACAAACCGGTTGTGCAGTCCTAAAGGAGATTGAACCCTGTTATGAAGGAGGTTGTGAGAAAGGAAATTGTTAAGTTGTTAGATGCAGGATTGATCTATCCTATATCAGATAGTGCTTGGGTGAGCCCGGTCCATGTGCTGCCCAAAAAGGGAGGAACAACCGTAATAACTAATGAAAAGAATGAGTTGATTCCTACTAGAACAGTCACTGGTTGGAGAGTATGCATTGATTACAGAAGGTTGAACTTGGCCACTAGAAAGGACCATTTTCCGTTGTCGTTCATTGACCAGAAGTTGGAGAGATTGGCTGGGCATGATTACTATTGTTTTTTGGATGGCTACTCCGGATACAACCAAATTGCGGTTGCACCGGAAGATCAAGAGAAGACGGTGTTTACATGTCCGTGTGGTGTTTTTTCCTATAGGAGGAGGCCATTCAGGCTATGTAACGCCCCTGCTACATTCCAAAGATGCATGACCTCCATTTTTGCTGATATGATAGAGAAGCACATGGAAGTATTCCTGGATGACTTCTCTGTGTTTGGGTCTTCATTTGATAATTGTTTAGCTAACCTTTCACTTGCTTTGCAGTGATGTCAGGAAAGTAATTTGATCCTTAACTGGGAAAAATGCCATTTTATGGTACGAGAAGGCATTGTTCTTGGTCACGAGATCTCTCAGAAAGGGATCGAAGTCGATCAAGAAAATATGGAAGTAATCTCAAAGCTGCCACCGCCTGTTAACGAGAAAGATATAAGAAGCTTCTTAGGACATGCGGGTTTTTACCGCAGGTTCATAAGAGACTTCTCTAAGATAGCCAAACCTTTAACTACTCTATTGGTAAAAGATAAGGCTTTTGTGTTTGATAAAGAGTGCGTCGATGCTTTTGAGACACTGAAAAATAAATTAGTGTCGGCGCCCATTGTGATTGTCCCCGACTGGTCTCTACCCTTTGAGGTTATGTACGATGCCAGTGATATTGTTGTTGGGGCTGTTTTGGGGCAACGAAAAAATAAGTTGTTGCATGTTATTTACTATGCTAGTCACGTTTTGAACCCTGCACAGATGAATTATGCAACTACCGAGAAGGAGTTATTAGCTGTGATATATGCCTTTGATAAATTCAGGCAATATCTGTTGGGTTCAAAAGTGATTGTTTATACTAACCATGCTGCTTTGAAGTATCTTTTTTCTAAACAGGATTCAAAGCCAAGGCTATTGAGGTGGATTTTACTCCTTCAGGAATTTGATATGGAGATTCGCGATAAGAAAGGTTGTGAGAACACTGTAGCATATCACCTTTCGCGGATGTCACCAATTGAAGAAAATGAGGACAAGCGTCCTATAAAGGATGAGTTCACAGAAGAACGCGTCTTATCTATGATTGGTGTTCCGTGGTTTGCGGATTATGCGAACTATCTGTTCGGTGGTATTATACCTGACGATTTTGACTCTAACAGAAGAAAAACGTTTGTTCATGATTGCAGGTTTTATCTATGGGATGATCCTTTTCTATATAAAAGAGGATTGGATGGTTTGGTCAGAAGGTGTGTACCCGAAGAAGAATAGAAAGATGTACTAAAAGCATGTCATGATTCCGAGTATGGAGGGCATTTCAGTGGTGACAGGACAACAGCTAAAGTCCTTCAATCAGGGTTATATTGGCCTACTTTATTCAAAGATGCTCAGCAGTTGGTAAACGAGTGTGATCGATGTCAGAGGACCGGGAACATATCAAGAATAAATCAGATGCCCTAAAACTCTATGCTTGAAATAGAGTTATTTGATGTGTGTGGGATAGACTTCATGGGACCATTTCCTCGGTCATTCAGAAAGACATACATTTTGGTTGCGGTGGATTACGTATCAAAGTGGGTTGAAGTGGTAGCAATACCCACCAACGATGCGAAAGTGGTTACAAGATTCTTGAAGGATAATATATTCGCAAGATTTGGTGTGTCGAGAGCTTTAATAAGTGATGGAGGAACGCACTTCCTAAATCACCTCATAGATAGGCTTCTACAAAAGTATAATGTGAAACACCGGGTGTCGTACCCCAAATTTGTCCTACCCTCACCATTTTATTTTTACTGTCCAACCGCATATTAAAAAATCCAAAAATGCATACCATTTTATTTTATCTGTTTGATATTATCAAAATTCAAAATATGTCCAGTTTCCCTTTTATTCGAAAAATTAAAAATGCATTCTTTTCTTATTTTCAAGTTTTTATTATTTTCTTTATTATTTAATCATTATAAAAATTCTACAAAAAAAAATCAAATTCACAATTTCTCTTTTATTTTATTTTTTTTTTCACTTTTTATTAAAATATCCATATGTCCACCCAAAATTCAAATTAACCGACTTTTCGATTTTCCATCTTTACCATTTTTATCTTCTATTCTATTTTATTAATATCCATTATTATCAATTAAATCCATTACTTAAGCCCATTATTTAAAATCCATTTCATTATCACTATTCTTTATTATTATTTTTTTTATTTTTTTTTTTTTTATTATTATTATTACTATTTCTATTATTAGTATTTTCTTTATTACTATTATTTTCATTACCATTATTATTAATTTTATTTTTTATATATAGTTTACCATTATTATTATTTTTATTTTATTACTACTTTTATAGTTATTATTATCATTATTGTTATTTGTTTTAAAATCAATTAAGTCACCTTTTTCTATCCAAAATATACAGCAAAACACGCAACTTTTCTTCTTTTCCTTTCTATGGACCCCACCTTCAAATGTAGCAACAATTACCCCAATTTCCAGCTTGTACGATTTTCCACCCACCACTATACACAAATACCCACACTCATCAGCAACAACTTTTTCATTCAGCATCCAAATATTCTCACGCAACAAACTCTCAACAAGCAGTACTAACAAACTCTCAGCAAGGCCACATTTTACAGCTCACAATTCCTTGAGAAAATTCCAAAAGCACCCTGTTTAAGTTTTCTATTTAATGAGTCACTCATATGAAAAGAGGCTGGGGATATCCACTGACTCTGAAAACGTCACCTTCATCACTACTTCACCTATAAAAAATCCAAAGTAAATCCTTTATGGAGAGAGTCACAAACAACCGACCTCCATTTTTCTCATGACTCACAACCTTCTCACACAAAACACACAAGCCAGAAAAATCAAAAGAAGAGGATGAGATAAACCACTTGCTACACCACCGCACGACACTCTTCAAAAAACACCAGCCACCGTCTTCACCCTCCGCCAACAGCAAACTCAGCCACATCAAACCGAAAACAACACAGAACACTAAACAAAACGAATCCTCTACGTCATCATCACCACCTAAACCGCAGCAAACGCAAACAAACTGAAACAACACAGCAAGAGCCATCAACACCACCATATTTCCGAATCTCCAACACCCAAAACCTTACCCGAATCTGTCAAAACCCTTTCACCATCATCTTGAAACACAGTCGCAACCCTCCGCGAGCTTCACCCGGCAAAACCCTCTTCCGAAGCCAACCGCCGTTCGCCGCCCAAGCCGCGAGCGAAACCCAGCGAACAGTACCATACCGCAATCGACGCTGTGAGTGAGAGAAGCAGCAAACCACATCCGGCCGCCGCAACTGAATGCGAAGCTAGACCGAGAGACGAATTCGCCGGAACCACGCCGAGAGTCCCATCACCGTTCGCCACCATCAGCCGCGCGAAACCCAGCCGCGCCGTTCATCCAACCTCCGCCGCCGCGTGAGACTGCCCCGCCGCGAACTTGAAACGAGAAAGACGAAGAGAAGCAGAAAACAGAGTCGTGACCTCCGCCGAAGCAGATCCTTGAGAAGCCGAAGCCAGAGAGATCGAAACGAGGGAGAGGGTTGGTTCCTTTTCTTTGCTTTGCTGAGTTTTTTCTCACCGTTAACTTTTGTTTAATTCCCTGATAGTGTCTCATCTGCTTTTCATTTTAACCTTTCTATTCCATTTTTTTCCCCTTTTCTTGTTTCATTTTATTATACTATTATTATAACTTTTTTTTTTTTTGTGCTGTCTCATATTTGGTTTGATAGATTTTTTTATTAAGAAAATTTATTCTAAGTTTATGATACGTGTTATTCATTTTAAAGCAGACCCTGATATTTTTTATTTGATTTCTCTTTTTATTTGTTATTCATTTTATTATGAAATCCTGGTTTGGGTTGGTTGGGCCTTGAAGGCCATTTTGCCCAGATTGCTATCCGCAAACCTTAGTTCAGCTAAGAGCTCTCACTCATTTTATCAATTTATTTTTTTTTTAAAGGAGAAATCAAACTCCATATTTTTCTATGTGCTCAGCCCAATTTTGTTTATTATTCAGACTTTAGATTATTCAGACTCACCCTTTGTCTCTTTATTTTTTGTTTATAGTTATATATATATAATTTTTTCTTTTGACAATTTTTGTTGTTTTTAGATTTCAAGATTGATTTTTATTTTTAGGTTTTTATAGATTTAAGTAAACTATTAATATCATTATTCTCACTTAGTCCCTTTGTTGTTTGTTCTTAAAACTTTAAATTTTCTTTTGTTAGTTTGGTCTTAATTTCATGACAAATATTTTCTTTGTTAAAATGTAAAAAAATATATAGTATATATTTTGATTTAGTTTTATCGGGCCGATGATATCATAAACGGTCGAAGATTTGTCTGATTTCATTAAATCGGCGAAACTCGATCAATATGAGGCCAACTTATTTCCCTTTTGGAAATTCGATTTATTGCTTTATTTTCGATTTAATTTCCCTTTTGGAAATTCAACTTATTTCCCTTTTGGAAATGTTTATTTATTTATCGTTTTGTTAGCTTTGTCCCCCTTTTGGGCCAATGATATAACTAACGGCCAATTTTCGCCCGATTTTAATCGGTGATCTTTGGTCAATATGAGGCCCCCCTTTGTATTTAATTTTTTATTTTTATTATTCCGATAAACAAATTGTAATTTAATTTAATTTATTTATTCTTGATTTTATTTAATTTGTTCGTTATTCATATTCATTATTTTATTCTAGCAATTCAATTCATTCAATTTATTTATTCATTTTCGCATTTTTTAAATAAAAAAATTACGATTCGACTCCTCATAGAACAATTTCATTAAATCGGCTCTAAGGCAGTAAACGAACCAAATTTCGCCGCGTCCCGAAAAAGGTCCAACGCCTCCGAATAGTTGCGCTCGAAAAAGGTCCAACGCCTTCAAATAGTTGCGTCCCGATTAAACAGGCCGAACGCCTTCGAATAGTTCAAACACACTGCACACACGCTTTCTCTTGGGCTAATTACAACGAGACCTCTTTATTTCTCGCAATCCCCTGTATTTATTTTGTATCCCTATCCCCTTACCTTGTACGCATTTTATTTCTATTTTATCTTATTTCCGAATCCTTGGTCCAACGCCAAGCGATTGCACTTGCACACTTGCACTTTATTTTCCAGTTATCATTTCGTTATTAGGATCCTCATATCCTTGCGAGCCGAGCGATTCGTGCCTCGCTGACAAAACTACAAAAATAAACTCCATTTGCATTTACCCTCTAAACTTCAAAAAACCAAAATGTTTCGATTAGATCCAAACCCTTGATCCAACGTCAAGCGGCTTTAGGAAATAAAAACACTTTAATAAATACGAGAAGATTTGTACGCCACGAGCCTTAAGCGGTAGAAAGGGGGATAACGAGCTTTCGTTACTCGCTCCGATTATTTCGACGCAGGACACCCGTCTTGTTGGGCGAGATAAACTATCCATAGTCTTTAGTGCACTTCAACTCCTAAACCCTTTCATCGACGAAAGGTAATAAAATCAACATCCATTACCCTTAGTAGGCCGAACTACGAGGCTCTGACTTTCCCATTGCACACGGGAGTACGTAGGCACGAGGATCTCAATCCTTGCCGAGCACCTAGGTTCAATCTAACTTATAATTCAACTCATTTCCCTCTAGCAAGCATTCGTTTAAGCATAGACATCCTTTCACGCGCGATAACTTAGATGGTTCCCATCGAGTACGATGGATGTAGGGGGTGCTAATACCTTCCCCCTGCATAACCGACTCCCGAACCCAGGCAATGGTTCCGTTGACCTTTGTCCTCATCCTTCTCTCCCCGGGTTGTATCTATATCTCCCCTTTCCCTCTTCGGGAATAAATAGAATTAGGTGGCGACTCTTCAGTCCGTCCGGCGCGCGGCTCCGTCCATTCGGATCGCGTAAGGTCGTATTTTTCGGGGTACGACAGCTGGCGACTCTGCTGGGGACTGGTTCACCCCTATGCGAGTCAAGCCTAGTCTAGGTTTTCGTGTTTGTTTGGATGTTTGCTTTTATGCCTTGCTTGTTTATTTTTATCGCTTTCTTTATCGCATTCCATTTTATATATCTTGTGGCTCCTTGGTACTATAATTTGGATCGATACTTTGCAAAAGAAACTTGAGGGAAAAGCTCTATGCCCGGGCTTACGAGTACAAACTTAAGTTAGCGAGGTTGTGTAGTATGGGCTCCCGAGAGAACCTCTCTCGTGGGTTGTCGATACGAAAACCTCACTTGGAGTAGATTTTAATGAGAATACTGACAACCGTCAAGCTTTCGGCGTGTGTGCTCAGTTGTTTTCAATAAGGTCAGCAACTCTGAGGACCTTTAGAACCTTTTGGTTAAAACATCGGTTGATGGTTGCGTAGTATTGGGCACCAGGGTTCGCCCTCGCGTGGCTCGATACGAAAACCTCACTTGGAATAGACTTACTCAATGGAGTTGATTGACTGTCAAAGAATGTATGAAATTGACACGTGCATCAAACAGTTGAGAAAAGTTCCATAACTCCAAGACTTTGTTTTAAACCTTATGTCGATGATCACGTAGTATGGACTCCCGAGAAAACTTGCTCTCGTGGGTTGTCGATACGAAGATCTCACCCAAAATAGATTCATATGGAGGAGTCAATCAACCGTCATGCTTATGGCGCGTGTGATGAACAGCCATATGAGTTGATAACTTTGGGATCCCTAAACTTTAAAGTCTACCCAGTGAGTTCTTGATCTGAGTATCCTCCATATGTACCTTGGACTCGTGAGACCTTGATCTTGTGATCCTAGATTCTGACATTGCATATCATCTCATTTGCATTATTTATCCATATTGCATTTCATTCCAAAACCAAGAACTTATTTTCATGCTCCTCCATCTTCAGTAAGTCAAGCTGGTTTCCCGACGCCCGTATCGAGCTAGACGACCGTATCTAACCAGAGCCAACACTAGAAGACTGATGGACGTGATTCAAGAAGAGCAAGCTGCCATGAGGGAAGAGATTGACTCGGTCAAAGGCAAGATCGACCAGATTTATGAGACACTGCAATCTTTGGCAAGGATGGAAGAACGTCGCGAAGCTGCTGCCGCAATGAACAACGCTCAAGTGCAAGGATCTACCTCACGAGCAATGCCTTCAGTTCCAGTTCCAAATCCTTTGGTCTATGGTTTGCCTCCAGGTTTCACTCCTGCTGTTGAAGAGGTCACTTCCCAACCAATACCTGCTTCTGGTGTTACTGTTGGTGCTATTCCTCAAGCTCAACCTATTCCAAATCAAGTCCAGTTTCCTCAAACTGAAGAGAATCATCAAGTTGAGTATGAGATGCAAACTGTTGTTCCAATCACCAATCCTCATGCTGTTCAAGAATCTGAAGCTATGAAGATGTGCCGCGAGTTAGCTGAAAAACTCCGAATTATGGAAGGACACAATTCAACCTCTCTGAGTGCCTCAGACATGTGCTTAGTTCCAGATGTTGTGATCCCTGCTAAATTCAAACTTCCTGAATTCGAGAAGTACAAAGGCCTCAGCTGTCCTGAGCTTCATTTGAGGATGTACTGCAGGAAAATGGCCGCTCACGCCAAAGATGATAAACTCATGATCCATTGCTTCCAAGACAGCCTGTCTGGAGCGTCATTAGAATGGTACATGCAGCTTGAGCGCAACAATGTTCGTACTTGGCTCGATTTATCTGATGCATTCAAAAAGCAATACAAGTACAACACTGACCTTGCTCCTAACCGCACTCAACTTCAGAGTATGTCTCAAAAGGAGAGCGAATCCTTTAAGGAGTATGCCCAACGCTGGAGGGAGTTAGCTGCCAGAGTTCATCCGCCATTGGTTGACCGTGAATTGATCGATATCTTCATGGGAACCCTACAGGGGCAATACTACGAGAAGCTGATCAGCAGTGTATCTTCTGGATTTTCAGACATGGTGATGGTAGGAGAAAGAATCGAAGAAGGCTTGAAAAGTGGAAAGATCCAAGGAAGTTCTAGCAGCCAGAACAATGCCAAGAAACCTTTCAACGGGTATAAAAAGGGCGAAACAAACGCTGTTTCTACTGCAAGTGGGAATTTTCAACAGAGTGCACCTGCACCAGTTCCCTACTACCAACATCCCTATGTTGCTGCTGCACAATATGCTCCTATGCCATATCAGCCAGTTCCTCCAATGCCTTATCAGCAGGCCTTTCAAAATCTATTTCCACCTCAGATGGCTCATCAACCACGTCCACCTCCAATGGTTGCAGCTGCACAGTATGCGCCCAATCCATACCAGCAACAGGCCTACCAACCACGGCCTGGTCAACAACAACAGCGCGCTCCTCCACAGCGTCCACCATATCAGCAAAGAAGGCCTGAAAGAACCTTTGATCCCTTGCCTATGACGTATGGAGAAATCTTTAACGGACTGATGGCGAAAGGAACTCTTGTGTTGAAGGACATGCCACCTCAAACTGGCAACGCTCTAAATTATGATGCCAATGCTCGCTGTGAGTATCACAAGGGTGCTCCAGGTCACACAATTGACAACTGCAGGTTATTCAAGCACAAAGTCCAAGATCTGATCGACTCTAAGGATCTCACCTTCACTCCGAGAAATCCAAATGTCCAGAACGATCCAATGCCGTCACACGGTGCCAACAAGTGAAGACATCTGAAGAGTTTGTTGAAGACCAAGCTGAGTAGTTTCCAACTTTGAAGCATTCAATCAAGAGAAGTTCATTCCTCAAATCAAGGCAGCCAGTGCCATTTATTATTTCCGCATTCCTGTTGTTTTGTAATGTTTGTTTAAGTACTATTTGCTCTGAACATTGTTATCATCTGTACTTGGTTATGTTAATATTATGTTTATGCATGTTTTGAATCAATCTATTCGCATTCGCTCATATTTATCATTTATCACAAAATCACAAAAATATTTCCTCACTTCACTTTAACAAATATTTGAGGGAGGATGATGAAAATGAAATACCCATAACTGTTGCGGTATGCTTTCGGATAAAACCTCGTCAATGATGTACAGGCATTTGTTCAAATCCTCAAACACTGGAGATATAAGGAGTTAATCCATAGTCAACCACTTCGAGCCTAGAAGTAGGAGTTTCTTTCGGATACAACCCTTACATTTAACCCGGGGCAGGGTAGTTGTTCAGTTAACCCGACTACACCTTCGAATTGCAAGATGAGACATCCCGTCAGAGGACCATCAACAAGTGACTTGGCAGTCACAACATTCAAGAAAAAAGAAATAGAAAAGAAAAACCACTAAGTTGAACACCCAAAGGGAGACTTAGTCGGAAAAAAAACGAATCAAAAGAGGAACTCAAATCCTCAGCAAAAAAAAAACAAAACAAATATCAGTGAATACCAAATCAAAAAAATCAAAGGGTCACCAACAACAAAAGATGACTGCCGTCTTCAAGCAAACTTTAAAGCTTCATCTTCACTCTTGCAAAGTCAAAACAAATGCATGTGTAGAGTTAACTGAACGTAGGACTGGAGAATATCACGAAGAAGGGGTGGGTACAAATCAAACTTTGAGCCTAATATCCTTTGTTTCTCGAACCATTAACCAGACCACGTTACAACCCTCAAAAGACCTAATTGAGGCATGGTTTATTCTGAAAGCATGCTACCAACAAGGTTGCGTAATATGACTCCCATATATTTGCTAATCTTCAATCTCGATTGCACATTATTATTGTTGCATCTTTTCATACACTTTCTAAATCAGCACTTCATTTGGACTAACAGTCCATTCGTCACACTTTCACAGCATTCAAATAAATTGACTTTTTCAAAACTTACATGAACTTTACATTAACACTACCATTTATGTATGAATAATTTAATTGCAATTCAGTGCTTGACATCAGTACAATCCCAACAAGGGACAATCAAAAGAGAAACTTGAACTTCATCGCCAATATGAATCAAGACTACTTCAACAGCCCAATCAGGGGCAACTTATTTCAAAATTAGCCCAATCAGGGGCAAGTTACCTTCAAAGGCTCAATCAGGGGCAGACGCCTATCAAATCCAGATACTGGGGCAAATCATGTCCTGGTCAATTGTCAAAGCTTCCCCACCAGATTTTTTCAAATACCCTACAGGCAGGGGCAGGCAGACAAGGAGCAAATCTTCCTCTCTCTTCTCCCCAGCTGAACAAGCGGATCTTGCTAAACATTAGCAATCGTTTAAAGCAAACCAATCTTCACGTGCCAATTAAGTCGCTTCGCTCATCAGCAAGTGACCAAAACTTGGAGCTTTCAGATCCGTCTTCGGATCATACTTCGTCAAAGATCGAGTGTCGGGAAATCAGTCCCTCCACCCACCCAAAAGTCCAATTACCATTGGCAACTACCAGACCAAAAGTCCACCAAGCTGGCACCTTTCTTTTTTTAATCACTCATATGCATCATTATGCATCATATGCAGTCATACGCATCATTTACATCAATCATTTTTAACATTTGCATCATATGCATACCTTAAATAAATCAGACCTTTTATTTTCCCCAGCAGTTCAAACTTACATCTCAGTGCATAAACATTTGCATCGTATTTCCATCCTTATGGAATACCATTTCAAAACAATCAAGCATAGTTGCATAATTCAGGATCCAGGATCAATCTAAGATTCCAGGCCTTCCCCCAGCGGAAGTCAGGATCCAAGGTCAATCGAAGAGTCCCCTAAGGTGTTATTTAGTGGGCGTCCTCGTTGGATATTTGTCTTCCAGTTTATTTAATTTTTCTGCTACTCAGCATCCATATCGACCTAGCATCGAGTGCCGAGTTCGCATTATCATCTTTGTGGTGGTAAGCGATTATTTTATTTTATTTTCTGTTACTCAGCATCGACCTAGCATCGAATGTTGGGGTCGCATTATCATCCTTGCGGTGGTAAGCGATTATTTTATTTTATTTTCTGTTACTCAGCATCGACCTAGCATCGAGCGCCGAGTTCGCATTATCATCCTTGCGGTGGTAAGCGACTATTTTATTTTATTTTTTGTTACTCAGCGTCGACCTAGCATCGAGTGCCGAGTTCGCATTATCATCCTTGTGGTGGTAAGCGATTATTTTATTTTATTTTGTGTTACTCAGCATCGACCTAGCATCGAGTGCCGAGTTCGCATTATCATCCTTGTGGTGGTAAGCGATTATTTTATTTTATTTTTGTTACTCAGCATCGACCTAGCATCGAGTGCCGAGTTCGCATTATCATCCTTGTGATGGTAAGCGATTATTTCATTTTATTTTTTTTGTTACTCAGCATCGACCTAGCATCGAGTGCCGAGTCCGCATTATCATCTTGGTGGTGATAAGCGATTATTCAACTTTCTGTCAACCTGTTTGTTTCGCATCACCTTCATTTTTCAATTTTTATCATTGATTTACTGCATATTTTCTTTTGCGGACAAATTTGGAGTCTGTTAATATCTAATTATCTTATACCTTGAAAGATTGAACGCGAGCCAGTTCATCTTACTCGGTCTAAGCCAATTCGATAGGGGCATCTGTCATACCCCAAATTTGTCCTACCCTCACCATTTTATTTTTACTGTCCAACCGCATATTAAAAAATCCAAAAATGCATACCATTTTATTTTATCTGTTTGATATTATCAAAATTCAAAATATGTCCAGTTTCCCTTTTATTCGAAAAATTAAAAATGCATTCTTTTCTTATTTTCAAGTTTTTATTATTTTCTTTATTATTTAATCATTATAAAAATTCTACAAAAAAAAATCAAATTCACAATTTCTCTTTTATTTATTTTTTTTTTTCACTTTTTATTAAAATATCCATATGTCCACCCAAAATTCAAATTAACCGACTTTTCGATTTTCCATCTTTACCATTTTTATCTTCTATTCTATTTTATTAATATCCATTATTATCAATTAAATCCATTACTTAAGCCCATTATTTAAAATCCATTTCATTATCACTATTCTTTATTATTATTATTATTATTTTTTTTTTATTATTATTATTACTATTTCTATTATTAGTATTTTCTTTATTACTATTATTTTCATTACCATTATTATTAATTTTATTTTTTATATATAGTTTACCATTATTATTATTTTTATTTTATTACTACTTTTATAGTTATTATTATCATTATTGTTATTTGTTTTAAAATCAATTAAGTCACCTTTTTCTATCCAAAATATACAGCAAAACACGCAACTTTTCTTCTTTTCCTTTCTATGGACCCCACCTTCAAATGTAGCAACAATTACCCCAATTTCCAGCTTGTACGATTTTCCACCCACCACTATACACAAATACCCACACTCATCAGCAACAACTTTTTCATTCAGCATCCAAATATTCTCACGCAACAAACTCTCAACAAGCAGTACTAACAAACTCTCAGCAAGGCCACATTTTACAGCTCACAATTCCTTGAGAAAATTCCAAAAGCACCCTGTTTAAGTTTTCTATTTAATGAGTCACTCATATGAAAAGAGGCTGGGGATATCCACTGACTCTGAAAACGTCACCTTCATCACTACTTCACCTATAAAAAATCCAACGTAAATCCTTTATGGAGAGAGTCACAAACAACCGACCTCCATTTTTCTCATGACTCACAACCTTCTCACACAAAACACACAAGCCAGAAAAATCAAAAGAAGAGGATGAGATAAACCACTTGCTACACCACCGCACGACACTCTTCAAAAAACACCAGCCACCGTCTTCACCCTCCGCCAACAGCAAACTCAGCCACATCAAACCGAAAACAACACATAACACTAAACAAAACGAATCCTCTACGTCATCATCACCACCTAAACCGCAGCAAACGCAAACAAACTGAAACAACACAGCAAGAGCCATCAACACCACCCTACTTCCGAATCTCCAACACCCAAAACCTTACCCGAATCTGTCAAAACCCTTTCACCATCATCTTGAAACACAGTCGCAACCCTCCGCGAGCTTCACCCGGCAAAACCCTCTTCCGAAGCCAACCGCCGTTCGCCGCCCAAGCCGCGAGCGAAACCCAGCGAACAGTACCATACCGCAATCGACGCTGTGAGTGAGAGAAGCAGCAAACCACATCCGGCCGCCGCAACTGAATGCGAAGCTAGACCGAGAGACGAATTCGCCGGAACCACGCCGAGAGTCCCATCACCGTTCGCCACCATCAGCCGCGCGAAACCCAGCCGCGTCGTTCATCCAACCTCCGCCGCCGCGTGAGACTGCCCCGCCGCGAACTTGAAACGAGAAAGACGAAGAGAAGCAGAAAACAGAGCCGTGACCTCCGCCGAAGCAGATCCTTGAGAAGCCGAAGCCAGAGAGATCGAAACGAGGGAGAGGGTTGGTTCCTTTTCTTTGCTTTGCTGAGTTTTTTCTCACCGTTAACTTTTGTTTAATTCCCTGATAGTGTCTCATCTGCTTTTCATTTTAACCTTTCTATTCCATTTTTTTCCCCTTTTCTTGTTTCATTTTATTATACTATTATTATAACTTTTTTTTTTGTGCTGTCTCATATTTGGTTTGATAGATTTTTTTATTAAGAAAATTTATTCTAAGTTTATGATACGTGTTATTCATTTTAAAGCAGACCCTGATATTTTTTATTTGATTTCTCTTTTTATTTGTTATTCATTTTATTATGAAATCCTGGTTTGGGTTGGTTGGGCCTTGAAGGCCATTTTGCCCAGATTGCTATCCGCAAACCTTAGTTCAGCTAAGAGCTCTCACTCATTTTATCAATTTATTTTTTTTTTTAAAGGAGAAATCAAACTCCATATTTTTCTATGTGCTCAGCCCAATTTTGTTTATTATTCAGACTTTAGATTATTCAGACTCACCCTTTGTCTCTTTATTTTTTGTTTATAGTTATATATATATAATTTTTTCTTTTGACAATTTTTGTTGTTTTTAGATTTCAAGATTGATTTTTATTTTTAGGTTTTTATAGATTTAAGTAAACTATTAATATCATTATTCTCACTTAGTCCCTTTGTTGTTTGTTCTTAAAACTTTAAATTTTCTTTTGTTAGTTTGGTCTTAATTTCATGACAAATATTTTCTTTGTTAAAATGTAAAAAAATATATAGTATATATTTTGATTTAGTTTTATCGGGCCGATGATATCATAAACGGTCGAAGATTTGTCTGATTTCATTAAATCGACGAAACTCGATCAATATGAGGCCAACTTATTTCCCTTTTGGAAATTCGATTTATTGCTTTATTTTCGATTTAATTTCCCTTTTGGAAATTCAACTTATTTCCCTTTTGGAAATGTTTATTTATTTATCGTTTTGTTAGCTTTGTCCCCCTTTTGGGCCAATGATATAACTAACGGCCAATTTTCGCCCGATTTTAATCGGTGATCTTTGGTCAATATGAGGCCCCCCTTTGTATTTAATTTTTTATTTTTATTATTCCGATAAACAAATTGTAATTTAATTTAATTTATTTATTCTTGATTTTATTTAATTTGTTCGTTATTCATATTCATTATTTTATTCTAGCAATTCAATTCATTCAATTTATTTATTCATTTTCGCATTTTTTAAATAAAAAAATTACGATTCGACTCCTCATAGAACAATTTCATTAAATCGGCTCTAAGGCAGTAAACGAACCAAATTTCGCCGCGTCCCGAAAAAGGTCCAACGCCTCCGAATAGTTGCGCTCGAAAAAGGTCCAACGCCTTCAAATAGTTGCGTCCCGATTAAACAGGCCGAACGCCTTCGAATAGTTCAAACACACTGCACACACGCTTTCTCTTGGGCTAATTACAACGAGACCTCTTTATTTCTCGCAATCCCCTGTATTTATTTTGTATCCCTATCCCCTTACCTTGTACGCATTTTATTTCTATTTTATCTTATTTCCGAATCCTTGGTCCAACGCCAAGCGATTGCACTTGCACACTTGCACTTTATTTTCCAGTTATCATTTCGTTATTAGGATCCTCATATCCTTGCGAGCCGAGCGATTCGTGCCTCGCTGACAAAACTACAAAAATAAACTCCATTTGCATTTACCCTCTAAACTTCAAAAAACCAAAATGTTTCGATTAGATCCAAACCCTTGATCCAACGTCAAGCGGCTTTAGGAAATAAAAACACTTTAATAAATACGAGAAGATTTGTACGCCACGAGCCTTAAGCGGTAGAAAGGGGGATAACGAGCTTTCGTTACTCGCTCCGATTATTTCGACGCAGGACACCCGTCTTGTTGGGCGAGATAAACTATCCATAGTCTTTAGTGCACTTCAACTCCTAAACCCTTTCATCGACGAAAGGTAATAAAATCAACATCCATTACCCTTAGTAGGCCGAACTACAAGGCTCTGACTTTCCCATTGCACACGGGAGTACGTAGGCACGAGGATCTCAATCCTTGCCGAGCACCTAGGTTCAATCTAACTTATAATTCAACTCATTTCCCTCTAGCAAGCATTCGTTTAAGCATAGACATCCTTTCACGCGCGATAACTTAGATGGTTCCCATCGAGTACGATGGATGTAGGGGGTGCTAATACCTTCCCCCTGCATAACCGACTCCCGAACCCAGGCAATGGTTCCGTTGACCTTTGTCCTCATCCTTCTCTCCCCGGGTTGTATCTATATCTCCCCTTTCCCTCTTCGGGAATAAATAGAATTAGGTGGCGACTCTTCAGTCCGTCCGGCGCGCGGCTCCGTCCATTCGGATCGCGTAAGGTCGTATTTTTCGGGGTACGACACCGGGTAGCCACTACATACCATCCGCAAACAAGTGGCCAAGTAGAGGTATCAAATAGACAACTCAAAAATATTTTGGAGAAGACAGTGAACTCGTCTGGGAAGGGTTGGTCTATGAAGTTGGGTGATGCTCTATGGGCATACTGAACGGCTTTCAAAACATCGATTGACATGTCACCATATCAGTTGGTTTACTTAAAGGCATGTCATTTATCGTTGGAACTCGAACACAAGGCATTTTGGGCTTCTAAGTATTTGAATATGGACCTATCTAAGGCCGGAAGCTCTCGCATCCTCCAACTTCATGAGTTAGAGGAATTCCGGAACCGGGCCTATGAGAATGCCAAGGTGTACAAAGATCAAACAAAAAAATGGCATGACAAGAGAATTCAATGGAAAGACTTTTGGGAAGGATAACTTGTCTTACTGTATAACTCAAGGCTGAAACTATTTCCCGGGAAACTAAAATCTAAGTGGTCGGGACCCTTTGAGGTGCATCGCGTCTTCCCGCATGGGGCGGTCGAGATAAAAAATAAATCTAACTGAGACATCTTCAAAGTGAAAGGGAAAGTTTGAAACCTTATTTCCAAGGAAAACCTAGAGATCATGCCAATTTCATTCGTCTTACCCGGTAGGACGAGTGACCGTCGAGCCATGCGACGTTAAACACAACGCTGCGTGGGAGGCAAACCACGATGTTTTTTTTATTCATCTTTATTTGTTCATTTTGTAGGTAGGTTGAATAAATTTCTCGCAGATCCGGTAGAGGAAAGAAAAGGTGGAAAAACGGTCTAAATTTTGTGCGAGACTCGTTTTTTAGCAAAATCAGGGCCCTGACACGGGTGCCCGTGTCACACAACACGGCTCGTGTTATGAGGATGTGTGGACATGATAGTTTGGCTGAGTTTTGTGAAAGTCAGAGGTGCAACACGGGCGCCCGTGTCACACAACACCGCCCGTGTTACAAGTCCTGGGGCTTTCCTAATTAAATGATGAAATTCTTCTTTTGCAGGGGGCTGACACGGGTGCCCGTGTCACACGACACGACCCGTGTCAGAGAGGCGGATTTTCATTTTCAAATTTCCTTATCTCTTAAATGAGTGGGGCCCACGAAATTTTATAACCTCAACCACTCATTTACCCTCATTTATCATTTATCATTTTCTTTTTCACAAAAATCTCTCTTCTTCTCCAAAATCTTCATCTCTAAAAACCTAACCTCCATTTTTCTTCTCACTAAAAACCGTCATTTTCTCTAACACCCACTCACCCAAACACTATACTCTCTTCACAAAAAGTGCTCCTCTCACCTTCTTTGTCACTCCTACAGTGACGTTTTCTTCTAATCTGAATTTCGAATTTCGTTTGTTTATTTTTACACGAATTTGAGAATGCCTCCATGAAGGGACACTGGAAAGGCTGTGGCTGAACCATCTCGCCCCCGTAAGAGAGCCCACCGTATGGCGAACGCTCACAACATTTTGTTTGAGGATCCTGAGCATCGGAGGAAATACTCAGTATTGGTCAAGCGTAAGTTGATTCCGGCAAGGTATATTTGTAATGATACTCTTGATAATTTAGGACTGAGATTTGAAGTGCATAGAATGTTTCATACTCTGGGCATGCTTGAATTTATGCAATTTGAAGCGCCGACCTTTGAGCGCATAACCTTTGAATTTCTGAGTTCTTTGGAGTTTCAGCTAAAACACAGGTGGACGGGTTCTAATGAAGAGTATTTCGGAACATTAAGGTTTCGTTTATTTAATACTGATCATTCATTGTCTGTGGTTGAACTGGGAGAAGTTCTGAAGCTTCCTAGCTTCGGACCTGGAGCTCCCCCGAGTACTTTTGTTGCAGGTGATTTCTGGAAAGCCATCACAGGAAATCCTGAGTATGTCGCAAAGGCGGCAAAGGAATTCTGCATTCACAACCCGTGCTTCAGATATGCACAGAAAGGCTTTGCATATACCTTGTTCTGTAGGGGGGACAACACGGGAGTAGCGACTCAGAAGGAGTTATATCTGCTATACGGAATGGCCAACAAGGAGCTAATCAATGTAGTGGCTTTTGCGGCCGATCATTTGAAAAGAGTGGCAAATGCTAATTCTGGTGAGATATCGGTGGGAGGCATGATAACTCAAATTGCCGACCACTTTGGATATGGTGCTCTTCTGAGGGATGAATCAATTGTTGCAGGTAAAACAAAAATTGACCTTCCTACTCTCACTACACAAGGTATGATTAAGGTTTTTAATGATTATTATTCTTTGGTTAGCCGTAACCATCACCTGTTAGCCTTGCCTGCGCCTGATTTTATCAGTATTGAAAACGAGGCTAATTTGTTATATGAGAGTCCTTTATAGGACGACGAAGTTGTTTTTGAGGATATTGCAGGGACGGGTGGCGAAAAAGGTTATCAACCTGAAATGGCACTTATACTGCCAATTGATAACTCACGCAATCAAGAAACGGGTTCATCAAGCATGAGTGAAAAGGATTGGGAGTGGATGCAGAATGAAATGTGCTATCTCCTGAGTGACCAGACAAAACAAGGAGAATAACAGACCCGACAAGGGAGATAGAAAATCCGCCAAGGCAAACTCATAGGAGAAATGCACGAATGGTTGAAGCAGATGCATCTGTGAGACCAGCCTCCACCTCAGTAGTCCCTGTGAGTCCCCTGTTCGCACTAGTTCTCCATCAGTGAGGACACTACTGAGTTCTGGTGTGGGAGGGTTTTATTTAGTTATTTTGTTTTGTTTAGTTGTTTTATGTTTTTGCTGTTAATTTTAATTGCGAGTCTGTACTGCTTGAATGTATAATTGTAATCATTTGTGAAAACACCCGTGAGCTGAACTAAAAAAATAAAATAATTTGTCTTGCGAGTGAGGTGAGGAAAAAGTGTAAAGGGTATAACGCAAAGACACTGAATTCTCTAAGTAAGTAACAAGTCCTACATGTAGATTTGGGCCATGGTACTTTAATCTGAGAAGTACCCCCTTATTAGTTTTTCATGACAGTCTGGCTTCATCTATATTAATTGTTATGCAAGGTTGATCGAGAAAAAGAAAAAAAAAAGAGAAAAGACACCGTAAAAAAAGAGACAATTAGACAATCGATCCTTCTAAGTTGGGTAACCCTCACCCGGTTATTCAACCTAACGGCGGTTGAACCTAAAAGTTGTCCTTAAGTGACAAGAAATTAACGGTGTCTCGAAAAAAAAAATTTCTTTGATTGATCAATCTTGTGTATACAATGAAAAATCGCAAAAAGCCTTAAAACGAGTGTCCGAATGAAAATGGGGGATATTTAAAGGAAGACCTAAGCCCAAAGCATAGTCAGAGAGGTTACCAAAAAGAGGATTGAGGTCCATGGTGCTACCGCGGTTCGGTGTTTGTGAGATATATTTATTGAGAGAGAAGTACTAAAAGTACCCGTCTGGTGACTTGGAACAAAACTCAAGTACGGGTATCCTCATTTCATCTCGAAAGTTTCAATAACGAATGGTTAACTTATGCATTTATGCAAGCTTTCTGCTTGAGGACAAGCAAAAGTTCAAGTTCGGGGGAGTTTGATCGGTGATTTTCAGTCATATATTTCAAGCTATTTTAGTTGTTGGTTTTTATGTTTTTGTGTGCTTTTGAGTCTTATGTTTATGTTATTTCTTGTTATTCCTTTATGTGGCGAGTATGTTATATGTTTATCGTTTCTATCGTTGGCGCGTTTAATTTGGTTGTTTTTAGTGTGTTTTCAGGCATTTAACAAGCTGGTGATCAGATACTAATGAAATAGCAATCCGAGTGCAAGGAAACAGAGAAAAAGGGGGTTTCAGAAGCCTGACACGGCCCATGTCAAGATGGCCATGGAGTGAAGATTTGAAGAATGTTTGAGGCAACACAGAAGCATGACACGGGTGCCCATGTCATAGTCCCCCAAGTGAAGATGCACGCAGCCAATATTCCAGCAGCCTGACACGGGTCCCCGTGTCACACGACACGGCCCATGTCATGGCACCTGGATGCAAAATTGTGTCATTTCTTAATTCTCTTGTACTGAGGATAGTTTAGGCATTTCGCATGTAATTTTGTAATCTGATACATTAGGCTGATCGTAACTGAAAGAAAACACTTTTCGATTTTGGGAATTTGCACGCTAAGGAGAGAACAACAAATTTAGATAGGAGAAGGAGGATCGATCAAACGCGAAAGCAATTGACGATCCAACCAATCCTTTACATATTGTAATGTCTCTATTCCTTATGTATGTGATTTTCTTTGTTTTGAATATGAGTGGCTAAACCCCCCAATGCTAGGGGGTGTCCCTGAGTTTATTGTAATGATATTGAATTTGATTTTATGAATTGCACTACTTCTATATTCATTGTGTTGATTGATCCGATTTTATTATAAAAATCAATATTGGAAAATGAGATTTTTAATCATCGGTTAACGGTAAGTAGGAATGCCACTGTTAATGTTTTTCAATCAAAACTTTTTATCGCATATGACCAAGGAATTGGGATATCATATTTAACCGTAACAACTTTCGATGTACAAATGCTTGGTGTTCATTCTATACACTCAAGAAATTGGGGTATAGAAGGAATACCAAAGGGTTTTCCTTAAAGGAATTTTTGAAAACTAATCTTGAAAGGCGGTAATGTTTTAGTTGCAATGTTATTTCAACGATTATAAATAATTTGTCATTATAAGAATTTCTCATACATCTTCCCTAGTATAATTCTCATATTTGTCATCCTTATTATTTTCCTAAATTTTATGTTTATAAGTCCTTTGATAATATCTAAACCAAGCCTAAGGAACTTTTGTTCAATTGAAACAGTAGAAAAAACTTAATTTGCTACGCAGTCCTCGAGATCGATATTCGGGGAATTTTCCCTATTATTACTACAGTGGACAAAAATAGTACACTTGTTATTTTCCCATTAATGTGTTGGGCTTTAATGTTATATGCACCCCTTTTTTGTGGTAAGTTTACCATTATAATGTATTTGGGCTTACTATTTGCGCCCTGTTTATTTTATTTTTATTTTATTTGTTTTAGTTTTCTAAATTTCATCTTTAATATTTAAAATTAGAAATAGGTTTTTAAAATCCCCAAAAAATTTCACAAGTCATCTTTATTATTTTATAAAAATTTTGCAAATTTTATTTTTATTCTCTAAATTAATTTACCTTTTATTTTCCTTTTAATTGCTTTATATCATGAACACTTTGGCTTCTTAATTTTATAACTTGAGTTGTAGAATATTTTTGGTCCTGGTTCTTTTTTCCTTATGTCAATAACATATTTAGGTCTCTTGAATATTTTTGTGATGATTTTTAGGATTTTTTGGGTTACTTTTGAGTTGTTGCTTTATGCTTAAGTAAGTGAAACCCTAACCTTGTTTTGCCTAATTGTTTAGATGCCTTTGGTTCTGATTCTTGACTTGCAACTTTTGCTTGATCTTTGTACACTTTGAGGTGCTTTGATGTTTAATGTCATAATTTTTTAAGCATATTTTTATTTTCTTTGAAGCTTGAACTTTGAATTGTCCCATTTATAAATTATTTGACCATGACTTGCTTGCTTTCTTAGGAAGGCACTTGTGCCATCATATAAGAACTTATTTGAGGCTTGATAACATGATGCTTGATCTCTGGTTGTGATATGTGAACCTCGCCTTTACTTGTTCTATGCTTAAATTGTGCACAAAGTCACACCTTTCACAAATATGAATCATGATTCACTTCACTTCACATCTTCTCCTATCTTCCCAATTGTTTGGATATGTATCTCTATGCCTTGAATGATATTTGAATCTCTTATTTAGGTACATGATTAGGATGTTTAACTTCTGACTTTGACATTACATGTTGAACTTTGATTTGTTTGCCATGCTTGTTCACTTACTTCTATCTCACTTTTTCTTTAATATCTTGTTTGTTGTTTGTGGGACTTCTCCCTTTTCTTTTTGTGTGAGTTTGAATGACTAATCTTAGAGGTCTTTTGAGATTATTAGGTTCTGACTTGTGTGGATTATTTTTCTTAGACCTTTATTTTTTCATGTTTTGAACTTGGTTTAACTTCTCTTGCATTGTATATGGATACTTCTAACTTTTCAGGGGCTATGGTAAGTTTGAGAGGTGTGGAGGATGCTTCCATATCTAAAGTCCTTCCTTCATTTCCTTTAAACTTTCATGTTTGTGTTTATGATGTGCTTAGGCCGTCAATGTCTAACTTCTTCTTCATCCCCCTCTAGGATCAACTTATCTTCTCTTAAGAAGTAAGTTGAGTCCTTTGCTCTTTTCTTCTTCTTCTTCTTCTTCTTCTTCTTTCTTTTCTTCTTTCCTTCTTATTCATTAGGATAGAATTCAAACCACACTAACTTAGGACTCACATGCATGATAAAACAGGATTATTAGTCCCCCTTAGTTTTTACCTTTGATATCTATTTGGTGCTCTCTCTTTCTCATCTTCAAACAAAAACCTAAAAAACACCTAATAATGGTTGAGGTAATGTTGTGTGTATGGACTTATTCCATGGGGCACGTGTATTCACCTCATCTTGGGATAGCACAAGCTTGTTTAGCATGATGTACAAGTCTAATCATGAGATCATCCTCACAAATAAAATCATAAAAAACACGTCTTCATTTCAAATCACAAAAACGCTTAATAAATACAACGAGTTAATGAGCTTAGGCCCGAATCTCTGGAATCAAGTCTTGGAGATCTTCTCCTTACTTGGGTGTGCTTGTTCCTCATTCCATCTTGAGATGTAGTAATAAGTACACATCCTATGGAAAATTACTTAAATCCACTTTCTTGTGCCAAACACAAATAAAAGCTTCAAAAAGCCACAAACAAAGAATAATCGTCTTCCCTTTAGGAATTCTTCTCTCATCACCTTCATTCATAACGTACAAACTTGCTCCCACTTGTCTCTTTGCAAGATGATAACGCACTTGTGCCAGACGAGCCTGCAACACCTGAGCATTGACATAAGCAGTTCAAGCTTCAAAACACAAGCCATTTTCCTCCCTAGTTAGGGGAACTACAGCGACTCTGATCCTCATATCCATATGAGGTACATAGGCAGCGGGGTAGGGCCCGTTCGAGCACTCTTTTATTTTCCCTACATTTCCCCCCTTTCTTTTATTTTCTTTGTAAGTAGAAAGAGTGCATAAGGGGGGCTGAATTAGGACTTAGATAATTTTTTGGAATTTTTTATGGTAGTTGAATTTTATTTGCCTAAGGTTTCTATGTGATGAAAGTGGTAAAAGCAAAAAGTAATGAACACCAGAGATTTATACTGGTTTCCCTCACAGACCGAGAGTACTCCAGTCCCCTTACAACACTAAGAGATTTTACTATAGTTTTAGAATAATAGTACAAGCCTATTCACACCAAATGGTGAAGCCTACTATCTAATGCTATAGGTGACTAAGTGTAGAAGAACAATCTTCTTCAAACACTTCACTTGTATCCAACAATCCTGGATAACAAGATAATATAAAGAAATTATTCTTGATAAAGTTTAATGATTTGATAATATGGTGCTATCAATATTCTTGATTGATCTTCTCCTTGAAACAAAATATCACTCAAGATAAGTATATAAGTGTTCTTTGAAAAGAATGAGATGAAACTATGAAAGTGTATGGAATTTTATGAAGGTTTTTCTCAAACAGGTTGTATGAACACTTTTAAAAATATTTGAAAAATTTGAAGAGAATGAGTGAATTTAATTTTTATAAACTTCTTGGAGGTGAGTTGTAATTTGAAATTATCAGTATTTATATTGTATAAAACACCCCTACAAAGAGGTACAAATTTATGCAGCAAAAACCATCAAAAGTCATAAGAAAATAAAGCACATTTTCATGAAAAGTTGTCAATTTTCGCTCACTAGAACAGGGTTAACCGGTTAACCATATGTGTTAACCGGTTAACACATTTCCAATGTTACATAAGATTTTAAAATAAGGCCTGTTAACCGGTTAACCCCAGGTGTTAACTGGTTAACACTGTAGGAAATTCAGAAAAAATTTATTTTAAAGTGAGTGAGCCAAAATTAAAAGTTTGGAAAATGTTTATATGAACTATGTCATGCAAGATAAAATATTTGAACACTTGTATAAATATTTTAAGTGAATTTTGGTATACCTTTTGAAGTTGTTCAATACTTGAAATGTTGTTGGCTAGCATATGAAGCTTTGATAAACTTTGTTGCTTGATGCCATTTAAATCTCTTGATTTTTTGCATTCATATGTTGCATATAGAGACTTGTTATCTTCATCAAAACACTTATGTGATTGAAACATGCTTCTACATTCTTATCCAATTTTAGTCTTTCTTTTTGCAGCGGCTTTCATTTCTTTTACCCTTTGAAACAGTTTCTTTGCAAGCGTTGATCCCGTCGGGTACGGCGGAAGATCTGGGTGCTAATACCTTCCCAGGTCGTAACCGACTCCCGAACCCAGTTTCTTTGGTTCGCAGGAACTTTGTCCTTTCTTTTTTTTTCTTCGGTTTGTGCAACATTACCATTCTCGTTCCTTTGAGATAAAAATGTCTGGATGGCGACTCTACTCTTCTCCGCGCCACTTTCGTGTTTGTACCAGGATGGAAATCTAGGGAGCGACACTTGTGACTTATGTTATCGACGACCAATATTGCAAAACTATCTTCATCAACATATCCAAGTTTAATCTCTTCTAAATCTGATGGGTCCAACCCTACTGAAACAACTTTTCCTCTGACCTAAATTGCATTTTGTAACTTTTCTTTCAAAATTTTATACCCTGATACAATTTGAGCTAAGTCATTTGCAACTTGATTTTCTAGTCTAGGAATGTGTCGAAAGTTAACTGCTTCGAATTTTTTTAGAAATTTGTTTACCACTACAAAATACATAATTAAATTTTCTTTTATGCATTTGTACTCTTTGGTGACTTGTTTTATTACCAACTCTGAATCCCCCAATTCCAATAATACTTCAAGTCCAACTATTAAAGCCTCATATTCAGCTTCATTGTTAGAACAACGGCCCTCAATTTTATACTTAAGTGTTGTTGGGATTTTATTAGGAGAAATGACAAGTACCCCTATTCCAGTCCCATCTTTATGACTAGACCCATCGAAGTATAACTTCCATGGCTCAATCTCCAGATAATTTAAATGACTTTCATTTATAGGGTGGTCGACTATGAAGTTTGCAACCACTTTCCCTTTAACAGCTTTTAAGGGTTTATAAGTTAATGAATATTTAGTTAATGCCAATGCCGATTTTCCAATTCGACTATGCAAGATAGGTTTGGAAAACATATGTTTTATAACATCAAAACGAGAAGAAACATAAACATCAACTGGCTTTATATATTGCTTTAATTTGGTACAAGAATAATACAAGCATATGCATAGTTTCTCTATCATGATATACCTAGTTTCTGCATCATTTAAAACTCTACTAAGGTAATAAATGGCTCTTTCGATGCCATCATCATCCTCTTGGGCTAAGATACTCCCTAAAGTTTTATCTGAAGCAGCAATGCATAATCTCATACTTTTCTTCCTACAAGGTGGGGAAAGAATTGGAGGATGACTCAAGTATTCCTTGATCTTGTCGAAAGCTTCTTGTTGAGCTTTCCCCCATTCAAATCATTCTTTTCCCATTCGCAGCAAAGGTGAGAAGGCTTGCGTCCTGCCACTTAGGTTTGATATAAACCTCCTCAAGAAGTTTGTCTTGCCTAACAGTGATTGCAAATTCTGCTTGGTCGATGGCGCTTTCGCCTCCATGATAACTTTGGTCTTATTTTGATTGATTTCGATCCCTTTCTTATGGACCACAAATCCCAAAAAGTCCCCTGCTTGTACACAAAAAGCACACTTAAGAGGATTCATTTTAAGACCATGTTTTCTCATTCTTTAAAAAGAATGTCGAAGATGATTGACATGATCTATCCCTGAAATAGACTTTACAACAATGTCATCAATATAGATTTGCATAAATGTATCTATGAAATCATGAAAAATTGAATTCATTGCTCTTTGGTAAGTTGCCTCTTCATTTTTCAAACCAAAAGGAATCACTACCCATTCATAGGTGCCCAAGGCCCCTGGGCATCGAAAATCAGTTTTAGGGACATCTTCCTCAACAATGAATATCTGATTATATACTGTGTATCCATCTAGCATACTTAGATACTCATGTCCTGCAGTAGAGTCGATTAACATCTCTGCCATAGGAATTGAATACTCATCTTTAGGGGTTGTTGAATTCAGATCTTTAAAATCTATGCAAACTCTTAGAGAGCCGTTATTTTCAATAACTGGTACAATATTTGCTAACCATTTGACATACCTAGTTGTATGGATGAACTTGTATCGAAGCAACCTTTCAATTTCCTCTTTAATTTTGGTGAGGATTGTTGGGGAGAACCATCTTGGATTTTGTTTAACTAGTTTTTTCTGAGCTGGATTGGTAGCTTATGTTCGACCAACTCTCTCTTCAAACCAGGCATTTCATCATAGTCCCAAGCAAAGGAATCCTTGAATTCCTTCAGTAATTGGACCACTTAGACCTTAAGTTTTGGGTTGATATTGGCACTAACATAGGTAGGCTTTTTCATCTCCCCTTCACTTAGGTCAATTTCTTCTAAAGGATCATGAGCCAGCATTTTGATATTTCTTGACAAAGGGTCCTTTTCAAATCCCAAAGGCTCATCATCATATATTGCATCAAGCCTCTGGTCTGAATCTTCTTGAGCCTTATCAGGAGGCTCTGGGTCAAAATCCTTCATAGGAATTTCTTTAGTAAATTATGTAATGGCCTTAACAACCATATGATTCCCTGCAGCCTCTAAGGCCACTTGTATTCTGGTTTCAGCCACGTAGGCCGAACTTTTTCTCAGTGCGTCGAGGTTAGTCATTATTACTTCCCTCACTTCCCCATCATGTGGGGTGAATCACAGGTTCCCCAAAGTAAGGTGAGAAATTTCCATCTTATCCTATAACCTCCCTATCCCAACGAAAACATTCGACATGATGGAGGGTAGTGAGCAGAATGCATGATCATCTGAAGTGAAATCAAATTCTGTTGGTGTGCATGAGCCAATATGCGCTAAGTTCTTGTCCAACTCCACGCCTTCAACGTGATTAACTAGCACCTTGAAGTAACCTTGGTAAGCTTCAATATTTTCTACAATACTATTTGGCCTCCAAATGGTAACCCTTTGATGCATCGAAGATAGCATTGCGCTTATGCAATGTATCCACTCTCTTCCTAGTAGAAGATTATAGTTGGCCTTGCTTTCGACAACCATAAACAGAGTGGGCCTGGTAACTGTTCTGACGGTCAGATCAACCTGTAGGTCTCCTAGTATTTCCCTAGTATTGCCCTCATAATTAGAAAAGACCATGTTATGAGGCTTAAGGTATGTGTCAACATGTCATCTGTTGCCTCAAATATGCTGCAGAATCATTTGTTAGAGCATGAATTTGAGTTGAATATCCCAACCCAACAGTTTAACTATTCCTTTCCATATTTATTCCAGATCCAAATTCATACAAAGGTGAATGAACTACATTCTCTGAAAAAACTAGAGATGCATTCTGTAGGCCCATCATCACGTCGTTGGCATACCTTAGGGTGGATTTCTAGGAAAAGACTGAGAAAATCCTAGAGGGATGATAACTCTAAATGCGGATGCATTTGGTGGTGGGGTTTGAGGATTTTCTCCAATGTACTCCAACACTAGTTAATTATAATATCTAGTAAATGTTGATCATGGCCCTGTCGTCGAAGGAGTTTGTTCTGACACCACACTTGGTGTTGTTGACACCCCCGTCGAAGGGTTGGAAACTAGAATGGTCTAACTCCTTGGCACATCTTGTGGATTCACACTATGATCATTTGAACAACTCAAATGGGGATTTGTCCCAGTTGTCATGGGATTTGAATCATTTTGGTTTCCTTGGCTAGACGCCATCTTCATTGTATTTCTTTTCCTTAGTATATAATGATCAGTGTCGCTCCCACCAAATGAGGCTAAGTCAAATGGGGTACAGACGCGAACGGTCGGCGAAAGGAAAGAGAACACACAAGGGTGAGCTCAAAAGACAAGAGTCGCCAGCTAGGCATTTTTATCCCGAAGGAAAGGTAATGCTGCATAAACCTAGAAAAGAATGGATAAGACGGTCGCGAACCAGAGAGACTGAGAAAGGGGGTTGGTTACAATCTGGGAAGGTATTAGCACCCAGATTGTCCGCCGCACTCGACGGGATCCACGCTTAAAAGATTTGTGTTTTAAAGGGGTAGTGTCAGTGCAATTTGTGTACCAAAGCTGAAAAAGAATGCAAGTGTCAGTGTAAAAGAAATGTGACGTGTATAAGAGAAGTGTCAGTGTAAGAACAAGAGTGAAATGCTCAAGACTATGAGGCTTAAAGAATGGTGCTAGAAGGAGGGGGAATATATAGAGACTTTTGTTTGATAACTGTCAAGTTATGCCTACGTATCCTCTCGTGCAATGAGGAAGTCAGAACACCGTAGTTCGACCCAAAGAGACTGAAAAGTAAATTGATTGTGAACTGCTTACTTGTCTATGCTCAAGTGTATGACCTGTCTGGCTCAGGTGCAAACTATCTTGCATTAGACGGAAGAAGCAAGTTCTCGCTTGTGAGTGAATGAGTTGAGAAAAGAATCCCGGAGGAGACGATTATTGTTTGTTTTTTGTGTTTTCAGTCTTTTACTGCTTTTTTTGAATGTGTCATAAGAAAATGAGCTTAAGCCTAAACCAAGGGTTAGTAAACTCATCACATCCTCCCTCTGATTAGGGGTAATGAGAATACCTTGAGCGTGAAGTAAGCACCTCACACTTAATCACCATGATGTAGGATTAAGATCATTAACCTACTTGTAATTACTTAGATGTTTTCTTGTTTAGTGTTAAGTAATGATTTTAATCCATAATCAAGGATTTAATGGACTCATTACACCATCCTAATAGAAGGATAATAGATGAGAACATTTAAGCTGAGAAAGGCTCCTCAACTTAATCCATGATTAGGGATTAACCTCATGACAAAACAAAGCCTTTATTAGAATGGATTTTAGTTAATGGTGAGATTAAGGAATGGATTTTATGGTTTGTAAGACAACTTGAGGGGGACTTGTCCATTAACACTAGGGTTAGTCCTTCTTAACCAATTAAGGAAGAATTAGAACCCTAATGCAAGGCCCAAGTTACAAGCTTGATGTCTTAATGATTATTAGATGAATTGATTAAAGGATTTAAACACATTAAGGGTTTAACACTTAGGATTAAAGTTATACACTCTATCCTAATAGAAGGATGCAGGCATAAGCTTAATCACAGAGCCTTAAAACCTTTAGGGTTTAGTCCTTGATTATGAGATGAGAAGAGAAGACTCAAAGATGACACAAAGGTAAAACTAATGGGGGACTAATCAAACCCTAATTGTGATCATGCTTGGATTTTCCTAGGGTTAATGGGGCTTGCAAAAGATCTTCAGGAGAAAAGCCACCAGGAAAGAAGCTGATGAAAGGAGAAAGAAGCAGAGAGAATCAAGACAACTTGCTTCACTTAAGAAGACAAGTTGCCTGAAGAAAGAAAGTAAGAGATGAACATGAATGAGCAAGCTCACTCTAATACAAAGATAAAATGCAGAAATGATGCATAAGAGAGATGAGAAGGGATTGTGAGAAGTGAAGGCAAATTCACTTCTCAAAACAACTTACCACCTGAAAAGTTAGCAAAAGAAATGAAATGCAATGAAGATGAGGTGAAATTCCATGATGAAAACTAAAGTCAGAAGCATGAACATGATGTTAATGATGCTGAGAGATGATGCAAACACATGTCAAGAGTTGTGGATGATCATACAAGGATGAGGATGCAAATGAAGCATGCTTTGAACCATAAAAGGTTCATGAAAGTTTATGAAATGCAATGGATGCATAACATGTCAAATGAATGATGCAATGATCAAACATGATTCTAATATGTCCTAAGATGTCTTATATGTCACATGGATGCACAAAATGTCATGGCAAGTTCATGTATGCAAGCAAATGAGAAATGGATGCAAAGGAAGGCAAGAATTAGGGTTCTCATACAATATGCAATGCAAAATTCAAAATCAGAAGCAAATGGCATGATAAAAAATTGAAAATGGGATCAAAGGAACCCTAACCCTACACAAGTTCACTGCTCAAAGGAGGAGACCTATATCTAAACCTAATGGAAGTTATGATTTTTCTAAGTCAACTAGGGTTTCAAAGCACCTCAAAAGGAAAAATGCACATTAAATTGAAAATGAAAGATAAATTCAAACCAAGTTTACCCTAAAAACTACATGCTATGAATAATTCAATGCAAGAAGAACCATCATCAAACTCTTCATGGTTAGGCAGAATGAATTTTTTCAAGTTGGGACCAAAATATTGCCTTTAAATGACTTTAATTCCAATGAAAATTGTCAAAATGGGTCAAGAACCAAAAAGAAATTTGTTCGAAGAGTTGGACAATGTTTCTAAATATATCAAAATGCAATGTGAATTTTTTGATGATTTTTAAATACCTAAATGCATTTTTAATTAATTACTTTCCATTAACTAATTAAAAATAAACATTTAAATGATTTAAAACTGATTTTTAATGCAAAAAATAAAAATAAAAATATTTTTGGGTTCTGAAAATTAACAAAAGGTTTGACAAAAAATTTCAGAATTTTTTAATATGTTTTGCTATTTTTAAAAATTCGTACAAATTAAATATAAAACAAATAAAATAAAAATGAATTTAAAAGTAAAATGAGAAAGTCAAAGGATCTGAAGGCCCAGATTCAAACTCAAGGGGGCGGGAATTGACTTAGCGCGCAAACGAACGGCTGGAATTCAAACTCACTTAATTATGATTAAGCCCTAATCCTGAGCCCTAATCACTCTCAGATGACCGGAACAGTGTTCCGGTCATCTTCTCCGGCCAACCAAAACTCCAATCTCACTCAATACGCATCAAAACTTCATCAAACTCTCCAGAATCAACCCTTAAACATCATGGAATCTAAACCCCACCACAAAAATCATTTATTTTCCATGAATCAAGAGAATCAAATCAAAACGCATTTCACGGGCAAAGTTTCAGAACAGCATAACATTCTCAAAACTCAATCATTTTCAAAAATAAAAGCATCAACATGATCAGGGCAACATGAGGAACAAGTTTATAACCTAAAATCAAGTTTCTGGAAAATTTGTTCGTAAGGTTACCTGAGTTGAAGCTTTCAAAAGTGGCACTGTTTGGCTGCTTCTTTGCTTAAAAACTTCTCCAGTGATCTCCCCCAAGTGTTTGTGGTGCTTAGCTGGAGTTTTTGTGGCCTCAAAATGAAGATTGCAGAAGCTCAGTTCAAAAGGGGGAAATCGTATTTGGTGTGTGATGGCTTTTAAGGCAAAGTAGAGGGTGGTTTATGATCAGTGATGCATTCTAAGATGAATGGTGGAAGAAGTTTTAAGTTTGAGTTACTGAGTTGAGAGATTCGATAGAAAATGCAAAGGGAGGGATTTTTGTGTATGCTGACTTGTGGGAGAGCTCAGACTTGCCTCTTGTGTGGTTTTATTTTCATTTTGTCCACTTATCAAACTGTGATAGGGTAGAGGGTTGGTGGTGGCACAGTGTGATTGGCATGGCCCTTTTTGCAAAAAGTCAAGTCTATGTGTCCTTTGAGGTATGGGCTGTTTTAGGGCCAGAGCAAAGGCATGTCTGTTGCAGCTTGATTCAAGGATGACCATGGAAATGAGATTGAGGCAAATCAGGAAGTGGATCAAAGCTTATATGTGGTTTTGCAAATTTGTGAACTTTTGGCCCTTTTGAAGTTTCTTAATGCACAAGTCATGAAAATTAAGAATTCTTTGGTGCATTCTGAATTTTAGGTCATGACTTATGTTTGTGTAATGCTTAGAAGTTGATTTGAAGTCACAATTAGCCTTGGCATGAAGTTTTGCAACTTTCCTCTTTGGTGCAAAAATGAAAAATAAGTGATTTTTCCCAACTTTGACAAGCCATAACTTTTGATCCAAAATGAATTAGAATGAGTTCTTGTACTTTTTGAAAATGGGAGGATCCATTCTACAACTTTCATGACCAAAGTTCTTTCATTTTAAGCATTTTTGAATCAAAAAGAGGAGGTTGAAAAACTTTCCCAAAATGGCAAGTTTTCATTATAAGTCACTTTCCCAAAAAGGCAACTTTGCAAATGGCTTGAAATTATTCAATTTTGTGAACTTCTAACATATTCTATGATCAAATAAAGATCATACACATTCAAAATGATGGAGAATGCCCTTTGGTTGGGTCACTGGGGGCCTCAGATGCCCTGATTTTGCACTGACTTGCTCAAGAAGTCATCTCTTGATCAGATGCCTTCCCCATTGAATTTCTTCATGAAAATTGATATGCATGATACTCATAATATATAGAGACCAATAGAAATAAGAATGACCAAAATTTTTGGAGTTATGGCCTCTGAAACCAAAACCCTAATTCTAGGTCATCTGTGTAGTTAAACCTGGCTCTGCTTCCATGCCTTTCTCAGTTCTTGTGATTCTTTGACTTCCTTGACCTTGTGGGGATATAATATGATGCTTGAACATACATGGACCCCTTTGAGATGATTGAAGACCTTTGGAGTGGCTCAAATGGCTCAGGTATTGCTCAGATCACAAACCCTAGATGCAGATGACTTTGAATCAATGCAGTGAAGCAAAAATGCAATATGAGATGCTATGATTGAACTTATGCATATGAAACGGTCACAAGCCATGGTGAAATGAGTGAGGGCAAACTTGGGGTGTTTACAGCTGCCCCTATTCAAACATGAGTTAGTTGTGTAGGATGTAAGCAACGGCTTAACAGGTAAACAAGATAACTTGTGGTTGAATACCAAAGACAGTCCAAAATTTGCACTCACTGAAATGAAGAAGAAAAGGGATATAGATTGTAAAAGAAAATAAAGTATGATTATAAAGTGCGGGCGACGGAGGACGACCGTCGAGCAGAGGACGACTGCTGGGGATAAGGCAATGACGGGGACGACCGACATGCTGGGGAGATAAAGAGATCATGATGGGGACGGCCATCAAGTAAAGAAATAAGACTTTCTGGGGATTGTAGATAGAGTCAATGATGGGAAAGACCATCGGGTTAATAAAATAAATGATGAGGGAAGGTCGTTAAAGGTGAAGGACGATCACCTAGCAGGGGACGGCTGCTCTGTTGGGGATAAGGATGAGGGACGGTCATCCGAGGTGAAGGACGATCACCTGGCAAGGTACGATTGCCGAAGGTATCACGACATAGGACGAATGCGGGATAAGAAGGTCGACGATGGGGACGGCCACCGGATAAGCATGATGAAGGACGTTCATCAAGAGGTGAAGGACGATCACCTAGCAGGGTACGGCTGCTCTCGGGGTTTATCAAGACATAGGACGAATGTCAGACAACGAGATCAACGATGGGGACGACCATCGGATAAAATGATGAAGGACGATCATCAAGAGGTGAAGGACGATCACCTAGCAGGGGACGGCTGCTAAAAACATCACGACATAGGACGAATGTCGGATAGGAAGAGGTTCTAATGAATAGAGACTCCACTGGGGGTGATGAAGGACGATCATCAAAAAGGTGAAGGACGGTCACCTGGCAGGGTACGGCTGCCGAAATGTATCATGACATAGGACGAATGTCAGATAGAAAAGGTAATAAATCAATGGGGTTTGCTGGGGACTCTTCTGGGGAAGGGTAGACACAGACGAGTGTCTAAATTCAAGAAGACATAAGTGTTTGACACGGTGTATAGATTAAAAATGCGGACGAGCATCCTTAAGACTATGATACGGACGAGTATTAGTAGAAACAAACGCTTGAAGCATGTTCAGAGATGATGATACGGACGAGTATCAACTGGTTAACAAAGAACACGGACAAGTGTCGAATCTGACGGGTTTTAAGTGGTATATACAAGATACGGACGAGTATCTGTATGAGGGACGGGTGAGACATAGACAAGTGTCCAACTTACTAGGGAGAGCATGACACGGACGAGTGCCGGAAAAAGTGTATTATGAACAAGTATATGGTTCCCAAAGTGTTTGTTTAGGCAACTATGTTGGGGAAGGTGACACGGACGGGCATCAGGGAAGTGTGTAGATATATATAAACATGTGTTGTGAGTGCAAAGGTGACGCTTTGGCTTTCTGCTGGGGATATGACACAGACGAGTGTCAAGAAGTATCTGTTTGCTCGGGAAATTTACTGGGGAATGATGACTCGGACGAGTGCCGAAAGGAGCATGTATCTGCATTTGTGAGTGTAAAGGAAATGTTTTAACATTCTACCGGGGAGTTTAAGAGATATTTGTATTCTGCTGATGTGGCATTGTTGGTATTTATAAGTGTTTGTTTCAGATCGTGGCTTATGATTATGCAATATGTTTGATTTTTGCCATAATGCTCTGTATTAGACGGAATGCTACGCTTTGTGGGGAAAATATGGTGCGAATGCTATGATTATGCAAAGATACCGATCCGGGATTCGGATCCCGTTGCTGTGGAGATCTCTGGCTGATCTGCTTGAAGTGGATATCCCAGCTGGGGATGAGATCATTGGTAGATCTGGCACATCCGACTCTGCATGGGGAAAAAGATCACTGATAGACCTATCTCAGTAATGAGGGACTCAGCTGGGGTTTGAAAAATCTTTCTGTACTCTGTTGTGAGATCTCAGGCATTGCTCTTCTGGATAGAGACTGAAACTCTGCGGGGAGATAGTTCCCTGTCTAACACTTGGCTGAGGAGGGATGATGATTGGCAACTTAGCTGGGGAGGAAGCATCTCTGGTGCCATATGGGAGATGTGCTGAGTAGATAATGATTTGACAACTGGCTGGGGAGAAGCTTTCATGCCCCATGTTGTGCTTTGGACACCTGTAACCCTGTAAAGACAAAGAAACGTACAAGTACCCCGAGGTATCCCTTATTGGATTCCGTCATAGGAGTTTAGACACTCCCGGGAGCAAATATATTTCCTGTAAGCACGTAACTTAGAAAAAGCGCATCTGTACTTATGCAATCAACATCTTAAGGACATCGGACATTTTGCAAATGAAAGATAAAATGTACGAGACGAAACATGACTGAAAATCTGATTTTATTAATTTACGTGCCCTGAATTGGCAAGATACAGTCAAAGAAACAGATCCCCTGAAATGAGGAAATCGTTACAAATTGAGAAACAAAAAGATGCTGGCAATGTTGGTGACGCTTTGGTGTGCTTCCCTCTTGCTATGACCCGTATGACATTGACATTCTTCTCATCTTGCTTTCTGAAGAAGGCTGATTCTGACCGAAGCTCGAACCCTTCGAAGCTTACCATGTTGTAAGTGATACAAACGAATTCAGAATGCAGTTGTTCGCTCATTCCCTTATTTTGCGTGGATCGCCCTTTCGGGTTTTCAATCTGCCGGGATACCCATTTTTTGCCTGAGTTGTCCAATGCGGCTTTTCAACTCAGCGGGTGTACATTTTTTATTCATTTTCCCTTATTTTTGCCCGAGTCTTTTATTCTGTTTTTGACTCGCCGGGATGCCCTATTTTTGCCTGGACTTACATTCTGTTTTTATGTCCAGCGGGTCATTTTATGCGAAGTATTTTTTAACTGCATCTGAATTCACAGGGGACAGGAAGTCTTCACCATCCATAGTACTGAGCATCAGTGCTCCACCGGAGAAAACTTTCTTTACTATGAACGGACCATCGTAATTCGGAGTCCACTTGCCCCTGTGGTATGTATGAGGAGGAAGGAGTCTTTTCAGCACAAGATCTCCTACTTGGTACTCTCGAAGCTTGACTTTCTGATCGAAGGCTTTCTTCATTCTTTTCTGATACAACTGCCCGTGACAAATGGCAGCCAATCTCTTCTCTTCAATCAGATTCAGTTGTTCGTATCGGGATCGGACCCACTCTGCTTCGTTCAACTTAACATCCATTAGTACCCGCAAGGAGGGTAATTCAACTTCAACAGGTAGGACTGCCTCCATACCATACACAAGCTGATACGGTGTTGCCCTAGTGGATGTTCTGATTGACGTTTGGTACCCATGTAAGGCAAATGGTAGCATTTCATGCCAATCTTTGTAGGTGACCACCATCTTTTGCACAATCTTCTTGATATTCTTGTTAGCTACCTCCACAGCGCCATTCATCTTTGGCCTGTAAGGAGAAGAATTGTGGTGTTGGATCTTGAAGTCCCGACATAGTTCTGCCATCATTTTATTGTTCAAGTTGGAACCATTATCAGTAATGATTCGCTCGGGAACTCCATACCGACAGATGATGTCTCTCTTTAGAAATCGGGCTACTACCTGCCTTGTAACATTTGCATATGAAGTTGCTTCAACCCACTTGGTAAAATAGTCAATGGCTACCAGGATGAATCTGTGGCCATTTGAAGCAGTCGGTTCAATCTTGTCAATCATATCAATGCCCCACATGGCAAAGGGCCAGGGTGAAGACATCACATTCAGAGGATTCGGAGGCACATGCACTTTATCCGCATAAATCTGGAATTTATGGCATTTTCTGGCATAGGCACAACAGTCCGCATCCATTGTGATCCAGTAATAGCCTGATCTCAACAACTTTTTAGCCATCGCATGCCCTCCTGCATGGGTACCAAAGGATCCTTCGTGCACCTCGTGCATCAACAAGTCTGCTTCTGTCTTATCAACACATCTGAGGAGTACCATATCAAAGTTTATCTTGTACAGGGAACCATCAGTATTCAGGAAGAAACTACCAGTTAGCCTTCTTAATGTCTTCTTATCATTGGAAGATGCCCCAGACGGGTATGTTTGATCCTCCAAGAAGCATTTGATATCATGGAACCAAGGCTTATTGTCTTTGACAACATCTACTGAGAACACGTATGCTGGTCTGTCAAGTCTGGGCACTGAAATTCGAGGCACAAACTGATTTTCGTCACGAGGGATATACTTAAGTTTGACTGTTGTGAAGAAATTCAATAACCTCCTTGTATAATCCCGATAAGGTATCAGATGATCTTGGTGCAAATACCATTTGCCGTTGGTTTGATTGATTACCAGAGCTGAATCTCCGAATACAGTCAAAGTCTTGATCCTGAGGTCAATGGCTTCCTCAAGACCCATAATACAAGCTTCGTTGTTAGTGCAGTTGAAAGTGAGCTTTGCCGACAAAGGCATGTGAACTCCCTTAGGTGTAATGAGTACTGCACCAACACCACGACCATTCATATTAACAGCCCCGTCGAACATCATAGTCAATTCTTCCTCTGGGTCAGGCCCTTCAGTGTGAACAGGCTCTTCATGATCTTTCGCTTTTATGAACATGATGTCTTCATCAGGGAAGTCAAATCTCATAGGCTGGTAAACATCAATAGGTTGCTCAGCAAGATAATCAGACAATACACTGTCCTTGATGGCTTTTTGAGATGTGTAATGAATGTCATATTCTGTGAGGATCATTTGCCATCTTGCAACCCGTCCGGTAAGTGATGGCTTCTCAAAAATGTACTTAACTGGATCCATCTTTGAGATCAATAAAGTAGTGTGGGTCAACATATATTGTCTTAGTCGGTGAGTAGCCCACGCTAAAGCACAACAAGTTTTCTCGAGCAGTGAATAACGTTGTTCACAGTCGGTAAACCTTTTGCTTAGGTAGTATATTGCATACTCTTTTCGACCAGACTCGTCATGTTGGCCCAGCACACACCCCATTGACTCTTCTAACACTGTCAAGTACATGATTAGAGGTCTTCCTTCAACTGGAGGCATAAGGATTGGAGGCTCTTGTAAGTATTCCTTGATTTTGTCAAAAGCCCTCTGGCAGTCTTCATTCCACCTGACCGTTTGTTCTTTTCTTAACAACTTGAACAAAGGCTCACAGGTTGCTGTAAGGTGAGATATGAACCGTGAAATGTAGTTCAATCTACCTAGAAACCCCCGAACTTCTTTTTCAGTCTTCGGTGCAGGCATTTCTTGAATGGCTTTGACTTTGTCAGGGTCAACTTCAATCCCTTTTTCGCTCACAATAAATCCTAGTAGATTACCAGATTGCACCCCGAATGTGCACTTGTTGGGGTTTAACTTTAGTTGGTACTTCCTCAGACGCTTGAATAGCTTCAACAGATTTACCAGGTGGTCTTCTTCTGTAAGGGACTTGGCAATCATGTCATCCACATAACATTCAATTTCTTTGTGGATCATGTCATGGAATAATGTTACCATAGCCCGTTGATAAGTGGCACCAGCATTCTTCAGTCTGAATGGCATCACCTTATAACAGAATGTGCCCCAGGGTGTGATGAAAGTTGTTTTCTCCATGTCTTCAGGTGACATCTTGATCTGATTATATCCTGAAAATTCATCCATGAAGGAGAACACCGAGAACTGAGCCGTATTATCAACCAATACATCAATGTGAGGTAAAGGGAAGTCATCTTTCGGGCTGGCTCTGTTCAGATCCCTGTAATCCACACACATCCTCACCTTGCCATCTTTCTTAGGTACTGGTACAATATTAGCAACCCACGGCGGATAGCTAGTCACAACAAGGAAACCGGCGTCCCACTGCTTTTGCACCTCTTCCTTTATCTTCATTGCCATATCTGGGCGAGTACGGCGCAACTTCTGTTTTACCGGCGGGCAGTCTTCTTTCAGTGGCAGCTTGTGCATGACAATGTCAGTGTCCAACTGTTGCACCCCAAAATTTTCCCTCACAATACAAGACTTTGTGTGCTGAGAAGGTTCACAAAGTTCACAAGATTCACAATGTTTACAAGACCTTTCATGAAGTTCATGAAGTCTACAAGTCACTTTATGAGGTTCACAAGGTTCACAAGATTCACAATGCTTACAAGACCTTTCATGAGGTTCATGAAGTCTACAAGCTACTTTATGAGGTGCACAAGGTTCACAAGGTTCACAATACCTCCCATGAGGTTCACAAGACATTTTATGATGGTTCACAAGGTTCACAAAGTTCACAATTGGTCAAAAGAGTTGACAATTCCCTCAGACAATGCACCTCCTAAGCAGTGTATCCAAAACTAGGGTTTTGACTTTAATCAGGCTAAATGGACTTCCAACACTTCAAGTGAGCTTCATAACATCTTATATGTGTGTAAGAACCCCCATGACAAGTTTCAAGACTTTTCTCAGAAGTTTGCTCAGTCAGATGATCAGATAAGTCAAAACTAGTCAAAGCAGTTAAAAAGTCAAACTGAGGTCAACTGTGGTCAAACCAAAGTCAAACTTCATGATTTTTTGCCAACATCAAGTATATGAAGTAAAATTCATCATTTGATCAAGGGTTGATCATGATTCATCAAGGAAATTCCAGATCATCAAGAATCAGGAGTTTCTAAATTAGGGTTTCCTCAGTAAAAGTCAACTGAACTTTGACCAACCATAACTTTCACATGCTTTATCACCAAGTCTCCATCCAAAGCTCATTTTGAAGGAAATTGAATTCTCTACAACTTTGTGTCTCACAAGCCAAGCCCAAAAATGCTTCATTTGGAAGGTATGAGCTAAGACATTATAGGTCCTTTTGAAAGTCAACAAAAAGTCAACAACTTCAAAAGGGCATAACTTGAGATTGGTAAATGATATGGACATGAAACTAGTGGGGTTGGTTAGAGGACTCTTCAAGCTTTCCAAAATGTCCAAGAACACCCTCATAGCATTAAAATTGAAGGATATGTGCCCTTGCAAAGTTGGGAAATTTTTGGTTGGTTTATGAAGAAAATGGAGGTCTAAAACCAATTTCTTCCAAATGGGCTTGCCAAATAATGACCCAATCCATACAATAACCTCATGCACGACCCAATGACAAGAAATTCTGATTTTTATATTTTTATTTGATATTTATTTGAATTTTATTCATTTTAAATCAAATTAAATCAAAATAAAATCTAAAAATCAAAGTTTGGACATGATTCTTCTTCTAGAAATTAATCAATGTTGTTTAACATGATTGGATCTTGTACAAATTCGTGCTAGACCAGATTGGAATACAAATATTTGATTTTTTCACATTTTTGGATCATGACATTCCTTCACCATCAAGTCATCCAAAAAGCCCATAAATCCATCATCTTTTGACCTAAATTGCATCCCTTATAAGTATGCAATAGAAACCAATGCACAAGCCACGATTTTGCAGCCTCAAACAACACATTCAAACTTCAAAAATTCATCCAAAAAAGCTTGATTCGGATTCCTTGCTAGAGGTCATTCCAAGGCATTGTGAAGGTTGAAATAGGTTCCTTGAACATCATTGAGTGAAAACTGATCATCATATTGCTCCATAACATCACATATTGACAAATCCGATTCAAACTTTCTTCATACTTTTTGATTTTTCGTTCTTGATCATTTACACATTATTAATGAGTTTTGTTTAATGATTTGTGTTTAGTGAAGGTTTGTGATGAATTCTGGGTGACTAGATTGAAGAAACCATGGCTGAATCGAAGGATGCCATTTTAGGGTTCATAACCTTCAAATTAAGGTTTCCCGATTTAGTGAATATAAATGAATTTTAAAAACGTAAATCAATTGCAAATGCTGTTTGGATTATACTCATGTGATTAATTTGAAAGAAATGTATGTAAATGATAGTGTATGGGTTTCGTGGGGTTTCCTGCAGGTTGCAAATTCGCAGGAAAAATGGCAGCCAAATTCGCAGGTAATTTCGCAAGTCAGGAGGTTGAAGAAGAAGTGGCTTGGCGCGAAAATCTGAATTCAAATTTGGATTGTTTTTATAATATGTAGTTGTTATTCTATTATCAATTAGAGCGCGTAGCTCACTTGGTTTTGGTGTGTGTGTGATAAGCTGAAAGGCCAGGGTTCGAAACCAGCCAAGGCAAATTTTTTGCTTAATTTATTCTTGTTTTCCAGAACAACAACAAAACCATGTGAAGTGCATTGTTATCACTGGCACGCGCGCAGCCCAGTGGCTGGCTGGCTGGTCCTGGAGAATGCATTGCTCAAGGGCTGGGTTCGAATCCCAGCCCAGGTAAGTTCTTTTTCTACTTTTTTCTGTTTTGTCTATTTTATTTGTTTATGTTATAATTAAATGAATTAAAAATAATAAAAATATGTTTATGCTATTTCCTTTTTTCTATAACTTAAAATTCAGTTTTTTTTTCAAATAAACCTTATTAGTGAAATTATTTAAAGTTTACCTTTTTGTATGTAAATAATAATTTTGTATAATTAATTTATATTAGATAATTTATTTTTCCAAACAATTAAAAACCCTAATTATAAAACCTAATTTATTTTCCTAAATAATTAAAAAAAAACCTAATTTCTTTTTCTTCTATTTTTTGTTTAATCTTATTATTAATCTAATTTTTATTAAATGCCTTAATTGTTTATAATTTAGAATTTTGTACATAAATATGCTTAAAAATTAAAACTCTTAATTTATTTTTTATAATATGTAAATATGATCCAAATTGTTTATATTCTTAATTTTGCATTTAAATAATTGTTAATATATGCTTAGGAATAATTAAAATGATTTTATAATTATAATTTTATTTTCATGATATGTTTAAAATTAATTTAATAATTTGTATACAATTCAAATTTTTATAATAATTGCTTAATTGTTCATATTTTTTTTTTAAATAATTGTTTATATTAAAATCTAATCTTTAATTATTATATTTTGCTTATTATTTTAATTATGTTCTTATGATATTTTTTACTAACCCCTTTATTTTTAAATTGTGATTATTATTATTATTTTCACTAACCCCTATTACAATTATTTATTTATTATTGCTTATCTATTATTTTGCTATTTATTTAAATTGCTTTATTATTATTATTGTAATTGCTCCTGGATGTAATTTTTTGTAATATTTAAATTATTTCTTTTTTATGTCATGGTTAGTAAAAATAGAGAGTGTAACATGTATGTATATTTAAAATTGAATTTAGATCATTTAACTTATAAGATAAATATTAAATTGAACACTCACACACGTAAGTCGATCTTTGATCGCCATCTCACTTTCTAGGGTTACTCCTCATAGTTGCCTAATCACAAGGTCAAGTAGGGTGTATAAAGCAAAAGTCCCTTAAAAGAAAAGTCATCTAGTCCCTTAATCATAAAAGATCAAGTCCCTCAATGGTTGCCTTCGTAATGATCTTGTCCCTTTCGAATAATGATGACAGTCCCTCCAGAATTGCTTAATACACCCTACAGTTGCCTACATTAACAGATGACCTTACTTGTCTCTCACATCCAAGGTAATGACTACCTATTCCTTAATAATAGGGATAGTCTTACCATTTAAAGGATATTCAAGAACAGAAAGACTTAAACTTTAGGGTAGGTTCCTCATAGTTACTTGCTCACTATTCAAAAACTTTTCAAACACCTCACAATTTCAAACAATTTTCAAACACAAGTTTTTTACGCATCCGTACATGGATCATTATCAAACTCTTATGAAAATTTCTATTCACACACTTCACATTTCAAAAACAATTCAAAGTGAGCTAAGTAACTAAGAGCCCATGGATAACCATGGATGTAAAGGGTGCTAACACCTTCCCTTTACATAACCTACCCCCCGGACCCAAAAATCTTTCAAAAGGTCTTTCCTGTTCTTTTATGCCTTTCCTTTGGATAAAATAAAATTCGGTGGCGACTCTTGCTATCCGCAACATAACTAAAGTCAGTTCTCCCACCGTGTTACACCAACCCTGGCATATCCTGATGAGACCAAGCAAAAACATCCACATATTCCCGAAGCATGTCAATCAGTTGCTCTTTCACTGAATCTTGCAGGCAGGCCCCAATCTTAACTTCTTTCACGTCTTCTTCCGTACCAAGATTAACTGTTTCAATCTCCTCCTGATGAGGAGTGATAACATTCTCCTCTTGCCTTAACAACCTGGCTAGCTCTTCAGGTAGCTCATAATCTTCTTCAACCCCTTCATCATCTTGATTGATTGGATTGTCAAAGTCATACGAAGTCATAGCAGTGTTGTTGTCGGTGCAGTCTGGAGGGCACTTTCTGCAAGGGTTTAGATTGGTTTATTTTAGTGATTAATTTTATCTTGTTTAGAAAAAGTGAAATGAAGTTATCATTTTGAAAAAACATTGCCATTTTATTTTTGTACAAAAAGAAAAATGAAAAACAGTGAGCGGAAAAGAAAAGACTCATTTGCAAAAGATGTCCTGATATTCATTAATTGATCTTTGCACAAAATACAAGATGGCCCGATTACCAAATGAGTCTTGACATCTTGGGCAAGATGCAAGACTGGATGCATGCTTTCAAAATACAGGAAATAATAATTACTCTGCAGGAGTAACCCTTATAATTTCCTGGGAAGACCAGTTAAGGACTTGGCTCCCCGGGATCCTTGGACGTATCCAGCTCTCCAGGTTGCGGTCGCTTTCCTCCTCGTCTTCAAAATTGTTCACAGCATCCGGGGTGAGCATTCCCCCGCTGACAAACTTGGGCTCCTTAGCAGCCTCTGGTTGATTTTGTTGAGTTGGTCTGTAACCCAACCCAAATCGGTCTTCTTTCTTTTCCACGGGCAACAGCTTGCCCCAGCCTTGGGCGGTACCTTCCTCAACAACCTTTCGGGCTTGCTGGTATGATGTTATGGAAGTTCCCAGTACAGCAGATGCTTCATTGATGTTCAAGGCCTCAAACCCTTGGCTCATGGTTTCATGGATCTCCCCGTCCATTTCTATGTACTTATACGTAGCCAGCTGGCTAACAAAAATGTCTTCCTCCCCACAGATGGTGATGATCTGGCCTTCCCACTCGAATTTCAACTTTTGGTGAAGGGTAGACGTAACAGCGCCAGCGGCGTGGATCCAAGGTCTACCCAACAGACAGCTGTAGGCCAGCTGAATGTCCATCACAAAGAAGGTAGTTTTGAAGGTCTGCGGGCCAATCATCACAGGTAGATCAATCTCCCCAAGCACTGATCTTTTAGAGCCATTAAATGCTCTCACCACCAAATTACTCGGACGCAATGCCAAGCCATCATACTCCAGCTTCACTAAGGCCTTCTTTGGTAGAACATTGAGTGATGACCCAGTGTCCACCAGTACATGAGACAGAACAGCACCCTTGCATTCCAAGGTGATATGCAAAGCCTTATTATGGTTGCGTCCCTCTGTTGTTAAGTCAGCATTTGTAAAGCCCAGTCCATGACTGGTATTGACATTTGCAACCACAGTTTCTAGCTGATTAACGGTAATCTCCTCCGGCACGTATGTTGTGTGCAGGACCTTCAACAATGCGTTCCTGTGAGCTTCAGAACACATCAACAGTGATAATATGGAGATTTTGGAGGGAGTTTGGTGAAGCTGATCCACCACCTTGTAATCACTTCTTTTTATGATTCTCATAAACTCGTCTACAACTTGTTCAAAAGATGTCTTCTGAGTTTCTTTGACAGTTGGCTCTCCAGGTACCACACTCTTTCCTTTTGCTTTGGTAGCAGCTTCTGCTTCCACATTAGGTCTTTGAGTTTGTGAGGCAAAAAGGCATCCGCTTCTGGTGAAGCCTCCGCCTCCCCCAACATTATCAATTTGTGGAGAAGAGGTTGATGAATCCAGGGTGATTTTCTCCTCGTTGCATTAGATATCAAAGCCATAATGTCAAGGTATAGCATTACTGCTTTCATAAGGAACTGGTCCAGGCACCGTAATGGTGACCGGACTGATTGCTGCGGAGGAGGGTACTGTAACGGAGTGCGGATCATAGTAAATTGTGACTGGTGATCTGGCAGGAGTTGCCACTGTTTGTTGTTGGAAATTGTTGTTGGGAGGAACGTTTGATGGGTCATAATAGATTGTGACTGTTGAAACATCTTCGTTGATTTTTGCTGGCGTTGTAGAAGATTCTGCTAATAAAGTGGATACTGATGTTGTAGAAGAAATGGTTGTTGAATTTTGACTTGTTGAAGTGATGGATGGAGTCATTGCTGATGATATTGATGAATCGGTAGGAATGATTGTTGCTGCTGTTGTAGAAGAATCAGGAATTGTTGTTAAAGGAATTGCTGGATTTGTAGGCGCCATTGTTGAGATTTGAAGGATACCATCCTTAATAAGACCATCTATGCCGCTTCTCAAATTTTCACAACCGTTGACTGCAATGTTGCAATACCCACAACCGAGCTCACACTCGGGGAACACTTGGCACTCTAGAAGCTGAGCTTTAATTTCTACCAAAGGTGTTCGAATTTGTGCAACACTGGTGATCAAGGTAGATACTTTGTCTTCCTCAATGGCATTAATCCTCGGCCCGCCATGATTAGGCATAGGATTTTTGTTGACATTTGGAGGAGGTGCAAAGTTGAGGGCTTTAGAATCCACCAGATCTTGGACTTTCATTTGTAAGGCCCTGCATTTTTCAGTATTGTGGCCAGGTGCATTAGAGTGGAAAGCACACTTGGCGTTGACATCATAATTCCTTGGGAGATTGAGGGGATCTGGTGGTGCCAACGTCCTTAACTCAACCAAGTTAAGCTTCAGGAGTTGTGGCAATAAGGCAGCATAAGGCATAGGGATAGGGTCAATCACCCTATTTGCCTGTGAGGGTCTTTGTTGGAAGGGTCGCTGTTGTTGATTGCTATTGTTGCTGTTGTAGGTTCTCTGTTGCGGATACTGAACTTGTTGTTGATAATGTGGTTGTTGTTGTTGTTGTTGATATGCTGATTGCTGAGGAATCGGAGTTAGAATAGTAACAACTGCTACTGATCTATGGACATACTGAGGTCTGCCCCTGCTGGCATGAATGACATTTGTCTCACCGGTCCTTCGGGATCCCACGAAAGGCTTCCTGGGATTACTGGATGAACTTGCACCATTATCAGAAATTTTGCCCATTTTTAAAAGGCTCTCAATCCTTTCCCCAGCTATATCTACGTCAGCAAAACTGGTGGAAGAAAAGGCAGCCAATCTATCAATATATGTTCCTTGCAAAGTATTCATGAACATGTCGGCCATTTCTCTTTCCGACATGGGTGGTTGGACAGCAGCAGCAAGTGTCGCTCCCGATAGATGGGACATGCCCAAATAAAGGTACAGACGCGAACGGTCGGCGAGAGGGACAATGAGAACACACAGCCGTGAACTCACTGGAGATGAAAAGAGTCGCCAGCTAGGCATTTTTATCCCGGAGGAAAGGTAATGCTGCATAAACCTAGAAAGAGATGGATAAGACGGTCGCGAACCAGAGAGACTGAGAAAGGGGGTTGGTTACAACCTGGGAAGGTATTAGCACCCAGTCCGTCGTACTCGACGGGATCCACGCTTAAAAGATTTGTGTTTTAAAGGGGTAGTGTCAGTGCAATCTGTGTATAAAGAGCTGAAAAAAGATGTACAGGTGTCAGTGTAAAAGGAGGTGAAGTGTGATATGTATAGTGTCAGTGTAAGAACAAAGATGAAATGCTCATGATCATGAGGCTAAAAAATGAAGCTGGAAAGAGGGGGAATGTACAGAGACTTTTGTTCGATAACAGTTAAGTTATGCCTACGTAACCTCTCGTGCAATGAGGAAGTCAGAACACCGTAGTTCGACCCAAAGAGACTGAAAGATGAATTGACTTGTGAACTGCTTACTTGCCTATGCTCAAGTGTATGACCTGTCTGGCTCAGGTGCTAACTGTCTTGCATTAGACGGAAGGAGAAAGTTCTCGTTTGTGAGTGAAGATGATGAGAAAAGAATCCCGGAGGAGACGATTATTGTTTGTTTTTGTATTTTCAGTCTTTTATTGCTTGTGAAAGTTTGTCATAAGTTAATGAGCTTAAGCCTAAACCAATGGGTTAGTAAACTCATCATATCTTCCCTCTGATTAGGGGTAATGAGAATACCTTAAGTGTGAAGTCAGATTCTCACACTTAATCACCTTTGGTGTAGGATTAAGATCATTAACCTACTTGTGATTATTTAGATGTTTTTGGTGTTTTTGTTTAGTGTTGAGTAATGAGATTAAGCCACAATCAAGGATTAAATAGACTCATTACACCATCCTAATAGAAGGATAATATATGAGAATGTTTAAGTTGAGGAAAGCTCCTCAACTTAATCCTTGATTAGGGATTAAACTCATGACAAAACAAGCCTTTGATTAAGTGGATTTTATTTAATGGTGAGATGATGAAGTGAGTTTTATGATTTGTAAGACAACTTGAGGGGGACTTGTCCATTAACACTAGGGTTAGTCCTTCTTAACCAATTAAGGAAGAATTAGAACCCTAATGCAAGGCCCAAGTTACAAGTGTGATGTCTTGATGATTATTAAGTGGATTAATTAAAGGATTTAAACACATTAAGGGTTTAACACTTAGGATTAAAGTTATACACTCCATCCTAATAGAAGGATGCAGGTATAAGCTTAATCACAAAGCCTTAAAACCTTTAGGGTTTAGTCCTGGATTATGAGATGAGAAGAGAAGACTCAATGAGACACAAAGGTAAACTCTAAATGGGGGGACTAATCGAAACCCTAATGATTGTCATGCTTAGTTGTTCCTAAGGTTTGTGAGGTTTACAAAGGAAATCTTCAGAGGAACCACCAGGAAGCAAATGAAAGGATCAAGAGAAGCAAAGCAACTTGCTTCATTCAAGAAGTCAAGTCACTTGAAGAAAGAAAGTAAGAAGAAGAGGAATGAGCAAGCTCAATCTCAAACACATATGAAAATGCAGCAAGGATGCATGAAAAGAGATGAAGAGGAGTTATGAGAAGTGAAGGCAAATTCACTTCTCAAAGTTACTTACCACCTGAAAAGTTAGAAAAGAAATGCAATGCAATGCAAAATGGGATGAGATGACATGATAAGAAACAAAACCAGAGGCACTTACATGATGCTAATGATGCTATGAGATGCTACAAACATGAGGCAGCACATGGAGATGATCATACAAACTCATGAATGCAAATGAAGCAAGTTAAGAAGCATGGACATACATGAAAAGTTATGAAGTGCACATGGCATACAACATGGCAAATGCAATATGCAATGACCAAACATGCTTTCAATATGTCTTATGATGTTAAATGAATCAAATGGAGGCATGGAATGTCATGGCAAGCCATGTTATGCAAGAGAATGCAAGATGGATGCATATGGAAGCCCAAATTAGGGTTTATGATCAATGCAACAAACAAAAACCAAAATCAGAAGCAAACAACATTATAAAAAATTGAAAATGCACTCAAAGGATCCCTAAACCTATACTAACCCAATGCCCAAAGGAGAGGTTTCAACTCTTAACCAAGTTCAAGTTATGGTTTTTCTAAGTTTGCTAGGGTTTTAGGGTTTCCAAACAAGAAAAATTACCAAACAAATGGAAAATGAAAGATCAAACCATGGCCATTTAATCCCATAAACTACATGCTAAACACAATGCAATGCAAAAAGAACCAAGGTCCAACCCTTCATGGTTAGGCAGAAATGATTTTTGGAACTTTAGATCAAAATAATGCATAAAAATGATTTTAAATCAATGAAAAATTCTCAAAATGCATCAAGATCACAAAATAAATTTGGTTTGAAGGTTGGACAATGTTTCTAAATGTCTTAGAACATTTCATGAAATTTTTTGTGATTTTTAAATACCTAAAAGTATTTTTAATAAATTAATTTTCATTAATCCATTAAAAATAAACTTTTAAATATTTTAAAATACTTTTTTAATGCTAAAAATGAAAATAAAAATATTTTTGTGTCTTAACAATTAATGAAACTCTTGACAAAAAGTTTCATAATTTTTAAACAATTTTTACTATTTTAAATAAATTATGGAAGTTAAATGAAAGAAAATGAAATAAAAATAAAAATAGACTGAAGTATGCAGGATGGAAGGCCAGGATTCATTCTGGGTTTGAAGCTGTTGACTGCGCGCCAGATCTAGTGGCCTATATTCAAACTTGGTTAATCTGAATTAATTAATTAAATTAAACCTAATTAAAACTAATGACAAGATCTGAGCCATTGGATGCACGCGGGAAAAGACTTAGTCAACTCATCCAACGCCTGAAATTCAAACTGGAAGCCCTAACCCTAATCACACATTAATGACTTTCAGGTGGCCGGAGAAGACTTCCGGTCGTCTTCTCCGGCCAGCACCCTCCCTGAAAATTGCTAACTATCACCCTAGCTCACTAAAACCTAATTTCTCTGCCCAGAATCCATCCCCAAACATCATAGAGTAAGAATCAACAGCCAAAACACATTTATTTTACACAATAAGGCTGAATCGAAGCAAAAGGGGTTTAGGTCAAAAAATTTCAGGAACAACATACATGCTCAAAACTCAATTATTTTCGAAACAAAACATATCATCATGATCAGTGGAACATGGAGAATCATTTAAGAACTTAAAAACAAGCTCCTGGAAAAAATGTTCATGAAGCTCACCTGAACTGGAGCTTTGATCTCTGACACTTTCTGGCTAGTTTTCTGCCTGCAATCTACTCCACTTGACCTCCTGAGAAGCTTTCAATGCTTGGAAAGGGTTTGTGGTAGCTGGTTTTAAGGTTTGAGCAGGTTCTGTTCAGGATGGTGTAAGAATCGTGTTTTTGATTCTTTGAGCTTTGGGATGTTTTGAAGGGTGCTTAGTGATCAGGGAGGGATGTTGAAAAGGTTTATGAAGTTTGCTTATGTGTTTGTGAGCTGTGTGATTAGTTTCGAAGGGTTTTGCAAGTGAGGGTGAAAATGTGTATCTTGTGCTATGGCTTGCTTCAGGCTTGCTTGTTATGTGAAATGGCCAGCATTTGATCCACATAAACAAAGCTTATTGGTCAGGTGATGTGACTTGGCCTGCTGTGATAGGTAAGTTAACTTTTGCAAAAAGTCCACTTTTGTGTAAGAGAGGCATGGGTTATGTTCTAGGCTAGCACAAGGGTGTGGGCTGGCGCAGCATGGTGAGGGGAAAGGCTATGGCTGGTTCAGCATCCAAGGCATCAAGTGGATGGAAGTGTTATGATGATTTTGCAACTTGTTTACTTTTGCTTGTTCATGAAAATCTCTTGCTTTGCCAACCATGAACATGTGATCTATTGGTTCAAATCTGATTTTTAGAACTTGTGTGATGCTTGCACATTGGTTTGATATGAACTAGAAGTCACAAATGCCTTGGTACAAAGCTTTTGCAAGTTTCTCATTTGGTGCATGTCTTGAAAATTAGTGATTTTTGCCAACTTTGACACACCATAACTTTTGATCCAAAATGAATTAGATCATGTTCTTGTACTTTTTGAAAAGGGAAAGATCTAATCTACAACTTTCATGACCAAAGTTTTTCCATTTGAAGCATTTTTGGATCAAAAAGCAAGGGTTGAAAAAGTGGCATAAAATGACATTTCATGAAAAGTCAACCATGCCCTAAAAAGTCAACTTTGCAAAAACTTGTAATTCTTGAATTTTGTGAACTTCAACCTTCTTCCATGATCAAATAAAGATCATATACACTCAAAATGATGAAGATCACCCCTTGGTTGGGTCATTGGGAGCCTCAGATGCCCTGATTTTGCACTGACTTGTTCAGAAAGTCAACCTTTGATCAGATGACTTCCCCATGGAATTTCTTCATGAAAATTGATATGCATACTCCCTATACCATATGGAGACCAATGGAAACAAGAATGACCAAAAAATTTGGAGTTATGGCCTCTGAAACCAAAACCCTAATTTTAGGTCAACTGTGCAGTTAAACCTAGCTCTGCCTCCATACCAATCCCAGTTCTTGTGATTTTTTGACATTCTTGACTTTGAGAGGATGTAATATGATATAAGAACACACATGGACCCCTTTGAAGTGATTTATGATCTTTGGAGTGGCTCAAGAAGTTCTTGGATTGCTCAGATCACAAACCCTAGGTGCAGATGACTTAGAACCAATGCAGTGGATCAAAAATGTGATATGAGATGGTATGATTGTGTTTATGCATATGAAATGATCACAAGCCATGGTGTGAATGGGTGAGGGCAAATTTGGGGTGTTTACAGCTGCCCCTATTCAAACATGAGTTAGTTGTGCCGGATGTAAGCTACGACTTAACAGGCGAACAAGATAACTTGTGGTTGAATACCAAAGACAGTCCAAAATTTGCACTCACAGAATGAAGAAGAAAAGGGATATAGATTGTAAAATAAAGTATATTGTAAAGTGTGGGCGACGGAGGACGACCGTCGAGCAGAGGACGACTGCTAGGTAAAGAGCAATGACGGGGACGGCCGACATGCTAAAAAGAAAAGGGACCACGACGGGGACGTCCATCGGGTTAAAGAACAAATGAAATAAACAGATGATGAGGTACGGTCATCAAAGGTGAAGGACGATCACCTAGCAGGGGACGGCTGCTCTGTCGGGGTTAAGATGAGGGACGGTCATCTAAGGTGGAGGACGACCACCTGGCAGGGTACGGCTGCCAAAAATATCGCGACATAGGACGAATGCCGGATAGAAGGTCAACGATGGGGACGACCATCGGATGAGCATGATGGAGGACGACCATCAAGAGGTGGAGGACGACCACCTAGCAGGGGACGGCTGCTCTCAAGGTTTATCATGACATAGGACGAATGCCAGATAACCAAAATCAACAATGGGGACGGCCATTGGATAAAATGATGAAGGACGATCATCAAGAGGTGGAGGACGACCACCTAGCAGGGGACGGCTGCTAAAAAAACAACGATGGGGACGGCCATCGGGTGAGCATGATGGAGGACGACCATCAAGAGGTGGAGGACGACCACCTAGCAGGGGACGGCTGCTCTCGAGGTTTATCGTGACATAGGACGAATGTCAGATAAGAAGAAAATTCACTTTACTGGGGAATGGTAAACACGGACGAGTATTTACATCCAAGAAATAAAAGGTATAAGTGTTTAGATGCTGTGTATAGATTACAGATGCGGACGAGCATCCTTAAGACTATGATACGGACGAGTATCGGGTAGAAACAAATATTGACACGTGTTCAGAGATGATGATACGGACGGGTATCAACGGGTTACCAGAGAACACGGACGAGTGTTGAATCTGAGGGGATTCTTCTGGGGAATAGTAGACACAGACGAGTATCTATATTCAAGAAGACATAAGTGTTTGACACAGTGTATGGATTAAAGATGCGGACGAGCAATCTTTAAGGCTATGATACGGACGAGTATCATGTAGAAACAAACGCTTGACGCATGTTCTGAGATGATGGTACGGACGAGTACCAACTGGTTAACAAAGAACACAGACGAGCTGTAACACCCCAAATTTGCCCTCTTCATTTTAAGCATCATGTCACGTCATATTCATCATAACATATCATATCTTTAGCATTTTGCATAGAAAAATGAGGCATAACACTCACATGTTCTAGCATAGGGCATATGACCAACCATCTGGAAGATTTGAAGCATTGCGAGTAAAAATCAAGAGTATGGTGACCTGGCAAGAATCTCACAGGATCACTCTGCACAAGCTCTGTATCATGTTCAAAGCAAAAAAAAAAAGAAAGGATGAGGATCAAAATCAGCTTGAAACGGTAGGCGCCGGCTGTTTTTTGAGGCTTCCCACCAAAGGGGGGGAAATTCAAATTTTCCATGCGTTAACCGGTTAACGCATATGGTTAACCGGTTAACAGCTGCGAAATTTGAATTTCCAGCAGCATTTTCAGCATGTGTGTTTTGGCTCCATTTTCCAATTTTCTGATTTTTATTCATTTGAATTAAATTTGAATTTGAGAGAAGGATCTAGAGCATTTATCCAAGCCTCATTCCAACCCTAAATCCAAATCACTTTCTAAGCTAATGCCAAGCCATATTTTTGGATCCCAAACCAAAATTTTGGGCCCCAAACCTAAACCATATTTATTCCATTTCCCTCCAAACCAAAAATTCCTATCATTTTTCACTCTCATTTTTCTGAATTTTCATTCCTCTCACTCACAACTCTCTCACTTTTCTCTCCCAATTTTCCAAATCACTCAAAGTTCCTCTTTGAAGATCACATAACCTTGCCTTGAGGTGTGTAGATCTTGGAACTAAACCTCCATCCACATCTTCTTTGCATCTTTTTGCTGGTTTTATTGGAGATTCAGAATTGGTTTGAGATCTAGAAGTGCTTTTGGATCCAAAATTCTGCATCAAGAGCTTGTTCTTGCATTTATTTTGCATGGAGTGTGGAGCTTAGCATCGGATCTTCAAAGTTTTGCGTGAGATCTACCGTTTTCAGCATAATCAACAATTACCAAAGCATACCTCCGCTTTGTAGGTTGGTTAATTTCAGATCCAACTCTGTTTTTAGCTTATTTGCATGCTTGTGCTTTAAACCTACCATGTGTTTGTGTATTTGATTGTGTTGCATGAATTGATTGGTTGATTTGTATCCAGATCCGATTGTTATTGTTCATGAGCATAATGTTATGGATTAATGTGAATTGATCTATTTTTCCATGTATAATTGAGTGCTGGTCTGGTGCAAGCTTATTTGAATAAGCTGTTTGAGTTGCTGTTTTCTGCAGGATTTATTGCTGTTTTGACAGTGTTAACCGGTTAACGCATAGGGTTAACCGGTTAACGCCCCTGTTTCATGCGTATTTTGTGCAGGTTTGAACTGGTTAACCGGTTAACGCATAGGGTTAACCGGTTAACACTGAAGCAGAATGGTTTTAGTGCTGTTTTGAGCTTGTTTGATCCCTCTGCTTGTTTTAATTGCCATGAATCATTGCATGATCATTAAAAATGATATTTTAGGGTGACTTGCTTGCTGGTTGATGTATGCTTTCATGTTGTCGACGCGTAAGTCGTGTATTTGCAATGTTTGGCATGATGTTTGATTCTTGTTTACAAGAACCTTTGAGCATGATTAATTCCATGATTGTGTTGGTCATTTTGCTGGATTTTGTGTGTGCATACTAACCTTGCAGGGGCTATGGTAAGTGTGAGATGTGGGAATTGAGTTCCACATCTCCAATTCTCATCTTCCTCTTTTGTTTATGTTACTAACCCTTTGTTGTTGGGCTTAGGCCTTTCTCATCTCTTCTTCTATCTTCTTCTTTCTTCTTCATTAGGATAGAAACCTCATTCACCCCTAGGACATCCATGCATGTGAATACTTAGGATTATTTTAGTCCCCTTTAGAATTTTTCCTTTGAGATCCTTTGGTGCTCTCTCTCTTCTCATCTTCAAACTTAATTTTAATTCACTTAATAAAGGTTGAGTACTTTCATGTGACATGAGACTTTGCTATGAGATGCTCACATGCGTTCCATTTCGGGGCGAGGTGTGAGTCATCACTCGTGGTGGATAGGTCTTAGCATGAGTACCTCACAAAGAAAAGCTAAAAAACACTTCTTAACCAAAAAACCACAAAAACACTTAATAATGATAATAGGTTAGTGTGCTTGAGCCTTCACTTGTGGGACTAGCTTTGGGGATTTCCTCCATAAGATAGGTGTGCCTCTTGCGCATTCCATTTCGGGATGATGTGAGATGTACACATCCCATTGAGTAAGACTTAGGTACACTCACCTATGCAAACTTTCACTCATAAAGCTTCTAAAAAACACCAAACAAACAATAAGCGTCTTTCCTTCGGGAATTCTTTTCTCATCTCCTTCGCTCCGTACGCGAACTTGCTCCTACTTGTCACTTTGCAAGACGGTTACGCACTCGTCGTCCGAGTCTGCAACACCTGAGCAATGGCATAGGCAGTTCAAGCCTTAATTCACAAGCAATTTCTTTTCTACCCCTAGTTAGGGGAACTACGGCGTCTCTGATCCTCATTATCCCGATGAGGTACGTAGGCAGCGGGGTAGGGCCCGTTCGAGCACAATCTTTATTTTCCCTACATTTTTCTTTTTGTTTCCTATTTCATTTCCTTTCTCAGTTTATTTTCCAGTCCATTTCATTTCTCTTTGCTGCATCTCTCATACCCTCACCCGTTGAAACAGTTTCTTTTGCAAGCGTGGATCCCGTCGGGTACGGCGGATGATCTGGGGTGCTAATACCTTCCCAGGTCATAACCGACTCCCGAGCTCAGTCTCTTTGGTTCGCAGGACCCGTGTCCTTCCTTTTCTTTTCTTCTGGTTTGTGCAGCATTACCATTCCCTTTCTTCGGGATAAAAATGCCTGGCTGGCGACTCTACCTCTTTCCGCGCCACTTTCGCGTTTGTACCAGGATGGAAATCCCGGGAGCGACAGCTGGCGACTCTGCTGGGGACGTGTCCACCAGATGATCTCTGGTTCCCTTGTGAGTCTATCCTAGCGCTTGTTTGTTTCTGTTTCTTTGGGTGATGTTTGTTTGATGTGGCTTGTTGTATGGTATTGTTGTTTGTTTACAGCTTTATTTACAGCTTTATTTACAGTTTTCAGTATTTATTTTTCCGCATCATATATATCATACTGGACTGTCTGGACTGGTTTTCTGTTTGGTGGGATGGGTGATACTATTTCTGAGAGATAAGCCAAGTACCCGGCTTGAGTGCACCCTAGGATTAGAGTGGACATATTGTACTCGCATGTGGCATGATGAGTGGCGATGTGTTTCACGCCCAGATTGCGACTGTCTTGGAAATATCTTGTGTGGGGATTTCCTCCACTTCGGGATAGGACCTTGATAGTTATGTGTATCTGGGGACCGATCATTGAGAACCTTTGTGGAAACAACCCTCTCCAGTGGTGACAGTGGCAGACCACATTCTGTGGCAAACCCATTCGCACCCGAGGGTCCACTGGGAACTCGCATAGGATGGCCTGGTTCTCTTATAGGAACTCAGTCAAAGCATCTGGTCGTATGATAATAGTACTGTATCCTACGGGCCGAATGTACTATTGTTTCTCGATTTCAGCGCTTGAAGCTGGGGACTTATAAGGGATGCTTGTTTTTCCCGGACTCAGCTGAGGCCTCCCTGCGTAGTACATAATGCCTAACCGATTCCCTGATTTGGTCATGAGCCATTTCTCGGAAATGGTGAAAGTATTATTGCTATTCGGCTTTGAGAGTCCATGATGTTTGACCCGGAGCACACCCGTGAGATTGGGGATGGGCTTACAGGTTTGCAGGAACCCTTGACCTCATCATACCCTTGTTATCAGTGCAGTTCATGTGATGATACAGTTACTTTGGTTCCGGAGTTCTGGTTTTCTGGTTCTGGTATTCGTGATACTATGGTCCTGAGATTTTCTTCAGAGGGTTGTGATTATCAGAGAGTGTGACTCAGTGGACTTTGGTTTGTCAGTTATTCAGAGGGACTTTGTCAGTGGCCAGACTCCAGATGGTCTCAGATGGCCATATGTCCTTGCATTTGCATCTGCATTGCATCATTGCATCATTAATCATTGTTTTTGTTTTCATTCACAGGTTCATATCTCTGCTTCCGGTTCCGGTATTCTCTTCAAAGATGGAAGATCCTCGCAAGAAGAATATTCATTTCAAGTTCTTTGATATCAAAGTTGATTTGTTGAAAAAGATGGTAAAGCTGATTACACCCAACCAGGTAGAGAGATTCAGAAAAGCTTATGGGAGTATTCTTGATGTGGTGATAGAGTTAGATCCTTCAGAAAGGAGTGCCATTCATACATTGCTTCAGTATTATGATCCTCAGCTCCGTTGCTTCACCTTTCCCGATTTCCAATTGGGCCCTATGCTGGAGGAGTATGCTTTGATCTTGGGTATGCCGGTTCAAGATCAGATTCCTTTCAACTCTGAGATGAGTAGACCCGCACCTGAAGCTATTGCTGAGGCTCTTTATTTGAGCCCTCCTACTGTGAAGTCTTTGACCATTATTAAAGGAGGTGTGTCTGGGTTTTCTTTGGAGGTTCTGGTAAAGAAGGCGGAAGAATTGGCAGTTGAAGAGGAATGGGATGCTGTCTGCGCTATCTTGGCTCTTTCTATCTATGGTATCATTTTGTTTGCTGATATGGAGAAGTTCATAGATATAAACGCCATACATCTCTTTTTGCTGAAGAATCATGTGCCTACCTTACTCGGGGATTTGTATTACTCGGTTCATTACAAGACTGAGAAGAAGAGGGGAGGTTTGGTCCGATGTTGTGCTCCGTTATTTCACATGTGGTTCATGAGGCATTTGCCCAGTACGGGAGTGTTTAGTGACCATAGTCTGATATGGGCTCAGAAGCTGGAAAAGTTGTTGGCCAAGGATGTTAGATGGTTCACTCAAAGGCTGCAAGGTGCACGTTTCATCACCAGCTGTGGAAGTTATCATAGTGTGCCTTTGTTGGGAATAATTGGAGGGATTAATTACAATCCAACCTTGTTAAGAAGACAATTAGGATACGCTTTGAGAGATGTGCCTGAAGATTTGAAGCTGACCCCTATTTTCTACTTCTCTGTGAAAGATAATATGCCCTTAGTAAGGAAGGTCGCAGGAGCTTGGAAATGCATTAAGGGAGAAGGAATAGCTAGTTTCGGGAAGTGTAACAATCAGACATTCCCAGAGTATGAAGCTTGGTTGAAGGATAGAGCTAGAAGAGTTTTGCTACCATTTTCAGCACCAGTTGCTGAGTCCATTGATACTGTGCCTTTAGAGGAATTCAAGAAGTTAGAAGCCCAGTTACATGCAGTTAGAGTTGAAAATACCGAAATGGTAAGCTTGTATCACCAAGCTAGCAGAGCCAAGAAGGAAGCTGAGGAGAAGTTGCTGAAGGTACAGATGACTTTGGAGGCTAAGGAGAAGGACTTTGCAGGAAAAGAAGCACATTTCCACAGATTGGGGATGATGGAAGCCCAAAGAGAAGTTGAGCGCAAGAAGAAGTCAAAGACCCTTAGAGATGCTCGTCAGTCTATTGTCTGGTTGAAGGGACAAAGAGAGCAAGATTTGAAGCGATATAAAGAAAAAGAAGAATTCTTTGAGACTCAGATGGCTTACAAGAAAGAAGAGGTGGAGCAGGCCCACAGGATTCGCAGAGAGAAGACTCAACAGGTCGCAGACAGTCAACAAGCCCTCGAAGCAGCACTCAAAGAGATTGAAGACCTCAAGTTGATGGCAGGAGTCAAGAAGGTCAGGTCTGATGATGGAGTTTCAGGATCCTCAGGCGGCGGTTATGCTTCTTAGTTTGTTTTCTTTGTATTTGGATTACCTGCAGGCATGTTGTAGGAGTCCTAGCTGTTTGTTTATCCTCTGTAAGAACTCGTACTCTATGAGGAATTCTGTTTTATTGTGCCTAATGAGCTGATCTATGTTATGATGTGCCTCACTATTTCTTGGTTTGCTTGCTATTATGGTTTGAATGTGGTTTCCCGCAAAGGTTTCTGAAAGTCGAGGATCAGTGCCCATCTGGTTTTCTCTGCTAAATACCGGAACCGGGGCATAAATGACCTGCGATTGGGAACATAAACAACTGCATTGCATCCATATAACTTGTTTGTTATTTTGCAGGTGTTGCATCAGAAACTAATGTGTTTTGTGATAACAGGCACTATAGCTCCTCGCAAAGTCCGAGATCAACCAACAGTGCACAGATACCCAACCAAGATCAACAGAGAGCGAGCCATGGATCAAATGCAGGCAGATCTGGCAGATCTAAGGCAGAGAATGGACAACTTCATGACGTTAATGGCCGGTATGGGGCAGAATCAAGAACGTTTGCGAGAGATGGTGGAGAATCAGAACAGAAATGCTGCTGCTGCTGCTAATGCTGATAATCATACCGGTGCGGGCGCACGTCAGGGTGGACCTCAGGTTATACAACCAGGGGCGACAACAGTCAACGACGGGATGCATAACATTCATGTGGACCACCAGGATGACCAGTTCACTTTGCTTGATGAAGCTGAGGGTCAAGGGGTAGAAATGAACAAGAGGTTTGAAGAGATGGCCGAACAAATCAAGGCTATTCAGTCCCAGAGTTCTTTGGGGTTCGATATAACAGACTTGGGCTTGGTTCCGGGAGTCAGGATCCCGTATAAGTTCAAAGTTCCTACTTTCGAGAAGTATAACGGCACTGCTTGCCCAAAGACCCATCTGCAATCGTATGTCGGGAGAATTGCCGCGCATACAGACGATGAAAAACTGTGGATGTATTACTTTCAGGACAGCTTGGTGGGAGCTTCCCTTGAGTGGTACATGAAGCTCAGCAGGGTCAATGTCAAGAGCTGGAAAGATCTCGCTGAGGCCTTCGTGAAGCAGTACCAATACAACATGGATATGGCTCCGAATCGCACCAAGTTGCAACATATGGCTCAGACAGCAAAAGAAGGCTTCAAAGAATACGCTCAGAGGTGGCGTCAGCTAGCTACCAGGGTGCAACCGCCACTGTTAGAGAATGAGATGGCCGATATGTTTATGGGTACCCTCCAGGGAGTATTTCTTGAAAGACTGGCGTCGAGTTCTGCTACAAAGTTCAACGACATTGTCATTGCGGGAGAAAGGGTTGAAACGCTGTTGAAAATGGGGAAGATACAAGACCCCAGTGCTAGTAGTTCAAATGGAGCGAGGAAAGCTTTTAGTGGACCTCTGAGAAGGCGAGAAGGCGAGACCAATGCTGTATTCGGCCGAAGCCAGGGCCGTGGTTACAGAAGACCTTATGAGCATGTGGCTGCTGTCACCATTCCTGCAGCTCCCGTACAACAGGTGCTACCTCCACCACAACCACATCAACAACAACAGCAACCTAGAGCCAACTACCAGCAAAGGCCATATCAGCCAAGGCAGGCTCGCTCAGCTAACAGAGTGATTGAAGCTATTCCAATGACATATGCTGCCTTGTTGCCAAGACTACTAGACTTGAACCTTATCCAATTGAGGACTTTGGCACCACCACCTCCTGGAGAGCTTCCAGCTGGTTATGATGTCAACGCGCGATGCGCTTTTCATTCAGGGGCACCCGGGCACTCAACCGAGAAGTGCAGGGCGCTACATCACAAAGTTCAAGATCTCGTGGATTCAAAAGCAATCAACTTTGCGCCACCACCGAATATCAACTCGAACCCTATACCTAATCATGGAGGGGCAAGAGTTAATGCTGTTGAGCGTGATGACAAGTTGAGTTTGGTGATGAGAATTGATGAAGTCAAGACGCCGTTGAAGGTGGTGAAAGAGAGACTGTTGAAAGGTCAAGTATTTCCTGGTTGTTCTCTCGATTGCGAAGACTGTGCAAGTGCTGTGAATGGCTGCGAGAAATTGAAGATGGGCCTGCAAAGGTTGATTGATGATGGGTCTTTGCAATTTAGCAAGATTAGTAATGAAGAGGCTGATGATGTGTCAACCATTACTATCTTCTACGATGAAGCTGACATGCCCGTCAGACAAGGGCCAGTTACCATTTACGCTCCTCAGATTAGTCCTGTGACTATAACTGTACCTGGGCCAGTGCCGTATAATAATGATAGAGCCATTCCGTGGCATTATGGTTCTGATGTCTATGTGGCGGGACAGAAGATGGAAAGTAGACCTGTTGCTGACTTGACTATTGAAAATGTGGGTGGTGTTGGAGGTTTTACTCGAAGTGGCCGTTTATTTGCTCCTCCTGCACTGAGAAAGGATCCCGAGGCCGAAGCTTCATCCAAAGACAAGGGAAAGCAGACTGTGAATGATGAGTCGAATACTCCTGTGGCTGGGCAGGGGACGTTTGAGAAAGAGGTAGAGGAGTTCATGAAGATCATCAAAAGGAGTGACTATAAGGTGGTTGACCAACTGAATCAGACACCTTCAAAAATTTCTATTTTGTCACTGTTGATGTGCTCACCTGCACACCGAGAAGCTTTACTGAAAGTACTTCAAATGGCTTATGTTCCTCAAGAGATTACGGTCAATCAACTCGAAGCTGTTGTTGGGAGTGTCAATGCTAGCCATGGCTTGGGCTTCACTGACAGAGATCTCACTTTGGAGGGAAGAAATCACAATAAAGCACTGCATATCACGATGGAATGTAAGGGCGCTGTGTTATCTCATGTTCTTGTGGACACTGGCTCTTCTTTGAACGTGCTCCCGAAAAAGGCATTGATGAAGCTTGACATTGATGGGATTGTCCTGACGCCGAGTGATTTGGTGGTTAAAGCTTTCGATGGTTCAAGAAGATCAGTTTTCGGAGAGGTTGAGTTGCCTGTTAAGATAGGCTCTCAAGTCTTTAAGAGTGTCTTCTATGTCATGGATATCCAGCCTGCGTATAGTTGCTTGTTGGGCAGACCGTGGATACATGCAGCTGGAGCTGTCACCTCAACTCTACACCAGAAGCTTAAGTATGTGGTGGACGGCCAAGTCATCACAGTTTGCGGGGAAGAAGATATATTTGTCAGTCACCTGTCGACATTCAAATATGTAGAAATGGACGGAGAAATTCACGAGACTTTGTGCCAAGCTTTTGAGGCAGATGTCAGTATCTTGACTCCGGTGAAGAAAAACAACGAAGGCACGTCAATTCATTCTTACCGGGAAGCAAAAGAGGTCGTCCAATCAGGCAATGCCCAGGGCTGGGGCAAGCTACTGGAGGTGGAAAAGAAGGGTGATAAATTTGGCTTAGGGTATCAACCTGGAGGGTCTACTCAGAGTGGTAAAGCTATCTCATTCACAAGTGCTGGGTCGATTGACCGCGATCAAATCTGTATGGCAAGCCAAGACGGAGATAGTGACCGAGACTGGGACAACAATTGGATCCGCCCGTGTGCACCCGGCGAGGAGCTAGGAAATTGGTCTGCTGAAGACATTGTTCAAGTCACCTGGCTCTCAAAGTAATTGTTTTGTTTCCTTTTATTTAGCATACTGCATTGTCAAGTCCAGCATTCTGCCCAAGATGCTTGGATCCATTGTATTGGGCCACCATGTTTTGTATCGCATTGTTATTTTGCCATGAAATAAAAGGACATTTTCAGACAAACTGTGTTCCCTATCTTTGTTTTTAAACTTTTTCACAAAAAACAATATAAAAATGGCAATGTTTTTTTTTTCTTTCATTTTTTGCTTTGTGTTAGCGTCTCTTTTTCAAAATAAGCAGATTCTGAATAAGCACATCATTTGTGCAGTGTTAATCATCCGGATTCCACAGATAACGTTCCTGCTATGACTATGCATGACTTTGATAATCCAGTCTACCAAGCTGATGAAGGGGTTGAGGAAGACTGTGACCTCCCTGAAGAGTTGGTCAGATTGTTGAAACAGGAGGAACGGGTTATTCAGCCTCATCAAGAAGAGATTGAGACCATCAACATTGGCAGTGAAGATGCAAAGAAAGAAATCAAGATAGGGGCCAATCTGCAGGCCGACGTCAAACAAGAGCTAATCAGTATGCTGAGAGAGTATGTGGATATCTTTGCTTGGTCATATCAAGATATGCCAGGGTTGGATACCGACATCGTGATGCATAAACTACCCCTGAGAGAAGATTGTCCTCCTGTAAAGCAAAAGTTGAGAAGAACTCGCCCGGATATGGCGATGAAGATCAAAGAGGAGGTACAAAAGCAGTGGGATGTCGGATTCCTTGCCGTGACTAGTTACCCGCCTTGGGTAGCTAATATCGTACCAGTACCTAAGAAGGACGGCAAGGTCCGAATGTGCGTTGACTATAGAGATTTGAACAGAGCAAGCCCAAAGGATGATTTTCCGTTGCCACACATTGATGTGTTGGTCGACAATACTGCTCAATTCTCAGTGTTCTCCTTCATGGATGGATTCTCCGGTTATAATCAGATAAAAATGGCGCCGGAAGACATGGAGAAGACAACGTTCATTACCCCGTGGGGAACATTCTGCTATAAGGTCATGCCCTTTGGTCTGAAGAATGCCGGGGCAACTTATCAACGGGCGATGGTCATATTGTTCCATGATATGATCCACAAAGAGATCGAATGTTATGTGGATGATATGATTGCAAAGTCCAAAGACGAAGAGGAGCATTTGGTTAACTTGAAAAAGTTGTTCGACAGATTGATCAAGTATAAACTGAGGTTGAATCCGAACAAGTGCACCTTCGGGGTGCGTTCCGGAAAGTTGCTGGGTTTCATTGTAAGTCAAAGGGGAATTGAGGTGGATCCTGCTAAAGTGAAAGCTATTCAAGATATGCCTGCACCGAGGACAGAAAAAGAAGTGCGCGGGTTCTTAGGTAGATTGAACTATATTTCTCGGTTCATATCTCACCTAACTGCCACGTGCGAACCGATATTCAAACTGCTAAGAAAAGAGCAGACGGTCAGGTGGAATGATGATTGCCAAAGAGCTTTCGACAAAATAAAGGAATACTTACAGGAGCCTCCAATTCTGATGCCTCCAGTGGAGGGGAGACCATTAATCATGTACTTGACCGTGCTAGAAGGGTCGATGGGGTGTGTGCTCGGCCAACATGACGAGTCTGGTCGAAAAGAGTATGCCATTTATTACCTTAGCAAAAAGTTTACCGACTGTGAATCCCGATACTCACTGCTCGAGAAAACTTGCTGCGCTTTGGTATGGGCTGCTCGCCGACTGAGGCAGTACATGTTGACCCATACTACACTTCTTATTTCCAAGATGGATCCTGTCAAGTACATCTTTGAGAAACCAGCATTGACCGGAAGGGTTGCTAGGTGGCAGATGATTTTAACTGAATACGACATCCAGTACACTTCTCAGAAAGCCATCAAAGGAAGTGTATTGTCGGAATACCTTGCTCAGCAACCTCTTGAGGATGACTATCAGCCGATGAGATTTGATTTCCCTGATGAGGACATCATGTACCTCAAAACAAACGATTATGAGGAACCACTTCCGGAGGAGGGGCCTGACCCTGAATCCAAATGGAAGCTGATGTTTGATGGGGCCGTCAATATCAATGGTCGTGGAGTTGGTGCCGTACTCATTACTCCTGAAGGTGTTCACTTACCCTTCGCTGCCAGAATTGCTTTTGGCTGCACCAACAATGAAGCGGAATACGAGGCGTGTATAATGGGAATAGAGGAGGCAATTGATCTTCGGATTAAGAACCTCGATATATTCGGAGATTCAGCCCTCGTCATTAACCAAATTACCGGCAAGTGGTATACACATCAAGAGCATCTAGTTCCGTACAGGGATTATGCTAGAAAACTGTTGACATTCTTCACAATAGTTGAACTCAAGTACATACCACGTGACGAAAATCAATTTGCCGATGCTCTGGCCACTCTCTCTTCGTCGATTAAAGTCATGTGTTGGAACTTTGTGCCCAGAATTGACATCTCCAGGCTTGACTCTCCAGCTTATGCTTTCTCTGTAGACGCCGTGTCTGACGAGAAACCTTGGTATTTTGATATCAAGTTATTCCTAGAGAAGCAAGAATACCCAACAGGGGCATCTTCCAAAGACAAAAAGACCTTGAGACGACTTGCTGCTAGTTTCTTCTTGAACACGGACGGGGTTCTGTACAAGAGGAACTTCGACATGGTTTTGCTCAGATGCGTGGATAGACACGAAGCAAGCCTGTTGATGCAGGAAGTCCATGAAGGATCTTTTGGTACCCATGCAGGAGGGCATGCTATGGCAAAGAAACTGCTGAGATCAGGGTATTACTGGATGACAATGGATGCAGACTGTTGTTCATTCGCTCGTAAATGCCACAAGTGCCAAATATATGCAGATAAAGTGCATGTTCCTCCTAACCCACTGAATGTCATGTCATCTCCTTGGCCTTTCTCTATGTGGGGCATTGACATGATCGGGAAGATTGAGCCAACTGCTTTGAACGGTCATCGCTTCATCTTGGTCGCGATTGATTACTTTACCAAGTGGGTAGAAGCAGCGTCTTATGCCAATGTCACTCGTCAAGTGGTGGCAAGATTTCTGAAAAGAGATATCATATGCAGATATGGAGTACCCGAAAGGATCATTACTGATAATGGTTCTAATCTCAACAATAAGATGATGGCAGACTTATGTCGGGATTTCAAAATACAGCATCACAATTCTTCTCCTTACCGACCAAAGATGAATGGTGCGGTAGAGGCAGCTAACAAGAATATCAAGAAGATTGTGCAGAAAATGGTTGTCACCTACAAGGATTGGCATGAGATGTTACCGTTTGCTTTGCATGGGTATCGAACGTCGGTCAGGACGTCAACAGGGGCAACTCCCTTCTCTCTGGTGTATGGCATGGAAGCAGTCTTGCCTGTTGAAGTAGAGATTCCTTCACTGCGTGTGATGATGGACGTCAAACTGGATGAGGCTGATTGGGTGCGTGCTCGTTACAATCAGCTATGTCTAATTGAGGAAAAGAGATTAGCGGCTATCTGTCATGGTCAGCTTTATCAGAGGAGAATGAAGCGGGCATTCGACCAATGAGTACGTACTCGAGAGTATCGAGTGGGAGAGCTCGTGTTGAAGAGAATCGTTCCTCCAGGTTCAGATAACAGGGGCAAGTGGACCCCAAACTACGAAGGACCATTCATAGTGAAGAAAGTCTTCTCAGGAGGGGCACTGATGCTCACCACTATGGATGGAGATGACTTCCCATCCCCTGTTAACTCGGACGCAGTTAAAAAATACTTCGCATAAAGAGACCCGCTGGACACAAAAACAGAATGTAAGTCCAGGCAAGAAAAGGGCATCCCGGCGAGCTAAAAACAGAATAAAAAGCTCGGGCAAAAATTAGGGAAATAAATATAAAAAATGTGTACACCCGCTGAGTTGAAAAGCCACATTGGACGGCTCAGGCAAAAAAGGGTATCCCGGTGGATTGAAAACCCGAGAGGGCGATCCACGCAAAATAAGGGAATAAGCGAACAACTGTGATCCGAGTTATTTGAACCACGTCATCGTTTCGTACATCTTGACAATGTCAGAAGGACAGGAAGCAGTCCCCTTGCCCTCTCAGAAGGCCGAAACAGAATGGAAAGTCTTGAAGACATGCAGGTCATAGCAGAAATGGAACTCCTTGGAATATCGTGTACATTGCCATTAGGATAGTTTCTTTTCTCAATTTTATAGTGGCTACCTCTTTCCAGGTGGTTGCTTCCTGATGTAAATCTTTGCCTATTCAGAGGCCATTCAATAAAATAATATTCAGTCAAAAAGCTGTGTGTGTTTATTTTTGTTTGCAAAATGTCCTGAATTTTTGGCAAAAATAGCATTGCATCTAAACATGGTGATAATCTTGAAAAGAAAACTGACATGCAGGGAAACTGTAACCCTCTTTGAGTGTCGGGTGACGATGGATGAACCGATCCTTCCATGCAAATCCCCGGGACACACGTGTGTTTTCTGTTGTTGTAGGTTGCAGGATGGCGTCACATTCTCTCAAGCAATGTAATCTTCCCCAGTAGAGTATCTCCCCAAGCAGAGATTTTTTTTCTCCAGCAGGTGGCTGAAAGCCTGACTGGTCTAAATAGAGATTTTCCTCCAACTAAGCCTTGGCAGCATCCCAAGCAGGGTCTTATCCCCAGTGAATTAGCAGTGTGTTCTTCCCTAGCGGAGTATATCCAGCAGGTGCCCGAAAGCCTGACATCATCAGAGGTGGAATTGACAGTATTCTATCCCCAGCAAGAGTCCTTGCCTATCAGGTACCTGAAAGCCTGATATCCTCTCAGAGTCTTGAATCATCAGATGCTCTCCCCAGTCAGAGTATTTGCCAAGGAAGCTTCCCCAGCCAAGTCTGAAGATGATCCTGTCCCCACAAAGTTCATATTTGATTTTCACCTCCGTCCGTGAAATATTTCTCAGCCAAGTTGCCATACTTTGGGTATGTGATGATACAGCCAGGTATTCATCACCTCAGTCAGAGTTGAGTGTCCAGACCTCTTGAATTGTCTTCCCCTGCAGAGTTGTATCTCTTGTTGCTGATCAGGCATTCGTCTGTTGCTCGTCTGCAATCTTCAACACTCGTATGAGTTATTCCTAAGCAAAGTTTTCCCCAGCAGGGACATATTACTGCTTTATTGCTGCTCGTCTGCATCTTTTAACACTCGTCTGTGTTAGCTCTGCGGTTTTGCTCGTTTGCTTTCCCCAGTAGAGTCTATATATACTAGCACTCGTATGTGCTCGCATCTTTATTTGATGCTCATCCTCTTTCAGCACTCTTCTGTGCCTTTTCCTCAGCAGATTCCTCTTTATTTGAGGCATATCCCCAAGAAAGTGGCCAGTACTCGTCCGTGCTCGCATCTTTATTTGATGCTCGACCGCATCTCTTAGCACTTGTATGTGCTTGTTACTCCTTTGAAGATTGCTCGTCCGTATCTTTCGGCACTCGTCCGTGCCTGTTTCTTATCTAGTGCTCATCTGCACGCCTCAACACTCGTCTGTGTTCTGATATGTTATTTGTTGTTGCTCGTCTGCAACCTCCCCAGCACTCGTCTGTGCCTTGATATGCATTCTCCGTTGTTGCTCGTCTGCAACTACCCAGCACTCGTCTGTGTTTGTTTGAAGCTCGTCTGCTTTTATCCCTCAGAAGTCGTTTGTTGGTTTGAAGCTCGTCTGCTTTGCCTAGATACTCGTCTGTATCATCCTCCGCACTCGTCTGTGCTAGCTTACACCTGAACGTGAAGATTTGCTGTTTACCCTGATATTTCTGTGACTACTTCAAATGCTCGTCTGTGTTTGAATTTCTGGTATTCGTCTATACCAGTGGCTGATACTCGTCTGTATCATTGCCTGAGACGCTCGTCTGTGTTTCTCAGATCATCGTCTGATACTCGTCTGTATCATTGACTTAGGGCACTCGTCTGTGTTATCTTGATGATCATCCAATACTCGTCTGTATTGAAGAGGTTTAGAATCCTGACAGTGGGAATTGAATGTCGAAATGGTTACCGGGCCTGGCGTAACAGGTAAATCCGAGGGAGGCTCGTCCGTCTCAAGCACCAGTTATGGTTGCTGCACCTGGCGTAACAGGTTTGCTCAGAAGACTCGTCTGTCTTATACCATATATCCGCGGATAATATATGAAGAAGGTTCGTCTACCTTGATTGCATGTCTATCCCACAGACTTATATGCATTCCCGGAGCCTGCGTAAGGGTCATCCGAAGAAGACTCGTCCGTCTTATCCCACTTATCTGCGTGAGGATTGGTGAAGGAGATTCGTCCATCTCAGGCTACTTTGAAGATCCTTAAGGGCTCGTCCGCTCTCTGCACCTGGCGTCACAAGTCATTCGAAGACTCGTCTGTCAACATGATAGTATTCCAGATATCAGTTTCGACTTGGAAGAAGCTCGTCTGCTTTTTCTCTCCTTCTTATCCCCAGAGCGTCATCTGATTGGGTTTATTTCCCAGTGTTGCATTCTTCGTCAGAGTGCAAATTTCAGGTCTTCTTGGTATTCAATCACAGTTTATCTCGAATGTCTGATAGCCGTTGCTCTCATTCTGTTCAGATTAACAGTTGATTGAATAGGGGCAGCTGTAACACCCCAAATTTGCCCTCTTCATTTTAAGCATCATGTCACGTCATATTCATCATAACATATCATATCTTTAGCATTTTGCATAGAAAAATGAGGCATAACACTCACATGTTCTAGCATAGGGCATATGACCAACCATCTGGAAGATTTGAAGCATTGCGAGTAAAAATCAAGAGTATGGTGACCTGGCAAGAATCTCACAGGATCACTCTGCACAAGCTCTGTATCATGTTCAAAGCAAAAAAAAAAAGAAAGGATGAGGATCAAAATCAGCTTGAAACGGTAGGCGCCGGCTGTTTTTTGAGGCTTCCCACCAAAGGGGGGGAAATTCAAATTTTCCATGCGTTAACCGGTTAACGCATATGGTTAACCGGTTAACAGCTGCGAAATTTGAATTTCCAGCAGCATTTTCAGCATGTGTGTTTTGGCTCCATTTTCCAATTTTCTGATTTTTATTCATTTGAATTAAATTTGAATTTGAGAGAAGGATCTAGAGCATTTATCCAAGCCTCATTCCAACCCTAAATCCAAATCACTTTCTAAGCTAATGCCAAGCCATATTTTTGGATCCCAAACCAAAATTTTGGGCCCCAAACCTAAACCATATTTATTCCATTTCCCTCCAAACCAAAAATTCCTATCATTTTTCACTCTCATTTTTCTGAATTTTCATTCCTCTCACTCACAACTCTCTCACTTTTCTCTCCCAATTTTCCAAATCACTCAAAGTTCCTCTTTGAAGATCACATAACCTTGCCTTGAGGTGTGTAGATCTTGGAACTAAACCTCCATCCACATCTTCTTTGCATCTTTTTGCTGGTTTTATTGGAGATTCAGAATTGGTTTGAGATCTAGAAGTGCTTTTGGATCCAAAATTCTGCATCAAGAGCTTGTTCTTGCATTTATTTTGCATGGAGTGTGGAGCTTAGCATCGGATCTTCAAAGTTTTGCGTGAGATCTACCGTTTTCAGCATAATCAACAATTACCAAAGCATACCTCCGCTTTGTAGGTTGGTTAATTTCAGATCCAACTCTGTTTTTAGCTTATTTGCATGCTTGTGCTTTAAACCTACCATGTGTTTGTGTATTTGATTGTGTTGCATGAATTGATTGGTTGATTTGTATCCAGATCCGATTGTTATTGTTCATGAGCATAATGTTATGGATTAATGTGAATTGATCTATTTTTCCATGTATAATTGAGTGCTGGTCTGGTGCAAGCTTATTTGAATAAGCTGTTTGAGTTGCTGTTTTCTGCAGGATTTATTGCTGTTTTGACAGTGTTAACCGGTTAACGCATAGGGTTAACCGGTTAACGCCCCTGTTTCATGCGTATTTTGTGCAGGTTTGAACTGGTTAACCGGTTAACGCATAGGGTTAACCGGTTAACACTTAAGCAGAATGGTTTTAGTGCTGTTTTGAGCTTGTTTGATCCCTCTGCTTGTTTTAATTGCCATGAATCATTGCATGATCATTAAAAATGATATTTTAGGGTGACTTGCTTGCTGGTTGATGTATGCTTTCATGTTGTCGACGCGTAAGTCGTGTATTTGCAATGTTTGGCATGATGTTTGATTCTTGTTTACAAGAACCTTTGAGCATGATTAATTCCATGATTGTGTTGGTCATTTTGCTGGATTTTGTGTGTGCATACTAACCTTGCAGGGGCTATGGTAAGTGTGAGATGTGGGAATTGAGTTCCACATCTCCAATTCTCATCTTCCTCTTTTGTTTATGTTACTAACCCTTTGTTGTTGGGCTTAGGCCTTTCTCATCTCTTCTTCTATCTTCTTCTTTCTTCTTCATTAGGATAGAAACCTCATTCACCCCTAGGACATCCATGCATGTGAATACTTAGGATTATTTTAGTCCCCTTTAGAATTTTTCCTTTGAGATCCTTTGGTGCTCTCTCTCTTCTCATCTTCAAACTTAATTTTAATTCACTTAATAAAGGTTGAGTACTTTCATGTGACATGAGACTTTGCTATGAGATGCTCACATGCGTTCCATTTCGGGGCGAGGTGTGAGTCATCACTCGTGGTGGATAGGTCTTAGCATGAGTACCTCACAAAGAAAAGCTAAAAAACACTTCTTAACCAAAAAACCACAAAAACACTTAATAATGATAATAGGTTAGTGTGCTTGAGCCTTCACTTGTGGGACTAGCTTTGGGGATTTCCTCCATAAGATAGGTGTGCCTCTTGCGCATTCCATTTCGGGATGATGTGAGATGTACACATCCCATTGAGTAAGACTTAGGTACACTCACCTATGCAAACTTTCACTCATAAAGCTTCTAAAAAACACCAAACAAACAATAAGCGTCTTTCCTTCGGGAATTCTTTTCTCATCTCCTTCGCTCCGTACGCGAACTTGCTCCTACTTGTCACTTTGCAAGACGGTTACGCACTCGTCGTCCGAGTCTGCAACACCTGAGCAATGGCATAGGCAGTTCAAGCCTTAATTCACAAGCAATTTCTTTTCTACCCCTAGTTAGGGGAACTACGGCGTCTCTGATCCTCATTATCCCGATGAGGTACGTAGGCAGCGGGGTAGGGCCCGTTCGAGCACAATCTTTATTTTCCCTACATTTTTCTTTTTGTTTCCTATTTCATTTCCTTTCTCAGTTTATTTTCCAGTCCATTTCATTTCTCTTTGCTGCATCTCTCATACCCTCACCCGTTGAAACAGTTTCTTTTGCAAGCGTGGATCCCGTCGGGTACGGCGGATGATCTGGGGTGCTAATACCTTCCCAGGTCATAACCGACTCCTGAGCTCAGTCTCTTTGGTTCGCAGGACCCGTGTCCTTCCTTTTCTTTTCTTCTGGTTTGTGCAGCATTACCATTCCCTTTCTTCGGGATAAAAATGCCTGGCTGGCGACTCTACCTCTTTCCGCGCCACTTTCGCGTTTGTACCAGGATGGAAATCCCGGGAGCGACACGAGTGTCGAATCTGCGGGGATATAAAGAGTGTATACAAGATACGGACGAGTATCTGTATAAGTGTAACATGAGTAGGAGTGATTTATATATGAGCATTCATTCTGCTGGGGAGAGTGACACGGACGAGTGCCAAAAGGGAGAAAAGTATAATATCAACAAGTATATGGGGTGTAAAAGTGTAGGCGACTGCGCTGGGGATATGACATGGACGGGTGTCAAAGGAAATGTATATACAAGTAGGTGAGTGCAAAGATGATGTCTTTGGCTTTCTGCTGGGGGTATGACACGGACGGGTGTCAGGAAATATCTGTAATACGGGTGGTCTTGTTTGTAAAGAGTGTTCGGCGACTTTACTGGGGAGTGATGACACGGACGGGTGTCAAAAGGAGCATATACTGGTGTTTGTGATTGTGGGGCAACTGCTTTTGCTGGGGATTGTGGTGGGGATTTTTGGGGAAAATATTCTGTATATTGACGGATTGTCATTATTCACAAGTGTTCGATTCACAACATGACTTATGATTATGCTATGTGTTTGATTTTTGTCGTAATGCTCCGTATTAGATGGAATGCTACGCTTTGTGGGTGTATATGATGCAAATGTCATGGTTATGCAAAGATACCAAACCGGGATTTGGATCCCACTGCCGCGAAGATCTCTGGCTGATCTGCTTGAAATGAGGATCCCAGCTGGGGATAAAATCATTGGTGGATCTGACGAGATGTATCTGCTCGGGGATATAGGTCACTGATCGACATATCCTTGTAATATAGGACCCAGCTGGGGTTTGCAGAAGCTTTTCGTACTCTGTTGTGACTCCTACATGCGTTGCTCTTCTGGATAGAGGCTGAAATTCTGTGGGGAAATGGTTCCCTGACTTTGTATTCTGTTTGAGGAAGAATGCTTGACAATCTCGACTGGGAGGAGTGACAAGTGGCAAACTAGCTGGGGAAAGTTGTTGGCAACTCAGCTGGGGAGAAAACACCCGGGTGCTAAGACTGAGCGAGTATTGATTTGTCAGCTTGCTGAGGTGAAGCTTACATGCCCCAAGTTGTGCTTTGGATACCTGCAATCCTGCAAAGATAGAGAAACGCACAAGTAATCCCGAGGCATCCCTTACCGGATTCCGTCATAGGAGTTATACACTTCTGAGAGTAAGTATATTCCCTGCAAGCACGTGTTTTATTTTCGAAGAAAAGCATCTGTACTTATGCAATTAGCTTTTTTAGAGACATCAGACATTTTCGCAAATAAAAAAATGTACAAGACGAAACATGACTGAGAAATCTGATTTTATTAATTCATGTGCCCTGAATTGGCGAGATACAGTCAAAGGAACATATCTCCTGAAATGAGGAGATTGTTACAAATTGAGAAACAAAATGCTGGCGATGTTGACGACGCTTTCAAAGGAGCTTCCCCTCTTGCTACGACTCGTATGACTTTTGACGTTCTTCTCGTCTTGCTTTCTGAGGAAGGCTGATTCCGAAGGAAGCTTAATCCTTTCGAAGTTTACCAAGTTGCAGGTGATACAGACGAATTCAGAATGCAGTTGTTCGCTTATTCCCTTATTTTTGCATGGATCGCCCTTTCGGGTTTTCAATCCATCGGGATACCCATTTTTGCCTGAGTTGTCCAATACGGCTTTTCAACTCAGCGGGTGTACACATTTTTTATTTATTTCCCTTATTTTTGCCCGAGTCTTTTATTCTGTTTTTGACTCGCCGGGATGCCCTATTTTTGCCTGGACTTACATTCTGTTTTTATGTCCAGCGGGTCATTTTTATGCGAAGTATTTTTTAACTGCATCTGAATTCACAGGGGACGGGAAATCTTCACCATCCATGGTGCTGAGCATCAGCGCTCCACCAGAGAAAACTTTCTTTACCACAAATGGTCCTTCATAATTCGGAGTCCACTTGCCCCTGTGGTCTGTATGAGGAGGGAGGATTCTTTTCAGCACAAGATCTCCCACTTGGTACTCTCGGTGCCTGACTTTCTGATCGAAGGCTTTCTTCATTCTTTTCTGATACAGCTGCCCGTGACAAATTGCAACCAATCTTTTCTCTTCAATCAGGCTCAGTTGTTCGTATCGGGACCGGACCCATTCTGCTTCGTTCAGCTTAACATCCATCAACACCCGTAGGGAGGGTAATTCAACTTCAACCGGTAGGACTGCTTCCATACCGTACACAAGCTGATATGGCGTTGCCCCAGTGGATGTTCTGATTGACGTGCGGTACCCATGCAAGGCAAATGGTAGCATCTCATGCCAGTCTCTGTAAGTGACTACCATCTTCTGCACAATCTTCTTGATATTTTTATTAGCTGCCTCAACAGCGTCGTTCATCTTTGGCCTGTAAGGAGAAGAATTGTGGTGTTGGATCTTGAAGTCCCGGCACAGCTCTGCCATCATTTTGTTGTTCAAGTTGGAACCATTATCAGTAATGATTCGCTCGGGCACTCCATATCGACAGATGATATCCCTCTTCAGAAATCTGGCTACCACTTGCCTTGTAACATTTGCATATGAGGCTGCTTCAACCCACTTGGTAAAATAATCAATGGCGACCAGGATGAATCTGTGGCCATTTGAAGCAGTCGGTTCAATCTTGCCAATCATATCAATGCCCCACATAGCAAAGGGCCATGGTGAAGACATGATGTTCAAAGGATTGGGAGGCACATGCACCTTATCTGCGTAGATCTGGAATTTGTGGCATTTTCTGGCGTAGGCACAACAGTCGGCATCCATTGTGATCCAGTAATAACCCGATCTTAACAACTTCTTAGCCATGGCATGTCCTCCAGCATGGGTACCAAAGGATCCTTCGTGCACCTCGTGCATCAACAAGTCTGCTTCTGTCTTATCAACACATCTGAGGAGTACCATATCAAAGTTCCTTTTGTATAAAGACCCATCAGTGTTCAGAAAGAAACTACCAGCAAGCCTTCTCAAAGTCTTCTTATCATTGGAAGATGCCCCAGGTGGGTATGCTTGATCCTCCAAGAATCATTTAATGTCATGGAACCAAGGCTTTTCGTCTTTGACAACTTCCACTGCGAACACATATGCCGGTCTATCAAGTCTGGACACTGAAATCTGAGGTACAAAGTTAGCAGCTTGAACTTTGATCATGGATGAAATGGTAGCCAGAGCATCTGCAAACTGATTCTCGTCCCGAGGGATATACTCAAGCTTGACTGTTGTGAAGAAAGTCAATAACCTTCTTGTATAATCCTTGTAAGGTATCAGACGGTCCTGGTGGGTGTACCATTTTCCGTTGGTTTGGTTAACTACCAGAGCTGAATCTCCGAATACGGTCAATGTCTTGATCCTGAGGTCAATGGCTTCCTCAAGACCCATAATGCAAGCTTCGTATTCAGCTTCGTTGTTAGTGCAGTTGAAGGTGAGCTTTGCCGAGAAAGGCATGTGAACTCCTTTAGGTGTAATAAGTACTGCACCAACACCGCGACCATTCATATTAACAGCCCCATCAAACATCATAGTCCATTCTTCTTCCGGGTCGGGCCCTTCAGTGTGAATAGGCTCTTCATGATCTTTTGTTTTAATGAACATGATGTCTTCATCAGGGAAGTCAAATCTCATAGGCTGGTAGTCATCAATGGGTTGCTCAGCAAGATATTCAGACAATACACTGCCCTTGATGGCTTTCTGAGAGGTGTATTGGATGTCGTATTCTGTGAGAATCATTTGCCATCTTGCAACCCGTCCGGTAAGAGCTGGCTTCTCGAAAATGTACTTAACTGGGTCCATCTTTGAGATCAATAAAGTAGTGTGGGTCAACATATACTGTCTCAGTCGGCGAGCAGCCCACGCTAAAGCACAGCAAGTTTTCTCGAGCAGTGAATAACGTTGTTCACAGTCGGTAAACTTTTTGCTTAGGTAGTATATTGCATACTCTTTTCGACCAGACTCGTCATGCTGGCCCAGCACACACCCCATTGACTCTTCTAATACTGTCAAGTACATTATCAGAGGTCTTCCTTCAACTGGAGGCATAAGGATTGGAGGTTCTTGCAAATACTCTTTGATCTTGTCAAAAGCCCTTTGGCAGTCTTCGTTCCACCTGACCGTCTGTTCTTTTCTTAACAACTTAAACAAGGGTTCACAGGTTGCTGTAAGGTGAGATATGAACCGTGAGATGTAGTTCAATCGACCTAAGAACCCTCGAACTTCTTTCTCTGTTTTCGGTGCAGGCATCTCTTGAATAGCTTTGACTTTATCAGGGTCAACTTCAATCCCTTTCTCGCTCACAATAAAGCCCAACAGCTTACCAGATCGTACCCCGAATGTGCACTTGTTGGGGTTCAACTTCAATTGGTACTTCCTCAGACGCTTGAATAGCTTCAGGAGATTCACCAGGTGATCTTCTTCAGTAAGGGACTTGGCAATCATGTCATCCACGTAACATTCTATTTCTTTATGGATCATGTCGTGGAATAATGTCACCATAGCCCGTTGATATGTTGCACCAGCATTCTTCAATCCGAATGGCATCACCTTGTAACAGAACGTGCCCCAAGGTGTGATGAATGTTGTCTTCTCCATGTCTTCAGGTGACATTTTGATATGATTGTATCTTGAGAATCCGTCCATGAAGGAGAATACCGAGAACTGAGCCGTGTTATCGACCAATACATCAATGTGAGGTAATGGGAAATCATCTTTCGGGCTGGCTCTGTTCAGATCCCGGTAGTCAACACACATCCTTACTTTTCCGTCTTTCTTAGGCACAGGTACTATGTTAGCAACCCACGGCGGATAGCTAGTTACGGCAAGGAACCCGGCGTCCCATTGCTTTTGTACCTCTTCTTTGATTTTCATTGCCATGTCTGGGCGAGTGCGGCGCAGTTTCTGTTTAACCGGTGGGCATTCTTCTCTCAAAGGCAGCTTGTGCACAACAATGTCGGTGTCCAACCCTGGCATATCCTGGTAGGACCAAGCAAACACATCCACATACTCTTGAAGCAGATTAATCAGTTGTCTCTTCACTGAGTCTTGTAAGCAGGCCCCGATTTTAACCTCTTTCACGTCTTCATCTGTACCAAGATTAATCGTTTCGACCTCCTCCTGATGAGGAGTGATAACCTTCTCCTCTTGCCTCAATAACCTGGCCAGCTCTTCAGGAAGCTCATATTCTTCTTCAACCCCTTTATCAGCTTGATTGATCGGATTGTCAAAGTCATACGAAGTCGTAGCCGTGCTGTTGTCGGTGTTGTCTGGAAGGCACTCTCTGCAAGGGTTCAGTTTGTTCATTTTAGTGATTGATTTTAATCCTGTTTAGAAAAGTGAAATAAAGTTGTCATTTTGAAAACATCGCCATTTATTTTTTGTACAAAAAGAAAAATGGAAAAAAAGTGAGCGGAAAGGACTCATTTGCAAAAAGATGTCTGATATTTCATTGATTAATCTTGTTTGCACAAAAAGTACAGATGGCCCGATTACAAAATGAGTCTTGTCATCTTGAGCAAGATGCAAGACTTTGATGCATGCTATAAAAATACAGGAAATAATAATTACTCTGCATGAGTAACTCTGATAATTTCCTGGGAAGACCAGTTTGAGATACTGCTCCCCGGGATCTTTGGACGAATCCAGCTTTCCAGGTTGCGTTCTTCTTCCAGCTCGTCTTCCAAATTGTTGATAGCGTCAGGGGTGAGCATCCCCCCACTGACAAAATCGGGCTTCTCAGCAGCCTCTGCTTGATTTTGTTGAGTTGGTCTATAACCCAACCCAAATTTGTCTTTCTTCTCCTCCACAGATAAAACCTTGCCCCAGCCTTGGGCAGTTCCCTCTTCAACAACCTTCCGGGCTTGTTGGTAAGATGACATGGAGATTCCAGATACAGCAGATGCTTCATTAACATTCAGGGCCTCAAACCCTTGGCTCATTGTTTCATGGATCACCCCATCCATCTCAATATACTTATAAGTAGCCAGATGGCTAACAAATATATCCTCCTCCCCACAGATAGTAACGACTTGGCCTTCCCACTCAAATTTTAACTTCTGGTGAAGGGTAGACGTTACTGCGCCAGCGGCATGAATCCATGGTCTACCCAACAAACAGCTGTAGGCAGGCTGAATGTCCATCACGTAGAAGATCGTTTTAAAAGTTTGTGGGCCAATCGTTACAGGCAGCTCAATTTCTCCCAGGACCGATCTCTTAGAACCATCAAAGGCTCTTACTACCAGGTTACTGGGACGCAATGCTAATCCTTCATACTCTAGCTTCACCAGGGCCTTTTTCGGTAAGACATTAAGGGATGACCCTGTGTCTACCAGCACATGGGAAAGGACTGCACCTTTACATTCCATGGTGATGTGCAAGGCCTTGTTATGGTTGCGGCCTTCCGTTGTCAAGTCAGTATTGGTGAACCCTATCCCATTGCTAGCAGTAACATTTCCAACCACGGTTTCCAACTGATTGACAGTGATCTCTTCAGGCACGTAAGCTGCGTGCAAGACTTTGAGTAGTGCATTCCGATGGGCTTCGGAACACATAAGCAGTGATAGTATAGAGATCTTGGATGGCGTCTGGTGAAGCTGATCCACTATTTTGTAATCACTCTTTTTGATGATTCTCATGAACTCATCAACTTCTTGATCGAATGGTGTTTTCAAAGCTTCCTTAACAGCTTGATCTTCCTGCACCGGGCTTTTTCCTTTTGCCTTGGCAGCAGCTTCTGCTTCGGCTGTGGGTCTTTGAATTTGTGGAGCAAAGAGACGTCCGCTTCGAGTGAAGCCTCCGCCTCCTCCCACATTGTCTATCTGTGGTGCAGGTGTTGATGGTTCAAGGGTGATTTTCTTTCCTTCGCAGTATATGTCAGAGCCGTAGTGCCAAGGGATGGCCCTATTGCTTTCATAAGGTACTGGTCCAGGCACCGTGACAGTGACTGGACTGATGACAGCTGCAGAAGGGACGGTGATAGTTTGTGGATCATAATAAATTGTGACCGGTGCTCTGATGGGAACAGCACTTTCTGAGTTGTAGGCAGAGTTGTTTTCAGGATCATAAAATATTGTGACAGTTGAAACATCTTCATGATTTGTTGCTGATGTTGTAGGAGACATTGTCGGAAGGATGGGTGTTGTTGTTGTAGGAGATTCAAAATGAAGTGGCGCTGAAGTTGTAGAAGGAAAATTTGTTGATAGCTGATCAGTTGAGACGACAGATGAATTACTTGTTGATGAAGCCGAAGAGTTGTCGGGAACAATGGTTGTTGCAGTTGTAGGAGATACAGGAATTGCTGCTGATGAAATTGCTGGATTTGTTGGAAATGATGTGGTGATTTGAAGCTGGCCACTCTGAATAAGACCATCTATGCCATTCCTCAAGTTATCGCACCCATTTACTGAAATATTGCAGTAAGCACACCCTAACTCACACCCCGGGAACATTTGACACTCGAGGAGCTGAGCCTTAATCTCTACCAACGGTGTTCGAATCTGACCCACACTGGTTATCAAATAAGACGGCTTGTCTTCTCCAATAGCGTTGATTCTGGGACCTCCGTGGTTTGGCATAGGGTTCTTATTGACATTGGGTGGTGGTGCGAAATTCAGGGCCTTAGAGTCTACCAGGTCTTGTACCTTCATGTGCAAGGCTCTGCACTTTTCTGTACTGTGGCCAGGTGCATTTGAATGAAAAGCACATCTGGCGTTGGAGTCATAATTCCTGGGTAGACTGTTGGGATCTGGAGGTGCCAATGTCCTTAGCTCAACCAGGTTGAGTTTCAGGAGTTGTGGCAGCAATGTAGCATATGGCATAGGGATCGGATCGATCACCCTGTTGGCTTGAGATGGCCTCTGCTGGAATGGCCTTTGCTGGTTATTGTTGTTGGTGTTGCTGTTGTTGTAGTTTCTCGGAGGATACTGAGCTTGTTGATGGTACTGAGGTTGTTGCTGATAGTTTTGCTGCGGTGGTTGATAAGCTGGTTGTGGATGAGCTGGAGCGGGAATGGTGACTGCTGCCACAGATCTATGAACATATTGGGGCCTGCCCCTGTTGGTGTGGATGGCATTGGTCTCACCAGTCCTTCTTGGGCCCGCAAAAGGCTTTCTTGCATTACTGGATGAGCTTGCACCGTTGTCTGAGATCTTACCCATCTTCAATAAGCTTTCAATTCTTTCCCCGGCTATGACTACATCTGCAAAGCTGGTAGATGAGAATGCAGCTAGCCTATCAATGTAAGTCCCCTGAAGGGTGTTCATGAACATATCAGCCATCTCCCTTTCTGACATGGGTGGCTGGACAGCAGCAGCAAGCTGTCTCCATCTTTGAGCATACTCTCGGAAGCTCTCTCTAGATGACTGTGACATTCCCATTAGGAGGGTCCTGTTGGGTGCCATATCCAGATTATACTGATACTGTCTGATGAAGGCCTCTGCCAGGTCCTTCCAGCATCTAATAGTTGCTCTTGTCAGATGGGAATACCATTCCCTCGAAGCTCCAGTCAAGCTATCCTCAAAATAGAACATCCACAGCTTCTCGTCCATGGTATAGGCTTTTAGCCTCCCGAGAAAAGATTGCAGATGGGTCCGGGGACAGGAAGTCCCGTTATACTTCTCAAAGCATGGTGGCTTAAACTTGTGGGGAATCCTGACCCCATCTACCAAGCCCATATCCATAACATCAAAACCCAAAGAGTTTTGAGACTCTAAGGATCTTAATTTCTCAGCTATCTCATCCAACCTTCTATCATAAGCTTCTTCCCCGGCTCCCATCACTGTGAACTGGTCTTCCTGGGGGTCTTCTTGCAGTACCCTCCCTGCTGTGGCAGTCCCTTGTATGTTGACAGGGATGTTGGCTTCTGGATGGAGGTGGGGTCCAAAGACTGGGGGATTGACATGAAGTTGGACTCTTTCATTGTTGTTGGTCCCAGCAGTCCCTGGTTGATGATCTTCCTGATTTCTCCCTTCCACCAGTGCTCTGAGCCTCTCCTGGCTTTGAGCCATGTTGTTCATTACCTCCATAAACTGTGTCATTTGGTTCCTCATTTCCAACCTCTCGTTGGTCATTTGGTTCCTGACCTCTGTAAGGTCCTGCTGCATCTGATCCATCTGTATGCCCGGAAGGTTACTGCGGGTGGGGTACCTGTGTGGTCGATTGAGTGGGAACCCTCGTCGTCGAGCAATAATTCCTGAACAACACAACAGAGTTAGCAACAATAAAACAAACACCTACAAAACAAACAAAGGGTTAGCATGCAATGCAGTATGCTTATTTGTTTTCAAGGTATCCGGCTTGGCATTCAGTTTTGACCCTTCCAGACCCTTGAAGATGCTGTTGAAGTTGCTTTCGAAGTAAACTCGGATGGAACAAACTAATACATATATTACAAAAGGCCAATGGTACACAGTTTGTTTACAAATACAAGCCCTCTGAGGGGTCAAAATTCATTACAAAATAAAAAATACATGGAATGAAAGCAACAACAAACAAATGGTCAAACACCAAGACCAAACTCATCCTCCCGAACTTCCTTGAGAAGTGCTTCGGTCACAGGATCAGCCGGACGCTCCGTGAGGTTCCTGATAAGGAGGTTCCGGGTAGTAACAGCTGCAGTTAGCTTCTTGTGTTGACCTTGGTCCTTTGACCTCTTCACTCCAGCTCTGATCTTCAGCTCTGATATCTCCCTCTGGGCTGCTGCCAGGGCTTCCTGCTGCTCTTTTGCACTAGCTTCCAGTTGCTCTATCTTGTCTTGGACCCTCTTGTCCTCCAGAGTACGAGCCTCGGTGATCCTGACCCACCTACCCTGACTCTCCTTCAGATACAAGTCTGTCCTGGCTTTCTGGAATTGGGCTTCCTTGCAAGCATTCTTCAAGATTTGTTCCCCAGCCCTAGACTTCTTAACGTAATCTTCAGACTTCTCAATTCTAGCCAGATGCTCCACTTTCAATTTTTCCAACCTCTCAATATCCAACCTACCATCACTCCTCTCCCAGAGGGTCTTCTGTAGAGCTTGAGTCAGCTTCTCATTTCTCTCTTTCAACTTCTCAAACTCCTCTAAGCTGACAGTTGCTGGAGGTGGTGTTGTGGAAGGCCCAGGCATATCTTCTATAGTAAAGGGCATCCCAGAGAATTGAGCCCTGGCATGGGACCAATCATAGTATTGTGCTGATGCCACATTGTTACACTTCCCCAGGATGGTTACCCCCTTAGTCTGCACATTGTCCCAGGCCCAGGCTGCCTGCCTAACAATAGCCAGATTAGGCTTGTTCTCACAATAAAGAGTCTCAACCAAGTCTTGTGCCTTAGGAGTGTGGACCAGTGCATAGCCCAATTGTCTTTTGAACAGCAGAGGGTTGTAATTAATACTACCCTTAACTCCTATTAGGGGCACATTGGGAAAATGCCCACAGCTGGTGATGATATCCCTGCCTTTTGTGCTTTGGGTGCACCACCTGATATCAGCTGAAGTCAGAGTAGTAAGCCTTCCAGCCCAGTTTCTCTGCTGATGAGGGTTCAAAAATGCATCTGTCCTGGGCAAGTGCCTGAGAAGCCAAGTATGGAACAAAGGAGCACAGCATCTTACTAATTTTCCCCTCTGCTTTTCATTCCTCTGATGCACTGAATAGTAGAGATCCCCCAATAAAGTTGGCACTGGGTTCTTTAGAATGAACAGATGGATTGCATTCTTACTAATGAATCGAGGCTCATCTGCGAATAATAAAATCCCATATATGCTCAAGGCCAATAAAGCACAGACTGCTTTCCACTCTCCTAAAGAAGCTTTCAGGGTAGCTTGAGAGATCAAGAAATCCAGATGCAGGCCAGGGATTCCAGCCTTAGAAGTCATACGCTGCCCAATCAGGACTGGTTCCAGATGCAATGCCTTTGCTACCTCTTCATTACCAGGAAAGACCATCTCAGGGTTGAAAGGGACTCCACCCCTGATAGGTATACCAACTAATGATGAGTATTCCTCCAATAAGGGGCCCAGCTGGAAGTCCTGAAAAGTGAAACATCTCAGTGGGGGATCATAAAACTGAAGGCAAGTGTGGATCAGGCTTCTCTGTGAGGGGTCCAGTTCCATAACCATATCAAGTATATCTCCATGGTGTTCCCTGAACAGTGGTATATGGTCTGGAGTGATCAGGGTCTGAATCCTCCTGATGTCAGCTAACTCTGGCTGGAAGAAGTGGTAGGTGATGTTGCTCTTTTTAGGTGCCATGATGTTGAGACTGAGTAGAGACAAGTGCTGATGATGATACTGAAGAATGGGCCACTGATTGGCTGGTGCAGGTGACTGAAGTAGATAGCTGATAGCTGAAGCAGGTGTTGATGAAGACAAGTCTAAGCTGATGATGGGGTCAAAACCAAGCCAAAATGATAGGATGGATACCCTGAAACACAAATAAACACATGTTAAAATGATGCAATGAGGATGTATGCAAATGATATGCAAGGGTTTGTAACTGAGCTGGATCTGGTCAAGTGCTCTGATATAAGTCCATGTGTGTAAGAAATCCAGATAGAGGTCTATAAGTCCAGTAACCAAGGTGGGGGACTCAAATAAAGAGCCACATGTCCAGGGTTTTAGAATCACAAGAACTGTTCCAAAATGGAGTACTCTTATTCAAACAAAGTAACAGGGTATTCTGAGGTTAAGGGTACCTGCAAACCTGTAAACAGTCCAACCCCCTCACAGGTGGTGTTCTAAAACAAGGATCCTCAGACTTGGATCAGTTATGAGAAGTGTAAACACTTCTAACCCGGAGGTACAGTGTTTACAATAACCATAAAAGTTCCTCCTCTAATTCACCTCAGTTTCTGAAGGTCAATACTAAAAGGTCATCCAGACTTAGCAGGCTTCCCAGATAGCCCTAGCATTGCAGGAAATCTGCAACACAGAGTTCTCAAGAAGAAACCCATATCTGAACCGTGTTTCATATTCCCGCACCAGACCGAGATGGAATGGGAAAGAATATGATTCACTCTAGCCTAGGTGTCACTCAGGTCCCAGGTATAGGACCTTAACTCTCAATCGAACACCCACCCACCAAAGCAAACAAACAGATCCAGCCAGCAGCACAGTATGACAATATGATATAATGCAAAGCTATAAAGAAAGCAGTAATCAACTGTACATAAAGCAAAAATAACTACAAATATACAAACACAAATAAGCACATAACACCCCAGTAAACACAAATCAATCAAGCGCTAGGAGGAACCCACAAAAAGAACCAGAAGCCCTGGTTGCAGTATAAGGGTCCCCAGCAGAGTCGCCAAGCTGTCGCTCCCGATAGATGGGACATGCCCAAATAAAGGTACAGACGCGAACGGTAGGCGAGAGGGACAATGAGAACACACAGCCGTGAACTCACTGGAGATGAAAAGAGTCGCCAGCTAGGCATTTTTATCCCGGAGGAAAGGTAATGCTGCATAAACCTAGAAAGAGATGGATAAGACGGTCGCGAACCAGAGAGACTGAGAAAGGGGGTTGGTTACAACCTGGGAAGGTATTAGCACCCAGATTGTCCGTCGTACTCGACGGGATCCACGCTTAAAAGATTTGTGTTTTAAAGGGGTAGTGTCAGTGCAATCTGTGTATAAAGAGCTGAAAAAAGATGTACAGGTGTCAGTGTAAAAGGAGGTGAAGTGTGATATGTATAGTGTCAGTGTAAGAACAGAGATGAAATGCTAATGATCATGAGGCTAAAAAATGAAGTTGGAAAGAGGGGGAATGTACAGAGACTTTTGTTCGATAACTGTTAAGTTATGCCTACGTAACCTCTCGTGCAATGAGGAAGTCAGAACACCGTAGTTCGACCCAAAGAGACTGAAAGATGAATTGACTTGTGAACTGCTTACTTGCCTATGCTCAAGTGTATGACCTGTCTGGCTCAGGTGCTAACTGTCTTGCATTAGACGGAAGGAGCAAGTTCTCGTTTGTGAGTGAAGATGATGAGAAAAGAATCCCGGAGGAGACGATTATTGTTTGTTTTTGTATTTTCAGTCTTTTATTGCTTGTGAAAGTTTGTCATAAGTTAATGAGCTTAAGCCTAAACCAATGGGTTAGTAAACTCATCACATCTTCCCTCTGATTAGGGGTAATGAGAATACCTTAAGTGTGAAGTCAGATTCTCACACTTAATCACCTTTGGTGTAGGATTAAGATCATTAACCTACTTGTGATTATTTAGATGTTTTTGGTGTTTTTGTTTAGTGTTGAGTAATGAGATTAAGCCACAATCAAGGATTAAACAGACTCATTACACCATCCTAATAGAAGGATAATAGATGAGAATGTTTAAGTTGAGGAAAGCTCCTCAACTTAATCCTTGATTAGGGATTAAACTCATGACAAAACAAGCCTTTGATTAAGTGGATTTTATTTAATGGTGAGATGATGAAGTGAGTTTTATGATTTGTAAGACAACTTGAGGGGGACTTGTCCATTAACACTAGGGTTAGTCCTTCTTAACCAATTAAGGAAGAATTAGAACCCTAATGCAAGGCCCAAGTTACAAGTGTGATGTCTTGATGATTATTAAGTGGATTAATTAAAGGATTTAAACACATTAAGGGTTTAACACTTAGGATTAAAGTTATACACTCCATCCTAATAGAAGGATGCAGGTATAAGCTTAATCACAAAGCCTTAAAACCTTTAGGGTTTAGTCCTGGATTATGAGATGAGAAGAGAAGACTCAATGAGACACAAAGGTAAACTCTAAATGGGGGGACTAATCGAAACCCTAATTATTGTCATGCTTGTTTGTTCCTAAGGTTTGTGAGGTTTACAAAGGAAATCTTCAGAGGAACCACCAGGAAGCAAATGAAAGGATCAAGAGAAGCAAAGCAACTTGCTTCATTCAAGAAGTCAAGTCACTTGAAGAAAGAAAGTAAGAAGAAGAGGAATGAGCAAGCTCAATCTCAAACACATATGAAAATGCAGCAAGGATGCTTGAAAAGAGATGAAGAGGAGTTATGAGAAGTGAAGGCAAATTCACTTCTCAAAGTTACTTACCACCTGAAAAGTTAGAAAAGAAATGCAATGCAATGCAAAATGGGATGAGATGACATGATAAGAAACAAAACCAGAGGCACTTACATGATGCTAATGATGCTATGAGATGCTACAAACATGAGGCAGCACATGGAGATGATCATACAAGCTCATGAATGCAAATGAAGCAAGTTAAGAAGCATGGACATACATGAAAAGTTATGAAGTGCACATGGCATACAACATGGCAAATGCAATATGCAATGACCAAACATGCTTTCAATATGTCTTATGATGTTAAATGAATCAAATGGAGGCATGGAATGTCATGGCAAGCCATGTTATGCAAGAGAATGCAAGATGGATGCATATGGAAGCCCAAATTAGGGTTTATGATCAATGCAACAAACAAAAACCAAAATCAGAAGCAAACAACATTATAAAAAATTGAAAATGCACTCAAAGGATCCCTAAACCTATACTAACCCAATGCCCAAAGGAGAGGTTTCAACTCTTAACCAAGTTCAAGTTATGGTTTTTCTAAGTTTGCTAGGGTTTTAGGGTTTCCAAACAAGAAAAATTACCAAACAAATGGAAAATGAAAGATCAAACCATGGCCATTTAATCCCATAAACTACATGCTAAACACAATGCAATGCAAAAAGAACCAAGGTCCAACCCTTCATGGTTAGGCAGAAATGATTTTTGGAACTTTAGATCAAAATAATGCATAAAAATGATTTTAAATCAATGAAAAATTCTCAAAATGCATCAAGATCACAAAATAAATTTGGTTTGAAGGTTGGACAATGTTTCTAAATGTCTTAGAACATTTCATGAAATTTTTTGTGATTTTTAAATACCTAAAAGTATTTTTAATAAATTAATTTTCATTAATCCATTAAAAATAAACTTTTAAATATTTTAAAATACTTTTTTAATGCTAAAAATGAAAATAAAAATATTTTTGTGTCTTAAAAATTAATGAAACTCTTGACAAAAAGTTTCATAATTTTTAAACAATTTTTACTATTTTAAATAAATTATGGAAGTTAAATGAAAGAAAATGAAATAAAAATAAAAATAGACTGAAGTATGCAGGATGGAAGGCCAGGATTCATTCTGGGTTTGAAGCTGTTGACTGCGCGCCAGATCTAGTGGCCTATATTCAAACTTGGTTAATCTGAATTAATTAATTAAATTAAACCTAATTAAAACTAATGACAAGATCTGAGCCATTGGATGCACGCGGGAAAAGACTTAGTCAACTCATCCAACGCCTGAAATTCAAACTAGAAGCCCTAACCCTAATCACACATTAATGACTTTCAGGTGGCCGGAGAAGACTTCCGGTCGTCTTCTCTGGCCAGCACCCTCCCTGAAAATTGCTAACTATCACCCTAGCTCACTAAAACCTAATTTCTCTGCCCAGAATCCATCCCCAAACATCATAGAGTAAGAATCAACAGCCAAAACACATTTATTTTACACAATAAGGCTGAATCGAAGCAAAAGGAGTTTAGGTCAAAAAATTTCAGGAACAACATACATGCTCAAAACTCAATTATTTTCGAAACAAAACATATCATCATGATCAGTGGAACATAGAGAATCATTTAAGAACTTAAAAACAAGCTCCTGGAAAAAATGTTCATGAAGCTCACCTGAACTGGAGCTTTGATCTCTGACACTTTCTGGCTAGTTTTCTGCCTGCAATCTACTCCACTTGACCTCCTGAGAAGCTTTCAATGCTTGGAAAGGGTTTGTGGTAGCTGGTTTTAAGGTTTGAGCAGGTTCTGTTCAGGATGGTGTAAGAATCGTGTTTTTGATTCTTTGAGCTTTGGGATGTTTTGAAGGGTGCTTAGTGATCAGGGAGGGATGTTGAAAAGGTTTATGAAGTTTGCTTATGTGTTTGTGAGCTGTGTGATCAGTTTCGAAGGGTTTTGCAAGTGAGGGTGAAAATGTGTATCTTGTGCTATGGCTTGCTTCAGGCTTGCTTGTTATGTGAAATGGCCAGCATTTGATCCACATAAACAAAGCTTATTGGTCAGGTGATGTGACTTGGCCTGCTGTGATAGGTAAGTTAACTTTTGCAAAAAGTCCACTTTTGTGTAAGAGAGGCATGGGTTGTGTTCTAGGCTAGCACAAGGGTGTGGGCTGGCGCAGCATGGTGAGGGGAAAGGCTATGGCTGGTTCAGCATCCAAGGCATCAAGTGGATGGAAGTGTTATGATGATTTTGCAACTTGTTTACTTTTGCTTGTTCATGAAAATCTCTTGCTTTGCCAACCATGAACATGTGATCTTTTGGTTCAAATATGATTTTTAGAACTTGTGTGATGCTTGCACATTGGTTTGATATGAACTAGAAGTCACAAATGCCTTGGTACAAAGCTTTTGCAAGTTTCTCATTTGGTGCATGTCTTGAAAATTAGTGATTTTTGCCAACTTTGACACACCATAACTTTTGATCCAAAATGAATTAGATCATGTTCTTGTACTTTTTGAAAAGGGAAATATCTAATCTACAACTTTCATGACCAAAGTTTTTCCATTTGAAGCATTTTTGGATCAAAAAGCAAGGGTTGAAAAAGTGGCATAAAATGACATTTCATGAAAAGTCAACCATGCCCTAAAAAGTCAACTTTGCAAAAACTTGTAATTCTTGAATTTTGTGAACTTCAACCTTCTTCCATGATCAAATAAAGATCATATACACTCAAAATGATGAAGATCACCCCTTGGTTGGGTCATTGGGAGCCTCAGATGCCCTGATTTTGCACTGACTTGTTCAGAAAGTCAACCTTTGATCAGATGACTTCCCCATGGAATTTCTTCATGAAAATTGATATGCATACTCCCTATACCATATGGAGACCAATGGAAACAAGAATGACCAAAAAATTTGGAGTTATGGCCTCTGAAACCAAAACCCTAATTTTAGGTCAACTGTGTAGTTAAACCTGGCTCTGCCTCCATACCAATCCCAGTTCTTGTGATTTTTTGACATTCTTGACTTTGAGAGGATGTAATATGATATAAGAACACACATGGACCCCTTTTAAGTGATTGATGATCTTTGGAGTGGCTCAAGAAGTTCTTGGATTGCTCAGATCACAAACCCTAGGTGCAGATGACTTAGAACCAATGCAGTGGATCAAAAATGTGATATGAGATGGTATGATTGTGTTTATGCATATGAAATGATCACAAGCCATGGTGTGAATGGGTGAGGGCAAATTTGGGGTGTTTACAACAAGCTGTCTCCACCTCTGGGCATATTCTCTGAAGCTTTCTCTGGAAGATTGAGACATTCCCATTAGGAGGGTCCTGTTAGGAGCCATGTCCAGATTGTATTAATATTGCCTGATGAAGGCTTCAGCTAAGTCCTTCCAACATCTGATGGTAGCTCTGGTCAAGTGTGAATACCACTCTCTTGAAGCCCCAGTCAGACTGTCTTCAAAGTAGAACATCCACAGATTCTCATCCATAGTATATGCTTTAAGTCTTCCCAGGAAAGACTGCAGGTGAGTTCATGGACAGGAGGTTCCATTGTATCTCTCAAAGCACGGGGGTTTGAATTTATGGGGAATTCTCACCCCATCCACTAGCCCCATATCCATTACATCGAAGCCCAAGGAATTCTGAGACTCTAAAGATCTCAACTTCTCAACAATTTCATCTAACCTCCTATCATAGACTTCGTCTCCAACTCCCATAACAGTGAATTGCTCTTCTTGGGGATCCTCTTGCAAGATTCTCCCCCCAGTAGTATTTCCTTGCACATTTCTCGGGATGTTGACTTCCGGATCTAGATGAGGTCCAAATACAGGTGGATTAACATGAGGCTGGCCCCGCTCATTATTGCTAGTTCCTCCAGTTCCAGGATGAGGTTCCTCGGGAGTTTGTCTTTCCACCAATGCCCTTAACCTCTCCTGACTCTGGGCCAAGCCAGTCATCACAGCCATGAATTAAGTCATTTGGTTCCTCATCTCCACTCTTTCATTAGCCATCTGAGTTCTGACCTCAGTCAGGTCCTGCTGTACTTGCTCCATTTGGATACCGGGAAGGTTGTTGCGAGTAGGGTACCGGTGCGCACGGTTGACATGGAACACTCTTCTGCGAGCAATGTTTCCTGAGATCACAACAGAGTTAGAAACAAATAATAATGAAACCTACAAAACAAGAACAAGGTTAGTATGCAATGCAGTATGCTTATTTGTTTTCCAAGGTATCCGGCTTGGTTCTTGGTTTTGACCTTTCCAGACCTCGAGGAAGATGCTTTGATGTTGTTGAGAAAAGAAAACCCAATGAAAGCAAACTAATATATTACAAAAAATGAACAATACATAGTTTTTTTTACAACACATGCCCCTGGAGGGTCAAAATACAACAAAAAGAAAAGTACATCAAATGGAAATGAACAACAAGCAAAGAAGTCAAACATCTAATCCAAACTCATCCTCCTTAACCTCCTTCAGAAGTGCCTCAGTCACTGGGCCAGCTGGATGCTCTGTAATGGTCCTGATGAGGAGGTTCCTGGTGGCAATGGCAGTGGTCAGCTTCTTGTGCCTGTCCTGGTCCTTTGGTCTCTTCAATCCAGCTCTAAGCTTTAACTCTGAAATCTCCTTTTGGGCTGCCAACAAAGCTTCCTGCTGCTTCTTTTTATTGGCCTCTAACTGTTCAATCTTGGCTTGAATTCTCTGATCTTCTTGTGTCCGGGCTTCAGTGATCCTGACCCACCTAGCCTGACTCTCTTGCAGATAGAGCTCAGTCCTAGCCTTCTGAATCTTAGCTTCTTTACAGGAATTCTTCAATATTTGTTCCCCAGCTCTTGCCTTCCTGATGTAGTCCTCTGTTTTCTCAATCTTGGCCAGATGCTCCACCCTAATCTTCTCCAACCTCTCAATGTCCAGACGACCATCACTCCTTTCCCAAAGAGTCTTCTTCAAGGCTTGAGATAGGTTCTCATTCCTTTCCTTCAGCTTCTCAAATTCTTCTAGGCTGACAGTTGCTGCAGGTTGTACTGTAGATGGTCCAGATATGTCCTCCAAGGTGAAGGGCATTCCAGTAATCTGAGCTCTAGTACGGGACCAGTCATAGTACTGAGCTGAGGCAACATTATTACACCTTCCCAGAATTGCCATCCCTTTTGTCTGGATGTTATCCCAAGCCCAGGATGCTTGTCTGACAGCAGCTGAATTAGGTTTTACTTCACAATACAGGGTCTCAGCTAAATCTTGCAGTCTAGGAGGGTGAACCAAAGCATAACCCAGTTGTCTCTTAAACAGCAAAGGATTGTAGTTGATGCAACCCTTTACTCCTATTAGAGGTACATTTGGGTATTGTCCATAGCTGGTGATAATGTCCTTGCCCTTGGTACTCTAGGTGCACCATCTAATATCATCTGAAGTCAAAGCAATGAGCCTCTTGGCCCAATTCTTCTGTTGGTGGGGATTCAGGAAGGCATCTGACTTAGGCAGGTGTCTGAGCAGCCAGGTGTGAAACAGATGAGCACAGCATCTCACCAACTTCCCTCTTTGTTTCTCATTCCTCTGATGAATGGAGTAGTAAAAATCTCCCAACAATGTGGGTACTGGGTTCCTCAGAAGGAAAAGATGAATGGCATTCTTGCTAATAAATTTGGGTTCATCTGCAAACAGTATAACCCCATATATGCTGAGGGCTAACAGTGCACGGACTGCCCTCCACTCTCCCAAGGAGGCCTTCAGGATGGCCTGAGAAATCAAGAAGTCTAAGTGCAAACCAGGGATCCCAGCTTTTGTTGTCATGCTTTGCTCAATCAAAGCAGGCTCCAAGTACAGTGCTTTTGCTACTTCTCCATTGCTGGGAAAAGTCATTTCTGGGTTGAAAGGGAGTCCACCCCTGATAGGTACTCCAATTAATGATGAAAATTCTTCCAGCAGAGGCCCTAACTGGAAATCTGGGAAAGTGAAGCATCTCAAAGGAGGGTCATAAAACTTCAGGCATGTGTGGATCATGCTCCTCTGAGAAGGGTCAAGGTCCATAACCATATCCAGGATACCTCCATAATGCTCTCTAAACAAAGGGATGTGGTCTGGTGTGATAAGTGACTGGACCTGCCTGATGCCAGTCAACACAGGCTCAAAGAAATGGTATGATATGTTGCTCTTCCTGGGAGTAGCCATGAATGCTGCTGAAGATGATGAAGATAGCTGCTGATGAAGATCAAAACTGATACTGGAGATGAGTCACTGATAAGCTGATGCTGGTGATGATGAAGATAGCTGAAGCAGATAACTGATGAAACAGAGGTCTATGTAGAAGAAGGGGTCAAAACCAAGCCAGATATAATGTGGATACCCTGAAAAACAAATAAACAAATGTTAAATGATGCAATGATGATGTATGCAAATGATATGCAAGGGTTTGTGATCAAGCTGGATCTGATTATCTGTCTTGATATAAAGCCCATGTATGTTCAAGAAGTCCAGATGGAGGTTCAGAAATCCAGTAACCAGGGTGGGGAACTCAAATAAAGAGTCACATATCCAGGGTTAAATCACAAGAACTGTCCAAAATGAGGTACTCTTAATCAAAACAAGTAACAGGGTATGATGTGGCCAAGGGTGCCTGCAAACCTGTAAACAGCCCAACCCCCTCACAGGTAATGTTCTAAAACAAGGATCCTCAGACTTGGATTAGTTATGAGAATTGTAAACACTTCTAACCCGGAGGTACAGTGTTTACAATAACCATAAAAGATCCTCCTCTAATTCACCTCAGTTTCTGAAGGTCCTCTAATTCACCTCAGTTTCTGAAGGTCATAATAAAGGTCATCCAGACTTAGCAGGCTTCCCAGATAACCCTAGCACTACAGGAAATCTGTAGCACGGAGTTCTCAAAAAGAAACCCACATCTGAACCGTGTTTCATATTCCCGCACCAGACCGAAATGGAATGGGAAAGAACATGAACCACTCTAGCCTAGGTGTCACTCAGGTCCCAGGTATAGGACCTTAAACTCTCAGTGGAACCCCACCCATCAAGAGAGAAACCAGATCCAGCAATGATAATGACAGTATGAAATATGAAAGACTGTAAAGGAAAGCAATAAATAAAGTTGTACATAAAGCAATAAATAAAGAAAAATAAATAAACACACATAGCACATAACACCCCAGTAAACACAAATCAAACAAGCGCTAGGAGGAACCCACAAAAAGAACCAGAAGCCCTGGTTACAGTATAAGGGTCCCCAGCAGAGTCGCCAAGCTGTCGCTCCCACCAAATGAGGCTAAGTCAAATAGGGTACAGACGCGAACGGTCGGCGAAAGGAAAGAGAACACACAAGGGTGAGCTCAAAAGACAAGAGTCGCCAGCTAGGCATTTTTATCCCGAAGGAAAGGTAATGCTGCATAAACCTAGAAAAGAATGGATAAGACGGTCGCGAACCAGACAGACTGAGAAAGGGGGTTGGTTACAATCTGGGAAGGTATTAGCACCCAGATTGTCCGCCGTACTCGACGGGATCCACGCTTAAAAGATTTGTGTTTTAAAGGGGTAGTGTCAGTGCAATTTGTGTACCAAAGCTGAAAAAGAATGCAAGTGTCAGTGTAAAAGAAATGTAACGTGTATAAGAGAAGTGTCAGTGTAAGAACAAGAGTGAAATGCTCAAGACTATGAGGCTTAAAGAATGATGCTGGAAGGAGGGGGAATATACAGAGACTTTTGTTCGATAACTGTAAAGTTATGCCTACGTATCCTCTCGTGCAATGAGGAAGTCAGAACACCGTAGTTCGACCCAAAGAGACTGAAAAGTAAATTGACTGTGAACTGCTTACTTGTCTATGCTCAAGTGTATGACCTGTCTGGCTCAGGTGCAAATTGTCTTGCATTAGACGGAAGAAGCAAGTTCTCGCTTGTGAGTGAATGAGTTGAGAAAAGAATCCCGGAGGAGACGATTATTGTTTTTTTTTGTGTTTTCAGTCTTTTACTGCTTTTTTTGAATGTATCATAAGAAAATGAGCTTAATCCTAAACCAAGGGTTAGTAAACTCATCACATCCTCCCTCTGATTAGGGGTAATGAGAATACCTTGAGCGTGAAGTAAGCACCTCACACTTAATCACCATGATGTAGGATTAAGATCATTAACCTACTTGTAATTACTTAGATATTTTCTTTTTTAGTGTTAAGTAATGATTTTAAGCCATAATCAAGGATTTAATGGACTCATTACACCATCCTAATAGAAGGATAATAGATGAGAACATTTAAGCTGAGAAAGGCTCCTCAACTTAATCCATGATTAGGGATTAACCTCGTGACAAAACAAAGCCTTTATTAGAATGGATTTTAGTTAATGGTGAGATTAAGGAATGGATTTTATGGTTTGTAAGACAACTTGAGGGGGACTTGTCCATTAACACTAGGGTTAGTCCTTCTTAACCAATTAAGGAAGAATTAGAACCCTAATGCAAGGCCCAAGTTACAAGCTTGATGTCTTAATGATTATTAGATGAATTGATTAAAGGATTTAAACACATTAAGGGTTTAACACTTAGGATTAAAGTTATATACTTCATCCTAATAGAAGGATGCAGGCATAAGCTTAATCACAGAGCCTTAAAACCTTTAGGGTTTAGTCCTTGATTATGAGATGAGAAGAGAAGACTCAAAGATGACACAAAGGTAAAACTAATGGGGGACTAATCAAACCCTAATTGTGATCATGCTTGGATTTTCCTAGGGTTAATGGGGCTTGCAAAAGATCTTCAGGAGAAAAGCCACCAGGAAAGAAGCAGATGAAAGGAGAAAGAAGCAGAGAGAATCAAGACAACTTGCTTCACTTAAGAAGACAAGTTGCCTGAAGAAAGAAAGTAAGAGATGAACATGAATGAGCAAGCTCACTCTAATACAAAGATAAAATGCAGCAATGATGCATAAGAGAGATGAGAAGGGATTGTGAGAAGTGAAGGCAAATTCACTTCTCAAAACAACTTACCACCTGAAAAGTTAGCAAAAGAAATGAAATGCAATGAAGATGAGGTGAAATGCCATGATGCAAACTAAAGTCAGAAGCATGAACATGATGTTAATGATGCTAAGAGATGATGCAAACACATGTCAAGAGTTGTGGATGATCATACAAGGATGAGGATGCAAATGAAGCATGCTTTGAACCATAAAAGGTTCATGAAAGTTTATGAAATGAAATGGATGCATAACATGTCAAATGAATTATGCAATGATCGAACATGATTCTAATATGTCCTAAGATATCTTATATGTCACATGGATGCACAAAATGTCATGGCAAGTTCATGTATGCAAGCAAATGAGAAATGGATGCAAAGGAAGGCAAGAATTAGGGTTCTCATACAATATGCAATGCAAAATTCAAAATCAGAAGCAAATGGCATGATAAAAAATTGAAAATGGGATCAAAGGAACCCTAACCCTACACAAGTTTACTGCCCAAAGGAGGAGACCTATATATAAATCTAATGGAAGTTATGATTTTTCTAAGTCAACTAGGGTTTCAAAGCACCTCAAAAGGAAAAATGCACATTAAATTGAAAATGAAAGATAAATTCAAACCAATTTTACCCTAAAAACTACATGCTATGAAGAATGCAATGCAAGAAGAACCATCATCAAACTCTTCATGGTTCAGCAGAAAGAATTTTTTCAAGTTGGGACCAAAATATTGCCTTTAAATGACTTTAATTCCAATGAAAATTGTCAAAATGGGTCAAGAACCAAAAAGAAATTTGTTTGAAGAGTTGGACAATGTTTCTAAATATATCAAAATGCAATGTGAAATTTTTGGTGATTTTTAAATACCTAAATGCATTTTTAATTAATTACTTTCCATTAACTAATTAAAAATAAACATTTAAATGATTTAAAACTGATTTTTAATGCAAAAAATAAAAATAAAAATATTTTTGGGTTCTGGAAATTAACAAAAGTTTTGACAAAAAATTTCAGAATTTTTTAATATGTTTTGCTATTTTTAAAAATTCGTACAAATTAAATATAAAACAAATAAAATAAAAATGAATTTAAAAGGAAAATGAGAAAGTCAAAGGATCTGAAGGCCCAGATTCAAACTCAAGGGGGCGGGAATTGACTTAGCGCGTAAACGAACGGCTGGAATTCAAACTCACTTAATTATGATTAAGCCCTAATCCTGAGCCCTAATCACTCTCAGACTGTTCCGGTCAACTTCTCCGGCCAACCAAAACTCCAATCTCACTCAATACGCATCAAAACTTCATCAAACTCTCCAGAATCAACCCTTAAACATCATGGAATCTAAACCCCACCACAAAAATCATTTATTTTCCATGAATCAAGAGAATCAAATCAAAACGCATTTCACGGGCAAAGTTTCAGAACAGCATAACATTCTCAAAACTCAATCATTTTCAAAAATAAAAGCATCAACATGATCAGGGCAACATGAGGAACAAGTTTATAACCTAAAATCAAGCTTCTGGAAAATTTGTTCGTAAGGTTACCTGAGTTGAAGCTTTCGAAAGTGGCACTATTTGGCTACTTCTTTGCTTCAAAACTTCTCCAATGATCTCCCCCAAGTGTTTGTGTTGCTTAGCTGGAGTTTTTGTGGCCTCAAAATGAAGATTGCTGAAGCTCAGTTCAAAAGGGGGAAAATCGTATTTGGTGTGTGATGGCTTTTAAGGCAAAGTAGAGGGTGGTTTATGATCAGTGATGCATTCTAAGATGAATGGTGGAAGAAGTTTTAAGTTTGAGTTGTTGAGTTGAAAGATTCGATAGAAAATGCAAAGGGAGGGATTTTTGTGTATGCTGACTTGTGGGAGAGCTCAGGATTGCCTCTTGTGTGGTTTTAGTTTCATTTTGTCCACTTATCAAACTGTGATAGGGCAGAGGGTTGGTGGTGGCACAGTGTGATTGGCATGGCCCTTTTTGCAAAAAGTCAAGTCTATGTGTCCTTTGAGGTATGGGATGTTTTAGGGCCTGAGCAAAGGCATGTCTGCTGCAGCTTGATTCAAGGATGACCATGGAAATGAGATTGAGGCAAATCAGCAAGTGGATCAAAGCTTATATGTGGTTTTGCAAATTTGTGAACTTTTGGCCCTTTTGAAGTTTCTTAATGCACAAGTCATGAAACTTGAGAATTATTTGGTGCATTCTGAATTTTAGGTCATGACTTATGTTTGTGTAATGCTTAGAAGTTGATTTGAAGTCACAATTAGCCTTGGCATGAAGTCTTGCAACTTTCCTCTTTGGTGCAAAAATGAAAAATAAGTGATTTTTCCCAACTTTGACAAGCCATAACTTTTGATCCAAAATGAATCAGAATGAGTTCTTGTACTTTTTGAAAATGGGAGGATCCATTCTACAACTTTCATGACCAAAGTTCTTTCATTTGAAGCATTTTTGAATCAAAAAGAGGAGGTTGAAAAACTTTCCCAAAATGGCAAGTTTTCATTATAAGTCACTTTCCCAAAAAGGCAACTTTGCAAATGGCTTGAAATTCTTCAATCTTGTGAACTTAGAACATCTTCTATGATCAAATAAAGATCATACACATTCAAAATGATGGAGAATTCCCTTTGGTTGGGTCACTGGGGGCCTCAGATGCCCTGATTTTGCACTGACTTGCTCAAGAAGTCATCTCTTGATCAGATGCCTTCCCCATTGAATTTCTTCATGAAAATTGATATGCATGATCCTCATAACATATAGAGACCAATAGAAACAAGAATGACCAAAATTTTTGGAGTTATGGCCTCTGAAACCAAAACCCTAATTCTAGGTCATCTGTGCAGTTAAACCTGGCTCTGCTTCCATGCCTTTCTCAGTTCTTGTGATTCTTTGACTTCCTTGACCTTGTGGGGATATAATATGATGCTTGAACATACATGGACCCCTTTGAGATGATTGAAGACCTTTGGAGTGGCTCAAATGGCTCAGGGATTTCTCAGATCACAAACCCTAGATGCAGATGACTTTGAATCAATGCAGTGAAGCAAAAATGCAATATGAGATGCTACGATTGAACTTATGCATATGAAAAGGTCACAAGCCATGGTGAAATGAGTGAGGGCAAATTTAGGGTGTTTACAATCAGCACTGACTACTTTCCCACTTCTCAAATGCATGCAACATGAGTAATCATTTTTTTCGACCAATATGCCCACGCAAGAAAAGAAGTTACAAAAACAAAGAAGTTATAAAAGAGAAATTACAAAGGAGAAGTTATTAAACTTATTAAAACTGATTAGCTCTGTCTCACTGGGCGTGCCAATTTGTTTACCCCCAAAATCGGTAAACAACCGCTGGTCTTTTAAGGATACTAAAACACCCTTAGTTACTCACATGATCAACCAAATCGATCCTATGATATGTGCTAATAGTTTGTTAATTATGATGTTTTTGGGAAAATGTCATGAATCCTTCGATCAGACTCAGAAAGTAGTAAAAACAAGAAAATAAGATAAAAGAAAGAACTTTCAAGGTAAATGAAATGATAAATACAAGGCAAGATTGTTAAAAGAGCGGGAAATGTAGAGAAAAGACAATAAATTGCTTTAAAAGTGAATGAAAAGACAATGTAAAGTGCTTTAACATAAAAGACTTGAAATATAAATGACTTGAAGGATAAATTTCATTAAAGATAAAAATGGTGGTGTTTACATCACGTACATTCTCACTTCACTCGTTTCTCTACACACAGGTACTTTGAGTGTTTACGGAGTAACTAGTACAATATATCCACACACTTATTCTAACATTAGACTAAGCTATTTATAGAAATACAATATAACTACTTTCGACAGTTTTATTCCAAGATTGCGACACTTGTCATGCTGCATGTTGAAGAAGCTTCACCTTGCGCCACTTATCCTTGTTTTTTAAATTGAAAGTTACACATTTTCCCTCCAATGCTTAAGAGCGCATAATTTGAGTAACTGTCATTTCTAGTCGAAATGTGCATGGTCAAATTCCATCAATACTTAGAAAATACTCTAAACTCAGAATTCCTCTAAGTACATAATCTGTAGGTGAGGGTTCCTTCGACCTACACCTTTCATTGAGTAAGATCGAAAAACCTCAGTTTTAGCTTACAACGAAAAACTTTTTTCTAAGCCAAATATTCCAACTATGCTAGTATCGAAATTTGGGAGATAATAGTGAGATTGAAAGAAAGAGATAATACCCTTCATAGGTGAGATAGCCACCATAAATGTTGAAGAAGAAAGCCACCATAAAGGTAGGAGGCGACCACCATCAAACGCTAGAGATTTGGAGGGAAATTTTTTAAATAGAAGAGAGAGCATCTCTCTTTTGAATTTAAATCCATGTTGATGTCATGTCATCATTATTAATAAAGGGTGTATGGTGAGTATTTTTTTATATAAAATTTTTATTTATTGCATATTAGTCCTACATTAAATTAATAATAATTTATCAATTAAAAACAACTTTTTATTTGATTATCGAAGAGAATACCAAATATGCGACATGGAAGGAGGTCGTGCGACCAACGATTTGTGCCAAATGTGTATTAATTTGCCGGGGATACATGTATTGAGAGAGAGAGAGAGAGAGTAATAACACTAAAAGCATTAACGATGCAAACAGAACGAAACCAACTACAATCGCAACCGTGGTGCTTATGGAAAGCTTCTTAGATTTCATCCTCGGTTTAATCACCGATGGACTAGATCCCGGTGAGGGTGTCGATCCTGGAAACACGGGCGACACGACTTCAATGGTAGACCATAGTGATTTATGTTTTCGGTAAACAAAAATTCATGGAATTTCGACATCGTCTTGGGGATTGAACTGTTAAGATTGTTATTAGAAACATCAAAGACATTCAAGTTTGCGTTAATGCTTGAAATGCTACCAAAAAGGTGTTATTCTCCAAGTACAGACTGTTGAGGTGAGTCAAGTTGTTGATATAGAAAAGGGATTGAGTTGGAAAAGTTGTTGGAAAAGTGATCCAAAAGCGATTCAAACGAGGGTTTCATCCTCAATGGTGTGAGAGATCAAATGTGATAACATTAAAAGCGTTCGTTCTACACAGGTGAATTTTTTTTTAATGGACATTCTAAAATGACAAACGAAGAAGATGAATGTAGATACGGATTGGAGAAAGAAGATGAAGTTGTTTTATTGGATTTTGATTTCAAAATATAAGATTAAAAATTTAAAACAATATATAGAATGGACTAAATATTTTAAATTAAATATGTTAAAGATTTAATTGCAATATTAATTGATATGAGAATACACATTAAGAATATATACCATATAATCTTATATAACACTCATTACACATTGTTTGTTCTTTGGCGAGAATTATGACTACACCTAAAAAATTATTTTATAGCGACTTAACTATAAATTTAAGAAACAAAAATTACACATCAATGATGATTTTTTTACCAAAAATAAAGTAGACCAAATTGTTTTAAAAGTAAAATAAGAAAATTGATTTTATGAATAAACTACGATAGAAAATCAAAAGTGTAATTCATCCTAAAATTTAATCACATAATGATGAATATAGAATATCAACATGTAGACAATAACAACAGTTGGAGTAAAAAAATACTAATATGATTTGGTTGGATACACCTTAATCATTTGTTGATACTCAATAGTATAAAAGTATTTTGTGCATGTTTCTTTTTCTGTAGTAAGGATATAGAAAAATGTCATTATCGCATAGTGATGAGTGGTTGCATTGCAGAGGATGAAGACAACACAAAGTTTTCGTCATGCTCCTTGGTAATGGTTAGGTTACAGTGACAGAGTTGAATGAAAGTAAAGAAGAACAAATGAATCTATCTCAAATCAAAATGCATCTGACCCTACACATGTACAGTGACAGATCAGAGGCACAGGCACGCCCACCCAACGATACAAAGCTGTCAGTTTTAATTACTCAACGGTTAAAACTCCTCCAAACTCCAAAATTTTCAAACGAATCCAATGTTGAATTAAATGTATTATTTAATGGATTTAATTGGAATACATTGATATTGTGGATTTAATTGGAATACACTCACATTGTAAAACAGTTAGATGTTGGAACAACTTTAACTTTTATTTTAAAAATAAATAAAATAATGCAAACGGATAATGACAATGAATTAACAATATAAATTTTTTTACAATGCAGAACAATTAAAATCTTATTCACTTGAGGTTACTAATATTTTTTTTTAAATATAAATTTATAAAGTATAAATAATAAGATCAAAATTTGGCATTGCCAATAATGATAATATAAAATTTAATATAAAGTTTAAAAATTAAAAGGCCATTTAAATAATTAAAATTAAAGTTAAAAATTTAAGTTTAAAAATTAGGGGTGGTCAAAAAACCGAACAAATCGAAAAAACCAATCTAAAAATAGACAAACGATTTGCTCTCTACGGGTTGTCAGTTCTTTATGGATAAGCATGGTCGGACTCAAATATACAAAATAAATCCATTAATATCAAAATCAACCGATTTAATAATAATCAACTACCTATCAATTATTAGAGTATGCTACCAAACTCCCTATATTACCCTTTTGAAAGAAGAAAAAATGTACACTACCATTTGCCTTTTATAGTAATTAACTAAATCAAAAAATTTTGACCGATCGGGATTTCCGTTTTGTCCAAATGGCATCATTGTTTTCAAATTCCTTTACATTTTTAAAATCCTTTACCAGCATTCTCTCTCTTTTTCCCTCTTTCTCGTCTTCCTCCTTTCTCTCTCTCTCTGTTCTCTTTGTCTCATCAACACCTTTCATCCCCCTCTCAGTTTCTTCCCTTTCTCTGCCTCTCTCTTTGGCCATTAAACCCTAGCGCACCATCGTCGAAGCTTTGTATAATGGAAAACAAAACCATCTCGCAAATGCAGAAACTCATGGCTTCGCAAATCATTGTCTCTGGTTCTATGGTGTCGTAGAAACTCATATTCTCAAAACCCCTTTTCAGTATTTTCTCGGTAAATTTCTCTTTTTCTTCCCATGGTTTTTCTTATCTCTACTTCATATCTTGATGTTTCTCTTTTTCTGTTTTTTGTTGTTGCAGTTAGTTAGGATTTTGAGCAAAGACGAAAATGGTGAAGGTGAACGTGGTTTGAACGTGATTTCAATGTTATTTTCTCTAAACTTATAAATTTTGTTCTCGGTTTACGGTATGAACCGCTTTTGTTTGACTATTTCACAGATTTTATTGATTCACTACATTTGGACGGTATGACTTTCACAGAAAATATGTTTTTTTTACAGCTGATTTTGTCCGTCTATGTGATCGACGGTGGTGGTGGTGTTGTAGTCTGTTTCCGATTGTTGTGTGGGTGGGCCGAGATCTGGATTTGTTTCCGGTTGCAGCTGAGGATGAATTTGTTGATGAGGTATATTCTTTTATTCAGATTGCAGAATTTCTTTTAAATAACATCTTAATTTGTTTTTGTGTTCAAATTCATGCTCCTTGATTTTTTTTACATTTATGACTTGATGACATTTATTCAACTCTTATTTATGTCCAGTTTTATATGTAATAGCAGCTACTTTGATGAGATATTTTACATTGGAGTCATAAAGTTCAATTCTAATTTTAGAAAAGTATATGATATAAATATTAAACACCAGTCTACTTCCAAATGCAGGGATAGAAATGAAATATGCAACATTGTTCTCGAAGGTCAAGCAAGTAAGGTGTAGCAAAGAGCATAAAGGGAAAGAAAGAGTTACCGAACCGTGAACGCTGAAGGTGTGGGAATATAACCTCACAATTTTGATTCACAAGTTTCCTTGCCCAGCTAATGTACAAGGAAGAAATATACAAACTGAAGGCTTTCTTAGCCAATATTATTATGTATTATGATGTAATGCTTTGCTTTTTTTTCACAGGGAGCATGCTCCATCAATTATCTTCATGGACGAAATTGACAGTATTGGATCAGCCCGAATGGAATCTGGAAGTGGAAATGGTGATAGTGAGGTGCAACGTACTATGTTGGAGCTTCTAAATCAGTTGGATGGATTTGAAGCTTCAAATAATATCAAGGTTATTTGTTTTATAATGATACTATAATAGTTAGTTTATTAGAGGGAATTCAAAATCTGGCAGTATGTTCTGCAGTAAATATAAATTTGTAATAGATGGACATGTATTATTAGAGTATGCTACCAAACTCCCTATATTACCCTTTTGAAATGGAAGTGGAAATGGTGATAGTGAGGTGCAACGTACTATGTTGGAGCTTTTAAATCAGTTGGATGGATTTGAGGCTTCAAATAATATCAAGGTTATTTATTTTATAATGATACTATAATAGTTAGTTTATTAGAGGGAATTTTTTATTATAGGGAATTCAAAATCTGGCAGTGTGTTCTGCAGTAAATATAAATTTGTAATAGATGGACATGTATTATTAGAGTATGCTACCAAACTCCCTATATTACCCTTTTGAATCTGGAAGTGGAAATGGTGATAGTGAGGTGCAACGTACTATGTTGGAGCTTCTAAATCAGTTGGATGGATTTGAAGCTTCAAATAATATCAAGGTTATTTGTTTTATAATGATACTATAATAGTTAGTTTATTAGAGGGAATTCAAAATCTGGCAGTGTGTTCTGCAATAAATATAAATTTGTAATAGATGGACATGTATTGTTAGTTCTATTTGAATCGTTTGAGTTATACGTTCTCAATTTAGAGGAATTTCAGAAGAGAAAATTGCAATTATAGGTTTTGATGGCCACCAATCTGATTGATATCCTAGATCAAGCACTCTTGAAACCTGGACGGATTGACCGAAAGATTGAATTTTCAAACCTTAATGAAGAGGTTTGCATCTTTATCTTCGTGTTGCCCTTTGATATGATTGTACAAAGAAAGAAAATACACCTTTGATGTACTTAATTATTGAAAATGACTGACTGTATTTATTATTATGCAGTCTCGTCGGGATATCTTTAAAATCCATTCAAGAAGAATGAATTTAATGCATGGGGTTGGCTTGAAGAAGATTGATGAGAAGATGAATGGAACATCTGGTGTCGAGTTAAAGGTATGTTCTTAAATATGCATAGGAAGGTTTAGCAGCATAACAATAACAATTGTTGTTTCAACTTTACTTTGAAACTATTTGTTGTTTGGATGAATAATCTGTTCGGTTCTGCACGGAAAAGATTCAGGAGTTCACAATGCCGACACAGACACTATTAGAGTATGCTACCAAACTCCTTATATTACCCTTTTGAAAGAAAAAAATGTGCACTACCATTTTCCATTTATAGTAATTAACTAAATCAAAAAACTTTGACCAATTGGGATTTCCGTTTTGTCCAAATGACATCATTGTTTTCAAAATCCTTTACATTTTTAAAATCCTTTACCTGCATTCTCTCTCTTTCTCCCTCTTTCTCATCTTCCTCCTTTCTCTCTCTCTATGTTCTCTTTGTCTCATCAACACCTTTCCTCCCCCTCTCAGTTTCTTCTCTCTCTTTGGCCATTAAACTCTAGTGTACCATCGTCGAAACTTTGTATAATGGTAAACGAAACCATCTCGCAAATGCAGAAACTCATGGCTTCGCAAATCATTGTCTCTGGTTCTATGGTGTCGTAGAAACTCATATTCTCAAAACCCCTTTTCACTATTTTCTCGGTAAATTTCTCTTTTTCTTCCCAGGGGTTTTCTTATCTCTACTTCATATCTTGATTTTTCTCTTTTTCTGTTTTTTGTTGTTGCAGTTAGTTAGGATTTTGAGCAGAGACGAAAATGGTGAAGGTGAACGTGGTTTGAATGTGATTTCAATGTTATTTTCTCTAAACCTATAAATTGTGTTCCCGATTTACGGTCCGAACCGCTTTTGCTTGACTATTTCACAGATTTCATTGATTCACTACATTTGGATGGTAAGAATTTCACAAAAAATATGACTTTTTACAGCTGATTTTGTCCATCTATGTAATCGACGGTGGTGGTGGTGTAGTCTGTTTCCGGTTGTTGTGTGGGTGGGCGAGATCTGGATTTGTTTCCGGTTGCAGCTGAGGATGAATGTGTTTGAAAGGTATATTCTTTTATTCAGATTGCAGAATATCTTTTAAATAACATCTTAATTTGTTTTGTGTTCAAATTCATGCTGCTTGATTTGTTTTTTACATTTATGACTTGATGACATTTATTCAACTCTTATTTATGTCCAATTTTATATGTAATAGCAGCTACTTTGATGAGATATTTTACATTGGAGTCATAAAGTTCAATTCGAATTTTAGAAAAGTATATGATACAAATATTAAACACTAGTCTACTTCAAAATGCAGGGATAGGAATGAAGTATGCAACATTGTTCTCAAAGGACAAGCAAGTAAGGTGTATCAAAGAGCATAAAGGGAAAGAAAGAGTTACCGAAACGTGAACGCTAAAGGTGTGGGAATATAACCTCACAATTTTGATTCACAAGTTTCCTTGCCCAGCTAATGTACAAAGAGAAAATATACAAACTGAAGGCTTTCTTAGCCAATATTATTGTATTATGATGTAATGCTTTGCTTTTTTTCACAGGGAGCATGCTCCATCAATTATCTTCATGGACGAAATTGACAGTATTGGATCAGCCCGAATGGAATCTGGAAGTGGAAATGGTGATAGTGAGGTACAACGTACTATGTTGGAGCTTCTAAATCAGTTGGATGGATTTGAAGCTTCAAATAAGATCAAGGTTATTTGTTTTATAATGATACTATAATAGTTAATTTATTATAGGGAATTCAAAACCTGGTAGTGTGTTCTGCAGTAAATATAAATCTGTAATAGATAGACATGTATTATTAGTTCTATCTGAATCGTTTGAGTTATACGTTCTCAATTTAGAGGAATTTCAGAAGAGAAAATTGCAATTATAGGTTTTGATGGCCACCAATCGGATTGATATCCTAGATCAAGTACTCTTGAGACCTTGATGGATTGACCGAAAGATTTATATTTCCAAACCCTAATGAAGAGGTTTGCATCTTTATCTTCGTGTTGCCCTTTGATATGATTGTACAAAGAAAGAAAATACACCTTTGATGTACTTAATTACTGAGAATGGATGACTGTATTTATTATTATGCAGTCTCGTTGGGATATCTTGAAAATCCATTCAAGAAGAATGAATTTAATGTGTGGGATTGACTTGAAGAAGATTGATGAGAAGATGAATGGAATATCTGGTGCCGAGTTAAAGGTATGTTCTTAAATATGCATAGGAAGGTTTAGTAGCATAACAATAACAAATGTTGTTTCAACTTTACTTTGAAACTATTTGTTGTTTGGATGAATAGTCGGTTCTGCACGGAGAAGATTCAGGAGTTCACAATGCTGACACTGACACTAAAAGAGGTGATGTACCAAGTGAAACATGGATTGTACCGGATCATACGACTACTGATATCTACAATGTTGAATTGCAATGCTAACATGATATTGACGCCGCTGTTGAAAGATAAGTAATCCTTATGTTTTCCATTAACTATTTGCCACTGTTTCCTATTTGTTGTCACTAACTTTCTCCTTTGGCAGGTTCCTGGCGTAAGTAGAGCGAAAGGCTTAATCTTTAGTTATTACTCTCAAAATGTAAGTAGAACGAAAGACTTAATCTTTAGTTATTTTTCAATGAAGAACTACAAATTGAAAGACAAAAGTTGAATCAAGAGTTTTGTTTTCCAGCGTAATGTATCAAATGAGATAGCTTTAAAAATGTTTGTAATGTCTTCAAATGTTTTTGTCTTGAAAGTTGTAACTAAATTGGTAGTTTTTGTCTTTAAAGTTTCACTGATTTTCCATTAATTACTTGCTGGGTATGTCCAAGGAAATCGTATGCCCTTCATGTTTGGCACTTGTGATGTCATGTACTTGCTATTCGCAAAACTATTCACTATTCAAATCTTATATGTATTAAATAATTGTATGTTATCTTGCAGGTAGAGAGTATAGTATTGAGTATCATCTCAATGCTTTCTGGTCCTAATGACAAATCTCCTGCAAATGTTGAAGTTGCAGTAAGTTTGATAATTAATTTTACTTGGTTGTTTTATTGCAACCTACATTCTTTCATTTAGTATATTACTTATTTGTACCTTAGAAAACACATATGCATCTTAACAGTAGGGTGTTAGTAAGGTGATACTGAGATGTTGCATTGCACAATACCATGTGCTTATATAATACTTCAACAATTTGTAATTAGAAGTGAACAAGAAGTTCTTCTTTTCGGTATTGATCATTTACACAAGTATTATATCAAAAATTATTTTGTGAGGTTCTTAAGCCAAGATCCTCCGAATCTCTAATTGTCGCTAATGAAAATCAAGCTACGATAGCAATTGAGTCTGTTAGTGATCCTCAGACCTTTTGGCTGGTGTATCTTATGGTAAAGTTTTGTGAGTGACAATTTATAGATGGTGTTGTTGGAAAAACAAGATCCAACCCATGATTATTTTTTCACGTAGTTTTTTATTTTGGTCAATAATAGAGATAAAACTAGAAGTTAATTAGTAATCAAGTTAGTTAGAGTAACTAACCTATCTAACTAATTCTAGAAGTTAGTTACATATGGTACCCTATATATATACTCATTGTGTAATAACTAAAGTGTAATGAAATGAAGTGAGAAATACAAGAAAACAAAAGAGTATTTCATTTTCTAATATGGTATCAGTAAGGTTCTGATCAGAACCACGTTCTTTCCGCCCCTCTCTTCTTCTTCTTCACCCATCATCTTCTTCCACTACTGAACCAGAAGAAAGCTAACACTTCAATGGCTGACTTCGAAACCCAGTCACTGCGCTCAAACAACTCCAACTTCTTCACCTCAAATTCGTCAAATTCGTATGGGCCAAAGCTGTCAATTCAGCTCAAAGATAACAACTATCTTCTGTGGAATCAACAGGTAGAGGGTGTAATCCTCACACAAAAGATGCATCGATTCGTTATCAATCCCAAGATCCATGCGAAATTTGCAACTGAACAAGACAGGTTGCTCAACAATTTCTCTGATGAATATGAAGCTTGGGTTGTTCAAGATCAAGCTCTCTTCATATGGCTGCTTTCTACCATCTCCGAATCGGTTCTACCGAGAGTGTTATCGTGCAAGCATTCTTATGAAGTCTGGGACAAGATTCACAAGTTCTACAACGCGCAGATGCGAGCTAGGTTCGTCAGCTCAGAGTGGAATTGAAATCCACCAAGAAAGGTAACCAATCAGTCACTGAATTTGTGCTTAAGATCAAAGCCATTGCCAGCTCTCTTCTTGCAGTTGGTGATGCTATAACTGAGCAAGATCAAATTGATTCAATCCTCAACGATTTATCAGAAGAGTATAATCCGTTCGTAATGCAAATGTATCGACAATCTAATCCATTATCCCTATGTGATGTTGAAGCTCTACTGTATGTTCAAGAAGCTCAATTAGATAAGTTCAGGCAAGAGCTCATGGTTTCTCAAGTCACTGCTAACATGGCACACAAAGGTCGTGGTAGCTCAAGCTCACAAGAGTACACTGGCTATCACAGAGGCAGAGGTCGTGCATACAAAGGCAGAACTCGTGGAAGGGGGTATCATCCTCAAGGAAGACCAATTTGTCAACTTTGTGGTAAACCTGGTCATGTAGTTATGGATTGCTGGCATAGGTATGATGAATACTTTACCCCTAAAATCAAGCAGAATGAAGAAACCAGTGGCAAAGTGAACAAGCAAGTAGGAGAAAACTCAGAAACTCAGGCTATGGGAATGACAACCACAATGTCTCAACCTGTTGCATTCACTCAAGATTACTCACTACCCAAAGATCTTGAGTCTCAATCTTGGTTTGCAGATTCAGGTGCTTCACATCATCTTACTCCACATACAAATTGTTTACAAATTAGCAAGCCATTTAGAGGTGATAGCTAAGTATATGTAGGTAATGGTCAGAGTTTGCATATCCAAAACATAGGGTCATCTTGCATTTCTAATAGACTAATTCTTGGTGACATTCTTCATGTTCCTGCTATTACCAAGAATCTACTGTCAGTTTCAAAATTCTCTAGTGACAATCAAGTAATGTTTGAATTTCAATCTAATAAGTGCTATGTCAAATGTCAGGTTTCTAAGGAAGTTCTCCTTGAAGGGTTCCTTGAGTCAAATGGCTTGTATTGCTTTCCTAGCCTGCTGCATAACTCTGCCAGGCCTATGCATACAGGTGGTAGTCACAAAGTTGTTTCATTTGTTTCAAATTCTAGCATTGTAGAGAATACTGATGTACTGTGGCATAGTCGTCTTGGACATGCTCATTTTAATTCTGTCAAAAGCATACTTACATTGTGTAAAATACCAATAATGAATAAAGCATCTTCTGAATTTTGTAAATCCTGTTGTCTAGGCAAAGCACATAGAATACATGCTCCTCTGTCAAATACTACTTATCATCACATGTTTGATTTAGTGTTTACTGATTTGTGGGGTCCCTCCCCTGATTTGTCAAGTTCTGGTTATCTGTATTATGTTGCATTTGTTGATGCCAAAACTAGATATACTTGGCTATACCTGCTTAAACAAAAGTCTGAAGCTTTAGAAGCATTCAAGCTATTCTTTGCTTATGTTCAAACTCAGTTCAACATCAGCATTAAGGCAGTACAGTCAGACTATGGAGGAGAGTACAAACCCTTTACAAAGTATCTGCTTGGCCTTGGTATCCAACACAGGTTGACTTGTCCTCACACTTCACATCAGAATGGATCAGTAGAGAGAAAGCATAGGTCAATAGTGGAAACAAGCATCACACTTCTTACACATGCCAACCTTCCCATGACTTACTGGGATCACAGTTTTGTCACAGCTAACTATCTTCTCAACAGGCTACCAACTTCTGCCTTACCTGCTTCAAATTCACCATATCATGCTTTGTATCACAAAGATCCTGATTACAAATCCTTGAAAGTATTTGGTTGTTCTTGCTTTCCACTATTGAGACCCTACAATAAACACAAGCTAGAACCTAGAAGCACTGAGTGTATCTATCTAGGCCCTTCCCCTCAACATAAAGGCTACAAATGCCTCAGTCCTACTGGCAGGTTATACATCTCCAAAGATGTAATATTCAATGAAAAGCACTTTCCCTATGTAAGTCTGTTATCTGCTAGCCCTAGCACCAACACAGATGTACCTTTTAGTCCTTTACCCTGTCCAGCCATAAACAACAATAACTCCTCAGGTACACTAGTGGGGCCAACTACAGCTGAGTCACATCAGAATCAATTTTCCCCTCTACTTGCCTCTCACAGCTATCATCCAGACCTATCTACATCATCTCAACCTGTCATGACACCACATCAAAGTCCCTTGCCTTTATCAGACCAGCTCATAGCTGCATCAAATACAACAAACTCACCTCCATCAAATATCAGGAGCTATGCACCAAAATCACCCCAGGAGCTCTCAAGTTTTCAAGAGGTAGTCACTGAGTCCTCTCCCTCTTCTCATCCATCACCACAAGCTGGACCTCCATCTCTCAGACAGTTGAGGAATGAAGGTTCTAACAGCTCTCTCTCACCAATTATTCAAAGTACCAGAACTGTACCACCTCCCCCACAAAACAATCATCCCATGCTCACAAGAGCTAAAACTGGACATTCCAAGCCTAAAGCTTATCTTGCAAACTTAGAGCCTCTAAATGTCAAACAAGCACTGCTGCAACCAGAATGGACTCAAGCAATGCAAGTAGAGTATGATGCTCTGATGGCAAATGACACTTGAACACTAACAACTTTACCCTCTGACAGGCAAGCAATAGGGTGTAAATGGGTTTTTAGGGTTAAAGAAAATCCAGATGGGACCATCAACAAATTCAAAGCAAGGTTGGTTGCCAAAGGCTTTCATCAACAACAAGGGTTTGATTTCAATGAGACCTTCTCTCCAGTTGTGAAGCTAACAACCATCAGAGTCATTCTCAGTCTTGTTATCACCTACAAATGGGACCTGCAGCAAGTTGACATTAACAATGCCTTTCTAAATGGAACCTTACAAGAGGAGGTTTACATGGTTCAACCACCAGGATTTGTTCAGTCTAACAAAGAGTTAGTATGCAAACTCAACAAAGCTTTGTATGGCCTAAAACAGGCACCCAGGGCCTGGTATGAAAAGCTCAATCAAGCACTTCTCAAATTTGGATTCAGTCATTCAAAATGTGATCACTCACTCTTCATCTACTCCAAGAAAGGTACAACTCTCTATGCTCTTGTCTATGTTGATGACATCCTAGTCACAGGCTCCTCCTCCACTCTCATCCTTGACCTAATCAACAAACTAGATGCTGAATTTGCTCTAAAGAAACTTGGCAAACCTGAATATTTTCTGGGATTGGAATTCAAGTTTCAGACAAATGGGAGTTTAGTGCTAACTCAAGCCAAATACATTAGGGATCTACTGGAAAGAGCCAACATGAGTGGTGCCAAGGGTGTGCCAACACTTATGCTAAGTACCAGCAGACTCAGCAAAACAGGCTCTCCATTGTTGACAGATCCTCACTTGTACAGGTCCATAGTAGGAGCTCTTCAATATGTCACATTAACAAGACCAGACATTGCATACAGTGTCAACAAGGCCTGCCAGTTCATGTCCTCACAATCAGAAGCACATTGGGCAGCTGTTAGACGAATACTAAGATACCTCAGTGGAACAATGTTTCTAGGCCTAGTATTTTCTGTAGCAAGTCCAACAGATAAATTCTCCTTGCGAGCCTATAGTGACTCAGACTGGGCTACGGATCCAGATGATCGTCGTTCTACATCTGGTTCTTGCATCTTCTTCGGTCCCAATATTGTTGCTTGGAGCTCAAAGAAACAATCTCTCGTAGCAAGATCAAGTACAGAAGCCGAATATAGAGCACTTGCTCATACTACCTCCGAGCTTCTTTGGCTTGAATCACTCCTCACTGAACTATCCATTAGTTTTCACCCTCCCACTTTGCTATGCGACAACCTCAGTGCAGTACACATGTCTCATAATCCAATTCTCCATGCTCGTACAAAACATATTGAATTGGATATCCATTTTGTTCGTGAAAGGGTTGCAACACAACGGTTAGTTATCCAACATGTTCCTGGGTTTGCTCAACTAGCTGACACCTTAACAAAACCGTTAGGAACGGTAGCCTTTCATGATCTACGGAGCAAGCTCAAAGTGGTCTCTCTCAAACCACCATGAACTTGAGGGGGTGTAATAGAGATAAAACTAGAAGTTAGTTAGTAATCAAGTTAGTTAGAGTAACTAACCTATCTAACTAATTCTAGAAGTTAGTTACATATGGTACCCTATATATATACTCATTGTGTAATAACTAAAGTGTAATGAAATGAAGTGAGAAATACAAGAAAACAAAAGAGTATTTCATTTTCTAATAGTCAATTCTTTTGGTCATGTATAATTATTTTTTTTCTCCATTCATATGTTTAATTACCCAACTGTATTTTGTGTTTTGGGTCAATATTCAATTCTTGTAAGTCAAATAATATTTAAGAAAGTTTTTATAGTTTTTCATGTCACTTTTTCTTAGTCATGAAGATTCTCTTCCACTTACTTGTCACTTGGCGTGTAGATGAGGCATCATGTCAATATTTACCAAAATTGGTCTCATATTCAATATACAGATAATGTAGACATACTAGGAGCAAGACATGCAATGTTCCCTTATGTGTGATTTGTGATAGTAAAAGTAATGTATTTATTTATACTCTAAAGCCAAATCGACCAATGATTCTAGATGATGCTTTTTCTGTAAAGATTAAGAACTTATTCCTTACAATAGAGCTAAGAGATAACAAATGAAACATTTACAGTAGACTGAATGTAGGGTAGTAATGGAGTTTTTTGTTGATATGTATAAAATATTTGTAGTTTTCGCCACGCTTTTCGTAGTTGTGGCAGTGCTCGGATATAGGCTAAGGTGTCTTGATATTCCGTTTTTTTGTGTGTCTGTTTGTGTCTCAGTAGGGGAGGGTATCAGTGCTTTAGTCCTAATATGGTTTTTTGCAGGTTGCACCTTTATGCAGTGAGTTACATTCTGTTATTAGGCTTAGCAGTTTATGTTTATTGGGACAGGGGTTGTGCAACGATCATGTATAGAAGGATATTTTGGCTTTGTACTGGTGTGGCTTCTCAGGTGTATACCTTATGCCTTGTGGAGCTTTTTAATTCAATCTTAGCTTAAAAAAATAAGAAAGAAACTCAGTAGATTTTTCAATATTAGTTGTTTGAGTTTCTAATAATGGCCACTTGAATAAAACATATGAAACCTATCAATTTAATAAGATATCAAATTTAAAAAAAAAAAATAACGTTACTTTTTAGCATTTTGATCGTACCTGGAGATCAGGATCCAATGCGGTTGGCCTCGAGAGCTGATGGAGACGGTCGGTGAGGAGAAAAAAGGGGTTGTACCTGCAAGGCACTCCGATGCCAAAGTAAGTAACCGAGCAAAGAGTGGGCAAGTACAAGTATAAGGTCAGAGAAATTGAATACCTGACCCCCTCAAATGAGAGGGTTTATATAAGGGGCTAAGTGGAAGATTATTGGTCCATATTATGAGGCGCGGATCGAGGAATCCGCGAAAATAGGCAACGGTTAAGACTAGCCGTTAGTGAACTTCGTCGTGGTCGGAATGCTTGTGGTCGACAGGGACCACTTTTCATAATTATGCTCGACGTCGAGCAGGCCTATTGGATTGGTCTTCTTTGCCCAATTGTAAGGATTGGGTCGGTCCAGAACAGGAGCCCCCCAAGTCATTGCTCGTGTGGCAGAGCAATGACTTAAGAATGATTTTGTGCTCGGCGATGAACAGCGTTAGGGCCAGGGATCTATGCTGTCGATCTTTTGGGAACGGGCAGCTGGTGCGTTGCTCGGTAGAAGAATGTGAAACGAAAAGCTGGAATATCTGGGAACTCGCGCCTATTAATGATTTGACGGCTAGTCTAGGGGCTAGCGTGTAGGGGTCACGCGTGCTTGCACGTGTTCTCCTTCCTATAAATAGGATTCTCATGGCCCATTCTGAACTTTTCGCTTCATCTTCTTCTTCAACGCTCTGCTCGTTCAACTGCCACCGTCCCAGCCGTCGACCACCGCCTTTTTGCGCCGACCACCACTTTCAGAACGTTATTTTCTTCAAGAATGTCTTCTCAAGCGTAAGGTACGGCTCTTTTTCTTCTTTTTAGGTGTTTATAGCTTAGATTTTGTAGAAATGCATGTGGCTTAGGATAGTTTTGACGGTAGGTTTTAGATTTGGAACCGGTAAACCCTAAGACTTCTGCCACCGTAGTCGGTCGGTTGCAAACCCTAGCTTAGGGTCGACGTAGATATTGGTCGACTTAGACTTGGGTTTTGATAGATACCTAGGTTAGATCTTTGACTTATAATGTTGGGCGTAAGCCATCGCTCCGAGCGATGGCCAGCCAGGGCTATAGCTCGGGACATAGTCTCTGAGCTGATGCGCGCCCTTTCACTTGTCGAGCGGTGGAAGGGTGGATTTGAAATTCTTAATCGAATTCACTGATGCCTTTCCTCTGCTTTTCAGGTGAAAACTCGCTCGTGAATCCACTGGACGTGCTTTCCGAAGAGACGTCCTCGGGAGATTCAGGGTCATCTGCGTCCATTCCTTCTGGTTCCGGGAGTTCCTCGGAGAGTTCGGATACAAGCACTACAGGAGCATCGACAGACTCGCCTCAGTGTCCTGACCAGACGAGGGCCTCGCCCGAAGAATGGGTGGTGGAAGATTTGTTGGACAAGGTGTCCTCATTCTCAAGACCTAGGACGGAGCCACTGCCCGTAGTTGGTGATCCTGCCGATTGGGTTGTAACCTGTCCGGGGGACGACGACCGTATCTTCTCAGATTTTCGTGGTCAGGCTTTCTCCATGTACGAATATGCGATTTCGGTCCTGGGGTAACATTGCCTTTCAGTGACTTTGTGAGTGCCGTGCTCGGGCATCTCTGCGTCGCCCCTTCCCAACTACACCCCAACTCGTATGCGTTTCTAAGAGCGTTCGAGATCACGTGCTCCCATCTGGGTGTTGGTGCCACGCTTCCCCTCTTCTTCCGCCTGTTCTCCTTGCAACGCCAAGTCGGGCGAGGAACTGACCGAAAGGGGGTTGTGTCCTTCAAGCAGCGGACAAATATTTTTAAGGCCCATTCGGAATCTATCCGGGCCTTCAAAACTGATTACTTCCTGATAAAACCCGTGAGCGCGGTGGCCGTGAGAGCAATGAGCTTTCTAGGAATAGACACTGACGAGAATGACGAGCCTAAGCTCGACGATCAAGGTCAGGTGATCCCGAGGAGATTGTGGTTGTTCCCATTTTCCTGGAGTCATGCTCATTATGAGAAACCTGTCGGGGAGTTTGTTCAGGTGGGGGACACATTGAATGATGATGATGCGGCCAGTTTCGAGGCCTTCAGAAAATTAATAGCATCCTTCACTCCGACCCCCCTGTTGGATGGAGCTGGAAAGGTTATAGTTGATCAGGATGTGGGGAAGCTGTGGAGCGTCCCTTGATCAACGTTACTGAGTTGCTGGCTTACCGTACCGGGCAGAAAGTGTCCGACTTCTTCGGTATCTGTTTATATGCGTTAGTTAAATTTTTGCTTTAACTTTGTTGTCTATGACTGACCTGATCCTTTTCCTTTTTCAGGCTCCCTGACGAACCCATTGGATAAGATTCAAGAACGTCTGGTTCAGCAGCAGAGGAAACGATCAAGGGTCGTGCAGACCAAGATGACTGAGACGAGTGGCTCGGGGTCGGGCCCCTTGGTCCAGGGTTCGCCGAGCGCATCGACCGGCTCCTTGATGAAAAAGCACAAGTTTGCGGCCACAGTGAATCTAACGACCAATGCTCCTCCAAAGCCGAAGCATGGGCTACCTCCATGTTTCGTGATGCGCAACTTCTTCGAGGGAACGAGCATGGAGGTGGACCGTGCGGATTCTCTGTTCCTGGAAGGTATGGACCGTCCTGCTCGGCGACTATCTCTGGTCCAAGACGCAAGTGCAGTTATGCGGGTCCTAACAATGGCCTGGCTGACGGCCGAAGGGAGTCCCGGACTGGAGCGAGAGAATAGCAGGCTGAAGGAGCAGCTGGCTGCTTCTGAGGCTAAGCTGACAGCGGCCACCGAGGAGGCTAAAGCTGCGACCAAGGAGTCGACCGATCGGGTTGCCGTCATTGCCAAGTTGGAGGTCGACAAGAAGAGGGTGCTTGAGCAAAATAAAAAGCTGAAGGACGCCTTTTGCCCAAAGGATGATGAGGATGAAGAGACCAAAAATATGCTGACGAGGGCTCAGCTGCTTGCTCGGATTGACCAAGACATGGAAGATCTGAACTCCTCAACTGAGCTCAGCTTCCAGAACGCGTTGGATCAGATGAGAGTTCTTCATCCTGACATGGCCTTGGACTCTGGTCAAATGAGTTACCTGTACAAGGTCGTGGACGGTCAGATCGTGGTCCCCTCAGACTTGGTGGTGGACGACTCTCAGCCGGGGTCGACTGATCAGCTTGGCCAACCTGAAGCGCAACCGGAGCAGGAGGGTCCATGTGAGGAAAAAGGTCGCCCGGGAGGCGAAGATAATTAATTTATGACCTGCGTGCCTGATAATTTATGATGTTTTTCTTTTTTGGGGGGCGTGGCCCCCTTTGTATGTAATCCTGAACAAGTCGGCCCTTTGGTGTCGCATTTTTAATTTCATGTGTACGACTTTGATGGTCGGTTTCTATGTTTTATTTGCTTGTAACAATGCGTCCGTCGGAGGACATAGTTTACTTATTATTTTTACTAAGTGTTTGGTATGCATCTTTGCATTAATTGGATGTGATCGAACAAATACGGGGTGTGTGAGTGATCTGTTGGTTAGGGGCACCAATCAGATTTAGGAGTCTTACTCCTGGTCGGTGCCCGGGCCAAGATAATGGCCCGGGCTCCGTGGCTTGAACATCCCATCGCGAGCTAGGGTTCTGCCTGGTCGTGGTACTTAGGCGACGTCGGACTCGTTCGAGTATCCGTCCGTGCGGCAAGTTTCTCTTTTGCCCGAAAGGAGATCTTGCTTTACTGTTATATTTGGGCTGTCATGCTCGTACCTAGGCACGCAGTTTTCAGTTGGCCCCCCTTTCTCCTTGCTTGAAAGTTGAGTAAGGTGACTTTGTGATTTAGCTGTAGTATTGTTTGAGTTTCTCGGCGTTCCAGGGTCGAGCAAGCTCTTCCCCGTGTAGATTTTCCAAATAATAAGCTACGTTCTCGGTTTTTGCTCGGACGCGATACGGGCCTTCCCAATTGGGTGTTAGTTTTCCCTCGCGGGGATCTCTATGATTTCTTCTAAGGACAAGGCTGCCTATCTCGAACGTTCACCTTATGACCTTAGAATCATACCGAGCAGCTATTTTTTGTTTGAGAATGGTTTCTCGAAGAGCGGCTTCCGATCGAACTTCTTCGACCATGTCGAGCTCGTCTCTCAAGGCTTCGGAATTGATATCTTGGTCCATGGGGGATTTTGTGCGCTTCGATCGGACGTGCATTTCTATAGGGATCACCGCTTCGGTTCCATATGCTAATCAAAATGGGGATTCCCCGGTTGTTGAGTGGGGTGTGGTCCTATATGCCCATAGTACGCTATGTAGCTCCTCGACCCAATGCTTCTTATGCTCGTCCAGTCTTCGTTTCAAACCTCTTAGGATTACCCTGTTCGCGGCCTCTGCTTGCCCGTTAGTTTGGGGATGCTCGAATGAAGCGAAATGTTCTTTCGTTCCCATTGATGCAACGAACTCTTTGAAATGTTTATCTGTGAACTGAGTGCCGTTGTCGGTCACGATGGCGAGGGGCACTCCGAACCGAGCGAGGATGTTTCTCTTGAAGAAACGTAGTATGTTGAGCGCAGTAATTTTGGCTAAAGCCTCAGCTTCTATCCACTTGGTGAAATAGTCGACACCTACAATTAATTATTTATTCTGACCGGACCCGACGACGAATGATCCTAAGATATCCATCCCCCACCATGCGAACGACCAAGGTGACGATAATGATTTTAGCTCGGATGGGGGTGCTGCGTGCACGTCTCCGTGTCGTTGGCATTTGTCGCACCTCTTCACGTGCTCTTTCGCGTCGTGTTGGAGGCTGACCCAATAGTATCCTGCCCTTAGGATTTTTCGAGCCAACGACCGTCCGCCAGGATGCTGCGCATTGATTCCTTCATGGACTTCCCTTAGTACGTGTGGGATATTTTCTTCTTCTACGCACCTGAGGAGGGGCGTAGAGAATCCTCGACGATACATACGTCCGCCTACTAGAGAATATGAGCATGCCCTTCGTCGTATAGTGTTGGCTTCCTTTGGGTCGGTTGGTAATTCTCCTTTAGTTAGATAGTTGAATACTGGGGTCATCCAGCAGCTCGTGTCGCCTACAACGTTAATGTCTACGCGGGTCGACGATTGTCTGATACTCGGTCGGGGAAGCGTTTTATGTACGATGGACTTGTTGTTTCCTTTCCTTTTAGTGCTCGCTAATTTGGACAGGATGTCTGCGCGGGCATTGTTTTCCCGCGGAACATGTTTGACTTCCACACTTTTGAACCGTTTTAGTTCCCCTTTTACGAGGGCCAAATATTCGGCCATGTTATCATTTTTGGCCTGAAAATCTCCTCGGACCTGGCTTGCGACTGTAAACACCCCAAATTTGCCCTCACTCATTTCACCATGGCTTGTGATCATTCTCATATGCATAAACACAATCATATCATCTCATATCTCATTTTGAGTCACTGCATAGTTTCTAAGTCATCTGCACCTAGGGTTTGTGACCTGAGCAATCCCAAAGTCTCTTGAGCCACTCCAAAGGTCACCAACCAATTCAAAGGGGTCTACATGTGTTCAAGTATCATATTCCATCTTCTCAAAGTCAAGATTTCAAAAGAATCACAAGAACTAGGGTTTGAATGGATGCAGAGCCAGGTTGGACTGCATAGTTGACTGAAAATTAGGGTTTTGGTTTCAGAGGCCATAACCCCAATTTTTTTGGTCATTCTTGTTTCCATTGGTCTCTATATGGTATAGGGAGTATGCATATCAATTTTCATGAAGAAATTCCATGGGGAAGTCATCTGATCAAGGGTTGACTTTTCAGACAAGTCAGTGTAAAATCAGGGCATCTGAGGCCCCCAATGACCCAACCAATGGGTGATCATCATCATTTTGAGTGTATATGATCTTTATTTGATCATGGAAGAAGGTTGAAGTTCATAGAAATCAAGAATTTAGGGTTTTTGCAAAAGTTGACTTTTTGGGCATAGTTGACTTTTCAAGAATGCATCATTTTAGGTCATTTTTCAAGCCTTGATTATTGATCCAAAAATGCTTCAAATGGAAAAACTTTGGTCATGAAAGTTGTAGATCTCATCTTTCCCTTTTCAAAAAGTACAAGAACATGATCAAACTCTTCTTGGATCAAAAGTTATGGTGTGACAAAGTTGGTTAAAATCATTGATTTTCAAGGCATGCCCTAAGTGAGAATTTTGCAAAACCATGGATCAAAGCCAATTGCAACCTCTAGTTCACTTCAAACCAGCACACAAACTTTCTCTAAGTCATGAAAATCAGAATTGAACCAAGAATGCCCATGATTTATGTTTGGTTAGGCAAAGAAGTCACATGTGAACCAAAGGCCACCACTTGCAAAAACTCATGATCATTCTTCCTACAACTTGCAACCTTGGATGCTGACCTTGCTAGCTCACTCACCACACCATGCTGCGCAGCCCCTAGGCTTTGTACCAAGCTAGCACTTCACCATACTTCTCTTACACATTATTTGACTTTTTGCAAAAGGTGACTTACCAATCAATAAAGCACATGTCCAATCAACTGACCAATGAGAGAGAGTTATGTGGACAATTTGCAAGCCATTTCATGTACAAGGCAAGGCTGAAACATCTCATACACACACATTCACAAAGACACACCAAGCTGCAACTTGCTTCGAATCTGCCTCCACAGCTTGCAAACACAAAAACCATTTCCACACTTCATCTCACCACACTTCATAGACCTCAAACTAACAAGACTTGGGCCTGAAACAAGCAAGAACATCCCACTGCCATTCCTCACCTCATTTTGCAGTTTCATTCGAATCTTTCTTCCCAGCTCACAAACACACAAACAAACATCACAGACCTTCTCCATTCATCCTCAGGATCATAAACAACCATTCACAATGACCTGAAGCTACCTATTTCACCATTGCCATTTCTGACCAAGCTTGAGCAGAAGCTGTCGAATCTCACTATCCAGCCAACATAAACTCTGTTTGAGCATTCAAACATCTTCTGGGGATCAAGTGGAGTGGATTGCACAAGGAAAAGTGGCCAGAAAGTCCTCAAGTTGAAAGCTCCAAATCTCAGGTAGCTTGAAAATTATTTTTCCAGAAATCATTTTTCATGTTATAAACTTGTTCTATGTGCTTCACTGATCATCCTGATGTCTTTGGTTTCGAAAATGGCTTTGAAATGAGCATTTAATTTCTCTCTGAAACTTGCGTGCCCTAGTTTTCATTTCCTTCGATTCAGCTTGTTTAGGAAGAAGAAATGTGTTTTGAGAGAGGGGTTTGATTTGTGAGTGTGTAAGGAACATTTCCCGGTTCTTAGTTTTCATTTTTGATACGTTTTGAGGGAGTTGGGAAGTTTTCAGGGGAGTTGCTCGCCGGAGAAGACGACCGGAGGTCTTCTCCGGCAGCCTGAATGTGATTAGGGCTAATTGTCATTAATTAGCAAACTTCAAATCTGGGCCCTTGGATGTTGTTTCCCGCGCGCTTGTGAATGGTCAGGATCAAGCCATTATGCCCTAATCCATTTAATTAGTATTAATTAATTCATAATTAAATTAATTTGGTCAGATTGAATCCACACCCTCCATTCACGCGCCAGTCAATGCTTTCAAACCCAGGGTGAATCTCATCCCTCCATTCCTTTGACTTTTCCATTTTATTTGAATTTTATTCATTTTATTTCAATTAACTTGCACAATTATTTTAAAATAGCAAAAAATACATAAAAATTATGAAACTTTTTCCTCTGAGTTTTATTAATTTTTATGACACAAAAATATTTTTATTTTATTTTTTATCATTTAAAAAGTATTTTTAAATATTTAAAAGATTATTTTTAATTGATTAATGGGAATTAATTAATTAAAAATACTTTTAGGTATTTAAAAATTACAAAAAAATTCATGAAATGTTCTAAGACATTTAGAAACATTGTCCAACCTTCAAACCAAATTTCTTTTTTGATCTTGATGCATTTTAAGAATTTTTCATTGAATTAAATCATTTTTTATGCATTATTTTGATCATAAGTTCAAAAATTCATTTCTGCCTATCTAGGAAGGTTTGGATATTGGTTCTTTTTGTGTTGCATTCTATTTGACATGTAGTTTCTAGGATAAAAAGGCCATGAATTGTTCTTGCATTTTCAAATTGTTTGGCATTTCTTTTGTTAAGAACCCTAAAAAACCCTAATAACATAGAAAATTCATAACTTGAGATTGGTTAAGAGTTGAGAGCTCCCCTTTGGACTTTGATTTAGTATAGGTTTAGGGTTTCTTTGAATGTCATTTTCCATTTTTTATCTTAGGATTTGCTTCTGTTTTGGGTTTTTGTTTGATGTTTGATCCATAAACCCTAATTTGGGCCTTCATTTGCATCCCTCTTGCATTCTCTTGCATAACATGACTTGTCTTTGCATTTTGTGCATTCTTGTGTTTCATTTGACATCATAAGACATGTAGAAAGAATGTTTGATCATTGCATTACATATTTGCCATGCCATTTGCCTTGTGTGCCTCATAACTTTCCATGCTTGTTCATGCTTCTTAGCTTGCATCATTTGCATCCATGATCTTGTATGAGCATCTCCATATCCTGCCTCATGTTCATAGCATCTCATAGCATCATTGTCATCATCAACATGCTTCTGGTTTTGTTTAGCACCATGTCATCTCATCTCATTTGGCATTGCATTGCATTTCTTTCTAACATTTCAGGTGGTAAGTAAACTTGAGAAGTGAATTTGCCTTCACTTCTCATAACTTTTCTTTTCATCTCCCTTGCATCCTTTGCTGCATTTATGTTTGTGTTTGAGATTGAGCTTGCTCATTCTTCTTCCTCCCACTTTCTTTCTTCAAGTGACTTGACTTCTTGAATGAAGCAAGTCACTTTGCTTCTCTGGATCTTGTTCATCTGCTTCCTGGTGGCTCCCTTTGAAGATTGTTCTTGCAAACCTCACAAACTTTAGGGACAACCAAGCATGATAATGAATTAGGGTTTTGATTAGTCTCCCCTCATAGTTTTTACCTTTGTGTCTCTCTTTGAGTCTTCTCCTCTCATCTCATAATCAGAGACTAAACCCTAAAGGCTTTAAGACTTTGTGATTAAGCTTATGCCTGCATCCTTCTCTTAGGATGGAGTGTATAACTTTAATCCTAAGTGTTAAACCCTTAATGTGTTTAAGTCTCTTAATCAATTCACTTAATAATCATCAAGACATCACACTTGTAACTTGGGCCTTGCATTAGGGTTCTAATTCTTCCTTAATTGGTTAAGAAGGACCAACCCTAGTGTTAATGGACAAGTCCCCCTCAAGTTGTCTTACAAACCATAAAAATCACTTCATCATCATACCATTAATCAAAAATCCACTTAATCAAAGGCTTGTTTTGTCATGAGTTTAATCCCTAATCATGGATTAAGTTGAGGAGCTTTCCTCAGCTTAAACATTCTCATCTATTATCCTTCTATTAGGATGGTGTAATGAGTCTGTTTAATCCCTGATTATGGCTTAACCTCATTACTTAACACTAAACAAAAACACCAAAAACATCTAAATAATCACAAGTAGGTTAACGATCTTAATCCTACATCAAAGGTGATTAAGTGTGAGAATCTGACTTCACACTTAAGGTATTCTCATTACCCCTAATCAGAGGGATGATGTGATGAGTTTACCAAACCCATTGGTTTAGGCTTAAGCTCATTATCCTATGACAAACTCCAAAAAGAAATAAAAGACTGAAAACACAAAAACAAACAATAATCGTCTCCTCCGGGATTCTTTTCTCATCACCTTCACTCACAAACGAGAACTTGCTTCTTCCGTCTAATGCAAGACAGTTAGCACCTGAGCCAGACAGGTCATACACTTGAGCATAGGCAAGTAAGCAGTTCACAAGTCAATTCATCTTTCAGTCTCTTTGGGTCGAACTACGGTGTTCTGACTTCCTCATTGCACGAGAGGATACGTAGGCATAACTTAACAGTTATCGAACAAAAGTCTCTGTATATTCCCCCTCTTTCCGGCATTATTCTTCAAGCTTCATTATCATGAGCAATTCATTCTCATCCTCACACTGACACTGTATATATCACATTTCACTTCTTTTACACTGACACCTGTACATTCTTTTCCAGCTATTTTATACACCAATTGCACTGACACTACCCCTTTAAAACACAAATCTTTTAAGCGTGGATCCCGTCGAGTACGGCGGACAATCTGGGTGCTAATACCTTCCCAGGTTGTAACCAACCCCCTTTCTCAGTCTCTCTGGTTCGCAAACCGTCTTATCCATCTTTTTCTAGGTCTATGCAGCATTGCCTTTCCTCCGGGATAAAAATGCCTAGCTGGCGACTCTTTTCATCTCCAGTGAGTTCACGGCTGTGTGTTCTCACTGTTCCCTCTCGCCGACCGTTCGCGTCTGTACCTTTATTTGACCCTGTGTCATTTATCGGGAGCGACAGCTTGGCGACTCTGCTGGGGATTCTTATATTGCAACCAGGGCTTTTGGTTCTTTTTGTGGGTTCCTCCTAGCGCTTGATTGATTTGTGTTTACTGGGGTGTTATGTGCTTATTTGTGCTTGTATTTATTTTTGTTTACTGCTTTATGTACAGTTTACTTTACTGCTTTCTTTATTGCATTTGTATATATCATATTGTCATACTGTACTGCTGGCTGGATCTGGTTTTCTTTTGGTGGGTGGGCATTCTATTGAGAGTTAAGGTCCTATACCTGGGACCTGAGTGACACCTAGGCTAGAGTGAATCATATTCTTTCCCATTCCATTTCGGTCTGGTGCGGGAATATGAAACACGGTTCAGATATGGGTTTCTTCTTGAGAACTCTGTGTTGCAGATTTCCTGCAATGCTAGGGCTATCTGGGAAGCCTGCTAAGTCTGGATGACCTTTAGTATTGACCTTCAGAAACTGAGGTGAATTAGAGGAGGAATTGTTATGGTTATTGTAAACACTGTACCTCCGGGTTAGAAGTGTTTACACTTCTCATAACTGATCCAAGTCTGAGGATCCTTGTTCTAGAACACCACCTGTGAGGGGGTTGGGCTGTTTACAGGTTTGCAGGTACCTTGACCTCAGAATACCCAGTTACTTTGACTTTGTTAAGAATACTCCATGTTGGATAGTTCTTGTGATTCTAAAACCCTGGACTTGTGGCTCTTTATTTGAGTCCCCCACCTTGGTTACCGGATTTATAGACCTCCATCTGGAATTCTTGAACACACTTGGACCTGTATCAGAATATTTTGGCCAGATCCAGCTCAGTCACAAACCCTTTGCATATCATTTGCATACATAATCATTGCATCATATTAACATGTGCTTATTTGTGTTTCAGGGTATCCATTTTTCATCTGGTTTTGGTTTTGACCCCATCTTCAGCATTGGCCCATCTTCACCAGTACCTGCTTCAGTTTAGCTATCTGCTTCAGTTATCACCAGCACCAGCCAATCAGTGGCTCATTACTTCAGCATCAGCCTCAGCACCTGTCTCTACTCAGTCTCAGCATCATGGCTCCAAAGAAAAGCAACATCACCTATCACTTCTTCCAACCAGAGTTGTCAGACATCAGGAGGATTCAAACCCTGATCACTCCAGATCACATATCCTTGTTTAGAGAGAACTATGGAGATATACTTGACTTGGTTGTGGATCTGGACCCATCACAGAGGAGCCTCATCCACACTTGCATTCAGTTCTATGATCCCCCACTGAGATGTTTCACCTTTCAAGACTTTCAGTTGGGCCCCCTATTGGAAGAGTACTCCTCATTAGTTGGTATGCCTATCAGGAGAGAAATCCCTTTCAACCCTGAGATGGTCTTTCCTACTAATGGAGAGGTAGCAAGAGCTTTACATCTGGAGCCTGTTCTAATTGAGCAGCATATGACCTCTAAAGCTGGGATCCCTGGTTTTCATCTGGACTTCTTAATCTCTCAAGCTAGTCTGAAAGCTTCTCTGGGAGAATGGAAAGCTGTTTGTGCTCTGCTGGCCTTGTGCATATATGGAATTGTGTTGTTTGCAGATGAGCCTCGATTCATCAGCAAGAATGCAATCCACCTGTTCATCCTGAAGAACCCAGTGCCAACATTATTGGGAGACCTTTACTATTCAGTGCATCAGAGGAATGAAAAGCAGAGGGGGAGGTTAGTGAGGTGTTGTGCTCCTTTGTTCCACACTTGGCTTCTCAAGCATCTACCCAGAACAGATGCATTTTTAAACCCTCATCAGCAGAGCAACTGGGCTAAGAGACTCATTGTTCTAACTTCAGCAGATATCAGATAGTGTACTCAAAGCACCAAGGGCAGAGATATCATCACCAGCTGTGGGCATTTTCCCAATGTGCCCTTAATAGGAGTTAAGGGAAGTATTAATTACAACCCTCTGCTGTTCAGGAGGCAACTGGGTTATGCCTTAGTCCATACTCCTAGGGCACAGGACTTGGTGGAGACTCTCTATTGTGAGAACAAGATCAGTTTGACTGTTGTTAGGCAGGCCGCCTGGGCCTGGGATCATGTTCAAACCAAGGGAGTCATTGTTCTGGGGAAGTGTAATAATGTGGCATCAGCACAATATCATGAGTGGTCCCGTGCCAGGGCCCAATTCTCTGGGATGCCCTTTACCATAGAAGACATGCCTGAGTCATCTTCAGCACCACCCCCTGCCACTATCAGTCTGGAGGAGTTTGAGAGCTTGAAGGAAAGAAATGAGAAGCTAACCCAGGCTTTGCAGAAGACCCTCCGGGAGAGGAGTGAAGGTATGAGGGAAGTTGAGAGATTGGAGAAGTTGAGAATAGAGCATCTGACTAAGATTGAGAAGTCTGGGGATTATATCAAAAAGTCTAAGGCTGGTGAACAAATTCTGAAGAATGCTTGTAAAGAAGCCCAGTTCCAAAGAGCAAGAACAGACTTGTACTTGAAAGAGAGTCAAGCCCGGTGGGTCAGGATCACCGAGGCTCGTACCCAGGAGGACAAGAGAGTTCAAGACAAGATGGATCAACTGGAAGCTAGTGCAAGAGAACAGCAAGAAGCCCTGGCATCAGCCCAGAGGGAGATATCAGAACTGAAGATCAAAGCAGGGGTGAAGAGATCCAAAGACCAAACTCAGCACAAGAAGCTAGCAGCAGCTATTGCAACCCGGAACCTCTTTATCCGGAATCTTACGGAGCGCCCGGCTGATCCTGTGACCGAGGCACTTCTCAAGGAAGTTCGTGAGGATGAGTTTGGCCTTGGTGTTTGACCATTTGCTTGTTGTTGTTTCTATTCCATGTACTTTTACTTTTTTTGTGATGTATTTTGACCCCTTAGGGGGCTTGTGTTGTAAAATGAACAAGTTGTATTATTTTACCTTTTGTAATATATTTGTGCTAGTCTGTTCCATCCAAGTTTATTTCGGAAGCAACGTCAACAAGCATCTTCAAGGGTCTGGAAGGGTCAAAACTGAAGGCCAAACCGGATACCTTGAGAACAAATAAGCATACTGCATTGCATGCTAACCTTTTGTTTGTTTTGTAGGTTTTTGTTTTGTTGTTGCTAACCTCTGTTGTGATGTTCAGGAACTATTGCTAGGCGCCGAGTATTTCCCCTCAACCGGCCGCACCGTTATCCAACCCGAAATAACCTTCCGGGAATTCAAATGGATCAGGTACAGCAGGACCTAGCAGAGGTCAGAAATCAGATGGCAAACGAAAGGTTAGAGATGAGAACGCAGATGACGCAGTTCATGGAAGTTATGAACAACATGGCTCAGAGCCAGGAGAGACTGAGGGCCATGGTGGAGAGGCAAAATCAAGAGGAGCCTCATGTAGGAACTGCTGGCACCAGCAACAATGAAAGGGTCCAACCTCATGTCAACCCTCCTATATTTGGCCCCCATCTTCATCCAGAGGTCAACATTCCTGCAAATGTTCAAGGAACCGCCACTGCAGCCAGGGTACTTCAGGAAGACCCTCAAGAAGACCAGTTTACAGTAATGGGTGCTGGAGAAGAAGCTTATGATAGAAGGTTGGAGGAAATAGATGAGAAGTTGAGGTCCTTAGAATCTCAAAATTCTTTGGGTTTTGACGTGATGGATATGGGTTTGGTAGACGGGGTCAGGATCCCCCATAAGTTCAAGCCTCCTTGTTTCGAAAAGTATAACGGGACTTCATGCCCCCGGACTCATCTACAATCATTTCTGGGAAGGCTAAAGGCCTATACGATGGATGAGAAGCTCTGGATGTTCTATTTCGAGGACAGTTTGACTGGAGCGTCAAGAGAATGGTACTCTCACCTAACAAGGGCAACCATTAGATGCTGGAAGGACCTAGCAGAGGCCTTCATCAGACAGTATCAGTATAACTTAGACATGGCACCCAACAGGACCCTCCTAATGGGAATGTCACAGTCTTCAAGGGAGAGTTTCCGAGAATATGCCCAGAGATGGAGGCAATTGGCTGCTGCTGTTCAACCCCCTATGTCTGAAAGGGAAATGGCAGATATGTTCATGAATACCCTTCAGGGAACCTATATTGACAGGCTGGCTGCTTTCTCTTCCACTAGCTTCGCGGATGTTGTCATAGCTGGGGAGAGAATTGAAAGCCTGTTGAAAATGGGTAAAATCTCAGACAATGGTGCAAGCTCGTCCAGTAATGCAAGAAAGCCTTTCGCAGGCCCGAGAAGAACTGGCGAGACCAATGCCATCCACACCAACAGGGGTAGGCCCCAATATGCTCAAAGATCAATAGCAGCAGTCACCATCCCTGCTCCCGTTCATCCTCAGCCAGTCTATCAACCTCCTCAACAAAGCTATCAGCCACAACCTCAGTACCATCAGCAAATTCAGTATCCTCCAAGAAATTACAACAACAACAACAACAACAGCAACAACAGTCAACAAAGGCCATTCCAACAAAGGCCATCTCAAGCTAACAGAGTGATCGATCCGATCCCAATGCCATATGCTACTTTGCTGCCACAACTTCTGAAACTCAACCTGGTTGAGCTAAGAACGTTGGCACCTCCGGATCCCAACAGTCTACCAAGGAACTATGACTCCAATGCTAGGTGTGCCTTCCATTCAAACGCACCTGGCCACAGTACAGAAAAATGCAGGGCTCTGCATATGAAGGTACAAGACTTGGTAGACTCCAAGGCTCTGAATTTCGCACCGCCGCCCAATGTCAATAAAAACCCCATGCCAAACCATGGTGGTCCCCGGATTAACGCTATTGAAGAAGACAAGCCGTCTTATTTAATAACCAGTGTGGGACAGATCAGGACACCATTGGTAGAAATCAAGGCTCAGCTCTTGGAATGTCAAATGTTCCCGGGGTGTGAGTTGGGTTGTGCTTACTGCAATATCTCGGTCAATGGGTGCGATAATTTGAGGAATGGCATAGATGGCCTTATTCAGAGTGGCCAACTTCAGATCACTACATCATTTCCAACAAATCCAGCAACCTCATCAGCAACGGTTTCAGAACCTCCTACAACTGCAGCAACTATTGTTCCTGATAATTCTTCGGCTTCATCAACGAGTACTCCATCAATTACTTCAACTGATCAGTTTTCAACAAATGTTTCTTCTACAACATCAGCTTCACTCCATTTTGAGACTCCTACAACAACAGCATCCGTTCTTCCACCATTATCTCCTACAACACCAGCAATCAATCATGAAGATGTCTCTACTGTCACCATATTTTATGATCCTGAAAACAACTCTGCCTACCATTCAGAAGGTGCTGCTCCCATCAGAGCACCAGTTACAATCTTTTATGATCCACAAACAATTACAGTCCCTTCAGCAGCAGCAATCAGTCCGGTCACTGTCACGGTGCCTGGACCTGTACCATATGAAAGCAATAGGGCCATCCCTTGGCACTATGGCTCTGACGTGTACTGCGAAGGAAAAAGAATCACTCTTGAAACATCAACACCTGCACCACAGATAGATAATGTGGGCGGAGGCGGAGGCTTCACCCGAAGCGGACGTCTCTTCGCTCCACCAATTCAAAGACCTACTGCCGAAGCAGAAGCTGCTGCCAAGGCAAAAGGAAAGAGCCCGGTGCAGGAAGATCAAGCTGTTAAAGAAGCCTTGAAGACACCGTTCGATCAAGAAGTTGATGAGTTTATGCGAATCATCAAAAAGAGTGATTATAAAATTGTGGATTAGCTTCACCAAACGCCATCCAAAATCTCTATCCTCTCACTGCTTATGTGTTCCGAAGCCCATCGGAATGCATTACTCAAAGTCTTGCACGCAGCTTACGTGCCTGAAGAGATTACTGTCAACCAGTTGGAAACCGTAGTTGGAAATGTTACTGCTAGCAATGGGCTAGGGTTCACCAATACTGACTTAACAGCGGATGGCCGCAACCACAACAAAGCCTTGCACATAACCATGGAATGCAAAGGAGCTGTCCTTTCTCATGTGCTGGTGGACACAGGTTCATCCCTGAATGTTTTACCAAAGAAGGCTCTGGTGAAGCTTGAATATGATGGATTGGCATTGAGACCCAGCAACCTGGTGGTAAGAGCCTTTGATGGTTCAAAGAGATCGGTTCTGGGAGAGATTGAGCTGCCTGTGACAATTGGCCCACAGACCTTTAAAACTATCTTTTATGTGATGGACATTCAGCCCGCCTACAGCTGTTTGTTGGGTAGACCCTGGATTCACGCCGCTGGCGCAATAACGTCTACCCTTCACCAAAAGTTAAAATTTGAGTGGGAAGGCCAAGTTGTTACAATCTGCGGGGAGGAGGATATATTTGTCAGCCATCTGGCTACTTATAAGTATATTGAAATGGATGGGGAGATCCATGAAACAATGAGCCAAGGTTTTGAAGCCTTGAATGTCAATGAAGCATCTGCTGTATCTGGGATCTCCATGTCATCATACCAACAAGCCCGGAAGGTTGTTGAGGAAGGAACTGCCCTAGGCTGGGGCAAGGTTTTGGCTGTGGAGGAGAAGAAGGACAAGTTTGGGTTGGGTTACAAACCAACTCAACATCAAGCAAAGGCTGTTGAGAAGCCTGGTTTTGTCAGTGGGGGGATGCTTACCCCCGATGCTATCAACTGTCTGGAAGACGAGCTGGAAGAGGAGCGCAATCTGGAGAATTGGATTCGTCCAAAGATCCCGGGGAACAGTGTCTCGAACTGGTCTTCCCAGGAAATTATAAGAGTTACTCGAGCAGAGTAATTATTATTTCCTGTATTTTTATAAGCATGCATCAAAGTCTTGCATCTTGCCCAAGATGACAAGACTCATTTTGTAATCGGGCCATCTGTACCTTTTTGTGCAAACAAGATCAATTAATGAAATATCAGACATCTTTTTTGCAAACGAGTCTTTTTTTCTTTTCGTTCACTGTTTTTCCATTTTTCTTTTTTGTACAAAAAAATAAATGGCAGTGTTTTCAAAATGACAACTTCATTTCACTTTTCTAAATAAGACTAAAATCAGATCACTAAAATGAACCAACTTAACCCTTGCAGAGAATGCCTTCCTGACAGCACCGACAACAGCACGACTATGACATCGTATGACTTTGACAATCCGATCAATCAAGCTGATGAAGGGGTTGAAGAAGAATATGAGCTTCCTGAAGAGCTAGCCAGGTTGTTGAGACAGGAGGAAAAGGTTATTACTCCTCACCAGGAGGAGGTTGAAGTGATTAATCTTGGTACGGAAGAAGACGTGAAAGAGGTTAAAATCGGGGCCTGCCTGCAAGACTCAGTGAAAGGACAACTGATTGACCTGCTTCGAGAGTATGTGGATGTATTTGCTTGGTCATATCAAGACATGCCAGGGTTGGATACCGACATTGTTGTGCACAAGCTGCCTTTGAGAGAAGAGTGCCCTCCGGTTAAACAGAAACTACGCCGTACTCGTCCAGACATGGCTATGAAAATCAAGGAGGAGGTACAAAAGCAATGGGACGCCGGGTTCCTTGCTGTAACTAGCTACCCGCCGTGGGTTGCTAATATAGTACCTGTGCCTAAGAAGGACGGCAAAGTAAGAATGTGTGTTGATTATCGGGATCTGAACAGAGCCAGCCCGAAAGATGATTTCCCATTACCTCACATTGATGTATTGGTTGATAATACGGCTCAGTTCTCGGTATTCTCCTTCATGGATGGATTTTCAGGATACAATCAGATTAAAATGTCACCTGAAGACATGGAGAAGACAACATTCATCACACCTTGGGGCACGTTCTGCTACAAAGTAATGCCATTTGGGCTCAAGAATGCCGGTGCAACATATCAACGGGCTATGGTGACATTATTCCACGATATGATCCATAAGGAAATCGAGTGTTATGTGGATGACATGATTGCCAAGTCCCTTACTGAAGAAGATCACCTGGTGAATCTGCTCAAGTTGTTCAAGCGTCTGAGGAAGTACCAACTGAAGCTGAACCCCAACAAATGCACATTCGGGGTGCGATCCGGTAAGCTGCTGGGATTTATTGTAAGTGAGAAAGGGATTGAAGTTGACCCTGATAAAGTCAAAGCCATCCAAGAGATGCCTGCACCAAAAACTGAGAAGGAAGTTCGAGGGTTCTTAGGTCGATTGAACTACATTTCGAGGTTCATATCTCACCTCACAGCAACCTATGAACCCTTGTTCAAGCTGTTAAGAAAAGAACAGACGGTCAGGTGGAACGAAGACTGCCAAAGGGCTTTTGACAAGATCAAAGAATATCTGCAAGAACCTCCAATCCTCATGCCGCCAGTTGAAGGAAGACCTCTGATTATGTACTTGACAGTATTAGAAGAGTCAATGGGGTGTGTGCTGGGCCAGCATGACGAGTCTGGTCGAAAAGAGTATGCAATATACTACCTAAGCAAAAAGTTTACCGACTGTGAACAACGTTATTCACTGCTCGAGAAAACTTGCTGTGCTTTAGCGTGGGCTGCTCGCCGACTAAGGCAGTATATGTTGACCCACACTACCTTTTTAATCTCAAAGATGGACCCAGTCAAGTACATATTTGAGAAGCCAGCGCTTACCGGACGGGTTGCAAGATGGCAAATGATTCTCACAGAATATGACATACAGTACACCTCTCAGAAAGCCATCAAGGGCAGTATACTATCTGAATATCTTGCTGAGCAACCCATTGATGATTACCAGCCTATGAGATTTGACTTCCCTGACGAAGACATCATGTTCATTAAAGCAAAAGATCATGAAGAGCCTATTCACACTGAAGGGCCCGACCCGGAAGAAGAATGGACTATGATGTTCGATGGGGCTGTTAATATGAATGGCCGTGGCGTTGGTGCAATACTCATTACACCTAAAGGGGTTCACATGCCTTTCTCGGCAAAGCTCACTTTCAACTGCACTAACAACGAAGCTGAATACGAAGCTTGCATTATGGGTCTTGAGGAAGCCATTGACCTCAGGATCAAGACGTTGACCGTATTCGGAGATTCAGCTTTGGTAATCAATCAAACCAACGGGAAATGGTACACCCACCAAGATCATCTGATACCTTACAGGGATTATACAAGAAGGTTATTGACTTTCTTCACAACAGTCAAGCTTGAGTATATCCCTCGGGACGAGAATCAGTTTGCAGATGCTCTTGCTACCATTTCATCCATGATCAAAGTTCAAGCTACTAACTTTGTACCTCAGATTTCAGTGTCCAGACTGGAAAGACCAGCATATGTATTTGCAGCAGATGTTGTTAAGGATGATAAGCCTTGGTTCCATGACATTAAATGCTTCTTGGAGGATCAAACATACCCACCTGGGGCATCTTCCAATGATAAGAAGCCTTTGAGAAGGCTTGCTGGAAGTTTCTTCCTGAACACTGATGGATCTTTATACAAAAGGAACTTTGATATGGTACTCCTCAGATGTGTTGACAAGACGGAAGCAGATTTGTTGATGCATGAAGTGCACGAAGGATCCTTTGGTACCCATGCTGGAGGACATGCAATGGCTAAGAAGTTGTTAAGATCAGGCTATTACTGGATCACAATGGATGCAGACTGTTGTGCTTATGCCAGAAAATGTCATAAATGCCAGATCTACGCCGATAAAGTGCATGTGCCTCCCAATCCTTTGAACATCATGTCTTCACCATGGCCCTTCGCCATGTGGGGCATTGATATGATTGGTAAGATCGAGCCGACTGCTTCAAATGGCCACAGATTCATCCTGGTCGCCATTGACTATTTTACAAAGTGGGTTGAAGCAGCCTCATATGCAAATGTTACAAGGCAAGTGGTAGCCCGATTTCTGAAAAGAGATATCATCTGTCGATATGGAGTTCCCGAGCAAATCATTACTGATAATGGTTCCAATCTAAACAACAAGATGATGGCTGAATTATGCCGAGACTTCAAGATCCAACACCACAATTCTTCTCCTTACAGGCCGAAGATGAATGGCGCTGTTGAGGCAGCAAATAAGAATATCAAGAAGATTGTGCAGAAGATGGTAGTCACCTACAAAGACTGGCATGAAATGCTACCATTTGCCTTGCATGGGTACCGCACATCAATCAGGACATCCACTGGGGCAACACCGTATCAGCTTGTGTATGGTATGGAAGCAGTCCTACCTGTTGAAGTTGAATTACCCTCGTTACGGATATTAATGGATGTCAAACTGAGTGAAGCAGAATGGGTTAGGTCCCGATACGAGCAACTGAGTCTGATCGAAGAAAAGAGATTGGCTGCAATCTGTCATGGGCAGCTGTATCAAAAGAGGATGAAGAAGGCCTTCGATCAGAAAGTCAGACATCGAGAGTATCAAGTGGGAGATCTTGTGCTGAAAAGAATCCTCCCTCCTCATACAGACCACAGGGGCAAATGGACTCCAAATTATGAAGGACCATTCGTGGTAAAGAAAGTTTTCTCTGGTGGAGCACTGATGCTCAGCACCATGGATGGTGAAGATTTTCCGTCCCCTGTGAATTCAGATGCAGTTAAAAAATACTTCGCATAAAAAATGACACGCTGGACACAAAAAACAGAATGTAAGTCCAGGCAAAAATAGGGCATCCCGGCGAGTCAAAAACAGAATAAAAGACTCGGGCAAAAATAAGGGAAATAAACGAAAAAACGTACACCCGCTGAGTTGAAAAGCCGCATTGGACAACTCAGGCAAAAATGGGTATCCCGATGGATTGAAAACCCGAAAGGGCGATCCATGCAAAACAAGGGAATAAGCGAACAACTGCATTCTGAATTCGTCTGTATTGTCAGCAACTTGGTAAGCTTCGGAAGGATCAAGCTTCAATCAGAATCAACTTTCTCCAGAAAGCAAGACGAGAAGAAGGTCAGAAGTCATACGGGTCATAGCAGAGGAGGAAGCTCCCTAAAGCGTCATCAACACTGCCAGCACTTTGTTTCTCAATTTATAACAGTCTCTTCATTTCAGGAGACATGTTTCCTTGACTGTATCTTGCCAATTCAGGGCACATGAATTAATAAAATCAGATTTTTCAGTCATGTTTCGTTTTGTATATTTTTGTTTACAAAGGATGTCTGATATCTCTGAAATCAATTGCATAAGTACAGATGCTTTTCCCAAAAATAATAATAATAAAAACATGCTTACAGGGAATATGATTAATCTCGGAAGTACTTAACTCCTATGACGGAATCCAGTAAAGGGTACCACGGGATCTTTTGTGCGTTTCCTTATCTTTGCAGGATTGCAGATATCCAGAACGCAACTTGGGGCATGCAAGTTACATCTCGGCAAGCTGGCAAATCAACAAGTGATCTCAGCATCCAGAATGCTCCATCCCCAGCTGAGTTGCTTCTCATTACACTCCCCAGCTGAGCTACCAACAACTTTCCTCAGCCTCTATCCGGAAGAGCAACGCGCGAAGAACTCACAACAGAGTGAAGAAAGCTTCCACAAACCCCAGATGGGTCTCTCATATTATAAGGATATGTCAGTCGATGACCCATACCCCCAAGCAGATACATCATTAGATATACCAATGATCTCATCCCCAGCTGGGATGTCCACTTCAACAGATCAGCCAGAGATTTTCACAGGCAACGGGATCCGAATCCCGGTTTGATATCTTTGCATAATCATGGCATTTGCATCATATTACCCCCTCAGAGCGTAGCATTCCGTCTAATACGGAGCATTACGGCAAAAATCAAACGCATAGCATAATCATAAGCCATGTCTTGAATCAACACTTGTGAATAATAACCGTTCATCATCATTGTACAGAAATCCCCACCAGAATCCCAGCAAAAGCAGTTGCCTCGCAAATCACAAACACCATTACATTTCCTTTTGATACCCGTCAGTAATCATCTTTCCCTAGTAAAGTTGCCCGAACACTCTTTACAAACAAAATCACCCGTACTACAGACACTTCCTGACACCCGTCCGTGTCAAATCACCAGCAGAAAGCCAAAGACATCCTCTTTGCACTCACATATACTTATATATACACTTTCTTGACACCCGTCCGTGTCATATCCCCAGCGCAGTCGCTTACACCTTTATCACCCATATACTTGTTCATATTACACTCTTTTCCTTTTGACACTCGTCCGTGTCACTTTCCCCAGCGGATAAACACTCATCTATATATACTCATACTACTCATATCTCATACTTGTCCGTATTTTGCATACGCCGTTTATATCCCCACAGATTCAACACTGGTCCGTGTTCTCCGTTAACCAGAGGGTACTCGTCCGTATCATCATCTCAGAATATGCGTCAAGCGTTTGTTTCTACATGATACTCGTCCGTATCATAGTCTTAAGGATGCTCGTCCGCATCTTTAATCTATACACTGTGTCAAACACTTTTGTCTTCTTGAATATAGACGCTCGTCCGTGTCTACTATTCCCCAGAAGAGTCCCTTCAGATGCAACACTCGTCCGTGTTCGTTGTTAACCAGATGGTACTCGTCCGTATCATCATCTCTGAGCACGCGTCAGTATTTGTTTCTACATGATACTCGGCCGTATCATAGTCTAAGGATGCTCGTCCGCATCTTTAATCTATACACAGCATCTAAACACTTATACTTTCTTTTCTTGGGTGTGAACGCTCGTCCGTGTTCACTATATCCCCAGTAGATCACCAACAAAGCTTTTTCTTTTATCTGACACTCGTCTTGTGTCATGGTGACCTTGAGAGCAGCCGTCCCCTGCTGAGTGGTCGTCCTCCACTTCTTGATGGTCGTCCTCCATCATGCTCATCCGATGGCCGTCCCCATCGTTGATCTTTTTTTTAGCAGCCGTCCCCTGCTAGGTGGTCGTCCTCCACCTTTTGATGATCGTCCTTCATCACTTTACCCAATGGCCGTCCCCATTGTTGATTTTGGTTATCTAACACTCGTCCTGTGTTATGATAAACCCTGAGAGCAGCCGTACCCTGCTGAGTGGTCGTCCTCCACTTCTTGATGGTCGTCCTCCATCATGCTCGTCCGATGGCCGTCCCCATCGTTGACCTTTTTCTATCCGGCATTCGTTCTATGTCGCGATATTTTCGGCAGCCGTACCCTGTCAGGTGGTCGTCCTCCACCTTTGATGGTCGTCCCCATCATATTTCCTTTACTCCCAACAGAGCAGCCGGCCCCTGCTAGGTGATCGTCCTTCGCCTTTGATGGCCGTACCCCATCATCTGTTCATTTCATTTATTCTTTAACCCGATGGCCGTCCCCGTCATGGTCCCTTTTCCCTTTTTAGCCCGATGGCCGTCCCCATCGTTGGTTACTTTACCTTTATGAACTTGATGGCCGTCCCCGTCATGTTCCTTTAACTCCCAGAGAATTTTCACAGCTTTATCTTGATGGCCGTCCCCATCATGATTTTGTTTCCCCAGCTAGTCGGCCGTCCCCGTCTCAGCTTTACCGTCTATCCCCAGCATGTCGGCCGTCCCCGTCATCGCTTTATTTCCCGCACCTTTCCCAGCATGTCGGCCGTCCCCGTCATTGCTCTTTACCCAGCAGTCGTCCTCTGCTCGACGGTCGTCCTCCGTCGCCCGCACTTTACAATATACTTTATCTTCCTTTTGCGATCTATATCCCTTTTCTTCTTCATTCTGTGAGTGCAAATTTTGGACTGTCTTTGGTATTCAACCACAAGTTATCTTGTTTGCCTGTTAAGCCATTGCTTACAACCTGCACAGCTAACTCATGTTTGAATAGGGGCAGCTGTAAACACCCCAAATTTGCCCTCACTCATTTCACCATGGCTTGTGATCATTCTCATATGCATAAACACAATCATATCATCTCATATCTCATTTTGAGTCACTGCATAGTTTCTAAGTCATCTGCACCTAGGGTTTGTGACCTGAGTAATCCCAAAGTCTCTTGAGCCACTCCAAAGGTCACCAACCAATTCAAAGGGGTCTACATGTGTTCAAGTATCATATTCCATCTTCTCAAAGTCAAGATTTCAAAAGAATCACAAGAACTAGGGTTTGAATGGATGCAGAGCCAGGTTGGACTGCATAGTTGACTGAAAATTAGGGTTTTGGTTTCAGAGGCCATAACCCCAATTTTTTTGGTCATTCTTGTTTCCATTGGTCTCTATATGGTATAGGGAGTATGCATATCAATTTTCATGAAGAAATTCCATGGGGAAGTCATCTGATCAAGGGTTGACTTTTCAGACAAGTCAGTGTAAAATCAGGGCATCTGAGGCCCCCAATGACCCAACCAATGGGTGATCATCATCATTTTGAGTGTATATGATCTTTATTTGATCATGGAAGAAGGTTGAAGTTCATAGAAATCAAGAATTTAGGGTTTTTGCAAAAGTTGACTTTTTGGGCATAGTTGACTTTTCAAGAATGCATCATTTTAGGTCATTTTTCAAGCCTTGATTATTGATCCAAAAATGCTTCAAATGGAAAAACTTTGGTCATGAAAGTTGTAGATCTCATCTTTCCCTTTTCAAAAAGTACAAGAACATGATCAAACTCTTCTTGGATCAAAAGTTATGGTGTGACAAAGTTGGTTAAAATCATTGATTTTCAAGGCATGCCCTAAGTGAGAATTTTGCAAAACCATGGATCAAAGCCAATTGCAACCTCTAGTTCACTTCAAACCAGCACACAAACTTTCTCTAAGTCATGAAAATCAGAATTGAACCAAGAATGCCCATGATTTATGTTTGGTTAGGCAAAGAAGTCACATGTGAACCAAAGGCCACCACTTGCAAAAACTCATGATCATTCTTCCTACAACTTGCAACCTTGGATGCTGACCTTGCTAGCTCACTCACCACACCATGCTGCGCAGCCCCTAGGCTTTGTACCAAGCTAGCACTTCACCATACTTCTCTTACACATTATTTGACTTTTTGCAAAAGGTGACTTACCAATCAATAAAGCACATGTCCAATCAACTGACCAATGAGAGAGAGTTATGTGGACAATTTGCAAGCCATTTCATGTACAAGGCAAGGCTGAAACATCTCATACACACACATTCACAAAGACACACCAAGCTGCAACTTGCTTCGAATCTGCCTCCACAGCTTGCAAACACAAAAACCATTTCCACACTTCATCTCACCACACTTCATAGACCTCAAACTAACAAGACTTGGGCCTGAAACAAGCAAGAACATCCCACTGCCATTCCTCACCTCATTTTGCAGTTTCATTCGAATCTTTCTTCCCAGCTCACAAACACACAAACAAACATCACAGACCTTCTCCATTCATCCTCAGGATCATAAACAACCATTCACAATGACCTGAAGCTACCTATTTCACCATTGCCATTTCTGACCAAGCTTGAGCAGAAGCTGTCGAATCTCACTATCCAGCCAACATAAACTCTGTTTGAGCATTCAAACATCTTCTGGGGATCAAGTGGAGTGGATTGCACAAGGAAAAGTGGCCAGAAAGTCCTCAAGTTGAAAGCTCCAAATCTCAGGTAGCTTGAAAATTATTTTTCCAGAAATCATTTTTCATGTTATAAACTTGTTCTATGTGCTTCACTGATCATCCTGATGTCTTTGGTTTCGAAAATGGCTTTGAAATGAGCATTTAATTTCTCTCTGAAACTTGCGTGCCCTAGTTTTCATTTCCTTCGATTCAGCTTGTTTAGGAAGAAGAAATGTGTTTTGAGAGAGGGGTTTGATTTGTGAGTGTGTAAGGAACATTTCCCGGTTCTTAGTTTTCATTTTTGATACGTTTTGAGGGAGTTGGGAAGTTTTCAGGGGAGTTGCTCGCCGGAGAAGACGACCGGAGGTCTTCTCCGGCAGCCTGAATGTGATTAGGGCTAATTGTCATTAATTAGCAAACTTCAAATCTGGGCCCTTGGATGTTGTTTCCCGCGCGCTTGTGAATGGTCAGGATCAAGCCATTATGCCCTAATCCATTTAATTAGTATTAATTAATTCATAATTAAATTAATTTGGTCAGATTGAATCCACACCCTCCATTCACGCGCCAGTCAATGCTTTCAAACCCAGGGTGAATCTCATCCCTCCATTCCTTTGACTTTTCCATTTTATTTGAATTTTATTCATTTTATTTCAATTAACTTGCACAATTATTTTAAAATAGCAAAAAATACATAAAAATTATGAAACTTTTTCCTCTGAGTTTTATTAATTTTTATGACACAAAAATATTTTTATTTTATTTTTTATCATTTAAAAAGTATTTTTAAATATTTAAAAGATTATTTTTAATTGATTAATGGGAATTAATTAATTAAAAATACTTTTAGGTATTTAAAAATTACAAAAAAATTCATGAAATGTTCTAAGACATTTAGAAACATTGTCCAACCTTCAAACCAAATTTCTTTTTTGATCTTGATGCATTTTAAGAATTTTTCATTGAATTAAATCATTTTTTATGCATTATTTTGATCATAAGTTCAAAAATTCATTTCTGCCTATCTAGGAAGGTTTGGATATTGGTTCTTTTTGTGTTGCATTCTATTTGACATGTAGTTTCTAGGATAAAAAGGCCATGAATTGTTCTTGCATTTTCAAATTGTTTGGCATTTCTTTTGTTAAGAACCCTAAAAAACCCTAATAACATAGAAAATTCATAACTTGAGATTGGTTAAGAGTTGAGAGCTCCCCTTTGGACTTTGATTTAGTATAGGTTTAGGGTTTCTTTGAATGTCATTTTCCATTTTTTATCTTAGGATTTGCTTCTGTTTTGGGTTTTTGTTTGATGTTTGATCCATAAACCCTAATTTGGGCCTTCATTTGCATCCCTCTTGCATTCTCTTGCATAACATGACTTGTCTTTGCATTTTGTGCATTCTTGTGTTTCATTTGACATCATAAGACATGTAGAAAGAATGTTTGATCATTGCATTACATATTTGCCATGCCATTTGCCTTGTGTGCCTCATAACTTTCCATGCTTGTTCATGCTTCTTAGCTTGCATCATTTGCATCCATGATCTTGTATGAGCATCTCCATATCCTGCCTCATGTTCATAGCATCTCATAGCATCATTGTCATCATCAACATGCTTCTGGTTTTGTTTAGCACCATGTCATCTCATCTCATTTGGCATTGCATTGCATTTCTTTCTAACATTTCAGGTGGTAAGTAAACTTGAGAAGTGAATTTGCCTTCACTTCTCATAACTTTTCTTTTCATCTCCCTTGCATCCTTTGCTGCATTTATGTTTGTGTTTGATATTGAGCTTGCTCATTCTTCTTCCTCCCACTTTCTTTCTTCAAGTGACTTGACTTCTTGAATGAAGCAAGTCACTTTGCTTCTCTGGATCTTGTTCATCTGCTTCCTGGTGGCTCCCTTTGAAGATTGTTCTTGCAAACCTCACAAACTTTAGGGACAACCAAGCATGATAATGAATTAGGGTTTTGATTAGTCTCCCCTCATAGTTTTTACCTTTGTGTCTCTCTTTGAGTCTTCTCCTCTCATCTCATAATCAGAGACTAAACCCTAAAGGCTTTAAGACTTTGTGATTAAGCTTATGCCTGCATCCTTCTCTTAGGATGGAGTGTATAACTTTAATCCTAAGTGTTAAACCCTTAATGTGTTTAAGTCTCTTAATCAATTCACTTAATAATCATCAAGACATCACACTTGTAACTTGGGCCTTGCATTAGGGTTCTAATTCTTCCTTAATTGGTTAAGAAGGACCAACCCTAGTGTTAATGGACAAGTCCCCCTCAAGTTGTCTTACAAACCATAAAAATCACTTCATCATCATACCATTAATCAAAAATCCACTTAATCAAAGGCTTGTTTTGTCATGAGTTTAATCCCTAATCATGGATTAAGTTGAGGAGCTTTCCTCAGCTTAAACATTCTCATCTATTATCCTTCTATTAGGATGGTGTAATGAGTCTGTTTAATCCCTGATTATGGCTTAACCTCATTACTTAACACTAAACAAAAACACCAAAAACATCTAAATAATCACAAGTAGGTTAACGATCTTAATCCTACATCAAAGGTGATTAAGTGTGAGAATCTGACTTCACACTTAAGGTATTCTCATTACCCCTAATCAGAGGGATGATGTGATGAGTTTACCAAACCCATTGGTTTAGGCTTAAGCTCATTATCCTATGACAAACTCCAAAAAGAAATAAAAGACTGAAAACACAAAAACAAACAATAATCGTCTCCTCCGGGATTCTTTTCTCATCACCTTCACTCACAAACGAGAACTTGCTTCTTCCGTCTAATGCAAGACAGTTAGCACCTGAGCCAGACAGGTCATACACTTGAGCATAGGCAAGTAAGCAGTTCACAAGTCAATTCATCTTTCAGTCTCTTTGGGTCGAACTACGGTGTTCTGACTTCCTCATTGCACGAGAGGATACGTAGGCATAACTTAACAGTTATCGAACAAAAGTCTCTGTATATTCCCCCTCTTTCCGGCATTATTCTTCAAGCTTCATTATCATGAGCAATTCATTCTCATCCTCACACTGACACTGTATATATCACATTTCACTTCTTTTACACTGACACCTGTACATTCTTTTCCAGCTATTTTATACACCAATTGCACTGACACTACCCCTTTAAAACACAAATCTTTTAAGCGTGGATCCCGTCGAGTACGGCGGACAATCTGGGTGCTAATACCTTCCCAGGTTGTAACCAACCCCCTTTCTCAGTCTCTCTGGTTCGCAAACCGTCTTATCCATCTTTTTCTAGGTCTATGCAGCATTGCCTTTCCTCCGGGATAAAAATGCCTAGCTGGCGACTCTTTTCATCTCCAGTGAGTTCACGGCTGTGTGTTCTCACTGTTCCCTCTCGCCGACCGTTCGCGTCTGTACCTTTATTTGACCCTGTGTCATTTATCGGGAGCGACAGCGACCAACTGGGAATCCGTGCAGATTGTGATCTCTTCTGCTTCCAGATCGGTCGCGAGTCGTATGCCCGCTAGAAAAGCTTCGTACTCTGCCTGGTTGTTAGAAGTGGGGAAAGATAAAGTTAGGGACACTTCGATGACGTTCCCCTCTTTGTTTTCCAAGATAATTCCGGCTTCGCTACCCGCCGGGCCAGATGCTCCGTCCACGAAAATAACCCACCTGGATGAGACTTTCGGGTCTTGCTCGATGAAGGCAAGTTCGGCCACGAAGTCGGCCAACGCTTGGGATTTGAGAGCTTGTCTTCCCTCAAATTTGACGTCGAACTCGGATAGTTCCAATGACCACATTAGCATTCGTCCGGCCATATCCGGTCGACCGAGCAACTGTCTTATGGGCTGATCGGTTCTTACGATGATGGTGTGAGCCAGAAAGTAATGGCGTAGCCTTCTAGCTGCGAGAAGGAGGGACAAATCCACCTTTTCTATCTGGAGGTATCGAATTTCTAGGCCATAAAGTGCCTTACTTGTGAAATATACAGGTTTTTGCCCTTCAGGTAGGTCACGCACGAGTGCCGCGCTCACTGCTTCGTTTGCAACTGCAAGGTAGAGATACAGTATCTCCCCTTCTTCAGGTCTGGATAAGACTGGGGGTTCACTTAATGCCTTTTTTAGGTGGGACAACGCTAGATCGCACTCCCCCGTCCACTCGAAAGTTGCCTCTTTACGGAGGAGTTTGTAAAAAGGGAGAGCGTGTTGAGCGGACTTTGCCACGAACCGAGCGAGGGAGGTAAGGACCCCGTTTAGTGATTGTATGGATTTTTTAGAAGTGGGAGTTGGGAGCTCCGCGAATGCCCGAAATTTGTCAGGGTTGGCCTCGATGCCTCGTTCGGTTAAGTAGAATCCGAGGAATTTTCCCGCTCGGACACCAAACGTGCATTTTTCAGGGTTGAAGCGCATTTTGCATTTTCGTGCCTGATCGAACACTTTTCGTAAGTGGGACGCGTGGTCCGTTTCTTGTTGAGATTTGACGATCATGTCGTCCATGTATCCGATTTCAGCTCGGAAAACCTTATTCATCATGCACTGATATGTTGCGCCCGCGTTTTTTAGACCGAAGGGCATAATGTTGTAAAAGTAATTGTCCGATTCGGTCATGAAGGTCGTGTATTTTTTGTCAGACACGGCCATGGGTATTTGATTGTACCCTGAATATGCATCCATGAAGGATAATAGCTTGAAGTCGGACGAATTGTCGACCAATTTATCGATGTTAGGTAAAGGGTATGCATCTTTCGGGCATGCCCGATTGAGATCGGTATAATCAACGCACATCCTCCATTTTCCACTAGATTTTTTCATAAGTACAACATTCGAGAGTCAGGTCGTGTACCTGGCCTCGGTTACAAATTTAGCCTCTAGGAGGTCTTTAACAGCAAATTCAGCTGCTTCGGTCTTCTCGGTCGACTGCTTCCTCCTGCGCTGAGCGACCACCTTGTGTGTTGGGTCAATGGAGAGGTGGTGGCAGGCTGTCTCGGGGTCGAGCCCTGACATTTCTGCGGCGCTCCAGGCAAATAAATCTGCGTTCCCTTTGAGGCAAGCTTCCAATTGTCGTTTCACCAACTCAGGCATATGTGCTCCGATTTTAACGCACCGAGCTGGGTCTTCTCCCAGAGGAATTAGCTCGAAGTCTCCATCTGGTATTGGTCGGGATAGGGATTCTGTTGGCCTTTGGACGCCTCGCTACTATCCGAAAATCTGCAGTCTAGATCGATTGAGTCTACCTGAGGGAAAGCCCTGGGAATATCTGGTGAATTTGATGTCGGGGGACTTGGTTGATATGATATTGAGCTGAGACCTTTTGATGCTGCTTCGAAACACCTGCGGGCAGCGTCGACGTCTCCGTGCAATGTGGCGACTTTGCCTGAAGTAGTGTAATACTTCATCTTTAGGTGGACGGTGGATGACACAGCGATTAGCTCGACTAAGGTTGGTCGTCCTAGGATGCATTGGTACAGAGATGGGCAGTCCACGACTAAGAACTGGACCCTGACCGTCCTGGCTGTCTCGCCCGCCCCGAAGGTAACAAATAGGTCAACATAGCCCCATGGTCGGGATACTGCTCCGTTGAAGCCCTGCAGGCCTGATCCGACGTATGGAGTTAAGTGTGTCTCGTTTAGTTGGAGTGTCGAAAACAGCTGGGAGTACATGATGTCGCAGGAGCTACCTTGGTCCACCAGGATCCTCCTCACATCGAAGTTCTCCATGCGTGCTCGGATGAGCAGAGGAATGCTAGCGTTGGGCGCCCCTCCTAGGAGTTCTTCTTGATAAAATGCAAGGGGTACAGAGCCCTCTCTTGGTGGATCCAGGGTGGCGTTTTGCGCGGACCCTTTGGCAATTAGCTGGTCGAATTTCCGTTTCACGGATACGACCGTGATTTTGTTGAATCCTCCTCCCGATATGACCATTTCCGAAGGGAAAGCTTCCCATGGGTTGTGGGAGGAGAGGTACCCCGAACTCTCGGCGCGGTCCGGTAGGAAGAAGTCTTCCGGGCGATAAATGCTTAGAGCGACCTGCATGTTAGCATCTGCAGGGATGGGTATGGCTTCCTCGACTTTCTGGGTCTCCTGTGTTTCCTATCGATGAGTGTCTCTGGACTTGGTGAACTGCTTTAGGTGCCCGTCCTTGATGAGGATTTCGATCGCGTCCTTGAGATGGATGCAATCCTCTGTGTTGTGGCCGTGGCTCTTGTGGAATCTGCAGTATTTCGTTTTATCCGTGCCGGGCTTGCTAGGTTGTTGCCTCGGAAAACGTACCCCTGCTTGTTTGAATTCCGAATTGGCGCATTCAGACAAGATTTTCTCCCTGGAGGCCAGGAGAGGTGTGTACTCGTGGAACCGACCGATAGGTCCCCGGTGCTCCCGCGGTTCACGGGAGCGTTCATTCTTTCTTTTGTCTCCTCCTCGACGAGATGTCGAAGGTTCATCGACCCGGTGTGGTTTGGCATCTTCACGGCGTCGAGCGTCTCTTACCGAACTGGCCGCTTGTGTTTTCCTCATACTGAATGTAGGCTTGGGCTTTCAGTAGGAATGCGTCGAGGGTGGCCGGGGTTTCAATGCCGACCGCCCGATGAAAATCAGTCGAGGGGCGTAACCCTCGTTCCAGCAAGTATTTTTTCATGTCGTCGGTCGTGGATACTTGGACCGCTTCTTTATTGAACCTCTCGATATAAGTTCGCAAAGGCTCGTCCCTCCCATGGATGATCGCTTCGAGTGACGCCTCTGTCTTTGGGTGCCGCCTTGATGCGGTAAAGTGCCTGGAGAACATGCGTCCAAGTTGTTTCCACGAGGTGATGGACTCGGCCTCGAGGCTTTTGTACCATGTCATTGCTCCTTTCCTCAGCGTTGTAGGAAAGAGGCGACATTTGATTGCCCCTCGTACACCTCGATAGTCGAGCAGTGCATCGATATTCTCGATGTGCTCGTCTGGGTCTGTGGTCCCGTCGTACGAGCCTAACGGAGGGGGTTTCTCTAAACCTCTTGGAAGCTTGGCCGCCATGATTTCAGACGAGAGAGGACCCCGAGTGTCCTCGTCATCGCTGGAATTGAACGACGAAGACCTGTGAGCATGTTTCTTTGTTCGTCGGGGAGAGGTAGATCTTGATCTGCTCCTTCTTGATTTTCTTCTAGGAGAGGGCCGTTGGGAAGACTGACGAAAACGTTTGTCGCCTGTTGATTCGTCGGTGTGCCATTTCCTCTTCTTCCTGGCAGGAGACAGAGTATGCTACCTTTGGGGTCTCGCGGGAGACTGTGGTCGACGAGAATTATCTTCGAGACGGGCGATTTTTTCGCCATGGGCGAGGAGCAGCAAGTTTGTTTGATTCAGGATCTCGGCCAATGCGGCAAAATCCGACCCTGAAGGAGTCGAAGGAAAAAGAGTTTCCGGGCGACTTTCTAAAGGTTGATCGCGATCGGGTGAAGGTGATGCCGCCTCCCCGTCCGGATGGTCTTGCACCGTTTCGTCATGTAGAGGAGGATGGATGTTGCTCTCATGTTGTGTGAGAATCATGCCATCGTTTGATCGGTTTTCCTGGTTGTCCCGAGCAGCCATGGATCTTGTTAAAACTTTGGTTCTTTGAAGATTGTGAAAGAAGAACGGGGAAATCAGTTTCCCACAGACGGCGCCACCTGATCGTACCTGGAGATCAGGATCCAATGCGGCTGGCCTCGAGAGCTGATGGAGACAGTCGGTGAAGAGAAAAAAGGGGTTGTACCTGCAAGGCACTCCGATGCCAAAGTAAGTAACCGAGCAAAGAGTGGGCAAGTACAAGTATAAGGTCAGAGAAATTGAATACCTGCCCCCCTCAAATGAGAGGGTTTATATAAGGGGCTAAGTGGAAGATTATTGGTTCATATTGTGAGGCGCGGATCGAGGAATCCGCGAAAATAGGCAACGGATAAGAATAGCCGTTAGTGAACTTCGTCGTGGTCGGAATGCTTGTGGTCGATAGGGACCACTTTTCATAATTATGCTCGACGTCGAGCAGGTCTATTGGATTGGTCTTCTTGGCCCAATTGTAAGGATTGGGCCGGTCCAGAACACATATCAATAACATCAATTAAATTTATTAATTTTAAATACTTTATCAATATCAATACTTAATAAAAATAATACGTGTTATTTTATATGCTTTGAATTAAAATTACAAAACAAATATTATTTTATAAATTTAATTTATGATTTCTTCATTAATAATACTAAATTTTATTACAAAAGTATATTTCATTCAATTTTTTTAGACTAGAAGAGATATATAACTAATTAAGATCAAAATTATCTATAATCCTTTGAAATAAAATATTAAGATTTGTTGAGATGATTTTTACTATTCTTAAACAAAGTCTTTGTTGCAGCATTATAGGATACATGTTGGAATACATACTTATATTGGTACCTGCAAAGTATCCCACTACAAAATAAATGGTTCCATCTTAAATTTTTAATTCTAACTACCAATTCATTTTTGAGTAGACCGGCTAATAACTCATTTCCTACTTTTTGGCAGAATTTGAATTTGTAATTTAATCCTCTATCTTTTGACTCTTTGTTCTACAGGAAAATTAATTTTACCAACTATGTGGAGCCAACTTCGATAGAATATTTTTATTCTTCATCCTTTGAATGCAACATAGAGCGACCTATTATTTCATTTTACCATCCAACATACTATTTCATTTATTGAAAAATCAATGTCATATTTTTCTTTATGACTATAATAATATACTAATTAGATATTTTATTTTATATTTGTAGGTTTTGTGATCTCAACAATACATGTATTACTACATCATTTCAATCTACAACCTTACTTGTACTATCTTTTGAAATTTCTTTTGTTAGACATACCATAATTCTTTAATTAAAAGTTCTTGTATTTTTTTATATTCAATATATTCAATATATTCACTATTATGATATGAGATTGATGATATTTTATTTATGACACTTATATCTTATGTCGGATGCTTTCATAATAATTCAAACAATAAATGTTAATTTTTGTTATGCATCTCAATATTATATTAGGATTGAATTTTTACTAATAGTTTGAAAATAAAAAATTATATTATAAAATTTTAGATTGAACTAAATAATAGTGATGGGGTGTATCACTAAATAATAATTAATTCTGACAATATTGATGGGATATATCACCAACAATGTATATATTTTGTGTTGAAACTCAACTTTTGTCAGCATGTAATAATATGTAGCATAAAAGTGAAAACAATTTTAACAATCGGCAACCACACATCTCATTGGATTTCTATGTAACAAGCTTCTTTATAATTATTTATTAGTATTTATTAGTATTTATATTCATTTGTAAACCATCAGATATAAATGAAATACTAAGATTGCTTATATGAATGGTTAGGATTCAATGAGTTTCTTCAAAAAGATACTACTGGAATACTTTTAATTAAACTTTCACTCCTACTAAAACTTTAGTTGCTTTCTTTACTAAAATAGATTACCTTTAGTTCATCTCTTTCCTTGGGAAACTACCAGGCATCATTCATTTTAAAATGGGTCATCTCTTCTATGAAAAATAGAGAAGTTAGACAAAGATAGAGTTACTCTCCATACTTCACTTATCTAACCCTTTTGTTCACCATCTCACCTGTTCCAGTACAAGTATTTCATTTGCCTTCAATTGCAATGTCTCTCACAGCCTTCAATTGCAATGTCTCTAATAGCATGGTACGATTCCATGAGAAAACTGAATCAAATCATTATATAAGTCATTTGAATAGAATCAAACACTTCCATTTTTTTAGAACTAAACAGAAACAAAATTTTTGGTTTGGTATAACGGTTCGGTACTTCGAACTAAACAGAACCAAAATTTTTGGTTTGGTATAACGGTTCGATACTCCGAACTGTATTAAACCATTAGAAGACAAAAAATTTCAAACCAAACTATTTGTTTAAGAACCGAAACGTTAAACTTGTTTTTTTTTATAATCATATTTTCGTTATTTTTGAAAAAAAAATTTACTTTTTTTATATTTTCGAAAAAGATCGTTTTTTTATATTTTCGGAAATAAATCGGATTTTTTTTTATGTTTTCGAAAAATAGTCAGTTTTTTGATATTTTCGAAAAAAATCGGTTTTTTGATATTTAAAAAAAACTCGATTTTTTTATATTTTCAAAAACAAAATCGATTTTTTGAAATTTTCGAAAAAAATTCGTTTTTTTTATATTTTCGAAAAAAAATCGGTTTTTTGATATTTTCGAAAAAATTGATTTTTTTACATTTAAAAAAAAATCCGGTTTTTTTTATATTTTCGAAAAAAAAATCGGTTTTTTGTATTTTCAGGAAAAAAAACGTTTTTTTTTACATTTTCGAAAAAAATCAGTTTATTTTTTTATATTTTCGAAAAAAAGTCGATTTTTTGATATTTTAAAAAAAAAATCGGTTTTTTTTTTATATTTTAGAAAAAAATCGTTTTTTTATATTTTCGAAAAGAAATCAGCTTTTTTATATTTTCGAAAAAAAATCGGTTTAATGATATTTTTGAAAAAAAATCAGTTTTTTTGATATTTTCGAAAAAAAATTGGTTTTATGAAAATTTCGAAAAAACTCGGTTTTTGAATTTTGGGAAAAAAATGGTTTTTTGAAATTTTCAAAAAAATTGGTTTTTGAATTTGATATTTTCGAAAAAAAATCGGTTTTTTGAATTTTTCAGGAAAATAATCGATTTTTTTACATTTTCGTAAAAAAAATCGGTTTTTTAATATTTTCTAAAAAAATTTCTTTTTTTTTTAATATTTTAAAAAAAATCTTTTTTTATTATATTTTCGGAAGAAAAAAAGTCGTTTGTTTTATATTTTCGAAAACAAAGTCTGTTTTTTTTATATTTTCGAAAAAAAGTCATTTTTTGATATTTTTAAAAAAATCGGTTTTTTGATATTTTCGAAAATAATCGATTTTTTGAAATTTTTGAAAAAATTTTTGGTTTTTTTTATATGTTCGAAAAAAATTGTTTTTTTATATTTTCTATAAAAAATCTGTTTTTTTGACATTTTCGAAAATAAAACCGATTTTTTTGATATTTTTAAAAACAATTAGTTAGACTTTTCAAAAACAGGAAATATTATTTAAAATTTTCTAATAAGTTAATGGTTCACTATTGATTATATTTGGTTAATTTTAGTTTGATTCGGTTTAAGAACTGTTAATAAATAAATAGTTCGATTCACTAATCAAACATAATATTTCAGTTATTTTAACTTCAATTCGGTTCTATTTAACGGTTCAGTTCGGTTCATAGTTTTTTTAACAGCCCTACAGGTTTCATATAAGTTTCACTAAAGTATTTAATTTGTTTTCTATTTCTTTAGTATTTACTTTTTTTGATTTTGTATTTGTTGTTTGAGTTTTAGTTTAATGGATCTTAAAAACACTTAATTTTATTTAGTTTAGTTTATTGTTCATATTCATCCTTTATTTGTTCTCTCTATTTATTGTTGAGTTTATCTTTTATGCTTCATATTTCTTTCTCAATTTTTTGTGACCGTGGTTTCAATGGCGTTTTTGGTCCGTCACCAATCGTACCCAACCTCTGTCCACCCCTTTAAACATAGAAAAGATTCCCACCTAGTACCTCATAAAGCCTGATCTAACATATAATGAACATTATTGGGGGCACTTCTCAAATTACCAAAGTACCCTACATCTCAATTTGAAACTACAAATATACTGTCTGTCTCAATTAACAACACCATCCAAGTCTTCCACAACTTGCAAAATACAAATCAGTATGATTCTAAATGTTTCATCTTCAACGACTTGTGATAGGATGCATGATTCTAAGTGTTTCATTGGACAGCCTCCATTGATAAACTTTAACATAGTACATAGTCATGTTTCTTTGTTTTCATATGTAAATGGACATATGCATACATTTGATACTAATTGGTTTAGGCGAGAATAGTGGAGTAGGGTTACCATTTTTTTTATCAATATTGTTTTTGATTTATGTTTAATAGATTGATACTGATAAAATATATTAATCAGGTTTTCTCCCTATCCGTTTCAATGGGGAAGTCCTTCCTTTAATATGGGAGAGGCATTCGCTATGATGGTTGCTTCCTTTGTAGCACTAGTAGAAGTTTGTTAATTTTTAACGCTTCTTATGAACCTCTCATTTATGTATAATTTATTGCAAATTTTTATATTGATTGTTATTTCTTGCTAACTTTTCAATTTTCTCCAGTCTACCGGTGGCTTCATCGCCATATCTAGATATGCTAGTGTAACTCCGTTGCCACCTTCAGTCCCTAGCCACGACATTGATTGGCAGGTAAACTTTTTTTTCTTAAAAATTATTCGTTATTATTCCTTTCTTTTCTTTTCCCATATCGATAAATTATGATCATGATTGCTTACTATTTGGTATTTATCAGGGGTAGCGAATTTTATATTATGGATGATAGGGACTGGGAGTGGAGTATCCGTGTCTATGTAAGTTTTTTTTCTTCAAATTACAGTATTTTTTTTTATTATAATATTATAATCACATAATTATAAGAATAACTTTTGAATTTTCCTGCAGAGAAAATGCGGGATTGCTAGGTATGACACGAGTCTGTAGTTGGAAAGTTGTCCAACTATCGGCTGGATTTATGATATTTTTCTCCATTTTTGGTAAGTTTACGTGTTAGCAATTCTGCTAATATTTAATATCTTCCTGTGTGAAACATATTACTTACTATAATTTGTTTTTAATATGCAGGAAAATTTGGAGCTGCTTCAATCCCGACATCTATGCACCCTACTCCATTTTATTTCCGTAGTAGGTATGTATAGTTACCTCAATTTTGCGGTCTTATTCTTATTAGTCATTTTTTCATCTAAGTTTTATTTTTATTTTATTTTTGTTTTGTTTTTCTTAACATAGGTTTAAGAGGTCTCGGATTGCTTAAGTTTTGCAATCCGAATAGTTTCAGAGGGAAGTTCATCAATGACTTCTCTATTTTTATTTGACTCTCCGTACCGCCGTATTTTGTGGAGTATGGTCCAGTGCGCACCAGAGCTAGATGGGTATGTATACGTTCTGTCATTTATATATTAGTTATAGTATAATTTAATATTTTAAAAATATGTGTATATCAAATTAATTAGCCCACTCGGTTGAATAACAACTTAATCAAATTAAGGATAAAATAAAGTATTGAACGAATGTGCATTGGTTTTAAAGAGGATTGCTCATATTTTGAAGTTTTTTGTATGCAGTTTAATGATGTAGTCAGCGTTCCGTTTTCATCCGGAGCGTTTATTGCTGGTTTATTAGCGGTATTTTTGGATTCCATTTTGATGCGGAGGGATGATACACATGTTGATAGGGATCGGGGTATGCGGTGGTGGGATAGGTTCACCTCGATGCGAGGTGACAGTAGGAGTGGGGAGTTTTATTCTCTTCCCATTTAGTTTTATTTTCATGCAATTTAATTAGAGCAGTGTTGTAGTGTAGTGAAATGAGGGATGAATTTGGATATGCGTAAGTGTTAGTACAAAATAAGAAATGTTAGGTTTAATGTGGGATGAATTTGGATATGTGTAAGTGTTGTACAAAATAAGAAATGTTAGGTTTAATGTGGCGACTTGTGATCTTTTAAAGGAATTGCTTTGCATATGTTGCAAGTGGCCTCTTACTTCTGTTTAACAGAGTTATGAAAAATTTGTTTCTTAATTCCTTAAGAATAGGATGTACTGAGATTCTGTAATTTTATTATTCTTCTTCAGCTTTTATCTATGTTTGTTGAATAATTTTTCTTATAAACAAAGATAAAAGTTTGATTGATGAGCTTTTAAAATTTTAATTTTCAAAAGAAGAAAAGTGGATATATGAGTGTGATTAAAGTGGACTTGTTGTTGGAAATAATGAAATATTATTTCTATTAAGTTGTTCCAATCATGACAAAGTGGGTTATAGCTCCAGATTTTATTCGTTGCCTAGAGTTTGATTTTGAGTTTGAATTCGAAGTACATGACATTTCATGAAGTGGTGCATGACATTTTATTTGAACCATTGCAAATGTTCATTAGAGAGTGTTGTTTCATGAAGAGTTGCAAACTTCTGAAACGACAAATGCATGGCTATAAATATATGATTGTTACTTCGAAATTAATTACTCCAAAAATCTGATATCCTCTTTTATATAATTCCAAACGTTTTCCTTGCATTCGAATCTTCACCAGTCTTGTGCAGTTTCGAGAAAAGGCTGACTTATCCTGGGTATTCAGGCCGTTCCAACTCTAAGACAATTTGAGAGTGTGCTTGAAATACTTTTAAGGAAAGTGATTTCGTTCGCGATTCAGTCTGGATCCATTCGACCTTGAAGAATTATCTAACAATCTTAAAAGTATTTGTATCATGGATTCCGACGCTGTTGTTTCAAGCATCAAAGTTATGAATCAGGATCTTGCCAAATTGGATCGCTTCGATGGAAACAACTTTACCAGATGGCAAGACAAGATGACATTCCTGCTTACTGCACTCAAGGTTCACTATGTCTTGAATCCTGATCTGACACCAATTCCAGAACCAACTGAAGATGATTCTGACCAACTCAAGAAGGAGCGCATGCTGCGAAAGGAGGACGAATTACTATGTCGTGGACACATTCTGAACACACTGTCTGACCGTCTATATGACCTATACACGGACAATCCGTCGGCTAGAGACATATGGAATTCGCTGGAGTTTAAATTCAAAGCCGAAGAAGAAGGTACGAAGAAGTTCTTAATTTCCAAATACTTTGATTTTAAATTTATAGATTCTAAGCCCATACTTCCCCAAGTGCACGAATTGCAAGTCCTGGTGAACAAAATCAAAGCGGTGAAAATAGACATTCCTGAAACTTTTCAAGTTGGTGCTATCATTGCTAAGTTACCAGCTTCGTGGAAAGGCTATAAAAAGAAACTGTTGCACAGTTCTGATGATTTTTCATTGGAGAAAATCCAGAAACATCTTCGAATCAAGGAGGAATCGAAGGAGAGGGAAAAATCAGAATCTGCGGGTCTTTCCAAAGCCAATGCTGTGTCCAACAAGGAAAAGAAAAAACATGATGTCAAGAAAAGTCATCTCGCACCAAAAAGGGAACATACCAAGTTCAAGAATTCTGGTGGTCCGAAGGGTCCTAAAAATGGATGCTTTGTATGTGGAAAACCTGGACACTATGCTCGAGATTGCAGGAACAATAAAGCAAAAAACGAGATCAATGCAGTCAATGCTAATGATGATATAATTGCTACTGTGAGCGAAATTATGGCAATCAAAGGCAAAGTCCAAGGCTGGTGGTATGATACGTGTGCCACGGTTCATGTCTCATATGACAGGGCTGCATTCAAAACATATTCTGAGACAAATGATGGACAAGAAGTACAAATGGGAAATGAAGTACGATCTAAAGTTGTTGGAACCGGAACGGTCGAACTCAACTTCACTTCTGGAAAGAAAGTTACTCTTGTCAATGTACTTCATGTCCCAGACATGAATAGGAATCTTGTTAGTGGGGATTTATTGGGAAAACTGGGTATTAAATCTATGTATGAATCGGGCAAACTTATTTTAACCCGTAATGGTGTATTTGTTGGAAAAGGATATTCCGCTGAAGGAATGATCAAACTATGTATCACCAATAATATGATTAATGAAATTTCTAATTCTGCTTACATGCTTGATTCAGTTACTTTATGGCACAATAGATTAGCACATATTAGTATTAGTTCAATGAAGAGACTAATAAAATTTGGCTTGATATCATGTAATATCAAAAATTTCAATAAATGTGAATTATGTGTTAAATCAAAGATGATTAAGAAACCTTTCAAAAGTGTTGAAAGAAATACAAATCTGCTTGATCTTGTACATTCAGATTTGTGCGAATTTAATGGCATGTTGACCCGTGGGGGAAATAGATATTTCATTACATTCATTGATGATTGTTCTAGATACACATATGTATATCTCTTAAAGCATAAAGATGAAGCTTTTAATGCCTTTAAAATTTATAAAGCAGAAGTGGAAAATCAATTAAGTAGAAGTATAAAAGTCCTTAGGAGTGATAGGGGCGGTGAATACTTTTCTACTGAATTTGATGCATTTTGTGAAGAACACGGTATAATACATGAATGTTCGGCGCCTAGAACACCACAACAAAATGGCATAGCCGAAAGGAAAAATCGAACATATCAAGAAATGATGAATGCCATGTTAATGCATTCTGAACTACCTTTCAATTTGTGGGGTGAAGCCTTATTATCCGCTTGTCACATAATTAATAGAATTCCTTTAAAGAAAACTGGAATTTCTCCATATGAGGTATGGAAAGACATGACACCAAATATTGGCTATTTTAAGGTGTGAGGGTGTGTGGCATACTACAAAAACATGGATCCTAAGAGAACCAAGTTGGGTCCTCGAGGGATAAGATGTGCCTTTGTAGGATATGCACAAAATAGCAAAGCATATAGACTTTTAAATTTAGAGTCTAATGTTATTGTTGAATCTCGGGATGTAGAATTCTTTGAAAATCTTATCACTAAGGATAAAGATTTAGAGTCGGCCATAAATAAATAATCTTGTGAAGAAGATTCTTCTCGGATTGTAGAAATACAACCTGAAGGAACTTCTCGAATCATTGAATCACAACCTGAACCTAGGATAAGCAAAAGAGTCCGGAAAACAAAGAACCTAGGACCAGACGAAATTGATTCTCAATCCATTTCATTTTATCTGGTTGAAGGGAATAATACAAAGTTTATTAAAAGCATTCCTGTAATTCTTCAAGTCGGGGAAGATCCTAAAACTTATAAGGAAGCAATAGCTTCAAGAGACTCCTCTTTTTGGAAAGATGCTATCCGAGATGAAATGGATTCAATTATGTCCAACCACACTTGGGAACTTGTTGATTTACCAAAGGGATCAAGACCCATTGGATGCAAGTGGGTGTTTAAAAAGAAATATCATAGTGATGGTACATTAAACACTTATAAAGCAAGATTAGTGGCAAAAGGATTTAGACAAAAGGAAGGTATAGATTATTTTGACACTTATGCACCTGTAGTAAGAACAACCACTATAAGGTTGTTATTTGATTTAACATCTTTGAATGATCTGATTGTTCATCAAATGGATGTTAAGACAGCGTTCCTAAACGGAGATCTCGATGAGGAAATTTACATGGAACAACCAGAAGGATACGTCCTTCCTGGAAATGAACGAAAGGTGTGCAAACTTGTCAAATCTCTATATGGCTTAAAACAAGCACCAAAACAATGGCATCAAAAGTTTGATTCTACAATAATGTCAAATGGATTTATTCCTAATTCTTGTGACAAGTGTTTATATACAAAAGTGAATAATAACACTGTAATATTCTTGTGTCTTTATGTTGATGACATGCTAATAATTAGCAACAAACTTAATGGAATTTTAGAAACAAAAAGGTTTCTAACTTCCACTTTCAAGATGAAAGATCTTGGACTTGTTGACACAATTTTAGGAATAAAAGTTAAGCGAAGTGGGGGTTATGAACTTAACCAAACACATTATATTGAGAAAATGCTTGATAAGTTCAAACACCTGAAATTTAAGGAAGTCACTACTCCATTTGATCATGTAATCAAACTTGAAAAGAATGATGGAAGAGCAGTGGCTCAATTAGAATATGCAAGTGCGATTGGCTGTCTTATGTACTTAATGCAATGTACCAGACCCGATATATCGTTTGCAGTTAGTAAAATGAGTAGATTTACTAGTAATCCAAGTAATGAATATTGGAAGGCAATCACGAGGATATTTGGTTATTTGTTGAAAACCAAAGATCTTGGCCTTCATTATGGTAGGTTTCCTGCTATATTAGAAGGATATACTGATGCGAGTTGGATCTCTAATGTGGGAGATCATAAATCTACAACTGGGTGGATATTTACCCTAGCTGGAGGAGCAATTTCTTGGAAGAGCAAGAAACAAACATGCATCACTCTTTCGACCATGGAATCAGAGTTCGTGGCTCTCGCTTCCGCTGGTCAAGAGGCAGAGTGGTTAAGGGATCTTCTTTTGGAAGTTCCTTTGGCTAAAGACAATGTTTCAAAAGTGATGATACACTGCGATAGTCAGGCCACTTTGGCAAGAGCATTTAGTGAAGTGTATAATGGAAAGTCTAGGCATATAGGACTTAGACATTCGTTCGTGAGAAAACTGATTAAGGATGGAATAATTTCACTCACGTATATACGAACAAACTATAATTTGGCTGATCCGTTTACTAAGCCACTGGCCAGAGACTTAGTAAAAACAACCTCGAGAGGTATGAGGTTGAAACTCCTTGAGTAAGAGTACCGACAACGACGATAACCCAATCCTAAGTTAACAGAACATTAACTTTAAGATTTTCAATGGGTAATTGTAAACACCCCAAATTTGCCCTCACCCATTCACACCATGGCTTGTGATCATTTCATATACATAATCACCATCATAACATCTCATACCACATTTTTGATTCACTGCATAGATTCAAAGTCATCTGCACCTAGGGTTTGTGGTCTGAGCAATCCAAGAGCTTCTTGAGCCACTCCAAAGGCCATCAATAACTTCAAAGGGGTCCATGTGTGTTCAAGTATCATATTACATCCTATCAAAGTCAAGAATGTCAAAAAATCACAAGAACTAAGAATGGCATGGAGGCAGAGCCAGGTTTGACTGCACAGATGACCTAAAATTAGGGTTTTGGTTTCAGAGGCCATAAACCCAAATTTTTTGGTCATTCTTGTTTCTATTGGTCTCAATATGGTATAGGGAGTATGCATATCAATTTTCATGAAGAAATTCCATGGGGAAGTCATCTGATCAAGGGTTGACTTTCTGGGCAAGTCAGTGTAAAATCAGGGCATCTGAGGCCCCCAATGACCCAACCAAAGGGTGTTCTTCATCATTTTGATTGTATATGATCTTTATTTGATCATGGAAGATGTTAGAAGTTCACAAAGTTGAAGAATTTCAAGTCTTTTGCAAAGTTGACTTTTTTGGGCAAGTTTGACTTTTAATGAAAATGTCATTTTAGGCAACTTTTTCAACCTTTACTTTTTGATTCAAGAAAGCTTCAAATGGAAAAACTTTTGTCATGAAAGTTGTAGAATAGATCTTTCCCTTTTCAAAAAGTACAAGAACTTGACCTAATTCATTTTGGATCAAAAGTTATGGTTTGTCAAAGTTGGCAAAAATCACAAAATTTCAAAGTTTCCACCAAAGAGGCAAAGTTGCAAATTCACTTCTCAAAGCAAATTAAGTCATCAAATGCATTTCTAAACTTCACCACATGATCACACAAGTCCTAAAAGTCAGATTGCACCCAAGGATCACATGTTTTATGGCTTATGGAGCAAGACTTTTTCATAAAGATCAAAGGCAAGGCAAGTTGCAAAACACACAAACAAACTTCATAAACAATCTCACCATGCTTCACTGAACACAAACCAACCTTCAAAACAGCCTGAAAGCCATTGAATCAAAAACACGATCACCACCTGCCATTGAACAGAACTTCTGCTATTTCTCAAACCATCCATTCTAAACTCCAAACAAGCATTGCAAGCTTCCTAGGAGGATCATTGGAGTGCATTTGAGCCAAAGAAACAGCCAGAAAGCTCCTGAATCGAAAGCTTCAGTTCAGGTAGTCAACTCAAAACTTTTTTCCAGAAACATGTTTTTAAGTTCTTAATAGCTTCTATGCACTCCCCTGATCATGAATATGTGCTTATTTTTGAAAATGGTTGAGAAACCAGGATGTATGCATTGTCTGAAACTTTTGCCCTAAAAAATGTTTGATTCGATTCTCTCTGTTTTTGAATGATAAATGTTGTTTGATTGGGGGGTTTGATTCGTTTTTAAGTGGGGATGAATTCTGGGTAGTTAGATTTTGTTTTGGATGCGTGTAGAGAGAGTTTGAAAAATGATATGGCCGGAGAAGACGACCGGAACAGTGTTCCGGTCGCCTGAAAGTAATTAGGGCACAATTAATTAGGGTTAATCATAATTAGCCAAGTTTGAATGCCAGCCCTTGGATGTGGCGCCAAGTCAAACGCGCGCGTGTTTCATTTGAATGCTGACCCTTGATTCTGATTACTTCTCATTTAATTAGTTTTATTTTCATTTTTATTCATTTAATTTGTCCATTTAATTTAAAATAGTAAAACCTTTTTAAAAATTCTGAAAATTTTTATATGAACTTTTATTTAATTTCAGAAACCAAAAACATTTTTATTTTTATTTTTTGCATTTAAAAATATTTTTAAATCATTTAAAAGTTTATTTTTAATTAATTAATGAGAATTAATTAATTAAAAATACTTTTAGGTATTTAAAAATCACCAAAAAAATTCATGAAACATTTAAAACCATTTAGAAACATTGTCCAACCCTCAAACCAAATTTCTTTTTTGATCTTGATGCATTTTGATAATTTTCCATGGAATTAATTCATTTTCAAAGCATTATTTTGATCCAAACTTCAAAAAATCATTTCTGCCTAACCATTGAGAGTTGGACTTTGATTCTTTTTGCATTGTGTTTTGCATATCATGTAGTTTGTGAGATTAAATTGGCATGATTTGATCTTTCATTTTTAATTTGTTTGGCATTTTTCTTGTTAAGGTACCCCAAAACCCTAGAGATCTTAGGAAATTCATAACCCTAATTAGGTTAAGAGTTGGAACCTCTCCTTTGGGCAGTGAATTAGTATAGGTTTAGGGATCCTTTGAATGCATTTTCAAATTTTTATCTTGATGTTTGCTTCTGATTTTGGTTTTTGTTTGATGCTTTGATCATAAACCCTAATTTGGGCTTCCATATGCATCCATCTTGCATTTGCTTGCATACCTTGACTTGCCATAGCATTTTGTGTATCCATTTGATTCATTTGACATCTTAAGACATATTAGAAGCATGTTTGATCATTGCATCTTGCATTTGCCATGTTGTATGCCATTTGCACTTCATAACTTTTCATGTATGTTCATGGTTCTTAACTTGCTTCATTTGCATCCATAAGTTTGTATGATCATCCCCATGCTTTGTTTCATGTTTGCATCATCTCATAGCACCATTAACATCATGTATGTGCTTCTGGTTTTGATTTGCATCATGCTATTTCACTTCATTTTGCATTGCGTTGCATTTCTTTCACTAACTTTTCAGGTGGTAAGCAACTTTGAGAAGTGGATTTGCCTTCACTTCTCACATTTTCTTTTCATCTCCTTTATGCATCCTTGCTGCATTTTGTTATGTGTTTGAGATTGAGCTTGCTCTTTCTTCTTCTTCTTACTTTCTTTCCTCAAGTGACTTGACTTCTTGAATGAAGCAAGTTACTTTGCTTTCTCTTTGCTCCATTCATCTGCTTCCTGGTGGTTCCTCTGAAGATTTCTCTTGTAAACCTCACAAACCTTAGGAACAACCAAGCATGACAATGATTAGGGTTTTGATTAGTCCCCCATTTAGCTTTTTACCTTTGTGTCTCTTGAGTCTTCTTTTCTCACCTCATAATCAGGGACTAAACCCTAAAGGCTTTAAGGCTTTGTGATTAAGCATATGCCTGCATCCTTCTATTAGGATGGAGTGTATAACTTTAATCCTAAGTGTTAAACCCTTAATGTGTTTAAATCTCTTAATCAATTCACTCAATAATCATCAAGACATCACACTTGTAACTTGGGCCTTGCATTAGGGTTTTAATTCTTCCTTAATTGGTTAAGAAGGACTAACCCTAGTGTTAATGGACAAGTCCCCCTCAAGTTGTCTTACAAATCATAAAATTCACTTCATCATCTTATCATTAACTAAAATCCATTTAATAAAGGTTTTGTTTTGTCATGAGTTTAATCCCTAATCATGGATTAAGTTGAGGAGCTTTCCTCAGCTTAAACACTCTCATCTATTATCCTTCTATTAGGATGGTGTAATGAGTCTGTTTAATCCTTGATTATGGCTTAACCTCATTACTTAACACTAAACAAAAACACCAAAAACATCTAAATAATCACAAGTAGGTTAATGATCTTAATCCTACACCATGGTGATTAAGTGTGAGAATTTGACTTCATACTTAAGGTATTCTCATTACCCCTAATCAGAGGGAAGATGTGATGAGTTTACCAAATCCATTGGTTTAGGCTTAAGCTCATTAACTTATGACAAATACACAAAAAAAGCAATAAAAGATTGAAAACACAAAAACAAACAATAATCGTCTCCTTCGGGATTCTTCTCTCATCACCTTCACTCACAAACGAGAACTTGCTTCTTCCGTCTAATGCAAGACAGTTAGCATCTGTGCCAGACAGATCATACACTTGAGCATAGACAAGTGAGCAATTCACAAGTCAATTTACCTTTCAGTCTCTTTGGGTCGAACTACGGTGTTCTGACTTCCTCATTGCACGAGAGGATACGTAGGCATAACTTAACAGTTATCGAACAAAAGTCTCTGTATATTCCCCCTTCTTCTAGCCTTATTCTTTAGCCTCATTATCATGAGCATTTCATCTTTGTTCTTACACTGACACTTCACTTATACACTTCACCTTTCTTTTACACTGACACCTGTACATCTTTTCCAGCTCTTTTATACACAGATTGCACTGACACTACCCCTTTAAAACATAAATCTTTTAAGCGTGGATCCCGTCGAGTACGACGGACAATCTGGGTGCTAATACCTTCCCAGGTTGTAACCAACCCCCTTTCTCAGTCTCTCTGGTTCGCAACCGTCTTATCCATGTTCTTTCTAGGTTTATGCAGCATTACCTTTCCTTCGGGATAAAAATGCCTAGCTGGCGACTCTTTTCATTCCCTGTGAGTCCACTCCTGTGTGTTCTCACACCCTCTTTCGCCGACCGCTCATGTCTGTACCTTTATCTGGGCCATTCCCCATTTATCGGGAGCGACAACTTGGCGACTCTGCTGGGGACCCTTATACGGTAACCAGGGCTTCTGGTTCTTTTTGTGGGTTCCTCCTAGCGCTTGTTTGATTTGTGTTTACTGGGGTGTTATGTGCTATTTGTGCTTGTATTCGTATTTATTTTTGCTTTATGTACAGTTGTTTTATTGCTTTCTTTATAGCTTTACATATATCATACTATCATACTGTGCTGGCTGGATCTGTTTTGTTGTTTTGGTGGGTGGGTGTTCTACTGAGAGTTAAGGTCCTATACCTGGGACCTGAGTGACACCTAGGCTAGAGTGGTTCATGTTCTTTCCCATTCCATTTCGGTCTGGTGCGGGAATATGAAACACGGTTCAGATATGGGTTTCTTCTTGAGAACTCTGTGCTACAGATTTCCTGTAGTGCTAGGGCTATCTGGGAAGCCTGCTAAGTCTGGATGACCTTTAGTATTGACCTTCAGAAACTGAGGTGAATTAGAGGAGGATCTTTTATGGTTATTGTAAACACTGTACCTCCGGGTTAGAAGTGTTTACACTTCTCATAACTGATCCAAGTCTGAGGATCCTTGTTTTAGAACATCACCTGTGAAGGGGTTGGGCTGTTTACAGGTTTGCAGGTACCCTTGACCTCAGCATACCCTGTTACTTTGTTTTGATTAAGAGTACTCCATTTTGGAACAGTTCTTGTGATTTTTAACCCTGGACATGTGACTCTTTATTTGAGTCCCCCACCTTGGTTACTGGACTTATGAACCTCCATCTGGATTTCTTGAACACATATGGACCTACATCAAGGCAGTTAATCAGATCCAGCTTAGTCACAAACCCTTGCATATCATTTGCATACATCATCATTGCATCATTTTAACATGTGTTTATTTGTTTTTCAGGGTATCCATCCTATATTTTGGCTTGGTTTTGACCCCTTCATCAGCATAGACCTATCTTCATCAGTACTTGCTTCAGCTATCAGCTACCTGCTTCAGTCACCTGCATCACCAGTCTCAGCCTGTCAGTGGCCCATCTTCAGTGTTATTCTCAGCATCTGTCTCAGCTCTTCTTCAGCAACATGGCACCCAAGAAGAGTAACATCTCCTACCACTTCTTTGAGCCTGAGTTGGCTAGCATCAGGAAGATTCAGACCCTGATCACTCCAGACCATATACCACTATTCAGAGAACATTATGGAGGAATTCTTGATGTGGTCATGGATTTGGACCCTTCACAGAGGAGCTTGATTCATACTTGCCTGCAGTTCTATGATCCCCCTCTGAGGTGCTTCACCTTCCAGAATTTTCAGTTGGGACCCTTGTTGGAAGAGTATTCATCACTGATTGGTGTACCTATCAGGGGTAGAGTCCCCTTCAACCCTGAGATGGCTTTCCCTAGTAATGAAGAGGTGGCAAAGGCATTGTATCTGGAACCAGTTCTGATTGGGCAGAATATGACTACCAAAGCAGGAATCTCTGGTCTACATCTGGATTTCTTGACCTCTCAGGCCATCCTGAAGGCCTCCTTGGGAGAGTGGAAGGCAGTTTGTGCATTATTAGCCCTTAGCATATATGGGGTTATATTATTTGCAGATGAGCCTAAGTTTGTTAGGAAGAATGCAATCCATCTTTTCATCCTGAGGAACCCAGTGCCCACCTTACTGGGAGATCTTTACTACTCTGTTCACCAAAGGAATGAAAAGCAAAGGGGAAGATTAGTGAGATGTTGTGCTCCTTTGTTCCATACTTGGCTGCTCAAGCATTTGCCAAAGACTGATGCATTCTTGAACCCTCACCAGCAGAAGAACTGGGCTAGGAGGCTAGTTGCTTTAACCTCAGATGATATCAGATGGTGCACTCAGAGCACCAAGGGCAGAGACATCATTACTAGTTGTGGGCAATTTCCCAATGTGCCTCTGATAGGAGTAAAGGGTTGCATCAACTACAACCCTCTGCTATTCAAAAGACAACTGGGCTATGCATTGGTCCACCCTCTTAGAGCACAGGATCTGGCTGAGACCCTTTATTGTGAGATCAAGCCTAATCTGGCTATTGTCAGACAAGCATCCTGGGCTTGGGACAATGTCCAGACTAAAGGGGTAACCATTCTTGGGAGATGCAATAATGTGGCCTCAGCTCAGTACTATGAGTGGTCTCATGCCAGAGCTCAAGTTTCTGGAATGCCCTTCACCCTTGAAGATGTGCCTGGACCCTCCACATCACCACCTCCAGCTACTGTTAGCCTGGAGGAGTTTGAGAAATTGAAAGAGAGAAATGAGAATCTGACTCAGGCTCTACAGAAGACCCTCTGGGAGAGGAGTGATGGTCGGCTGGACATTGAAAGGTTAGAAAAGCTAAAGGTGGAGCATCTAGCCAGAATTGAGAAGTCAGAGGACTATATCAAGAAGTCTAGGGCTGGAGAGCAGATCTTGAAAAATGCCTGCAAAGAGGCCCAATTCCAGAGAGCTAGGACTGATTTGTATCTGAAGGAGAGTCAGGCTAGGTGGGTCGGGATCACCGAAGCCCGTACTCAGGAGGATAAGAGGACTCAGGACAAGATTGAGCAGTTGGAGGCTAGTGCAAAGGAGCAGCAGGAAGCCCTGGCAGCAGCCCAGAGAGAGATCTCAGAGTTGAAGATTAAAGCTGGTGTGAAGAGGTCAAAGGACCAGAGTCAACACAAGAAGCTAACTGCAGCTGTTACTACCAGGAATCTCCTTATCAGGAACCTTACAGAGCGTCCAGCCGATCCTGTGACTGAAGCACTTCTCAAGGAAGTTCAGGAGGATGAGTTTGGTCTTAGTGTCTGACTTTTGCTTGTTGTTGCTTTCATTTCGTGTACTTTTCTTTATGTTGTATTTTTGACCCCTCAGAGGGCATGTATTGTAAGAAACAAGCTATGTATCATTTACTTTTTGTAATATATGTGTTGGTTTGTTTTATCTGAATCCTTCAAGCAACATCACAAGCATCTTCCTCAAGGGTCTGGAAAGGTCAAAACCAAGTGCCAAGCCGAATACCTTGGAAACAAATAAGCATACTGCATTGCATACTAACCTTTTGTTTTGTTTTGTAGGTTTTTGTTTTGTTGTTACTAACTCTGTTGTGACTTCAGGAACTATTGCTCGACGTCGGGTGTTTCCACTCAACCGTCCACACAGATATCCAACCCGCAACAACCTTCCGGGTATACAAATGGACCAAGTACAACAGGACCTTACAGAGGTCAGGACTCAAATGGACAATGAGAGATTGGAAATGAGGAATCAGATGACTCAGTTTATGGAGGTGATGAATAATATGGCTCAAAGCCAAGAGAGATTAAGAGCACTGGTAGAGGGGCGGAATCAGGAAGACCCCCATCCAGGGACTGCTGGGACAAGCAATAATGAGAGAGTTCAACCCCATGTTAATCCTCCAGTCTATGGACCCCACCTTCATCCAGAGATCAACATCCCTGTTAATGTACAAGGGACTGCCACTGCAGGCAGAGTGTTACAAGAAGACCCCCAGGAGGATCAATTTACAGTGATGGGAGCTGGGGAAGAAGCCTATGACAGAAGGCTAGATGAGATTGCTGAGAAACTAAGATCCCTGGAGTCCCAGAATTCTTTGGGCTTTGATGTTATGGACATGGGCTTAGTGGACGGGGTCAGGATTCCCCACAAATTTAAACCACCGTGCTTTGAGAAGTACAACGGAACCTCCTGTCCCCGGACCCATTTACAATCCTTTCTGGGGAGGCTGAAGGCATATACCATGGACGAAAAGCTATGGATGTTTTATTTTGAGGATAGCTTAACAGGAGCTTCAAGGGAATGGTACTCTCACCTGACCAGAGCAACCATCAGGTGCTGGAAGGACTTGGCTGAGGCCTTTATCAGACAATACCAGTACAACTTGGATATGGCTCCCAACAGGACCAACAGGACCCTCCTGATGGGAATGTCACAATCATCCAGGGAAAGCTTCCGGGAGTATGCTCAGAGGTGGCGACAGCTTGCTGCTGCTGTCCAGCCACCCATGTCAGAGAGGGAGATGGCTGATATGTTTATGAACACCCTCCAAGGGACATACATTGACAGGCTAGCTGCCTTTTCTTCCACTAGCTTTGCTGACGTGGTCATAGCCGGGGAAAGAATTGAGAGCTTATTAAAGATGGGTAAGATTTCTGACAATGGTGCAAGCTCGTCCAGCAACCCAAGAAAGCCTTTTGTAGGCCCAAGAAGAACTGGTGAAACTAATGCTATCCATACCAGCAGGGGCAGACCCCAATATGTTCATAGGTCTGTGGCAGCAGTCACCATTCCCGCTCCAATTCATCCACAACCAGCTTATCAACCACAGCAACAAAATTACCAGTAACAAACTCAGTATCCTCCTCAGAGAAATTATAACAACAACAACACCAACAACAACAATCAACAAAGACCATATCAACAGAGACCTTCTTAGGCCAATAGGGTGATCGATCCGATCCCTATGCCCTATGCCACATTACTGCCACAACTCCTAAAACTCAACCTGGTTGAGCTAAGGACGTTGGCACCTCCAGATCCCGCCAGTCTACCCAGAAATTATGACGCCAGCGCCAGATGTGCTTTTCACTCAAATGCACCTGGCCATAGTACAGAGAAGTGCAGAGCCTTGCACATGAAGGTACAAAACCTGGTAGACTCCAAAGCTCTAAACTTTGCACCACCACCAAATGTCAACAAGAACCCTATGCCACACCACGGAGGCCCCAGAATCAATGCTATTGAAGAGGATAAGCCGTCTTACTTGATAACCAGTGTGGGCCAGATTTGGACACCCTTGGTGGAGATTAAAGCTCAACTCCTTGAATGTCAAATGTTCCCGGGATGTGAGCTAGGATGTGCTTATTGCAACATTTCGGTGAATGGATGTGATAACTTGAAGGATGGCATAGATGGTCTCATCCAGAGTGGCCTGCTTCAAATCACAACATCAATACCCACCAATCCAGCAATTTCCTTAACGACAGTTCCCGAGTCTTCTACAACTGCAACAACCATTGTTCCAAACAACTCTTCAATCTCATCAGCAATTGTTTCATCTGTTACTTCAACGGACCAGATATCAATAAACATCCCTTCTACAACTTCAGAACCCCTTCATTCAGAAACTCCTACAACAGCAACACCCATCCAGTCAACAATGTCTCCTACAACATCAGCAGCAAACAATGAAAGTGTCTCAACAGTTACAATTTATTATGATCCTACAAATGATTCTGCCTACAACTCACAAAATGTCACTCCTATCAGAGCACCAGTCACAATATACTATGATCCACAGACTATCATGGTCCCTTCTGCAGTTGCCATCAGTCCAGTCACTATCACAGTGCCTGGGCCAGTACCTTATGAAAGCAGTAATGCCATCCCTTGGCACTACGGCTCCGATCTATACTGCGAAGGACAGAAAATCACTCTCGAATCATCAACTTCTTCACCACAAATAGAAAATGTGGGGGGAGGCGGAGGCTTCACTCGAAGCGGACGTCTCTTTGCCCCGCAAATTCAAAGACCCACTGCCGAAGCAGAAGCTGCTGCCAAGGCAAAAGGGAAGAGCATGGTGCAAGAAGAGCAAATTGTTAAAGAAGCTTTGAAAACACCTTTTGATCAAGAAGTTGATGAATTCATGAGAATCATCAAGAAAAGTGATTACAAGATAGTGGACCAGCTTCACCAGACGCCTTCCAAGATCTCCATTCTATCATTGCTTATGTGCTCCGAGGCTCATCGGAACGCACTACTGAAGGTCTTGCACGCAGCTTATGTGCCAGAAGAGATCACGGTCAATCAGTTGGAAGCTGTGGTTGGAAATGTTAATGCTAGTAATGGACTAGGATTTACCAACACGGATTTGACTACGGAAGGCCGCAATCACAACAAGGCTTTGCACATTACCATGGAGTGTAAGGGTGCAGTTCTTTCACATGTACTGGTAGACACAGGGTCATCCCTCATTGTCTTACCTAAAAAAAGCCCTTGTGAAGCTGGAGTATGAAGGATTGGCATTACGTCCCAGAAACTTAGTAGTGAGAGCCTTTGACGGTTCTAAGAGATCAGTTCTGGGAGAAATTGAGTTGCCTATAACGATTGGCCCACAAACTTTCAAAACGACCTTCTACGTGATGGACATTCAGCCGGCCTACAGCTGTTTGTTGGGTAGACCATGGATTCATGCCGCTGGCGCAGTTACGTCTACCCTTCACCAGAAGTTAAAATTCGAGTGGGAGGGCCAAGTCGTTACTATTTGTGGGGAAGAAGATATTTTTGTTAGCCATCTGGCTACATACAAATACATTGAGATGGATGGGGAGATCCACGAAACGATGAGTCAAGGGTTTGAGGCCCTGAATATTAATGAAACATCTGCTGTACTTAGGACTTCCATGACATCCTACCAGCAAGCCAGGAAGGTTGTTGAGGAGGGGAATGCTCAAGGCTGGGGCAAACTGTTGCCTGTGGAGAAGAAAGAGGATAGATTTGGGTTGGGTTACAAACCAACTCAACAAGATCAAGCAGAGGCTGCTAAGAAGCCCAACTTTGTTAGTGGGGGGATGCTCACCCCTGATGCTGTCAACAACTTGGAAGATGAGTCGGAAGATGAACGCAACCTGGAGAGATGGATACATCCAAGGATCCCGGGGAGCCGTATCTCAAACTGGTCTTCCCAGGAAATTATAAGGGTTACTCCTGCAGAGTAATTATTATTTCCTGTATATTTTAAGCATGCATCAAGTCTTGCATCTTGCCCAAGATGACAAGACTCATTTTGTAATCGGGCCATCTGTAATTTTTGTGCAACAAGATTAATCAATGAAATATCAGACATCTTTTGCAAATGAGTCTTTTTCTTTTCTGCTCACTGTTTTTCCATTTTTCTTTTTGTACAAAAAAATAAATGGCAATGTTTTCAAAATGATAACTTTATTTCACTTTTCTAAACAAGATTAAAATCAATCACTAAAATGAACAAACTGAACCCTTGCAGAGAGTGCCTTCCAGACCGCACCGACAACAACACGGCCATGACTTCGTATGACTCTGACAATCCGATCAATCAGGCTGATGAAAGGGTTGAAGAAGATTACGAGCTTCCTGAAGAGCTAGCCAGATTGTTGAGACAAGAGGAGAAGGTTATCACTCCTCATCAGGAGGAGATAGAAACGATTAATCTTGGTACGGATGAAGACGTGAAAGAAGTTAAAATCGGGGCCTGCTTACAAGACTCAGTGAAGAGACAACTGATTGACCTACTTCAAGAATATGTGGATGTGTTTGCTTGGTCTTATCAGGATATGCCAGGGTTGGACACCGACATTGTTATGCACAAGCTGCCTTTAATAGAAGATTGCCCACCGGTTAAACAGAAACTGCGCCGTACTCGCCCAGACATGGCAATGAAGATCAAAGAAGAGGTACAAAAGCAGTGGGACGCCGGATTCCTTGCTGTAACTAGCTATCCGCCGTGGGTTGCTAACATTGTGCCCGTTCCAAAGAAAGATGGCAAGGTAAGGATGTGTGTTGACTACCGGGATCTGAACAGAGCCAGCCCGAAAGATGATTTCCCATTACCTCACATTGATGTATTGGTTGATAATACGGCTCAGTTCTCGGTATTCTCCTTCATGGACGGATTTTCAGGATACAATCAGATCAAAATGTCACCTGAAGACATGGAGAAGACAACCTTCATCACACCCTGGGGCACGTTCTGTTATAAGGTGATGCCATTCGGATTGAAAAATGCTTGTGCAACATATCAACGGGCTATGGTAACATTATTCCACGATATGATCCATAAAGAAATCGAGTATTATGTGGATGACATGATTGCCAAGTCCCTCACAGAAGAAGACCACCTGGTAAATCTGCTGAAGTTATTCAAGCGTCTGAGGAAGTACCAACTGAAGCTGAACCCCAACAAGTGCACATTCGGGGTGCGATCTGGTAAGCCGCTGGGTTTTATCGTAAGCGAGAAAGGGATTGAAGTTGACCCTGATAAAGTCAAAGCCATTCAAGAAATGCCTGCACCAAAGTCTGAAAAAGAAGTTCGAAGGTTTTTAGGTAGATTGAACTACATTTCACGGTTCATATCTCACCTTACAGCGACCTGTGAACCTTTGTTCAAACTGTTAAGAAAAGAACAGACGGTCAGGTGGAATGAAGACTGCCAGAGGGCTTTTGACAAGATCAAAGAATACCTGCAAGAACCACCAATCCTTATGCCTCCAGTTGAAGGAAGACTTCTGATAATGTACATAACAGTATTAGAAGAGTCAATGGGGTGTGTGTTGGGCCAGCATGACGAGTCTGGTCGAAAAGAGTATGCAATATACTACCTGAGCAAAAAGTTTACCAACTGTGAACAACGTTATTCACTGCTCGAGAAAACTTGCTGTGCTTTAGCGTGGGCTGCTCGCCGACTGAGACAGTATATGTTGACCCACACTACCTTATTGATATCCAAAATGGACCCAGTCAAGTACATTTTCGAGAAGCCAGCTCTTACCGGACGGGTCGCAAGATGGCAAATGATTCTCACGGAATATGACATTCAGTACACATCTCAGAAAGCCATCAAGGGCAGTGTATTGTCTGAATATCTTGCTGAGCAACCTATTGATGACTACCAGCCTATGAGATTTGACTTCCCCGATGAAGACATCATGTTCATAAAAGCAAAAGATCATGAAGAGCCTGTTCACACTGAAGGGCCTGACCCAGAAGAAGAATGGACTATGATGTTTGATGGGGCTGTTAACATGAATGGTCGTGGTGTTGGTGCGGTACTCATTACACCTAAGGGAGTTCACATGCCTTTCTCGGCAAAGCTCACCTTTAACTGCACTAACAACGAAGCTGAATACGAAGCTTGCATTATGGGACTTGAGGAAGCCATTGACCTCAGGATCAAAACATTGACTGTATTCGGAGATTCAGCTCTGGTAGTTAATCAAACCAACGGCAAATGGTACACCCATCAGGATCATCTGATACCTTACAGGGATTATACAAGGAGGTTATTGACTTTCTTTACAACAGTCAAGCTTGAGTATATCCCTCGGGACGAGAATCAGTTTGCAGATGCTCTGGCTACCATTTCATCAATGATCAAAGTTCAAGCTGCCAACTTTGTACCTCAAATTTCAGTATCCAGACTCGACAGACCAGCATATGTATTCGCAGCAGATGTTGTCAAAGATGATAAGCCTTGGTTCCGTGACATTAAGTGCCTCTTGGAGGATCAAACATACCCACCTGGGGCATCTTCCAATGATAAGAAGACTTTAAGAAGGCTCGCTGGTAGTTTCTTCCTGAATACTGATGGTTCCCTGTATAAGAGAAACTTTGATATGGTACTCCTCAGACGCGTTGACAGAACAAAAGCCGATTTGTTGATGCATGAAGTGCACGAAGGATCCTTTGGTACCCATGCAGGAGGGCATGCCATGGCTAAGAAATTGTTAAGATCAGGCTATTACTGGATCACAATGGATGTCGACTGTTGTGCCTATGCTAGAAAATGCCATAAATGTCAGATCTATGCGGATAAGGTGCATGTGCCTCCAAATCCTCTGAATGTGATGTCTTCACCCTGGCCCTTTGCCATGTGGGGCATTGATATGATTGGCAAGATTGAGCCAACTGCTTCGAATGGCTACAGATTCATCCTGGTAGCTATTGACTATTTTACCAAATGGGTCGAAGCAGCTTCCTACGCCAATGTTACAAGGCAGGTGGTAGCCAGATTTCTGAAAAGAGATATCATTTGTCGATACGGAGTTCCCGAGCGAATCATTATTGATAATGGTTCCAACTTAAACAACAAAATGATGGCAGAGCTATGCCGGGACTTCAAGATCCAACACCACAATTCTTCTCCTTACAGGCCAAAGATGAATGGCGCTGTCGAGGCAGCTAATAAGAATATCAAGAAGATTGTGCAGAAGATGGTAGTCACCTACAGAGACTGGCATGAGATGCTACCGTTCGCCTTGCACGGGTACCGCACGTCAATCAGAACATCCACTGGGGCAACACCGTATCAGCTTGTGTATGGTATGGAGGCAGTCCTACCTGTTGAAGTTGAACTACCCTCCCTACGGGTACTGATGGATGTTAAGCTGAACGAAGCAGAATGGGTCCGATCCCGATACGAGCAACTGAGTCTGATTGAAGAGAAAAGATTGGCTGCAATCTGTCATGGGCAGTTGTATCAGAAAAGAATGAAGAGGGCCTTCGATCAGAAAGTCAGGCACCGAGAGTACCAAGTAGGAGATCTTGTGCTGAAAAGAATCCTCCCTCCTCATACAGACCACAGGGGCAAGTGGACTCCAAATTATGAAGGACCATTTGTAGTAAAGAAGGTTTTCTCTGGTGGAGCACTGATGCTCAGCACCATGGATGGTGAAGACTTCCCGTCCCCTGTGAATTCAGATACAGTTAAAAAATACTTCGCATAAAAAAGGACCCGCTGGACATAAAAACAGAATGTAAGTCCAGGCAAAAATAGGGCATCCCGGCAAGTCAAAAACATAATAAAAGACTTGGGCAAAAATAAGGGAAATAAACAAAAAAAATTGTACACCCGCTGAGTTGAAAAGCCGCATTGGACAACTCAGGCAAAAATGGGTATCCCGATGGATTGAAAACCCGAAAGGGCGATCCATGCAAAATAAGGGAATAAGCGAACAACTGCAATCTGAATTCGTCTGTATCACCTACAACTTGGTAAGCTTCGAAAAGATCAAGCTTCTGTCAGAATCAGCCTTCTTCAGAAAGCAAGACGAGAAGAACGTCAAAAGTCATATGAGTCATAGCAAGAGGGGAAGCTCCTTGAAGCATAGCCAACATTGCCAGCATTTTGTTTCTCAATTTGTAACAATCTCCTCATTTCAGGAGATATGTTTCTTTGACTGTATCTTGCCAATTCAGGGCATATGAATTAATAAAAACAGATTTTCAGTCAAGTTTCACCTCGTACACTTCATTTTATTTGCAAAGAATGTCTGATATCTTTAAAATACTGATTGGATGAATACAAATGCTTATCCTCAAAAATAAAAATTACGTGCTTGCAGGAAATATACTTACTCTCGGGAGTGTCTCACTCCTATGACGGAATCCGGTAAAGGATGCCTCAGGATTACTTGTACGTTTCTCTGTCTTTGCAGGATTGCAGGTATTCAAAAGCGCAACATGGGGCATGAAAGCTTCATCTCAACAAGCTGGCAAATCAACAATCACTCAGTCTTAGCACCCAAGTGCTTTCTCCCCAGCTGAGTTGCCACTTGTTGTGTCTCCCCAGCTGAGTTGCCATCCGTTACTCCTCCTCATCCAAATACAAAAAGCCAGGGAATCATCTCCCCACAGAGTCTCAGCCTCTCTCCAGAAGAGCAACACACGAAGGAATCACAGCAGAGTGACAAAAGCTTCTACAAAACCCAGCCGGGTCCCTCATTTACGGGAATAGGTCTGTCATCGACCCATTTCCCCAAGCAGATACATCTTATCAGATCTACCAATGATCTCATCCCCAGCTGGGATGTTCACTTCAAACAGATCAACCAGAGATCTTCGCAACAATGGGATCCGAATCCCGGATCGGTATCTTTTGCATAGTCATAGCATTCGCATCATATTCACCCCACAAAGCGTAGCATTCCATCTAATATTGAGCATTACGGCAAAAATCAAACATGTTGCATAATCATAAGTCATGGTTTGAACCAAACACCTGTGAATATTATCAACCTATCAACAATATACAGAATACCCCCCAGATTCCCCAGCAAAAGCAGTTGCCTCACATTCACCAATACGAATACACACTCCTTGTGGCACCCGTCCATGTCATCATTCCCCAGTAATGTCGCCCGAGATTTTCTTTGCAAACAAACACTTGTATATTACAGATACTTCTCGACACTCGTCCGTGTCATATCCCCAGCAGAAGGCCAAAGTATCCCCTTTGCACTCACAGATACAGATTTATATATAACTTTCTTGACACTCGTCCATGTCGCTTTTCCCAGCACAGTAATGTAAACACTTTGTATACCAAATACTTGTTCATACTATACCCTTCTCCTTTCGACACTCGTCCGTGTCACACTCTCTCCAGAAGATTGAATACCTAAAATACACCACTCATACTTGTTTTACTTATACAGATACCTGTCCGTATCTTGTATGCACCATTTACATCCCCGCAGATTCGACACTCGTCCGTGTTCTTTGTTAACCAGTTGGTACTCGTCCGTACCATCATCTCAGAACATGCGTCAAGCGTTTGTTTCTACTTGATACTCGTCCGTATCATAGTCTTAAGGATGCTCGTCCGCATCTTTAATCCATACACGGTGTCAAACACTTTTGTCTTCTCGAATATGGACACTTGTCGGTGTCTGTCGCTCCCGACAAATGAGATGGATCAAATGAAGGTACAGACGCGAACGGTCGGCGAAGGGATCAGTGAGAACACACAGCCGTGAACTCACTGGAGATGAATAGAGTCGCCAGCTAGGCATTTTTATCCCGAAGGAAAGGCAATGCTGCATAAGCCTAGGAAAAGATGGATAAGACGGTTTGCGAACCAGAGAGACTGAGAAAGGGGGTTGGTTACAACCTGGGAAGGTATTAGCACCCAGATTGTCCGTCGTACTCGACGGGATCCACGCATGAAGGATTTGTGTTTTAAAGGGGTAGTGTCAGTGCAATTTGTGTATACAATAGCTTGAAAAGAATGTACAGGTGTCAGTGTAAAGAAATGTGATGTGTATAAATGTACAGTGTCAGTGTGAGATCTGGAATGAAATGCTCATGACCATGAGGCTTAAAGAATGAAGCTAGAAAGAGGGGGAATGGACAGAGACTTTTGTTCGATAACCGTTAAGTTATGCCTACGTATCCTCTCGTGCAATGAGGAAGTCAGAACACCGTAGTTCGACCCAAAGAGACTGAAAGGTAAATTGACTTGTGAACTGCTTACTAGCCTATGCTCAAGTGTATGATCTGTCTGGCACAGATGCTAACTGTCTTGCATTAGACGGAAGAAGCAAGTTCCCGTTTGTGAGTGAATGAGATGAGAAAAAGAATCCCGGAGGAGACGATTGTTGTTTGTTTTTGAGTTTTCAGTCTTTTATTGCTTTTTGAAGTTTGTCATAAGATAATGAGCTTAAACCTAAATCAATGGATTTGGTAAACTCATCACATCATCCCTCTGATTAGGGGTAATGAGAATTACCTTAAGTGTGAAGTCAGATTCTCACACTTAATCACCTTTGATGTAGGGTTAAGATCATTAACCTACTTGTGATTATTTAGATGTTTTTATGATCTTTGTTTAGTGTTAAGTAATGAGATTAAGCCATAATCAGGGATTAAACAGACTCATTACACCATCCTAAAAGAAGGATAATAGATGAGAATGTTTAAGCTGAGGAAAGCTCCTCAGCTTAATCCATGATTAGGGATTAAACTCATGACAAAACAAACCTTTATTAGATGGATTTTATTAGATGGATTTGATGATGAAGTGTTTTTTATGATTTGTAAGACAACTTGAGGGGGACTTGTCCATTAACTTTAGGGTTAGTCCTTCTTAACCACTTAAGGAAGAATTAGAACCCTAATGCAAGGCCCAAGTTACAAGTGTAATGTCTTGATGATTATTAGATGGATTAATTAAGAGATTTCAACACCTTAAGGGTCCAAGACTTAGGATTAAAGTTATACACTCCATCCTAAAAGAAGGATGCAGGCATGATCTTAATCACAAAGTCTTAAAGCCTTGAGGGTTTGGTCCCTGATTATGAGGTGAGAAGAGATGACTCAAAGAGAGACACAAAGGTAAAAACTATGGGGGAGACTAATCAAAACCCTAATTCATTATCATGCTTGGTTGGTCCTAATGTTTGTGAGGTTTTCAAGAACAATCTTCAGATGAACCACCAGGAAGCAGATGAACAAGATCAAGAGAAGCAAAGTGACTTGCTTCATTCAAGAAGTCAAGTCACTTGAAGAAAGAAAGTGGGAGGAGGAAGAATGAGCAAGCTCAAACTCAAACACAAGTAAGAATGCAGCAAGTTATGTAAAAGAAGAAAAGAAAAGTTATGAGAAGTGAAGGCAAATTCACTTCTCAAGTTACTTACCACCTGAAATGTTAGAAAGAAATACAATGCAATGCAAGATGAGATGAAATGGCATGATGCAAAGCAAGACCAGAAGCATTTTGATGATGATTATGATGTTATGAAGTGCTGCAAACATGAGGCAAGACATGGGGATGTTCATACAAAGTCATGGATGCAGATGATGCAAGTTAAGGAACATGAATAAACATGAAAAGTTATGAAACATACAAGACAAATGACATGGTAAAGATGCAATGCAATGATCAAACATATTTCATACATGTCTTAAGATGTCAAATGAATCATAAGAATGCACAAAATGCAATGGCAAGTCAAGTTATGCAAGGAAATGCAAGAAGGATGCAAGAGAAAGCCCAAAATTAGGGTTTATGGATCAAACATCAAACACAAACCAAAAACAGAAGCAAACCCTAATATGAAAAATGGAAAATGGTACTCAAAGAAACCCCAGACCTATAACAAACCACTGCCCAAAGGGGAGCTCTCAACTCTCAACCAAACTCAAGTTATGATTTTTACAAGTTATTAGGGTTTTTTAGGGTTCTTATCAAAACAAATGCCAATCAATTAGAAAATACAAGATCAAATCATGGCCTTTTTATCCTTGAAAATACATGTCAAATGGAAAACAATGCAAAAAGAATCAATGTCTCAACCTTTACCAAAAGACAGAAATGAATTTTCAAACTTATGATCAAAATAATGCATCAAAAATGATTTAATTCCATGAAAAATTCTTAAAATGCATCAAGATCAAAAAAGAAATTTGGTTTGAAGGTTGGACAATGTTTCTAAATGTCTTAGAACATTTCATGAATCTTTTGTAATTTTTAAATACCTAAAAGTATTTTTAATTAATTAATTCTCATTAATCAATTAAAAATAAACTTTTAAATATTTAAAAATACTTTTTTAATGATAAAAAATAAAATAAAAATATTTTTGTGTCATAAAAATTAATAAAACCTTAAAGAAAAAGTTTCATAATTTTTATGATTTTTTAGCTATTTTAAATAAATTGTGCAAATAAAATAGAAAGAAAATGAATTAAATTTAAATAAAATGAAAAGTAAACAAGGTGGATGGCCAGGATTGCTCCAGGGTTTAAATGAGTTGACTGGCGCGCAATCCTGTGGCTGGGATTTGTCCTGAGCTAATTACAATTAATTAAAAATTAATGAAGAATTAGGGCTAATCAAACGCATCTGGGCCACTCAATCTGGAGGGAAGTCAATGGGTCAACGCACATCAATGGACCAAATTCAAACTGACATTAATTATGGGATTAAACCCTAATTACACTCAGGTGGCCGGAGAAGACTTCCGGTCGTCTTCTCCGGCCAGAAGGTCACCTGAAAATCTTCAAATCCTCTCAAAACGTAATATAAATGAAACCTAAGACATGGGAAATGATCTCCATCACCTCACGAACTAAACCCCTCTCCCAAAACACATTTATCTTTCCTAAATCTTCTGAATCGAAGAAATTAAGTTCTAGGGTTCGTAAGCTTCAAACAGAAATTAAACTCCAAAAACGCAACCATTTCAAAAACCAAAGGTACCAGAATGATCAGTGCATCATGAAGAACAAGTTTGTAACATAAAAAACCATTTCTGGAAAAATAATTTTCGAGCTACCTGAGTTTTGGAGCTTTCAGTTCTGGAACTTTCAGGCCTCTTCCTTCAGTGCAAGCTGCTCCTCTTGGTCCCCCAAAGATGCTTGAATGCTCAAAATGAGTTTAAGTTTGCTGGATGATGTGTTTCGAAAGCTTCTGCTCAAGCTTGCTCAGAAATGGCAAATGAGTTTCTGAGGGTTTCAGGCCATGATGAGTGTTTGTTTGTGATCCAAATGATGTGTGTGGAAGGTCTGTGGTGTTGGTTTATGTGTTTGTGGCTTGTGGAGAGAGTTTCGATAGAAAGTGCAGGCTGAGGTGAAGAATGGTTATGGAGTTTTCAGGCTGTTTTGGGCTTGTGCTTTGGGTGCTGGGTGGCCTATGGAGTGTGGTGAGATGATTGATGAAGATTGCTTGGGTGTTTGATGGCTGTGTAGAGAGATTCGATAGAACTTGCAAGTTGGGAGGTTTTTGTGTAAGTTGTGAATGGTGTGGTTTCAGCCTTGGTTGCTATGTGATATGGCTTGCAAATTGATTCAATAAACAATTCTGATTGGCCTCTTGATGTGACATGGCCTGCAGGGATAGGTGAGGCTACTTTTGCTCAAAATCCACTTTTGTGTAAGATAGGGCATGGCATGATACTAGGCAAGTACAAGTTGGGTTCTGGTGCAGCATGGTGAGTGTGAGAGGTTGGCTTGACCCAAGGCTCAATGCAGCAAGTTGGTGGAAAGCTCATGAGTGTTTTGCAACTTGGTTACCTTTATGGACTTTTCATGAAAATGCTTGTTACACCAACCAAATCATGGGCAATCTTGGTTCAAAATCTGATTTTTGTGACTTAGAGGGTGTTCACATAATGGTTTGACATGCATTAGAGGCTGTAATTTGATTTGGTTCAAAGACTTAGCAAAAATTCCACTTGGTGCATAACTTGAAAAACAATGATTTTTGGCAACTTTGCATGGCCATAACTTTTGATCCAAGAAGAGTTTGATCATGTTCTTGTACTTTTTGAAAAGGGAAAGATGAGATCTACAACTTTCATGACCAAAGTTTTTCCATTTGGAGCCTTTTTGGATCATAAATCAAGGCTTGAAAATTGACCTAAAAGGATGCATTCTTGAAAAGTCAACAAAACCCAAAAAGTCAACTTTTGCAAAAACCCTAAATTCTTGATTTCCATGAACTTCAACCTTCTTCCATGATCAAATAAAGATCATATACACTCAAAATGATGAAGATCACCCATTGGTTGGATCATTGGGGGCCTCAGATGCCCTGATTTTGCACTGACTTGTCTGAAAAGTCAACTCTTGATCAGATGACTTCCCCATGGAATTTCTTCATGAAAATTGATATGCATACTCCCTATACCATATAGAGATCAATGGAAACAAGAATGACCAAAAAAATTGGAGTTATGGCCTCTGAAACCAAAACCCTAATTTCCAGTCAACTGTGCAGTTCATCCTGGCTCTGCATCCACTCAAACCCTAGTTCTTGTGATTCCTTTGCAATTTTGACTTTGAGGAGATGGAATATGATGTAAGAACACACATGGACCCCTTTTAGTTGCTTGGTGGCCTTTGGAATGGCCCAAGATGCCCTGAGGTTGCTCAGATCACAAACCCTAGGTGCAGATGCCCTAGAAACTATCCAGTGAATCAAAAAAAGTACTATGAGATGATATGATGGTGTATATGCATATGAGATGATCACAAGCCATGTGTGAATGGGTGAGGGCAAATTTGGGGTGTTTACAGCTGCCCCTATTCAAACATGAGTTAGCTGTGCAGGATGTAAGCAACGGCTTAACAGGCAAACAAGATAACTTGTGGTTGAATACCAAAGACAGTCCAAAATTTGCACTCACAGAAATGAAGAAGAAAAGGGATATAGATTGCAAAAGAAAATAAAGTATATTGTAAAGTGTACGCGACGGAGGACGACCGTCGAGCAGAGGACGACTGCTGGGTAAATAGCAATGACGGGGACGGCCGACATGCTGGGAAAAGTGTGTGAAGTAAAGCAATGACGGGGACGGCCGACATGCTGGGGATATAAGATATCATGATGGGGACGGCCATCAAGATAAAACTGTAAAACTCTCTGGGGATTAATGAAACATGACGGGGACGGCCATCAAGTCCATAAGGTGAAGTAATCAACGATGGGGACGGCCATCGGGCTAAAAAGGAAAGGGGACCACGACGGGGACGGCCATCGGGTTAAAGAATAAATGAAATAAACAGATGATGGGGTACGGCCATCAAAGGTGAAGGACGATCACCTAGCAGGGGACGGCTGCTCTGTTGGGGATAAAAGATAAATATGATGGGGACGGCCATCAAAGGTGGAGAACGACCACCTGGCAGGGTACGGCTGCCAAAAATATCAACGATGGGGACGGCCATCGGATAGAAAAGGTCAACGATGGGGACGGCCATCGGACGAGCATGATGGAGGACGACCATCAGGAAGTGGAGGACGACCACTCAGCAGGGGACGACTGCTCTCAAGGTTTATCGTAACACAGGACGAGCGTTAGACAACCAAAATCAACAATGGGGACGGCCATTGGATAAAATGATGAAGGACGATCATCACAAAGTGGAGGACGACCACCTAGCAGGGGACGGCTGCTAAAACAACGATGGGTACGGCCATCGGATGAGCATGATGGAGGATGACCATCAAGAAGTGGAGGACGACCACTTAGCAGGGTACGGCTGCTCTCAGGGTTATCATGACACAGGACGAGTGTCAGATAAAAAGAAAATATTTTGTAGGCGATCTACTGGGGATATGGTAAACACGGACGAGTGTTTATATCCAAGAAACAAAAGATATAAGTGTTCGGTATTGTGTATAGATTAAAGATGCGGACGAGCATCCTTAAGACTATGATACGGACGAGTATCATTTAGAAACAAACTGACACATGTTCAGAGATGATGATACGGACGAGTATCAACTGGTTAACAGAGAACACGGACGAGTGTTGCATCTGAAGGAATCCTTCTGGGGAATAGTAGACACGGACAAGTATCTATATTCAAGAAGACATGAGTGTTTGACACGGTATATGGATTAAAGATGCGGACGAGCATCCTTAAGACTATGATACGAACGAGTATCATGTAGAAACAAACACTAGACGCAATGTTCTGAGATGATGGTACGGACGAGCACCAACTGGTTAACAAAGAACACGGACTACTGTCGAATCTGTGGGGATATGAGTGATGACGTATACAAGATACGGACGAGTATCTGTATAGGTGTACCAATGAGTGGTGAGTATGATGTTTGTAGACGAGTGTTTATCTGATGGGGAAAGTGACACTGACGAGTGTCAGGAGAGAAAAGTGTAGTATAAACAAGTATATGGGTTATAAGAGTGTACGCGACTGCGCTGGGGATACGACACGGACGGGTGTCAAGAAAATGTATATATAAGTATAGGTGATCATGACACGGACGGGTGTCAAGGGTTGTATGTATAGGTATATGTGAGTGCAAAGAGAATGTCTTTGGCTTTCGTTGGTGATATGACACGGACGGGTGTCAGGAAGTATCTGTAATACTGGTGACCTTGGTTTGTAAAGGATGCTCGGGCAACTCTACTGGGGAATGATGACACGGACGAGTGCCAAAAGGTGTAGATATTGGTGTTTGTGATTTGTGAGGCAACTGTTTTTGCTGGGACTCTGATGGGGATTTTTCTGTATAATGATAATGAATAGTCATTATTTACAAGTGCTGATTCACAACATGACTTATGATTATGCTATGCGTTTGATTTTTGCCGTAATGCTCCGTTTTAGACGGAATGCTACGCTCTTAGGGGTGAATATGATGCAAATGCCATGATTATGCAAAGGGGCGAAGATCTCTGGTTGATCTGCTTTGAAGTGAACATCCCAGCTGGGGATGAGATCGTTGGTAGATCTGATGATGTATCTGCTTGGGGATGTATGTCACTGGTTGACATATTCTTATTATACGGGACCCAGCTGGGGTTTGTAGATGCTTCCTCTCTCTCTGTTGTGACTTTCTTCGTGCATTGCTCTTCCGAATAGAGGCTTGAAGCTCTGTGGGGAGATGATTTCCCTGATTCTGCATTCGGCTGAGGAAGAAAAGGTGGGTATTGCAGCTGGGGAAAGCTGTTGGTAGCTCAGCTGGGGAGAGTAATGGGAGGCAACTCAGCTGGGGATGGAGCATTTCGGATGCTGATGTCTTTCGCTGATGTGCCAACCTGCTGAGATATACCTTGCATGCCCCAAGTTGCGTTCTGGAAACCTGCAATCCTACAAAGATAAGGAAACGCGCAAATGGTCCCGAGGTATCCTTTACTGGATTCCGTCATAGGAGTTAAGTACCTTCGAGAGTAAGTACATTCCCTGTAAGCATGTGTTTTATTTTTAGAGAAAGGCATCTGTATTTATGCAATTGTATTTTTAGAGATATCAGACAAATCTTTGCAAAACATAAATGTAAAAACGAAACATGACTGAAAATCTGATTTTATTAATTCAAGTGCCCTGAATTGGCAATGTACAGTCAGGGAAACAAATCTGCTGAAATGAGAAGATTGTTACAAAATTGAGAAATAAAGTGCTGGCAGTGTTGATGACGCTTTGAGGAGCTTCCTCCCCCGCTATGACTCGTATGACAATGACGTTCTTCTCTTCTTGCTTTCTGGAGAGAGTTGATTCTTATCGAAGCTTGATCCTTAACCAAGTTGTAGGGGATACAGACGAATTCAGCATGCAGTTGTTCGCTTATTCCCTTGTTTTGCATGGATCGCCCTTTCGGGTTTTCAATCCATCGGGATACCCATTTTTGCCTGAGTTGTCCAATGCGGCTTTTCAACTCAGCGGGTGTACATTTTTTATTTATTTCCCTTATTTTTGCCCGAGTCTTTTATTCTGTTTTTGACTCGCCGGGATGCCCTATTTTTGCCTGGACTTACATTCTGTTTTTATGTCCAGCGGGTCATTTTTATGCGAAGTATTTTTGAACTGCATCTGAATTTACAGGGGACGGGAAATCTTCACCATCCATGGTGCTGAGCATCAGTGCTCCACCAGAGAAGACTTTCTTGACGACGAATGGTCCTTCATAATTTGGAGTCCATTTGCCCCTGTGGTCTGTATGAGGAGGAAGGATTCTTTTCAGCACAAGATCTCCCACTCGGTACTCTCGATGCCTGATTTTCTGATCGAAGGCCCTCTTCATTCTCTTCTGATATAGCTGCCCATGGCAGATTGCAGCCAATCTTTTCTCCCCGATCAGACTCAGTTGCTCGTATCGGGACCTAACCCATTCTGCTTCACTCAGTTTGACATCCATTAATACCCGTAGCGAGGGTAATTCAACTTCGACAGGTAGAACTGCTTCCATACCGTACACAAGTTGATACGGCGTTGCCCCAGTGGACGTTCTGATTGATGTGCGGTACCCATGCAAGGCAAATGGCAACATTTCATGCCAATCTCTGTAGGTGATTACCATCTTTTGCACAATCTTCTTGATATTCTTATTTGCTGCCTCAACAGCGCCGTTCATCTTTGGCCTGTAAGGAGAAGAATTGTGATGTTGGATCTTGAAGTCCCGGCATAACTCTGCCATCATTTTGTTGTTTAGATTTGAACCATTATCAGTAATGATTCGCTCGGGAACTCCATACCGACAGATGATGTCTCTTTTTAGGAATCGGGCTACCACTTGCCTTGTGACATTTGCATATGAGGCTGCTTCAACCCACTTCGTGAAATAGTCAATGGCGACCAGGATGAATCTGTGGCCGTTTGAAGCAGTTGGCTCAATCTTGCCAATCATATCAATGCCCCACATAGCAAAGGGCCATGGTGAAGACATGATGTTCAAAGGGTTGGGAGGCACATGCACTTTATCTGCGTAGATCTGGCATTTGTGACATTTTCTGGCATAGGCACAACAGTCTGCATCCATTGTGATCCAGTAATAACCTGATCTTAACAACTTCTTGGCCATTGCATGTCCTCCAGCATGGGTACCAAAAGAACCTTCATGCACTTCATGCATCAGTAAATCTGCTTCCATCTTGTCAACGCATCTGAGGAGTACCATGTCAAAGTTCCTCTTGTATAAAGATCCATCAGTGTTCAGAAAGAAACTCCCAGCGAGCCTTCTCAAAGTCTTCTTATCATTGGAAGATGCCCCAGGTGGGTATGTTTGATCCTCCAAGAAGCACTTGATGTCGTGGAACCAAGGCTTGTCATCTTCAGCAATATCTGCTGCAAATACATATGCTGGTCTATCAAGTCTCGATACTGAAATCTGAGGTACAAAGTTGGCAGCTTGAACTTTGATCATGGACGAAATGGTAGCCAAGGCATCTGCAAACTGATTCTCGTCCCGAGGGATATACTCAAGTTTGACTGTTGTGAAGAAAGTCAGTAACCTTCTTGTATAATCCCTGTAAGGTATCAGATGGTCTTGGTGGGTATACCATTTTCCATTGGTCTGATTGATTACCAAAGCTGAATCTCCGAATACGGTCAAAGTCTTAATCCTGAGGTCAATGGCTTCCTCAAGGCCCATAATGCAAGCTTCGTATTCAGCTTCGTTGTTAGTGCAGTTGAAAGTGAGTTTTGCCGAGAAAGGCATGTGAACTCCTTTGGGTGTAATGAGTACTGCACCAACACCACGGCCATTCATGTTAACAGCCCCGTCGAACATCATAGTCCATTCTTCCTCCGGGTCAGGCCCTTCAGTGTGAATAGGCTCTTCATGGTCTTTTGATTTAATGAACATGATGTCTTCATCAGGGAAGTCAAACCTCATAGGCTGGTAATCATCAATGGGTTGCTCAGCAAGATATTCAGACAGTACACTGCCCTTGATGGCTTTCTGAGATGTGTACTGTATGTCATATTCAGTAAGAATCATTTGCCATCTTGCAACCCGTCCGGTAAGAGCTGGCTTCTCAAATATGTACTTGACTGGGTCCATTTTTGAGATTAACAAAGTAGTGTGGGTCAGCATATACTGCCTTAGTCGGCGAGCAGCCCACGCTAAAGCACAGCAAGTTTTCTCGAGCAGTGAATAACGTTGTTCACAGTCGGTAAACTTTTTGCTTAGGTAGTATATTGCATACTCTTTTCGACCAGACTCGTCATGTTGGCCCAGCACACACCCCATTGATTCTTCCAATACTGTCAAGTACATAATCAGAGGTCTTCCTTCAACTGGCGGCATAAGGATTGGAGGTTCTTGCAGATATTCTTTAATCTTGTCAAAAGCCCTTTGGCAATCTTCGTTCCACCTGACCGTTTGTTCCTTTCTTAGCAGTTTGAACAAGGGTTCACAGGTTGCTGTGAGGTGAGATATGAACCTTGAAATGTAGTTCAATCTACCCAAGAACCCTCGAACTTCTTTCTCAGTTTTCGGTGCAGGCATCTCTTGGATGGCTTTGACTTTATCAGGGTCAACCTCAATCCCTTTCTCGCTTACAATAAAGCCCAGCAACTTACCGGATCGCACCCCGAATGTGCATTTGTTGGGGTTCAGCTTCAGTTGATACTTCCTCAGACGCTTGAACAACTTGAGCAGATTCACCAGATGGTCTTCCTCTGTAAGGGACTTGGCGATCATATCATCCACATAACATTCTATTTCTTTGTGGATCATATCGTGGAATAATGTTACCATAGCCCGTTGATAGGTGGCACCAGCATTCTTCAGTCCGAATGGCATCACCTTATAGCAGAACGTGCCCCAAGGTGTAATGAATGTTGTCTTCTCCATGTCTTCAGGTGACATCTTGATCTGATTATATCCCGAAAATCAATCCATGAAGGAGAATACCGAGAACTGAGCCGTGTTATCAACCAATACGTCAATGTGAGGTAATGGGAAATCATCCTTTGGGCTAGCTCTGTTCAGATCCCGGTAATCAACACACATTCTTACTTTGCCGTCTTTCTTAGGCACAGGTACTATGTTAGCAACCCACGGCGGGTAGCTAGTCACAGCAAGGAACCCGACGTCCCATTGCTTTTGCACCTCTTCCTTGATTTTCATAGCCATGTCTGGACGAGTACGGCGCAGCTTCTGTTTGACTGGTGGGCATTCTTCTCTCAAAGGCAGCTTGTGCACAACTATATCGGTATCCAACCCTGGCATGTCCTGATATGACCAGGCAAACACATCAACATACTCTTGAAGCAGATCTATCAGTTGCTTCTTCACTGAGTTTTGCAGGCAGGCCCCGATCTTGACCTCTTTCACATTTTCCTCTGTACCAAGATTAATCACTTCAACCTCCTCCTGGTGAGGAGTGATGACCCTTTCCTCTTGTCTTAACAACCTGGCTAGCTCTTCAGGAAGCTCGTATTCTTCTTCAACCCCTTCTTCAGCTTGATTGATCGGATTGTCAAAGTCATACGATGTCATAGCCGTGCTGTTGCCGGTGCGGTCAGGATGGCACTCTCTGCAAGGGTTTAATTGGTTCATTTTAGTGATCTGATTTTAGTCTTATTTAGAAAAGTGAAATGAAGTTGTCATTTTGAAAAACACTGCCATTTATTTTTGTACAAAAAGAAAAATGGAAAAACAGTGAGCATAAAAGAAAAAGACTCGTTTGCAAAAAGATTGTCTGATATTCATTAATTTAATCTTGTTTGCACAAAAGTACAGATGGCCCTGATTACAAAATGAGTCTTGTCATCTTGGGCAAGATGCAAGACTTTGATGCATGCTTAAAAATACAGGAAATAATAATTACTCTGCTCGAGTAACACTTATAATTCCCTGGGAAGACCAGTTCGAGACACTGCTCCCCGGGATCTTCGGACGAATCCAATTCTCCAGGTTGCGCTCCTCTTCCAGCTCGTCTTCCAGACAGTTGATAGCATCGGGGGTAAGCATTCCCCCACTGACAAAACCAGGCTCTCCAGCAGCCTTCACTTGATGTTGAGTTGGTTTGTAACCCAACCCAAATTTGTCCTTCTTCTCCTCCACAGCCAAGACCTTGCCCCAGCCTAGGGCAGTTCCTTCCTCAACAACCTTCCGGGCTTGTTGGTATGACGACATGGAAATCCCAGATACAGCAGAGGATTCATTGACATTCAAGGCTTCAAAACCTTGGCTCATGGTTTCAACAATCTCCCCATCCATTTCAATATACTTGTAAGTAGCCAGATGGCTAACAAATATATCCTCCTCCCCGCAGATTGTGACAACTTGGCCTTCCCACTCATATTTTAACTTTTGGTGAAGGGTAGACGTTATTGCGCCAGCGGCGTGAATCCAGGGTCTACCCAACAAACAGCTGTAGGCGGGCTGAATGTCCATCACATAAAAGATAGTTTTAAAGGTCTGCGGGCCAATTGTCACGGGCAGCTCAATCTCTCCCAGCACCGATCTCTTTGAGCCATCAAAAGCTCTAACCACCAGGTTGCTGGGTCTCAACGCCAGTCCATCATATTCAAGCTTCACCAGAGCCTTCTTTGGTAAGACATTCAGGGATGATCCTGTGTCTACCAGCACATGTGAAAGGACAGCTCCTTTGCATTCCATGGTTATGTGCAAGGCTTTGTTGTGATTGCGGCCATCCACTGTCAGGTCAGAATTGGTAAACCCTAGCCCATTGCTAGCAGTAACATTTCCAACAACGGTTTCCAATTGGTTGACAGTAATCTCCTCAGGCACGTAAGCTGCGTGCAGTACTTTCAGTAGTGCATTCCGATGGGCTTCGGAGCACATGAGCAGTGAGAGGATGGAGATTTTGGATGGTGTCTGATGAAGCTGATCCACAACTTTATAATCGCTTTTTTTGATGATCCGCATAAACTCATCAACTTCCTGATCAAATGAAGTCTTCAGGGCTTCTTTGGCAGCTGGATCTTCCTGCACCGGGCCTTTTCCTTTTGCTTTGGCAGCAGCTTCTACCTCGGCAGTAGGTCTTTGGACTTGTGAAGCAAAGAGACGTCCGCTTCGGGTGAAGCCTCCGCCTCCGCCCACATTATCAATTTGTGGTGCAGGTGCTGATGTTTCCAGAGTGATTCTTTTCCCTTCACGGTATAAGTCAGAGCCATAGTGCCAGGGGATGGCCCTATTGCTCTCATATGGTACAGGTCCAGGTACTGTGACGGTAACCGGACTGATTGATGCTGCTGAAGGGACTGCAATTGTTTGTGGATCATAAAAGATAGTAACTGGTGCTCTAGTGGGAGCAGCACCCTCTGAATGGTAGGCGGAGTTATTTTCTGGATCGTAGAAGATGGTAACAGTAGAGACATCTTCATGATCGTTTGCTGGAGTTGTAGGAGGTTCCGTTGGGAGGACTGTTGTTGTTGTTGATGGAGAGTCGAAATGGAATGAAGCTGATGTTGTAGCAGGAGAAACTGTTGAAAACCGATCATTTGGTAGGACAGATGAAGTACTTGCTGATGTTGTTGATGAATTATCGGGAACAATTGTTGCTGCAGTTGTAGGAGGGTCTGAAACCATTGTTGATGAAGTTGCAGGATTTGCCGGAAATGATGTAGTGATTTGTAGGAGGCCACTCTTGACAAGGCTGTCAATGCCATTCCTCAAGTCCTCACACCCATTCCATGAAATATTGCAGTAAGGGCACCCCAGCTCACACCCCGGAAATATGTTGTTTTCGCGGAGCTGAGCTTTGATTTCCACCAATGGTGTCCTGATCTGATCCACACTAGTTATCAAATAAGACTGCTGGTCTTCTTCAATAGCATTAATTCGGGGACCACCATGGTGTGGCATTGGGTTCTTATTGACATTGGGTGGAGGTGCAAAGTTCAGAGCCTTGGAGTCTACCAAGTCTTGCACCTTCATATGCAGAGCTCTGCATTTTTCTGTACTGTGACCAGGTGCGTTTGAATGAAAAGCACACCTAGCATTGGAGTCATAGTTTCTTGGTAGACTGTTGGGATCCGGCGGTGCCAACGTTCTTAGCTCAACTAGGTTGAGTTTCAGAAGTTGTGGCAGCAAGGCAGCATACGGCATTGGGATCGGGTCGATCACTCGGTTAGCTTGGGAGGGCCTCTGCTGAAATGGCCTCTGTTGATTGTTGTTGTTGGAGTTGTTGTTGTAGTTGCTTCTTGGAGGATATTGGTTCTGATACTGAGGTTGTGGTTGAAAGTTTTGTTGAGGAGGTTGATATACTGGTAGAGGATGAGCTGGAGCAGGGATTGTGACTGCTGCTATTGTTCTGGGAACATACTGGGGTCTGCCCCTGTTGGTGTGAATGGCATTGGTCTCGCCAGATCTTCTCGGGCCTGCAAAAGGCTTTCTTGTACCACTGGACGAGCTTGCACCATTATCAGATATCTTACCCATTTTTAACAGGCTTTCAATTCTTTCCCCAGCTATGACAACATCGGCGAAGCTGGTGGAAGAGAAAGCAGCCAACCTGTCAATATACGTTCCCTGGAGAGTGTTCATAAACATGTCTGCCATTTCTCTCTCAGACATTGGTGGTTGAACGGCAGCAGCCAATTGCCTCCATCTTTGGGCATATTCACGGAAACTTTCCCTTGACGACTGTGACATTCCCATTAGGAGAGTCCTGTTGGGTGCCATGTCTAAGTTGTATTGATACTGTCGGATGAAGGCCTCTGCCAGGTCCTTCCAGCATCTTACAGTTGCCCTTGTCAAGTGGGAATACCATTCCCTCGATGCTCCAGTCAAGCTATCTTCGAAGTAAAACATCCAAAGTTTCTCATCCATCGTATAGGCCTTCAGCCTTCCCAGAAATGACTGTAGATGAGTCCGGGGGCATGAAGTCCCATTATACTTTTCGAAACAAGGGGGTTTGAACTTATGGGGAATCCTGACCCCGTCTACCAGCCCCATGTCCATGACATCGAAGCCCAAAGAATTTTGAGACTCCAGTGACCTCAACTTTTCAGCTATTTCATCCAATCGCCTATCATAGGCCTCTTCTCCAGCACCCATTACCGTAAATTGGTCCTCCTGAGGATCCTCTTGAAGTACTCTGGCTGCAGTAGCTGTTCCCTGAACATTTGCGGGAATGTGGATCTCGGGATGTAGATGTGGGCCAAACACCGGGGGATTAACATGTGGTTGCACTCTTTCATTATTACTTGTGCCAGCAGTTCCCACATGGGGGTCATCTTGAGTTCTCCCCTCTACCAAAACTCTAAGCCTCTCCTGGCTTTGAGCTAAGTTATTCATCACTTCCATGAATTGATTTATCTGGGTTCTCATCTCCACCCTTTCGTTAGCCATCTGGGTTCTGGCCTCATTGAGGTCTTGCTGCAACTGGTCCATTTGAATTCCCGGAAGGTTGTTTCTAGTCGGGTATCTGTGTGGCCTGTTGAGAGGAAACACCCGGCGACGAGCAATTCTGCCTGAATATCACAACAGAGGTTAGTATCAATAAAACAAAACCTACAAAACAAACAAAAGGGGTTAGTATGCAATGCAGTTATGCTTATTTGTTCTCAAGGTATCCGGTTTGGTCTTCAGTTTGACCCTTCCAGACCCTTGAAGATGATGCTGTTGAAGTTGCTCTTTGAAGTAAACCCACAAATGTATTACAAAAAGGTGAAATAACACAACTGTTCATTTTACAACACAAGCCCTTTAAAAGGGTCAAAATACATCACAAAGAAGCAAAAGTACATGGAATAGAAACAACAACAAGCAAATGATCAAACTCCAAGGCCAAACTCATCCTCACGAACTTCCTTAAGAAGTGCTTCGGTCACAGGATCAGCCGGGCGCTCCGTGAGACTTCTAATGAGAAGGTTCCTTGTTGCAACAGCTGCAGTCAACCTCTTGTTCTGACTTTGGTCCTTAGACCTTTTCACTCCTGCTCTGATTTCTAGCTCTGATATTTCCTTCTGGGCTGCTGCCAGGGCTTTTTCCACCTGCTCCATCTTGTCCTGAACTCTCTTGTCTTCTAGAGTACGGGCCTCAGTGATCCGGACCCACCTGGCCTGACTCTCTTTCAAATACAAGTCTGTTCTTGCTCTCTGGAACTGGGCTTCTTTACAAGCGTTCTTCAGAATCTGCTCACCAGCTTTGGACTTGTTGATGTACTCTCCAGACTTCTCAATCTTGGTCAAGTGCTCAACTCTCAGCTTCTCCAATCTTTCAATCTCCCTCACACCTTCACTCCTCTCCCGGAGGGTCTTCTGCAAGGCTTTGGATAACTTCTCATTCCTTTCCTTCAGGCTTTCAAACTCCTCCAGACTGATAGTAGCAGGGAGTGGTGCTGATGATGACTCAGGCATGTCTTCTATGGTGAAAGGCAATCCAGAGAATTGTGCTCTAGCATAGGACCACTCATGATATTGGGCTGATGCCACATTATTGCACTTTCCCAAGATGGTGACTCCCTTGGTTTGAACATGATCCCAGGCCCAGGCAGCCTGCCTAACAGTTGCAAGATTAACTTTGTTCTCACAGTAGAGGGTCTCAACCAAGTCCTGCACCCTAGGAGCATGGACCAGTGCATAGCCTAACTGCCTCTTGAACAGCAGAGGGTTGTAGTTGATACTCCCCTTAACTCCTACCAAAGGCACATTGGGAAAGTGTCCACAACTTGTGATAATATCTCTGCCCTTGGTGCTCTGAGTGCACCATCTGATATCTGCTGAGGTGAGAGTAGTGAGCCTCTTAGCCCAGTTGCTTTGCTGATGAGGGTTCAGGAATGCATCTGTCCTGGGCAGGTGTCTGAGGAGCCAAGCATGGAGCAGTGGAGCACAACACCTCACTAACTTCCCCCTTTGCTTCTCATTCCTCTGATGTACTGAGTAGTAGAGATCACCCAGCAAAGTTGGCACTGGGTTCTTCAGGATGAACAAATGGATTGCATTCTTGCTGATGAATCGAGGCTCATCTGCAAACAACACAATGCCATAGACACTTAAGGCCAACAGAGCACAAACAGCTTTCCACTCCCCCAGGGAGGCCTTCAGACTGGCTTGAGAGATCAGAAAATCCAGGTGAAAACCAGGGACCTTAGCCTTAGAGGTCATATGTTGCTCAACCAAAACAGGCTCCAGATGCAAAGCTTTGGCTATCTCTCCATTGCTGGGAAAGACCATTTCAGGATTAAAAGGGATCTCTCTTTTGATAGGCAAACCAGTCAAATATGAGTACTCTTCCAATAGAGGCCCCAGCTGAAAGTCCTGAAAGGTGAAGCACCTCAATGGAGGGTCATAGAACTGGAGGCAGGTATGGATCAGGCTCCTCTGAGATGGGTCCAGATCCATGACCAGGTCAAGTATATCCCCATAGCTTTCTCTGAACAAAGATATGTGCTCTGGAGTAATCAGGGTTTGGATCCTCCTGATGTCTGATAAGTCTGGTTGGAAGAAATGATAAGTGATGTTGCTTTTCTTTGGAGCCATGATGCTGAAGACTGAGTAGAATAAATGCTGATGAAGATGCTGAGAAGTGGGCCACTGGTTGGCTAGTGCAAGTATCTGAAGAACTGAAGCAAAGGCTGGTGGAGACAGGTCAAGACTGCAGATGGGGTCAAAACCAAAACCTGATGAAAATGGATACCCTGAAAAACAAATAAGCACATGTTAATATGATGCAATGAGTATGTATGCAGATGGAATGCAAAGGTTTGTGACTGAGCAGGATCTGATTAACTGCCTTGGTATAGATCCATGTGTGTTCAAGAATTCCAGATGGAGGTCTAAAGATCCAGTAACCAAGGTGGGGGACTCAAATAAAGAGTCACAAGTCCAGGGTTTTAGAATCACAAGAACTATCCAACATGGAGCATTCTTAACAAAGTTAAAGTAACAGGGTATTCTGAGGCCAAGGTACCTGCAAAACCTGTAAACAGCCCAACCCCCCCTCACAGGTAGTGATCTAGAACAAGGATCCTCAGACTTGGATCCGTTATGAGAAGTGTAAACACTTCTAACCCGGAGGTACAGTGTTTACAATAACCATAGCAATTCCTCCTCTAATTCACCTCAGCTTCTGAAGGTCCAACTAAAAGGTCATCCAGACTTAGCAGGCTTCCCAGATCCCCCTAGCATTGCAGGAAATCCGCAACACAGAGTTCTCAAGAAGAAACCCATATCTGAACCGTGTTCCATATTCCCGCACCAGACCGAAATGGAATGGGTAAGAATATGGTTCACTCTATCCTAGGTGTCACTCAGGTCCCAGGTGTAGGACCTTAACTCTCAATGAAATACCCACCCACCAAGGCAAACAACAGATCCAGCCAGCAACAATGACAGTATGATATATAAATGTAATAAAGAAAGCAGTAAATAAGCTGTACAGAAAGCAATGAAAAAAAGCAAATATACAAACACAAATAGCACATAACACCCCAATAAACACAAATCAATCAAGCGCTAGGAGGAACCCACAAAAAGAACCAGAAGCCCTGGTTGCAGTATAAGGTTCCCCAGCAGAGTCGCCAAGCTGTCGCTCCCGACAAATGAGATGGATCAAATGAAGGTACAGACGCGAACGGTCGGCGAAGGGATCAGTGAGAACACACAGCCGTGAACTCACTGGAGATGAATAGAGTCGCCAGCTAGGCATTTTTATCCCGAAGGAAAGGCAATGCTGCATAAGCCTAGGAAAAGATGGATAAGACGGTTTGCGAACCAGAGAGACTGAGAAAGGGGGTTGGTTACAACCTGGGAAGGTATTAGCACCCAGATTGTCCGTCGTACTCGACGGGATCCACGCATGAAGGATTTGTGTTTTAAAGGGGTAGTGTCAGTGCAATTTGTGTATACAATAGCTTGAAAAGAATGTACAGGTGTCAGTGTAAAGAAATGTGATGTGTATAAATGTACAGTGTCAGTGTGAGATCTGGAATGAAATGCTCATGACCATGAGGCTTAAAGAATGAAGCTAGAAAGAGGGGGAATGGACAGAGACTTTTGTTCGATAACCGTTAAGTTATGCCTACGTATCCTCTCGTGCAATGAGGAAGTCAGAACACCGTAGTTCGACCCAAAGAGACTGAAAGGTAAATTGACTTGTGAACTGCTTACTAGCCTATGCTCAAGTGTATGATCTGTCTGGCACAGATGCTAACTGTCTTGCATTAGACGGAAGAAGCAAGTTCCCGTTTGTGAGTGAATGAGATGAGAAAAAGAATCCCGGAGGAGACGATTGTTGTTTGTTTTTGAGTTTTCAGTCTTTTATTGCTTTTTGAAGTTTGTCATAAGATAATGAGCTTAAACCTAAATCAATGGATTTGGTAAACTCATCACATCATCCCTCTGATTAGGGGTAATGAGAATTACCTTAAGTGTGAAGTCAGATTCTCACACTTAATCACCTTTGATGTAGGGTTAAGATCATTAACCTACTTGTGATTATTTAGATGTTTTTATGATCTTTGTTTAGTGTTAAGTAATGAGATTAAGCCATAATCAGGGATTAAACAGACTCATTACACCATCCTAAAAGAAGGATAATAGATGAGAATGTTTAAGCTGAGGAAAGCTCCTCAGCTTAATCCATGATTAGGGATTAAACTCATGACAAAACAAACCTTTATTAGATGGATTTTATTAGATGGATTTGATGATGAAGTGTTTTTTATGATTTGTAAGACAACTTGAGGGGGACTTGTCCATTAACTTTAGGGTTAGTCCTTCTTAACCACTTAAGGAAGAATTAGAACCCTAATGCAAGGCCCAAGTTACAAGTGTAATGTCTTGATGATTATTAGATGGATTAATTAAGAGATTTCAACACCTTAAGGGTCCAAGACTTAGGATTAAAGTTATACACTCCATCCTAAAAGAAGGATGCAGGCATGATCTTAATCACAAAGTCTTAAAGCCTTGAGGGTTTGGTCCCTGATTATGAGGTGAGAAGAGATGACTCAAAGAGAGACACAAAGGTAAAAACTATGGGGGAGACTAATCAAAACCCTAATTCATTATCATGCTTGGTTGGTCCTAATGTTTGTGAGGTTTTCAAGAACAATCTTCAGATGAACCACCAGGAAGCAGATGAACAAGATCAAGAGAAGCAAAGTGACTTGCTTCATTCAAGAAGTCAAGTCACTTGAAGAAAGAAAGTGGGAGGAGGAAGAATGAGCAAGCTCAAACTCAAACACAAGTAAGAATGCAGCAAGTTATGCAAAAGAAGAAAAGAAAAGTTATGAGAAGTGAAGGCAAATTCACTTCTCAAGTTACTTACCACCTGAAATGTTAGAAAGAAATACAATGCAATGCAAGATGAGATGAAATGGCATGATGCAAAGCAAGACCAGAAGCATTTTGATGATGATTATGATGTTATGAAGTGCTGCAAACATGAGGCAAGACATGGGGATGTTCATACAAAGTCATGGATGCAGATGATGCAAGTTAAGGAACATGAATAAACATGAAAAGTTATGAAACATACAAGACAAATGACATGGTAAAGATGCAATGCAATGATCAAACATATTTCATACATGTCTTAAGATGTCAAATGAATCATAAGAATGCACAAAATGCAATGGCAAGTCAAGTTATGCAAGGAAATGCAAGAAGGATGCAAGAGAAAGCCCAAAATTAGGGTTTATGGATCAAACATCAAACACAAACCAAAAACAGAAGCAAACCCTAATATGAAAAATGGAAAATGGTACTCAAAGAAACCCCAGACCTATAACAAACCACTGCCCAAAGGGGAGCTCTCAACTCTCAACCAAACTCAAGTTATGATTTTTACAAGTTATTAGGGTTTTTTAGGGTTCTTATCAAAACAAATGCCAATCAATTAGAAAATACAAGATCAAATCATGGCCTTTTTATCCTTGAAAATACATGTCAAATGGAAAACAATGCAAAAAGAATCAATGTCTCAACCTTTACCAAAAGACAGAAATGAATTTTCAAACTTATGATCAAAATAATGCATCAAAAATGATTTAATTCCATGAAAAATTCTTAAAATGCATCAAGATCAAAAAAGAAATTTGGTTTGAAGGTTGGACAATGTTTCTAAATGTCTTAGAACATTTCATGAATCTTTTGTAATTTTTAAATACCTAAAAGTATTTTTAATTAATTAATTCTCATTAATCAATTAAAAATAAACTTTTAAATATTTAAAAATACTTTTTTAATGATAAAAAATAAAATAAAAATATTTTTGTGTCATAAAAATTAATAAAACCTTAAAGAAAAAGTTTCATAATTTTTATGATTTTTTAGCTATTTTAAATAAATTGTGCAAATAAAATAGAAAGAAAATGAATTAAATTTAAATAAAATGAAAAGTAAACAAGGTGGATGGCCAGGATTGCTCCAGGGTTTAAATGAGTTGACTGGCGCGCAATCCTGTGGCTGGGATTTGTCCTGAGCTAATTACAATTAATTAAAAATTAATGAAGAATTAGGGCTAATCAAACGCATCTGGGCCACTCAATCTGGAGGAAAGTCAATGGGTCAACGCACATCAATGGACCAAATTCAAACTGACATTAATTATGGGATTAAACCCTAATTACACTCAGGTGGCCGGAGAAGACTTCCGGTCGTCTTCTCCGGCCAGAAGGTCACCTGAAAATCTTCAAATCCTCTCAAAACGTAATATAAATGAAACCTAAGACATGGGAAATGATCTCCATCACCTCACGAACTAAACCCCTCTCCCAAAACACATTTATCTTTCCTAAATCTTCTGAATCGAAGAAATTAAGTTCTAGGGTTCGTAAGCTTCAAACAGAAATTAAACTCCAAAAACGCAACCATTTCAAAAACCAAAGGTACCAGAATGATCAGTGCATCATGAAGAACAAGTTTGTAACATAAAAAACCATTTCTGGAAAAATAATTTTCGAGCTACCTGAGTTTTGGAGCTTTCAGTTCTGGAACTTTCAGGCCTCTTCCTTCAGTGCAAGCTGCTCCTCTTGGTCCCCCAAAGATGCTTGAATGCTCAAAATGAGTTTAAGTTTGCTGGATGATGTGTTTCGAAAGCTTCTGCTCAAGCTTGCTCAGAAATGGCAAATGAGTTTCTGAGGGTTTCAGGCCATGATGAGTGTTTGTTTGTGATCCAAATGATGTGTGTGGAAGGTCTGTGGTGTTGGTTTATGTGTTTGTGGCTTGTGGAGAGAGTTTCGATAGAAAGTGCAGGCTGAGGTGAAGAATGGTTATGGAGTTTTCAGGCTGTTTTGGGCTTGTGCTTTGGGTGCTGGGTGGCCTATGGAGTGTGGTGAGATGATTGATGAAGATTGCTTGGGTGTTTGATGGCTGTGTAGAGAGATTCGATAGAACTTGCAAGTTGGGAGGTTTTTGTGTAAGTTGTGAATGGTGTGGTTTCAGCCTTGGTTGCTATGTGATATGGCTTGCAAATTGATTCAATAAACAATTCTGATTGGCCTCTTGATGTGACATGGCCTGCAGGGATAGGTGAGGCTACTTTTGCTCAAAATCCACTTTTGTGTAAGATAGGGCATGGCATGATACTAGGCAAGTACAAGTTGGGTTCTGGTGCAGCATGGTGAGTGTGAGAGGTTGGCTTGACCCAAGGCTCAATGCAGCAAGTTGGTGGAAAGCTCATGAGTGTTTTGCAACTTGGTTACCTTTATGGACTTTTCATGAAAATGCTTGTTACACCAACCAAATCATGGGCAATCTTGGTTCAAAATCTGATTTTTGTGACTTAGAGGGTGTTCACATAATGGTTTGACATGCATTAGAGGCTGTAATTTGATTTGGTTCAAAGACTTAGCAAAAATTCCACTTGGTGCATAACTTGAAAAACAATGATTTTTGGCAACTTTGCATGGCCATAACTTTTGATCCAAGAAGAGTTTGATCATGTTCTTGTACTTTTTGAAAAGGGAAAGATGAGATCTACAACTTTCATGACCAAAGTTTTTCCATTTGGAGCCTTTTTGGATCATAAATCAAGGCTTGAAAATTGACCTAAAAGGATGCATTCTTGAAAAGTCAACAAAACCCAAAAAGTCAACTTTTGCAAAAACCCTAAATTCTTGATTTCCATGAACTTCAACCTTCTTCCATGATCAAATAAAGATCATATACACTCAAAATGATGAAGATCACCCATTGGTTGGATCATTGGGGGCCTCAGATGCCCTGATTTTGCACTGACTTGTCTGAAAAGTCAACTCTTGATCAGATGACTTCCCCATGGAATTTCTTCATGAAAATTGATATGCATACTCCCTATACCATATAGAGATCAATGGAAACAAGAATGACCAAAAAAATTGGAGTTATGGCCTCTGAAACCAAAACCCTAATTTCCAGTCAACTGTGCAGTTCATCCTGGCTCTGCATCCACTCAAACCCTAGTTCTTGTGATTCCTTTGCAATTTTGACTTTGAGGAGATGGAATATGATGTAAGAACACACATGGACCCCTTTGAGTTGCTTGGTGGCCTTTGGAATGGCCCAAGATGCCCTGAGGTTGCTCAGATCACAAACCCTAGGTGCAGATGCCCTAGAAACTATCCAGTGAATCAAAAAAAGTACTATGAGATGATATGATGGTGTATATGCATATGAGATGATCACAAGCCATGTGTGAATGGGTGAGGGCAAATTTGGGGTGTTTACAGTGTCTACTATTCCCCAGAAGAGTCCCTTCAGATTCAACACTCGTCCGTGTTCTCTGTTAACCAGTTGAAACTCGTCCGTATCATCATCTCAGAACATGTGTCAGTATTTGTTTCTACCTGATACTCGTCCGTATCATAGTCTTAAGGATGCTCGTCCGCATCTTTAATCTATACACATCTAAACACTTATACCTTTTGTTTCTTGGATGTAAACACTCGTCCGTGTTTACTTTTCCCCAGTAGATTACCCGTAAAGCAATTTCTTTTTTATATGACATTCGTCCAATGTCATGATAAACCCTGAGAGCAGCCGTACCCTGCTAGGTGGTCGTCCTCCACCTCTTGATGATCGTCCTTCATCATGCTCTTCCGATGGCCGTCCCCATCGTTGACCCTTTTCTATCCGACGTTTGTCCTATGTCGTGATATATTTAGCAGCCGTCCCCTGCTAGGTGATCGTCCTTCACCTTTTTGATGATCGTCCTTCATCATTTTATCCGATGGCCGTCCCCATCGTTGATCTTGTTATCTGGCGTTCGTCCTACGTCATGATAAACCTTGAGAGCAGCCGTCCCCTGCTAGGTGGTCTTCCTCCACCTCTTGATGATCGTCCTTCATCATGCTCGTCCGATGGTCGTCCCCATCGTTGACCTTTTATCCGGCATTCGTCCTATGTCGCGATACTTTCGGCAGCCGTACCCTGCCAGGTGGTCGTCCTCCACCTTAGATGACCGTCCCTCATCTTAACCCTTACAGAGCAGCCGTCCCCTGCTAGGTGATCGTCCTTCACCTTTGATGACCGTACCTCATCATCTGTTTATTTCATTTATTCTTTAACCCGATGGCCGTCCCCGTCGTGGTCCCTTTTCTTTTTAGCCCGATGGCCGTCCCCATCGTTGGTTGCTTTGCTTTATGAACTTGATGGCCGTCCCCATCATTTTTCATTAATCCCCTGAGAATTATACAGCTTTACTTGATGTCCATCCCCATCATAACCCCTTTTATCCCCAGAATGTCGGCCGTCCCCGTCATCGCTTTATTTCCCGTACCTTTCCCAGCATGTCGGCCGTCCCCGTCATTGTTCTTTCCCAGCAGTCGTCCTCTGCTCGACGGTCGTCCTCCGTCGCCCATACTTTACAACATACTTTATTTTCTTTTACAATCTATATCCCTTTTCTTCTTCATTCTATGAGTGCAAATTTTGGACTGTCTTTGGTATTCAACCACAAGTTATCTTGTTTGTCTGTTAAGCCGTTGCTTACATCCTGCACAGCTAACTCATGTTTGAATAGGGGCAGCTGTAAACACCCCAAATTTTCCCTCACCCATTCACACCATGGCTTGTGATCATTTCATATACATAATCACCATCATAACATCTCATACCACATTTTTGATTCACTGCATAGATTCAAAGTCATCTGCACCTAGGGTTTGTGGTCTGAGCAATCCAAGAGCTTCTTGAGCCACTCCAAAGGCCATCAATCACTTCAAAGGGGTCCATGTGTGTTCAAGTATCATATTACATCCTCTCAAAGTCAAGAATGTCAAAAAATCACAAGAACTAAGAATGGCATGGAGGCAGAGCCAGGTTTGACTGCACAGATGACCTAAAATTAGGGTTTTGGTTTCAGAGGCCATAAACCCAAATTTTTTGGTCATTCTTGTTTCTATTGGTCTCAATATGGTATAGGGAGTATTCATATCAATTTTCATGAAGAAATTCCATGGGGAAGTCATCTGATCAAGGGTTGACTTTCTGGGCAAGTCAGTGTAAAATCAGGGCATCTGAGGCCCCCAATGACCCAACCAAAGGGTGTTCTTCATCATTTTGATTGTATATGATCTTTATTTGATCATGGAAGATGTTAGAAGTTCACAAAGTTGAAGAATTTCAAGTCTTTTGCAAAGTTGACTTTTTTGGGCAAGTTTGACTTTTAATGAAAATGTCATTTTAGGCAACTTTTTCAACCTTTACTTTTTGATTCAAGAAAGCTTCAAATGGAAAAACTTTGGTCATGAAAGTTGTAGAATAGATCTTTCCCTTTTCAAAAAGTACAAGAACTTGAACTAATTCATTTTGGATCAAAAGTTATGGTTTGTCAAAGTTGGCAAAAATCACAAAATTTCAAAGTTTCCACCAAAGAGGCAAAGTTGCAAATTCACTTCTCAAAGCAAATTAAGTCATCAAATGCATTTCTAAACTTCACCACATGATCACACAAGTCCTAAAAGTCAGATTGCACCCAAAGGATCACATGTTTTATGGCTTATGGAGCAAGACTTTTTCATAAAGATCAAAGGCAAGGCAAGTTGCAAAACACACAAACAAACTTCATAAACAATCTCACCATGCTTCACTGAACACAAACCAACCTTCAAAACAGCCTGAAAGCCATTGAATCAAAAACACGATCACCACCTGCCATTGAACAGAACTTCTGCTATTTCTCAAACCATCCATTCTAAACTCCAAACAAGCATTGCAAGCTTCCTAGGAGGATCATTGGAGTGCATTTGAGCCAAAGAAACAGCCAGAAAGCTCCTGAATCGAAAGCTTCAGTTCAGGTAGTCAACTCAAAACTTTTTTCCAGAAACATGTTTTTAAGTTCTTAATAGCTTCTATGCACTCCCCTGATCATGAATATGTGCTTATTTTTGAAAATGGTTGAGAAACCAGGATGTATGCATTGTCTGAAACGTTTGCCCTAAAAAATGTTTGATTCGATTCTCTCTGTTTTTGAATGATAAATGTTGTTTGATTGGGGGGTTTGATTCGTTTTTAAGTGGGGATGAATTCTGGGTAGTTAGATTTTGTTTTGGATGCGTGTAGAGAGAGTTTGAAAAATGATATGGCCGGAGAAGACGACCGGAACAGTGTTCCGGTCGCCTGAAAGTAATTAGGGCACAATTAATTAGGGTTAATCATAATTAGCCAAGTTTGAATGCCAGCCCTTGGATGTGGCGCCAAGTCAAACGCGCGCGTGTTTCATTTGAATGCTGACCCTTGATTCTGATTACTTCTCATTTAATTAGTTTTATTTTCATTTTTATTCATTTAATTTGTCCATTTAATTTAAAATAGTAAAACCTTTTTAAAAATTCTGAAAATTTTTATATGAACTTTTATTTAATTTCAGAAACCAAAAACATTTTTATTTTTATTTTTTGCATTTAAAAATATTTTTAAATCATTTAAAAGTTTATTTTTAATTAATTAATGAGAATTAATTAATTAAAAATACTTTTAGGTATTTAAAAATCACCAAAAAAATTCATGAAACATTTAAAACCATTTAGAAACATTGTCCAACCCTCAAACCAAATTTCTTTTTTGATCTTGATGCATTTTGATAATTTTCCATGGAATTAATTCATTTTCAAAGCATTATTTTGATCCAAACTTCAAAAAATCATTTCTGCCTAACCATTGAGAGTTGGACTTTGATTCTTTTTGCATTGTGTTTTGCATATCATTTAGTTTGTGAGATTAAATTGGCATGATTTGATCTTTCATTTTTAATTTGTTTGGCATTTTTCTTGTTAAGGTACCCCAAAACCCTAGAGATCTTAGGAAATTCATAACCCTAATTAGGTTAAGAGTTGGAACCTCTCCTTTGGGCAGTGAATTAGTATAGGTTTAGGGATCCTTTGAATGCATTTTCAAATTTTTATCTTGATGTTTGCTTCTGATTTTGGTTTTTGTTTGATGCTTTGATCATAAACCCTAATTTGGGCTTCCATATGCATCCATCTTGCATTTGCTTGCATACCTTGACTTGCCATAGCATTTTGTGTATCCATTTGATTCATTTGACATCTTAAGACATATTAGAAGCATGTTTGATCATTGCATCTTGCATTTGCCATGTTGTATGCCATTTGCACTTCATAATTTTTCATGTATGTTCATGGTTCTTAACTTGCTTCATTTGCATCCATAAGTTTGTATGATCATCCCCATGCTTTGTTTCATGTTTGCATCATCTCATAGCACCATTAACATCATGTATGTGCTTCTGGTTTTGATTTGCATCATGCTATTTCACTTCATTTTGCATTGCATTGCATTTCTTTCACTAACTTTTCAGGTGGTAAGCAACTTTGAGAAGTGGATTTGCCTTCACTTCTCACATTTTCTTTTCATCTCCTTTATGCATCCTTGCTGCATTTTGTTATGTGTTTTAGATTGAGCTTGCTCTTTCTTCTTCTTCTTACTTTCTTTCCTCAAGTGACTTGACTTCTTGAATGAAGCAAGTTACTTTGCTTTCTCTTTGCTCCATTCATCTGCTTCCTGGTGGTTCCTCTGAAGATTTCTCTTGTAAACCTCACAAACCTTAGGAACAACCAAGCATGAAAATGATTAGGGTTTTGATTAGTCCCCCATTTAGCTTTTTACCTTTGTGTCTCTTGAGTCTTCTCTTCTCACCTCATAATCAGGGACTAAACCCTAAAGGCTTTAAGGCTTTGTGATTAAGCTTATGCCTGCATCCTTCTATTAGGATGGAGTGTATAACTTTAATCCTAAGTGTTAAACCCTTAATGTGTTTAAATCTCTTAATTAATTCACTCAATAATCATCAAGACATCACACTTGTAACTTGGGCCTTGCATTAGGGTTCTAATTCTTCCTTAATTGGTTAAGAAGGACTAACCCTAGTGTTAATGGACAAGTCCCCCTCAAGTTGTCTTACAAATCATAAAATTCACTTCATCATCTTATCATTAACTAAAATCCATTTAATAAAGGTTTTGTTTTGTCATGAGTTTAATCCCTAATCATGGATTAAGTTGAGGAGCTTTCCTCAGCTTAAACACTCTCATCTATTATCCTTCTATTAGGATGGTGTAATGAGTCTGTTTAATCCTTGATTATGGCTTAATCTCATTACTTAACACTAAACAAAAACACCAAAAACATCTAAATAATCACAAATAGGTTAATGATCTTAATCCTACACCATGGTGATTAAGTGTGAGAATCTGACTTCATACTTAAGGTATTCTCATTACCCCTAATCAGAGGGAAGATGTGATGAGTTTACCAAATCCATTGGTTTAGGCTTAAGCTCATTAACTTATGACAAACACACACAAAAAAGCAATAAAAGATTGAAAACACAAAAACAAACAATAATCGTCTCCTTCGGGATTCTTCTCTCATCACCTTCACTCACAAACGAGAACTTGCTTCTTCCGTCTAATGCAAGACAGTTAGAATCTGTGCCAGACAGATCATACACTTGAGCATAGACAAGTGAGCAGTTCACAAGTCAATTTACCTTTCAGTCTCTTTGGGTCGAACTACGGTGTTCTGACTTCCTCATTGCACGAGAGGATACGTAGGCATAACTTAACAGTTATCGAACAAAAGTCTCTGTATACTCCCCCTTCTTCTAGCCTTATTCTTTAGCCTCATTATCATGAGCATTTCATCTTTGTTCTTACACTGACACTTCACTTATACACTTCACCTTTCTTTTACACTGACACCTGTACATCTTTTCCAGCTCTTTTATACACAGATTGCACTGACACTACCCCTTTAAAACACAAATCTTTTAAGCGTGGATCCCGTAGAGTACGACAGACAATCTGGGTGCTAATACCTTCCCAGGTTGTAACCAACCCCCTTTCTCAGTCTCTCTGGTTCGCAACCGTCTTATCCATGTTCTTTCTAGGTTTATGCAACATTACCTTTCCTCCGGGATAAAAATGCCTAGCTGGCGACTCTTTTCATTCCCTGTGAGTCCACTCCTGTGTGTTCTCACACCCTCTTTCGCCGACCGTTCGCGTCTGTACCTTTATCTGGGCCATTCCCCATTTATCGGGAGCGACAGTAATAACAAGTCGTTGATTTGGATAATTGTCTAACATTTCGTGATTATGTTGACCTTGGAAATGAGGGTTGAGTTTTATTTTAAACTCTTAATGAAGTTCAATACCGAGGGTACGTATCTATTGGAAACAGATACAATATGAACTTCACCTATGTGAATTCTGAGATGGTGCCGTCTCAAAGTGAGAGTTGGAGTTTCTCTCATAAAAATTCATGAAACAGGATAGCACATGGCCATAAATAAGTGCTAAGCGAGTTATGCAGAGGAAGAATCTTTAAGGAGTGTGTGTAAGGTAACACCGGTCTATTCATATGGATTCATGGTTTAAAAGCATTGCTACCTAATATTCCGATTAAACTTTGTGTTATCCTTACTAAGGTTAAGTTTAAAATCGAAAGATACTTAACTGTACTAACACTTCTTATGTCTTATTTCTGGAATTATTATTTTGTCATTATTAGAACAAGTGGGGGATTGTTGGAAATAATGAAATATTATTTCTATTAAGTTGTTCCAATCATGACAAAGTGGGTTATAGTTAATTGGCAATAAATGCTTCACATAAGTCCCACATTGGAAGTGGAGTAAAATTAAATAGCATTTATAAGACCCTTGGAACAATGTACTTTCCAAAGGAGCCAAAGAGGATAAAGTGACACATAGTCATATGTGGTGGTCCCAAGTATTATGTCACTTGTCTCATACAAAACACCCCTCGTCGGTGTCGCCACCGGCGACACCGGCTCCGGCTCCGGAACCGGATCCGAGGGCGTGGGCGTAGAGGCGCTAGTGGCGGCTTGTAGACGGCACTTGAGCACTTAGAAATTAATTACTCCAAAAATATATGATTGTTACTTCGAAATTAATTACTCCAAAAATCTGATATCCTCTTCTATATAATTCCAAACGTTTTCCTTGCATTCGAATCTTCACCAGTCTTGTGCAGTTTCGAGAAAAGGCTGTGTATGCATGTAATATGTATTTGGTTTCAAAAGAAGTTGCAAGTTAACATGAAGTCTTTCAGAAAAAAATGAATGGTTTTTATGGCCTCTAGCACTAGTTTGGTAACATATTAGCCGTGTTCTTGAAAATTAGTCAAGGAGATGCACAAAATCCTGCTGTCTTGGATTGGAATCACAGCATACACAGGTTGTCAAACCAGTAAGAGAAAAAAAAAGGCAAGCAAATGAAAGTCCAAGTCTTAATGCAAAAAAATGTTCAAACATCAGGTCTATTTTGGAGGGGTCAGACCTATTTTGGAAGGCAAGAAGTTTAAATGTTTGAGTCCATTAGAGAGTGCAAGACTTGAAGAAGAATTCTCAACCGAAGAAATTAAGGGAACTATTTGGGATTGTGAGGGAGATAGAAGTCCTGAACTGGATGGATTTAATTTCAATTTCTTAAAGAAGAGTTGGGAGATTTTAGGGGAGGAGATTATTAATTTTGTGCAAGAATTCTACATCACAACTACCCTACCCAAAGCATTAACTGCTTCTTTTTTAGCCGTGATCCCTAAAACTCAAAGCCCTCAGATGCTTGATGATTTAGGCCAATTTGCTTAATTGGTTGTCTTTACAAAATTGTGGCTAAAATGCTTGCATCTTGCTTAAAGTGATAGGTAACATAATTTTTAAGTGATTTTGTTATCAATGTGCATAGATTTTTTAGGATTATGCGTGCGATCCAGGATGCACTTATGTTTGCATCATCTTTACAAATTATTCTTGGATTTAATGGTGGTTGACTTTATGAAGTGAAGTTGGTTCTATTATTATTTTTTTCAAATTCTTCGTTTAGATGTTGTATGAATTTTGAGAATGATTAACATCTTTGCATAATTGATTATATTTTTGTTTAGGTTCTTAATCTCACTCAGTGTATTTTCAAAATCTTAATCTCACTCAGTGTATTTTCAAAAATCTTGAGTTTATCATTCATGTGGATCCGTAATTTAGCAACTCTTGTTTCCTTGTCAATCTCTTTGAAAGATTCCTCTTTGGAATTCTTGGAAGATTTTCTCATATTAATAGTTATGAGAAGAGATAAATGAAAATGAATGTGAGGATCCGTAATTTAGCAACTCTTGTTTCCTTGTCAATCTCTTTGAAAGATTCCTCTTTGGAATTCTTGGAAGATTTTCTCATATTAATAGTTATGAGAAGAGATAAATGAAAATGAATGTGACTTTGCTTGTAACGGAAGATGGTTTTTATAGAGAATTTGAGATAATACTAAATTAGTGTTTATTATTGTGCACCAATGAACATAGGTGTGAGATATGACCTTGGTTTTCAAGCATATCTCCTCAATTTTGATTGCTTTATTTCTATCAAATGCTCGGGTGTTAGAATCAACTTTGATCATTTTTAGAGTTGAAGAGTTGTTTTCTAACCATTCTTACCAATTTTCAATCACTCAAAATAATTTTAAAATAATTTTTGACAAAAATGGGAGAACATACTGTTTTTGTGAATTTTCTTAACTATGAATTATTTTTGTGTCTCAATCAATTCTTCTTTGGTTGAATGAAATTTTTTTGATAGTATCTTTCTTATTTCCTTAGTTTATTTTCTACTTTCTTTTTTCCGGTATCTTTTCTAATTAATTTTGTGATCAATGTGCATGGATTTCTTAAGATTATGTGTGTGACACAGTGCACTTATGATTGCATTATTCTTGCAAATTTAATTTAGTGGCGATTGACGCTATGTAATAAGCTTGATGCAGTTATACATTCAAATCTTTAGTTTAGATGTTGTATGGATTTTGAGAATGATTGAGTTAAAAACATCTTCGTATAATTTTTTATATTTTTGTTTAGGTTCTAAAGCCCTATCTTTGTTGTTCCATTAATTGCGTTTTTAGGTTTTGGACTTCAGCGATTCGATTTTCCTATGATATGGTCTTATTTTTACACTAAGATCATTATTTTTCATACAATTACAAATTATAATTTATATGATTCAATTTTTTAATCATGACTTTTAAATTGTAACTCACGAATGTAAAATTTTCATACAATTACAAATTATAATTTATGTGAATTTTCATTGCTTCCTTTACTTTTCTTCTTTCACATTTCACATGACCCTTATGTTCTAAAGCACTGTTGTTTCTTTGAACAATACATTCATCATGTTATGAGAGTGCACCGCCGTATTTTAATCATGGATTGTGTTGCAGTCATATTCTCGATTGTGGTCGGGTCATTAAGACTTATGCATATAGTGTTTGAATTATAAGAATGCACATACTTATAGGTCTTACGTTTGATATAAGAAAATCATTTACAATGATGGTTGTTTTTGCATTAGTTGAGGTTTGGTACTTTTTATGCCTATGTAAATACATCATTGTTCTCTTATTTCTAAACCTATTATTGTGTTTCATATTTTTCGATAGTGCTCAGTTTTAAGGATTGAGCCAAACCTCCTAAAGCAGTGAATAGAGAGGAAGAGAGATAATTTTTTGTAATAGATTTTTTATATCCAGCTCCATGAGAAAATACAACTTATATAGTTTTGAATAGCAGAATCTAATGAGAGATATCACATAAGGCACTACTAACAAACTTACATCACAACAAGGCACTACTAACAAACTTTGGCTGAGTCATAGCCTTCTAGAAACAAGCAAAAACAAGAAATATAAATAACTAGGAATAAAATCAAATATTCATTTAATAAAGTATGTGATCTTGATATTTTGAAGGAAGCTTCTTACAACAAATGGGCCTATCAATATTAGTAATAGTGGGTTGCAAGTTGCTAACTCCACCTCCTGGGTCTGCAGCTGTATCAACACCCACTCCTTCAAATTCAACCTTGTCCTCAAGTGAAATTCTAGTTATGCAGATACTCAAATGTCCTATCTTAATGCTAAGACAATGATTACGACACTTTTAGTAAACAGAAGAATTACATAGCTGCTGTTTTGAAGTAGTGCAACACAAATGCTAACAGATGTCAGGACAACATGTTGGGACATTTCAGTCAAGAACATACATAAAAAAACCTGTAAATTGTAGAATAATAAGAACACATAAATTGTTGACCCAGTTCGGTGGTAAAAAACCTACATCTGGGGTATACCGATCCAGGATGAAGACTTCACTATATCGTAGTATTATCACAAAGTTAAACTCCTCTGTTTGCAATTTTGGCTCCTAATCACTACCTTAATGAACATCCTTACCAAAGCTAAACTCTACGGTTTACAACCTTGATATGAAAGACCACTCACATCCTTCACAACCTGCGTTTCATCTGTCTTCTGCCATCACAGAACCTGTCACGGTTTCTTAACCTACAAGTTATTTTGGACTTGCTTCAAAGCTTCATCCAAGAACAATACAACAACCATTACCTAAAGGCTTCTGGAAGGGTACATTCACCTAAGTCGTCCTTTATGCATCCCATACTGCAGATTGGAACTACGACCCTAAGATCCAACGACTCTCAAAATCTAAACCCTTATTTTAAAAAAGATAACTAGGCCACACTTGTTACATAAGACATAAAGTCATACTAGATCTAAGTCTTCTTTTATAGTTTTCTGTTTTCTTTCTTGGGCCTTATAATTCTATCTTGATTCATCCTTTAAAAGCTTAACAAATCTTAACCTCATTTGTTTTACAATTAAACTTGCTAAATCAGTAAGTTGTCCTGTCAGCTGTTAGGACATCTCCTTCGACATCTTTGTCTTTTTCCAGATTTCTTCATCCTTATCATCAATGTGTTTTACCAAAATTTTAGTCAATCTTTAGGAGCTTTAAATCTCCCTGTTGTACCCCAAAATTTGCCCTCATATCTTCAAAACAATATGTCTCAAGACGAATCCTCATAAGATTCACAATTGCTCAAAGGAACTCAAGGTTTCATCAGCCAAAGCCTCATCCTAAGCAATAGATCTCAAATTAGGGTTTGGTGTTTCTCAAAGCAAACTGGACTTCTAAAGCCTCAAGTGGACTTCATAATATCTCATATACTTCAAAGGATCCTCATTTCAAGTTTCAAGACTTGCCCTAAAAGTTTGGTCAGTCAGATGTTCAGATGATCAATAATTAGTTAACTTGGGTAAAAAGTCAACTATAGTCAACATACAGTAAAACTTCAAGATTTATGGTCAACATCAAGATTAGGAAGTAAGATTCATCATTTGATCAAGGGTTGATCATGATTCATCAAGAAAACCTCAAATTCATCACAAGGAAAATGTTGCTAAATTATGGTTTCTTAAGGAGAAAGTCAATTGTACTTTGACCAGCTCTAACTTTCACATACTTCATCAGAAATTTCCCATCCAAAGCTCAAGATGAAGGAAATTAAATTCCTTACAACTTTGTGTCTCACAAGCCAATGCCAGAAATGCTTCATTTGAGAGATATGGGCCAAGACATTATAGGTCCTCTAAAAAGTCAACAAAAAGTCAACTTTTTCAAAAGCTCATAACTTGAACATGGAAGATCAAATGGACATGGGACCAAAATGAGTGATTAAAGGACACTTTAAACTTTCTAAAAAGTCCAGGAGCACATTTGTATGATAAAAATTGACGAAGTTGTGTATTGTTAAAGTTGAACACATTTGAGGAGATGTATAAGCAAACAATGACCAAACTTGAGTTTTTGCCAAATGTGTCTATCTTTTCACAATCTAAACTTAATATTAAGATGATCCATGACCTACAAGTCATATATTTTTATTTTCTTTGTTTATTTTGTATTTTATTGGATTTAATTCATTTAAATTCAATTTTAATCAAAATAAATATTGAAAAATCAAATATTTGATCTTTGGATTATTCTGGGATCAGATTATGAAGTTTATTGTCATAATATGTGATTCAAATTCGTGCACAACAAGAGGAAAGTCATGATATCACAATAATGTCCAAATTAGAAAGTTTTCAAATCAAATTCCAATCAAATCTTATCATCCCAAAATAACTTGAATCCAAGCCCACAAATTGACCTAATTCAGTTTTCTATATATGCATAACAAGTGCAGATGTCAAGAGGACAATTTTTTTTATTAAAGAGAGCATACAAAACTTCAAAAAATTCAAAAGTAAGTTGAATTCGGTTTTAGGGTTGCAGCCATTCTCAAGGAAGTTTGAAGGTCCAAAAACATTCCTTAGACTCTTCTAAAGGTGTACCAATCATCACATTGCTCCTAAGCCTCATAAATGCCATAACCGAATTTTCTTTTTTGCTTTATTTCTCAATTTTTGATTTCATAATTTTACACATGATACATCTAATCTCTTTGTATATTTTTTTTATGATGTAAACAAGCTATCTGGACAATGAAATTGAAGTTTAGGTGCAAGAATCATGACCAGCCATTGTTAGGGTTCAAAGTTGTGAATTTAGGGAACCCTAGCTAGAGGCAATTTTAGACCAAATTGATTGGACCATTGAACTCAGAAGACGATTTCTAACTGATTTATATGCATATATAGTATTTATAATGCTTGGTTTGAGTTTTTGAAGTTTGCAGGTTTTGTAGTGATGGATAAAATCGTCACTATAAGTTTTAGTAATGAAATTCAAACCGTTGGTAAAAACCTGGACGGCTGGAGGAAGAAGAAGCCTTGCACGCGCGTTTTGATTTTTTTTTAAAATTCAGTTTTAATATATAATATTTGTTTGTTGTTTCATAACAGCTAAAGGCGTGTGGCCTGGTGGATGAAATACTTGCTGGTAACCAAGAGGACTTGGGTTCAATCCCAGCGTCCCCCCTTTCTATTTTTTGGGCATTTTCCTATTTTCCTTTTATTTATATTTCTTATTTTAATTTCTTTTATTTTTCTTTTATTTTTAAAATAATTATTTAATCTAAATTAATATTTTTCTAACCAATAAAAAATAGGTCATTTGTTAATATTTTTCATAAAAAGTATAAGACACCAAAAATAATTTTTTTACATAATTAATTCGAATTCAATTTATTTCATCAAATTAATTCTTTTAATCAAACATTTTAATAAAAATCAATTAATCAAAATCTAATACTTTTACTTCCTTTATATTCTCTTCTCGATTTTATTTTTTTAGAATCATTGTATAGGATGCACAAATCTTGTAATATTTAGATTTATTTTTTCTCGCACGATCTTATTTTCTTTTAAATAGTGTAAAAACTAAAGCCTTGTAATCGTTTTAGGTTTTATTTTCCGCACTTTACATTTTCTATCATGTTTTATTTATGTATCTCTCCCAAAGCCATGTAATAGCTTAAATTAGGGTTTTATTTTCCGCACTATAAACTGTTAGATGTATGTTTAATAGGATTGTATGGTAAGACTAAAATCAACCGTTAGCTAACCCTAATTTCTAAGATTAAAATAATTGAACTGAATACACTTTCACACTCACACCTCTAGGGTAACCTCTCTTTGTTGCCTTAAAATAAATAGTCAAGTCCCTCGAATGTAGGTGTATCTTAACTTGTTGCCTACAAAATATAAATCATCATAGTTGCCTTTCGAATAAATGATCTTGTCCCTACGAAAATGATGATAGTCCCTTCGAATTGTTAAGATATCCCTTATCTGTTGCCTTCCATGACCAAAACTATGACCATACGCCAGTCCCTTCCACATCCAAGGATAAAACTACTTACTAACTAATAGTAAGGACAATTCTATCACTAAGGAAATGAAATAACAAGAAAGACCTTACAATTTAAGGTAAGTAACTCTTAATGCTTGCTCACAACTTTCAAAAACAAATACTTTTTACACCCCACTCTTTTTCAAAATACTTTCAATCAAAGTAAACACTTTGTATACATTCATACGAGAACCATTACAAGGTTAAATCTTTACGAAAATATTTTTAACACACTACACTTTTAAAGCAAAACAAATAAAGTGACAAAGAATTTTAACGCTCAAAGATGCTAGAACGTTATGTTTATCATACTTGCAAAGCAACTGCATGAAAAATGCATGTAACTGTTGCTGACCAGATAACCAATACTCCCATTTTTTAGCCAAAAATTGGCAAAAGTAACCAAGTCATTCCCACACCCAACTAATATAAGCCCATATTTGAACGAACATTTTGAGATGAATACTCCAAAGAACCTGATACTGATATGCATTGAACCAAGAACCTATTTATATAGCCAAGACTCCTCTTGGATTGTAACAAAATCTTTGAGAATAACAGAAGAAATTTATGAAGATGTAATTCCAAGAATGTAATTCTACGCAAAATATTATGCACCGACCAAGACTACTTTGATTATTTCTTCTAAGGGAAACCGTCCAACATAAAGTAAGTAATCAAGAAACATGTTTCCCACGCGCATGCTCTCCACTGCTCAAGGCTGACCGTCCATAAGCCTAATTGCTCAAAATTATGTTGTAAGACAATGTCAAACATGATGTCAGGATATTGTCAAGTCTTCCAAAGATTTTATGATTAGACATATCCAGAGTATCTTCACAGGAATCTGCAGAGAAAAATAAATTCTCTAAGACTGGTCAATGATTATTTAAGCATCCAACAAGAATCATATATTTTGTATTGTCAAGTATCCCCCAACTTGCAAAAATACAATGTCAAGACATGACACTTGATATCTTCATCCCTCCTGGATGGAAAAATCTTCTTGTTACACACTATAACACCCCATTTCTACCCGACAATTAACGACAAAATCAGAGTAGTAAAATTCAACTTAATATAACAAGTAAGATGTCACATTTCAACTTTAAAACACTTTTTCATTTAATCAAATAATACATTGATACATAACACTTTTTATTCGGATGAAACTATAACAACAACTTTTATTCATTTTTGAAACCAAAACAACTTTTACAACTACGCGGCGAATTCTCAAATATTCAACTAAACATGGTATAACATTTTGTTTAACTTAAACAACTTAGTAACAACATATTTTAACTGAAACCACTTAGAACAACAACAAAGCAACTAAGCGTTCATCCCCTCGAGTGTTACGTATCAAAGCATCGACACTGACTCGAACTAACAAAGATAACCATCTTCCTTCAAGCTAACCTGCACATTACCAACATAGGGGTAATATTCAAATATAAGGGGTGAGATATCGAACAATGTAAACAAGAGTATGGTAATTAATATGTCAGATAGAATCATACAATTTTACTACTATCTAACAAGAACGACTTAACAATCACCTTTAATCTAACAACATACTTTATCAACTTATTACACATATCAACATTTACTACATAATCAACCTCATCATAATCAACATAATCAACTTAACAACTTTAACAAACATAATTGATATAAACAACATAACTAATACGACAACTTTATCATCATAACCATATAAGGAATTTCATCAACATAATCATATAAGCAACTTCATCAACATGAACACATAATCAACTTAATCTACTTCACGACCTATTCAACATAAACATATAATCCACTTAAGCAACATAATTAACTTCATCGATATAACTCACATAAACAACTTAATCAACGTAAACACTTCATCAACTTAATCAACATGAACAACTTAATCCACTTAATCCACATAAATAACTTCATCGACTTAATCAACACAAACAACTTCTTCAACTTAAGCAACATAAACAACTTCCTCAACTTAAGCAACATAAACAAATTCCTCAACTTAAGTAACATAAACAACTTCATCAACTCAAGCCCATAAACGACTTCATCAACTTAAGCAACATAAACAACATAAATAATGAAACACAAGATGTGATTCAACTATGCATATGCATGTGGTACCATCAGAGTAAAACTCCCAACTTAAAATATACCAAGTTATCGAGGTATCTGCAAGGCATAAGCCTTCAACTTAATAATTTTGCCAATCCACGCCAACGTGGTGAGCATCCGCTCCAACTTAGAAAATGCAATGTATGCCATGATACAACGACTCAACACATAACTACAATCAAATCCAAACAACATACAACAAACAAATTAGCAACTTCTATTCAACACCGATTCAACTTTGGCCATAGGCCTACAACTTATATACATCAACATTGGTTATATGACCTACAACTTCAATATCAACACTGGTCGTTCGACCTACAACTTAAATAATCAACGTTGGTCATTTGACCTACAACTTAAAAATGCCCATAAATCCGGGCAAAACAACATATTCAACATACAAGAAAATCCACATATTCAACACATATTCAACAAAATAAGCTGACTAAAATCACCTACTAATTATTAAGAACTACCTCGTCAATTTTCGTTAAATTCCGGACAACTAATTTTATCGCGTAACTTCACCCGATCGACTAGATCGGTACTGTTTACACTCTGTTATCACTACCAATAAATCCCACTGAATCTGTTAAATTTCTAGCTTATTGATACATTCTCCTACTGCTACAATTTTCTTTTTGTCATCAATATTCCATTCTGCTAAAATACCAGTATTTACTAAGTTTTCGTTTTCTGTTAAGCTGATGTTTCTAAAATACTATTGTATTGTATTATTCTGTTTCTTTCACATAATACTAATTTTAACCAATTAATCACTAATTTCCTGCATCATAATTAATTAACCAATTCATTAATCATACTTAAATTAATTAACTAGGTACTAGGACTATTAAGTAATTTATTCATAACTAACCATTAATCACACTCATGAATTAAAATTATGTGGTCTCCACCTTCATACAATGTGGCATGCACCACTTTTGTCATGGCTTCCATAATGAAATGGTTGCTCTCATCATAAGCTTTACTTTATTTAAATTAATTGTGAAAGTAGGCATAACAGAAAAATTGTATATGTCATGAAACAATTAATCCATTATGATATTATCTAAATCATGAAACAAATTAGCAGGGGTGGCCCCACCATATATGGTGGCCATCGCCACCCACCCTAATATATGTGGCTAACGCCACTAGACTCTTTAAAGGGATGTGGCTTGCGCCACCCCCACCCAACTGATGTGGCATGTGCCACCTGTATACTTTCGGGGTGGCCTGCGCCATCCCTTCCTCACAACGGGTCTGTCCGAGTTTCATTCTCCTTATTTTTCCAGAAATCACGCTAAAATTATAATTCACCAAAATCGATTACAAGAACAACACCTCACATAAAACGATTGTTTCACCAAAAATCAAGCAACACAAAATCAACACAAATCAACAATCGACAGTACGAAATCGTATAATCCCACTCCCACATAATAATTATCGTATTCCCGGTTATAGAATTTGAACTCCACACTTACCTTAATTTGACGACCGCTTGAATTCCGATCGACTTTCCAACTTGGCTCCGACGACAACAACTTCCGTATCCCTCTTTCTCCAACTTTTCCTCGTTTCTCTTTTCTCACGTTATTTCTCTTCTTTCTTACTGATACTTCTCAAACCTAACTTCCACTTTCTATTATTTCTTTTTATTATAATAATTATTATAATTATAATCTCAATTGGGCTTACTAATCAACACCCTCACAATTACTACTATCAACGCAACGACTAGGCCCACTTAATTAAACACTCTTATAATTCCATAATATTAATTCCAATATTATTTCTCCCAACTAAATTGACTAATTACCGACTACCGAATAAATCGTCCAAACAACCCAAATCAACATATTCAACCATAAACGAAAAATATTCAATATTATTTTCCACAACTTAAAACAACTTATTTAATCAATTCAACTCAAACCAACTTAGAAACATCAACGTAACATTCTGATAATTCAAAACTCAACTCAAATCATCATAAATGACATAAACCAACGTAAATATACACAAATACACAACTCAACACAAATCAACACAACATGATACAAGTATATTTAATTAAATAAACAGGCGTTACACACACCACAAGCTTGGTGTTGAAGATCCTTAGATCAAGAGGTAACTCCCCCTATCTAAAACAAATTTTTCTCCCCCTGAGCACTTGCGTAGGAATGAATGGAAAACATAAGATGCATCTTAAATGTCTTCAAGAACATCACTCTCTTCCAGACACCTGCTAAAACACATTCATTTTTGGGGACATTATCCTTATGACAAAAAATAGTAGTCACTCACACATGAAAACCATCATGATACCCGTGAGCACATAAGGATCACCACGCTCATAGTAACAAACTGTTGGAACAACATATAAATCAGTTTGTTTTCAATCCATCAATGTCAGATACTGGACACATGCTATAGAACAACATGACTTTCTAGACAAAGTCCTTCCACAAGATTTCCAAAAATAGACAATCACCCAACACCTTCAAAGGCAGTCATTCCTATCATTCTCCCATATGATAATCTGGAATACTCCTGACAAGTTGTTGATTTTCCACATACATACTTCCAAGCAACCAATACCTGATCTACTTCAGTCTTCTCTATATTCTCCATCAAAGGCAGTGATGTAGGTAAAAATCTCCTATAACTAGAGAAATAATCATCCTTATAACACCCCAAAATTTTCCCTCTCATTTCATGGCATCTTATATAGCATATTGCATACATCTCATTACATCTTTGCATAGTAAGATGAAACATATTGTAGCGGTAAAATCGTGAGTGTAAGCTATTGATTAACTTAACTCGATGTACACAGAGTCGCCACCGCGCTTTTATTTATTTCCAAATGGAAAAAGGTAAAAGAACGAACAAAACCTTAAAGAATCTTAAAAGCTAAAAAGCTAAAAGAATCAAACAGAGAATGGGTACGGGGATTGGTTACAAATCGGGAAGGTTTTAAGCACCCGACTTGTCCGTGGTACTCCACGGGAACCCTTTGAAATGTTTACTGCATTTTTGGTTTGAAATGGTTTGCTTGAAAATGATTGAAGAGATGAGGAGAAGAATGTTTTTTAATGATTTTATGTTTGAAGAGACGAACGTCTCATGCCTACGTACCCACAAAGTGCAATGCGAGATCAAAACCCCGTAGTTCGTGGTACAAATTGTGAAAAGGCAAATGAGTTAAGTTGATTTTAAAATGTAAAGATAAGTCGTCATTCTTTAGCGAATAATTCCGCTAGAAAGAATGAATCATATCTAAACATAAAAAAGGTTAAAAAGAAACGTGCACGAGGGCACAAAAAAACAATTGAATGAGTTGTGAATGTTTTAAAGTTTTTGAGAAAGAAAGTTTCGATATGCTTATGTGGTTTAGCATTTATTTAAGGAAATGAAATGAAAAGGTAAAAGCACATGACCGAAGTCAAGGTTTGATTGAGAAAAATGTTTGAAGTTTGAAAACAAAGAAAGTTTTGAAAATAGGAAGGAGATTTGAAAATTGAAGAAGATGGGAAGAGATGAAGGGACTATCCTAAGACTTGAAAATAAAAGCTAAAGGAAGAACGATCAAACCATATGGCAAGCATTCTTTGAAACAATTGGATTTCCATCTTCATAAACAAGTGAACTTAATCGGAGCCAAAGTCTTCAATCCATAACAACCCAAGCAAAGGAATGATCCTAGAATCTAAGTCCAAAACTCCCAAGCTAAGGATAGTAACCATAGTCCGAAATTAAAGTCACTAGTCTTTTAATGTTTAATCCTCTATTAATGTTTTGGTATCCAAATGGACAAAATAAAAACCACAAGCAACAATATAAACATAAACAAATGATATATGATATAATATGATAAAGCATAATAAAGGAGATAAAGGAGCAAGAAATTAAAATAAAAGGATAAGGTGCGAGAGATTAAATTTAAATGGATTATAATATTCACATTATTATAATATTTACAATATAAGTGGTATGATGAACTTAATCAAGCACAACCACGAGAAAAAATAACAAAGTCGAGGCAACCGGATCCAAGTGGATCGCATTCCGAATCGGGACAATTTTAGGTCTATGTTAAGCAATCGCCGAGTAATTTACGGAGTAATTACCCTACAAATGAGGCTGGCCACCACTAATTAAAGTGGAAAATATTCGTGTTAATACATGTTAGAGAAACGATATTATGGATCGTTCTCTGAAAACATGTCACACTAAAAGAAAGAGAACGGTCTAATCTTAATCGAGATTTTCGTTGAATTTATCGAAAAGCAACCTATCACGATCTCAAAGTATGGAGAATGATCCAAATGATCATTCATCCATAGATTTGAAATAATGAAGATTAAACCTATCGGAAATCAACAATCACGAATCGGAGATTGTCATCGACCAAAAATAAAAGATGAAGAAGATGGATCTAAAAGTAGATCCAAAAAGAAATAGAAATAGAAATATTTTTAAATTCTTTTCTAAAATTTATTTTCTAAAAAAATCTTTCTAAAATGCTCCTAAAATATATTTTTCTAAAGCTTTTCTTAAAAACCTCTTTCTAAATATTTTTTCTAAGTTTTATATCAAAAAGAAATTGAAAACAAATATTAAAGAAACAAAATAAAGATAATATAAAAAAAAGGTGAACAAAAATGGAAGGGGGAGGGTAAGAAATGATCCGCGGGTTGGACTAGCAAATGGATCCATGGGGATCCAAATCCAAACACAATCACATGCTTATTCTTTTTATTGTTAAAATAAATTTAAAAAAAAACAAAACAGAATATATAAAAGAAAAAAAATAGAAGAACTGAGACTTCTTCTTCTCAAAGCTCACGGCGGACACACAGGGAGGCTCCTCACTCTCACCTTCAAAATCAAAATAAAGGCAACGATTCTTCTCCTTCTCTCGTTTCGGATTTCTTTTTCTTTCTTTCAATTTCACACTCTTCTTCTCGTGGCTTCTCCTTTCTCTATTTCTTCGAAGATTCGATGCTCTCTTCTTTCGTTTTACTTTCTCGATCTGTTTTTGAATCTCTCTCTCTCTCTCTCCAATTCCGGTTATTGAAGGTTTTATGAGGGTTTGATGGTTTGAAGAAAAGTGAAGAATTGATGGAGGATTTGAAGGTTTCAAGAATGATAGAAGGGTGAAGACGAGAAAATGAATGGAAGATTTAGATTGAAGCTTTGAGTTGGATTCTTGACAGGGTTTTGCTATGCTTTCAAAGCTTGAATATTGGAGAGGAGGAGGGTTGAATTTATAGGAGGAAAAGAAGAATTTGAATGATGTGTTTTATGAAGTTTTTGTTGCGTTTTGGATGCACGGGATTTACGTGCTAGCTTCTGAATTTTTTTGTGCGTTTTGCATTGTTCTTCACTGCGTTTTGGTGTTGAGTGTTGTTTGTGATTTTTCCGTGCGTGAAGCTGCTGGATTCGTGCGTGCGTTGTGGGAGATTACTTAGGCAAGGCTTGGAAAGTGTGAAGGAGTTGAGGCTTGTTGGGAATGACTATTGTTTTGCTTCGGATGAAATGTGTGGGCCTGAAGTTTGCTTCGGCTGAGGTACGCAAGGCTTGCACGACTGGACTTGCATTGCATACGGCGACTGGTGCGTGCGGCATATTGGGCTTGAAGCCTGAAGGAACTTGGAGCTTGCTATTTGCTTCAACTGACTGAGGTTGATGTGAAATGTGCAGAAAGTATTGTTGGCTGGAGAGTTTTGTTTGGCTAGCTGATGGAAAGTTGCGGCGTTTACGGCTCGATGCAGAAGGCTGGTGGCTTGGACATGTTGGGGGGGAGTGTGAGGAAAGCTAGGAAAGTGTGAAGCTGGAAAAAAAAGTTGACATGGCGCAAAGCTTGTTGTGTGCTCTTGGCTTATGCTTGTGCAAGTTGGCTTTGCGGTTGATGGTACGTTGGCTCTGAGGTTGATTGAATTGATGGGCTAGCTGATGGGCTGGTGTGGCTGTGAAAAGCTTGTTGTGAGCTTGATGTGGGATGCAGCGTGAGGCTGTAGCTTGATGTGGGCCTTAGCCCTTTCCCCTTTTTTTAAAAAAAATTTACAAAGAACAAATGGGCTTAGGCTGATAATTGATGTATATTTTTTTTTATGTCAAATTGTTTTTGTTAAAAAAAAGTGGGCTTAAGGAAGACAATTTTTTTGAAATGGATTAATAAAGAAAAATGGTGAATATGTACTAAGAGGAAAAAAAATAAATTTTTGTGATGGACAAAAGAAATATTGATTATGAAAATGGGTGGATAATCGAGAATTATCTGGATATTGGACGAATAGGAATTTAATTAATCAACAAAATATGGATATTCGACAAAATGTAACAAAAATGAGAATTTTGAAAGGGGAATTTAATACGGAAATGGAGAATTAATAATCGGTATGACTTAGAAAATGAATAGAAGTGTATAATGGCTAAAAATAAATGATGGTTTATGGATCGAATAAAATGGATAACAAGAAGTGAATATTTGGATTTAATTGGACAAGAATTATTTTTGGATGATGAAATGGATAAAGAATGAAGTGATGATTTTTTAGCCCAAAGCAAACTTATTTTTCTTGCCAACCACTGATTAAAATGAACACAGCCATCACCGAACCACTGAACAATTTGCCAATTCAAACCACCATCACTGAAATCGTCTGAAAACTGCTCAAATGATTTGAATTCATGCTGAGAAAAATAAATTCTCAGATGAATCACTGATAAACTGATGGACAACCTTGAAAATTCAAAACCAACTTCGCACAAAACACTGTCTGATAACTGATGACTTTCACATAACACAGTCTTGAACTTTTGAATACGCACAGTCTGAGAAACAGATCCCTGGCACACACAACTTGCAGTCGAAACAATCTCTTGATAGTTTGACCAAGATTAGGTCAAACGTCCATCTGAATCGAATTGTGACTGCACAAACGCCTCTGAATTGAAATCAATGCTCTGTCCTTAGAATCCTGCAACACAGAGAAGAAGAAGAAACGACTGCAACATATTTTTTTTTGTATTTTGGTTAGAGGTTAGTAAAATATAAACAAATAAAGGCAATTAAACATGATGATCTTCTGCGAAGCAAAGACCTGCACCTGAAAAAGGATAAACGAACCAGTGCGTGATCTTGTTTGTATGAGAAATGCGGATGAGATGCGAGAAATCTTAGGCTAAAAAATTAGGGTCTGACACATATCACTCATAGATAAAAGCATAGGGCATGTGATCAATGGTTTCCAAGTTGTGATTCCTCAAAGTCAAAGACAAGAGCCAAGTATTTTCCAATAAGTCACAAGAGCTTCTCACATCTCATACAAGCTCAAACAATGCCTCAAGTCCCTAGAAGAGGGATAGTTCATCAAAAACTTCATCATGATTCTTTCTCCTACACAATGGACCCTAAAAAATTAGGGTTTTGCATCAAAGCAAGCAATCTTCATAGCATTGATCAAATCTTGTGGTCAAGGGTTTCTATATTTCATACAAGGCCTAGGTTTACGCTTTCGCTCAAGGATTCATTGTGGAGGTCATTCAGTGGTTCAGTTACTTGTAATGCAAGGAAAGGTCAACAATTCAAAAGAAAAGTCAACCATGGGATTTCAAAGGATCGATTCATGTTTCTCAATTCCATGGACCCTCATTTGGTCAAGGAATAACATGGATGTCATCATTCATCAAGAATCAAAAGTTTGTGAAAATTTACTAAAAATGGCAAGGACCTATAATATGGAACTTACTATTTTCGGCAATTTCTACTTCATCTTCAATTCAATCTTTCCTCACCAAAAAAGCCTCAAATGAAACATGAAAGTTGTAGATCCTGGTTTTCCCTATTCAGAAATTACAAGACATTTTCATAGCCTTTGTGGATCAAAATATATGATCAAGAGAAGTCAGGGTTTGGTTTATGGAATTCCATGCATACTAAATTTCCCCCTTTTGCAAATTGGTGTAAATTGAATTATGAGGACCTCTAATCATTCAAGAGAGATTACCATATTCATATACACATCATAACACACATTTTTTGCCTTTGGATGGAAGGGATTCGTGCACCATACATCACATAATCTCCATCTTGCCAAAATGCAAAAGCATGTGAATCTCAAAATGCCTTGAATTTCCCTCCAAATAATCACTCCACACACACACACACACACACACACACACACACACACACACACACACACTCAGCAATCAAAATAAGAATGGATCATGCTTTCTTCATGCCATAAACACGTGGGAAGGGGTGTGTACGCCATAAGTTGCAAATTTGAAAAAACACCTCCAAAGCTCTAACCAAGGGTTTAACAAAACCCTAACCCTGATCAGATTAATAACCATGCTTATGTAAAGAGCTTCACATGTTCAAACCAGCCTTATGCACTAACAATTCTCAAATTCAATTTTTTTTCTCTTTTGCATTTGCTTTCCATTCTATCATTTCTTGAGGATTCTCTCTCATTTCTTTGGCTTCTCTCTGAATTTATTTCCTTCTATTTGCTTTGTGTGTTGTTTATTTGTTGAATTGGGTTGTGGATATGAGATCTTTGTGAAATTCTAAGTGGAATAAGGGTATAATTTATGGTTTCTGGATATTTCATGGAGGATCTCAGGTGAAGCTCACCGGAAGAGACGACCGGAGCCCTAGCTCTGGTGTCTGGTTCATGAAGCTCAAGCGAGGGAAGCTAGAGGTAGGAGATAATGCCAGGACCATTGGATGTTTTGATTGTAAGACTCTTATGGAGCCAACGCATTAATGAATTCACGCGCACCTCACATGCTTGCTTTATTAATTTATTTATAACATAGCCATTGAATGAGATTATTGAGGCTTGAGTGTTTGTGATACGCTGGGTCTGTTTACCTTTTGCTTGTGATGCGTTAGATTGGCATACCTTTGACTGACTCGATCCAGAGCATAGGATCCACATTCTTTCTCTTTGTTGACCGATCTTGATCCCTTTGATTGATCTGATGGTTATAGTTGGAGTCAATTATATTGAAATTTTCTTTTATAACTTTCACTGATGGGCTTCATGTGCTACTTTTTCCCCCTCTATATGGCCTGATCCAATTTTGAACTGAATATCCTTGCTGGTTGCACCCCCTGACCATGTCCATGTTAATTTTATTTTCATTTTGCATATTGTTTCATTTTTAATTTTTAAAAATAGTTCAAGGCATCAAAAATTCCAAAAATATTCATGAGTCATCCTTAGGGTTTTATAAAAAATTTCCAAATTTTATTTTCTATTTTATTTTTAACCTCTGAATTAATATTGTTTTGAATTTCTTTTTGGTTTGCTTCATTCATGAACACCTTGATTTGTTGATTTCATTTCTCATCATTGGTATATAGTTTGATCATCATTAGTTTTGCATAGTTCATAGGATACATTAAATCTTTTAAATTTTTTTTCCTATTTTTAAATCACTTTTGTATTCATTTTGAGCCTTTTCCTCGAGAAGATTCACATGAAACCCTAAATGCATTTGAGTGGGTGTTTGAGAGACTTATCTTATGAATTTTTGTGAGATCTTTTAGTATGTTTTTCCCCTGGTTGTGGTCTCTTGTGATCTATTTTTCTAATTTTTGAATCATGTTTGCTATTTCTTTGAGGACACTTGTTTGTGGTTTCTTTTTGTGAACTTATTTGATCATGTTTGGTTACTTGCTTGAGAAGGAACTTGTGCCATTGTATGAGATCTTATTTGTGACTTCTTGAGCCATGTTTAGATTATTATAGGTCTTACTTTGTTCATTTATAGGTCACATGTTTGATTTTGATGCTTGTTTGATGCACATGTTCAATGTTTGTTTCATATGTCCTATATTGACCTAATTCCTCATCTCTTCTCATCTTTGCTTCTACTTGACTTAAAATTTGATTGCTTATGCCATGCCATATAATTAATTTGCATCTCATATTATGTATGATTATTAATTTAAATCATATCATTCATTTCAAATTCCATTCATCTCATATTTTGCTTACTTGAACATGTTTCATCCAAATGCATGCTTTTTATCTCTTAACTTCAAGGTGACTTGTAATTGTTCAGAGTTGATTAACTCGTGCATTTTATCTTCATATTAGCATGACATATTGATTCTGATCTTGATACTTGACCATCCATATTTCATTTTTTGTGTTTGACTTGCATGACAAGTACCTTCTTTTCCATGTTTGATCCATGTTCACTTCTTCTCACTTCATCCACTAACACTCCTAATGCTTGGACACTTGCCTATATGCTTTGTATGACATTTGAACATCATTTTTAGGCATATTTTTAGGTTGTCTACCTTCTGACTTTGACACTACTTGAATCATTAATGCATGATCACCTTGCATATCCACTCATTCTCTTTCTACTCCTTCTTTAATGCACTTCTTTGAAGTTTATGAGCTAGTTCCCATTTGTTTGGCTTCATTTTGTTTAGTAGACATCATAGGTGAATTATAAAGTGTACATTATGACTTTGTTTGATTTTTCTTGGTTTGTAACCTTTCTTCTTCGAACTTTGCCTTGCTTGAATTCTCTTTACTTCTCGCGTGCTTATGTTTGCTGTTACTAACTATGTACGGGCTAATGATAAGTAAGAGGGATGTGGATGAGCATCCACATTCCAAATTCTACTCTTATCTTTTATGCATTCAATTTGTGTTTTACTTAGCATCTAGTATGTTTTGTTTATGTAACTTTGTCACTTCCCCTCTTAGAAACAACTTAACTTCTTTTGAGAAGTAAGTTGTCATCTAGTTTCTTTTTCTTCTTTTCTCCTTCTTCTTCTTCTTCTTTCTTTTTCTCTCCTTATTCTTCATTAGGATAGAGTTCAAACCTCACTAACCTAGGTTACCCAATCATGATAACACTTAGGGTTGTTTAGTCCCCCCTTAGACTTTTACCTTTGGTTCTCTTTTGCTCTTCTCTCTCATCTTCAAACAAAAAGCTAAAAAAACATCTAATGATGATTGAAGTGACTTTATGTGTATGGACTTATTCCATGGGAAACTTGCATCTATTCCATCTTGGGATAATGTAAGCTTGTATAGCATGATGTACAAGTCTAATCATGAAGTCACACTCACAAAGAAAAGCCTAAAAAAACTTTTTCACTTCAAAAGGAAAAACACTTAATAAATGCCAATAGGGTATTTTACTTGAGCCTTGATCTTTGGAACTAAGTCTTGGGGATTTTCTCCTTACTTGGAGCTCTGAGGAATAGGACTTGAATACACTTTCTTGTGCAAACCTCAGAGAAAAAGCTTCTAATAAACATTGAGCAAACAATAATCGTCTTTCCTTCGGGAATTCTCTTCTCACCTCACTCACTCTTAACGTAAGAACTTGCTCCTACTTGTCTTTTGCAAGACGGTAAATGCACTCATGCCAGACGAGTCAGCAACACCTGAGCATAGGCATAAGCAGTTCAAGCCATAAAAAAACACAAACAAGTTTCCTCCCTAGTTAGGGGAACTAAGTCAACTCTGATTCTCATTTCCCGATGAGATACGTAGGCAGTAGGGTAGGGCCCATTCGAGCATACACTTTTATTTTCCCTACATTTTCCCCTTACCTTTCTTTTCTTTCATTCAGTTCAGTAGCAATTCTTTTGTTCAACAACATTTTATTCTTTACCCTTTGAAACAATTCTAGCAAGTGTGGATCCTGTCGGGTACGACATACGATTTGGGGTGCTAATACCTTCCCAATTTGTAATCAACTCCCTTACCATGTCTCTTTGGTTCGTGAGACCCCTCTTTCTCCTTCTTTTCGGGTTTGTGAAGCATTACCCTTCCTTCAGGATAAAAATGCCTGGCTGGCGACTCTTCCTTTTTCGTGCCACTTTCGCATTTGTATCAGGATGAAAATCCAGGGAGCGACAATCATTAGCCAAGGATATCCAACCCAGATAATGTCCTAACACCAAGTCAGAATATATTTCACACACCAATACAAAATTCTTGATATGCTCCACTAACTGGACTTACTAGAGCATAGTAATTCAAAGAACTGAAGAACCTTCAATCAACATTGCACCACCAGCTTGAATAAGAACTTCAGAAAGAGAGAAATAAACTCTCATCCACCTTAAAGAAGAAAAACATATCCTTGAGTCTTCAACTTATCACCCTTCTGCCCAAGAGTAATTTGTTGCAAGACAATCCTCAAGACTAACCAGCTGCCACCTTCTAATTATATTTATTCTTCGAATCCACTTCTGAGATCAACCAAATGCCATAGTTTGATCACCTCCTTCATGAATCCTCATATGAAAAGGTCAATTGCCACATATTGACTTCTTTACATATGTCATAACTCTCACAAAGATATCCTGATCTACCAACTGAACTTGATCTTCAAGTTACATGTATCCACTTGCTCAATAGCAATACACATTTAGACTCCCTAAGCCATGGATAATGTAACATATTTTCCTTCCTAAAGCTCCCAAAAACTGGCATGATAATGATCTTTTTAAAGCATCTTTGTTCATTCCTGTAAATCACCCTATCTTGAGTTGATGTGCCACTGCACCAACTGAGATTCTGATGTTGAAACTAGATGTCAGAACATTGTATTCGACATCTAGCTGTTGAAATAAGCTCCTTCTTCTGCCACTTGAAAGAAATTATGTAATACCCCGTAATTTATTTAATTCTATGGATAATATTATTTAATGCCAATAGGATTCCGATTCGCTATAAGAAAATTTTAATGAAAAACTATTTAGAGTGAACGAGGAATTTAAATTGATTAACTGATATTATTTGTTTCAGAGGTTTTATTAAATTAATGGGTTAGAGACATTTTTGGGATACTCTCTATTTTGGACCCATTGGTAAGAAATAAAGTTTTACTCTTAAAAACATAAGTTTTATATATTATGTTATATAGAAAGAAAATTAGAGAAAGAAGAGGTTAGTAAGGAAAAAGAGAAAGAAGGAAAAGAGAAGAAGAAGAGAAGTGAATCCTAGAGCTTCAAATTCATCCTTCTCCATCATCCGTCCGTAGAATCGGCTCATTCTTTCCACCTATCTCCATCTCTCGAGGTGAGTTCATAGTTAGAAGCTTTTATGTTAGATTTTGGTTGAGTTTTAGAGTTTATGAGTTTTTAGGTTTTTGGTAGAAAATCTTGAAATCGAAAGAGTCAATAGTTAAAAGCTCGATAAAACTTAAGCATGATGTTTGGTATATGATTGTATGCATGATTGTGTTTGGTTTCCTCTGTTTTGGTGAACTTTTGTGAAGTTTTGAGGTTTTGGGGAAGCTTTCCCGTAGCTGGTTTTCAGCTGGATTTTCTGAGCTCGCTTAATGGACGGGTTATTTCTGGTATTTCGCTTAGTGAGCCTGTAGTTTTCGACTGTATTGTGTTTTAATTCATAACTTGTGATCTGGGTATCCGTTTTCAGCGTTCTGCATATCAAATTGAAGCTAAAAACATTTACTAATTGATGATGCCAGAAGATATTATTATCACCCGACTTTTTAAATAATCGAGATTATGTTAATTTGGAAAGTGTGAGCTAATGGAAATAAAAAGGTACAACTTGTGAGGTATCTAGGATTCCCTTAGACTAGCGTGAATCGTGATTCGTATTACTTTATTTCCTCCATAAATTCTTGATTAAGTCTCAACGTAGATACTTTGCGTTCCGTTGGAGCACCCTTAAGGACTAGAGGTAGCGTTAGTATGGAGCATGGTTAGGCTTGAGGTGGGTATTACACTGAGTCCCACAGGAAGTATGGTTAGGCTTGGGGTGGGTATTACATTGAGTCCCATGGGAAGCATGTTTAGGCTTGAGGTGGGTGTTACAATATGTCCCATGGGAAGAATGTTAGGGGCTTGAGATGGGTATTACATTGAGTCCTACATGAAGTGATTTAGAGCGTTGTATGGATGTTTTCCTTTCCGTTTCTTGTACTTATAGAGAAGTGACTCCGGTACTTCATAAAATGTTGGAATTTAATCCTTAGAGTCGAGATAAATCTAAGATAGGGAACTAACTGAGATGTTTTATCTCACCCCATGTTGATGTTGTTATTTCAGGTACTTCAAGTTCTGCAAAGGGTAAAGATAAAGCAGATTGATTATCTTTGCTTATTTGATGGATTTTCTTCCGTTGTGTACTTTTGAGATCTTCGTATCTAGTTCTTAGCCTTTTTTTTATTTTGAACATCTTGTATAATTGTATAGCCTTTTGTACTAGTACCTTATGTTGTAGTGGCTATCTTTATGCAATGTGTTAATAAGAACTTGTTGTATTTCAGTACCGAACTTAAATTTATATATGAAAAGTATGCTTTGATGTATGTCTTTTATATATGGGTATTACAGTTGGTATCAGAGCAGGTCATATCCTCGACCTAGCCTTGGAATATCATAAGTGTTTATTTCCGTTCATACACGTAATCCCGCTGTAGAACTAAATGTTATGTTTATGGTATTGAACGTGATCAACTTAATCATGTTTTGATGGCATTTAGGAATATGGATGGTAGGCATGGAACTCGTGGTCGACCTAGTGTCACATCTTCTGCTAATGATCAACTGGGTAGTGAAGGGAATGATCCCATGTTCCAATTCATGCAACAGATGCAACAACAACAACACTAGTTTATGCAGGAGATGATGCACCAGATGAATGGGGGTCTTTATCCTCAAGTGGTTGCTCCTGAAGCTGGAGGTGGAACTTTCCGATATTTCTTCCGCATGAATCATCAGGAATTTCATGGTGGATTAGATCCAGTGAAGGCGCATGAATGGGTAACTGGAATGGAGAGAATCTTCCAAATTGTGATATGTGGTGAAGAAGATAAGGTGACTTTTGCGTCACATTTGTTAAAAGGTCATACTGCTAGATGGTGGGAGAGTGCTTCAAATCTTATGGCGGTGCAAGGAGTTCCGAGAGTGTGGCAACAATTTAAGACAATCTTTATGGAGAAATACTTTCCCAGTTCCTTGAGAACCTAAAAGGAGTTTGAATTCCAATAGCTTAGGCAGGGAAGCATGACAGTGGCCAGTTATACCGAGAAGTTCGAAGACATGGCGGCCTATTCTAGGCAAGCGATGTATGCCCCATATGAGAGGTGAAAGATTGATCAGTTCTTGTTTGGTCTAAAGGCCGAATTTTACATAGCGTCTCTCAGAGGGAGTTCACTACTTACTCTGAATTGTTGAGGCAATGTTATGTCTCCGAACATAGTTTGAAGAAAGTGCAGACTGAAGCTAGTGAGGGGAAAGTTGCTCAAAGTGACCTAGGAAGAGCTAATCAACCTTTTAGGCCAAGGCTCCAAACCTTCAAAGGGAAGAAAGTGGCGAGTCCTAGATCTAGTGCTCCTCCTTCTTGTTCCAGGTGCCATAATAATCATTATAGAAGATGTAATCTGGGTGGTGTGATCTATTTCCTTTTCCAGAAAGAAGGACATTTTGCTAGAGAATTCCCACAGAGTAAGGATCAAGTTCGAGGAAGAGTTTACACTATGGATGATAGGAAGACCAAAGCCGACAATTATCTTATTGTGGGTACATGTCTTGTTAATGATCATCCTTGTCTTGTTTTATTTGATTGTGGGGCTACGCATTCCTTTGTGTCTTATTGTGGGTACATGTCTTGGGTTAAGAGTTTTTCCCCTGTCTCCTCCTATGGTGGTTACTACCGCTATGGATGAAACCGTAGAGACACCTCTCATGTGTGAAAGTTGTACCCTGTCCGTGGATGGTAGAAATTTCCAAATCAATCTTATTTGCTTACCCCTTAAGAAGGTTGATGTTATTTTGGGAATGGATTGGCTATCCGCCAACTCTGTGTTCATTGGGTGCAAAAGGGAAGTTGATCCTTATTCCATCTGTTGAAGCGCTTCCAAAAGATGTGTTGACAACAGTTTTAGAAGGTACAGATGGAATGGTAAACTTTTTGTTTGAGAATGAGAAATCTGTTTTGTTGGTCCTTACTAAAGAAGAGGGTAATGGTCCATAAGTTTTGAATATTCCTATAGTTTGTGAATTTCCCGAAGTTTTTCCCGAGAATCTCATCCAGAAAATAGACCAGGATGCCTGCTTTGATACCAATTGAAATTCTTGTTATGTAGATACTCTAGTGTCCTATCTTAATGTTAAGACAATGATTATTGCACTTTTAGTAAACAGAAGAATTACATAGCTGCTATTTTGAAGTAGTGCAACATAAATGCCAACAGATGTCAAGACAACATGTTGGGACATCTCAGTCAAGAACATACATACGAAAACCTATAAATTGCAGAATAATAAGAACACATAAATTTTTATCCTAGTTTGGTGTTAACAAACCTACATCTGGGGATACAAATCCAGGATGAAGACTTCACTATATCGTAGAATTATCACAAAGTTAAATTCCGTTGTTTAAAACTTTGTCTCTTAATCACTACCCTAATGAACATACTTACCAAAGATAAACTATACGGTTTGCAACCTTGATATGAGAACCACTCACATCCTTCACAACTTGCATTGCATCTGTCTTCTGCCATCACAGAATCTGTCACGGTTTCATGACCTATAAGTTATCTTGGACTTACTTCAAAGCTTCGTCCAAGAACAATACAACAACCATTACCTAAAGGCTTCTAGAAGTGTACATGAACCTATGTCGTCCTCTCTGCGTCCCATACTGCATATTGAACTACAACCCTAAGAGCCAACGACTCTCAAAACCTAAACCCTTGTGTTACAAAATAGAACTAGGTTACAATTGTTACATAAGGTATAAATTCATCCTAGGTCTAACTCTTCTTTTATAGTCTTATGTTTTCTTTATTGGGCATTCTAATTCTGTCTTGATCCATCCTTTAAAAGCGTAATAAATCTTAACCTTATTTGTTTTACAATTAAAATTGTTAAATCAGTAAGATGCTGTCGCTCCCACAAAATGACACCTGGTCAGAAGGGGTACATACGCGAACGATCGGCGAAAGAGAAGGAAATGAATAGAGTCGCCAGCTAGGCACTTTTATCCCGAAGGAAAGGTAATGCTGCATAAACCTAAGAAAAGAGATGGATAAGACGGTTGCGAACCAGAGAGACTGAGAAAGGGGGTTGGTTACAACCTGGGAAGGTATTAGCACCCAAATTGTCCGCCGTACTCGACGGGATCCACGCTTAAAAGATTTGTGTTTAAAGGGGTAGTGTCAGTGCTAAAATGTGTATTAAAGCTGGAAAAAATGCAAGTGTCAGTGTAAAAAGAATGTGAAGTGTATAAGAGAAGTGTCAGTGTAAGAACAAGAATGAAATGCTCAAGACCATGAGGCTTAAAGAATAAGACTGGTAAGAGGGGGAATATACAGAGACTTTTGTTCGATAACTGTTAAGTTATGCCTACGTATCCTCTTGTGCAATGAGGAAGTCAGAACACCGTAGTTTGACCCAAAGAGACTGAAAGATAAATTGACTTATGAACTGCATACTTGTCTATGCTCAAGTGTATGACCTGTCTGGCTCAGGTGCAAACTGTCTTGCATTAGACGGAAGAAGCAAGTTCTCGTTTGTGAGTGAATGAGATGAGAAAAGAATCCCGAAGGAGACGATTATTGTTTGTTTTTGGTATTTTCAGTCTTTTATTGCTTTTGAAAGTTTGCCATAAGAAAATGAGCTTAAGCCTAAACCAATGGGTTAGTAAACTCATCACATCCTCCCTCCGATTAGGGGTAATGAGAATACCTTAAGTGTGAAGTCAGTATCTCACACTTAATCACCATGATGTAGGATTAAGATCATTAACCTACTTGTGATTATTTAGATGTTTTTGTTGTTTTTGTTTAGTGTTAAGCAATGAGTTTAAGCCATAATTAGGGATTAAACAGACTCATTACACCATCCTAATAGAAGGATAATAGATGAGAATATTTAAGCTGAGGAGGGCTCCTCAACTTAATCCATGATTAGGGATTAACCTCATGACAAAACAAAGCCTTTATTAAGTGGATTTTAGTTAATGATAAGATGGAGAAGTGATTTTTATGGTTTGTGAGACAACTTGAGGGGGACTTGTCCATTAACACTAGGGTTAGTCCTTCTTAACCAATTAAGGGAGAATTAGAACCCTAATGCAAGGCCCAAGTTACAAGCTTGATGTCTTGATGATTATTAAGTGGATTAATTAAAGGATTTAAACACATTAAGGGTTTAACACTTAGGATTAAAGTTATACACTCCATCCTAATAGAAGGATGCAGGCATAAGCTTAATCACAAAGCCTTAAAGCCTTTAGGGTTTAGTCCCTGATTATGAGATGGGAAAAGAAGACTCAAGGATGACACAAAGGTAAAAGTCTAAGGGGGACTAAACAATATTAAAATTTTATTATGCTTGGAAGTCCTAGGGTTAATGAGGTTTGCAAGAAGATCTTCAGAGAAACCACCAGGAAGGAAGCAGATGAAGGGAGCAAGAAGCAAAGAGAAGCAAAACAACTTGCTTCACTTAAGAAGACAAGTTGCTTGAAGAGAGAAAGTGAGAAGGAGCAAGAATGAGCAAGCTCAATCCAATACACATACAAAAATGCAGCAAAGGAAGTATGAAAGAGATGAAAAGAGAATGTGAGAAGTGAAGGCAAATTCACTTCTCAAACAACTTACCACCTGAAATGTTAGCAAAAGAAATGAAATGCAATGCAAATGAGATGAAATGTGATGATGCAAACCAAAACCAGGAGCAAGAACATGAAGCTAATGATGCTAAGAGATGATGCAAACATGAGACAAGGCATAAGAATGATGAAGCAAGCATATGGATGCAAAAGAGGCATGCTTTGAACCATGAAAGTTCATGAAAAGTTATGAAATGTAATGGACATACAACATAGCAAATGAAATATGAAATGATCAAACATGATTCTAATATGTCCTAAGATGTATATGAATCATGTTGATGCATAAAATGTCATGGCAATTCATGGTATGCAAGCAAATGGAAGATGGATGCAAAGGAAGGCATAAATTAGGGTTTATGATCAACACACAAAGCAAAATTCAAAATCAGAAGCAAATGACATGATAAAAATTTGAAAATGCAAATAAAGATATCCTAAACCTATACAAACTCACTGCCCAAAGGAGGGAAACCAACTCTTAACCTAGTGAAAGTTATGAGTTTCCTAAGATTGCTAGGGTTTTGGGGTGTCTCACAAAGAAAAATACCAAACAAATTGAAAATGCAAGATCAAGTCAAACCAATTTTATCCTATAAACTACATGCTATGCAAGATGCAATGCCACAAGAATCATCATTCAACTCTCAAGGGTTTGGCAGAAAGAAATTTTTGAAGTTTGGAACAAAATATTGCCTTGAAATGAAATTAAATCCAATGAAAATGATCAAAAGGCATCAAGAACAAAAAAGAAATTTGGTTTGAGAGTTGGACAATGTTTCTAAATGTTTCTAAATGCTATGTGAATTTTTTTTGTGATTTTTAAATACCTAAATGTATTTTTAATTAATTAATTTCCATTAACTAATTAAAAATAAACATTTAAATGATTTAAAAATGCTTTTTAATGCAAAAAATAAAATAAAAATCATTTTCTGATTAAGAAAAATATTTGAAACAAAAATGCAAAGGGAAATATTTTTAGGATTTTTTCTAACTATTTTAAAATAAATGTGAAAGATAAATGGATAAAAATGAAATAAAATAGAAATTAAATGGAAAGTAAGCAGGATCTAAGGCTGAGATTCAAACTAAACACGCGGGAGTTGACTGGCGCGCGTTTGAGTGGCTGGGATTGCTTCTGGGAAATTCAAAATTAACCCTAATTAATTAACTTAATTAAACTGAATTAGGGTTTAATGAGAGATCCAGGCCCTCCATTCGTGCGGGAGCCAACAAAAGTCCTCAAAATCAAAGGTCCACATTCAAACTTGGTTAAACCTAATTTTCAAACCCTAATCATTTTCAGGTCACCGGAGACGAGCTCCGGTCGTCTTCTCCGGTGACCCCCTTCCCTGAAAGTTTCAAAATCATTCCCTAGGTTATTTCTGGAGCTCTAAAGCTCCAGATCACTTCTTCTCACCCCCCTAAACTCATCCCTGCCCTCAAAAACAATTTATTTCTCACCATTAACAAGATTCGAAAGGAAGAACAAAAATGGCAGAAATTTCAGTCAATCAATACAAGCTCATTTCTACACCATTTTCAAAATTTCAAAGTCCAATATGATCAGGAGAGCATGCTTTATCATTTAGAAACAAAAAATAAGAGTTCTGGAAAAATGTTTCAAGGAGGTACCTGAGCTTGAGCTTTCTCAGTTTGGGACTTTTAGGCCTTCTCTCTTTGTGCAATCCACTCCTCTTGAACTCCTGATGAAATTTTGATGCTTGGAAGTGTAAACACCCCAAATTTGCCCTCACCCATTCACACCATGGCTTGTGATCATTCTCATATACATAAACACAATCATATCATCTCACATCCCATTTTTGTTCACTGGATAGTTTCTAAGGCATCTGCACCTAGGGTTTGTGATCTGAGCAATCCCAAGGCATCTTGAGCCACTCCAAAGGCCACTAATCAACTCAAAGGGGTCCATGTGTGTTCTTATGTCACATTCCATCTCCTCAAAGTCAAAATTGCAAGGGAATCACAAGAACTAGGGTTTGAGTGGATGCAGAGCCAGGCTAGACTGCACAGTTGACTGAAAATTAGGGTTTTGGTTTCAGAGGCCATAACTCCAAATTTTTGGGTCATTCTTGTTTCCATTGGTCTCTATATGGTATAGGGAGTATGCATATCAATTTTCATGAAGAAATTCCATGGGGAAGTCATCTGATCAAAGGTTGACTTTTCAGACAAGTCAGTGCAAAATCAGGGCATCTGAGGCCCCCAATGACCCAACCAATGGGTGATCTTCATCATTTTGAGTGTATATGATCTTTATTTGATCATGGAAGAAGGTTAAAGTTCATAAAAATCAAGAATTTAGGGTTTTTGCAAATGTTGACTTTTTGGGCATAGTTGACTTTTCAAGAATGCATCATTTTAGGTCATTTTTCAAGCCTTGATTCTTGATCCAAAAAGACTTCAAATGAAAAAACTTTGGTCATGAAAGTTGTAGATCTCATCTTTCCCTTTTCAAAAAGTACAAGAACATGATCAAACTCTTCTTGGATCAAAAGTTATGGTGTGACAAAGTTGGCTAAAATCATTGATTTTTAAGGCATGCCTCAAATGGAAATTTTGCAAAGTCATGAACCAATGCATTATGTGACTTCTAATTCACTTCAAACCAACACACAAACTTTCTCTAAGTCATGAAAATCAGATTTGGACCAAGAATGCCTATGGTTTATGTTTGGTTAGGCAAAAGAATCACATGTGAACCAAAGTTACAACAAGTTGCAAAACTCATGATCATGCTTCACCAACTTGCTGCATTGGTCCTTGAATCAAGCTAGCCTCACACACTCATCATGCTGCGCAGCCCATGCCCATTGTACTTGCCTAGAGTCCAGCCATGCCTCACTTACACAAAAGGTGGACTTTATGCAAAAGTAAACATCCCAATCACCACAGGCCATGTCACATCCTCTGGCCACTTGGATTAAAATAACATATCATTTTGCAAGCCATTCCATGTACTAAGAAAGCCTGAAACACTACAAACCATCACATTCACAAAAACACACCACATTGCATAAGCTTTCGAATCTGCCTCCACAGCCTGAAAACACTTCAACCATTTTCACCATTCAACTCACCTTGCTCCATAGACCTCAAACCACCCAAAGCACAAGCCTGAAACAGCCAGAACATCCCACTGCCATTTCTCACTTCATTTTGCAGTTTCATTCGAAACTCTCACCATAACTCACAAACAGCCAAACAAACCTTGCAGACCTTCTCCACATATCATTTGGACCTCAAACAACCATTCACAATGGCCTGAAACCTCCAGAAACTCCATTGCCATTTCTGACCAAGCTTGAGCAGGAGCTTTCGAATCTCATTATCCAGCCAACATAAACTCTCTTTGAGCATTCAAACATCTTCTGGGGACCAAGTGGAGTAGTTTGCACTGAAGGAAGTGGCCAGAAAGTCCTCAAGTTGAAAGCTTCGAATCTCAGGTAGCCTGAAATTTATTTTTCCAGAAATTGTTTTTCTTGTTACAAACTTGTTCTATGTGCTTCACTGATCATCCTGGTATCATTGGTTTTGAAAATGGCTTTGATTTGAGAGTTTAATTTGTCTCTGAAGCTTGCGTGCCCTAGTTTTTATTCCTTTCGATTCAGCTTGTTTAGGAAGAAGAAATGTGTTTTAGGATAGGGGTTTGATTCGTGAGGATGTGAGGAACATTTCCCAGTTTTTAGATTTCATTTTTGATACGTTTTTAGGGAGTTTGAAGTTTCTCAGGGAGAGAGCTGGCCGGAGAAGACGACCGGAAGTCTTCTCCGGCAGCCTGAAAGTGATTAGGGCTAATGGTCATTAATTAGTGAACTTTGAATCTGGTCCCTTGGATGGACTCTCCCGCGCGCGAATGAAAGGCTGAGATGAGCCATTAGAAACCCTAATCCTGATTATCCATTTAATTCCTGATTAATTAATTCATAATTTTAATTTAACCAAGTTTGAATTTGGACCACAAGATCACGCGCCAAGTCAATGGTTCCCTCCCCAGATTGCATCTCAGCCTCTCATTCTGATTACTTTTATTTTATTTGATTTTTAATTCAATTTATTTCATTAAACTTGCATAATTATTTTAAAATAGTAAAAAATTCTTAATAATTATGAAACTTTTTCCTAAAAGTTTTATTAATTTTTAAGACCCAAAAATATTTTTATTTTATTTTTTATCATTAAAAAAGTATTTTTAAATATTTAACAGATTATTTTTAATTGATTAATGAGAATTAATTAATTAAAAATACTTTTAGGTATTTAAAAATAACAAAAAAATTCATGAAATGTTCTAAGACATTTAGAAACATTGTCCAACCTTCAAACCAAATTTCTTTTTTGATCTTGATGCATTTTAAGAATTTTTCATTGAATTAAATCATTTTTTATGCATTAATTTGATCATAAGTTCAAAAATTCATTTCTGCCTATTGGAGAAGGTTGGGACATTGATTCTTCTTGCATTGTTTTGTGTTTGGCATGTAGTTTCTAGGGTAAAATGGCCATGATTTGATCTTGCATTTTCTATTTGTTTGGCATTTCTTTTGTTAAGAACCCTAAAAAACCCTAATAACTTAGAAAAATCATATCTTGAGTTTGGTTAAGAGTTGAGAGTTCCCCTTTGGGCAGTGGTTCATTATAGGTTTAGGGTTTCTTTGGGTAGCATTTTCCATTTTTTATCTTAGGGTTTGCTTCTGTTTTGAGTTCTTGTTTGATGTTTGATTCATAAACCCTAATTTGGGCTTTCTCTTGCATCCTTCTTGCATTCTCTTGCATAACTTGACTTGTCTTTGCATTTTGTGCATTATTGTGATTCATTTGACATCTTAAGACATATAGAAAGCATGTTTGATCATTGCATTACATATTTGCCATGTCATTTGTCTTGTATGCTTCATAACATTTCATGTTTGTTCATGCTCCTTAACTTGCATCATTTGCATCCATGATCTTGTATGAACATCCCCATGTCTTACCTCATGTTTGCAGCACCTCATAACATCATAATCATCATCAACATGCTTCTGGTTTTGCTTAGCATCATACCATTTCATCTCATCTTGCATTGCATTGCATTTCTTTCTAACATTTCAGGTGGTAAGTAAACTTGAGAAGTGAATTTGCCTTCACTTCTCATACCTTTTCTTTTCATCTCCTTTGCATCCATTGCTGCATTTTTGTTTGTGTATGAGTTTGAGCTTGCTCATTCTTCTTCCTCCTATTTTCTTTCTTCAAGTGACTTGACTTCTTGAATGAAGCAAGTCACTTTGCTTCTCTTGATCTTGTTCATCTGCTTCCTGGTGGCTCCTTTGAAGATTGCTCTTGAAAACCTCACAAACCTTAGGATTAACCAAGCATGACAATGAATTAGGGTTTTGATTAGTCTCCCCTCATAGTTTTACCTTTGTGTCTCTCTTTGAGTCCTCTCTTCTCACCTCATAATCAGAGACTAAACCCTAAAGGTTTTAAGACTTTGTGATTAGGGTTATGCCTGCATCCTTCTCTTAGGATGGAGTGTATAACTTTAATCCTAAATGTTAAACCCTTTGTGTGTTTAAATCTCTTAATCAATCCATCTAATAATCATCAAGACATCACACTTGTAACTTGGGCCTTGCATTAGGGTTCTAATTCTCCCTTAATTGGTTGAGAAGGACTAACCCTAGTGTTAATGGACAAGTCCCCCTCAAGTTGTCTTACAAACCATAAAAATCATTTCATCATCATACCATTAAATAAACCCACTTAATCAAAGGTTTGTTTTGTCATGAGTTTAATCCCTAACCATGGATTAAGTTGAGGAGTTTTCCTCAGCTTAAACATTCTCATCTATTATCCTTCTATTAGGATGGTGTAATGAGTCTATTTAATCCTTGATTATGGCTTAACCTCATTACTCAACACTAAACAAAAACACCAAAAACATCTAAATAATCACAAGTAGGTTAATGATCTTAACCCTGCACCAAAGGTGATTAAGTGTGAGAATCTGACTTCACACTTAAGGTATTCTCATTACCCCTAATCAGAGGGAAGATGTGATGAGTTTACTAAATCCATTGGTTTAGGCTTAAGCTCATTACCCTATGACAAACTCCCAAAAGCAATAAAAGGCTGAAAACTCAAAAAAACAAACAATAATCGTCTCCTCCGGGATTCTTTTCTCATCTCATTCACTCACAAACGAGAACTTGCTTCTTCCGTCTAATGCAAGACAGTTTGTACCTGAGCCAGACAGGTCATACACTTGAGCATAGGCAAGTAAGCAGTTCACAAGTCAATTCATCTTTCAGTCTCTTTGGGTCGAACTACGGTGTTCTGACTTCCTCATTGCACGAGAGGATACGTAGGCATAACTTAACAGTTATCGAACAAAAGTCTCTGTATATTCCCCCTCTTTCTAGCTTTATTCTTTAGCCTCATGATCTTGAGCACTTCACTCTGTTCTTACACTGACACTTCCATACTTCACATCACTTATACACCTTACACTGACACCTGTACATCTTTTCCAGCTATGTTACACACAGATTGCACTGACACTACCCCTTTAAAACACAAATCTTTTAAGCGTGGATCCTGTCGAGTACGACGGACAATCTGGGTGCTAATACCTTCCCAGGTTGTAACCAACCCCCTTTCTCAGTCTCTCTGGTTCGCAAACCGTCTTATCCATCTTTTTTCTAGGTTTATGCAGCATTACCTTTCCTCCGGGATAAAAATGCCTAGCTGGCGACTCTATTCATCTCCAGTGAGTTCACGGCTGTGTGTTCTCATTGTCCCTCTCGCCGACCGTTCGCGTCTGTACCCTTATCTGACTCTGGTGTCACTTATCGGGAGCGACAGGAAGGAATTTCTTTTGGCTCATTTGGGAGTTTGCAAGCCAACTGGTCAGAAATCGTGTTTGGTTTATGTGAGGTTTTTGGCTGTTTCAATGGTTGGTTTGTGGTCAGTGAGTCATCTTGAGATCAATGGTGAAGTTGGTTTGAAGATTGGTTGAGTGAGCTGAGAGATTCGAAAGGTTTTGCAAGTTGGAGGATATTTTGATAACTATGGCAATCTGAGGTTTTTGCTTCTGTTGTCTCTTGCTTTGTGCTTCTTTTGGTCCACTTATCACTCTTGGATAGGTCAGAGGAGTTGGTGTGGCCTAGCTTGATTGGTATGGGTGTTTTTGCATAGAGTCCAAGTTAGGTGTACTTGAGGTATGGGCTAATGTAGGGCTGTGACAGGGGCATGGTTTGGCTCAGCTGAGTTTAGGGAGAGCCATGGAAAAGGATTAGAGGCAATGCATCAAGTGGATTAGGGTTTGTCATAGTTTTTGCAACTTTGTGACTTTTTGGCCCTTTTGTGGTTTCTTGATCCATAAGTCATGAAAATGGGAAAACCTTTGGTGAATTCTGACCTTTAGGCATTGGTTTATGTTTGTGCAAAGATTATAAGTCACTTTGAGGTCTCATTTTGCCTTGGCAAGTGGTTTTGCAACTTTGCCTCTTTGGTACATAACTTGAAATTATGTGATTTTGTCCAACTTTGACAAGCCATAACTTTTGATCCAAAATGAATTAGAATGAGTTATTGTACTTTTTGAAAAGGGAATGATCCATTCTACAACTTTCATGACCAAATTTTTCCCATTTGAAGCATTTTTGAAACAAAAAGAAAGGTTTGAAAAAGTTTCCCAAAATGGCAAGTTTCCATTACAAGTCATTTTCCCAAAAAGGCAACTTTGCAAATGGCTTGAAATTCTTCAATTTTGTGAGCTTCTAACATCTTCTATGATCAAATAAAGATCATACACAATCAAAATCATGATGAACACCCTTTGGTTGGGTCATTGGGGCCTCAGATGCCCTGATTTTGCACTGACTTGCTCAAGAAGTCAATTCTTGATCAGATGCCTTCCCCATTGAATTTCTTCATGAAAATTGATATGCATGATCCTTATAACATATAGAGACCAATAGAAACAAGAATGACCAAAAAAATTGGAGTTATGGCCTTTGAAACCAAAACCCTAATTCTAGGTCATCTGTGCAGTTAAGCCTGACTCTGCTTCCATGCCATTCTCAGTTCTTGTGATTCTTTGACTTCCTTGACTTTGTGAGGATACAATATGATGCTTGAACATTCCTGGACCCCTTTGAAGTGATTGATGACCTTTTGAGTGGCTCAAATGGCTCTTGGATTGCTCAGATCACAAACCCTAGATGCAGATGACTTAGAAACAATGCAGTGAAGCAAATATGCAATATGGGATGCTATGATTGAACTTATGCATATGAAGAGATCACAAGCCATGGTGTGAATGGGTGAGGGCAAATTTGGGGTGTTTACAGATGTCCTGTCAGCTATTAGGACATCTCCTTTGACATCTTTGTCTTTATCCATATTTCTTCATATTTATCATCAATGTGGTTTACCAAAATTTTAGTCAAACTTCAGGATCTTTCTTCAAGGTTGTAAACTTTTCGCATAGTCTTCCATGTTTCCCATGATGCCTCCTTTGGTGCAAGACCAGTCCACTGCACTAAGACTTGTTGTTGGGGACAATCATCAACTGTAACAATTCTGGAATCCAGAACTACTAAAGGAGAGATCATGGGATAATCTCCCATCGAATCAGCAGGAAAATGTCTACTCTCAGTTGGAGGATGAACAACGCGTGGCTTCAAAAGTGAGCAATGGAAAACATCATGAATCTTTGAATGTGAAGGGAGTTCTAGTTTATAAGTGAAGGGTCCAACGCGAGCCAACACGCGAAACATACCATAATACCTCTTCTAATGCTCAAGCACACAACAAGAGCCGTCAAATGCTCAAGCACTTAGCAAGATACTTCAAATGCTCAAGAACACAAGAGACTTCTGTCAATCTAACTTACAAAGTCAATATTGGTTGTTTCTTACACTTGATGCACAATTAAAGGTATAAACTAAATACAACACGATAAGACTCTTAAGATTTCAGAATTTCTAAGATATACATGTGTTAAGAAATTCTAAGTTAAACTTGTAATTTTTTTTTACAGAATAACAACTCTTTTATTGTTAATGGTTTGTTATAAATCTTCAAGTCTTCAGCTCCTTTTTTATATAGAAATATAAAAGAGTCTTTGAAGAGCACAAGTGAGTATGGGAGAAACTTTATTAAAGACATTGAAATGTTACTTGATATGGTTAATCCCTTTGAAAATATATCTGAAATCTCTTTGCTTCAATAGGAATTATACGTTGCATTCCAATTGTTTGTGAAGATTTCTATTTAAATGTTCACGTGATCAAAAAATGAAAATTTCTATATGAGTTTGAAAGTGACCCATCAAAGTCTCATCGATCCTTGCGTTGATTGACATTGGAGTCTGACAGTGACTTGTCAGAATCTTCTTGATCCTTGTGTTTGACTGACTTCTGAGTTTGAGTATTCAGAGTCGCAACTTCTGATCCTTCATAATTTGAGTCTTCAAAGGTTTACTTTCCAGAGTTTGATCATTGGAAGTTAACCTTTTTCAGAGTTTGAGTCTTTAGAGTCTGGTTCTAATTTTTTAGATTTTAGATCTTTTAGTTTCTCTTTAAATATTCATCTTTAGTATCATAACTGACTTTATATTGTAATTTTTAGTTTATGGTCCTTTACACTTGAATATATATATTAATATACCCAATTGTTATTTAAATATTTTATTATCATCAAAATCTTAGAGATATGGTACAAATCAAATTTGTTCTATCAGAAGAAGTTGATAGGTTAATGGATTTGGATCGATGAGAACATTAGCATAAGTCTTCAAAAATGTTTAGACGTTGAGTTTAATGTTAATATATCAATTTAAAGCTAATAGATTGAGTAGTAAAATTAAAAAGAACTAGATTGTAACCTGATTGATGCACGGATGTATGATTTTTTTTAATGTTTTAAGGTAAATAGTTGAAATTATTTTAGTAGATATTTTTTATTTGTCATTGAGAAGTTTATTGTCATGTGCAATTTTTCATTTTTTATAATGTTTCCATTTCTCATAATGCCCTCAATTCTAATGTTTTCAATTCTAAAATGATCATGTGTAATTTATCATCTATACCTATATATCTATTCTATACCTATATATAAAGAAAATAGGTAAAAATATGCTGGTCTTTTTTCTTCCAATTTTATCCTTTATCAATTGTTACAATCACCATCAATTATTTATTGTCCACAACTTCTATTTACAGGTGGCTTCTAAGGTGAACCATTAATTAAGTCCCTCATCATGTACCATTTTTAATAACCATTAGACTAAGTGAGTTCATAGAATTTAACATACACCAAACCACATTTGATTATATGTCCCCTCCCCCTTTTTAGTCGGTTTCTCTTCTCAACACAACTACCATCACCACCACCCTTAACGCCCGTTCCTGAAGACATATCTATAGGTTATATCAAATTTAATACTATTTTTTTGACATAATTATCTTATTAATTAAATTCATTTATTGCTTCTCTTTCATCGACTTTTCACACTTTTGTATTTTCTTCACTAGTCAATATCGCATACCTTCACCCCATTCAATATGTTATTTATTTTATTTTAAGATGATAAGGAATATTTGAGTTCCTCCATATTTATTATGAATCTAGTTGGATCTAAGATGGTATTGAAAATTAAGATAAATCGTTGTTGAAAGAAAGGGCAAAGTCAGTTTGTTTCAGTTGTCTCCAATTAATTTGTTTTATAGACTGATTTGCAATTTGGCAAGGATTAGCTCAACATTTAATGACTTATTGTTGTTTGATTAATTTTAGTACTGGAAAATAACAAGTGGTTTTTTTTTAGAAAATCAAATGTTGAATTTTAATGGTGACACAAGTGTTTAATGATAGTAGTGTTAATGTTGTTGTTATGATAATGATGGTAGAGATGAAAGTGGAAAAGAGATATGGAGACTCAAAACAAAGGAGAGAGAGGGTGTTTTTATGAAATAATCTAATGTGGTGTAATGTATGATATATGTGTGAACACTTTTAATCTAATGGTTATTAAAAGTGGTTCATGGTGAGGGACTTAGTTAATGGTTCACCCTAGAATTCAGAAATCTATAACTTCCTTTGCATTGATCTCTATAACTTCTCTTCTTCATTATGTAGAATATATTTATTTCTTAAAAATCTTACTGCATTTGCATTTGTCTCAATAACTTCTCTCTTCTTTTTGCAAAATTATTTCTCCTGATTGATTCCTTACTGGTTCAATTTCTTGCATTTAATGTCAACATTTTATAACACAATTGATTTTGAAGTACATTTGTTCAAGATAATGTTTTTGACAAACTTTTATTAATTTAAAAAAGCACATAAGATTCATCTCCCAGTCTCTTAAAATAGTTTTGCTACTTGAAACTCTCTTCATCAATTGCAATTGTATTTCAAATTACAACATCATGCCTTGGTTAGTTATTATGTTAGGGTAATTTCCATTCTTTCTCAACGAAAGGGAAGAAATCTTTGTAAGCAAACCATTTGTTGTTAACTTTGAAAGACTCAACCCCCAATTCATAATATCAACATTCGTAATATAAAGAGGAACATATAATTTGCAACATAACAATCCTTAACTTTTTTGGTAAAAGTTTAGAAGTTGCAGCATATCAAATTTTTTGGGAAGATTAATTTAGAGACTGAGGAGGGTTGGTGCTTTCATCCATGTACTCAAACCCTCAAATGGAATATCCTTATCATACACCTTCATATCATTCATGAAACATTCCTCCTACCTATCCTACAAACCCCTCTTTTCCAACTCATACCACACCTTCATTTCCATCTTTCCCATGAGAACTTTTTCCCCTTATTACACAAATCCATATGTTACATCTCCATCACCTTACTTGTATTTTAACCATGGGTATACACCACCTCCATCTCACCCATATTCATCTTATTCTACTTCTACCATTAATCATAAATATTAAAATCATTCTAACATTAGAAGAGATTTTGAAAAACATTTACAAGCATCTCATCTCAATTTAAAAAACAAAACTAAAAAAAACCTTACCCTAAATTTCCCCCTTCTCACTCTCATTTCAAACCCATGGTGAAATCCCTTTCAATTCCACCAAAACCACCTAATTCCTACTTAGGGTTTCCACTTTATCTACTCGATTTTCCCCAAAACAATTTGACCCCACATTTTCAAAACCTACGAAGGTGAAAGAGAAAACCTCCTTGAAGACCAAGTTCAAGGAATTGCCAATTTCAGATGATAAAGATCGTGATAAGGAGTTTCAGAACGCGATCGAGTCCAAATCCAGGGGAAACAAAAATCATTCATTTGCACTCACACCTACGCTCTTGGAAACCGAACGCTGCCACTCACCACCGTCGAAACATCTCTGGCAGCAACCATGGCGACTTGTGATGGTGGTGATGTTGACCGGGAGGTCAAAACTTTAAAGTTTGATGGTGACATAGACTTCTTAATGGTTATTGTAATTAGTGCTTTAGAGCATGACCATGAGCTGTTTCGGTTCAATGATGATGATATTGATGAATATTTGGATGCTGATATGGAAGATGGTGATTTTGGTTTTGTAAGTTTGGACTGTGGAGCTGCAGAAAGTTATACTAATGAAATTGGTCTTGATTGGACTCTTGATAATAAGCTTATATATGGAGAAATAGTCATTATATTTGTTGCGAACGAGATGCGAAAGCAATACACGACGTACGATATTTTCCTGCTGATTCCAGGAAATATTACTACACTCTTGATGTTATCATTAGGACAAGGTATTTGTTAAGGGCGACTTTCTTGTATGGAAATTTTAACAAGAACAATGCTTATCCTAAGTTTGATATTTTTTTTGGAGCTACACAATTGTCTACTATTTTTATATCGAATGCTAATAGTATAGAAATGAAAGAGCTTATAATTTTGGCTTCGAGTTCAACTGTGAGTGTATGTTTATCAAATGCAACAACTAGACAACTGTTTCTATCTACACTCGAACTTCACCAATTCAATAGTTCAATTTATTTTACTGAATTTGAGAAACAATTTTACCTAAGTGTCTCTACAAGGATCAATTTTGGTGCAGAGAGTGATGCTCCAATCAGGTACCCTGATGATCCTTTTGATAGAATTTGGATGTCGGATTCCATTAAGAAAGAAAATTATCTTGTTGATGTTGCAGTTGGAAGTGAGAAAATTTCTACCAATGCACCAGTTTTTGTTAACCGAGATGAAATACCACCCATGAAAGTTATGCAGACAGCAACATTCTATTATGGAATTTTACAACAACTTGATTATGGATTGGTTCAGTACCAAGTGTAACACCCCATTTCTACCCGACAAATATATTGAAAATCAGAGTAGGAAAATTCAAACAACAAGTAAACAAATAGGATGCCACATTTCAACTTTAAAACACTTTTTCATTTAATCAAGTAATACATCGATACATAACACTTCTGATTCAGACGGAACTATAACAACAACTTTTATTCATATTTGAAACCAAACAACTTTTACAACCACACAGTAGATTCTTAAATATTCAACTAAACATGGTATAACATTTTTGTTCAACTAAAACAACTTAGTAACAACATATTTTCATGGAAACAACTTGAAACAAACAACAAAGCAACTAGGACTAACGAAGATATCAATCTTCCTTCAAGTTAACCTGTAAGTTACATTCAAACAGAAGGGGTGAGATATCGAATTTTATAAATGAAGTATGATAAATAATACATATACAAGAATCATACAATTATCACCACTCCACATCAACAATAACAACTTAACAATCACCCACATTTTATCGACTTACTTTACCAACGTATTACACCTATCAACATTTACTACATAATCAACTTAACAACTTCAACAAACATAATCGTCATAAACAACCTAACTAATACAATGACTTTATCATCATAACCATATAAGCAACTTCATTAGCATAATCATATATCCAACACAAATGACTTAATCGACCTAATCAACATAGCGACCTCATCAATATAATCAACATAAACACTTCACCAATTTAATCAATATGAACCACTTAATCAACATGAACAACATAAACAACTTCTTCAACATAAGCAACATAGACAACTTCATAAACTTAACCAAACATAAGCAACATTAATAATGCAACCCAAGATGCGACTCGACTATGCATATGCATGTGGTACCATCAGAGTAAAACTCCCAATTTAAAATATACCAGGTTATCTAAGTATCTGCAAGGCATAAGACTTCAACTTAATTATTTTTCCAATTTACCGAGGCATCAATGCATAAGCCTTCAACTTTCAACTTGTGCCAATCCAGACCAACGTGGTGTGTGCAACGGCTCCGACATAAAATGCAAGTATGCTACATGGCATGTACGGATCAACAACGTAAACAACACAATAACTTCAACAACATAAGTGTAACACGGTGGGAGAACTGACTTTTAATTTTTGTCGCAAGATATGTTGCGGTAAGCAAGAGTCGCCATCGACTTTTATTTCATCCAATTTAAGAGAGGTATAAAAGAACAGAAAATACCTTTTAAAAGATTTTGAGTTCGAGGGGTAAGTTATACAAAGGGAAGGTGTTAGCACCCTTTGTATCCATGGTTATCCATGGACTCTTAATTTCTTAGCTCACTTTATTTGTTTTGTTTGAAAAGTGTAGTGTGTGAAAAATATTTTCGTAAAGATTTAACTTTGTAATGATTCTCGTATGAATGTATACAAAATATTTACTTTGATTGAAAGTATTTTGAAAAAGAGTGGGGTTTAAAAATTATTTGTTTTTTTTAAAGTTGTGAGCAAGCATTAAGAGTTATTTACCCTAAGTTGTAAGGTCTTTCTTGTTATTTCATTTCCTTAGGGATAAAACTATCCTTACTATTAGTTAGTAAGTAGTTTTATCCTTGGACTTGGAAGGGATATGCGTAGGGTCATCGTTATGGTCATAGAAGGCAACATGTAGGGATACCTTAACAATTCAAAGGGACTATCATCATTTTTGTAGGGACGAGATCATTTATTCGAAGGAAACTTTGAAGGGACATCGAGGGACTATGATCTTTTTCGTAGGGTCATCGAGGGACTAGATCACTTATTCGCAGGCGACTTGAAGGGTCATTGAGGGACTGTGATCTCTTATTTGAAAGACAACTGTGATGATTTATTTCTTTAGATAACAAGTTAAGGTATCCCTACATTCAAGGGACTTGACCATTTATCGTAAGGCAACAAAGAGAGGTTACCCTAAAGGTGTCGGTGTGAATAGCGTGTTGTTTTTCAGTTATTTTATCTTGGATTTAGGTTGTCTAACGTTTGCTTCGATACAATCCTATTAGCATACATCTAAACAGTTTCTAAGGTGCGGAAAGTAAAATGCAGAAAATAAACTCCTAAACTATTACAAGGCTTTGGAGTAGTTACATGATCAATGGAGTGCGAAAAGTAAAATGCAGAAAATAAATTGCAATTTTATTTATGCCTATACATTCATTCTAAGAAAATAAACTACAACAAACAAAAAAAAATATTATTTTTTATTTTATAATTAATTAGTTTTTACCTAAATCAGAAATAAATAAATAAATAAATAAAAATACAATTACAATAAAGGACATAACGACGTTGGATCGTTGAAAATTAACAAAAATTAAAATAAGAAAAATTGTTATCCCATAGGCGCTCATCACAAATCAAATCAAGAAACAATGGTAGAATAAAATTAAATTAAATCACAGGGTGTAAATCAAAAACGCTAATCGGTAAGAGCTAAAGGTGAATTATCATCATGCTAAACCGTCAGACACATGTAAAATTGAAATACAATAATAAAAAAAGAACCTCGCACATAAACCGATAAAAATACACCATTAACTTGCTACACTTAACGTGATCATCACAATAGGATTAAAGCGTGCGGATCTAAATTTATTAAAAAAAACTAAAATTAAAGGAATTTTTATATTACAATAATAATGTTGCTAACGCAAAATTGTGATCATTGCAATTGGATCAGATCAGCACAAGTGTCACGCTTTATACACACAGATGCGAAAATGACGTATCTACACGATCCGATCCAAACAACATAATCAAATTATAAAATGAAATAAAATAAAATAAACATATTTAACAAAATATTCATTTTTACATAATAACATTATACGTTATATATTATAAATTATATTAACAATATATATCATATGATGTATTAATATTATATATAATAATAATAAAAATAATAATAACAATTTTATCTCATATAAAAATAAAAAAAATAAAAATTATTAGAAAATTAAGCTATATATCATGTAAAACAAAAAAATAAGACAAAATATTAGTACTATGTAAAACTTAACTTAGAAAATGAGAACACATATATTAGCATATACATATGTTTTGAAAAGTAATGTCTACACACACATGTTAAAAACAATATCAGGGATATATGCATGTAGTATAGTGATATGATATGTAGTAGTCACAAGTGAGGATAAATAGTAACACATAACAATGGGAGTATGCATGTACAAACCGGGATACAACGTGTAATTTAGATTCACCGCACCATGACTTTTTTCTTCTTCTTTCTTTTTCTTCAGCAATCAGCCACACTAGTAAGTATTTATAGATAATCAATTAGAGTTAATCATAATGGGGTTAAGTGTTTATTTTGAAACCCAATAAAATATTAATTTAAAATTAAATAAAGTTTAATAATTAAAATAGTTAAATTTAAAATAAAAACTAATAATTCTATTTATTTATTCTAAACCCAATGTAAAAATAAACAGACCCAAAAAATAAAAGTCGGGCGCCAAAGTGCTCAAAAAAATAAATTGAATATATTGAAACAATCAGCGCGAAATAAATGACTCGGAAAATTATAGCGTTTGGTCGTATTTTGAAATAATATTATGACCGTTTAAACTGCTCAGACTGATCAACATACAACCAAAAATAGTCGTAAAAATATTTTTAGCATGTCAGATTAAACCGCGTAAATCGTAGATTAATATTACTGACGTTTGCATACTTAAACTTGACATTTTTTTATTCACTGATTTTAGACAGTTGAAAATTAATTTGACCAACCTGTCTGTAAATTCCGAGAAATTATTCAGGCTAATATTAAGACGAAATACATGTTATGTTATAAAGATAATGCAAATTAATACGAAACAAAAAAGTCAGTTAGAGTTAAAAATCAGAGGGAATATTTTGGGGTAGAACAATAAGCAACAAAAACAACATAAACAACTTAACCACGTCAACAACGTAAACAACTCAGACAACTTAAGCAACTTATTCAACATTGGCTATCAAGCTTACAACTTTCAACTTGTCCAAAAATCGGAATGAAACTACATATTTAGCTATACCTGCAAACCAACTTTTCCGACATAATTTCAACAAAACAAAACATCAGAAATCACCTACTAAATTACCCAACTTACCCCGACAATTTTCGTTAAATTCTGGTCAACTGATTTTATCGCGTAATTTCACTCGGTCGAATAAATTGGTACTATTTTTACAACTATTACTATCACCAATAAGTCCTTCTATTTCTGTTAAATTCTATTTTACTTATTTCAACATTTTTCTGTCACCAATTAACACTGTTAACACAATTTTTTCCAAATATCATTCTGCTAAAATTTTGTTTTCTGTTAGAAACAAAGCTACTGATAGTCCTGAGTTCCTACCATGTGTTTTCCTTCTTCAGCATAAACACCATCTACTAATTAATCTAACTATGTATTTTAATTACTTAAGACAATACCTAGCACCTAAAATATTAAAATATGGACTTTTTGTCTAAAATACACAAAATTAAAAAGCCAGGTGGCGCAAGCCACGTTTTCAGGACCATCAAGTGGCACAAGCCACCTTCACAAAGCTAAAGGTGGCTCAAGCCACCCCCACTTACCATGGGTGGCACAAGCCACCTTCACAAAGCTATAGGTGGCGCAAGCCACCCCCACTTACCATGGGTGGCACAAGCCACCCCTTTCCTTGTATAATCCTCCAATTTTCTCTTCCCAGAATTGTTTCCTCTCACGTTTAACACCGGCTCACACACAAAATCAACCGAAATCAAGGTTTTCACAGGAACACAGAAATACAATTTTTTTAAATCAAGACCAAAACACGATTTTTCACATAAACAATATATTCAATTTCAACATTAGAACGAAAAAATCGAAAATATCAATAACAACAACATAAAACTACTCGATCCCAATTTCCATGTATCAATTATCATATCCCGATTATAAAAGCCGAACCCCACCCTTACCTTGGATTAAAGGAAGCTCTAACTCGATCGGATTTCGGGAAAATTGCTCTGATTGCAATTTCTCTCCCACAGTCTCTTCTCTCACGATCGTGTTATGCTATTCTTCTCATTCCACTCACTGATGAAAACCTAATTTGTTCTTCTTTTTCTTTCTGTTTATCAAAATAACATTATTCCAATATATTAACTAATGGGCCTAAGTCATGCACCCCTATAATTACTAATTCCAACATAATTCCAAGCTCACTAATCAAGCACACTCCAATAACAATAATATTATTTCTCCAACTTCCCGACTTATTATTCCGACTTAACGACTTAATTCACCGTAACACAAAATCAACCGAATAATTAACAAGTAATTTCTTTCTCCCGACTAATCGATTAAATTGGCTAATTACCGATTATCAAATAAAACAGTTCAAACAACACAACCAACATATTCAATATTATTTTTCCATAACTTAAATAAACTCAATTAATCAATTCAACTCGAACCAACTTAGAAACATCAACGTAATATTCTGATATTTCGGAAATCAACATAGAACAACACAAGTACCACAAACCAACGCAAATCGACACAAATACTCAAATCAACATGAATTAACACAACATACTACAATTATATTTAATTAAATAATTAATTAAATAAATGAGCGTTACAACTCTCCCCCACTTAGAATATTTCCGCCCTCAAATTTTTTATCTGATTCAACTACTCCAACTACTTATTCCATCTGACTAATCAACTCTCGTCCCAGAAAGGCAACTCCATGTATAATACAAGAAATAATCCATAATATCAACGAAGACAACAATATGAATACTACTCAAGTGATACACTTGACAACTAACATCGCAACACAAAGCGTAACCAACTCAAGAATTCACGGGTTCAAGAAGTAGAATACAACAACATAAGAACACACAACTTAAACACGACATCAATGTAACCAACTACCAACATCGTTGTTATTCACATATGAACAAATGCACTATACCACGTGTTCGTTGCGCACTCTGATTACTTGCAAAATACCAAGTCTACCGAGTTTAACTCCAACTTCCAATCACCAAAATCAACATATCAAGAAAGCCTTTGACTTAACTCTTTGGAAATTTCGTTCCAACAGGTATTCTAACTCTTGTAGTTACCAAATACTTCCAACTTAGATCCATAAGATAACACCTCTGAATGTTCAACATAATTACAACGACGGCTACTTCCCAATTCTTGGATAAAATATTCATATACTTCCATGAATTTTCAATTATCATCAACATAGACTACAACTTTACCATCTTTCATTAACATGTCCTCTAAAATCATCTTAAATGCATAACATCATTACAACAACATATAACATCTGAGTTCACTTAACTTCAACCAGATAAATCATATTTTCCGCTTCCAACTAATCTAACAACCAAATCATCGATTCCTACTTATATTAACATCATGCTTCATAGATTCTTATTCGAGTCAACACAACCAAGTAACTCATCTTTTTCCAACCAAAACTCGCACTTTAATAAACCAACTTATAATTTCACCCCTTCTAATACTTGCGACTCAACTTTATCTGACATACTCATTAAATCATGGTCTTACATTTCCATTAAATTTCCTCTCGAATCATCTCAAGAAAGCTTCAAGTCTCATGCCACTTAATTCATCACAAAACAACACTCCAATTATCCAGAGTTCAGCTATGAGTTTCCATATTACTATTCGATCCAAACGCAACTTCATGCTACAATCCTTAAATCCAACTAATACTCTTATATATGAATCTACATCGACAAATCACACAATCCACAAGCACTTGGCTTGACTTCAATCAATTCAACCTACATATTATACCAGTTGGCACAAAACATTTATCCATTAATTATGATTCTGTCTACTATCAACAAGAGATTAAGGGTGATCAGTTCCTCAATTTGTCAATAGACATTTGGAAACCATAACGGTGGCATAAATCATCATTACCCAACACAATAGTGTACTTCAACTTGTGCCCAAATTCTGTAAGCATAATGCTCCACCAACTCTCTAAGGCTTACCAATGTCTTCTTAGTCTCCTTAATTCCGACTTCGTCAATTATACCAAAACATCCAAAATATAATACACGTTCGCTTATACACACTTGTAGTATAACACAACTTTAAATATCCTTCTAAGACCGGAGTCACTACAACATCGAGTACAATCCAATTCGGTTCGCTCCAATTACAACTTTCATCCAAGTTAAAATTAACAACACTAATCAAACATCTGTCTTCCTCTCAACATTACTATCATCTAACATCAGAACTTTAACCATACTCATTCAACATAAATCGCATCTCTATACATTCTCTGATACTGCCGCATCCTTTCTAATACCAATATTTTATTCCTTATCAATATTTCACACTCATCTTCATCCTTCAAAATTTTCAGCAATAGTCGTTCAACTTAGAACACAATTATCTCTACCAATAAAGACTTCCCAATCACAAAATTATATTCCAAAATGAAGAGAATTTCATGCAGATTTAAGAACTTCAAGAATTGCTAAAATTTGAGTTACGACTAAAAAGTAATCATCTTAGCAATGACACTGGTTCAGAATTCCCGTATGCAAAATTTTCCCAAAATCAGCATCAGACCCAACTATTAAAACACACTTATCTCCCTCTTCACAAACCTCCTGAAGGAAAATTGTATATGTAAACTGTAGTGAATTTCGTAAGCTTTCCAAAAAGTCCATAATTGCCTTAATCAGAATCATGAGTAAAAGGTTATGCCTCTTTTACTGACAGCTATTCCAAAATTCCAAAAATCAGAATTTGAGATTGATGAAAATAAGTTCCATCTCTCTCCCTCTTGCTTCCAAGATCTACCAAAAATATTTTCTTTTCAGCCAACTGCAAAAATTACTTGACTTTAATCCAACTATAGTCAAGGCATATTAATCTACCGACTTGATCCATCAACTTATCATTTCCTTTGGGATAATTCCTTATTCTCAATCAATTCATCGTCCATAATCTATGCACATCTCAAAATCAACCGATACGAATTCATGAGTCCATACTTTCGCCGGTCCGCAACAACCTCGCTTCAACAAACTTGCACTCTTGCAATCAACATCAACTTGAACCAACTTCCACATACCAACAACAGTCCAGGAGCAAGCCTCTCCCCCACTTAATCCAAACCAACACATGTAAACAACGACTAGAAATTAACAAACAAGTACCGATAGTATTTCACACACATGTCGTGCACTAAGTAATAAACGACATTAGACAACAATGGCCGGACGGATTGACCTGCTCTGATACCACTAATGTAACACTCGATTTCTATCCGACAAATATATTGAAAATCAGAGTAGGAAAATTCAACCAACAAGTAAACAAATAGGATGCCACATTTCAACTTTAAAATACTTTTTCATTTAATCAAGTAATACATCGATACATAACACTTCTGATTCGGACGAAACTATAACAACAACTTTTACTCACATTTGAAACCAAAAAACTTATACAACGACGCAACAAATTCTCAAATATTCAACTAAACATGGTATAATATTTTTGTTCAACTAAAACAACTTAGTAACAACATATTTTCATGGAAACAACTTGAAACAAACAACAAAGAAACTAGGCGTTCATACCCCCGAGTATTACGTATTAGATCATCAACACTGAATCGAACTAACGAAGATAACATTCTTCCTGCAAGCTAACCTGCACATTACCAACATAGGGGTAGCCTTCAAACAGAAGAGGTGAGATATCGAATTTTATAAACGAAATATGATAAATAATACATAGACATGAATCACACAATTATCACCACTCCACATCAACTTAACAATCACCCATATTTTATCGACTTACTTTACCAACTTATTACACTTATCAACATTTACTACATAATCAACATAATTAACTTAACAACTTCAACAAACATAATCATCATAAACAACCTAACTAATACGATGACTTTATCATCATAACCATTTAAGCAACTTCATCAGCATAATCATATATCCAACAGGAACGACTTAATCGACCTAATCAACATAACGTCCTCATCAACATAAGAAACATAAACACTTCACCAACTTAATCAACATGAACCACTTAATCAACTTGAACAACTGTAATCAATATGGTTTTACAAACGCAAAATGTTGCAGTTAAGCAGGAGTCGCCACCGTCTTTTATTTTATCCAACTTATTTGGAAAGGAAAAAAAGTACAGAAAAAGACCTTTAAAAGAGTTTTGGGTTCGGGGGGTAATTACACGAAGGGAAGGTGTTAGCACCCTTCATATCCATGGTTATCCATGAGCTCTTATCTTACTTGCTCAATTTTAATTTTGAAAATTGTGTGTGTGTGTGTGTGTGTGTGTGTGTGTGTGTGTGATACTTTGAAGAATATTTAAAAAGGTGCCTATTGTAAGGCAAACTTTGCATTCTCTCTTGTTGCAGTCCTCAAGGGAGTTTGTTCTTAAGTCTTGTCATACACGCCTAATTACTACACAGTTGAATATATATATATATATATATATATATATATATATATATATATATATATATATATATATATATATATATATATATATATATATATATATATATATATATATATATATATATATATATATATAAAATAAAGTGCGAGGAAAATAAGTCTACGCTATTACAGGGCTTTGGGACAATTATATTATTTAATCGTGCGAGAAACAAAAACTACACTATTACATTTAAAAGTGCAACCTATACATTTTCTCTAAGAAATTTAAATAAATAAAAGATAAACAAAATGGATAGAAAATTAATTAAAAACTTAAGAATTTCTAAGTTAATTGTTTTTGTTATTTTTGTTATTTATTAAAAAAATTAATTAACTAATTTCTAAATTAATTATAGTTAATAAAAAAACCAAATGTGAAAGTTATTTAAAAAAAGAAGTTAAGTCTAATTAAATTAAGTTTATGTCCAAAAACCTAAAATTAAATTTACTATATTTTTTTAAATTGTGTTTAAAAAAGAAAATAATTAGAATATTAAAATTAAATCCAAACTTATCTTTGTGTGATTTTTTTTAATTGAAAAGGGAAAAAACTAGCTATAATTTAATTACAAATTATTTACTTAAGAAATCTAAGCCTAAATTAAATTATTTTTATTTTATTATGTAAAAAAAAAAAACTTTTATGAAGTAGAAATCTAATATATTAATTTGATAAAGAAAATTTAAATTCATTTTTTATTTTCTAAGGTTTTTTCAAATTTTATTTGGGTTTATGACTTTATTAGATTAAAACTAATTAAATAAGTTGATTAAAAACAAACAAATAAAGTAAAGATTGGTTAAAGTGGGAAAAAAGCTAAAAACGAAAATACAAAAGGCTGGGATCGAACTCAGGATATTTAGTTTCATGCGATACGTTGAACCTGTTCTATTAGATATCAGGAAGACAATGAGATTAGTAGTTTAAATCAAAACACAATTAAAATACAAAATTCACAAACATGATGCAACCGAAGTTCAATGGTATGCGTGTTTCAGGTATGGCTGATCATTGTTATTGATCTGAACTTACTCTTTTATATCTCAGGGGTTGAATGTAAGGGTTGTGTCACACCCCAAAATTTACTCCTAACCTTTCATATCATTTTCTTTTCATCTCATCATTAGCATACCAAGTGTATACCAGGTATTCTGAAGTTTCGCAGGAAGGGCAAGAAGGACCTGTTGGATTTTGGAACAAGTATTTGGGATTTTGATCTTTTGGGTGTGAGAAGTTTTGGTTTAGTCTCTGGAGGCCTAGATGGTGAGACGCTCCAACACTAAAAAGGAAGATATTGGTTTCAGTTTGTTTTATGGAACAAGTTTGTTTGTAACTTGGAAAGGAAAGGAAGGTACTTTGAATGAAGATGGAAATGCTAAGGCTTTATCAATTAGTCTTTGAGGAGTTTGGGTTTTGTTTTAAATAAAGGAAGTATTATTTTCTTTGAAGACTTAGAGGCATGGATTTTTGTGTGTTGTTGAACCAAAGCTTTTGTTTAAACTCGTAATGTGAAGGAAATGTGTTATTTGTATAGTAATACATGAACCAAAGGCATCTCATTCTAATGGACTTAAGGTGAAGGATACGTTAAAAAGGAGATGTGTGTCGTGTATCTTGATACGAGTTTACAAAGGTGATCTTAAAGCATGTTGGATTCTGAAAAAAAAAACATTTTTGAGAGTCATTAGGTACTAGAAGCTCATTATGACATATTTTATCAATTTGGTCATTATGTTTAAAATCCAATTTTCATTAAGGTATGACCGTGGCATTGGTTCCATATTTAATTTCCTCTTTTACAAAAAAAAAAGCGTGCTAACATACATACATAAACTAAAGATTTGTAAGAATTACGAGATTTACAAGAGTTACAAGCCTAACACAAGTTCTACAAGATGGTATTCTACCAAATATAGACTTAATTTTTTTTTCATCTAGGCCTTCAGTCACCACCGTGCATCCCTCTCTCATCTATTTATGCTAACCATGACCATGAAGTTACCTCACATAACAACATTGGTATGACTTTCCTTAGTAAAACAACTTTGAGGGGGGGGGGGGGGGGGCAACACTGACTATAAAGAATATTTGCGTCAATCATAAACAACAAATGTTAAACCAAAAATGGAATATCACAATAAAGCCAATTTCCATGAGAATATATGTTATTTGAACCACAATGATCATAGTAAAAAAGGTAACGTGATTAGAGTGGAGCAAAATCCAGGAAAGTCTTACATAGTTACAAATCACCGATTTGTTCGTCATCCTCAAGCCATCGATTCAGCAGCAGCAGCTTCAACGCCATTTTCAACATCAGCAACGATGTCAACTTCAATTCATAATTCGCCTACTGAAACAAATTCAATTTAGGATTAGAATTCAAGCACACATTTTCGTTCAGCAGAATACAAAATCTGCAGGGATACCAGAAAAAACTTGTTTTCTTAACAAAAAAGACCCAGCTCACAGTAGTAGAAAAAAGCCAGTGCAAGGCGTGCGCCATCATGGACACCATCATGCAACTATGTTCACAATACATGAAGACTCACCAAGCTTCCTCATCAAGGCTTGCTAAATAAGATTTTCCATGTACCTGTAGTGACACACGATAGTACAAGTTAGTTTTATTCTTACAGATGTTGTAAAATTCATCAATGAACTATTAAGGCACGCAAGTTTTGAGACAAGAAATTAGGATGTCATGGAAAACACAAAAGACCGAATAAGAAGAGACGTTAGAGCAATATTTCACAAGAGGTTGTCGCTCCCCGGATTTCCATCCTGGTACAAACGCGAAAGTGGCGCGGAAAAGAAGTAGAGTCGCCAGCCAGGCATTTTTATCCCGAAGGAATGGGAATGGTAATGCTGCACAAACCAGAAGAAAAGAAGAGGAAGGACATGGGTCCTGCGAACCAAAGAGACTGAGTTCGGGAGTCGGTTATGACCTGGGAAGGTATTGGCACCCAGATCGTCCGCCGTACCCGACGGGATCCACGCTTGCAAAGAAAACTGTTCAAAGGGTGAAGAAATAAAAGCTGCTGCAAAGAAAACGAAATTGAAACTGGAAAAGAAAACTGAGAAAGGAACTGAAAAAGAAATAAAAAGAAAAAAATGTAGGGAAAATAAAGATTGTGCTCGAACGGGCCCTACCCCACTGCCTACGTACTTCATCGGGAAAATGAGGATCAGAGACGCCGTAGTTCCCCTAACTAGGGGTGGAAAAGATTGCTTGTGAATTAAGGCTTGAACTGCCTATGCCATTGCTCAGGTGTTGCAGACTCGGATGACGAGTGCGTAACCGTCTTGCAAAAAGACAAGTAGGAGCAAGTTCACGTACGGAGCGAAGAAGATGAGAAAAGAATTCCCGAAGGAAAGACGCTTATTGTTTGTTTGTGTTTTTTAGAAGCTTTTTATGAATGGAGTTTGCATAGGTAAGTGTACCTAAGTATTACTCAATGGGATGTGTACGTCTCACATCATCCCGAAATGGAATGCGCAAGAGGCATACCTATCTATAGAGGAAATCCCCAAAGCTAGTCCCATAAGTGAAGGCTCAGACACACTGACCTATTAACAATTATTAAGTGTTTTTGTGGTTTTATGATTAAGAAGTGTTTTTTATCTTTTCTTTGTGAGGTAATCTCATGCTAAGACCTATCCACCACGAGGGATAACTTACACCTCGCCCCGAAACGGAACGCGTGCAAGTATCTCATATCAAAGTCCCATGTCACATGAAAGTACTCAATATTTATTAAGTGAATCAGAATTAAGTTTGAAGATGAGAAGAGAAATCACCAAAAGGATCTAAAGGTAAAACATCTGATGGGGGACTAAAGAATCCTAAGTGTTACCATGCATGGATATCCTAAGGTTAGTGTGGTTTACCTATCCTAATGAAGAAGAAAGAAAGAAAAGAAGAAGAAGAAGAAGAGGAGGAGGAGAAGTAAGGCCTAAGCCCAACAATCACAAGGTTAGAACAAATAATAATAAGAAGAGAAGAGATAATATTTGGATATGTGGGAATCACATCCACACCTCTCACTTACCAAAGCCCCTGAAATGGTTAGCGAACCGCAATAAGCGTACAATGAAAATAAGAACATTTAAACATTACGCAAACCAAAAAAAGAACAAACACAAATCAATCACAATCGACAAAATCAGTACCTAATCCTATAAGGGACCTAGAACAAAGGTCAAGCAAACCTAATAGGATGGCATAAATGCCTTCCTCAAACTATGTTAGCAAGAAGGAAGAAAGAGGCCCGAAACGCTACCTAAGGAACAAAACTCCAAACAAATATCAAATGACATGAAAAAATATGAAATTAAATCTCTAAAGCCAACAACCAGCAACTAACAATGTGTCAACATATCTCACAAAAAATCACAACGAAACTCCACTAAATAATCGCACAAAGTCGCTTAGGAACAAGTAACGGAAATGCACAAATACGACTTACAAAACTATGGATAAAATGGAATTAAAAATACAAAAAAAATATTTTTATGAACTTTTATGAGTCTATGAAATAATGCAAAAAGAACGGAGTCAAAATGTTAATCGATGTGGAAGAAATAAAATCTACAAGTTAATGTGTTAATATGGAAATTAAATGAGAAAGGAAATTAAATGGAAATTCGAATTAAAATTGAGAAATTAATAAAATCAGGAAATAAAAGTGCACAAAGTTTCTAAAATGAGTTAGAAGGCTAAAATATTTTTATGGGAATTTTATAATGTGTTTTGATATTTTTAAATGAATTAAAAGCTAAACTATGGTAAAAAGAAATTAAAAAAGACAAAGAAAATGTGAGGGGGTGCATCTAGCATAGAAAGTGAGCAATATCTAGTCTGGGCCGGACTAAGGGGGTGCAGATAGCAAGTGGGCAAAGACCCATGCGGAAATCATCACCAATCCACTACCAAAACCATCCACATTTTTATATAATAAACAGAAAAAAATGGACATGAAGAGTAACACACATGCGCTGCAAACTACTAATCAATTGGTCACTATGCTCTTAAAAAAAAGATACATGACAACACAAACAAAAGTCCAATCACGCAAAGACACGTGGCATCATCTTCCTCATGCACATGAAAGAAAATGCAGCAAACCAAAGGCAACCATGGACATCGCACAACATCAACATTCCATCACAATATCATCTCAGCAGAGTATAAAAACCAAAATTGAAGTATAAAATGAGAGGAATCCAACCATGTCATTGGTTCCCACACACAACCACTACACCAAGGGAAACATACGAAATAAGTTCAACACTCAAAACTAAAAAACAAAATTTAGTGCCTCTAAAGGCTTATCCACATTTCATACAAACTAAGTCCATCATCAACAACATGAAACCAACAAAAATACATCAAGTTTGAAGCAACAAAGCCAAGACAAACAAATCTGAGGTGAAGTCTTTTCTTGAGATCTAGAGAAAAACATAGATTAAAATGGCTTCCTTGATTTGTGTTTTGGCCAAATAAAGGCTTCCATGCTTGATGTAGATGCACAATGAGATAGAATCCGAAAATGAAGTTGAAAAAAGGAATCCGAAAATGAGCATCGATGATTATGATGAGAGTGTAGTGATGTTGATGATGGTGATAGTGAAACAAGGGGATGAAGGATGAAGTATTTTGAAGGAAAAAAATCAGATCTAGAATTTGATGGAGATGAGAAATTCAGTGAGAAGGAGAGGAATTTTCGTGACTTTCCTTTTGAGTCATAAAAGAAATATATCCCCTCCAAAATTGCACTTGCCACTTATGTAGTGAGTGTCGCTCCCACCAAATGAGGCTAAGTCAAATGGGGTACTGACATGAACGGTCGGCGAAAGGAGAGAGAACACACAAGGGTGAACTCAGAAAGACAAGAGTCGCCAGCTAGGCATTTTTATCCCGGAGGAAAGGTAATGCTGCATAAACCTAAGAAAAGATGGATAAGACGGTTACGAACCAAAGAGACTGAGAAAGGGGGTTGGTTACAACCTGGGAAGGTATTAGCACCCAGAATTTCCGCCGTACTCGACGGGATCCACGCTTAAAAGATTTGTGTTTTAAAGGGGTAGTGTTTGTGCTATCTGTGTATCAAAGCTGGAAAGAATGCAAGTGTCAGTGTAAAACAAATGTGAGGTGTATAAGAGAAGTTTCAGTTGTAAACACCCCAAATTTGCCCTCACCCATTCACTCCATGGCTTGTGATCATTTCATATGCATAAATCCAATCATAGCATCTCATATCACATTTTTGATTCATTGCATTAGTTCAAAGTCATATGCATCTAGGGTTTGTGATCTGAGCAATCCAAAAGCTTCTTGAGCCACTCCAAAGGCCATCAATCACTTAAAAGGGGTCCATATATGTTCAAGTATCATACTATATCCTTTCAAAGTCAAGAATGTCAAAAAATCACAAGAACTAAGAATGGCATGGAAGCAGAGCCAGGTTTAACTGCACAGATGACCTAGAATTAGGGTTTTGGTTTCAGAGGCCACAACTCCAAATTTTTTGGTCATTCTTGTTTCTATTGGTCTCTATATGGTATAGGGAGTATGCATATCAATTTTCATGAAGAAATTCAATGGGGAAGTCATCTGATCAAGAGTTGACTTTTCAAGCAAGTCAGTGTAAAATCAGGGCATCTGAGGCCCCCAATGACCCAACCAAAGGGTGTTCTTCATCATTTTGATTGTATATGATCTTTATTTGATCATAGAAGAAGTTGGAGGTTCACAAAATTGAAGAATTTCAAGTCTTTTGCAAAGTTGACTTTTTGGGAAAGTTTGACTTTTAATGAAATTGCCATTTTGGGAAACTTTTTCAACCTTTACTTTTTGATTCAAAAATGCTTCAAATGGAAAAACTTTGGTCATGAAAGTTGTAGAATGGATCATTACCTTTTCAAAAAGTACAAGAACATGACCTAATTCATTTTGGATCAAAAGTTATGGCTTGTCAAAGTTGGCAAAAATCACAAAATTTGAAGTTTTCTACCAGAGAGGCAAAGTTGCAAATTCACTTGCCAAGGAAAATTGAGCTATCAAATGGACTTCTAAACTTCACAACATGATCATACAACACCTAAAATTCAGAATGGGCCAAGAGATTACTCACTTTCATGGCTTATGGAGCAAGATTTCTCAAAGGAAGCAAAAGTGAGGCAAGTTGCAAAAACTCACTCAAGTGTGAATCCACTTGCTTGCTGACTCCACAGACAATCCTATGGCTCTCCACACATCTTGCTGCGCAGGACACCCCTTTTGTCCTTGGCTAGCTAGTAGCCCATGCCTCTCTTACACAAACTTGACATTTTGGCAACTTGAGCCATGCCAATCACTAAAGCACACATCAACTCATCTGACCTATCACAATAGTTTATGCAAACAAAAAGCAAGCAAAAGCACATAACAACACACTCTGATCTTGCCCATAGCCATAATTATCAAAATCTCCCCCATTTGCAAGAGCCTTCGAAACACTCAGTACAAGCTACAAACATACAAACCAACTTCACAAACATACTCAGCACACTTCTCTGATCAAAAACCACCCATCACCATAGCCTGAAAGTCACTGAATCACAAATACGATTTCTGCCCCTCATTGAGCAGAACTTCAGCCATCTTTCAAACCAACCATTACAAACTTCAAACAAGCCTTGAAAGCTTCTCAGGAGGTCCAGGGGAGTTGATTGCAAGCAAGAAACCAGCTAGAAAGTGCCAAAAACTAAAGCTTCAGTTCAGGTAGCCGTCTCAAACTTTTTTTTTCCAGAAACATGTTTTTAAGTTCCTAGATGATTCTCTATGCTCCACTGATCATGCTGATATGTTTTGTTTCGAAAATGATTGAGTATTGAGTGTGTATGTTGCTTCTGAAACTTTTCTGACCTAAATGCATTTTGCTTCGATTCATGGATTTAATGATGGATAAATGAATTTTGATGGCTGATTCTTGTTGGGGTTGGGGAGAGGATCATTTCTGGAGAGTTTTAGGGCCTGGGGATGTGTATTAAGAGAGATAGCTTGAATGGCTGGCCGGAGAAGATGACCGGAACAGTGTTCCGGTCGTCTGAAAGTCATTAGGGTTTGATTAATTAGGATTAATCATAATTATGTGAATTTGAATCTCAGCCTTTGGATATGGCGCCAAGTCAATTCGCGCGCGTGTAGGTTTAAATGTTGGCCTTTGATCTTGCTGACTTTTCTCTTTTTCAGTTTAATTTCTTTTTTATTTCATTTAAATGCATTTGTTTTCTACATTTTATGAAAAATAGCAAAACACCTTTAAAAATTCTGAAAATTTTTGTGCAACCTTTTATTAATTTTCAGAAACCAAAAACATTTTTATTTTTATTTTTTGCATTAAAAAATATTTTTAAATCATTTAAAAGTTTATTTTTAATTAATTAATGAGAATTAATTAATTAAAAATACTTTTAGGTATTTAAAAATCACCAAAAAATTCATGAAACCTTTAAAATCATTTCGAAACATTGCCCAACCCTCAAACCAAATTTCTTTTTTGATCATGATGTCTTTTGACAATTTTTCATGAAATTAAAATCATTTCAAGGCAATATTTTGTTCCAAACTTCCAAAATTCATTTCTGCCTAACCATTGAGAGTTGGACTTTGATTCTTTTTGCATTGTGTCTTGCATATCATGTAGTTTGTAGGTTTAAATTGGCATGATTTGATTTTGCATTTTTCAATTTGTTTGACATTTTTCTTGACAAGGTACCTTAAAACCCTAACATTCTTAAGAAATTCATGACCCCCACTAGGTTAAGAGTTAGAACCCCTCCTTTGGGCAGTGAGTTTGTATAGGTTTAGGGTTCCCTTGGAAGTGTTTTCAATTTTTTATCTTGATGTTTGCTTCTGATTTTGGTTTTTGTTTGATGCATTGATTATAAACCCTAATTTGGGCTTTCATATGCATCCATCTTGTATTTGCTTGCATACCATGACTTGCCATGACATTTTATGCATCCATTTGATTCATATTACATCTTAAGACATATTAGAACCATGTTTGATCATTGCATCTTGCATTTGCCATGTTGTATGTCATTTGCATTTCATAACTTTTCATGTATGATCATGGTTCTAAGCATGATTCTCTTGCATCCATATGTTCATATGATCATCCTCATGCCTTGATTCATGTTTGCATCATCTCATAGCATCATTAGCATCATGTGTATGCTTCTGGTTTTGATTTGCATCATGTCATTTCATCTCATCTTGCATTGTATTGCATTCCTTTCATTAACTTTTCAGGTGGTAAGTAACTTTGAGAAGTGAATTTGCCTTCACTTCTCACAATTTCTTTTCATCCCTCTTATGCATCATTGCTGCATTTTGTTTTGTGTTTGAGATTGAGCTTGCTCATTCTTCTTTATCTTACTTTCTTTCTTCAAGTGACTTGTCTTCTTAAATGAAGCAAGTGACTTTGCTTCTCTTTGATCCTTCCATCTGCTTCCTGGTGGTTCCTCTGAAGATTTCTCTTGTAAACCTCACAAACTTTAGGAATAACCAAGCATGACAATAATTAGGGTTTTGATTAGTTCCCCATTTAGATTTTACCTTTGTGTCTCATTGAGTCTTCTCTTCTCATCTCATAATCAGGGACTAAACCCTAAAGGCTTTAAGGCTTTGTGATTAAGCTTATGCCTGCATCCTTCTATTAGGATGGAGTGTATAACTTTAATCCTAAGTGTTAAACCCTTAATGTGTTTAAATCCTTTAATCAATTCATTTAATAATCATCAAGACATCAAGCTTGTAACTTGGGCCTTGCATTAGGGTTCTAATTTTTCCTTAACTGGTTAAGAAGGACTAACCCTAGTGTTAATGGACAAGTCCCCCTCAAGTTGTCTTACAAACCCTAAAACTCACTTCATCATCTAATCATTAAATAAAATCCACTTAACAAAGGCTTTGTTTTGTCATGAGTTTAATCCCTAATCATGGATTAAGTTGAGGAGCTTTCCTCAGCTTAAACATTCTCATCTATTATCCTTCTATTAGGATGGTGTAATGAGTCTGTTCAATCCCTGATTATGGCTTAATCTCATTACTTAACACTAAACAAAAAACACCAAAAACATCTAAATAATCACAAGTAGGATAATGATCTTAATCCTGCATCAAAGGTGATTAAGTGTGAGAAGCTGACTTCACACTTAAGGTACTCTCATTACCCCTAATCAGAGGGAAGATGTGATGAGTTTACTAAATCCATTAGTTTAGGCTTAAGCTCATTAACTTATGACCAACTCCAAAAAGCAATAAAAGACTGAAAACTCAAAAACAAACAATAATCGTCCCCTTCGGGATTCTTTTCTCATCTCATTCACTCACAAACGAGAACTCGCTTCTTCCGCCTAATGCAAGACAGTTTGCACCTGAGCCAGACAGGTCATACACTTGAGCATAAGCAAGCAGGCAGTTCACAAGTCAATTTGTCCTTTCAGTCTCTTTGGGTCGAACTACGGTGTTCTGACTTCCTCATTGCACGAGAGGATACGTAGGCATAACTTAACAGTTATCGAACAAAAGTCTCTGTATATTCCCCCTCCTTCTAGCCTTATTCTTTAGCCTCATTATCATGAGCATTTCATCTTTGTTCTTACACTGACACTTCACTTATACACTTCACTTCTCTTACACTGACACCTGTACATTCTTTTCCAGCTCTTTTTATACACAAATTGCACTGACACTACCCCTTTAAAACACAAATATTTTAAGCGTGGATCCCGTCGAGTACGACGGACAATCTGAGTGCTAATACCTTCCCAGGTTGTAACCGACCCCCTTTCTCAGTCTCTCTGGTTCGCAACCGTCTTATCCATATCTTTTTCTAGGTTTATGCAGCATTACCTTTCCCCCGGGATAAAAATGCCTAGCTGGCGACTCTATTCATTCCCTGTGAGTTCACTCCTGTGTGTTCTCACATCCTCCTTTCACCGACCGTTCGCGTCTGTACCCTTATTTGGGCCAGTCCCACTTATCGGGAGCGACAACTTGGCGACTCTGCTGGGGACCCTTATACGGTAACCAGGGCTTCTGGTTCTTTTTGTGGGTACCTCCTAGCGCTTGTTTGATTTGTGTTTACGGGGGTGTTATGTGCTATTTGTGTTTGTATATCTGTTTTATTTATTGCTTTATGTACAGTTTGTTTACTGCTCTTTTTACAGCTTTATATGCATCATACTGTCATATTGTTCTGGCTGGATCTGGTTTTGTTGCTTTGGTGGGTGGGTGTTCTATTGAGAGTTTAAGGTCCTATACCTGGGACCTGAGTGACACCTAGGCTAGAGTGGTTCATGTTCTTTCCCATTCCATTTCGGTCTGGTGCGGGAATATGAAACACGGTTCAGATATGGGTTTCTTCTTGAGAACTCTGTGCTACAGATTTCCTGTAGTGCTAGGGCTATCTGGGAAGCCTGCTAAGTCTGGATGACCTTTAGTATGACCTTCAGAAACTGAGGTGAATTAGAGGAGGATCTTTTATGGTTATTGTAAACACTGTACCTCCGAGTTAGAAGTGTTTACACTTCTCATAACTGATCCAATTCTGAGGATCCTTGTTTTAGAACATCACCTGTGAGGGGGTTGGGCTGTTTACAGGTTTGCAGGTACCCTTGACCTCAACATACCCTGTTACTTTGTTTTGATTAAGAGTACCCCATTTTGGAACAATTCTTGTGATTTTAACCCTGGATATGTGACTCTTTATTTGGGTCCCCCACCTTGGTTACTGGACTTATGAACCTCCATCTGGATTTCTTGAACATACATGGACTTATACCAAGGCAGTAATCAGATCCAGCTTGATCACAAACCCTTGCATATCATTTGCATACATCATCATTGCATCATTTGACATTTGCTTATTTGTTTTTCAGGGTATCCATACTGTATTTTGGCTTGGTTTTGACCCCTTCATCTGCATAGACCTATCTTCACCAGTATCTGCTTCAGCCATCCTCATCAGCTACCTGCTTCAGTCACCTGCATCACCAGTCTCAGCCTGTCAGTGGCCCATCTTCTAGTATCAGTCATCATCATCAGCACCTGTTCTTCAGCAACATGGCACCTAAGAAGAGCAACATCTCCTATCATTTCTTTGAGCCTGAGCTAGCTGGCATCAGGAAGGTCCAGGCCCTGATTACTCCAGACCATATACCACTATTCAGAGAACATTATGGAGGAATCCTTGATGTGGTTATGGATTTGGACCCTTCACAGAGGAGCTTGATTCATACTTGCCTGCAGTTCTATGATCCCTCTCTGAGGTGCTTCACCTTCCAGAATTTTCAGTTGGGACCCTTGTTGGAAGAGTATTCATCACTGATTGGTGTACCCATCAGGGGTGGAGTCCCCTTCAACCCTGAGATGGATTTCCCTAGTAACGAAGAGGTGGCAAAGGCATTATATCTGGAACTAGTTCTGATTGAGCAGAACATGGCAGCCAAGGCTGGAATCTCTGGTCTACACTTGGATTTCTTGACCTCTCAGGCTATTCTGAAGGCCTCCTTGGGGGAGTGGAAGGCAGTCTGTGCATTATTAGCCCTGAGAATATATGGGATTATATTATTTTCATATGAGCCTAAGTTTATTAGCAAGAATGCAATCCATCTTTTCATTCTGAGGAACCCAGTACCCACCTTACTGGGAGATTTCTACTACTCTGTTCACCAAAGGAATGAAAAGCAAAGGGGAAGACTAGTGAGATGCTGTGCTCCCCTGTTCCATACCTGGCTGCTCAAACACCTGCCCAAGACTGATGCATTCTTGAACCCTCATCAACAAAAGAATTGGGCTAGGAGGCTTGTTGCTTTAACCTCAGATGATATCAGGTGGTGCACTCAGAGCACTAAGGGCAGGGACATCATTACTAGTTGTGGGCAATTTCCCAATGTACCTCTGATCGGAGTGAAGGGTTGCATCAACTACAACCCTCTGCTATTCAAAAGACAATTGGGCTATGCATTGGTCCACCCTCCTAAAGTACAAGATCTAGCTGAGACCCTTTATTGTGAGATCAAGCCTAATTTGGCTATTGTCAGGCAAGCATCCTGGGCTTGGGACAATGTCCAGACTAAAGGGGTGACCATTCTTGGGAGATGCAACAATGTGGCCTCAGCTCAGTATTATGAGTGGTCACATGCCAGGGCTCAAATTTCTGGGATGCCCTTCACCATTGAAGATGTACCTGGACCTTCCACAACACCACCTCCAGCCACTGTCAGCCTGGAAGAGTTTGAGAAGCTCAAAGAAAGGAATGAGAATCTGACTCAGGCTCTACAGAAGACCCTCTGGGAGAGGAGTGATGGTCGTCTGGATATTGACAGGTTAGAAAAGCTTAAGGTGGAGCATCTAGCCAGGATTGAAAAGTCAGAGGACTGCATCAAGAAGTCAAGGGCTGGAGAGCAGATTTTGAAGAATGCCTGTAAGGAGGCTCAGTTCCAGAAAGCTAGGACTGATCTTTATTTGAAGGAGAGCCAAGCTAGGTGGGTCAGGATCACCGAAGCTCGCACTCAGGAGGATAAAAGGACTCAGGACAAGATTGAGCAGTTGGAGGCTAATGCAAAAGAGCAACAGGAAGCCCTATTAGCAGCCCAGAGGGAGATCTCAGAGTTGAAGATTAGGGCTGGTGTGAAGAGGTCAAAGGACCAGGGCAGACACAAGAAGCTAACCACTGCCATCACCACCAGGAATCTTCTCATCAGGAACCTCACGGAGCATCCAGCTAATCCTGTGACTGAAGCACTTTTGAAGGAAGTCCAGGAGGATGAGTTTGGTCTTGGTGTCTGACTTTTTGCTTGTTGTTGCTTTCATTTCATGTTCTTTTCTTTTATGTTGTATTTTTGACCCCTCAGAGGGCATGTATTGTAAAAAACAAGCTATGTATCATTCACTCTTTGTAATATATTCATTAGTTTGTTTCATTTGGATCTCTCTCCTAAGTAACAACAAACAGCATCTTCCTTGGGGTCTGGAAAGGTCAAAACCAAATGCCAAGCCGGGTACCTTGGAAACAAATAAGCATATTGCATTGCATACTAACCCTTTTGTTTTGTTTTGTAGGTTTTTTGTTTTGTTGTTACTAACTCTGTTGTGGTTCAGGAACTATTGCTCGACGACGGGTGTTCCCACTCAACCGTCCACACAGATATCCCACCCGCAACAACCTTCCGGGTATACAAATGGACCAAGTACAGCAGGACCTTACAGAGGTCAGGACTCAAATGGCCAATGAGAGACTGGAAATGAGAAATCAGATGACCCAGTTTATGGAGGTGATGAATGGATTGGCACAGAGCCAAGAGAGATTAAGGGCACTAGTAGAAAGGCAGACCTAGGAGGAACCCCATCTAGGGACTGGGGGAATAAGTAATAATGAGAGGGCTCAGCCTCATGTTAATCCTCCAGTCTATGGACCCCACCTTCATCCAGAGATCAACATCCCTGCTAATGTGCAAGGGAATGCCATTGCAGGCAGAGTATTACAGGAAGACCCCCAGGAAGATCAATTTACTGTGATGGGAGCTGGGGATGAAGCCTATGACAAAAAGCTAGATGAAATTGCTGAAAAATTGAGATCCTTGGAGTCTCAGAATTCCTTAGGCTTTGATGTTATGGACATGGGTCTAGTGGACGGGGTCAGGATTCCCCACAAGTTTAAACCTCCATGCTTTGAGAAGTACAACGGAACTTCCTGTCCCCGAACCCATTTACAATCCTTTCTGGGAAGGCTGAAGGCATATACCATGGATGAAAAGCTATGGATGTTTTATTTTGAAGATAGCTTAACAGGAGCTTCAAGGGAATGGTACTCTCACTTGACTAGAGCAACCATTAGATGCTGGAAGGACCTGGCTGAGGCCTTTATCAGACAATACCAGTACAACTTGCATATGGCTCCCAACAGGACCCTCCTGATGGGAATGTCTTAATCATCCAGGGAAAGCTTCCGGGAGTACGCTCAGAGGTGGAGACAGCTTGCTGCTGCTGTCCAGCCACCCATGTCAGAGACTGAAATGGCTGATATGTTTATGAACACCCTCCAAGGGACATACATTGACAAGCTAGCTTCCTTTTCATCCACTAGCTTCGCTGATGTAGTCATAGCCAGGGAAAGAATTGAGAGCCTATTAAAGATGGGAAAGATTTCTGACAACGGTGCGAGCTCGTCCAGCAACCCCAGAAAACCTTTTGTAGGTCCAAGAAGAACTGGTGAGACCAATGCTATCCAGGCCAGCAGGGGCAGACCACAATATGTTCATAGGTCAGTGGCAGCAGTCACCATTCCCTCTCCACTTCCTCAGCAACCGACATATCAACCACAGCAACAACCTCATTACCAGCAACAAACTCAGTATCCTCCTCAGAAAAACTACAACAACAACAACAACAGTCAGCAAAGACCATTCCAACAGAGACCATCTCAGGCCAATAGGGTGATCGATCTGATCCCTATGCCTTATGCCGCTTTACTGCCACAGCTCCTGAAGCTCAACCTAGTTGAGTTAAGGACGTTGGCACCACCAGATCCTTCCAGTTTGCCAAGAAATTACGACGCCAACGCCAGATGCGCCTTTCATTCCAACGCACCTGGCCATAGTACAGAGAAGTGCAGAGCTTTACAGATGAAGGTGCAAGACCTGGTAGATTCTAAAGCTCTAAACTTTGCACCACCGCCAAATGTTAACAAGAACCCTATGCCCAACCATGGAGGCCCCAGAATTAATGCTATTGAGGAAGATATGCCGTCTTTCTTAATAACCAGTGTTGGGCAGATCCGAACACCCCTGGTAGAGATTAAAGCTCAACTCCTTGAATGCCAGATACTCCCTGGGTGTGAACTAGGGTGCGGTTATTGCAACATTTCGGTGAATGGATGTGATAACTTGAGAAGCGGCATAGACAGTCTTATCCAGAATGGTCTACTTCAAATCACAACATCAATACCTTCAAATCCGGCAATTTCTCCAACAACAGTTCCAGAGTCTCCTACAACTGCAACAACAATTATTCCAAACAATTCTTCAGTTTCATCAACAAATGCTTCAAATATCACTTCAACAAGTCAGACATCAGCAAACATCTCTTCTACAACGTCGGCACCCCTCTATTCAGAATCTTCTCCTACAACACCAGCAAACATCTCAGCAGTCACTATTTATTATGATCCGTCAAGTATTCCTCCGAACAACAATTTTCAACAACAAGCAGTGGCATCTCCTGCCATATCACCAGTTACTATCTACTATGATCCACATACTATTGCAACACCCTCTTCTACTGCAGTCAGCCCGGTTACCATCACGGTACCTGGGCCTGTTCCATATGAAAGCAGTAATGCCATCCCTTCGCATTACGGCTCAGATCTATACTGCGAAGGGCAGAAAATCATTCTTGAATCATCAACTTCTTCACCACAAATAGACAATGTGGGAGGAGGCGAAGGCTTCACTCGAAGCGGACGTCTTTTTTCCCCACAAATTCCAAGACCCACTGCTGAAGCAGAAGCTGCTGCCAAGGCAAAAGGGAAGAGCATGGTGCAGGAAGAACAAGTTGCTAAAGAAGTTTTAAAGACCCCTTTTGATCAAGAGGTTGATGAATTCATGAGAATCATCAAGAAAAGTGATTACAAGATAGTGGACCAGCTTCACCAGACACCTTCCAAGATCTCCATTTTATCATTGCTAATGTGCTCCGAGGCTCATCGGAACGCACTATTAAAAGTCTTGCACGCAACTTATGTGCCAGAGGAGATTACCGTCAATCAGTTGGAAGCTGTAGTTGGAAATATTAACTCTAGTCATGGACTAGGATTTACCAACACTGATTTGACAACGGAAGGCCGCAATCACAACAAGGCTTTGCACATTACCTTGGAGTGTAAGGGTGCAGTTCTTTCTCATGTATTGGTGGACACAGGGTCATCCCTCAATGTTCTACCTAAGAAAGCCCTTGTGAAGCTGGAGTATGAAGGATTGGCATTACGCCCCAGCAACCTGGTAGTAAGAGCCTTTGACGGTTCTAAGAGATCAGTTCTGGGAGAGATTGAGTTGCCTATAACGATTGGCCCACAGACTTTCAAAACGACCTTCTTCGTGATGGATATACAGCCTGCCTACAGCTGTCTATTGGGTAGACCATGGATACACGCCGCTGGCGCCGTGACCTCAACCCTTCACCAGAAGTTAAAATTCGAGTGGGAGGGCCAAGTCGTTACTATTTGTGGAGAAGAGGATATTTTTGTTAGCCATCTGGCTACATACAAATACATTGAGATGGACGGGGAGATCCACGAAACCATGAGTCAGGGATTCGAAGCCCTGAACATCAATGAAGCGTCTGTTGTACTTGGGACTTCCATGACATCTTACCAGCAAGCTCGAAAGGTTGTTGAAGAAGGAAATGCTCAAGGCTGGGGCAAGCTGTTGCCTGTGGAGAAGAAAGAGGACAGATTTGGGTTGGGTTACAAACCAACTCAACAAGATCAAGCAGAGGCTGCTAAGAAGCCCAACTTTGTCAGTGGGGGGATGCTCACCCCCGATGCAGTAAACAACTTGGAATATGAGTCGGAAGATGAGCGCAACCTGGAGAGCTGGATACGTCCAAGGATCCCGGGGAGCCGTATCTCAAACTGGTCTTCCCAGGAAATTATAAGGGTTACTCCTGCAGAGTAATTATTATTTCCTGTATATTTTAAGCATGCATCAAGTCTTGCATCTTGCCCAAGATGACAAGACTCATTTTGTAATCGGGCCATCTGTAATTTTGTGCAAACAGATCAATCAATGATAATCAGACATCTTTTGCAAATGAGTCTTTTTCTTTTCTGCTCACTGTTTTTCATTTTTCTTTTTGTACAAAAATAAATGGCAATGTTTTCAAATGATGAACTTCATTTCACTTTTTCTAAACAAGATTAAAATCAATCACTAAAATGAACAAACTGAACCCTTGCAGAGAGTGCCTTCTAGACCGCACCGACAACATCACGGCTATGACGTCGTATGACTTTGATAATCCAATCAATCAAGCTGATGAAGGGGTTGAAGAAGATTATGAGCTTCCTGAAGAGCTAGCCAGGTTGTTAAGGCAAGAGGAGAAGGTTATCACTCCTCATCAGGAGGAGATTGAAACAGTTAATCTTGGTACGGATGAAGACGTGAAAGAAGTTAAAATCGGGGCCTGCTTACAAGACTCAGTGAAGGGAAAATTGATTGACCTGCTTCAGCAATATGTGGATGTGTTTGCTTGGTCTTATCAGGATATGCCGGGGTTGGACACCGACATTGTCATGCACAAGTTGCCTTTAAGAGAAGACTGCCCACCAGTAAAACAGAAGCTGCGCCGTACTCGCCCAGACATGGCAATGAAAATCAAAGAAGAGGTACAAAAGCAGTGGGACGCCGGGTTCCTTGCTGTAACTAGCTATCCACCGTGGGTTGCTAATATAGTACCTGTGCCTAAGAAAGACGGCAAGGTAAGGATGTGTGTTGACTACCGGGACCTGAACAGAGCCAGCCCGAAAGATGATTTCCCATTACCTCACATTGATGTATTGGTTGATAATACGGCTCAGTTCTCGGTGTTCTCCTTCATGGACGGATTTTCAAGATACAATCAGATCAAGATGTCACCTGAAGACATGGAGAAGACAACCTTCATCACACCCTGGGGCACGTTCTGTTACAAGGTGATGCCATTCGGATTGAAGAATGCTGGTGCAACATATCAACGGGCTATGGTGACATTATTCCACGATATGATCCATAAAGAAATAGAGTGTTATGTGGATGACATGATTGCCAAGTCCCTCACAAAAGAAGACCACCTGGTAAATCTGTTGAAGTTATTCAAGCGTCTGAGGAAGTACCAACTGAAGTTGAACCCCAACAAGTGCACATTCGGGGTGCGATCTGGTAAGCTGCTGGGTTTTATTGTAAGTGAGAAGGGGATTGAAGTTGACCCTGATAAAGTCAAAGCCATTCAAGAAATGCCTGCACCGAAGTCAGAAAAAGAAGTTAGAGGGTTTCTAGGTAGATTGAACTACATTTCAAGGTTCATATCTCACCTTACTGCAACTTGTGAACCCTTGTTCAAGCTGTTAAGAAAGGAACAAACGGTCAGGTGGAATGGAGACTGCCATAGGGCTTTTGACAAAATCAAGGAATACTTGCAAGAACCACCAATCCTTATGCCTCCAGTCAAAGGAAGATCTCTGATAATGTACTTAACAGTATTAGAAGAGTCAATGGGGTGTGTGCTGGGCCAGCATGACGAGTCTGGTCGAAAAGAGTATGCAATTTACTACCTGAGCAAAAAGTTTACCGACTGTGAACAACGTTATTCACTACTCGAGAAAACTTGCTGTGCTTTAGCGTGGGCTGCTCGCCGACTGAGACAGTATATGCTGACCCACACTACTTTATTGATATCCAAAATGGACCCAGTCAAGTACATTTTCGAGAAGCCAGCACTTACCGGACGGGTTACAAGATGGCAAATGATCCTCACAAAATATGACATCCAGTACACATCCCAGAAAGCCATCAAGGGCAGTGTATTGTCTGATTATCTTGCTGAGAAACCTATTGATGATTACCAGCCTATGAGATTTGACTTCCCTGATGAAGACATCATGTTCATAAAAGCAAAAGATCATGAAGAGCCTATTCACACTGAAGGGCCTGACTCGGAAGAAGAATGGACTATGATGTTTGATGGGGCTGTTAACATGAATGGTCGTGGTGTTGGTGCAGTACTAATTACACCTAAGGGAGTTCACATGCCTTTCTCGGCAAAACTCACCTTTAACTGCACTAACAACGAAGCTGAATACGAAGCTTGCATTATGGGTCTTGAGGAAGCCATTGACCTCAGGATCAAGACATTAACTGTATTCGGAGATTCAGCTCTGGTAGTTAATCAAACCAACGGCAAATGGTACACCCACCAGGATCATCTGATACCTTACATGGATTATACAAGAAGGTTATTGACTTTCTTCACAACGGTCAAGCTTGAGTATATCCCTTGGGACGAGAATCAGTTTGCAGATGCTCTGGCTACCATTTCATCTATGATCAAAGTTCAAGCTGCCAACTTTGTACCTCAAATTTCAGTGTCCAGACTTGACAGACCAGCATATGTATTTGCAGCAGATGTTGTCAAGGATGATAAGACTTGGTTCCATGACATTAAGTGTTTCTTGGAGGATCAAACATACCCACCTGGGGCATCTTCCAATGACAAGAAGACTTTAAGAAGGCTTGCTGGTAGTTTCTTTCTGAACACTGATGGTTCCCTGTACAAGAGAAACTTTGATATGGTACTCCTCAGATGCGTTGATAGAACAGAAGCAGGCTTGTTGATGCACGAGGTGCACGAAGGATCCTTTGGTACCCACGCAGGAGGGCATGCCATGGCTAAAAAGTTGTTAAGATCAGGCTATTACTGGATCACAATGGATGCTGACTGTTGTGCCTATGCAAGAAAATGCCATAAATGCAAGATCTATGCGGATAAGGTGCATGTGCCTCCCAATCCTCTGAACGTGATGTCTTCACCCTGGCCCTTTGCTATGTGGGGCATTGACATGATTGGCAAGATTGAACCGACTGCTTCAAACGGCCATAGATTCATCTTAGTAGCCATTGACTATTTCACCAAGTGGGTCGAAGCATCTTCCTACGCCAATGTTACAAGGCAAGTGGTAGCCAGATTTCTGAAGAGAGATATCATCTGTCGATACGGAGTTCCTGAGCGAATCATTACTGATAATGGTTCCAATCTAAACAACAAAATGATGGCAGAGCTATGCCGGGACTTCAAGATCCAACACCACAATTCTTCTCCTTACAGGCCAAAGATGAACGGCGCTGTTGAGGCAGCTTACAAGAATATCAAAAAGATTGTGCAGAAGATGGTAGTCACCTACAAAGACTGGCATGAAATGCTACCATTTGCCTTGCATGGGTACCGCACGTCAATCAGAACATCCACTGGGGCAACACCGTATCAGCTTGTGTATGGTATGGAAGCAGTCCTACCTATTGAAGTTGAGTTACCCTCCCTACGGGTACTGATGGATGTTAAGCTGAACGAAGCAGAATGGGTCCGATCCCGATACGAGCAACTGAGTCTGATTGAAGAGAAAAGATTGGCTGCGATCTGTCATGGGAAGTTGTATCAGAAAAGAATGAAGAAAGCCTTCGATCAGAAAGTCAGGCTCCGAGAGTACCAAGTAGGAGATCTTGTGCTGAAAAGAATCCTCCCTCCTCATACAGACCACAGGGGCAAGTGGACCCCAAACTATGAAGGACCATTTGTGGTAAAGAAAGTTTTCTCTGGTGGAGCACTGATGCTCAGCACCATGGATGGTGAAGACTTCCCGTCCCCTGTGAATTCAGATGCAGTTAAAAAATACTTCGCATAAAAATGACCCGCTGGACACAAAAACAGAATGTAAGTCCAGGCAAAAATAGGGCATCTCGGTGAGTCAAAAACATAATAAAAGACTCGGGCAAAAATAAGGGAAAATAAACAAAAAAAAAATGTACACCCGCTGAGTTGAAAAGCCGCATTGGACAGCTCAGGCAAAAATGGGTATCCCGATGGATTGAAAACCCGAAAGGGCGAGCCATGCAAAATAAGGGAATAAGCGAACAACTGCACTCTGAATTCGTCTGTATCACTTACAACTTGGTAGGCTTCGAAAGGATCAAGCCTCTTTCAGAATCAGCCTTCTTCAGAAAGCAAGACGAGAAGAACATCAAAAGTCATACAAGTCATAGCCAAGGGAAGCTCCTTGAAGCGTCGTCAACATTGCCAACATTTTGTTTCTCAATTTGTAACAATCTCCTCATTTTAGGGGATTTGTTTCCTTGACTGTATCTTGCCAATTCAGGGCCTACAAATTAATAAAATCAGATTTTTTGGTCATGTCTCGTACATTTTATTTCCATTTGCAAAATGTCCGATGTCTTTAAGATACTGATCGCATAAATACAGATGCTTCTTTTCTAAAGAATGCGCGCTTGCAGGAAATATATTTACTCCCGGGAGTGTCTAAACTCCTATGATGGAATCCGATAAGGGATACCTCGGGATTACTTGTACGTTTCTATCTTTGCAGGATTGCAGGTATCCGAAACACGACATGGGGCATGAAAGCTTCACTCCTAGCAGTCTGGCAAATCAACACTCACTCAGCACCCAAGTGCTTGCTCCCCCAGCTGAGTTGCCACTTGTTGTTTCTCCCCAGCCAAGGTGCCAATCATTCTTCCTCCTCAGCCAAATATGAAAGCCAGGGAACCATCTCCCCACAGAGTCTCAACCTCTATCCAGAAGAGCAGCACACGAAGGAATCACAACAGAGCGACGAAAGCTTCTACAAACCCCAGCTGGGTCCCTCATTACCAAGAATAGGTCTATCAGTGACCTATTTCCCAAAGCAGAGTCATATATACTAGATCTACCAATGATCATATCCCCAGCTGGGATGCTCATTTCAAACGAATCGACCAGAGATCTTCACGGCAGTGGGACGCGAATCCCGGATTGGTATCTTTGCATAGTCATAGCATTTGCATCATATTCACCCCACAAAGCGTAGCATTCTGTCTAATACGGAGCATTACGGCAAAAATCAAACATATTGCATAATCATAAGCCATGATACGAATCAAAACACTTGTGAATAATGACAATCCATCAACAATATACAAAATGCTCCCTAAATCCCCCAGCGGAGAGCTAAAGCTAAATCAGTTGCCTTACACCCACAAACACCAGTACATACTCCTTGTGACGCCCGTCCGTGTCACATCCCCAGCAGAAAGCCAAAGCGTCCCCTTTGCATTCACAGATACTTATATATAACTTTCTTGACACCCGTCTGTGTCACCACCCCCAGCATATTTACCTAAACATTTTGTAAAGCATATACTTGTTTATAATATACCTCTTGACACTCGTCCGTGTCACTCTCTCCAGCAGGTTGAACACTCAAATATACACTACTCATAGTTGTTTTACTTATACAGATACTTGTCTGTATCCTGTATACACCATTTATATCCCCACAGATTCGGCACTCGTCCGTGTTCTTTGTTAACCAGTTGGTACTCGTCCGTACCATCATCTCAGAACATGCGTCTAGCGTTTGTTTCTACCTGATACTCGTCCGTATCATAGTCTTAGGGATGCTCGTCCGCATCTTTAATCCATACGCTGTGTCAAACACTTATGTCTTCTTGAATTTAGACACTCGTCTGTGTCTAATCTTCCCCAGAAGAGTCCCCTCAGAATCAACACTCGTCCGTGCTCTTTGTTAACCAGTCGATACTCGTCCGTATCATCATCTCTGAACACGTGTCAGTATTTGTTTCTACCCGATACTCGTCCGTATCATAGTCTTAAGGATGCCCGTCCGCATCTTTAATCTATACACAGCGTCAAAACACTTATACCTTTTATTTCTTGGATGTAAACACTCGTCCGTGTTTACTATTCCCCAGTAGGCCGCCAGCAAAGCAAAATTTCTTTTATCTGACATTCGTCCTGTGTCATGATAAACCCTGAGAGCAGCCGTACCCTGCTAGGTGATCGTCCTTCACCTCTTGATGATCGTCCTTCATCATGCTCGTCCGATGGCCGTCCCCATCGTTGACCTTTTCTATCCGACATTCGGCCTATGTCGTGATATTTGGCAGCCGTCCCCTGCTAGGTGATCGTCCTTCACCCTTTGATGATCGTCCTTCATCATTTTTATCCGATGGCCGTCCCCATCGTTGATCTTGTTATCTGACGTTCGTCCTGCGTCATGATAAACCTTGAGAGCAGCCGTCCCCTGCTAGGTGATCGTCCTTCACCTCTTGATGATCTTCCTTCATCATGCTCGTCCGATGGCCGTCCCCATCGTTGACCTTTTATCCGGCATTCGTCCTATGTCGCGATACTTTCGGCAGCCGTACCCTGCCAGGTGATCGTCCTTCACCTTAGATGACCGTCCCTCATCTTATCCCCAACAGAGCAGCCGTCCCCTGCCAGGTGATCGTCCTTCACCTTTGATGACCGTCCCTCATCATTATTTCATTTATTCTTTAACCCGATGGCCATCCCCGTCGTGGTCCCTTTTCCTTTTCCTGATGACCGTCCTTCATCAGTTTAGCCCGATGGCCGTCCCCATCGTTGCTTGCACTACTTTATGAACTTGATGGCCGTCCCCATCATTTTTCATTACTCCCCAGAGAATCTTACAGCTTTACTTACCTTTTATATCCCCAGCATGTCGGCCGTCCCCGTCATTGCCTTTCCCCCAGCAGTCGTCCTCTGCTCGACGGTCGTCCTCCGTCGCCCACACTTTATAATATACTTTATTTTCTTTTACAATCTATATCCCTTTTCTTCTTCATTCTGTGAGTGCAAATTTTGGACTGTCTTTGGTATTCAACCACAAGTTATCTTGTTTGCCTGATAAGCCGTCGCTTACATCCTGCACAGCTAACTCATGTTTGAATAGGGGCAGCTGTAAACACCCCAAATTTCCCTCACCCATTCACTCCATGGCTTGTGATCATTTCATATGCATAAATCCAATCATAGCATCTCATATCACATTTTTGATTCATTGCATTAGTTCAAAGTCATCTACATCTAGGGTTTGTGATCTGAGCAATCCAAAAGCTTCTTGAGCCACTCCAAAGGCCATCAATCACTTCAAAGGGGTCCATATATGTTCAAGTATCATATTATATCCTCTCAAAGTCAAGAATGTCAAAAAATCACAAGAACTAAGAATGGCATGGAAGCAGAGCCAGGTTTAACTGCACAAATGACCTAGAATTAGGGTTTTGGTTTCAGAGGCCACAACTCCAAATTTTTTGGTCATTCTTGTTTCTATTGGTCTCTATATGGTATAGGGAGTATGCATATCAATTTTCATGAAGAAATTCAATGGGGAAGTCATCTGATCAAGAGTTGACTTTTCAAGCAAGTCAGTGTAAAATCAGGGCATCTGAGGCCCCCAATGACCCAACCAAAGGGTGTTCTTCATCATTTTGATTGTATATGATCTTTATTTGATCATAGAAGAAGTTGGAGGTTCACAAAATTGAAGAATTTCAAGTCTTTTGCAAAGTTGACTTTTTGGGAAAGTTTGACTTTTAATGAAATTGCCATTTTGGGAAACTTTTTCAACCTTTACTTTTTGATTCAAAAATGCTTCAAATGGAAAAACTTTGGTCATTAAAATTGTAGAATGGATCATTCCCTTTTCAAAAAGTACAAGAACATGACCTAATTCATTTTGGATCAAAAGTTATGGCTTGTCAAAGTTGGCAAAAATCACAAAATTTGAAGTTTTCTACCAAAGAGGCAAAGTTGCAAATTCACTTGTCAAGGCAAATTGAGCTATCAAATGGACTTCTAAATTTCACAACATGATCATACAACACCTAAAATTCAGAATGGGCCAAGAGATTACTCACTTTCATGGCTTATGGAGCAAGATTTCTCAAAGGAAGCAAAAGTGAGGCAAGTTGCAAAAACTCACTCAAGTGTGAATCCACTTGCTTGCTGACTCCACAAACAATCCTATGGCTCTCCACACATCTTGCTGTGCAGGACACCCCTTTTGTCCTTGGCTAGCTAGTAGCCCATGCCTCTCTTACACAAACTTGACATTTTGTCAACTTGAGCCATGCCAATCACTAAAGCACACATCAACTCATCTGACCTGTCACAATAGTTTATGCAAACAAAAAGCAAGCAAAAGCACATAACAACACACTCTGATCTTGCCCATATCCATAGTTATCAAAATCTCCCCCATTTGCAAGAGCCTTCGAAACACTCAGTACAAGCTACAAACATACAAACCAACTTCGCAAACATACTCAGCACACTTCCCTGATCAAAAACCACCCATCACCATAGCCTGAAAGTCACTGAATCACAAATACGATTTCTGCCCCTCATTGAGCAGAACTTCAGCCATCTTTCAAACCAACCATTACAAACTTCAAACAAGCCTTGAAAGCTTCTCAGGAGGTCCAGGGGAGTTGATTGCAAGCAAGAAACCAGCCAGAAAGTGCCAGAAACTAAAGCTTCAGTTCAGGTAGCCGTCTCAAACTTTTTTTTTCCAGAAACATGTTTTTAAGTTCCTAGATGATTCTCTATGCTCCACTGATCATGCTGATATGTTTTGTTTCGAAAATGATTGAGTATTGAGTGTGTATGTTGCTTCTGAAACTTTTCTGACCTAAATGCATTTTGCTTCGATTCATGGATTTAATGATGGATAAATGAATTTTGATGGCTGATTCTTGTTGGGGTTGGGGAGAGGATCATTTCTGGAGAGTTTTAGGGCTTGGGGATGTGTATTAAGAGAGATAGCTTGAATGGCTGGCCGGAGAAGACGACCGGAACAGTGTTTCGATCGTCTGAAAGTCATTAGGGTTTGATTAATTAGGGTTAATCATAATTATGTGAATTTGAATCTCAGCCTTTGGATATGGCGCCAAGTCAATTCGCGCGCGTGTAGGTTTAAATGTTGGCCTTTGATCTTGCTGACTTTTCTCTTTTTCAGTTTAATTTCTTTTTTATTTCATTTAAATGCATTTGTTTTCTACATTTTATGAAAAATAGCAAAACACCTTTAAAAATTCTGAAAATTTTTGTGCAACCTTTTATTAATTTTCAGAAACCAAAAACATTTTTATTTTTATTTTTTGCATTAAAAAATATTTTTAAATCATTTAAAAGTTTATTTTTAATTAATTAATGAGAATTAATTAATTAAAAATACTTTTAGGTATTTAAAAATCACCAAAAAATTCATGAAACCTTTAAAATCATTTAGAAACATTGACCAACCCTCAAACCAAATTTCTTTTTTGATCTTAATGTCTTTTGACAATTTTTCATGAAATTAAAATCATTTCAAGGCAATATTTTGTTCCAAACTTCCAAAATTCATTTCTGCCTAACCATTGAGAGTTGGACTTTGATTCTTTTTGCATTGTGTCTTGCATATCATGTAGTTTGTAGGTTTAAATTGGCATGATTTGATTTTGCATTTTTCAATTTGTTTGACATTTTTCTTGACAAGGTACCTTAAAACCCTAGCATTCTTAAGAAATTCATGACCCCCACTAGGTTAAGAGTTAGAACCCCTCCTTTGGGCAGTGAGTTTGTATAGGTTTAGGGTTCCCTTGGAAGTGTTTTCAATTTTTTATCTTGATGTTTGCTTCTGATTTTGGTTTTTGTTTGATGCATTGATCATAAACCCTAATTTGGGCTTTCATATGCATCCATCTTGTATTTGCTTGCATACCATGACTTGCCATGACATTTTATGCATCCATTTGATTCATATTACATCTTAAGACATATTAGAACCATGTTTGATCATTGCATCTTGCATTTGCCATGTTGTATGTCATTTGCATTTCATAACTTTTCATGTATGATCATGGTTCTAAGCATGATTCTCTTGCATCCATATGTTCATATGATCATCCTCATGCCTTGATTCATGTTTGCATCATCTCATAGCATCATTAGCATCATGTGTATGCTTCTGGTTTTGATTTGCATCATGTCATTTCATCTCATCTTGCATTGTATTGCATTCCTTTCATTAACTTTTCAGGTGGTAAGTAACTTTGAGAAGTGAATTTGCCTTCACTTCTCACAATTTCTTTTCATCCCTCTTATGCATCATTGCTGCATTTTGTTTTGTGTTTGAGATTGAGCTTGCTCATTCTTCTTTATCTTACTTTCTTTCTTCAAGTGACTTGTCTTCTTAAATGAAGCAAGTGACTTTGCTTCTCTTTGATCCTTCCATCTGCTTCCTGGTGGTTCCTCTGAAGATTTCTCTTGTAAACCTCACAAACTTTAGGAATAACCAAGCATGACAATAATTAGGGTTTTGATTAGTTCCCCATTTAGATTTTACCTTTGTGTCTCATTGAGTCTTCTCTTCTCATCTCATAATCAGGGACTAAACCCTAAAGGCTTTAAGGCTTTGTGATTAAGCTTATGCCTGCATCCTTCTATTAGGATGGAGTGTATAACTTTAATCCTAAGTGTTAAACCCTTAATGTGTTTAAATCCTTTAATCAATTCATTTAATAATCATCAAGACATCAAGCTTGTAACTTGGGCCTTGCATTAGGGTTCTAATTTTTCCTTAACTGGTTAAGAAGGACTAACCCTAGTGTTAATGGACAAGTCCCCCTCAAGTTGTCTTACAAACCCTAAAACTCACTTCATCATCTAATCATTAAATAAAATCCACTTAACAAAGGCTTTGTTTTGTCATGAGTTTAATCCCTAATCATGGATTAAGTTGAGGAGCTTTCCTCAGCTTAAACATTCTCATCTATTATCCTTCTATTAGGATGGTGTAATGAGTCTGTTTAATCCCTGATTATGGCTTAATCTCATTACTTAACACTAAACAAAAAACACCAAAAACACCTAAATAATCACAAGTAGTTTAATGATCTTAATCCTACATCAAAGGTGATTAAGTGTGAGAAGCTGACTTCACACTTAAGGTACTCTCATTACCCCTAATCAGAGGGAAGATGTGATGAGTTTACTAAATCCATTGGTTTAGGCTTAAGCTCATTAACTTATGACCAACTCCAAAAAGCAATAAAAGACTGAAAACTCAAAAACAAACAATAATCGTCCCCTTCGGGATTCTTTTCTCATCTCATTCACTCACAAACGAGAACTCGCTTCTTCCGCCTAATGCAAGACAATTTGCACCTGAGCCAGACAGGTCATACACTTGAGCATAAGCAAGCAGGCAGTTCACAAGTCAATTTGTCCTTTCAGTCTCTTTGGGTCGAACTACGGTGTTCTGACTTCCTCATTGCACGAGAGGATACGTAGGCATAACTTAACAGTTATCGAACAAAAGTCTCTGTATATTCCCCCTCCTTCTAGCCTTATTCTTTAGCCTCATTATCATGAGCATTTCATCTTTGTTCTTACACTGACACTTCACTTATACACTTCACTTCTCTTACACTGACACCTGTACATTCTTTTCCAGCTCTTTTTATACACAAATTGCACTGACACTACCCCTTTAAAACACAAATCTTTTAAGCGTGGATCCCGTCGAGTACGACGGACAATCTGGGTGCTAATACCTTCCCAGGTTATAACCAACCCCCTTTCTCAGTCTCTCTGGTTCGCAACCGTCTTATCCATATCTTTTTCTAGGTTTATGCAGCATTACCTTTCCCCCGGGATAAAAATGTCTAGCTGGCGACTCTATTCATTCCCTGTGAGTTCACTCCTGTGTGTTCTCACATCCTCCTTTCGCCGACCGTTCGCGTCTGTACCCTTATTTGGGCCAGTCCCACTTATCGGGAGCGACATCAGTATGAGAACAAGGATGAAGTGCTCAAGACAATGAGGATAAAAGAATAATGCTGGAAGAGGGGGAATGTACAGAGACTTTTGTTCGATAACTGTTAAGTTATGCCTACGTATCCTCTCGTGCAATGAGGAAGTCAGAACACCGTAGTTCGACTCAAAGAGACTGAAAGATAAATTGACTTGTGAACTGCTTACTTGTCTATGCTCAAGTGTATGACCTGTCTGGCTCAGGTGCAAACTGTCTTGCATTAGACAGAAGAAGCAAGTTCTCGTTTGTGAGTGAATGAGATAAGAAAAGAATCCCGAAGGAGACGATTATTGTTTGTTTTTGTGTTTTCAATTTTTTATTGCTTTTTGAAGTTTGTCATAAGATAATGAGCTTAAGCCTAAACCAAGGGCTGGTAAACTCATCACATCTTCCCTCTGATTAGGGGTAATGAGAGTACCTTAAGTATGAAGTAAGCACCTCACACTTAATCACCATGATGTAGGATTAAGATCATTAACCTACTTGAAATTGTTCAAATGTTTTTGTTGTTTTTGTTTAGTGTTAAGTAATGAGTTTAAGCCATAATCAAGGATTTAATGGGCCCATTACACCATCCTAATAGAAGGATAATAGATGAGAACATTTAAGCTGAGAAAGGCTCCTCAACTTAATCCATGATTAGGGATTAACCTCATGATAAAACAAAGCCCTTATTAAAGTGGATTTTAGTTAATGATAGGATTAAGAAGTGAATTTTATGGTTTGTAAGACAACTTGAGGGGGACTTGTCCATTAACACTAGGGTTCCTTCTTAGCCAGTTAAGGAAGAATTAGAACCCTAATGCAATGCCCAAGTTACAAGCTTGATGTCTTAGTGATTATTAGATGGATTGATTAAAATATTTAAACACATTAAGGGTTCAACACTTAGGATTAAAGTTATACACTCCATCCTAATAGAAGGATGCAGGCATAAGCTTAATCACAAAGCCTTAAAACCTTTAGGGTTTAGTCCTGGATTATGAGATGAGAAGAGGAGACTCAAAGATGACACAAAGGTAAAAGCTAAATGGGGGACTAACCAAACCCTAATTGTTATCATACTTGGAGATCCTAGGGTTTGTGAGGCTTAAGAGAGAAAGAATCTTTAAAGAGCCACCAAGGGGAGAAGCAGATGAAAGGAGGAAGAAGCAGAGAGAAGCAAGACAACTTGCTTCACTTAAGAAGTCAAGTTGCTTGAAGAAAGAAGGTAGGGAAAAGCATGAATGAACAAGCTCACTCTAATACAAAGATAAAATGCAGCAATGGTGCATAAGAGAGATGAAGAGAGATTGTGAGAAGTGAAGGGAAATTCACTTCCCAAAACAACTTACCACCTGAAAAGTTAGCAAAAGAAATGAAATGCAATGCAAATGAGATGAAATGCCATGATGAAAACCAAAGTCAGAATCATAAACATGATTCCAATGATGCAAAGAGATGATGCAAACACATGTCAAGAGTTGTGAATGATCATACAAGGATGTGGATTCAAATGAAGCATACTTTGAACCATGGAAGTTCATGAAAGTTTATGAAATGGAATGGACATATAACATGGCAAATGAAAAGTGCAATGATCAAACATGATTCTAATATGTCCTAAGATGTCTTACATGTCATATTGATGCACAAAATGTCATGGAAAGTTCTTGAATGCAAGCATGTGGGAGATGGATGCAAAGGAAGGCAAGAATTAGGGTTTATGAACAACATACAACACAAAAATTCAAAACCAGAAGCAAATGCCATGACAAAAAATTTAAAATGGGATCAAAGGAACCCTAACCCTACACAAGTTCACTGCCCAAAGGGGGGGGGGGACCTAACTCTTAACCTAGTGAAAGTTATGAATTTTCTAAGTCAACTAGGGTTTTGGGATGCCTCACAATGAAAAATGCAAAACAAATTGAAAATGGAAGATAAATTCAAACCAATTTTACCCTGGAAACTACATGCTATGAAGGATGCAATGCAAGAAGAACCATCATCAAACTCTTCATGGTTTGGCAGAATGAATTTTTCTAAGTTTGAACAAAAATATTGCCTTTAAACAAATTTTATTCCAATGAAAATTGTCAAAATACATCAAGGTCCAAAAAGAAATTTGTTTTGAGAGTTTGATAATGTTTCTAAATGTTTTAAAATGCAATGTAAATTTTTTTGTGATTTTTAAATACCTAAATGCATTTTTAATTAATTAATTTCCATTAACTAATTAAAAATAAACATTTAAATGATTTAAAAATAATTTTTAATGCAAAAAATAAAAATAAAAATATTTTTGGGTTCTGAAAATTAATAAAAGGTTTGACAAAAAATTTCAGAATTTTTAAATATGTTTTGCTATCTTTAATAATTCGTGGAAGTTAAATATAAATAAAATGAAATAAAATTAAATAAAAGGAAAAGTATGCAAATCCTGAGGCTGAGATTCAAAGAAAAATGGAGGGAGTTGACTGGCGCCAGATCCTGTGGCCCAGATTCAAACTGGCTGAATTAAAATTAAACCTAATTAATTAAATCTAATTATAAGATTAGGGTTCTAATGAGAGATCTGGACCACTCATTTGCGCGCGGGTCAACCCTAGTCAACAAGATCTATGGCTCAAATTCAAACTGAACCCTAATCACCATTAATGCACTAATGACTTTCAGGTGGCCGGAAATGACCTCCGGTCATCTTCTCCGGCCACCCCTCTCCCTGAAAATTGCTATCTTCTTCCATAGGCTTCTAAAATCCAATCTCTCTGCCCAAAAATGATCCCCATACATCATACATTAAGAATCAACAAACAAACAACATTTAAAACACATCAAAAGTGAGAATCGAATCAAAACAGTTCTAGGTCAAAAAAATTCAGAACATGAATACATACTCATTTCTCAACCATTTTCAAAACAAAACACATCAACATGATCAGTGAAGCATAAAGAACCATTTAGTAACTTAAAAACAAGTTTCTGGAAAAATTGTTCTTGAGCTCACCTGAACTGGAGCTTTGATCTTTGGAACTTTCTGGCTGCTTCTTCGGTCCAAGATGCCTTTAATGAACCCCCTGAGAAGCTTGCAATGCTTGTTTGGAATTTCTTATGGCTGGTTTGAGAGATTGATGAAGTTCTATTCAGGAGGGGTGGAAAATCGTGTTTTTGATTGTGGGCCTTTCAGAGCAAATTGATGGTTGGGAAATGATCTGAAGGCTAGGGTGAGTTGTTCTGTGGGATTTGTTTTGAGGTTTTAAGCTTGTATGGAGAGATTCAAATGAAAATGCCTAAAGGGAGGTTTTGGAGGATGCTGACTTGTGGGAGAGATTAGGCTGTGTTGTGTCTTGTGTTGAGTTCCTTTTGGTACATGTATCAAGTTGGGATAGGTCAGAGAGTTGTTGCTGGCCTATGTTGATTGGTATGGTCCATTTTGCCAAAAGTCAACTTTTGTGTAAGAGGGGGTATGGGCTGGTTCAGTCATGGTACAAGGGCATGTCTTAGCTCAGCTGTGATCAAGGAGAACCATGGAAATGAATTTGAGGCAATGCAGCAAGTGGATTTGAGTTTATGTGAGGTTTTGCAAATTTCACAAAGTTTGGCCCTTTTGAAGTTTCTTAAAGATCAAGGCATGAAAATGAACAATTCTTTGGTGCATTCTGATTTTTAGGTCATGGTTTATGTTTGTGTAATGCATAGAAGTCCATTTGAAGTCACATTTTGCCTTGGCATGAGGTTTTGCAACTTTGCCTCTTTGGTGTAAAACATGAAATTATGTGATTTTTGCCAACTTTGACAAGCCATAATTTTTGATCCAAAATGAATTAGAATGAGTTCTTGTACTTTTTGAAAATGGGAGGATCCATTCTACAACTTTCATGACCAAAGTTTTCTCATTTGAAGCATTTTTGAATTAAAAAGAGGAGGTTGAAAAACTTTCCCAAAATGGCAAGTTTTCATTACAAGTCACTTTCCCAAAAGGGCAACTTTGCAAATGGCTTGAAATTATTCAATTTTGTGAACTTCTGACATCTTCTATGATCAAATAAAGATCATACACATTCAAAATTATGGAGAACATCCTTTGTTTGGGTCATTGGGGCCCTCAGATGCCCTGATTTTGCACTGACTTGCCCAAGAAGTCATCTCTTGATCAGATGCCTTCCCCATTGAATTTCTTCATTAAAATTGGTATGCATGATCCTCATAACATATAGAGACCATTAGAAACAAGAGTGACCAAAAAATTTGGAGTTATGGCCTCTGAAACCAAAACCCTAATTCTAGGTCATCTGTGCAGTTAAACCTGGCTCTGCTTCCATGCCTTTCTCAGTTCTTGTGATTCTTTGACTTCCTTGACCTTGTAGGGATATAATATGATGCTTGAACATACATGGAACCCTTTGAAGTGATTGATGACCTTTGGAGTGGCTCAAATGGCTCAGAGATGGCTCAGATCACAAACCCTAGATGCATATGACTTTGAAACAATGCAGTGAAGAAAAAATGCAATATGAGATGCTATGGTTGAACTTATACAAATGAAAAGAATCACAAGCCATGGTGAAATGAGTGAGGGAAAATTTGGGACGTTACAGCTTCCCCTATTCAAACATGAGTTAGCTGTGTAGGATGTAAGCAACGGCTTAACAGGCGAACAAGATAACTTGTGGTTGAATACCAAAGACAGTCCAAAATTTGCACTCACAGAATAAAGAAGAAAAGAGATATAGATAGTAAAAGAAAATAAAGTATGATTATAAAGTGCGGGCGACAGAGGACGACCGTCGAGCAGAGGACGACTGCTGGGGATAAAGCAATGACGGGGACGACCGACATGCTGGGTAAGATGCGGGAAGCAAAGCAATGACGGGGACGACCGACAAGCTGAGGATATAAGAGATTATGATGGGGACGGCCATCAAGTAAAGAAATAAGACTTTCTGGGGATTATAGGTAAATAATGGGGACGACCATCGGGTTGAAGAAATAAATGAATGATGAGGTACGGTCATCAAAGGTGAAGGACGATCACCTAGCAGGGGACGGCTGCTCTGAGGGGATAAGATGAGGGACGGTCATCTAAGGTGAAGGACGATCACCTGGCAAGGTACGGTTGCCAAAAGTATCGCGACATATGACGAATGCCGGATAAAAAGGTCAACGATGGGGACGGCCATCAGATAAGCATGATGAAAGACGATCATCAAGAGGTGAAGGACGATCACCTAGCAGGGTACGGCTGCTTTCGAGGTTTATCATGACATAGGACGAATGCCAGACAAAAGAATCGACGATGGGGACGGCCATCGGATAACATGATGAAGGACGATCATCAAGAGGTGAAGGACGATCACCTAGCAGGGGACGGCTGCTAAAAACATCACGACATAGGACGAATGTCGGATAGGAAGGGGTTCTAATGAATAGAGACTCCACTGGGGGTGATGAAGGACGATCATCAAAAATGGTGAAGGACGATGTCGGGCAGGGTACGGCTGCCGAAAGGTATCATGACATAGGACGAATGTCAGATATAAGAGAAGTTTTGCTGGGGACTTCGCTGGGGAAGAGTAGACACAGACGAGTGTCTAAACTCAAGAAGATATAAGTGTTTGACACAGTGTATGGATTAAAGACACGAACGAGCATCCTTAAGACTATGATACGGACGAGTATCAGTAGAAACAAATGCTTGACGCGTGTTCGGAGATGATGATACGGACGAGTATCAACTGGTTAACAAAGAACACGGACGAGTGTCGACTCTGAGGGGACTCTTCTAGGAAAAAAAAGAGACACAAACGAGTGTCTAAATTCTAGGAAAAGGTAAAAGTATCTGTCATTGTGTATGGATTAAAGATGCGGACGAGCATCCTTAAGACTATGATACGGACGAGTATCAGTAGAAACAAACGCTTGACGCGTGTTCTGAGATGATGATACGGACGAGTATCAACTGGTTAACAAAGAACACGGACGAGTGTTGAATCTGAGGGGATTTAAGTAGCATATACAAGATATGGACGAATATCTGTGTGTTATAAGTATATGGTTCCCAAAGTGTTTGTTTAGACAACTAAGTTGGGGAAGGTGATACGGATGGGTGCCAGGGAGTTGTATATATATATGTATCTGTGTTGTGAGTGCAAAGGGGACGCTTTGGCTTTCTGCTGAGGTATGAAACAGACGAGTGTCAAGAAGCATCTGTAGTATAAGTGTCTGTTTGCTCGGGCAATTTTACTGGGAAATGATGACACGCACGAGTGCCAAAAGGAGTGTGTATCTGTATCTGTAAGGGAAATGCTTTGGCTCTCTGGTGGTGAGTTGTGAAATATTCTGTATATTGTTGATGGATTGTCAGTATTTGCAAGTCTTCAGTTCGACACACGACTTATGTTTATGCAATATGTTTGATTTTTGCCGTAATGCTCCGTATTAGACGGAATGCTACGCTCTGTGGGGAAAATATGATGCGAATGCTATGATTATGCAAAGATAGCGATCCGGGATTCGGATCCCGTTGCTGTGGAGATCTCTGGCTGATCTGCTTGAAGTAGATATCCCAGCTGGGGATGATATCATTATTAGATCTGACATATCTGACTTTGCATGGGGAGCTAGATCACTGATAGACCCATCTCGGTAATGAGGGACCCAGTTGGGGTTTGCGGGAGCTTTCGTCGCTCTGTTGGGAGATTTCCAGGCGTTGCCCTTCTGAATAGAAGTTGAAACTCTATGGGAAAATGGTTTCCTGTATTTGCACCTGGCTGGGGATAAAGAAAGATCACTGAAAGATCTTCCTAGAAGGTTTCCGTAAGGATCCTGCTGAGGATGATAATGTCTTGATAACTCAGCTGAGGAAATGAACACCTTCTGGTGCTGCCCCGAGGGAAATGCTGGGGAAGTGATGTCTGGCAGCTCCGGTGGGGAGGAAGCAGCCCTGGCTTTGTACTTGTATGAGGAGGAATGATGGCTGGCAACTCAGCTGGGGATAAAGCACCTCCGGTGCTTAGATGTGTCGGGTAAGTAATGATTTGGTAGCTTGTTGGGGAGAAGCTTTCATGCCCCACGTTGCGCTTTGAATACCTGCAATCCTGTTATAACAAAGAAACATACAAGTATCCCGAAGTATCCCTTACTAGATCCCATCATAAGAGTTAGACACTCCCGGGAGTAAGTAATATTTCCTGCAAGCATGCAGTTTAGAAAAGGTCGTATATGTATTTATGCAATCATCATCTTAAGGACATCGGACATTTGCAAATGAAAATAAAATGTACGAGACAAAATATGACTGAAAATCTGGTTTTATTAATTTACGTGCCCTGAATTGGCAAGATACAGTCAAAGAAACGGATCCCCTGAAATGAGGAGATCGTTACAAATTGAGAGACAAAAATGACGGTGGCAATGTTGGTGACGCTTCAGTGGGCTTCCCTTTTGCTATGACTCGCATGACATTGACGTTCTTTTCATCTTGCTTTCTGAAGAAGGCTGATTCTGACCGATGCCTTAACCTTTCGAAGCTTGCCATGCTGTAACCGATACAGACGAATTCAGAATGCAGTTGTTCGCTTATTCCCTTATTTTGCGTGGATCGCCCTTTCGGTTTTTCAATCCACCGGGATACCCATTTTTGCCTGAGTTGTCCAGTGCGGCTTTTCAACTCAGCGGGATGCCCTAATTTTTGGCCTAAGTCGCTTGTTTTCAAGTTTCGACTTAGCAGGCTTTTTATTTCTTCTTTTTTATTATTATTATTTATTTTTGAAGAAATCGTGTGACACTGTTTGCCTTGACTGTTTTGTAAGGGTTGTGACTGTCTCACTTTTAGTTGATGAAGGATAACCATTGTAGTTTCCGGTCTTTGGACCTCTTGATTTGGTACAATGAAATGTTAGGGATCCTCAGATACACTCCTTTACGAAGTCTGAACGCTTGGTCCAACTAATTGACACCTATCCGGCCCCGGGTTAAATGTGAGGTTTTTTTTTTCATGCGAAAAGAAACTCCTACTTCAAGGCTCAAAGGGGTTAGCGAGGGTCTATCTCCCTTATATCTCCGGTGTTTGGGAATTTGAAACAAAGCCTGTACATCGTCAACAGGGTCTTATTCAAGAGCACACAAATGGAGATTTTTGCGTTTTCATTTCGTCATCCTCCATCACAGAGTTTAAGAACAATAGTTGGTATTGCAATGCACACACAAAATTAAAAGTAAAATACGAATGCATTACTTCAAGAAGAACATGTGCATTTCATTAATTAGCATTCAAAAAGCAAACAAGTTTCATGCAAGCATACAAATGTTCAAACAAACATATAAAAGCTACACATGAAAATGCAGTAAAGAAACTGAATATTGCCATCATTGAGGAGACTTGACTCCGTCTGGACTTGTTGATCTTGAATACTTTCAGTAGTCAGCAGCCTTTCCTGATAAGATCTGCAGTCTTCAATCCACTGGCCACGTGTCAGCACCATACTTCATTCCCAATTATTCTGACCTGAAGCTTTCAACGTTCAAACAATGACACGAGACGTCTGAGGAAAAGAGTGACAATGAGATGAAATTTCCACATAAGTTTGCTTGGAAAGACCTGACGATCTTCTGCCTACGTATCTCCATTGACCAAAGACCAACGAAGAATCAGAGCGACGTAGTTCCCCTTAATAGGGATCAAAATGAGGCACATAAACTAACCATCCTCATAGCCGCTCTTCAAAATCAAATTGAGAATCACCTTCACATTTATCCTCAGTAATTTCCTCCATAACATGAGCTGACGAACCCACGTGACCAAGCAAAGAATTGTTAACTTGAATGCCTTGAGGCGTCACTGAAATCAACCCAGACTCAATCAAATCTTGAACCTTATCCCTGAGAGGCTTGCATTTTTCAGCTGAATGTCCTGGTACGCTGCCATGGAAACCACATCGAACACTGGGATCAAAACTTGGTGGGTATGGAAAAGGAACCGGACCCGGGTTCTTCGGCACTATCAATCCACTATCGACCAGGCACAGGAGTATCTGACTGTATGGTACTGGCAATGGGTCAAAATACCTTTTGGATCTCTTAGTGTAGTAACAACGCCTTTGCGGAGTATGCTGCGGTTGGCATGGTCGTTGTTGATATTGAAGAGGTTCATTGTTAACTGAAATATGACATACGAACTTAGAAGGTTGCTGACTCTGAGCCGTTGAAATGCATGGGTAATGTGGATAAGTCAATGGAGTTTGAGGATCTTCCCAGATTGCATCAATCACATCCTTATCTTGGGAACTGACAAAAGATTCATTCTCTCCAGCTGAGCTATCTGAAATGCCTTGGATCTTTCCCATCTTGATATAGCTCTCAATGCATTCTCCAACTATCACCAAGTCTGAGAAACTCGAAGTTCCACTTCCACTCAACCTCTCCAAGTACGGCCCCTGCAAGGTTTCTATAAAAAGATCAACCAACTCTCTCTCTGATAGCGGGGGTTGCACCCGAGCAGCTACTTCTCTCCACCTCTGGGCATACTCTTTGAAAGATTCACCATCTCCTTGGGATAAAACTTGCAAATCCATGCGGCTAAAAGCCCGGTCAAGATTGTAGTCGTACTGCTTCACAAATGCATTGGCTAGGTCTGACCATGACTGGATACAACTGCTCTCTAACTGCATATACCAACTCAATGATATCTCACTCAGACTGTATTGGAAACAATGAATCATCAATTTGTCATTATGCTCATACGAGGTCATCCTTCTGCAAAATCTTACCAAATGCTGCCTTGGACAACTATCCCCTTTGTACTTTTCAAATTCGGCACTTTGAATTTTGGAGGTATTACTAGGCCGTGCACCAGACACATGCTTGCAGCACTTAAATCAACAACATTGCGACTTTGAAGGGCTTTAATCTCTTCCTCCAACACACGAAATCTTTCCTCCCTCTCCACAACTCGTGGATCTCGAACTCTCACCACAGGGATTGCCTCTTGGGGATCTGGCATAGTAAAAGCAAAACTGTGATAATCTGCAGCATCAACAAAAGAAGAATGTCCACTTCGGGCGACCTGACGCTCTCGAACATCTGGATGCTCAACAGGGATCTGTGCAGGCTGAGCTTGAGCGGAATTACGGTCATCCTGCCTTGCCAAAGTCATCATAGCCTCTAAAGGTTGGTCCCACTGATCTCTTGTCAACCCAACACTTGCAGACTGGCTTTTCTCTCCAGGATCCATGATCTTCTCAAAAGTTGCTTCAAGTCTGATACGAGAGCTGGAGTCTCAACTTCGGATGGTGAACAAAGAACGAATGAGCCCTGCTTGCTGAACAGAAATGCAATGCAAATGCTATGAGATGCCATGTTCGGTTATTTCCAAAGAATCTATCTGCTTTGATCCACATTTTGATAAAATCCAACAGCATAATCAGATATGGGATTCTCGGAAATAACTGAACATGTATGCTAAAATGCTATGATGGCATGTATGCAGCTGGCAAGTGATCGGGAGCTGGTGTCTGTCTGGATACGGAACACTGAGCTAAGAACCAAGTATCTGATGATATATGTCCTCTGAATAATAATCATCTGATAAGAACTCAAAACCAAGGATCCAGAACTCCAGGATTATAATAACCGGACCAAAACATAAGATCACACTGATGATGAAGGGTATGTTTAGGTCAAGGGTTCCTGCAAACTCGTAAACCCCTCCCAATATTACGGGTATGCTCCGGGTCAAACATCACGGACTCTAAAAGCCGAATAACAATAATACTTTCACCATTTCCGAGAAATGGCTCATGACCAAATCAGGGAATCGGTTTGGCATTATATACTACGCAGGGAGGCCTCAGCTAAGTCCGGGAAAAACAAGCATCCCTTATAAGTTCCCAGCTTCAAGCGCTGAAATCGAGAAACAATAGTACATTCAGCCCGTAGGATACAGTACTAATGTCATACGACCAGATGCTTTGACTGAGTTCCTATAAGAGAACCAGGCCATCCTATGCGAGTCCCCAGTGGACCCTCGGGTGCGAATGGGTTTGCCACAAAATGTGGTATGCCACTGTCACCAATGGAGAGGGTTGTTTCCACAAAGGTTCTCAATGATCGGTCCCCAGATGCACATAACTATCAAGGTCTTATCCCGAAGTGGAGGAAATCCCCACACAAGATATTTCCAAGACGGTCGCAATCTGGGCGTGAAACACATCGCCACTCATCATGTCACATGTGAGTACAATATTTCCACTCTAATCCTATAGTGCACTCAAGCCGGGAACTTGGCTTATCTCTCAGAAACAGTATCACCCGAGCCTACCAAACAGAAAACCAGTCCAGACAGTTCAGTATGATATATGATGCGGAAAATAACTACTGAAAACTGTAAATAAAACTGTAAACAAAACTGTACATAAAAATAGTAAAATACAACACACAACAGCAAACAGTCATCACCCAAAGAAACAGAAACACGTAAGCGCTAGGAGAGACTCACAGGGGAACTAGAGATTCTCTGGTTAGGAGTTCTCCCCAAGAGAGTCGCCAGCTGTCGCTCCCCGGATTTCCATCCTGGTACAAACGCGAAAGTGGCGCGGAAAAGAAGTAGAGTCGCCAGCCAGGCATTTTTATCCCGAAGGAACGGGAATGATAATGCTGCACAAACCAGAAGAAAAGAAGAGGAAGGACACGGGTCCTGCGAACCAAAGAGACTGAGTTCGGGAGTCGGTTACGACCTGGGAAGGAATTAGCACCCAGATCGTCCGCCGTACCCTACGGGATCCACGCTTGCAAAGAAAACTGTTCAAAGGGTGAAGAAATGAAAGCTGCTGCAAGGAAAATGAAACTGAAACTGGAAAAGAAAACTGAGAAAGGAACTGAAAAAGAAATAAAAAGAAAAAAATGTAGGGAAAATAAAGATTGTGCTCGAACGGGCCCTACCCCGTTGCCTACGTACCTCATCGGGAAAATGAGGATCAGAGACGCCGTAGTTCCCCTAACTAGGGGTGGAAAAGATTGCTTGTGAATTAAGGTTTGAACTGCCTATGCCATTGCTCAGGTGTTGCAGACTCGGACGACGAGTGCATAACCGTCTTGCAAAATGACAAGTAGGAGCAAGTTCGCGTACAGAGCGAAGGAGATGAGAAAAGAATTCCCGAAGGAAAGACGCTTATTGTTTGTTTGTGTTTTTAGAAGCTTTTTATGAATGTAGTTTGCATAGGTAAGTGTACCTAAGTCTTACTCAATGGGATGTGTACGTCTCACATCATCCCGAAATGGAATGCGCAAGAGGCACACTTATCTATGGAGGAAATCCCCAAAGCTAGTCCCACAAGTGAAGGCTCAGACACACTGACCTATTAACAATTATTAAGTGTTTTTGTGGTTTTATGATTAAGAAGTGTTTTTTAGCTTTTCTTTGTGAGGTAATCTCATGGTAAGACCTATCCACCACGAGGGATAACTTACACCTCACCCCGAAACGGAACGCGTGCAAGTATCTCATAGCAAAGTCCCATTTCACATGAAAGTACTCAATATTTATTAAGTGAATCAGAATTAAGTTTGAAGATGAGAAGAAAAATCACCAAAAGGATCTAAAGGTAAAACATTTAATGGGGGACTAAAGAATCCTAAGTGTTACCATGCATGGATATCCTAAGATTAGTGTGGTCTACCTATCCTAATGAAGAAGAAAGAAAGAAAAGAAGAAGAAGAAGAAGAGGAGGAGGAGAAGTAAGGCCTAAGCCCAACAATCACAAGGTTAGAACAAATAATAATAAGAAGAGAAGAGATAAGATTTGGAGATGTGGGAATCACATCCACACCTCTCACTTACCAAAGCCCCTAAAATGGTTAGCGAACCGCAATAAGCGTACAATGAAAATAAGAACATTTAAACATTACGCAAACCAAAAAAAGAAAAAACACAAATCAATCACAATCGACAAAATCAGTACCTATTCCTATAAGGGACCTAGAACAAAGGTCAAGCAAACCTAATAGGATGGCATAAATGCCTTCCTCAAACTATGTTAGCAAGAAGGAAGAAAGAGGCCTGAAACGCTACCTAAGGAACAAAACTCCAAACAAATATCAAATAACATGAGAAAATTATGAAATTAAATCTCTAAAGCCAACAACCAGCAACTAACAATGCGTCAAAATATCTCACAAAAAATCACAACGAAACTTCACTAAATAATCGCACAAAGTCGCTTAGGAACAAGTAACAGAAACGCACAAATACGACTTACAAAACTATGGATAAAATGGAATTAAAAATACAACACAAATATTTTTATCAACTTTTATGAGTCTACGAAATAATGTAAAAAGAACGGAGTCAAAATGTTAATCGAGGTGGAAGAAATAAAATCTACAAGTTAATGCGTTAATATGGAAATTAAATGAGAAAGGAAATTAAATGGAAATTCGAAATAAAATGAGAAATTAATAAAATCAGGAAATAAAAGTTCACAAAGTTTCTAAAATGAGTTTGAAGGCTAAAATATTTTTATGGGAATTTTATAATGTGTTTTGATATTTTTAAATGAATTAAAAGCTAAACTATGGTAAAAAGAAATTAAAAAAGACAAAGAAAATGTGAGGGGGTGCATCTAGCATAGAAAGTGAGCAATATCTAGTCTGGGCCGGACTAAGGGGGTGCAGATAGCAAGTGGGCAAAGACCCATGCAGAAATCATCACCAATCCACTACCAAAACCATCCACATTTTTATATAATAAACAGAAAAAAATGGACATGAAGAGTAACACACATGCGCTGCACACTACTAATCAATCGGTCACTATGCTCTTAAAAAAAAGCTACATGACAACACAAACAAAAGGCTAATCACGCAAGGACACGTGGCGTCATCTTCCTCATGCACATGAAAGAAAAATGCAGCAAACCAAAGGCAACCATGGATATCGCACAACATCAACATTCCATCACAATATCATCTCAGCAGAACTTCTCAGTTTCTTCACGAAATCACAAAGTATAAAAACCAAAATTGAAGTATAAAATGAGAGGAATCCAAACTTGTCATTGGTTCCCACACACAACCACTACACCAAGGGAAACATACGAAATAAGTTCAAAACTCAAAACTAAAAAACAAAATTTAGTGCCTCTAAAGGCTTATCCACATTTCATACAAACTAAGTCCATCATCAACAACATGAAACCAACAAAAATACATCAAGTTTGAAGCAACAAAGCCAAGACAAACAAACCTGAGGTGAAGCCTTTTCATGAGATCTAGAGAAAAACATAGATTAAAATGGCTTCCTTGATTTGTGTTTTGGCCAAATAAAGGCTTCCATGCTTGATGTAGATGCACAATGAGATAGAATCCGAATATGAAGTTGAAAACAAGAATTCGAAAATGAGCATCGATGATTATGATGAGAGTGTAGTGATGTTGATGATGGTGATAGCGAAACAAGGGGATGAAGGATGAAGTATTTTGAAGGAAAAAAAACCAGATCTGGAATTTGATGGAGATGAGAAATTCAGTGAGAAGGAGAGGAATTTTCGTGACTTTCCTTTTGAGTCATAAAAGAAATATATCCCCTCCAAAATTGCACTTGCCACTTATGTAGTGAGGTATCTTTTTTTTTTGCTGAAAAATAAATGAGTGTCACTTGTATTTTTTTCACTCAAAAACAGGGGAAAATCGCACCACCCTCCCACCTTTTGTTCCGATCCTTTTTCTTTAAAAAATATGTGTGATAGTGTATGTGTTGTGGTGTGCTCTAGGTGTGTTGGCGTTGTGCTATTGGTTGAGGAGAAAGTTGTGACCTTTGGAAATGAGGAAAGGAGGATATACGTGTGGCATTAATGTAATGGTACCATGCAGAATTTTGCTACCCCACATGTGCCTTTTGTGGTACTACTTTTCATTTCTTTCTCTAAACTTTCCACTAAAAATTGCAAACACCCAATAACTTTCCCCCACACACATATGTCACGGCAAGAAGTAATAATGGACATGCCATTTGTATAGAAATAAACTAAATGTAGTGATACAAAATAAAAAAAATGAAGGAGGGCCAATGATATCTTGGCAAGTGTCTTAAAATAAACTAAATGCACTCAAACTTCCAAAAATCATATTTTGAGTTCTAAAAATGCCATGAAGGTGTTCTTGAACTTTTTGGAAAGGGAAAAACATGCTCTACAACTTTCGCGTTCACCAGAAAATCATTCGGAGTTTTTTTGCACATGAAATAATAGCTCGAAGTTTAGGGACAAATATTTCCAAAAATGGAAACTTCTAAATTTCCAGATTTAGCAACTCTTTGCATATTCCCGATTTTTGACACTTAAGCTCGACTAAACTATCCCTTGACACGATATGACCTCCAAAAATTGATGATCCTGATTAAAAAAACCTGAAATCCTCATGTTGACTTTTTGACTGCAAAGTTGACTTTCTTGCGTCATCTTCAAGTAACTGGACAAATTCTTGACTTCTTCAGTGAATTCTTGCCTCAAATTCCATACATAAGCCATGTAGATCATATGAGAGCCTTTGACCACAAGAATTGGTAAAAGCTAAGAGGATATGAGGATTCGGTCCAAAACCCTAATCAGGATTTCCCTCACATAGGAGAAAATTGCATTTTTGAACTTCTGATGAAATTTCTCTCTTCTGAAATTTTAAGGATGACCTTGGGCTTGTTCAAGATATGAGAAAACCTCATGAACTTCTTCCAATGCTACCTGGCCAATGATTTGACTTTAAAATACTGAATTGTCTGAAAATTGATCATATGCCTTATGCTAGAACATGTGATTATTAAGCCTCATTTTTCTATGCCAGATGCTAAAAAATGATATGCTGATGCTATGCTTATGATTAGATGATGATAAAAAAAGAGAGGGTAAATTTGGGGTGTTACAGTGGTCTAGCTGTAAAAATCGATTTTACTATTCGCGGCATATCAAAAGAAAACAGTTCAGTTTGGACCACCACATTGCTATCATACAAATATTTAGTAGAACCAAATTCAAACTTGTCCAGGGCCACACTTCAGTTCAATTTCAACTATTTCATTTCATTTCAAACAAACAAAACTAAGTCAACAGTGTGCAGTGATAAAAGCAAAAATGGACAAGAAACAGACATATATGTCAGAAGAATTACAAGACCAAGTTTTTCACGAAATTGGCAAAAAAATTCTTAATGTAAAAAGAGCATAGCAGGCATAACAAAAGGGGAATTTCTCAGCAGAAATTTCAAAGATACAAACCCTAATTTCATGTTATAAAAGGAGAGACAAATTCATGAAGGAAGGGGATATAGAAACCCTAAAGGCGGCACATCACCAAAAAACCAAAGAAAACCCTAATTTTCAAAGGAAAAATTCATTACAAAGCATCAAAGAAGAGGAGTAGAAAGAAGAGAGCACGAAGAAAAATCAAAACAAGTTGAACGCTAAGGTGACTTATCTGAGGTGTTGTCGCCACCATTATCGGAAGGCTCGTTGGAATTTCTTTTCCTGACCTAACAAAGCTCCGATTAGGTATCGTCCCTCTTTCGTTCTACGTTTTTTTTCTTCAGCACCTTCAGAGTTGTTTTGATGAGCTTTATCATCTTCCTCCGTTAATTTCGCGACTTGGGTCTTTGTTGTGTTCTAGGGTTTGTTTTTGTTCGTCATCGATTAATGAGTTTTGGTTTTAATTTGAGGGTTTCATTGTGAGAACCGTGTACGAGAAGGTGTGTTTAGGTAGAGGTGAGGTTTTGAGTGGATTTTGCGTAAAATACGGTGTCGCCACTGTGTTATTCTTCATCACCTTCGTGTTTAATCTCAGTGTTTCCAATTTTCGGCGTGTGTGTTTGTTTAAATGTTGGAAGAAAAAGGACGTTTGAGAGAGAGATTGGAGAAAGATGAGAGGGTGTGAGAGAGTGTTGAGAGGTCGTGAGAAATAATTTTGAGGGAGAGGGTGAAGAGTTCTTGAGAGGTCTCTGAAAAGTGAGATTGAGTTATAGCTGTCTGAAAACGTGTCCCTTCATTTATTTTTTTAGTCGCCACGTTTTGTTTTGAAGTTGTTAGTTGGCCATAAAGGTTGGTGACATTTGTCACGGTTTTGTTTCATTTTTTATTTATGATTTTTGTGCGCCTCCCTCCAGCCCATATCATGCACCCTCATAGTTAGACCGTAGATACAAGGTAAGGTTATTTCTTTTGTTAATCGAATGCACCAGATATCATCCACGGGTCAATTCTGTTGACCAGCTCCGCGGTGAACTCTCACCAGCCTGGGTTTTCTCATACTGGGCCCGATTTGTTCTCACTAACTACGCCCTCCTATTTTGCTGAATACCCTAGCCTGCCTAACTCTTTTATTTTCTTTCTAAATGCTTTTTTCTTATTATTAAGTTTTATTCTTCTATTTTTTATTTATTATCTTATAATATATTGTCTTTAGAATATAAAACATAAAAAAACATTTTATATTAATTATTTATTTCATGTAACTTATTTAATTCATTTATTAGGAATTTGTAAAATTCTATAGTTAGTTGATTAATTACCTCTCGATCGATTTTACTTGTATGACGTATGATTAAATTTCTTGCCCACCATTTAATTAATTGACAATGATGTATAACTTGTATGAACTTGAATGTTATTTTCTCTTTTCGACTATAATTCATCAAATAAACAAATAATAAACACCATTACCTTAAGAATGATCGTTTCAAAAATAATTAAATCTCTTGGTACAACATCAAGCAAATCGTTTCTACACTTCATACACTCACACGTAAGTCGGTCGTGTTACGATCGTCGTCTGCATAATTTTACATATCACCGTTAACCAACAAGGAACTGAATTTCGGAATCTAGCATTCTGTGGGTTCTTTAATGAACCACTCTTGAGGCTAGCCTTCGAGTTGTGTTTCATTTACTCCTTCGTTACTTAAAATATTAAACCCTAAATCATTTTAAAAACAAATATTCAAACAATCAACTCTTAATTAACACACAAAATCGCGAAAGAACTAAACTCAGGAATCTAGCATTCCTCGGGTTTTTGAATTGAATTACTGTTGGGGCTAGCCCTCGATTTGTAATTCATTCGCCCTTTCACAATGAGAATACAACTTAAAACTTACCAACAAACACAAATCATTTTACAATTAATCGACGAATAACTGAACTCTGGAGTCCAGCACCCCACGGGTCCTTGAATGCAATCACTCTTGAGGCTAGCCTTCGAGTTGTGGTCCATTCGCCCTTCGTTTTAAAACACTTAACAAAGGTTAAACCCTTTTCTTTAAACGAACATTGTTCAAATCATTCTATTTCGCAAACAAGCTAGCGCTTTAGCCTCCACCGCGAGTATAAGCCAACACTTAGAAGTAGAATGCATTTTAAACAACCGTTCAATTAAAAAAACACAAATCGTAGTCGCACAAACTACGAAGCTCTGACTTTCCCATTGCACAAAGGAATACGTAGGCACAGGGATTTTAATCCTTCACAAGCACAATAATAAAAAATAACTATCTCTCCGTCACCCAAATAAAAAACTTAATCTCCCCCCTTAATATTTAAAACTTTAATTCCTTTTAGAACAAAGATATTAATAACCATTTAGAAGACAAAAACTTAAGATCTACATTTAATCGGATAGTTAGCTAAGAGGTTCCCGTTGAGTACAACGGACGTGAGGGGTGCTAATACCTTCCCATCGCGTAACCGACTCCCGAACTTAGAATTTGGTTTCGTAAACCATTCCTTATCTTTCCTTTAGGTTGTATCTATATCTCCCTTTTCTCTCGTAGAATAAATAGAATTAGGTGGCGACTCTGTTGTTTTTTTTCCGTGTTCCATCGCGAGGATCGTATTTTTTTTCGAGGTACGACAGGTTGGTTGGGTTTGAATCCGCCTGGAAAATGGAACACAAATTTGCACTATTCTTTTGAAAGTTTTAGATTTTTTGATCTAGATTTGGAGGCTACTCCCTGTCCTTGTGTGTTGGTGAGGAGTGGTATTTATAGGAGAGGATGGATCATGCAAAGAAACAAGGAGTTATAATAAGGAGTGAATTTGTTGAAAACATGTTTTCTAAGTTTCTTTAAATGAGAGATCCTTGTCCCTATAGTCAATCTCTTTCCCACTTTTGATGATCTTGTCTTGAATATGTTTTGGAAGGAAAATGAAGAAGTATGATTTATGTTGGATCTTTTTATGAAAAATACATAAAATAAATTAAAAATAATTATTAAAAAATGCCTAAAATAGGAAAACGAAATATTAAAATTAAAATAATAAAAAAATGCGATTTTTGAAAATAGAAATAAAATTTGTAACAAAAAAAATGTCACAAATAGTATTTGCAAGATTCAAACGTGTGACCTTATATTTGCAAAGCTTACCTCCTTACCAATTGTGCCAATTCATCTATTCAAAATAAAAATGTACTTGAAAGCATATGAAGGTCAAGCAACTATTAGTTATTTAAAAATACAAATAGTTTAAAGTAAACTATTGTATATTTTTAAATAAGCAAAATTAACTACTGTTAAAATGTCAGTAACAATGAACCAAAACTTTTGTAAAGACCAAGTTTAAAAATAATGTGACTGTTAGCAATAGGGCGGGAAAATTTGTGAACCAAGACTTGAAACTTGACATGGAGATACTTTGAGACATATGAGACACCATGAAGTCCACTTGAGGCCTTAGAAGTTCAATTTCCTTTGAGAGAATCAAAACCCTAATTAGGAACCCATTGTTTAGGAGGAGAGCTTGAATGCTTAATCCTTGAATAGTCTTTGAGCTTTTGAGACTCCTATGAGGATGATGATACCTTTTGACAAAAATGATCTTGAAGATGTTAGGGCAAATTTGAGGGTGCAACAGCTGCCCCTATTCAATCTTCTTAAATCTGAAGAGTTAGATTGACATATCTGCCTTTCATGGTCTGAAGGTGGAAGAGGATTGAATACTCGTAAGTGCCTGGAAATTTTCATTCATAGGTGCAGGAAGCAAAATTGTTGGTTGACTTGTATCGGGAATGGGATTAAAGATCCCATCCGGAGTAAATACTTTCTTTGAATAAGAATATTGGAGTGAGCCCATATTAGGATGAACCCATACCCAATTGCATATGTCGTTTGTAGTACATTAAACTCGTTACAAGCGTTTGTAAGTAACTGTCTTGTTCGGGGAGTTGAAGTAATAAATATTCGATCTGTTACAAGAGTTGAACCTATAAACACCCATATGTACCTGGAGTTGAAATGCGTTTTACTCATGTAGATAGAAACGTCATGGCGTCTCAGGGTTTAGACTCGTATCCTTTTGCGAAACATTCCATTGTCTTGGAATTTTAATCTCGTCCTTTTGAAACATTTCTTCGTCTCGGGTTTTAGTCTCATATCTTCACATAATATCCCATCGTCTCGGGGTTTTATCCTGTATTTTGCGAAACATCTTGTCATCTTAGAATTTTAATCTCGTCCTTTTGAAACATCCTGTCGTCTCAGGTTTTAGTCTCATATCTTCACATAATATCCTATCGTCTCGGGGTTTAATCCTGTCTTTTGTGAAACATCCTGTCGTCTCAGGGTTTAGTCTCATCTTGTATAATATCTCGTCGTCTCGGGGTTTAATCGTGTCTTTTGAGAAACATCCTGTTGTCTCAGAGTTTAGTCTCATTTTGTAGAATATCCCGTCATCTCGGGGTTTAATCTTGTTTTTACATAGTATCCCGTCGTCTCGGAGCTTAATCTTGTTTTTACATAATATCTCGTTGTCTCGGGGGCTTAATCTTGTCCTTATGGAATATCTCGTCGTCTCGGGGCTTAATATTTTCTTTTTGAAACATCCCGTCGTCTTGGGGCTTAGTTTCAAACTTATAGAAGATTGTGTTGATAATATTTATCTTCTTACGAACTGACCTGAATGAATATAGTTAGTTCCATGCAATATCATGATGTATTGAATTTTTTTATGATGCTCTCAAAATAAATGAGGATGCTATATGCGTTATGTCTGCATATGCCATGATATATTGTATGAATATGATGTATGAATGTGAATGTGGCTAGAGACAGCAATAACAATGTCTGGCGTAGGGAAAATAAATCCTTGGTTGTTGTTGGGGATGAAGATTATAAGTCTTCAATGCCTGCTTGACTTTATTGGAGATTTCCCTTTCGGAGATATTCTGTTGGGGATCATCGACTTTTGTTTGGGGAAGAGATCCATTTTGGAATGTTGGTGGCTCATTGTCTTCCCGTTGGGGAAACTTCGGTCTTTATATACCCTTCTTGGGGATAAAAGAGATGGACACAATCACCATCAAAATCAGCTTCAAGGGGTCCACATATTAGAGGATTTATTTTGACAGTGTGGTTATCATGGATGTACACTACAAGCGCTTGCAATGAGTGTTTGTGCATCATGGATAGTCTAAAGACAAAGTAAACTCATCCATAATTCTCCGATGCACTATCTGACCAAGTTTTAGTCATGGGTAACCCTAACTGAGGATTAGAACCCTGAAAGAAAACTGTTGGGGAGTCCGGTAGTGTGGGAGAAATAAACTATGTTGTGCAGACTACGTTCCACATAATCTATTGGAGAAACACCTCTGCTGAAGGATAAACCTCCATAGGGAAACAACATTGCTGAGGAATAAACCCTACTAGGGAAGTAACTCTGAACAGACTTTGCTGGAGAAGAGGATTCTATCGGGAAATTTGCGTTGTTGGCGAAATAAACCCAACTGGGGAATTAAGCCACATCAAGGAAATGAGAATTTCGTAGATTGTGCTAAGGACGTTTTTGCAATGCTAGGGGCAATAATCAACTTCTTTATCCTTCTAGACGATCTACTGGGGAAGATGATTATATCAGGTTATCCACTAGAGATGTGGAGGTGAACTGCTAGAAGATGTCTTTCTCTTTGCTTAACTCAGTTGGGGATGGTGTCTTTATCGGGGAATAATTCTGTGAGGATCCTTGCTTCAGAAGTGCCAGAAGACTCACATCATCCAAACACATGACCAAATCCCATATTGGTACTTACTCATCTGGGGAGTGTATCTCCGTTGGGGAGCTTTGTGGAGATGACTATGTGGGGATTCATTGGATACAAGACTTGCTAGGGATTCCAACATTCAAGGACTTGTAGTAAATATCGTTTCTATCTTTCATATATATATTTTTTGGTAAACATAAATCATGTTCAAATTCATTTGCTCATTCAAAATGACCATTGGACGTTTTTGCTACAAAACAGAAAAAAAAACACAAAAGCAACTTTGTAATGGAAATTGTATTGTATTTATTTTTTGAAAGTTTGCCTATACCAGGCATTTTCTTACTAAGAGACATAAATCCTAGTATGAGGAAATTGTCCTAATTATTTTGAAAAAATGTACAAGAAATAATAGTTATGTGAAAATGATCCCATCGGGTTCCAACTCTGCTACTGCCCATATGTCTTCAAGCATCTCATCACTTTTGTTGTTGGAAGAAAATGATTGGATTGATTTGTGGCATTCGAACTTCATATTGATAGTCAATCTACCTACCTTGCAAATAAATGATCCAACGGGACATAGTCATATGCCTTAATCCCTAACTTTTTCCTGGACCATCCTTTCAGGTTTTCAGTCCAACAGGATACCCTTTTTTGCCCAATCCTCCTTTTCAGCGTTTCAACTTGCTGGGTGTACCATCTTTTCATATACATCCCTAATTTTTGCTCGAACCCTTTTGGTTCATCAGGATGCCCTTATTTTTGCATAGGCCAGTCAACCTAGCAGGTCTTTTTTCATGCGTAGTATTTTTTTGACTATGTCCGCGTTCATAGGGTGTGGAAAATCTTCGCCGTCCATAGTGGTAAGCATCATAGCACCACCTGAAAATATCATTTTAACTACAAATGGCAATTCGTACGTGGGAGTCTATTTTCCCCTGGGATCACCTTGCGGTAGGATGATGCGTTTTATTACCAAATCACCAACCTGATACACTTGATGTCTAACTTTCTTGTTGAAGGCCTTGATCATGCACTTCTGATACGTCTGAACAATGACAAACAACTGTGAGTCTTTTTTTGTCAATCAAATTTATTTGGTCATGTCGAGTCTGAATTCATTCTTCTTCATCTAAACCTACGTCTTTCGTAATCCTCAAGGAAGGAATCTAGACTTCAATAGGTAAGGAGACCTCCATATTGTAAACAAGAGAGAACAAAGTTGCCCCAGTTGATGTACGTACTGAAGTATGGTAACCATGAAGAGAAAATGGTAACATCTCATGCCAGTCTTTATATGTCACATTCATTTTCTGCAAGATCTTCTTGATATTTTTGTTGGCGGCTTCCACTGTGACATTCATCTTTGGTTTGTATGGAGAAAAATTATGATGCTTAATTTTGAACTGCATGCAGAGTTCGGTGATCATAGTATTATTGAGTTTGGTACCATTATCTGTGATAATCCTTTCGGGGATGCCATATCGAAAAATCAGATTATGCTTAATAAATTGATCCAAAACATTCTTGGTAATAGAAGCAAACAAAGTTGCCTCTACCCACTTTGTGAAGTAATCAATGGCCACAAGAACGAAGTGGTGTCCATTGGAAGCAGTAGGTTTGATCTCATCAATCATGTCAATGTCCCACATTGTGAAAGGACATGGAGTTAGCACATTCAAAGGAACCGGCGGTACATGAACTTTGTCAACATAGATCTGGCATTTGTGACAGGTTCGGGAATGATGATGACAATCTGTTTCCATGATAGACCAATAGTAACCTGCTCTTAGAATCTTCTTAGCCATCGTATGTCCACTGAAATGAGTGCCAAAAATACATTCATGCATGTCTTCCATAATCTCATCTGCTTCATTTTTTTTAACACGACGAAGCAAAGTTGAATCGTGGTTGTGTTTGTACAAGATAGTGTTACTCAGAAAGAACTTGGCAGATAACCTCCTTAGAAACCTCTTGTCATTAATAAATGCATGTTGTAACGCAAAAATCAACTGGCAGAAAACAGAAGAGTGATCATCGATACGTTTTTTATCCAGATGAGGGAAAGGAGAACAATCAAAGAAAACCTGAGGGAAAAGGAAAAGACGAGGTCATCACAACCAAGTCTGGGCTCGGGAGTCGGTTACACAAAGAGAAGGTATTAGCACCCCTTCGTGTCCATCACACTCGATGGGATCCATACTTGTTGTTCTGCTCAAAAGGTGTAGTTGTATGAAGCTCCATCTGCTGCTAATCTGGAAAGGATTGGAAAAGGAACGAGAACAAAAACAGAAAACAAAAAATGAATGGGTGAATGAAAGAAACAGACTCGAGAGGGCATCATACCCCAGCCTTACATATCTCGTCGCAACAAGAATCAGATTCCACGTAGTTTTGAATAGAACGAGAATTGGGTCGAAAAGGATCGCACTTGTGCCTACGTATCTCCTAATAAGAATCAGACCTCCATAGTTCGGCTAACTAAGGGTGACCACAATCTTTTTGTGTTGTTTTAGATTGACAGTGTCAAGTGCACGTTCTAGCAGTTAGGTGTTGCCACGTAGGTGTTTACCTGTTTGCGGTAGAACAGACTTAACATGTCTTGCATCTGCACCAGAGTAAAATGAGAAAAGAATCTCGCAGGAAATACGATTAAAGCTTTGGTTCAAGTCTTTTAAAAGAAGTGTTTTTTTTTATTTATTAGATGTTTTTGGATTTTATTTATGAGGAAGAAAACAAAGACTCAAGGGTTAAAAATAAATACAATAAGGGGGACTCTATTCTAAAAGTTATCATGCAAAATTGATCCTAAGGTTGAGGTTTCTATCCTATTCCAACTTAATTCAAAATAAAGTTGGATTAGGCACCTAATGCAAAACTAGTGAACTACGCACAAGTGAATCAACAGATAAACCAAACACAAATTCAAACTCAAGACTTAACCAAGTCTTAAGTAAAGAAGAAAAGAGAAATAAGTATGCAAATGAAATATGCAACAAGGATGAGAATAAGAATGCAACATGAAATAATCAAACAATGCACAAATAGAGCCTACACAAGGGAGGGCTTCAGATGCAACCAATATACTCCTAACATGGAATCATGACTAGAATGAGGCGTGAAAAAGATAAAATCGAGTTTCAGTGGTACCTAACGGAGAAGGTTCGTTGCCTCTTCAATACGCGCAAGCAAACTCAAGAAAGAAGTATCAAATCAAAGTATGTCAAAGCTCTACCAATAATCCAATCAATGCTCTTGTGTTCAATATCGAGCTCTACTTCAGATTCAACTATCCAACACTCAAACTTAATCAGAATCAAACATCAACAATTAAAATCAAGAGCAATATTTAATCTAAAAGGAAGATATTCAACAATTAACACCTAGATCTAACGAATTAATTAACAAATTAATCAACAATTAGCAGTTCTAATTAAATTCTAAAAATCAAATAAAATTCTAAGTAATAATTAATCCACAAACTAAACAAATATTAGTTATAAAAAGAAATTATCAAAAATTAAATGGGAACAAAATGCCAAACTTAAAGGGAAATTAACAAGTAATTATATTCAACCAAAAAAATCAACCATTTAGCAACAAAGGACAAAAAAACATAATAAAAGATATAATAAGGAAACAAACAGAGGGAGGGTTTGCACTGAATTTTGGGTTGGTGAAGAGAAGAAATCGATGGGTTAAGGACTTCCCAGCCCAATCAACAACAATAAAATTATAAAACAATTAAAAGAAGAAATAAAAAAAATCAAAATAAAAGAAACATAGAAGAAGAACTCGATTCCCTTCTTTCCCAACAAAACGTCACGACACCCTTTTCTTTCACCAGGATTCGCGCCATTGATGAGCACGATTTCCTCACTGTTACCCTCTCCAAAAATCTGCAGTCGTGAGCTATCATCTGCTCACTTTTCTTCTTTTCTCAGATTCGTGGCTTGCAGTATGTAATTTGAGTCTGCGGCATGACCCTTTCATCTTGCTTCGACTTCATACACGGTGATCCTTTCCTCCTCAATATTTTTGTCCGATCTGACGCAAAAATCAACTCCACCGCTGTTAATAGTCATTAGCATCGTGCTCAATCTTCGTCTCGTAAAATTCAAATCTCACGGTTTTCTCCCTCTTTCACTTATGATTTTCGGTCTGTTTCGGTTTCCTCTTTGTTGCACCCTAAAATTTTCCATCTGATTTTTTTTCTAACTTTAACTGACTTTTCGCTTCGCATTCATATGCATCCTCATTAGGTCATTAACATTTTCATTTATTTGCATGAGCTCCTAAGACATGGGATTGAGATTTTCAGAAGAATTAGGATTTCGTACCTTATTTGCAAATTATCAGAAAAATTAAAGGGTTTGGCTATGCAGCCATCAGTGGCATCGTCCTCGTTTTGCTTTTGTCACTGAATTAGGTTTTATTTCCCTGGTTTAGCGTCTTCAAGGATTTCACGTCTTCAAGGACTATTCCCTATGCCTCTGGCCTATCATCAGGCTATTATTTTCTTCATCAACTTATGAGGCTATTCTTCTCTTCTCAGCATCTCAGAAGCTCTGATTTCAGTTCAAACATGTTCCTTCATTTACGATCCAATTCAGATGGATGTTTGACCTAATCCTGGACAAACTATCAGGAGTTTGCTTCAATTGCAAGTTATCTGCCTTAGTGGTTCATTTTCTCAGGGAGTGGGCATCCAAAGTCAAGTTGTGTTATGTGTTGAATTCATCAGATTATCAAGTTGTGATTCAAAAGAAGTTTTGGTCCAATTTGTCTGTTCAACAGTTCATTAGTGGTTCATCTGTGGATTTATTTTCCCAGTGATCGATTCAGATATTTTTGAAGTGATCAAGGAGTTATTTTGTCAGAGGAGGATTAATTCAGAGAGTTGTTCATTTCAGTTGCAAGTTGTGTTCATTGAAACAGTGGTTTTTGTGGATAAGTTGAGTTTGGTTTTGGATTCACCTATTCCTTAAATCGAGTTTTCATCATCCATTATCTCATCACTCATAATATACATTTTATTTCTAACCAACATCTGTTTCTCAAATCCATTTTTTGGTTGTAAATACGTTTCAACCAATTAACCATTTTTATACAAATTTAAATTCATTTTCTAATTATCCATATCTAATTCCAAGTCCAAACCATTCTTTCCAATAGGCTTTCTATCTATAACCCTTTTTATATTTTATTTATTTTTATCCATTCACAAATATTATTTTAATCCATGTCCATTTACAAAACTATTACCCGATTTTTTCCCCATCTAATTCCTGATTCACCTTTCTAATCCCTAAGTCCAATTATCCCCATACTTTTTCACATTTTTCACTGATTCATTTTTATATATATTTGTCCATAAACAAATATCCATTTTTATTAGTTTCCACCTTCTACCAATTTTAACCATATTTTATCCATTTAATTAAATCACATCCAAACTTCAATTCAAGTTCCAAATTATCATTAAATCCATATATTACAAAACAATTCAGCACTAAATTCCATTACCATCCAAGCCCATGTCATTTCTTTGTGTGGCCCATGAAATCAATGGATGTTGACCTAGATATAAATAAGATGCACCGATCCCTAGGTCAAAAGAGGAAGAAAAATTCTGAAAACATTAAAGAAGGAAAATGGCGCTCTCTCCAATGGCTCCTTGTTTTGAAGTTTTTCCTACAGATTACCAAGAATGCACATTAACCTAATTCCTCCATTCATCTCTTGCAACAACCAACCTTCCTACCATCACACTCCAACATAAGCCATCACACACACACACACACACACACACACACCATCCACCGTTAATATTCAGCAAACACACACCAAATACCAGCAATGATTCACGCACACCACACATACAATTTCAACCCGCAAAACACCTTCAACTTCAACATACAATACACACACCATCAGAAACCACTCATAGCCATTACTACAACCCTCCATTAAAACATTAACCACCCCAAACATCTATTTACATTCAACACTTTTTCCACTCTTCATCAAATTTTCATCCACCCTTGTTTCATCCTTCACATAACCCTACATAAACCTTCCATCTTCATTCTATTTTCAACCTAGCGCTAAAACAACAACGAGCACACCGAATCACCCTGCTTACATCCACAACCATAACACCTTATCATTCACAAGCCTTCCTCCATTTTCTCCCTAAAAACACTTGCATCACCTAGAACAACTCATAACCACCAAACCCCACACTCAAATATCAACGCAGACATAGAGATAAAGAGTGATATAAAGAGATTGGCGAGAAACCGAAAACTCTGACACCAACCGCAACTTCATCAACAACCTTTAACACTCAACACACATCGCCATAACTGAAAACCCCAGTTTTAAATGAACATCACACAACTTCACCAATAACTCTCATCTTCCTCAATGTTCACTGGTGTTTTTGGCGAACAACCTCTGGTTTACCAATTCCTTGGAAATGGGTTACTTGCAGGACCAACCACACAAGTCCTTGGACACATGTGCTAAAATTTAAAGATAGGTTCTTGATGTATGAGTATTATTGGTTCTTTATATATTCTGTCGAACGGTTAATCAAGATTGATCTTGATGGTATTACAATATAGCAATGTTTGTCTAATAAAACTAACAAAGAAACTTAAAGTTTGCATTAAAGGTTTGTTAAAACATAAATTGACTTGGAAGTAAATAAAAGCATAAACTTAAAGAAAGAATGAAAGATAAATATAATCTTTATAACTGAAACTCAAATGGTGTTTACACATACATTTTCCAGACAATTATCATTTCTCTTACACACGAGTATTAGAGTAATCTTCACAGAAATATTGTACAGAATTTCACACACTTTACACAAAGAAAACTATCATATTTATATACAAATAAAATAACCGTTGAATAACATTCAATTCCTAAGAATTCGCCACTTGGCATTTTGCATGTTAACAATCCCTAAGAGTCATCCACGTATCTCCTACCAGAAGAAACCGTTATTCATGAAGAACTGCCCTTTAAATGACGTAACAACGTATCTCCCAGCCATGTCGAATGCATTTAAAATTCAAATAGTACCAACGTCTTTTTGTCGAATCTTTGTCTTCATATCTCTTGTCGAGAATACAAGAGGATTTCCTAAAAGTGATGTGAAGAACTTCCTAAAGGGCAACTCTTCCACATTTTCGACTTACAATTGTTCATCCTATCATGAACCAAATCATCACAAACCTTCTCCAGATTCTGGACATATTTGGAAGAAAGAGTGATCCAGGATTTTGGACATGTTTGGAAGAAAGAGTTATCTTATCTTGTCGAAAATCTTCAAAGCCACATACATCACCTATTTAATGTATAATAAGATGAAAAAATGCTGAGAAACTGCCATGTCAGATAATGATGACGTGTAAGGAACAAAGCTTGACAGATCCATCAGCTGCTAGGGCTTTCCCATGGTGTCGAAATTATATGTATACAATTGCCCCACATCAAAGGTATTTCGACTGACTTCTGGAGAACGTATCTTTGCTGCCGAAACCTTCATTTTGACTCCATTTCTTGCATTAAATGCACCGATCTTTGAGATCTTTCTTTTATCTTGCATTAAATGCGTTGATTCCCAAAATCTCACTTTTTGGTCAAATCATAAAAAGTAATAATCAGATTCTTCAACCCTTCACATCTAGCCCACGTTCTTGGACATGATCCCCATAACTCTACAAACCTAGGGCTGCCATACTCTTTCCAACTTCCACTATCTCTCCCACGTCCACTAATATGTCGACACGTGCCATAGCCGTTTGAAAAAACTCAAACGTTTTCTCCCCAACATCTAATATAAATACCCATTTTATTTCTTCTGAAAAACTTCCGCTTCCATAACTTTACATCTTTCAACTCTCTTTTTTCTCACACACCCAAAATCTTCTTCGTCTTGTTCAAACTTCTTCCATCATCAACAATGGCAACTTCAAGCAAACAATAAGACAAGAACACATCAGCTCTCCCCTGCGCACACAAGATTCTTGGGCCAAGGATTTTGGGCAACCAACAATATGTCCCAAAACCACCAAATGAGAGAGAAAATGCCAACATATACTATTCTCAGGTACTCATTCCTCTTTCAATATCTGGAAAGTGCCATGTTATGTTAGGCCCTCTTCCTAACCCTAACACTGACCAAAATCGTTTCAAAGAGTTTTTTCCCACTTATTATCGTACACAGCCCATAGGTGCAGGCAAAACACCCAAGCCTAGTGACAAATCAATAGAGCATGCTGAACAAAACCTTGAAATGGCTGCCCTAAATTTGACCTATCTGAATCAGCCTAGGATTTTTAGAAGTTGTCCTTGGTCGAAAGACCCTTCTGAATATGTAAACTGGGTAGACAGGGTCGAAAAAGCCAAGGGAAAGATCTGGAAGAAAATTGGTATCTATGACTTGATCCAATTGTAGAGAGAAGGCCCTAACTATTATACCAACATGATACTTGCTTCCCTCTATTTTTGGGATAGTACCAATAATACCTTTCATCTACCTTGTGGGATGATAACCCCTACCCTCTTCGACCTGGCTTCTATAGTAGGCCTTAGTCCATTAGGGGTAGTTTTCGATCCAACGGTATTGGACGAAAATATTATAGGTCTTGAGACTAGCTTCGCCTCATACTCCCACTTTATTTCTCGTTACCATGTCAAAGACTCTGCTGAGGTATCAGACGTAGAACACATAGCTTTCCTCACCCTTTGGTTGTCGAAATTTGTGTTTTGCACGAGGTCCCTTCAAGTGGTGAAGAAGTACATCCCCTAGCCAATCAACTTCATGCTGGCAAGAACTTGCATCTCAGTGAATTAATTATGGCCAACCTCTATGAGTCCCTCAGTGAGAGTGTCGAATCTCTCAAGCAAGTTAAAGACAAGGGAAACCTGAGTTTAGCAGGCCCTTTTTGGCTTCTTCAACTATGGCTCAATGCCACTTTCGAATCTGGTCTTCCTGACAAAGGTCTAGTGGAAGGAGAATATGTCAAGGATAGACACGTCGAATGGGCAAGACTGGCGCAGCTGACTCCTTCTGAAGAAGGATTAGGTCTTCGACGATCCTTTATGAATTACGTGAATATGTTCACTAAGAGCCATAACTTCAAAGAAAGCATGGCACCTTTTGCCAATAGGACTGTCTGACCCAAGTGGTTCACTAGACAACTCCATGTGGAACACCAAAAGGAAGAGGACAATTTTCTAGCTATCTGGAAATTGTTCCTTACACCCAGGTTCTTGCCCTCTTACCCCACCATGTCCAATTAAAAGGTGGCCCTAATAGTTTATCAGCCAAATCTAGTGGCTCGACAATTTGGGAAGATACAACTAAAGCCAAGGTCCCTGTATCCCAAAAAAGGATCCATCATCTTCTACAACTCAACCTCCACTAAGTCGAAGAGTCTGGAGCTTTCAGAAAAGCTAACTGACGCTGCTTTGGAGATTCAGCCAGTGGTCTTTCGACCAGTCTTCCTCTGTACTCAGGAGTTTGACGTCTGGTGGAAAGAGTATTATCTCACCAGGTTTTATGATGCTTCTGACTTCAACAATCTTCTGACCAATGCCTTTCCTTTCGTGCAGGATTGAACCAAGAAAGGTACTTAACAGCATGTTAAAGAGATTTAGAAATTTCAAAAATATTTTGAAACAATTTATAGGCCAGATGATCTTAGGCGAACCATAGGCGAGGCATATGTGACTCTGAAGCATAAATTTATAGAAAAGTTGGAGATGTTGGTATTTCCCTCATACATCCCCAAAGAGGCACGTTATAACTTTGTGTATACTAGCTATCCACCAAAGTTTCCACCTCTACCAACTTCTAGTTTTGGTGTGGCTCTGAGCCCACCTTTTCCAGATTGGTTTGTATGTGGCTCCGACTTAAAATTGCTTCAAGAGTCACGAAAAAAGCTTGTTGAGCGTGTGGTTCCAACCAAATATCATCTGGATAATTACCCAGGGCACCTTCATATTGGAATAGAACACGTTCGCGTGGAATCTACCATTCTTGAAGGTGTAACCAAGAGGCTAAAATCAATCAAAGCAGTTAAAAAGTCAAACTAAGGTTAACTGTGGACAAACCAAAGTCAAACTTCATGATTTTTTGCCAACATCAATTTTATGAATTAAAATTCATCATTTGATCAAGGGTTGATCATGATTCATCAAGGAGATTTCAGATCATCAAGAATTAGGAGTTTCTAAATTAGGGTTTTCACAGGAAAAGTCAACTAAACTTTGACCAGCCATAACTTTCACATGCTTCATTAAAAATTTCCCATCCAAAGCTCATTTTGAAGGAAATTGAATTCTATACAACTTTGTGTCTCACAAGCCAAGCCTAAAAATGCTTCATTTGAATGGTATGAGCCAAAACATTACAGGTCATTTCAAAAGTCAACAAAAAGTCAACATCTTTCAAAGGGCATAACTTGAAAATGGTAAAAGATATGGACATGAGACCAATGAGGTTGGTTATAGGACTCTATAAGCTTTCCAAATGTCCAAGAACACCCTAATATCCTTAAAATTGAGGGAGATATGCCTTTGCAAAGTTGGGATATTTTTGGGAGGTATATGAAGCAAATGGGGCCTTAAAACCAAAATTTTCCAAATGGGCTTGTAATGTTGTGACCCAATCCATGCATAGACCTCAAGCACGACCCAATGGCAAGCCATTCTAATTTTTTTTATTTGATATTTATTTGAATTTTATTCATTTTAATTCAAATTAAATCAAAATAAAATTTAAAAATCAATATTTGGACATGATTCTTCTTCTAGAAAATCTTAAAAATCATTTAAAGTTGATTGAAATCATACAAATTCGTGCTAACTTGATTTGGAAAGGTTGGATGAGATATTTTTCAATATTTGAAAGGAGGAAACTTCATGATCAAACAATCACTACAAAGCCCAAAAATCCAGCATCTCTTGACCTAATTATCTTCCATACGAATACACAAACTTAAGACAAGCATAAGGACACGAAATTGCTGCCTCCAAGAACACCCTTTAAACTTCAAATTTCACAAAAAAAATTCAATTAAGATTCTCATTTGCAGGCCATATCAAAGTGTTTTGAAGGTTGCAACATGTTTTTTGAGCATCATTGATGCTATCTCAATGCTTTACATCATCAAAAACTCATCCAAATGCATAATCCGAATTCTCACTTTCTCATGGTTTTTCAATTTTCCGTTTTCATATGTTAACCCAAGATAAATTGTTTTTGAGTACTGATTTGTGTTTGTGACATTGTAAGGATCGTTTCTGGGCGATCAATTGAAGAAACCAAGGCCATATGCGTTAAAACCGAAAAACTAGGGTTCTTGAAGATTTCTTTTGGGGCGCATGATTGGATCAATTTCTGTTAAAATTAATGTGATATTTGTGTTCAGGGACCTCATATTAGTTAATTTGAACCATTAAAATTGTTTGATTCATTGTATATTAGATGTTTGATTTGTGCAGGGTTTTAGTGACGGAAAAAATCTGTCACTATAAGCTATAGCGACGGAAAACCGTAACTATAGCCTAAGGAGACGGCTGGAGGTTGAAGAAGAAGTGTGGCGCGAAATCTCATTTTTAAATGTTAACTTATTTCATTTATTTTTGTTTGTGTTTATATACTTGAAGCGCTGCTTAGCTCAGTTGGTAAAGAAGGCGTACATGGGAGGCAGGGAACCTGGGTTCGAATCCTGGTTTGTTATTTTTTGGGCAATTTCCTTTTGATTTTCAGGTTTAAAACATAATGATTGTTGTCCAATACATATACACAAGACGCGCATGGCCTGGTGGCAAGGGATGAGATTGATGGCTCTTAGGTCAGGGGTTTAAACCCTGACCCCCTCATTTTAGTATTTTCTCATCTTTTCTCTTTTTCTTTCTTATTTATTTAATTAATTATAATTAATTTCTTAATTAACCTTAATAAACCCAAATTAATTCTTTTAACTCAATTTTCTTTCTAAAAAATATTTTTTTCTAAAAAGTCACTTTTGTAAATAATTTTTCCTAATTTATTTATTCTCCTATAATTTGTTTAAATATTGTTTATTATTAATTAGGTTCTTATTTCATAAATAAATTTTATTAGGTATATTTAAATTATTCTTAAATCCTGATTTTCACTAACCCTAATTTTCATTATAAACCCTAAAATCTAATTTATTTAATTTTTCTAAATTTTGTTTATTTCTGTTTTTTCTTAACATTTATTTATATGCTTTATAATATTTATTTGTCTTATTCACATTTATTATCATTATTATTATTTCTCGATTATATTGTAATTGTCCCAAAGCCTTGTAATATTTATAGGTTTATTTTCTCTTATTTATTTTTATTGTAAAATATTTATTGTATGGTTAGTAATTTAGGGAGTGTATAATTATTTGTAATTAAAATTAACTTATAAAATTAATTTAAAAAGATAAATACTTGAAAATAAACACGCACACACGTAAGTCGATCTAAGATCACCATCTTGCACTTCCTAGGGTTGCCTCTCAGTTGCCTAATTCAAAAGGTCAAGTAGGGTGTCTTAAGCAAAAGTCCCTCCATAAAACAAATCATCTAGTCCCTCTCCAGATTCTAAAAGATCGAGCCCCTTCGAGGTTGCCTACGATAAATGATCTTTCCCCTTCGAATAAAAGATGATAAGTCCCTACGAATTGCTAAAGACACCATAGAGTTGCCTATATCCAGATGACCCTACACATGTCCCTTAATACATCCAAGGTAATGACTACCCATTCCTTAATAATATGGATAGTCTTACCATTGAAAGAACATAAGAACAGGAAAGACTTAATCAAGGGTAGGTTTCTCTCAGTTGCTTGCTCATTTTTCAAAAACACTCTTTACACCTCACTTTTCAAATAATTTTCAAAAAACAAGGCTTTGTATACATCCATACGAGGATCATTACAAAGTACTTAGAAAGTTTCTAATCACACACTACACCTTTTCAAAACAATTTAAAGTGAGCTAAGTAACTAAGAGCCCATGGATAACCATGGATATAAAGAGTGCTAACACCTTCCCATTATATAACCTACCCCCCGAACTCAAGTCTTTTAAAATAGGTCTTTCCTGTTCTTTTATGTCCTTTCCATTTGGATAAAATAAAAGTCGGTGGCGACTCTTGCTATCCGCAACATGACTAAAAAGTCAGTTCTCCCACCGTGTTACACTAGCATAATAAATAACATGCAACAACTTATTTTTATGCTGCCCCAAAACAGCCCCAACCGCAATATCACTAGCATCGCACATAATCTCAAAGGGTAGAGACCAGTCGGGGCAATTTCAATTGGCGCCGACACTAATTCATTTTTCAGTGTCACAAAAGAATCGGTGCACTTTTTATCAAACACAAAAGCCTTATCTTTAACCAATAGAGTAGTTAAAGGTTTGGCTATCTTAGAGAATTCTCTTATGAACCTGCGGTAAAAACCCGCATGTCCTAAGTTGCTTCTTATACCTTTCTCGTTAACCGGAAGTGGCAGCTTTGAGATTACTTCCACTTTCGCTTGATCGACTTTGATCCCTTTCTAAGAGATCTTGTGACCAAGAAAAATGCCTTCTCGTACCATAAAATGGCATTTTTACCAGTTAAGGATCAAATTACTTTCCTGACATTGCTGCAAAACAAGTGAAAGATTAGCTAAACAGTTTTCAAATGAAGACCCAAGCACAGAGAAGTCATCCATGAAGACTTCCATGTGCTTCTCTAGCATATCCGCAAAAATGGAGGTCATGCATCTTTGGAATGTAGCGGGGGCGTTGCATAGCCCAAATGGCATCCTCCTATAGGCAAAAACACCATATAGACATGTAAACACCGTCTTCTCTTGATCCTCCGGTGCAACCGCAATTTGGTTATATCCGGAGTAACCATCCAAAAAACAATAGTAATCATGCCCAGCTAGTCTCTCCAACATCTTTTCAATGAACGACAACGGAAAATGGTCCTTTCTAGTAGCCAAGTTCAACCTTATGTAATCAATGAAAACTCTCCAACCAGTAACAGTTCTAGTAGGAATCAACTTATTTTTTTCATTAGTTATTACGGATGTTCCTCCCTTTTTGGGAACCACATGGACCGGGCTCACCCAAGCACTATCTGATATAGGATAGATCAATCCTGCATCTAACAGCTTAATAACTTCCTTTCTCACAACCTCTTTCATAACAGGGTTCAATCTCCTTTGGGGCTGCACAACCGGTTTGTGATCCTCCTTCATGAGTATTTTGTGCATGCACACAATAAGACTTATACCTTTTAGGTCTTCAATTTTCCAACCAATGGCTCCCTTAAACTTTTTAAGAACTCCAATCAACTTGTCCTCTTGCACAGTTTTTAAATTATCTCTAATAATAGCGGGGCATTTTTCTTCAGTGTCGAGAAAGACATATTTGAGATTTTTAGGTAGTTGTTTCAATTCTGATCTCTTTGGCTTGTCTTCCTCTCCATCAACCACTATAGGTTGTCTTAGCTCTTCCCACTGTCACCTAACAGCCTTTCTACAGGAGGTTGATTTCCTGCCATGTTATCAAATCCTGGATTTGTCTCCCTGTCGGAGTCAGAGTAATTGTGCTCAAAATGCACAAATATGTCGTCTTCTGTTTCCTGATTCAGGACACTGGGACCTACACTAGCAGCTGCCAGTCTAACAATTCTTGCCTTGCAGTGTCTCTCGTGTAAAGCTCTTTCTGGTTCTGCGTCAAAGGAAAACTTAGCTGAGGTCTGACCTCGCATAAATAGTTAGACAAAAGTTAGAACAGATAACAAAATTTCAATAACACTTAAAATAGTAAAAATAGAATAAAATAAAATTTTAGTCGCAGAGCAACAAAATTTCAATTGAAATAAGAAAATAGACCTAATCTTTGGCAGTCCCCGGCAACGGCGCCAAAAACTTGATGGAAAAATAGCAAGTGTACTATTTTTGCCCACTGTAGTAATATTAGGGAAAATTCCCCGAATATCAATCTCGAGGACTGCTTGGAAAATTAAGTTTTTATTTTTTTTATATTTCAATTTGAACAAAAGTTTCTTAGGGTTGGTTTAGATATTATCAAAGGACTTGTAAATATAAAATCTAGGAAAATACTAAGGATGATAGATATGAGAAATATACTAGGGAAGGTGTATGAGAAATTCTTATAATGACAAATTATTTTTAATCGTTAAAATATCACTGAAACTAAATCATTACCGCCTTTCAAGATTAGTTTTCAAAAATTCCTTTAAGGAAAACCCTTTGGTATTCCTTCTATACCCAATTCCTTTATTGTATAGAATGAACATCAAGCATTTGCATATCGAAAGTTTTTACGGTTAAATATGATATCCCAATTCCTTGATCATATACGATAAAAAGTTTTGATTGAAAAACATCAACAACGACATTCCTACCTTCTGTTAACCGATGATTAAAAATCTAATTTTCCAATATTGATTTTTATAATAACATCAAATCAATCAACACAATGAATCTAGAAGCAGTGAAATTCATCAAATCAAATTCAATGTCATTACAATAAACTCAGGGACACCCCCTAGCATTGGGGGGTTTAGCCACTCATATTCAAAACAATGGAAATCACATACATAAAGAAAAGATACATTACAATATATAAAGGATTGGTTGGATTGTCAATTGCTTCCGCGTTTGATCGATCCTTCTTCTCCTCTCTAAATTTGTTGTTCTCTCCTTTGCGTGCCAATTCCCAGAATCCAAAAATTGTCCCTTTTCAGTTATGATCAACCTAATGTATCAAATTAAAAAATTACATGCGAAATGCCTAAATTTCCCTCAACACAAGAGAATAAAGAAAAGACAAATTTTTTGCATCCAGGTGCCATGACATGGGCCGTGTCGTGTGACACGGGCACCCGTGTCATGCTTCTGAATTGCCTCACACATTTTTTTTCCAAGTCTTCACTCCATGACCATCCTGACACAGGCCGTGTCAAGTGACACGGGCACCTGTGTCAGGCTTCTGAAACCCCCTTTTCCTCTATTTCCTTGCACACGGATCGCCTTTTCATTAGTATCAGATCACCAGCTTGTTATATGCCTGAAAATACACTAAGAACAACCAAATTAAACGCACCAACGATAGAAAAGATAAACATGTAACATCCTCGCCACATAAAGGAATAACAAGAAATAACATAAACATAAGACTCAAAAGCACACGAAAACATAAAAACCAACAACTAACATAGCTTGAAATATATGACTGGAAATCACTGATCACGACTCTACCTTTTCCGCGCCACTTTCGCATTTGTACTAGGATGAAAATCCAGGGAGCGACACTTACCAACAGGAAATGGTGACTCTCTTCCATGATATGATTCATCACGAGATCGACGTCTATGTGGATGATATGATTGTGAAGTCTCAAACTGAGGAAGAGCACTTAGTCCACTTGGCCAAGCTGTTTGACAGGCTGCGGAAGTTCAGACTGAGGTTTAATCCGAACAAATGTACATTCAGAGTGCGCTCTAGTAAGCTATTGGGTTTCATTGTAAGTGAAAAAGGGGATTGAGGTTGATCCTACGAAGGTGAAAGCAATTCAAGAAATACTAGAGCCTAAAACCGAGAAAGAAGTGTGTGGCTTCTTAGGAAGATAGAACTACATCGCACGGTTCATATCTCACCTAATAGCCACGTGTAAACCAATATTCAAGCTTTTGACCAAATCAAAGAGTATTTATAAGAACCTTCAATCCTTATACCCTCGGTTCTAGGGAGGCCTCGGATTATGTACCTTACAATACTTGAAGGATCATTGGGTTTCATTCTCGGTCAAGATGACGAGGCAGGTAGGAAAGAGCACGCCATCTACTACCTGAGCAAGAAATTCACCGACTGTGAGTCCAGGTACTCAATGCTTGAGAAGACATGTTGTGCACTAGCATGAGCCGCCAAGCGATTGAGGTAATATATACTTACTCACACGACCTTACTGATAGACAAGATGGATCTTGTCAATTACATCTTCGAGAAGCCAGCTTTAACTGGAAGGGTAGCCCATTGGCAGATGATCTTAACCGAATACGACATCCAATATACTTCTTAGAAAGTTATCAAGGCAAGTGTATTATCAGAATAACTCGCTCAACAACCGATTGACGACTATCAGCCAATGAGGTTTGAGTTCCTCGATGAAAGACATCATGTTCCTCAAATTGGAAGATTGTGAAGAACCACTCCTGGAGGAGGGTGTCGCTCCCGAAATATGAAATCCCGGTGCAGATGCGAACGGACGAGGCGAAAGAGAAAAGGTTGAATTGAATAGAGTCGCCATCTAAGCATTTTTATCCTGAAAGAAAGGTAATGTTGCATAAACCTGGAAAGAGATGGATAAGGCGGTTGCAAACCAGAGAAATTGAGTAAGGGGGTTGGTTACGACCTGGGAAGGTATTAGCACCCAGATTTTCTGTCGTACTCGACGGGATCCACTCTTACAAGATTGTGTTTAAAGGGGGTAGTGTATGTGCTAAACTGTGTGCAAAAGCTAAGGAAGAAAGTACAGGGTGCCAGTGCAAAAGAGTGGGTGAGATGCTTTAGACTGAGGCTTAGAAAAGAATGCTGAAAGAGGGGGAACACACAGAGATTTTGTTCGATAACTGTTAAGTTATGCCCTCGTATCCTCTCGTACAATGAGGAAGTCAGAACATCGTAGTTTAACTCAAAGAGACTGGATGATTTTGACTGTGAATTGCTTGCTTGTCTATGCTCAAGTATATGACTTGTTTGGCTCGAGTGCTAACTGTCTTGCATTAGATGGGAGAAGCGAGTTCTCGTTTGTGAATTAGTGTGATGAGAAAAAGAATCCCGGAGGAGACATTTATTGTTTGTTTTTGTGTTTTCAGTTTTTTTATTGTTTTTGGTGTTTTGCATAAGATAATGAGCTTAAGCCTAAACCAAGGGTTTGTAAACTCATTATATCCTCCCTGATTAGGGATAATGAGCCTACTTAAGTGTGAGATAAGCATCTCAACTTAATTACCATAATGACATGGGATTAAGATCATTAACCTACTTGTGATTATTAAGATGTTTTTGGGTTTTTGTTTAGTGTTATGTAATGAGTTTAATCTCTAATCAGGGATTAATGAACTCATTACACCATCCTAAGAGAAGGATGATAGATGAGAACACTTAAGCTGAGGAAGATACCTCAACTTAATCCATGGTTAGGGAATAAATTAATTATGTAACAAGCCTTTATTAAGTGGATTTTAATTAAAGGGTGAAATTAAGAAGTGAGTTTTAAATTTGTAAGACAACTTGAGGGGGACTTGTCCATTAAACACTAGGGTTAGTCCCTCTTAACCATAAGGAAGAGATGGAACCCTAATGTAAGGCCCCAATTACAAGCTTAAGTCTTGATCATTATTAGGTATTTTGATTAAGAGGTGTCAACAAATTAAAGGTTTAACACTAAGGATTGAAGCTATACACTCCATCCCAAGATAAGGATGCAAGCATAACCCTAATTCAGTCCTAAAACTTTAAGTGTTTAGCCTCTGATTATGAGATGAGAAGAGAGGCTCAAGGATAATCGAAGGTAAAAAGCTAAGGGGAGACTATATCCAACCCTAAAAATTATCATGCTTGGATATCCTATGGTTTGTGAGGCTTAAAGAAGGATCTTCAGATGGCCGCCAAGGAAAAGAAGCAGATTAAAAGAGAAGGAGAAAGAAGAATAGGTTACTTACTTCCTGAAGAAGGTAAGTAACCTAAAAGAACGAAAGTAAGAAAGATAGAGCATAAGTGAAGCAATTTCACTTTAAAGACATGTAAATATGCATATGAAGATAGGAGGAGAGGTGGGATGTGAAGGCAAATCCACATCCCAAACAACTTACCATAAGCGCTTGAAATGTTAGTATGAATTCATATGGAAAGAAATGAAAGGAAATAAGACAAATGAAGGTGCAAAGACCAAATTAAGAAGTGAATATGCAATGCCAATGTTCTATGAGATGATGCAAAGTCATACATGATGCATATGAATGTTCATACAAGGATGAGATGCAAAGGAAGCATGAAAGAAGCATGAAAACACATGGACGTTAATGGAATGTAATGAATGCAAAGCATAGAAAATGAATGAAGAAATGATCAAGAAATGTTCAAGCATGTATTAAGATGTCTAAGATGTCATACAAATGCTTGAAATGTCATGGCAAGTTCACATGATGATGATATGCAAAGAAGGATGCAAATGAACATGAGAAATTAGGGTTTTAAGACAACATGAGATGCATATGACCAAAACAGAAGCATACATCATGATAAAAAATTGAAATTGAACTCAAACAAACCCTAAACCTATACAAGATCAAAACCCAAAGGAGAAGATCAATAGCTAAACCTAGAGGAAGTTATAAATTTCCTAAGTTACCTAGGATTTTTGGGTGGTTCTAAGGGGAAAATGCAAAACAAAATGAAAATGCAATGCAAAACTATGAGATAAATAACCTAGATACTAGATGCAATATGCGAAAAAATTCAAAAAGAATCAAGTTCAAATTCATCATGATCAGGCAAAAATGATTTTTTTAAGTTAGGGTTAAAAAATGTGAAATTTATGAACCCTAAATCAAAGATAATTGTGAAAATGTGATCAAACCTAAAAATAAATTTGTATGGTGAGTTTGAAAATGTTTCTAAATGTATGAGAATGCTTCATGAATTTTTTTGGTGATTTTTAGAAACCTAAATGTATTTTTAATTAATTAAAGTCAATTAATCAATTAAATAAAACATTTAAATGTTTTAAAAATACTTTTTTAATGAAAAATTAAAATAAAAAATGTTTTTGAGTAAAGAAAAATATAATGAAAATGCAGAAGATGGGATTTTTAAACATATTTTTGATATTTTAAAATAAATATGGAAAGAAATGAAATAAAATGAAAATAAAATGAGAAGTAATCAGGATCTATGGTCCAGATTTGAAAGGGGGAAGATTGCGCGCGCGTTTAAAGGGCTAGGATTGAATCTGGAAAAATATTTAATTAAACCTAATTAATTTAATTAATTAAAAATTAGGGTTTAAGTGAAGAGATCTTGACCATCCACACACGCAGGTGTAAACACCCCAAATTTGCCCTCACTCATTTCACCATGGCTTGTGATCATTCTCATGTGCATAAACACAATCATATCATCCCATATCTCATTTTTGATTCACTGCATAGTTTCAAAGTCATCTGCACCTAGGGTTTGTGATCTGAGCAGTCCAAGAGCTTCTTGAGCCACTCCAAAGGCCATCAATCACTTCAAAGGGGTCCATGTGTGTTCTTATATCATATTCCATCTCCTCAAAGTCAAAAATGCAAAGGAATCACAAGAACTAGGGTTTGAGTGGATGCAGGGCCAGGTTTGACTGCACAGTTGACTGAAAATTAGGGTTTTGGTTTCAGAGGCCATAACTCCAAATTTTTTGGTCATTCTTGTTTCCATTGGTCTCTATATGGTATAGGGAGTATGCATACCAATTTTCATGAAGAAATTCCATGGGGAAGTCATCTGATCAAGGGTTGACTTTTCAGACAAGTCAGTGCAAAATCAGGGCATCTGAGGCCCCCAATGACCCAACCAATGGGTGATCTTCATCATTTTGAGTGTATATGATCTTTATTTGATCATGGAAGAAGGTTGAAATTCATGGAAATCAAGAATTTAGGGTTTTTGCAAATGTTGACTTTTTGGGCATAGTTGACTTTTCAAGAATGCATCATTTTTCAAGCCTTGATTATTGATCCAAAAATGCTTCAAATGGAAAAACTTTGGTCATGAAAGTTGTAGATCACATCTTTCCCTTTTCAAAAAGTATAAGAACATGATCAAACTCTTCTTGGATCAAAAGTTATGGTGTGACAAAGTTGGTTAAAATCATTGATTTTCAAGGCATGCCCTAAGTGAGAATTTTGCAAAACCATGGATCAAAGCCAATTGCAACCTCTAGTTCACTTCAAACCAGCACACAAACTTTCTCTAAGTCATGAAAATCAGAATTGAACCAAGAATGCCCATGATTTATGTTTGGTTAGGCAAAGAAGTCACATGTGAACCAAAGGCCACAACTTGCAAAAACTCATGATCATTCTTCTTACAACTTGCAGCCTTGGATGCTGAGCTTTGCTAGACCTCTCCCTCACCCTTGCTGCGCCAGCCCATGCTTTGTACCAAGCTAGCACCTCACCATACCTCTCTTACACATAAAGTGGATTTTGAGCAAAAGTAAACTTACCAATCACTATAGGCCAGGTCACATCATCTGACCTATAGGATTATAATACAATATCCCTTGGCAAGCCAAAGATATGAAGGAGCAAGGCTGAAACTCTCTCATTCAACACATTCACAAAAACACACCACATTGCATTTGTCTTCGAATCTCTTTGCCCAGCCAAGAAACACTCAAACCATTTTCACCATTCAACTCACCATACATCATTGAGTAGAAACCAGCAAGAACACAAGCCTGAATCAGCCAGAACACCCCATAGCCATTCTTCACCTCATTTTGCAGTTCCTTTCGAATCTCCCTCCCTAGCTCACAAACAGCCAAACAAACCTTGCAAAGCTTCTCCATACATCATCTAGACCACAAACCATCATTCACAATGGCCTGAAACTACCAGAATCACCATAGCCATTTCTGACTGAGCTTGAAGCAGGAGCTTTCGAAACTCATTATCCAGCCAACATAAACTCTTCTTGAGCATTCAAACATCATCTGGGGATCAAGTGGAGTAGTTTGCACTGAAGGAAGTGGCCAGAAAGTCCTCAAGTTGAAAGCTCCAAATCTCAGGTAGCTTGAAAATTATTTTTCCAGAAATTGTTTTTCATGTTATAGACTTGTTCCTTATGCTCCACTGAATATCCTGATGTTCTTAGTTTTTGAAATGGCTTTGATTTGAGTATTTAATTTGCTTCTGAAACCTGCGTGCCCTAGAATTTGTTCTGTTCGATTCATGGTTTTGAGGAAGAAGAAATTTGTTTGGACTTAGGGTTTTAGTTCAGGGGGTCATGGGGATCATTTTGGTGTGTTTAGTTTTCATTTTTGATACGTTTTGAGAGGTTTTGGAGATTTTCAGGTGGACTTCCCACCGGAGAAGACGACCGGAGGTCTTCTCCGGCCACCTGAAAATGGTTAGGGCTTAATCCCTGTAATTAGTGCAGTTTGAATTTCGTCCGTAGGATTGCTCTGACCCGTTGACTTGCCGCGCGCATGAAGGGTCCAGATGTGGTCATTAAACCCTAATCACTTTAATTTATTTAATTAATTAGGTTTAAGTCAGTTTAAACGTGGGCCACAGGATCTGGCGCGTAGTCAATTGCTTCTTTCCCAGATTGCATCTCAGCCATCCTTTCCTTTGACTTTCATTTTTATTTAATTTTTATTCATTTTCTTTTCAATTAATTTGCATATTTATTTAAAAATAGCAAAAATATCTTAAAAATTATGAAACTTTTTCTTAAAAGTTTTATTAATTTTTAAGACCCAAAAATATTTTTATTTTATTTTTTATCATTAAAAAAGTATTTTTAAATATTTAAAAGATTATTTTTAATTGATTAATGGAAATTAATTAATTAAAAATACTTTTAGGTATTTAAAAATTACAAAAAAATTCATGAAGTGTTCTAAGACATTTAGAAACATTGTCCAACCTTCAAACCAAATTTCTTTTTTGATCTTGATGCATGTTAAGAATTTTTCCATTGAATTAAATCATATTTTGTGCATTATTTTGATCATAAGTTCAAAAATTCATTTCTGCCTATTTGAGAAGAGTTGGACATTGGTTCTTCTTGCATTGTTTTATGTTTAGCATGTAGTTTCTAGGATAAAATGGCCATGATTTGATCTTGCATTTTCTAATTGTTTGGCATTTATTTTGTTAAGAACCCTAAAAAACCCTAATAACTTAGAAAAATCATATCTTGAGATTGGTTGAGAGTTGAGACCTCCCCTTTGGACCTTGGTTTAGTATAGGTTTAAGGTTTCTTTGTGTGGCATTTTCCATTTTTTATCTTAGGGTTTGCTTCTGTTTTGGGTTTTTGTTTGTTGTTTGATTCATAAACCCTAATTTGGGCTTTCATTTGCATCCCTCTTGCATTCTCTTGCATAACATGACTTGTCCTAGCATTTTAAGCATCCTTGTGATTCATTTGACATCTTAAGGCATGTATAAAGCATGTTTGATCATTGCATCACATGTTTGCCATGCCATTTGCCTTGTATGTTTCATAACTTTTCATGTTCATTCATGCTCCTTAGCTTGCATCATTTGCATCCATGATCTTGTATAAACATCTCCATGTTTTGCCTCATGTTTGTAGCACCTCATAACATCATTATCATCATCAACATGCTTCTGGTTTGGTCTAGCATCATACCATTTCATCTCATCTTGCATTGCATTGCATTTCTTTCTAACATTTCAGGTGGTAAGTAAACTTGGGAAGTGAATTTGCTTTCACTTCTCATAACTTTTCTTTTCATCTCTCTTGCATCCTTTGCTGCATTTATGTATGTGTTTGAGATTGAGCTGGCTCATTCTTGTTCCCCCCACTTTCTTTCTTCAAGTGACTTGACTTCTTGAATGAAGCAAGTTGCTTTGCTTCTCTTGATCTTGTTCATCTGCTTCCTGGTGGTTCCATTGAAGATTGTTCTTGAAAACCTCACAAACCTTAGGAACAACCAAGCATGACAATGATTAGGGTTTTGATTAGTCTCCCCTCTTAGTTTTACCTTTGTGTCTCTTTTTGAGTCTTCTCTCCTCATCTCATAATCAGGGACTAAACCCTAAAGGCTTTAAGGCTTTGTGATTAAGCTTATGCCTGCATCCTTCTATTAGGATGGAGTGTATAACTTTAATCCTAAGTGTTAAACCCTTAATGTGTTTAAATCTCTTAATCAATTCACTTAATAATCATCAAGACATCAAACTTGTAACTTGGGCCTTGCATTAGGGTTCTAATTCTTCCTTAATTGGTTAAGAAGGACTAACCCTAGTGTTAATGGACAAGTCCCCCTCAAGTTGTCTTACAAACCATAAAATTCACTTCTTCATCATGTCATTAAATAAAATCCACTTAATAAAGGATTTGTCTTGTCATGAGTTTAATCCCTAATCATGGATTAAGTTGAGGAGCTTTCCTCAGCTTAAACATTCTCATCTATTATCCTTCTATTAGGATGGTGTAATGAGTCTGTTTAATCCCTGATTATGGCTTAACCTCATTACTTAACACTAAACAAAAACAACAAAAACATCTAAATAATCATAAGTAGGTTAATGATCTTAATCCTACATCAAAGGTGTTTAAGTGTGAGAAGCTGACTTCACACTTAAGGTACTCTCATTACCCCTAATCAGAGGGAAGATGTGATGAGTTTACTAAATCCATTGGTTTAGGCTTAAGCTCATTAACTTATGACAAAATCCAAAAGCAATAAAAGACTGAAAACACAAAAACAAATAATAATCGTCTCCTTCGGGATTCTTTTCTCATCACCTTCACTCATAAACGAGAACTTGCTTCTTCCGTCTAATGCAAGACAGTTAGCACCTGAGCCAGACAGGTCATACACTTGAGCATAGACAAGCAAGCAGTTCATCAGTCAATTCATCTTTCAGTCTCTTTGGGTCGAACTACGGTGTTCTGACTTCCTCATTGCACGAGAGGATACGTAGGCATAACTTAACAGTTATCGAACAAAAGTCTCTGTATATTCCCCCTCTTTCCAGCTTCATTCTTTAGCCTCATGATCTTGAGCATTTTATTCCTGTTCTCACACTGACACTGTACATTTATACACTTCACACTCCTTTTACACTGACACCTGTACATCCTGTTCCAGCTACTTTACACACAGATTGCACTGACACTACCCCTTTAAAACACAAATCTTTTAAGCGTGGATCCCGTCGAGTACGACGGACAATCTGGGTGCTAATACCTTCCCAGGTTGTAACCAACCCCCTTTCTCAGTCTCTCTGGTTCGCAAACCGTTTTATCCATCCTTTTCTAGGTCTATGCAGCATTACCTTTCCTCCGGGATAAAAATGCCTAGCTGGCGACTCTATTCATTCTCCAGTGAGTTCACGGCTGTGTGTTCTCACTGTCCCCCTCGCCGACCGTTCGCGTCTGTACCCTTATTTGACCCTGCTTCATTTATCGGGAGCGACAGCTTGGCGACTCTGCTGGGGAACCTTATATTGCAACCAGGGCTTCTGGTTCTTTTTGTGGGTTCCTCCTAGCGCTTGATTGATTTGTGTTTACTGGGGTGTTATGTGCTTATTTGTGCTTGTATTTATTTTTGTTTATTGCTTTACGTACAGTTTACTTTACTGCTTTCTTTATTGCATTTGTATATATCATATTGTCATACTGTACTGCTGGCTGGATCTGGTTTTCTTTTGGTGGGTGGGCATTTCATTGAGTGTTGAGGTCCTATACCTGGGACCTGAGTGACACCTAGGCTAGAGTGAATCATATTCTTTCCCATTCCATTTCGGTCTGGTGCGGGAATATGAAACACGGTTCAGATATGGGTTTCTTCTTGAGAACTCTGTGTTGCAGATTTCCTGCAATGCTAGGGCTATCTGGGAAGCCTGCTAAGTCTGGATGACCTTTAGTATTGACCTTCAGAAACTGAGGTGAATTAGAGGAGGAATTGTTATGGTTATTGTAAACACTGTACCTCCGGGTTAGAAGTGTTTACACTTCTCATAACAGATCCAAGTCTGAGGATCCTTGTTTTAGAACACCACCTGTGAGGGGGATGGGTTGTTTACAGGTTTGCAGGTACCTTGACCTCAGAATACCCTGTTACTTTGGTTTGTTAAGAATACTACATGTTGGATAGTTCTTGTGATTCTAAAACCCTGGACATGTGGCTCTTTATTTGAGTCCCCCACCTTGGTTACCGGATTTATAGACCTCCATCTGGAATTCTTGAACACACTTGGACCTGTATCAGAATATTTTGGCCAGATCCAGCTCAGTCACAGACCCTTGCATATCATTTGCATACATAATCATTGCATCATATTGACATTTGCTTATTTGTGTTTCAGGGTATCCATCTTTATTTTTGGCCAGTTTTGACCCCATCTTCAGTATTGGCCCATCTTCACCAGCACCTGCTTCAGTTTAGCTATCTGCTTCAGTTATCACCAGCACCAGCCAATCAGTGGCTCATTACTTCAGCATCAGCCTCAGCACCTGTCTCTGCTCAGTCTCAGCATCATGGCTCCTAAAAAGAGCAACATCACCTATCACTTCTTCCAACCAGAATTATCAGACATCAGGAGGATTCAAACCCTGATCACTCCAGACCACATATCCTTGTTCAGAGAAAACTATGGAGATATACTTGACTTGGTTGTGGATCTGGACCCATCACAGAGGAGCCTCATCCACACTTGCATTCAGTTCTATGATCCCCCACTGAGATGTTTCACCTTTCAAGACTTTCAGTTGGGTCCCTTATTGGAAGAGTACTCCTCATTAGTTGGTATGCCTATCAGGAGAGAAATCCCTTTCAACCCTGAGATGGTCTTTCCTAGCAATGGAGAGGTAGCAAGAGCTTTACATCTGGAGCCTGTCCTAATTGAGCAGCATATGACCTCTAAAGCTGGGATCCCTGGTTTTCATCTGGACTTCTTAATTTCTCAAGCTATCTTGAAAGCTTCACTAGGAGAATGGAAAGCTGTTTGTGCTCTGCTGGCCTTGTGCATATATGGAATTGTGTTGTTTGCAGATGAGCCTCGATTCATTAGCAAGAATGCCATCCATCTGTTCATCCTGAAGAACCCAGTGCCAACTTTATTGGGGGATCTCTACTATTCAGTGCATCAGAGGAATGAAAAACAGAGGGGAAGACTAGTGAGGTGTTGTGCTCCATTGTTCCATGCTTGGCTTCTCAAGCATCTACCCAGAACAGATGCATTTCTCAACCCTCATCAGCAGAGTAACTGGGCTAAAAGACTCACTGTTCTAACTTCAGCAGATATCAGATGGTGTACTCAGGGCACCACGGGCAGAGATATCATCACCAGCTGTGGGCATTTTCCTAATGTGCCCTTAATAGGGGTCAAGGGTAGTATCAATTACAACCCTTTGCTGTTCAGGAGGCAACTGGGCTATGCATTGGTCCACACTCCTAAGGCACAGGACTTGGTGGAGACTCTCTATTGTGAGAACAAGATCAGTTTGACTGTTGTTAGGCAGGCTACCTGGGCCTGGGATCATGTTCAAACCAAGGGAGTCACCGTTCTGGGGAAGTGCAATAATGTGGCATCAGCACAATATTATGAGTGGTCCCGTGCCAGGGCCCAATTCTCTGGGATGCCCTTTACCATAGAAGACATGCCTGAGTCATCTTCAGCACCTCCCCCTGCCACCATCAGTTTGGAGGAGTTTGAGAGCTTGAAGGAAAGAAATGAGAAGCTAACCCAGGCTTTGCAGAAGACCCTCCGGGAGAGGAGTGAAGGTACAAGGGAGATTGAGAGATTGGAGAAGTTGAGAATAGAGCACTTGACTAAGATTGAAAAGTCTGGGGATTACATCAAAAAGTCAAAAGCGGGTGAACAAATTCTGAAGAATGCTTGTAAAGAAGCCCAGTTCCAGAGAGCAAGAACAGATTTGTATTTGAAAGAGAGTCAAGCCCGGTGGGTCAGGATCACCGAGGCTCGTACCCAGGAGGACAAGAGAGTTCAAGACAAGATGGATCAACTGGAAGCTAGTGCAAAAGAACAGCAAGAAGCCCTGGCAGCAGCCCAGAGGGAGATATCAGAGCTGAAGATCAAAGCAGGGGTGAAGAGGTCCAAGGACCAAACTCAGCACAAAAAGCTGGCAGCAGCTGTTGCAACCCGGAACCTTCTCATCAGGAATCTTACGGAGCGTCCGGCTGATCCTGTGACCGAAGCACTTCTCAAGGAAGTTCGTGAGGATGAGTTTGGTCTTGGTGTTTGACCATTTGTTTGTTGTTGCTTTTATTCATTGTACTTTTTATTTTGCTTATGATGTATTTTGACCCCTTAGGGGGCTTGTGTTGTAAAATGAACAAGTTGTATTGTTTCACCTTCTGTAATATATTTGTGTTATTTTGTTCCATTCAAGTTCACTTCAAGAGCAACATCAACAGCATCTTCGAGGGTCTGGAAGGGTCAAAACTGAAGGCCAAACCGGATACCTTGAGAACAAATAAGCATAACTGCATTGCATGCTAACCCTTTGTTTGTTTTGTAGGTTTTTGTTTTGTTGTTGCTAACCTCTGTTGTGATGTTCAGGAACTATTGCTAGGCGCCGAGTATTTCCCCTCAACCGGCCGCACCGTTATCCAACCCGAAATAACCTTCCGGGAATTCAAATGGATCAGGTACAGCAGGACCTAGCAGAGGTCAGAAATCAGATGGCAAACGAAAGATTGGAGATGAGAACGCAGATGACGCAGTTCATGGAAGTTATGAACAACATGGCTCAGAGCCAGGAGAGGCTGAGGGCCATTGTGGAAAGGAAGAATCAAGAGGATCCACATATAGGGACTGCCGGCACCAGTAACAATGAAAGGGTACAACCTCATGTTAATCCCCCTGTGTTTGGACCACATTTGCATCCTGAGATCAACATTCCCGCAAATGTTCAAGGCACAGCCACTGCAGCCAGGGTACTTCAGGAAGACCCTCAAGAAGACCAGTTCACAGTAATGGGTGCTGGAGAAGAAGCTTACGATAGAAGGTTGGAAGAAATAGCTGAGAAGTTAAGATCCCTAGAATCTCAAAATTCTTTGGGTTTTGACGTGATGGATATGGGCTTGGTAGACGGGGTCAGGATCCCCCATAAGTTCAAGCCTCCTTGTTTCGAAAAGTACAACGGGACTTCATGCCCCCAGACTCATCTACAATCATTTCTGGGAAGGCTGAAGGCCTATACAATGGATGAAAAGCTCTGGATGTTCTATTTTGAGGACAGTTTGACAGGGGCCTCAAGAGAATGGTACTCTCACCTGACAAGGGCAACTATTAGATGCTGGAAGGACCTGGCAGAGGCCTTCATCAGACAGTATCAATATAACTTAGACATGGCACCCAACAGGACCCTCCTAATGGGAATGTCACAGTCTTCAAGGGAGAGTTTCCGAGAATATGCCCAGAGATGGAGGCAATTGGCTGCTGCTGTTCAACCCCCTATGTCTGAAAGGGAAATGGCAGATATGTTCATGAATACCCTTCAGGGAACCTATATTGACAGGTTAGCTGCTTTCTCTTCCACTAGCTTCGCGGATGTTGTCATAGCTGGGGAGAGAATTGAAAGCCTGTTGAAAATGGGTAAAATCTCAGACAATGGTGCAAGCTCGTCCAGTAATGCAAGGAAGCCTTTTGCAGGCCCGAGAAGAACTGGCGAGACCAATGCCATCCACACCAACAGGGGTAGGCCCCAATATGCTCAAAGATCAATAGCAGCAGTCACCATCCCTGCTCCCGTTCATCCTCAGCCAGTCTATCAACCTCCTCAACAAAGCTATCAGCCACAACCTCAGTACCATCAGCAAAATCAGTATCCTCCAAGAAATCACAACAACAACAGCAACAACAGTCAACAAAGGCCATTCCAACAAAGGCCATCTCAAGCTAACAGAGTGATCGATCCGATCCCAATGCCATATGCTACTTTGCTGCCACAACTTCTGAAACTCAACCTAGTTGAGCTAAGAACGTTGGCGCCTCCGGATCCCAACAGTCTACCAAGGAACTATGACTCCAATGCTAGGTGTGCCTTCCATTCAAACGCACCTGGCCACAGTACAGAAAAATGCAGGGCTCTGCATATGAAGGTACAAGACTTGGTAGACTCCAAGGCTCTGAATTTCGCACCGCCGCCCAATGTCAATAAAAACCCCATGCCAAACCATGGTGGTCCCCGGATTAACGCTATTGAAGAAGACAAGCCGTCTTATTTAATAACCAGTGTGGGACAAATCAGGACACCATTGGTAGAAATCAAGGCTCAGCTCTTGGAATGTCAGATGTTCCCAGGGTGTGAATTGGGTTGCGCTTACTGCAATATCTCGATAAATGGGTGCGACAATTTGAGGAATGGCATAGATGGCCTTATTCAGAGTGGCCAACTTCAGATCACTACATCATTTCCAACAAATCCGGCAACCTCATCAACAACGGTTTCAGAACCTCCTACAACTGCAGCAACTATTGTTCCTGACAATTCTTCGGCTTCATCAACAAGTACTTCATCTATCGTCTCAACTGATCAGTTTTCAACAATTTTTCCTGCTACCACTTCAGCTTCACTCCATTTTGAGACTCCTACAACAACAACATCCGTTCTTCCACCATTATCTCCTACAACACCAGCAATCAATCATGAAGATGTCTCTACTGTCACCATATTTTATGATCCTGAAAACAACTCTGCCTACCATTCAGAAGGTGCTGCTCCCGTCAGAGCACCAGTTACAATCTTTTATGATCCACAAACAATTACAGTCCCTTCAGCAGCATCAATCAGTCCAGTTACCGTCACGGTGCCTGGACCAGTACCATATGAAAGCAATAGGGCCATCCCTTGGCACTATGGCTCTGACATATACTGCGAAGGAAAAAGAATCACTCTTGAAACATCAACACCTGCACCACAAGTAGATAATGTGGGGGGAGGCGGAGGCTTCACTCGAAGCGGACGTCTCTTCGCCCCACCAATTCAAAGACCTACTGCCGAAGCAGAAGCTGCTGCCAAGGCAAAAGGAAAGAGCCCGGTGCAGGAAGATCAAGCTGTTAAAGAAGCCTTGAAGACACCGTTCGATCAAGAAGTTGATGAGTTTATGCGAATCATCAAAAAGAGTGATTATAAAATTGTGGATCAGCTTCACCAAACGCCATCCAAAATCTCTATCCTCTCACTGCTTATGTGCTCCGAAGCCCATCGGAATGCACTACTCAAAGTATTGCACGCAGCTTACGTGCCTGAAGAGATTACTGTCAACCAGTTGGAAACCGTGGTTGGAAATGTTACTGCTAGCAATGGGCTAGGGTTCACCAATACTGACTTGACAGCGGATGGCCGCAACCACAACAAAGCCTTGCACATAACCATGGAATGCAAAGGAGCTGTCCTTTCTCATGTGCTGGTGGACACAGGTTCATCCCTGAATGTTTTACCAAAGAAGGCTCTGGTGAAGCTTGAATATGATGGATTGGCATTGAGACCCAGCAACCTGGTGGTAAGAGCCTTTGATGGTTCAAAGAGATCGGTTCTGGGAGAGATTGAGCTGCCTGTGACAATTGGCCCACAGACCTTTAAAACTATCTTTTATGTGATGGACATTCAGCCCGCCTACAGCTGTTTGTTGGGTAGACCCTGGATTCACGCCGCCGGCGCAATAACGTCTACCCTTCACCAAAAGTTAAAATATGAGTGGGAAGGCCAAGTTGTCACAATCTGCGGGGAGGAGGATATATTTGTTAGCCATCTGGCTACTTATAAGTATATTGAAATGGATGGGGAGATCCATGAAACAATGAGCCAAGGTTTTGAAGCCTTGAATGTCAATGAAGCATCTGCTGTATCTGGGATCTCCATGTCATCATACCAACAAGCCCGGAAGGTTGTTGAGGAAGGAACTGCCCTAGGTTGGGGCAAAGTTTTAGCTGTGGAAGAGAAGAAAGACAAATTTGGGTTGGGTTACAGACCAACTCAACATCAAGCAAAGGCTGCTGGAGAGCCTGGTTTTGTCAGTGGGGGGATGCTTACCCCCGATGCTATCAACTGTCTGGAAGACGAGCTGGAAGAGGAGCGCAATCTGGAGAATTGGATTCGTCCGAAGATCCCGGGGAGCAGTGTCTCGAACTGGTCTTCCCAGGAAATTATAAGAGTTATTCGATCAGAGTAATTATTATTTCCTGTATTTTTATAAGCATGCATCAAAGTCTTGCATCTTGCCCAAGATGACAAGACTCATTTTGTAATCAGGGCCATCTGTACTTTTGTGCAAACAAGATCAATTAATGAAATATCAGACATCCTTTTTGCAAACGAGTCTTTTTCTTTTCTGTTCACTGTTTTTTCCATTTTTCTTTTTTGTACAAAAAATAAATGGCAGTGTTTTCAAAATGATAACTTCATTTCACTTTTCTAAATAAGACTAAAATCAGATCACTAAAACGAACCAATTAAACCCTTGCAGAGAGTGCCATCCTGACAGCACCGACAACAGCACGGCTATGACATCGTATGACTTTGACAATCCGATCAATCAAGCTGATGAAGGGGTTGAAGAAGAATATGAGCTTCCGGAAGAGCTAGCCAGGTTGTTAAGACAAGAGGAAAAGGTTATTACTCCTCACCAGGAGGAGGTTGAAGTGATCAATCTTGGTACAGAGGAAGACGTGAAAGAAGTCAAGATCGGGGCCTGCCTGCAAGACTCAGTGAAGAAGCAACTGGTTGATCTACTTCAAGAGTATATGGATGTATTTGCTTGGTCATATCAAGACATGCCAGGGTTGGATACCGATATTGTTGTGCACAAGCTGCCTTTGAGAGAAGAGTGCCCTCCAGTCAAACAAAAGCTACGCCGTACTCGTCCAGACATGGCCATGAAAATCAAGGAAGAGGTACAAAAGCAATGGGACGCCGGGTTCCTTGCTGTAACTAGCTACCCGCCGTGGGTTGCTAACATAGTACCTGTGCCTAAGAAGGACGACAAAGTAAGAATGTGTGTTGATTACCGGGATCTGAATAGAGCTAGCCCGAAAGATGATTTCCCATTACCTCACATTGATGTATTGGTGGATAATACGGCTCAGTTCTCGGTATTCTCTTTCATGGATGGATTTTCAGGATACAACCAGATTAAAATGTCACCTGAAGACATGGAGAAGACAACATTCATCACACCCTGGGGCACGTTCTGCTACAAAGTAATGCCATTTGGGCTCAAGAATGCCGGTGCAACGTATCAACGAGCTATGGTAACATTATTCCACGATATGATTCATAAGGAGATAGAATGTTATGTGGATGACATGATTGCCAAGTCCCTTACAGAGGAAGATCATCTGGTGAATCTGCTCAAGTTGTTCAAGCGTCTGAGGAAGTATCAATTGAAGCTGAACCCCAACAAATGCACATTCGGGGTACGATCCGGTAAGCTGCTGGGCTTTATTGTAAGCGAGAAGGGGATTGAAGTTGACCCTGATAAAGTCAAAGCCATCCAGGAGATGCCTGCACCGAAAACTGAGAAGGAAGTTCGAGGGTTCTTAGGTCGATTGAACTACATCTCGAGGTTCATATCTCACCTCACAGCAACCTGTGAACCCTTGTTCAAGCTGTTAAGAAAAGAACAAACGGTCAGATGGAACGAAGACTGCCAAAGGGCTTTTGACAAGATCAAGGAGTATCTGCAAGAACCTCCAATCCTCATGCCGCCAGTTGAAGGAAGACCTCTGATTATGTATTTGACAGTATTGGAAGAGTCAATGGGGTGTGTGCTGGGCCAGCATGACGAGTCTGGTCGAAAAGAGTATGCAATTTACTACCTAAGCAAAAAGTTTACCGACTGTGAACAACGTTATTCACTGCTCGAGAAAACTTGTTGTGCTTTAGCGTGGGCTGCTCGCCGACTAAGGCAGTATATGTTGACCCACACTACCTTATTAATCTCAAAAATGGACCCAGTCAAGTACATTTTCGAGAAGCCAGCTCTTACCGGACGGGTTGCAAGATGGCAGATGATTCTCACAGAATATGACATCCAATACACTTCTCAGAAAGCCATCAAAGGCAGTGTATTGTCAGAATATCTTGCTGAGCAACCCATTGATGATTACCAGCCTATGAGATTTGACTTCCCTGATGAAGACATCATGTTCATTAAAGAAAAAGATCATGAAGAGCCTATTCACACTGAAGGGCCCGACCCAGAAGAAGAATGGACTATGATGTTTGATGGGGCTGTTAACATGAATGGCCGTGGTGTTGGTGCAGTACTCATTACGCCCAAAGGAGTTCACATGCCTTTCTCGGCAAAACTCACTTTCAACTGCACTAACAACGAAGCTGAATACGAAGCTTGCATTATGGGTCTTGAGGAAGCCATTGACCTCAGGATCAAGACATTAACCGTATTCGGAGATTCAGCTTTGGTAATCAATCAGACCAACGGAAAATGGTACACACACCAAGATCATCTGTTACCTTACAGGGATTATACAAGAAGGTTACTGACTTTCTTCACAACAGTCAAACTTGAGTATATCCCTCGGGACGAGAATCAGTTTGCAGATGCCTTGGCTACCATTTCGTCCATGATCAAAGTTCAAGCTGCTAACTTTGTACCTCAGATATCAGTGTCGAGACTTGATAGACCAGCATATGTATTTGCAGCAGATATTGCTAAAGATGATAAGCCTTGGTTCCACGACATCAAGTGCTTCTTGGAGGATCAAACATACCCACCTGGGGCATCTTCCAATGATAAGAAGACTTTGAGAAGGCTTGCTGGAAGTTTCTTTCTGAACACTGATGGATCTTTATACAAAAGGAACTTTGACATGGTACTCCTCAGATGTGTTGACAAGACGGAAGCAGATTTACTGATGCATGAAGTGCATGAAGGCTCTTTTGGTACCCATGCTGGAGGACATGCAATGGCTAAGAAGTTGTTAAGATCAGGCTATTATTGGATCACAATGGATGCAGACTGTTGTGCTTACGCCAGAAAATGTCACAAATGCCAGATCTATGCAGATAAAGTGCATGTGCCTCCAAATCCTTTGAACATAATGTCTTCACCATGGCCCTTTGCCATGTGGGGCATTGATATGATTGGCAAGATTGAGCCAACTGCTTCAAATGGCCACAGATTCATCCTGGTTGCCATCGACTATTTCACTAAGTGGGTTGAAGCAGCCTCATACGCAAATGTTACAAGGCAAGTGGTAGCCCGGTTCCTGAAAAGAGATATCATCTGTCGATATGGAGTTCCCGAGCGGATCATTACTGATAATGGTTCCAATCTAAACAACAAGATGATGGCTGAATTATGCCGGGACTTCAAGATCCAACATCACAATTCTTCTCCTTACAGGCCAAAGATGAATGGCGCTGTTGAGGAAGCAAATAAGAATATCAAGAAGATTGTGCAGAAAATGGTAGTCACCTACAAAGACTGGCACGAAATGCTACCATTTGCCTTGCATGGGTACCGCACATCAATCAGGACATCCACTGGGGCAACACCGTATCAACTTGTGTATGGTATGGAAGCAGTCCTACCTGTTGAAGTTGAATTACCCTCGTTACGGGTGTTAATGGATGTCAAACTAAGTGAAGCAGAATGGGTTCGGGCCCGATACGAACAACTGAGTCTGATCGAAGAGAAAAGATTGGCTGCAATCTGTCATGGGCAGTTATATCAGAAGAGAATGAAGAAAGCCTTCGATCAGAAAGTCAGGCCTCGAGAGTACCAAGTCGGAGATCTTGTGCTGAAAAGAATCCTCCCTCCTCATACAGATCACAGGGGCAAATGGACTCCAAACTATGAAGGACCGTTCGTGGTAAAGAAAGTTTTCTCTGGTGGAGCACTGATGCTCAGCACCATGGATGGTGAAGATTTCCCATCCCCTGTGAATTCAGATGCAGTTAAAAAATACTTCGCATAAAATGACCCGCTGGACATAAAAACAGAATGTAAGTCCAGGCAAAAATAGGGCATCCCGGCGAGTCAAAAACAGAATAAAAGACTCGGGCAAAAATAAGGGAAATAATTGAAAAATGTACACCCGCTGAGTTGTAAAGCCGCATTGGACAGCTCAGACAAAAATGGGTATCCCGATGGATTGAAAACCCGAAAGGGAAATCCATGCAAAACAAGGGAATAAGCGAACAACTGCATTCTGAATTCGTCTGTATCATCTGCAACTTGGTAAGCTCTAAAGGATCGAGCTTCAATCAGAATCAACTCTCTCCAGAAAGCAAGACGAGAAGAAAGTCAAAAGTCATACGAGTCATAGCAGAAGGGGAAGCTCCTCAAAGCGTCATCAACACTGCCAGCACTTTGTTTCTCAATTTGTAACAATCTCCTCATTTCAGGAGATATGTTTCTTTGACTGTATCTTGCCAGTTCAGGGCACATGAATTAATAAAATCAGATTTTTCAGTCATGTTTCGTTTTGTATATTTTTATTTGCAAAGGATGTCGGATGTCTCTGAAAAAAAATCAATTGCATAAGTACAGATGCTTTTATCAAAAATATATAATAATAAAAACATGCTTACAGGGAATATGATTAATCTCGAAAGTACTTAACTCCTATGACGGAATCCAGTAAAGGGTACCACGGGATCTTTTGTGCGTTTCCTTATCTTTGCAGGATTGCAGGTATCCAGGACACAACTTGGGGCATGCAAGTTACATCTCAGCAAGTTGGCAAATCAACGAGTGATCTCAGCATCCGGATTGCTCTATCCCCAGCTGAGTTGCCTCTCATTACTCTCCCCACAGAATCCTCAGCCTCTATCCAGGAGAGCAACACGCGAAGAACTCACAACAGAGTGAAGAAAGCTTCTACAAACCCCAGCTGGGATGTCCACTTCAAGCAGATCAGCCGGAGATCTCCACAGGCAACGGGATCCGAATCCCGGTTTGATATCTTTGCATAATCATGGCATTTGCATCATAGTATCCCCTCAGAGCGTAGCATTCCGTCTAATACGGAGCATTACGGCAAAAATCCAACGCATAGCATAATCATAAGCCGTGTTCTGAATCAACACTTGTGAGTAATAACCGTTCATCATCCTCACCAGAGTCCCAACAAAAGCAGCTGCCTCACAAATCACAAACACCAGTATATATTTCCCTTTGATACCCGTCCGTATCATCACTCCCCGGTAAAGTCGCCTGAACACTCTTTACAAACAAGATCACCTGTATCACAAATACTTCCTGACACCCGTCCGTGTCACATAACTCCAGCAGAAAGCCAAAGACACCATCTTTGCACTCACACATACCTATATATACGCTATCTCGGCACCCGTCCGTGTCATTTCCCCAGCGCAGTCGCCTACACTTTTACAACCTATATACTTGTTAATATTATTATACTTTTCTCTCTTGACACTCGTCCGTGTCACTCTCCCCAGCAGATAAACATCCACCTATACACCATTCTCACTACTCATATTATACTTATACAGATACTCGTCCGTACCTTGTATACACCACTCATATCCCCACAGATTCGACAATAGTCCTTGCTCTTTGTTAACCAGTTGGTACTCGTCCGTATCATCATCTCAGAACATTGCGTCTAATGTTTGTTTCTACATGATACTCGTCCGTATCATAGTCTTAAGGATGCTCGTCCGCATCTTTAATCCATGCGCTGTGTCAAACACTTATGTCTTCTTGAATATAGACACTCGTCCGTGTCTACTATTCCCTAGAAGAGTCCCTTCAGATTCAACACCCGTCCGTGTTCTCTGTTAACCAGTTGGTACTCGTCCGTATCATCATCTTTGAACACGCTTCAGTATTTGTTTCTATCCGATACTCGTCTGTATCGTGGCCTTAAGGATGCTCGTCCGCATCTTTAATCTATACACAATACCAAACACTTATACTTCCCCTTCTTGGTTGTGAGCACTCGTCCGTGTTCACTATATCCCCAGTAGATTACCAACAATCAACTTTCTTATCTGACACTCGTCCTGTGTCATGATAACCCTGAGAGCAGCCGTACCCTGCTGAGTGGTCGTCCTCCACTTCTTGATGGTCGTCCTCCATCATGCTCATCCGATGGCCGTCCCCATCGTTGATTTTAGCAGCCGTCCCCTGCTAGGTGGTCGTCCTCCACCTTTTGATGATCGTCCTTCATCACTATTATCCAATGGCCGTCCCCATTGTTGATTTTTGTTTATCTGACACTCGTCCTATGTTATGATAAACCTTGAGAGCAGCCGTACCCTGCTGAGTGGTCGTCCTCCACTTCTTGATGGTCGTCCTCCATCATGCTCGTCCGATGGCCGTCCCCATCGTTGACCTTTTATCCGGCATTCATCCTATGTCGCGATATTTTCGGCAGCCGTACCCTGCCAGGTGGTCGTCCTCCACCTTTGATGGCCGTCCCTATCATATTTCTTTTATTCCCAACAGAGCAGCCGTCCCCTGCTAGGTGATCGTCCTTCACCTTTGATGGCCGTACCCCATCATCTGTTTATTTCATTTATTCTTTCACCCGATGGCCGTCCCCGTCGTGGTCCCTTTTCCTTTTTAGCCCGATGGCCGTCCCCATCGTTGGTTACTTTACCTTTGTGAACTTGATGGCCGTCCCCGTCATGTTTCATTGATTCCCAGAGAATTTTACAGATGGCCGTCCCCATCATGATTTTATTTTCCCCAGCTAGTCGGCCGTCCCCGTCTTAGCTTTACCTTATATCCCCAGCATGTCGGCCGTCCCCGTCATCGCTTTATTTCCACACACTTTACCCAGCAGTCGTTCTCTGCTCGACGGTCGTCCTCCGTCGCCCACACTTTACAATATACTTTATTTACGTTACAATCTATATCCCTTTTCTTCTTCATTTTGTGAGTGCAAATTTTGGGCTGTCTTTGGTATTCAACCACGAGTTATCTTGTTTGCCTGTTAAGCCGTTGCTTACATCCTGCACAGCTAACTCATGTTTGAATAGGGGCAGCTGTAAACACCCCAAATTTGCCCTCACTCATTTCACCATGGCTTGTGATCATTCTCATGTGCATAAACACAATCATATCATCCCATATCTCATTTTTGATTCACTGCATAGTTTCAAAGTCATCTGCACCTAGGGTTTGTGATCTGAGCAGTCCAAGAGCTTCTTGAGCCACTCCAAAGGCCATCAATCACTTCAAAGGGGTCCATGTGTGTTCTTATATCATATTCCATCTCCTCAAAGTCAAAAATGCAAAGGAATCACAAGAACTAGGGTTTGAGTGGATGCAGGGCCAGGTTTGACTGCACAGTTGACTGAAAATTAGGGTTTTGGTTTCAGAGGCCATAACTCCAAATTTTTTGGTCATTCTTGTTTCCATTGGTCTCTATATGGTATAGGGAGTATGCATACCAATTTTCATGAAAAAATTCCATGGGGAAGTCATCTGATCAAGGGTTGACTTTTCAGACAAGTCAGTGCAAAATCAGGGCATCTGAGGCCCCCAATGACCCAACCAATGGGTGATCTTCATCATTTTGAGTGTATATGATCTTTATTTGATCATGGAAGAAGGTTGAAATTCATGGAAATCAAGAATTTAGGGTTTTTGCAAATGTTGACTTTTTGGGCATAGTTGACTTTTCAAGAATGCATCATTTTTCAAGCCTTGATTATTGATCCAAAAATGCTTCAAATGGAAAAACTTTGGTCGTGAAAGTTGTAGATCACATCTTTCCCTTTTCAAAATGTACAAGAACATGATCATACTCTTCTTGGATCAAAAGTTATGGTGTGACAAAGTTGGTTAAAATCATTGATTTTCAAGGCATGCCCTAAGTGAGAATTTTGCAAAACCATGGATCAAAGCCAATTGCAACCTCTAGTTCACTTCAAACCAGCACACAAACTTTCTCTAAGTCATGAAAATCAGAATTGAACCAAGAATTCCCATGATTTATGTTTGGTTAGGCAAAGAAGTCACATGTGAACCAAAGGCCACAACTTGCAAAAACTCATGATCATTCTTCTTACAACTTGCAGCCTTGGATGCTGAGCTTTGCTAGACCTCTCCCTCACCCTTGCTGCGCCAGCCCATGCTTTGTACCAAGCTAGCACCTCACCATACCTCTCTTACACATAAAGTGGATTTTGAGCAAAAGTAAACTTACCAATCACTATAGGCCAGGTCACATCATCTGACCTATAGGATTATAATACAATATCCCTTGGCAAGCCAAAGATATGAAGGAGCAAGGCTGAAACTCTCTCATTCAACACATTCACAAAAACACACCACATTGCATTTGTCTTCGAATCTCTTTGCCCAGCCAAGAAACACTCAAACCATTTTCACCATTCAACTCACCATACATCATTGAGTAGAAACCAGCAAGAACACAAGCCTGAATCAGCCAGAACACCCCATAGCCATTCTTCACCTCATTTTGCAGTTCCTTTCGAATCTCCCTCCCTAGCTCACAAACAGCCAAACAAACCTTGCAAAGCTTCTCCATACATCATCTAGACCACAAACCATCATTCACAATGGCCTGAAACTACCAGAATCACCATAGCCATTTCTGACTGAGCTTGAAGCAGGAGCTTTCGAAACTCATTATCCAGCCAACATAAACTCTTCTTGAGCATTCAAACATCATCTGGGGATCAAGTGGAGTAGTTTGCACTGAAGGAAGTGGCCAGAAAGTCCTCAAGTTGAAAGCTCCAAATCTCAGGTAGCTTGAAAATTATTTTTCCAGAAATTATTTTTCATGTTATAGACTTGTTCCTTATGCTCCACTGAATATCCTGATGTTCTTAGTTTTTGAAATGGCTTTGATTTGAGTATTTAATTTGCTTCTGAAACCTGCGTGCCCTAGAATTTGTTCTGTTCGATTCATGGTTTTGAGGAAGAAGAAATTTGTTTGGACTTAGGGTTTTAGTTCAGGGGGTCATGGGGATCATTTTGGTGTGTTTAGTTTTCATTTTTGATACGTTTTGAGAGGTTTTGGAGATTTTCAGGTGGACTTCCCACCGGAGAAGACGACCGGAGGTCTTCTCCGGCCACCTGAAAATGGTTAGGGCTTAATCCCTGTAATTAGTGCAGTTTGAATTTCGTCCGTAGGATTGCTCTGACCCGTTGACTTGCCGCGCGCATGAAGGGTCCAGATGTGGTCATTAAACCCTAATCACTTTAATTTATTTAATTAATTAGGTTTAAGTCAGTTTAAACGTGGGCCACAGGATCTGGCGCGTAGTCAATTGCTTCTTTCCCAGATTGCATCTCAGCCATCCTTTCCTTTGACTTTCATTTTTATTTAATTTTTATTCATTTTCTTTTCAATTAATTTGCATATTTATTTAAAAATAGCAAAAATATCTTAAAAATTATGAAACTTTTTCTTAAAAGTTTTATTAATTTTTAAGACCCAAAAATATTTTTATTTTATTTTTTATCATTAAAAAAGTATTTTTAAATATTTAAAAGATTATTTTTAATTGATTAATGGAAATTAATTAATTAAAAATACTTTTAGGTATTTAAAAATTACAAAAAAATTCATGAAGTGTTCTAAGACATTTAGAAACATTGTCCAACCTTCAAACCAAATTTCTTTTTTGATCTTGATGCATGTTAAGAATTTTTCCATTGAATTAAATCATATTTTGTGCATTATTTTGATCATAAGTTCAAAATTTCATTTCTGCCTATTTGAGAAGAGTTGGACATTGGTTCTTCTTGCATTGTTTTATGTTTAGCATGTAGTTTCTAGGATAAAATGGCCATGATTTGATCTTGCATTTTCTAATTGTTTGGCATTTATTTTGTTAAGAACCCTAAAAAACCCTAATAACTTAGAAAAATCATATCTTGAGATTGGTTGAGAGTTGAGACCTCCCCTTTGGACCTTGGTTTAGTATAGGTTTAAGGTTTCTTTGTGTGGCATTTTCCATTTTTTATCTTAGGGTTTGCTTCTGTTTTGGGTTTTTGTTTGTTGTTTGATTCATAAACCCTAATTTGGGCTTTCATTTGCATCCCTCTTGCATTCTCTTGCATAACATGACTTGTCCTAGCATTTTAAGCATCCTTGTGATTCATTTGACATCTTAAGGCATGTATAAAGCATGTTTGATCATTGCATCACATGTTTGCCATGCCATTTGCCTTGTATGTTTCATAACTTTTCATGTTCATTCATGCTCCTTAGCTTGCATCATTTGCATCCATGATCTTGTATAAACATCTCCATGTTTTGCCTCATGTTTGTAGCACCTCATAACATCATTATCATCATCAACATGCTTCTGGTTTGGTCTAGCATCATACCATTTCATCTCATCTTGCATTGCATTGCATTTCTTTCTAACATTTCAGGTGGTAAGTAAACTTGGGAAGTGAATTTGCTTTCACTTCTCATAACTTTTCTTTTCATCTCTCTTGCATCCTTTGCTGCATTTATGTATGTGTTTGAGATTGAGCTGGCTCATTCTTGTTCCCCCCACTTTCTTTCTTCAAGTGACTTGACTTCTTGAATGAAGCAAGTTGCTTTGCTTCTCTTGATCTTGTTCATCTGCTTCCTGGTGGTTCCATTGAAGATTGTTCTTGAAAACCTCACAAACCTTAGGAACAACCAAGCATGACAATGATTAGGGTTTTGATTAGTCTCCCCTCTTAGTTTTACCTTTGTGTCTCTTTTTGAGTCTTCTCTCCTCATCTCATAATCAGGGACTAAACCCTAAAGGCTTTAAGGCTTTGTGATTAAGCTTATGCCTGCATCCTTCTATTAGGATGGAGTGTATAACTTTAATCCTAAGTGTTAAACCCTTAATGTGTTTAAATCTCTTAATAAATTCACTTAATAATCATCAAGACATCAAACTTGTAACTTGGGCCTTGCATTAGGGTTCTAATTCTTCCTTAATTGGTTAAGAAGGACTAACCCTAGTGTTAATGGACAAGTCCCCCTCAAGTTGTCTTACAAACCATAAAATTCACTTCTTCATCATGTCATTAAATAAAATCCACTTAATAAAGGCTTTGTCTTGTCATGAGTTTAATCCCTAATCATGGATTAAGTTGAGGAGCTTTCCTCAGCTTAAACATTCTCATCTATTATCCTTCTATTAGGATGGTGTAATGAGTCTGTTTAATCCCTGATTATGGCTTAACCTCATTACTTAACACTAAACAAAAACAACAAAAACATCTAAATAATCACAAGTAGGTTAATGATCTTAATCCTACATCAAAGGTGTTTAAGTGTGAGAAGCTGACTTCACACTTAAGGTACTCTCATTACCCCTAATCAGAGGGAAGATGTGATGAGTTTACTAAATCCATTGGTTTAGGCTTAAGCTCATTAACTTATGACAAAATCCAAAAGCAATAAAAGACTGAAAACACAAAAACAAATAATAATCGTCTCCTTCGGGATTCTTTTCTCATCACCTTCACTCATAAACGAGAACTTGCTTCTTCCGTCTAATGCAAGACAGTTAGCACCTGAGCCAGACAGGTCATACACTTGAGCATAGACAAGCAAGCAGTTCATCAGTCAATTCATCTTTCAGTCTCTTTGGGTCGAACTACGGTGTTCTGACTTCCTCATTGCACGAGAGGATACGTAGGCATAACTTAACAGTTATCGAACAAAAGTCTCTGTATATTCCCCCTCTTTCCAGCTTCATTCTTTAGCCTCATGATCTTGAGCATTTTATTCCTGTTCTCACACTGACACTGTACATTTATACACTTCACACTCCTTTTACACTGACACCTGTACATCCTGTTCCAGCTACTTTACACACAGATTGCACTGACACTACCCCTTTAAAACACAAATCTTTTAAGCGTGGATCCCGTCGAGTACGACGGACAATCTGGGTGCTAATACCTTCCCAGGTTGTAACCAACCCCCTTTCTCAGTCTCTCTGGTTCGCAAACCGTTTTATCCATCTTTTTCTAGGTCTATGCAGCATTACCTTTCCTCCGGGATAAAAATGCCTAGCTGGCGACTCTATTCATTCTCCAGTGAGTTCACGGCTGTGTGTTCTCACTGTCCCCCTCGCCGACCGTTCGCGTCTGTACCCTTATTTGACCCTGCTTCATTTATCGGGAGCGACAGCAGGAAACAACATCCAACAACCTAAATTCAAACTAAACTGATTAACCCTAATCCTAACCCTAATCACTTTCAGGTGACCGGAGGGAGCTCCGGTCATCTTCTCGGGTCACCCCAAAACCTAAAATCTCTCCACAAGCCATGAGAACCTCCCAAACTCTCCAGAATCAATCCCTAAACATCATTGAACACGAATCCATCAACAAACATTAATTATTTTGCATCAAACAAGAGAATCAAACAAAAACATGTTTCACGGGCAAAGTTTCAGAAGCTAAATACATGCTGGTTTCTTAAAAATTTTAAAAAATAATCATATTACCATGATCAAGGAGACATATAGAATCATATTTTAACTTAAAAGAAGAGTTATGAAAAAAAAGTTCTTAATGACTACCTGAGTTGGAGCTTTCTCAATCTGAGCTTTCTGGCCTCTTCTTTGGTGCAATCCAACTCCAACGGGCTCCTTGATGCTAATGAGAAGCTTGGAACAAGTTTGTTTGGGCTAGTTTATGAGTTTCAGTTATGCTAATGCAGAAATCGTGTTTGAGTTATGGAGTGTTTCAGGCCATTTAAATGGTTGGTTTGTGTTCTATAGGTTATGTGGAGATGATTGGTGAAGGAATTTTTGAGTTTTAGTGGCTGTGTGTAGAGTTTCGAAGAAATGAAGATTTTGGGGATTTTTGGCAATCTGATCTTAGCAATGGATTCAGGCTCCAAGATTATGTGAAATGAGGTCCATGATGCTTGCATAAGATGTCTTGATTGGTCAGAAAGTTAGTGGTGGCATAGTTTGAATAGTATGGGCCAAGTTGCAAAAAGTCAAAAGTTGTGGTACCATAACCATGGCACGAGTCAGAGTTGTTTCAAGGGGTATCCTGCCTCAGCTTGCATCAAGGATGGCCCTTGGATGGTTTGTAATGATCTGGATGGCATGATACAAGAGATAGCATGTGTTTTGCAATTTGGTCCCTTTGAGAATTTTGTGAAAATGGCTTGTAAAATCTTGCAATCCAAGGCATAATTATGATCAAGGCAAGTCATGTGATGTTTGTTATGATGCTTAAAGGTCAATTAGAGGTCATGAAAGTGCTTAGAACTTGAATTTGTGAAAATCCTTCTTTGGCATGAACTTAAAAATTATAGTATTTTTCCCAACTTTGAAAGATCATATCTTGAGTTCTAGGATGAATCAAGAGGAGTTCTTGTACTTTTTGAAAATGGGAAGATCGAATCTACAACTTTCATGTTTAAGGATTTTCATATGAAGCATTTTTGATCAAGAAAGAGGAGGTTGAAAATCTTTCCCAAAATAGAAAGTTTCCATTACAAGTCATGTTCAAAATTGGAAAGTTTGCAAATGGCTTGAAATTCTTCAATCTTGTGAACTTCTAACCACTTATAAGATAAAATAAAGATCATAGAACCTCAATTTGATGAAAATGATCCTTTGGTTCCATTGTTGGGGGCCTCAGATGCCCTGATTCTGACTTTTCTTGCACAACAAGTTACCAGTTGAGCAGATGACTTCCACAATGAATTTCTTCATCAAATTTGGTACACATGCTCCTTATAACATATAAAGACCATTATAATCAAGAATGGCCACAAAATTTGAGTGTAAGGCCTCTGAAACCAAAACCCTAATTTTAGGTCATATGTGCAGGAAATCTTCAGTCTGCCTCTATGCCTTTGCCATGCCTTGTGATCTCTTGACTTCTATGAACTTTAGGGAGCATATTATGATCATGGAACATACATGGAATCTATTGGCATGCTTCAAGACCATTGAGATAGGTCATATCACTTCTTGGATTCTTCTGATCACAAACCCTAGCTATGCAGTCATGTAGATGAAATGAACAATGCATTGAGATGATATGTTTATGCAATGCTATATAAAAGATCACAAGACATGGTGTGAGAAAAAGTGAGGGAAAATTTGGGGTGTTTACGGCTGCCCCTATTCAAGCATGAGTTAGCTGTGCAGGGTGTAAGCTCCTGGCTTATCAGACAAACAAGAAAACTTGTGGTTGAATACCAAAGACAGTCCGAAATTTGCACTCGCCGGGGAGAAGAAGAAAAGGGATATAAATTGTAACAGGTAGTATAGTATGATTATCAAATGGAAGCAATGGAGGACGACCATCGAGCAAAGAACGATTGTTGGGGATAAAATGGTAAGTAATGCACTGACGGGGACGACCATCAAGCTGGGAGATAAAGAATCCACGACGGTGACGGCCATCGGATAAAGAAATAAAATTCTTTAGGTATTAAAGAAGTGAGGGAAGCACTGACGGGGACGGCCATCAGTTTAAAGGGTAAATAAACCGCAACGGGGACGACCATCAGGTAAAAGAATAAATGAAAATAATGATAAGGGACGGACATCAAAAGGTGAAGGACGATCACCTAGCAGGGGACGGCTGCTGAAAATATCACGACATAGAACGAATGTCAGATAAAAAAGATCAACGATGGGGACGTCCATTGGATAAATGATGAGGGACGGTCATCAAAAGGAGAAGGACGATCACCTAGCAGGGTACGGCTGCTCTGGGGAATTATCTCGACATAGGATGAATGCCGGATAAAAGGATCAACGATGGGGACGGCCATCAGATAAATGGTGATGGACGGTCATCATAAGGTGAAGGACGATCACCTAGCAAGGGACGACTGCTAAAAAGATATCGCGACATAAGACAATGCTTGATAGAAAGTTCCAATCAATGGGGATTCCACTGGGGAAAGGATGAGGGATGGTCATCCAAAGGTGAAGGACGATCACCTGGCAGGGGATGGCTGCCGAAAATATCACGACATAGGACGAATGTCGGATAGAAAGTTCAACAATGGGGACGGCCATCAGATAATTCATGAGGGATGGTCATCAAATGGTGAAGGACGATCACCTGGCAGGGGACGGCTGCCGAAAATATCACGATATAGGACAAATGTCGGATGGAAAAGTTGCTTTGTTGGTGACTTACTGGGGAATGGTAAACACGGATGAGTGCTTACGCCTTGAAATAAAAGATATAAGTGTTTGATGGTGTGTATAGACTAAAGATTCGGGCGAGCATCCTTAGGACCATGATACGGACGAGTATCGATAGAAACAAACGCCGACGCGTGCCTAAGGATGATAATATGGACGAGTATCAATCGGTTAAGCAAGGAACACGGATGAATGTTGATCTGCCGGGGAGGTGATATATGCAAGTTACAGACGAGTATCAAAAGGAATCTGTATAAGTATGTACAAGAGTTTGACCTGCTAGAAAATATGTGCAAGACACGGACGAGTGTCAAAAAGATTGAGCCAGGGACACATACGAGTGTTTGACTTGCTGGTGAGGTATGACACATGCGAATGTCAAAAATAATATGTACAAGTATGAACAGGTATCTGTATTGAGAGTGCAAAGAGGTATTCTGGCTTTGTCTGCGGGGGATAAGTTTTGTATATTGCTGGAGAAATGATTTTGATATTTGCAGATGACTGGCTCGAACCTAGCTTATGATCGTGCAAATGTTTGATTTTTTTGCCATAATGCTCCGTATTAGACGGAATGCTATGCTTTGTGAGGGGGAAAATGATGTGAATGCTATGATTATGAAAAGTGGGAGAACCGATCCGAGATCCGGATCCTGCAGGGAGAAAGATCCCTGGGCGATCTGTCTGGAGGATGAACTCCACTGGGGAAAGAGATCATTGGCCGATCTGTGGGGAGAGAGGATCACTGAACGATCTCTCTAGGGAACTCTGTGGGGATCTCGGCTGGAGAAGCTTTTGCTGAAGAGACTCATGCCGGGGATGAAAAGGCTTTGGCAACTCCGCTAGGGAACATAAAACCCTGGCAACTCTACTGGGAGAAACTGGCAACTCTGCGGGAAAGAGATTATGCCATCTCCGCTGAGGATGGGAAAATCCTGGCAGCTCTGATGGGGAACAACAGTTTAAGCCCTGCTCGGGAGATTCTGCTTGGGGATTAGAGCACCTATGGGAAGTAACCTATTATAACTCCTATGTCCAAGCGACACGCTGGGGATTTAATGAGTTTCTCGAAGGATCCTCTGAGGGGATGACAACATCGTCGGGGAATACTTCTATCAAATAACCCTGCTGATGAGATGATTGTTGACTTGGCTGGGGATATAATGCTTGATATGCCCCATGCTGTGAGATGTGGTCTGCCTTGAGTACATGCAATCTGTTAAACAAGAAACGCACAAGTGTCCCGAGGTATCCTCAACCGGATTCCGTCATAAGAGTTAGATTTGTTTGGGAGCAACATATTTCCTGCAAGCATTTATTAAAATAGCTTATATGTTTCATGTAAGTGTTGTATCATGAACTTTAGACATTTTGCAAACGAAACAAAAATGTACAGAAACCAAAAGTAACTGAAAATTTTGATTTTAATGATTTGTATTCCTTGAATAGGAATGTACAGTGAAGAAGCGAATCCCTGAAAGGAGGAGATTACCATAAATTGAGAAAATAAAAGTGTTGGCAATGTTGAAATTGACGCTTCAGTGAGCTTCCTTTGCTATGACTTGTATGACCTTGACGTTCTTCTTATCTTGCTTTCTGAAGAAGGCTGATTTTGATTTATGCTTTATCCTTCCGAAGCTTCCCATGTTATGAGAGTGATACAAACGAATTCAGAATGCAGTTGTTCGCTTTTTCCCTGATTTTGCGTGGATCGCCCTTTCGGGTTTTCAATCCACCGGGATACCCATTTTTGCCTGAGCTGTCCGATGTGGCTTTTCAACTCAGCAGGTGTACATTTTTTATTTATTTAATTTTTCCCGAGTCTTTTATTATGTTTTTGACTCGTCGGGATGCCCTATTTTGCCTGGACTTACATTCTGTTTTTATGTCCAACGGGTTATTTTATGCGAAGTATTTTTTAACTGCATCTGAATTCACCGGGGATAAGAAGTCTTCACCATCCATAGTAGTGAGCATCAGGGCTCCACCCGAGAAAACTTTCTTTACTATGAATGGGCCTTCGTAGTTTGGCGTCCATTTTCCCCTGTGGTCTGAATGAGGAGGAAGAAGTCTTTTCAGAACAAGCTCTCCCACTTGGTATTCCCGAGGTCTGACTTTCTGATCGAAGGCTTTCTTTATTTACTTTTGATACAACTTCCTGTGACAAATAGCTGCTAATATCTTTTCTTTAATCAGGCTCAGTTGATTATATCGAGATCGGACCCATTCTGCTTCGTCCAGTTTCACATCCATCATTACTCGTAAGGAGGGTAGTTCAACTTCAACAGGTAGGACAACTTCCATACCATACACAAGCTGATAGGGTGTTGCCCTAGTAGATGTTCTGATAGAGGCCCGGTACCCATGCAAGGCAAATGGTAGCATTTCGTGCCAGTCTTTGTAGGTGACTACCATCTTCTGCACAATCTTCTTGATATTCTTTTTAGCTGCCTTAACAACGCCATTCATCTTTGGTCGGTAAGGAGAAGAGTTGTGATGTTGAATTTTGAAGTCCCGACATAACTCAACCATCATCTTGTTGTTAAGGTTTGAACCATTAACAGTAATGATTCGCTCAGGAACTCCATATCGACAAATGATATCCATTTTAAGAAATCTAGCTACCACTTGTCTGGTGACATTTGCATACGAAGTTGCTTCAACCCATTTGGTGAAGTAATCAATGGCTACCAGGATGAATCTGTGACCATTTGATGCAGTCGGTTCAATCTTTCCAATCATATCAATGCCCCATATGGCGAATGGCCAAGGTGAAGACATTACATTCAAAGGATTTGGAGGCACATGCATTTTGTCCGCGTAAATCTGGAATTTGTGGCATTTTCTAGCATAGGCACAACAGTTTGCATCCATTGTGATCTAGTAGTAGCCTGATCTTACCAATTTCTTTGCCATTGCATGTCCTCCGGCATGGGTACCGAAAGATCCTTCATGTACTTAGTGCATCAATAGGTATGCTTCCTTCTTGTTGACATATCTGAGCAAGACCATGTCGAAGTTCCGCTTGTACAAAGAACCATCAGTATTGAGGAAGAAACTGTCGGCTAGCCTTCTCAAAGTCTTCTTATCATTTGACGATGCCTCAAGTGGGTATGTCTGAGTCTCCAAGAAGCATTTGATGTCATGAAACCAAGGCTTATTGTTGTAAACACCCCAAATTTGCCCTCACCTTTTCTCACACCATGGCTTGTGATCTTTCATTTTTGCATTTACATAAGCATTACATCTCACTGCATAGTTTCATTTCATCTGCATCTAGGGTTTGTGATCTGATCAATCCAAGAAGTGATCTGAGCCATCCTAAAGGTCTTAAAGCTTACCAAGAGGGTCCATATGTGCTCCATGATCATAATATGCTCCCCAAAGTTCATGAAAGTCAAGAGATCACAAAGAATGGCAAAGGCATAGAGGCAGACTAAAGGTTTCCTGCATCAGATGACCTAAAATTAGGGTTTTGGTTTCAGAGGCCTTAATCCTAATTTTTTTGGTCATTCTTGTTTCTAAAGGTCTTAATATGTTATAAGGATCATGTGTACCAAGTTTGATGAAGAAATTCACTGTGGAAGTCATCTGATCATTGGGTAACTTCTTGAGCAAGTAATGTCAAAATCAGGGCATCTAAGGCCCCTAACAATGGTACCAAAGGGTCACATTCATCATTTTGAGGTTCTCTGATCTTTATTTGATCTTAGAGGTGGTTAGAAGTTCACAAAGTTGAATAATTTTGAGCTAAATGAAAACTTTCTATTTTGGGAAAGGACTTGTAATGGAAACTTTCCATTTTGGGAAAGATATTCAACCTATTCTTTCATGACCAAAAATGCTTCAAATGAAAAATTCTTGGGCATGAAAGTTATAGATTATGTCTTCCCATTTTCAAAAAGTACTAGAATATGTCTTGATTCATCCTAGAACTCAAGATTTGGTCTTACAAAGTTGGCAAAAATCCTATAATTTTTAAGTTCATGCCAAAGAGGATTTTTTGTAAATTTAAGTTTCAAGCCATTTCATGACCTCTAATTGATTTCTAAACATCATACAAACATAGTACAATTCATTTGAACCAAAATTGTGCCTTAGATTGCAAGATTCATCAAGACATTTTCACAAAATTCTCAAAGAGGGAAAGTTGCAAAAACCTTGGAAACCTTCCATCCACTTGTGCCAGCTGCATAAAATCAATCCTATGGCCCTCCATGACTCAGGCTGAGGCCAGACACCCTTTGAAACAGCTCCTGCCATGGCCCATGCTTGAAGTACAAAGTTGTTGACTTTTTTGCAACTTGCCCATACCAATCACACTAGGCCACATCAACTCTTCTGATCACTCCTATTGGCTTATTAAAACCCTAAGGAACACATTACATACAAGACATTGGCCCGAATGCTCCCACAAGTCAGATTGCAAGAAAATCACCAAAAATTTTCTTTCTTAGATTTTCAAAAACCAGCCATCAAACCTCAAAACAAACTTCACCAATTATCTCAATACCACTCATAGAACACAAAGCAACTCTTAAAATTGCCTGAAAGCTCACAAAACCAAAACACGATTCCTGGTGCAACATAATTGAATCATCAAAATCAACCATTACGAACTTGTTCCAAGCATTCCACTAGCACAAGGAGGCCTAGAGGAGTTGATTTGCACAAGAGAAAGGTCCAGAAATCCCAGAATCAGAAAGCTCCATCTCAGGTATACCTCAAGAACATTTTTTCCAGAAGCTTTGTTTTAAGTTCATAAATGATTTTATGTGTTCCCCTGAGTATGCTGATGTAATTTGTTTTGAAAATGGTTGAGATTTGAGAGTGTATGAAGCTTCTCAAAATTTGTCTGTAAAACTTGTTTGCTTCGTTTAAGCTGATTCATGAAAAATAAATTGTTTTTGTTTGTGGATTCTTGTTGTATGATGTTTAAGGTTTGTTTCTGGAGCTTTTGGTGAAGTGTCATGGCTTTTTGAGGGATTCAGGGGAGGGGACTGGTCGGAGAAGATGACCGGAGGTCTTCTCCGGCCACCTGAGAGTCATTAGGGTTCTAATTAGGGTTTAGGTTTAGTTTGAATCTCAGCCTTAGGATCTTGGTTTCGCGCGTGGATGGATGGCCCAGATTGGTCATTAAAACCCTAATCTTATTTAATTAGATTAATTAAGATTAATTAAATAAATTTAGCCAGATTGAATGTCAGAAGTAGGATTGCGCGCCAGTCAATTCCGTCCACCCCAGTTTGAAACTGAGCCATTGGATCTTTTGACTTTGCATTTTATTTATTTTTATTTCATTTTTATTCATTTCATTTGTACATTTTATTTAAAATAGCAAAACTCATTAAAAAAATTCTCATATTTTGCATTTTTGATCTAAATAATTTTCTTAACCCAAAAATAATTTTATTTTATTTTTTGCATTTAAAAAGTATTTTTAAAATATTTAAATGTTATTTTTAATTAATTAATGAATTTTAATTAATTAAAAATGCATTTATGTTTCTAAAAATCACCAAAAAATTCATGAACCATTCCAATACATTTAGAAACATTTTCAAACTCATCATACAAATTTCTTTTTAGTTTTGATCACAATTTCACAATTTTCTTTGAATTAGGGTTCTTAAAAATCACATTTTCTAACCCTAATTTGAAAAATTCATTTCTGCCTAACCATGAAGAGTTTTAACTTGGTTCTTTTTGCATTATTTCACATATTTCATGTAGTTGTTAGGATTTTATCTCATGATTTTATCTTGAATTTTCAATTTGATTTGCATTTTCCCTTTAGAAGAACCCAAAAACCATAGCAAACTTAGAAATTTCATAACTTTCATTAGGTTAAGCTTTTGACCTTCTCCTTTGGGGTGTGGTCTTATATAGGATTAGGGTTTGTTTGAGTCCAATTTCAATTTTTTATCATGATGTATGCTTCTGTTTTGGTCATTTGCATCTCATACATTCATAAAACCCTAATTTATCATGTTCATTTGCATTCATCTTTCCATGTCATCATCATGTGAACTTGCCATGACATTTCAAGCATTTGTATGACATCTTAGACAACTTAAGACATGATTGAACATTTCTTGATCATTTCTTCATTCATTTTCTATGCTTTGCATCCATTACATTTCATGAACATCCATGTGTTTTCAAGCTTCTAAACATGCTTTCATTGCATCTCATCTTTCCATGGTCATTCATATGCATCTTGTATAACTTTGCATCATCTCATGTGCCTTTTACATTGCTTTTTCGCTTCTGAATTTGGTCTTCACATATCGTTTCATTTCATTTCCTTTTACTTTATGTCTTATGCATTCATACTAACATTTCAGGAACTTTTGGTAAGTTATTTGGGAGGTGGATTTGCCTTAAATTCCCATCTCTTCTCATCATTCATATGAATATTTACTTGTCTTTGAATTGAACTTGTTTCACTTGTGTTTCATCCTTCTTACTTTCTCTCTTTTAATTTACTTATATTCTTCAGGAAGTAAGTAACTTATTATTCTTCTTCCTTCTCTTTTCATCTGCTTCTTCCATTAGTGGCCTTGAAGATCCTTTATCTTAAGCCTAACAAACCATAGGATGTCCAAGCATGATAACTTTTAGGGTTTTGTATAGTCCCCCCTAGTATTTTACCTTTGAGTCTCCTTGAGTCTCTTTTCTCATCTCAATAATCAGAGACTAGACTCTTAAAGCTTTAGGACTTTGGAATTAGGGTTATGCCTGCATTCTTCTCTTAGGATGGAGTGTATAACTTTAATCCTTAGTGTTAAACCTTTAATTTGTTTACACCTCTTAATCAAAACACATTAATAATCACTAAGACTTTATCTTGTAACTTGGGCCTTATAGTAGGGTTCTATCTCTTCCATATGGTTAAGAGGGACTAACCCTAGTGTTTAATGGACAAGTCCCCCTCAAGTTATCTTATAAACCTTAAAATCCACTTCTTAATCTCATCATTTAATTAAAATCCATTTAATAAAGACTTGTTATATAATTAATTTAGTCCCTAACCATGGATTAAGTTGAGGTATCTTCTTCATCTTAAGTGTTCTCATCTATTATACTTCAATTAGGATGGTGTAATGAGTTCATTAATCTGTGATTAGCGATTAAACTCATTACTTAACACTAAACAAAAACCCAAAAACATTTAAATAATCACAAGTAGGTTAATGATCTTAATCCTACATCATCATGGTAATTTAGTTGAGACGCTTATCTCATACTTAAGTAGGCTCATTATCCCTAATCAGGGAGGTTATAATGAGTTTACAAGCCCTTGATTTAGGTTTAAGCTCATAATCCAATGCAAAACACCAAAAACAATAAAAAACTGAAAACACAAAAAAAAACAATAATCATCTCCTCCAGGATTCTTTTCTCATCACACTCATTCACAAACGAGAACTTGCTTCTTCCGTCTAATGCAAGACAGTTAGCACTCGAGCCAGACGAGTCATACACTTGAGCATAGAAAAGCAAGCAGTTCACAGTCAATCTTCTACAGTCTCTTTGAGTCGAACTACGGTGTTCTGACTTCCTCATTGCACGAGGGGATACGTAGGCATAACTTAACTGTTATCGAACAAAAGTCTCTTTGTCTTCCCCTTCATTAAGCATTCTTTTCTAAGCCTCAGTTCCTGAGCAATTCACCCTTTTGCACTGATACCTGTACTTTATTTCCTTAGCTTTTGCCCACAGATAACACATACACTTACCCCTTTTAAACACAATCTTGTAAGCGTGGATCCCTTCGAGTACGACGGACGGTCTGGGTGCTAATACCTTCCCAGGTCGTAACCAACCCCCTTTCTCAGTTTCTCTGGTTCGCAATTCTCTTATCCATCTCTTTCCAGGTTTATGCAGCATTACCTTTCCTTCGGGATAAAAATGCCTAGCTGGCGACTCTTTTCTATTCAACCTCATTTTATCTTTTCACTGACCGTTCGCGTCTGCACCGGGATGTAAATCTCTGGGAGCGATAGTTATCAGTGGCAGTGTCCATAGAGAATAAATATGCCGGTCTGTCCAGTCTGGATACCAGAATCCGAGGTACATAATTAGCAGTCTGTACTTTGATCATGGATGAAATGGTAGCCAAAGCGTCTGCAAACTGATTCTCAAGCTTGACTGTTGTGAAGAAGGTCAACAATCTCCTCGTATAGTCACGATAGGGAACCAAATGCTCCTGATGAGTGTACCACTTGACGTTGGTATGATTGATTATAAAAGCTGAATCTCCGAACACATTCAAGGTTTTGATCCTGAGGTCAATGGCTGAAGGTGCGCAAAACACAAGGAAGGGGGATTGGAATTGGGTTTTCTTTAACAACTAAAAATAACTTCTAATGACAAGTTAATTTATCCTGGTTCGTTTGAACTCAAACTACGTCCAGTCCACCCGCCAATGTGATTTTGCCTCTACTGAGGTCTTAATCCACTATTCAACAAATGAATACACACACTGACCTATAGTCAATGTCCTCTTGAGTCTTCTGACTGAAACTAGTCACTCAAGGAATATTACACAACTATTACAATAATAATATAGTAACTAAAACTGCTTCTTATCAAGCTAAGATCACTAAGTGAAAGTTACAATATATTAGCACAAATGATACAGTATTTTTGCTCGTGAGTATATTGTCTTCAATTCTTCAAAATTGATTCCTTTATATAGTTCTTGAATAAATGTAGTCGTTGGAGACATCTTGAGCTAATTTAGGATATTAGTTAATACCATAAATTCCTTCCATAACCAGAGATACTTGTCTTAATCATCAATTAAAATATTCTTTAATTAATGTCTTCATTATGAATATCATCATCTTCTAGACGGAAATCAGAGATAATAAATATTTGATGCGCAGCCAATTAATCATGTCATTGAATGATGGATTCTTCATTAAGTGTATCTTTTATAAATGGATCAATATATCTTCTAGTAATGCACGTCTCCTTCAATTGAATTTCTCTTCTACACAAGAATAAAGGTAGTCATTAGAACTTCTATTCTAGCATAATAATCTTTGTTATCATCAAAACACTTAGAGGTTTAGAACCATAATTGTTCTAACAATCTCCCCCTTTTTGATGATGACAAAACATTTATTTAGATAATGAGAATAAATTAGAGGAACTCCCTTTGATTGAATAAAATCAAATATTTCTTTTAAAGATTTCTTCAGAGGTTTTATCCTTCAAATGTTTCATTAGCCTTAGCTCCCCCTGAGTTGATTACTTGACCTGTTTCTATTTTAGAATCACAACTCAAATAGTTTTATGAGAATTTTATATGTAAGAGGCGAATCATGGTAAACTGCTATGGATCAGGATCTTCTACGTTTCTCCCCCTTTTTTTCATAATCAAAAAGAATAGATGCAGAAAAAGATGCAAGTGTATAGAAGCAAAATACGTTACCATTAAATATAATAAAAAATCCAGTAATAACAAAACCAGTAGAACTTTAAAAAGTCTAGAAGAAGCAGAAGATAAAGCATAAAAAGTTAAGCAGAAGATAAGCAGAAAATCAGGAGTGCATCTTAGTAACTAAGGCCTCCAGCAGAGACTTGATCTCAGATGATGATTCCACTTGCTTGCCAAGCATTGTCTTCAACTCAGCAGTGGTTTCATCTTGCTTATCAAGGTGTTGCTTCACCATCTCATTTTCCTTCTTCAGCTCTTCCAAGGTCTGCAGAACAAGATTTGTTGACAGAGGATCTTCAACTTTTGGCGCAGCTTGATTCTCAGGAACTTCTATATTTGCTGGTGATTGAGCAGGTTCATCATCATGATCTTCTTCAGAAGGTACCAGAACCATATGAAGTCCAGAGTGTTTTTCCAGAGTTTCTGACTCTGTCCAGGGCTTATTGTCCAGCAGAAGAGGTTTATACTGTTCAATGTTAGAAACAACTACTTAAAGATACTCACAGAAGTTCTGGTGAGCAATATCATAGCAGATGTCCTTGAGTCTCTTTGTCTCAGCATTAAGCCATTTTCTGAAGGTAGCCCAGAGAAAGTCAGAAGCAGCTGGATATGTAAGCTCTGAGCATGCAGACTTCAGATCCTCTAACTTCAATTTCATGACTGTTTCAAAAGCAAGTAACAAAGCAGAAATGTCTGTTCTTGAGGGCTTTGGTTTAGGTGCAGGTATGGCTGTTTTGTTAGAGACAAAGGACAATTTTTTTAAGGCTTAAATATTAACAGAGGTTCTAAGTGGATTATCATGTTCAGCTTCTTCTGGTGGTGTGTCAGGGATGTTTATAAAAGTTGGTGAGTTGGGAGGTGTAGACTCATATGAAGACAATGAACTTTCTCTTATGGGGGAAAGATTAGAAACATTTTCAGAGGATGGTTTTTGGACAGATTCTGAGGGTTGGAAATTGTCAATATCAGAGAGGACATGTTGCAGGGCAGTTTGTGTTTTAGTTATAGGAGAGCGGTCAATATCAGACAGTGGTGTTGTATCAATTGGAATATCAAAATCCGAAATTGTTTGTGGTTGATTGTGTTCAGCTTCTGGTGGATAAAGTGATGATAGGATAGATGAGACAGCAGCAGATGCAGGTATTTCAGTTGGAATAGGATTAGAGGATTGAGGCGGTTCAGAAGATGGGATAGTTGCAGAAGGAATATCAACAGAAGGTATTGGGTCATAAGGTTTTTCAGACACTTCTACTGTAACTGCTTCTATTATAGAAATGAATTCAGAGTTAGAGGCAGAAGTTTTACCTGATCTTCTGGTTGATTTGGGAGTCTTCTGAGATGATCCTTCTCCAGCCTTTCTCTTCTTGGTTCTTGCAAAGGCAGCATCTGGAGTTTCCTGAGTGAGTTCTGTTGGCTTGAACATAGGGTCCACACCATGTTGCTTGCATATATCCAAGTAATTGACCACAACCTCTGGAGGTGTGTCAGAAGAGAAGAGGGGGAAGTTCTCCAGGGGAATCTTCCTGGTGGTGATAACTTCTCTAGAATGAAGGACAGGTTCTAGCTGGATAGAAGTAATAAACTTCATCTTCTTCAAATTCTTCGCATTCAGAGGTTTACCAACATCTGTTTCAAGAAATTGTGTCTGCTTTATGTAACGCCCCGAAAATCTAAATTTAATTATTTAATCATTTATTTAATTAATTTAGAAAATTTGGAGAGTTTGGGTTAATTTGAGAATTTTGGAGAAAATGAGTATTTTATATAATAAGGATAAATAGTGTTTTATTATACTATTTTATTTTTATCATTTAAAAATATGTTAAAGAAAAGGATAAGATGGTACTTTTGTGAAATCATGAGGGTAATATGGGAAAAGGCTAAGCTGGGATATTATAGCCAAAAGAAGAGAATACGATCAGTTTCTCATATTTTGTTTTCTATTGTGTTTTGGAAGCGCTCTGAAGAAAGAGGAACTCAGAGTCAGGAGGCTGAGGAGAACCCAAGAGAAGCGTGTAAAGCGTCGAAATTCTCTAAGGTATGGGGAGTTTTCATAATCTATGATAAATGTATAGGGATTGGAATATGAATGGATTAGAATGGTATGAGTTTAGGGGGTTTTGGGGTTTTGAGTTAGGTTGAGTTTTTATGAGAAATCTTGATAAATTAGAGCTATTAGAATGAGTTATAATCGTATATTTGTCTGTATAATTGTTGTCTGGATGTTGTTGAGGTTTAATTGATATTTTTGAATGATTTTTGGGTGTTATGATATGAAATCCGTAATGGGGTTTTGGGAGTTTTTGGAATTGGAACAGTCTACAATTGTATAGCAGAGAACTGCTGGAAAACGTGTGTTAACCGGTTAACGCTATGGGTTAACCGGTTAACCATTGTAATTTTTGGGAAATTCTGGAAATTCGTCAGCGTTAACCGGTTAACGCTATGGGTTAACCGGTTAACACTGTTGGGACAACAAATTTTATTTTTTTCAAAAATTCATATCTTGTAAACCGTAAGTCCGATTCGCATTCCGTTTGAAGCGTCGGGACGAGTACAAAATGAACTTTATTTTGATGAATAGAAATGAGGAAAATGCAACATTTTTTGATAAATGAATTTGTGAAACAACCTTACAATTATCTTATAAATTACCGAGTACGGGTTAATTCTTGATGTGTTAGAGTGGTTAGGGAACCAGTGTTCAGGGTGTAATGTCATGATGATATATATGAATATTTGCTGGTTGTTTTGCTGATTGAAATGAAAGATGCGGATTATTTTGGTGAATTTTTTGATGTAGCGCATCATTGCATTTCATAACATTCACTATGGGGCTTCGGCCTATTTATTTGCTTCAATCCCATTGTATGGATTGAAGTGTCTCGATGATTATGGTGTGCTCCCTTGTGGAGGGTTGATGGTCATGTATCCATATTATGGTATGCTCCCTTGTGGAGGGTTGATGGTCATGTATCCATCTTTTGGTGAAAATGGTACCACATGCATATTGCATATCAGGATGTAGAATTGCATATTTTGGATGAATTTCCTGACTGTGTTGGTGTTAATTGATTTCATGATGGTGTTGTGGTTGTTGCTGAATTTTGTAGTTGACGATGTCATGTTATATGTACTAATTTATTTATGATTCTATATTCTTATAAGTTTATGATATATTATGATTACTAACCCTGCCTGCTTGGAAACGTTGCCTCCTTCGTGGGTAACTTGCAGATGTCGAAGAATAGTCCTGCAGTGCAATAGGAGTAATTCATGAGTCTCGGAGAATGCTTTAGTGTTCCTTAGGAGTGGTTCTGTTTTATGTGTCCTGCTCTGTGTCATGTAACACTGGGAGTGGTTTTATTCTGTTAACTGTTTCAGTTATGTTATTATTGGATAAATGTTTTTCCTATTTATATGATGTTAAATTCAGGATGGTGAAAATGACTTTTATGAAGTTTTGAATTATGAAGTTAATTTCCGCTGCGAAATGATTTATGGTATTTTGATGTTGATTAACCCGTGTTACGGGACAGGACACTGTTGTGTATTTTTGTTGAAAATGTGATACCCTTTTAGACGATTACTCTGATAATATTTGAATATTATGTTTGGGGTAGATGGGTGTTACATTAGTGGTATCAGAGCAGGTCGGTCTGTCCGGCCAAGTCTTGTTGTTGTCAGTCAGTTGTCAAGTCGTTATTTATTTAACGATTATTCTCTTCTGATGTGGTAAGTGTTGTGCAGAATGACAGGAAACAACTCGCGTGCTCTCGCTGATGCTATTGCAGCTCTTGCTTAGACTGCTGCTCGAAACAATGCGCATGATGAGTTTCGTGCATTGGAGAAATTCTAGAGGAATAATCCACCTGTGTTTGAAGGAACTCATGACTCGGCGAGCGCACAGAAGTGGCTCTAGGCAATTGAGAAGATTTTCAGAGTAATGGCGTGTGCTGACGCGCAGAAGGTTCAATTCGGAACTCATATGTTGTCCGAGGAAGCTAAAGACTGGTGGGATAATACTCGTCATCGTCTCGAGGATGAAGCTGTTGTGGTGACTTGGACTGTATTTAAGGCGGAGTTCCTTAAGAAGCATTTTCCGGAAGATGCTCGTGGTAAGTTGGAGATAGAATTCCTTGAGCTGAGGCAAGGAAACTTGACTTTGGCAGAGTATGCTGCCAAATTTGAAAGGCTGGTGAAGTTTTGTCCTCACTACAACAGGGCAGATGCTGAACTTTCCAAGTGTCTTAAGTTTGAGAATGGGTTGAGACCTGAAATTAAGCAGGGAATTGGATGCCAACAAATTCGCAAGTATGCAGAGCTGGTGGATAAGAGCCGTATTTATGATGAGGATAGCCGAGCTCGGTCAGCTCACTATAAACAGCTGAGCGAGAAGAAAGACAAGAGTCAGTATATAGGAAAACCTTATGTGACTACTGGTGATAAGGGGAAGCAGAAGGAATATGTTGAGAAGTAGCAAAGTAGGGGAGATGCTAATGTACCTGTTAAGTGTTACAAGTGTGGAGAGGCAGGTCATAAGGCCGATGTGTGTACCACCAGAATTGTGAAATACTACCGTTGTGGCAAGCTTGGGCATAAGGTGAGTGATTATCCTAATGAAGGCCCAACCTGTTACAATTGTGGTGAACAGAGGCATATCAGCACCCAATGCCAGAAACCAAAGAAGAATGCAGCTACTACTCAGAATGCTGGAAGAGTTTTTGCATTAGCTAGTTCAGAAGCTCCAAAGAAGGACAACTTGATCAGAGGTACCTGTTTTATTAATAATATTGAGTTGATTGCTATTATTGACACTGGAGCTACACATTCATTTATTTCTCTTGAGTGTGCTAATAGATTGGGTTTAAAGTTATCAAATATGAATGGTAATATGATAATAGAGACTCCTGCTAATGGATCTGTGACTACCATGCTTGTCTGTTTGAAATGTCCTTTGAAAATTTTCGAGAAGAATTTTGTGATGGATTTGGTGTGCCTACCATTACACCAAATTGATGTTATCCTTGGTATAAACTAGTTGGAATTCAATTATGTTCATATTAACTGTTATAGTAAAACGGTGCAGTTCCCTGATTTGAGCGGGAATGGTGAGTTGATGTTTTTATCTGCTAAGCAAGTGGATACACTTGTTTTAGATGAAGCTTTGATGTTTGCAGTGTCTACCTCATTGCAAGTTGATGATAAGACTGTTAGTGCAGTGTTGCCTGTGGTTTGTGAATTTCAAGATGTGTTTCCTGGTGATATAAGTGATTTACCACCGGAACGTGAGATTGATTTTTCTCTGGACTTAGTACCGGGTACAAGTCCTGTCTCGATGGCTCCTTATAGAATGTCGGCTTCATAGTTGAATGAGTAGAAGAAACAATTAGAAGAATTGTTAGAGAAGAGGTTCATTAGACCCAGTGTTTCTCCTTGGGGTGCTCCGGTGTTGCTTGTTAAGAAGAAGGATGGTAGTATGAGATTGTGTGTCGATTACCGACAGTTGAATAAAGTGACTATCAAGAATAAGTATCCACTTCCGAGGATCGATGATTTGATGGATCAGCTAGTAGGTGCTTGTGTCTTTAGTAAAATTGATCTGAGGTCTGGTTATCATCAGATTCGAGTTAAAGCTGATGATATTCCGAAGACAGCTTTCAGGACGAGATATGGGCATTATGAGTATGCGGTGATGCTGTTTGGGGTTTCTAATGCGCCTGGTGTATTTGTGGAATATATGAATAGAATCTTTCATGAGTATCTGGATAAGTTCGTGGTGGTTTTCATAGATGATATCTTGGTATATTCTAAATCAGAAGAGGAACATGCCGAGCATTTGAGAGTTGTGTTGCAAGTGTTGAGAGAAAAGAAATTGTTTGCTAAGTTATCTAAGTGTGAATTTTGGCTAAGGGAAGTGAGTTTCCTCGGCCATGTAATTTCAAGTGGTGGAATTTCGGTGGATCCTTCAAAGATTAATGCGGTATTGTAGTGGGAGACTCCAAAGTCAGCTACAGAAATTCGTAGTTTTCTTGGGTTGGCTGGTTACTATCGTAAGTTCATTGAAGGTTTTTCTAAGATAGCTTTACCGTTGACGCAATTGACTAGGAAGGGTCAAGCGTATGTGTGGGATGTTGCTTGTGAAGAGAGTTTCATAGAACTGAAGAAAAGATTAACGATCGCGCCAGTATTGGTCTTACCGAATCCAGATGAGTCCTTTGTAGTTTATTGTGATGCTTCCAAGATGGGTCTTGGTGGAGTTTTGATGCAGGATAATAAGGTGGTTGCTTATGCTTCTAGACAGTTAAGAGTTCATGAGAAGAACCATCCTACTCACGACTTAGAGTTAGCAGCTGTGGTGTTTGTGCTTAAGATTTGGAGGCACTACTTGTTTGGTTCGAAATTTGAAGTATTCAGTGATCACAAAAGTTAAAGATACTTGTTTGATCAGAAAGAGTTAAAAATGAGACAGATACGGTGGCTTGAATTATTGAAAGATTTTGATTTTGATTTGAATTACCATCCAGGTAAGGCAAATGTGGTGGCTGATGCTTTGAGTAGGAAGTCGCTGCATATTTCAATGCTTATGGTGAAAGAATTGGATATGATCGAGCAATTCAGAGATATGAGCTTGTTGTATGAAACTACTACTGATAGTGTGAAATTGGGAATGTTAAAGCTGACCAGTGAGATTTTGGAAGAGATTCGTAAGGGTCAGAAATCTGATTTGAAATTAGTCGATCAATTGATGTTGGTTGATCAAGTTAATGCAGGTGACTTTCGAGTCGATGAAGATGGAATTTTTAGATTTAGAGATAGAGTATGTGTTCCGGATATTGCAGGAATTAAAAAGAGTATTTTAGAAGAGGGGCACAAGAGTCGACTGAGTATTCATCCTGGTGCTACAAAGATGTATCAGGATTTACGCAGGTTGTTTTGGTGGCCGGGTATGAAAAGAGACATTGCTGAATTTGTATATGCTTGTTTGACATGTCAGAAGTCAAAGATAGAACATCAGAGACCTTCAGGTATGATGCAACCATTGAATGTTCCTGAGTGGAAATGGGATAGTATTTCCATGGATTTTGTGACTGGGTTACCTAAGACTGCTAGAGGTAATGATTCGATTTGGGTAATTGTTAATCGGTTAACTAAGTCGGCACATTTCTTGCCAATGAGGATTAACCATTCCATGCAAAGATTAGCTGAGATTTATATTGAGGAAATTGTGAAGTTGCATGGTGTGCCTTCAAGTATTGTATCAGATAGAGATCCGCGGTTTACATCGAGGTTTTGGAAGAGTTTGCAGGATGCTTTGCGTACTAAGTTGAGGATGAGTTCTGCTTATCACCCGCAAACGGATGGCCAGACGGAAAGAACAATCCAATCTTTAGAAGATTTGCTGAGAGCTTGTGTATTAGATCAAGGAGGGTCTTGGGATAGTCATTTGTCGTTGGTCGAGTTTACGTACAATAACAGTTTTCATGCTAGTATCGGGATGGCTCCATATGAGGCATTGTATGGTAGACGTTGTCGTACTACATTATGTTGGTATGAGTCAGGAGAGAGTTTGGTGCTTGGGCCAGAGATTGTCCAAGAAACAACTGAAAAGATAAAAATGATTCAGGAAAGGATGAAAATATCGCAGAGTCGTCAAAAGAGTTATCACGATAAGAGAAGGAAAGCACTTGAGTTCCAAGAGGGAGATCATGTGTTCTTAAGATTTACTCCTATGACTGGTGTAGGAAGAGCTTTGAAGTCTAGAAAGCTCACTCCACGTTTCTTCGGTCCATATCAGATTATGCAGAGGATATGGGAAGTGGCCTATCGGGTGGCTTTACCTCCCTCTCTTGCGAATTTACATGATGTATTCCATGTATCGCAGTTGAGGAAGTACATTCCGGACCCGTCACATGTAATTCAGTTAGATGATGTTCAGGTGAGAGATAATCTGACAGTTGAAGCTTTACCAGTGAGGATTAATGATAGAGAATTGAAGCGACTTCGAGGTAAAGAGATTGCTTTAGTGAAGGTATTATAGGGAGGACCAGCTGGAGAAAGTTGGACTTGGGAGCGCGAAGATCAGATGAGGAAATCGTATCCGACTCTATTTACTTCAGGTAATTTTTGAGAACGAAAATTCTTTAAGTAGGGGAGAGTTGTAACACCCCGAAAATCTAAATTTAATTATTTAATCATTTATTTAATTAATTTATAAAATTTGGAGAGTTTGGGTTAATTTGAGAATTTTGGAGAAAATGAGTATTTTATATAATAAGGATAAATAATGTTTTATTATACTATTTTATTTTTATCATTTAAAAATATGTTAAAGAAAAGGATAAGATGGTACTTTTGTGAAATCATGAGGGTAATATGGGAAAAGGCTAAGCTGGGATATTATAGCCAAAAGAAGAGAATACAATCAGTTTCTCATATTTTGTTTTCTATTGTGTTTTGGAAGCGCTCTGAAGAAAGAGGAACTCAGAGTCAGGAGGCTGAGGAGAACCCAAGAGAAGCGTGTAAAGCGTCGAAATTCTCTAAGGTATGGGGAGTTTTCATAATCTATGATAAATGTATAGGGATTGGAATATGAATGGATTAGAATGGTATGAGTTTAGGGGTTTTTGGGGTTTTGAGTTAGGTTGAGTTTTTATGAGAAATCTTGATAAATTAGAGCTATTAGAATGAGTTATAATCGTATATTTGTCTGTATAATTGTTGTCTGGATGTTGTTGAGGTTTAATTGATATTTTTGAATGATTTTTGGGTGTTATGATGTGAAAACCGTAATGGGGTTTTGGGAGTTTTTGGAATTGGAACAGTCTGCAATTGTATAGCAGAGAACTGCTGGAAAACGTGCGTTAACCGGTTAACGCTATGGGTTAATCGGTTAACCATTGTAATTTTTGGGAAATTCTGGAAATTCGTCGGCGTTAACCGGTTAACGCTATGGGTTAACCGGTTAATACTGTTGGGACAACAAATTTTATTTTTTTCAAAAATTCATATCTTGTAAACCGTAAGTCCGATTCTCATTTCGTTTAAAAATGAACTTTATTTTGATGAATAGAAACGAGGAAAATGCAACAGTTTTTGATAAATGAATTTGTGAAACAACCTTACAATTATCTTATAAATTATCGGGTACGGGTTAATTCTTGATGTGTCAGAGTGGTTAGGGAACCAGTGTTCAGGGTGTAATGTCATGATGATATATATGAATATTTGTTGGTTGTTTTGCTGATTGAAATGAATGATGCGGATTATTTTGGTGAATTTTTTGATGTAGTGCATCATTGCATTTCATAACATTCACTATGGGGCTTCGGCCTATTTATTTGCTTCAATCCCATTGTGTGGATTGAAGTGTCTCGATGATTATGGTGTGCTCCCTTGTGGAGGGTTGATGGTCATGTATCCATCTTATGGTGTGCTCCCTTGTGGAGGGTTGATGGTCATGTATCCATCTTTTGGTGAAAATGGTACCACATGCATATTGCATATCAGGATGTAGAATTGCATATTTTGGATGAATTTCCTGACTGTGTTGGTGTTAATTGATTTCATGATGGTGTTGTGGTTGTTGCTGAATTTTGTAGTTGACGATGTCATGTTATATGTACTAATTTATTTATGATTCTATATTCTTATAAGTTTATGATATATTATGATTACTCACCCTGCCTGCTTGGAAACGTTGCCTCCTTCGTGGGTAACTTGCAGATGTCGAAGAATAGTCCTGCAGTTTAATAGGAGTAATTCATGAGTCTCGGAGCATGCTTTAGTGTTCCTTAGGAGTGGTTCTATTTTATGTGTCCCGCTCTGTGTCATGTAACACTGGGATGGGTTTTATTCTGTTAACTGTTTCCGTTATGTTATTATTGGATAAATGTTTTTCCTAATTATATGATGTTAAATTCAGGATGGTTAAAATGACTTTTATGAAGTTTTGAATTATGAAGTTAATTTCCGCTGCGAAATGATTTATGGTATTTTGATGTTGATTAACCCGTGTTACGGGACAGGACACTGTTGTGTATTTTTGTTGAAAATGTGATACCCTTTTAGACGATTACTCTGATAATATTTGAATATTATGTTTCGGGTAGAAGGGTGTTACACTTTAACTCTGCCAAAAAGTCCACCAATTTATTTTGACAGAGAATGTTAGAAATAACACGTCCTAGAGGAATCCAATCCCTCTTGGTTTTCTCCCCATCTCTAGTTTCCTTCACACTAGTTTTCAGATGTTGAAACAGAGTGTGTGCAAGGTTGATTTTCTTCTGTTTGGCAATGAAGTACAACAGAAACTGCTGATCCATGTTGATATAGTCTGGAGAGTTTGTAGCCTTCCTATGGCAGATTGTCCCAAGAATGATCTTGGCCCAAATTCTGAGAATGAAATGGCAGACATGTTTATGGGAACACTGCAGGATGTGTTTATTGAGAGACTGGCATCTTGTTCAGCAACAAAGTTTAACGACATTGTGATAGTCGGAGAAAGGGTTGAAACTCTGCTCAAAATGGGCAAAATTCAAGATAGTGGTGCAGGTAGCTCAGGTTGTGTCAGAAAAGCTTTTAATGGAGCTCCAAGAAGAAGAGAGGTAGAAACTAATGTTGTGTACGACTGAGGCCGGGGCCGTGGATACATGAGATCTTACAAGCAGGTGGCAGTTGTCACCATTCCTACAAGCCCTGTGCAACAACCACAACAACAACAACAAAAGTCGTAGCATAATAACTATCAGCAAAGAGCCTATCAACAGAGACAAGCTCATCCAGTTAACAGGGTGCTTGAGGCCATCCCTGTGACATACACAGTGCTACTCCATAGATTGTTAGATTTGAACTTGGTTCAATTGAGGACATTAGCACCACCACCACCTGGAGAACTTCCAGTGGGATATGATGCTAATGAAAGATGCGTATTTCATTCAGGAGCTCCCGGGCACTCGACGGAAAAGTGCAGGGCATTACAACATAAAGTCCAAGATTTGATTGACTCAAAAGAAATTAACTTCGCACCGCCTCCGAATGTTACATCAAACCCTATTCCAAGTCATGGAGGGGCCCAGATAAACGCTGTTGATGGTGGCGAGAAGTTGAACCTAATTTTGAACGTGGAAGAAGTTAAGACTTCGTTGTTAGTGGTGAAAGACAGATTGCTAAAGGGGCAGGTATTCCCAGGTTGTGATTTTGACTGTGAGGGTTGTTTAAATTCAGTTAATGGTTGTGGAGATTTGAAAGCTGGGTTGCAATGTTTGATTGATGAGGGGTCTCTACAGTTTGACAAGGTCGGCAATATAAATGATTGTGTGTCTGCAGTAACAATTTATTTTGATCCTGCTGAAGCTCCTGCCCGGAGAGAACCGATGACTATCTATGTTCCAGAAATGAGTCCAGTAACCATTATTGTTCCAGGGCCAGTTCCCTATGTTGATGACAAGGCCATTCCTTGGCATTATGGCTCAGACGTGTATGTAGAAGGTCAGAAGGTGGAAAGTAAAGCAGTGACAATTGACCCGACTGTGGTGAATGTCGGAGGAGTTGGTGTATTTACGCGGAGTGGGCGTCTCTTTGCTCCTCAAGCTCTTAGAGGTGATCCTGAAGCTGAAGCTGTTGCGAAGGCTAAGGGTAAACAAATAGTGACTGAAGAGGTGTAAACTCCTGCTGCTAGTCAGGGCACTTTTGAAAAAGAAGTTCAGGAATTCATGAGGATAATTAAGAAAAGTGATTATAAGTTGGTTGAACAGCTGAATCAGACCCCATCCAAGATATCCATTTTGTCGTTGTTGATGTGTTCTCAAGCTCACTGGGAGGCTTTGCTAAAAGTTTTGCAAATGGAATATGTACCACAAGAGATAATTGTTAACCAATTAGAAGTTGTAGTAGCCAGTGTGAACGCCAGCCATGGGTTGGGATTCACAGATAGAGATCTCACTTCTAAGGGACGCAATCACAATAAGGCCTTACACATTACCATGGAGTGTAAGGGAGTTGTTCTATCACATGTCTTGTAGATACAGGATCTTCTCTCGATGTGCTCCCTAAGAAGGCCCTTATGAAGCTGAATGTTGTTGGCATCGTTTTACGACCCAGTGATTTGATTGTAAAAGCCTTTGATGGGTCACGGAGGTCTCTGTTTGGGGAGGTGGAGCTACTGGTAAAGATTGGGTCTCAAGTATTCAAGAGTACATTCTATGTTATAGATATCCAACCCACTTATAGCTGTTTGCTAGGGCGTCCTTGGATTCATGTTGTCGGCGCAGTAACATCCACGTTGCATCAGAAGTTGAAGTATGTGGTAGACGGCCAGGTTGTTACTTATGCGGTGAGGAAGATATTTTCGTAATCCATCTGTCGACCTTCAAATAAGTGTAAATGGACAGAGAGATCCATGAGACACTTTTCCAGGCTTTTAAGACAGTCAATGTTAGTACTTTGTCTCCGGTTGCTGCAGTTCAAAGCAATGAGAAGGAATGGACTCCCATCTACTCCTACCAGCAAGCTAAGGAAGTAGTCCAATCCGGAAATGCCCAGGGTTGGGGAAAGCTGTCAGAAGTGGAAAAGAAGGATGACAAGTTTGGTCTCGGATACCAACCTGGTCAGTCCGGCTGGTCTCAGGGCAGTAAGTCCATAACGTTCACTAGTGCTGGAATGCTCGACTACAACAATGTTTGTGCTATAGATGAAGATGGGGATAGTGAATGCGACTTGGATAACTGGATCCGCCCATGCATACCAAGGGAGGAGCTCCGAAACTGGTCTGCTGAAGATTTTGTTCAAGTTACTTGGCAGTCAAAGTAATTTTCTTGTTTCCATTTTATCATATTGCATGTCAAATCCTGCACTCTGCCCAAGGTGCATGGATCCATTTGTAGTGCCATCATGCATTTAATGCATTTATTTTTACCATGAAATAAAGGACATTTTTCTAGCAAATTGTATTCTCTTTCTTTCGTTTTTAAATTTTTCACAAAAAATAAATAAAATGGCAATGTTTTCTTTTCCTGTGTTTTTGTGTGTTTGCATCTCTTTTGTAAATAACAAATTCTGAAATAAGCACATCATTTGTGCAATGTTGATCATTCGGATTCCTGTGATATTGTTCCTGCTATGACCATGCATGACTTCGACAATCCTATCTACCAAGCTGATGAAGGGGTTGGGGAAGATTATGAACTCCCGGAAGAATTGGCTAGATTGTTGAAACAAGAGGAAAGGGTCATTCAACCTCATCAGGAAAAAATAGAGATCTTCAACATCGGGTCTGAGGATGTAAAGAAAGAGGTAAAGATAAGGGTTGAGTGCCCTCCGGGTTGGATACGGACATTGTTGTACACAAGCTGCCACTAAGGGAAGACTGCCCTCCGGTAAAACAAAAGCTGAGAAGAACTCGCCCTGACATGGCGATGAAGATCAAGGGGGAAGTTCAAAAGCAGTGGGATGACGAGTTCCTTGCCGTAACTAGTTACCCACCTTGGGTAGCTAACATTGTGCATGTACCAAAGAAAGATGTCAAGGTCCAAATGTGCGTCGATTATCGGGATCTAAACCGAGCAAGTCCAAAGGATGATTTTCCTTTACCTCACATTGATGTGCTGGTAGATAACACCGCTCAGTTCTCGGTATTTTCTTTCATGGATTGCTTCTCCGGGTACAATCAGATTAAGATGGCACTGGAAGACATGGAGAAAACGACGTTCATTACCCCGTGGGGTACAGTTTGTTATAAGGTTATGCCCTTTGGGTTGAAGAATGTCGGGGCAACGTATCAACGGGCTATGGTAACTTTGTTCCACGACACGATACACAAGTAAATTGAGTGCTATGTGGATGACATGATTGCCAAGTCCCGGGACGAAGAAGAACATCTGGTCAATCTCAAAAGGTTGTTTGATAGGTTGATAAAGTATAGATTGAGGTTTAATCCAAACAAGTGCACTTTCGGAGTGCATTCCGGTAAATTGCTGGGTTTTATTGTGAGCCAAAGGGGGATTAAGGTAGATCCTGCAAAAGTAAAAGCAATACAAGACATTCCTGCACCAAAAACAGAAAAAGAAGTGCGTGGGTTTTTAGGGAGATTGAACTACATTTCTTGCTTTATATCTCATCTAACTGCCACATGCGAGCCAATCTTCAAATTGTTAAGAAAAGAACAAACGGTCAGTTGGAATGAGGATTGTAAAAGAGCCTTTGAAAAGATAAAAGAATATTGTAGGAGCCTCTGATTCTAATGCCTCCAGTTCTAGGACGGCCGTTTATCATGTACTTGACTGTGTTAGAAGGGTCGATGGGGTGTGTGCTAGGCCAACATGACGAGTCTGGTCGAAAAGAGCATGCTATTAATTACCTTAGCAAAAAGTTTACCAACTGTGAATCCCGTTACTCACTACTCGAGAAAACTTGCTTCGCTTTGGCATGGGCAACTCGCCGACTGAGACAGTACATGTTGACCCACACTACACTGCTAATCTAAAAAATGGACCCTGTCAAGTATATTTTCGAAAAACCAGCATTAAACGGAAAGGTTGCAAGGTGGAAAATGATATTAACAAAGTATGACATACAATATACTTCCCAAAAACGCATCAAAGGAAGTGTATTGTCAGATTATCTTGCACAACTGTCGCTCCCCCGAAAAGACACATGGTCAAGACAAGGTACAGACGCGAACGGTCGGAGAAAAGAGAAAATGAAATGAAGATGAATAGAGTCACCAGCTAGGCATTTTTATCTCGAAGGAAAGGTAATGCTGCATAAACCTAGAAAGATATGGATAAGACGGTCGCGGACTAGAGAAACAAAGAAAGGGGGTTGTTACAACCTGGGAAGGTATTAGCACCCAGATTGTCCGTCGTACTCGACGGGATCCACACTTAAAATTTTGTGTTTAAAAGGGGTATGGTATGTGTTATCTGTGTGCAAAAAGCTGGAAAAGGATATACAAGTGTCAGTGCTAAAGGTGAATGCTTAGGAACTGAGGTTTAAAAGGGAATGCTGGCAGAGGGGGAAGACAAATAGACTTTTGTTCGATAACAGTTAAGTTATTCATACGTATCCTCTCGTGCAATGAGGAAGTCAGAACACCGTAGTTCGACTCAAAGAGACTGGAAAATAAATTTACTGATGAACTGCTTGCTTGTCTATGCTCAAATGTATGACTCGTCTGGCTCAAGTGCTAACTGTCTTGCATTAGACGGAAGAAGCAAGTTCTTGCTTGTGAATGAGAGTGATGAGAAAAGAATCCCGAAGGAGACGTTTATTTTATGTTTTTGGTGTTTTGAGTTTTTTTATTGTTTTTGGTGTTTTGCATAAGTTAATGAGCTTAAGCCTAAACCAAGGGCTTGTAAACTCATTATATCCTCCCTGATTAGGGATAATGAGCATACTTAAGTATGAGATAAGCATCTCGACTTAATTACCATGATGATGTAGGATTAAGGTCATTAATCTACTGGTGATTATTTAGATGTTTTTGGGTTTTTGTTTAGTGTTAAGTAATGAGTTTAATCTTTAATCACAGGTTTGTGAACTCATTACACCATCCTAATAGAAGGATAATAGTTGAGAACACTTAAGTTGAGGAAGATACCTCAACTTAATCCATGGTTAGGGATTAAATTCATTATATAACAAAGCCTTTATTAAGTGGAGTTTAATTAAGGGATGAGATTATGAAGTGAATTTTATGATTTGTAAGACAACTTGAGGGGGAATTGTCCATTAAACATTAGGGTTAGTCCTTCTTAACCATAAAGGAAGAATTAGAACCCTAATGTAAGGCCCAAGTTACAAGTTAATGTCTTAGTGATTATTAGATGGATTGATTAAGAGGTTTAAACAGATCAAGGGTTTAACACTTAGGATTAAAGTTATACACTCCATCCTAAGATAAGGATGCAGGCATAACCCTAATTCCAAAGTCCTAAAACCTTAAAGGTTTAGTCTCTAATGATGGGATGAGAAGAGAGACACAAAGAAGACTTAAAGAGAAAAGACTAAAGGGAAACTAATATGTCCTAGAAAGTTATCATGCTTGGAAGTCCTAGGGTTTGTGAGGCTTAAGAGAAGGAGTCTTCAAGGAAGCCACCAAGGAGAAGCAAGATAGGAAAGAGATGAGATGAGAAGAGAAAGAAAGGAAGAGAAACACAAGTGAGAAAGCTCACTCAAGGACAAGCAAAAATGCAGAAAGGATGCAATGTGAAGGTATGAGAAGAGGTCGGAGGTGAAGGAAAATCCACCTCCCAAACAACTTACCATTAACCTGAAAAGTTAGCACAAGATGCATAAGGAAAGAAATGAAATGAAACAATGCATATGCAAGGGCAAAGACCAAGACCAGAAGCATACACATGATGTAAATGATGCTATGATATGATGCAAAGACATACAAGATGCATATGTGTGATCATACAAGGGAATGAATGCAAATGAAGCATGTAGGAAGCATGTAAACACATGGATGTTTATGAAATGAAATGGATGCAAAGCAAAGAAAATGTTTGGATAAATGATCAAGAAATGTTCAAGCAATGTCTTAATATGTCTAAGATGGCATACAAATTCTTAGAATGGCATGGCCAGTTCATATGTTCATGCAATGAAATGGAAGATGCAAGTAAAGATGCAACATTAGGGTTACATGGAAGGATGAGATGCAAATGGTCACAACAGAAGCATATGACATGATAAAAAAAATTTCAAATGATCTCAAACAAACCCTAATCCTATATGATATCACACCCCAAAGGAGAAGGTCTAACTCTTAACCTATTGAAAGTTATGATTTTTTAAGTTTGCTAGGGTTTTTGGGTGCTTCAAAAAGGAAAAATGCATATCAAATTGAAAATGCAAGATAAATTCATGCCAAAAATATCCTAGATACTACATGATATGTGTAAAACAATTCCAAAAGAACCATATTCAAACCCTTCATGGTTAGGCAAAAAAGATTTTTCAAAGGTTATGGTTTAAAAATGTGATTTTATGAACCCTAAATTCAAAGAAAATTGTCAAGTTATGATCAAAATCAAAAAGAAATTTGTATGAAGGGTTTGAAAATGTTTCTAAATGTGTTAAGATGCAACATGATTTTTTTTGGTAATTTTTAGAAACCTAAATGCTATTTTAATTAATTAATTTCCATTAATTAATTAAAATAAACATTTAAATATTTTAAAAATACTTTTTAAATACAAAAAATAAAATAAAAATCATTTTCTGGTTAAGAAAAATATTTGGAACATAAATGCAAAATATAAATTTTTTTGGATGTTTTTTGCTATTTTAAATAAATTATGCGACAAAATACAAAGAAACATGAATAAAAAATGAAAATAAATGAAAGTATGCAAGATCAAAGGCTGAGATTCAAACTAACCTGGAGGAAATTGACTGCGCGCCCTAATGGATGGTTGGGATTGGTTCTGGAAAAATTCAAATTAATCCTAATTAATTATCCTAATTAAGTGGATTAGGGTTAAGTGGATTCATCTGGACCATTCATACGCGCGCAGGAGAAAAATCCAAGGGCTGAAATTCAAACTAGCCTAATTAATGTGGTTTTGCCCTAATCACTCTCAGGCGACCGGAGAAGAGCTCCGGTCGTCTTCTCCGGCAGCCTCCTCCCCTGAAACTCCCCAAAACCTCACCCCAGGCTCTCTAAAGCTCCAGAATCACTCAACAAACATCAAGGAACAAGAATCCACAAACAAAAACAATTTATTTTGCATCAAAAGAGAGAATCAAGCAAGAACATGTTTCATAGGTAAAGTTTCAGAAGTCAAATGCATGCTTGTTACTCAACCATTTTCAAAACTAAACACATCAGCATGATCAGGGAAGTTCATAGATTCATTTAGAAACTTAAAAACACATTTCTGGAAAAAAGTTTGAAGATGGCTACCTGAGCTGAAGCTTTCACTTTTGGAGCTTCCTGACCTCTTTCTTTGTACAATCAACCTCCAATGGCTTATCTTGAGTGAATGGAAGGCTTAGAACAAGCTTAAAATGGCTGGTTTGAGAGATTACACCTCAACTGCACCAAAATCGTGTTTCTGATTCTTGGGGTTTTAGGGCTTGGCAATGGTTGGGAAATGATCTGGAGGATGTATGGAGATGATTGGTGAAGTTTGTTTGAAGTTTTGATGCTTGAGCAGGGAGAATCGAAGAACTCAAGGTTTGGAGTGTTTTTGGGATTCTTGAGCTTGGGTGAGTTTCAGGTTGATGTGTTATGTGAAATGTGTTCCATAATGTTTGCATATGAAGTCTTGATTGGTCAGAGAGTGGGTGGTGGCCTTGCTTGATTGGTATGGGGTGATTCCCAAAAAGTCAAGCTTAGGTGTACTTCAAGTATGGGCACGGGTCAGAGCTGGATTTGGGCATGTCTGGCCTCAGCTGAGATCAAGGAAAGCTTATGGATCAGATTTGATGAGCTGGAACACATGGAACTAGGGTTTGTATGAGTTTTGCATACTTTCCCTCTTTGGTGTATCTTGTGATTCAAGACATGAAATGATCCAAATCTTGGGCCAATTCTGAGTTTTTGAAGTTGCTTGATCATGTTATGAATTATTTGGGCAAATTAGAAGTCATTAGAAGCCTTGGCAAGTGGTTTTGCAAAAATCCATCTTTGGTGCATTCTTGAAAATTATAGGATTTTTTCCAACTTTGAAGGATCATAACTTGAGTTCCATAATGAATCAAGACATGTTCTTGTACTTTTTAAAAAGGGAAAGACCTAATCAACAACTTTAATGACCAGAAATTTTTCATTTGAAGCATTCTTGATCAAGAAAAAGGAGGTTGAAAAACTTTCCCAAAATGGAAAGTTTCCATTACAAGTCATTTCCATTTTTGCCAAATTTTCAAATGGCTCAAAATTCTTCCATCTTGTGAACTTCCAACCTCTTCTAAGATCAAATAAAGATCATAGAAGTTCAATTTGATGAAAATACCCCTTTGGTTCCATTGTTAGCGACCTCAGATGCCCTGTGAAATTCTGGTATGACAGACTCAGATGTCGAATATGATGTTGAGACATCTTATCTGTTACTTATAAACATGGTAAGGCATACATATCAGTACTTAAATAATTCTGATATATCAAAGTCAAACATACTTCAGGATGTTGTGACATCTGATAGGACATTCAGTTCAGGTACTGCATAAAACATAAAACAGAAAAGATATAAAGAACACAGCAGAATTGTTAACCCAGTTCGATCAAATCAATCTACTCTGGGGGCTACAAGGCAAGGAAGGAAATCCACTATGTAGTATCAATTCAAAGACTTCTCAGCAAACACCTACAGTTTACAGTCTTCTCACTTAATCACTACCAATGCAACTTCTACTTAGGAACTCCTAAATATGAGAAACTTATCTCACTTCCAATCACCTCAGTGATGTCTCACAGTTCTCAACTCTCAGTTGCTGATATTGAAGACTTCATACCTATACAACAATTCACAAATAGAATCCATGCTTCCATGACAACAACTTAACCTTGCTTAGCAGCTTCAATTAAGTACAATACTTCTCTTGCTTACAAGCTTCGAGAATCACAGGTGAAACAACCACAATGGGGTTCCTTGTTACGCACGGCTGCCACAAGAACACAACCCTAATAATGTTTACATTTTCGGTTGATTGGGTTAATTCTAAACTAGATTACAGGGTTTCTTTTATAACCTATTCCCAACTAGATTTGGGCCTAAACAATCACAACAATAGCTGCTACAAATATGCAGAAAAAATCTGCTACAAATATACCAAAAGATCTTCAAATCTAAAAACTCCTAAAATATCTCTAAATATAGAAACTCTATATTTTTCAATATTTGTCTTCAATTTAAATTGAGTCTTTAAGATCTTCTAAATCAGCACCCTTTAAATCAGCGCCACATATGATTGCATAATATCTCCAGAATATTCTGCATCTTTAAAAAATAATTCCACCTGTGATATCAGAATATTTTGTAGAATATTCTGCATAATTCAGATCTGATAAATCCCACTGTCATCACCTTGAATTAGGGTTAGTTAGTTTGTTACCTCCTTGATTCAAGGTGAGTTAGTTATTCTGTTATATTGAATTCAGATAACTAATCTCCCTAAAGATGCGCCTTGAATTGCTTATCTCTTTCCAATTAATTCCAGATAAATTCCCCTGAATTTACTCAGTTCTGTTGCGCATCATTTAAGTTTGGTAGCAGGTTTACGATGTCCCAACATCTGGTGTGACATCCTGATGTCTTGACTTAAGTGTTACTCTGTTTGACAATGTCACAACATCTGGTGTGACATCCTGATATCTTGACTTAAGTTCATTAACTGTTACTCTGTTTGACAATGTCACAACATCTGGTGTGACATCCTGAACTAAGTTCAACACTTTTTGTTTGATATCTATCTATAACACATGACAATAATGTTGTCATGACAGTTGCAGATGTTTCAACATTTTCTTTGACATCTGTCTGTAACATATGACAGTATTGTTGTCATGACAGTTGCAGATGTTTTAACATTTTCTTTGACATCTGTCTGTAACATATGACAGTAATTCTGTCATGACATTTGCAGATGTTTCAACATCTTCTTTGACATCTGTCTCTAACATATGACAGTAATTCTGTCATGACATTTGCAGATCTTTCAACATCTTCTTTGACATCTGTCTGTAACATATGACAGTAAATCTGTCATGACATTTGCAGATGTTTCAACATCTTCTTCAGTATCTGCCAATTATTATAACCACATTTATCTGTGCCACCATGTCAGGATATCATGTTTGACATGTTCTTCCAGAATCTATACCATGTTAATTTAACATATGGAACTTCTTATTCAACATTTTCCAGCCATATTAGTTTTACCAGACATAATGCCAATCATAAAATAATAGAATTAACAATCTCCCCCTTTGGCTTATTTTGGCTAAAACTAATTTACATACAGGTGTAGTAGTACCTTATGTAGAAGTTCCTTAACATCACATCTTCATACCAGACCTCAATAGTACACACTATTAATTCTCCCCCTTTTTAGCCATAAAAAGACAAAGGTACGATAATAACCATAGAGGTATATAATCTCCATAAGCTTCACAATTCCTCAAGAATCAAACATAAACTGCAGAGAGCAGCTTTATACAATATAGCCTTCTAGACTCCTAGGATACTCCTTATCTGGTTAAGGTATTACTCCCCCTTAACTCCACAAAATCAGTTTCACATACTTGAAACACACTCCCCCAGTCTAGGATACTCCATGCTTCTCTGTACATTATTGAAAGGAAAACATAAGACGCATCTTCATGTCTTCAAGAGCTCACCCTCTGTTCAATTCCCAATTGAACACATTCACTTCTTGTACCAAAGCATACCTGATTCCTTTCTTGGTTTGTAGTTACCACAGACTACACAAGATGAACATCTTCTAGCACACAGGTTCTTGACACTAAGCCTTTACACACCACAGGCCATACAATCCAGATAAAACACATTCAAACTAATTATGACATTAGAATGAATGTCCACAAACAAACTTCCAAGCAATCAATACCTGATATACTTCAGTCTCTTCTACATGTTTCTTCCAATATAGATCATCTACTTCATCATTCTCCCATATGATTAGGTAGTCTAATAATAGAAACCATGTAGATAAACACCCAAGATAATGTACTAACACTTAGTTAGAACATTTTTCATACACCAAGACCTTATCACCATGATCCTATATGTGCTCCACCCACTGGACTTACTATAGCATAATAATCCAAGAACTGAAAAATCTTCAACTACACTGTACCACCAGTTAGAATCAGAAATCCAGAAAAAATGATAAACTCTCATCTACCTTCAAGAAGAATAAATCCCCTTGAGTCTTCAACTCATCACTCCTCTGCCCAAGAGCAATTTGTTCCAAGACAATCCTCAAGAATAACCAGCTGCCACACTCTGATTATCTTGATTCTTCGAATCCACTTTAAAGATCAACCAATTACCACATTTTGATCACCTCCTTTATGAATCCTCATATGAAAAAGCCAATTGCCACATTTGTCTTCTTCACGTTTATAATAAATCTTCCAAAGATATCCTGATCAATAAAGTTGATCTTCACCAAGCTGCCAAGATAATAGGACTTATGAAGCATTCAATCCCTATAGATCATTCTATCTTAATTTATGTGTCACTTCACCAATTAAACTTTGATGTTGAACTAGATGTTTGAATATTATTAGCCCACATCCATCTGTTGAATTCAGGTCCTTCTTCTGCCACTTGAAAGAACCTCCTTCCTTTATAGAACAAGAGTTCCATGCTCTCATAGACTTAATTTATCCATCAAGTTTGAGTAAACAACCTCCATTCTATTGGTTTTGCAGAAATTCCTACCGATAACACATATTGATGAGAAACTTCCAATGTTTCTCCAAAGTCTTCAAACCTGCCACTGTCTGATCATTCAGAAGGAATAGTTAAGAACTACACCTCATAACTATACCAAGGATGCTACCTTTCCTTGAGTAAGGCAGTCTTAACAAATTTATGATATCGCCACCTATCTTAACTCCATGATGAGCATTCTGGACTGCACCTAGATCAGAAATAAACCAATCCAAGTAGTCATCAAGATTATGATGTGTTCATGGTCTTTCATCTCCATCTTCAGAATCAACAATATCCAGACCAGTTCTTGCAAAGAAACTTTCCAGAAATACACAACTCCTGTCACACAAGACTGAAGCCAATGCTACAGCTTATGCAATACCTCTCCCATGATTCTGCACAAACTCTGATGATAAGATGTTCCAACATCTTTTTGAACATCACCAATCTTGAATCACAAGGATAATCAATCAAATATTTGTGAACTCCACAAACAACAATTGATCTTAAATCCTTGTATAATACCCTATCAGATAGTTCTACACAATCTAATCTTTTAATTTTGAAGGATTTTAAGGTTAGCTCCGGATAAGATTAGCAAGATCTCCTCATGTCATGGATAAACAATACTCCAGCTGAGCATAAACTCCACTAATTCTCAACTTCACACCCCTGATGAACATACTATCAAACCGAAAAACAATCATGAGTTTTACAAATTCATATACACTAGTTCTCTGAGAATACCACAAAGAGCACAACTGATAAATATCCTTATATATCCATACAAGACACACTTGATTTTATATTCAAAAACAGATGCTCTTAGTTTGCTTGCTACAAAGGGTTCATACTGCCACTATCCATGACTAGTAGTAGAAGAAACTACCAGTTCAACAACCATTCTGATCAGACCTCCCAATCTGACATTCTTCCCTTGCTTCTAGCAATTGTTGGTCACATTTCTAGCTTTAATCATGACCAAAAAAGTCATGCATTTATCACACACATTTGTAGATACATTTAGAAGATTATTTTATCTACCAATAGACATGATTGTTTCAATATCATTTAGGACATCAACACAGATCTCCAAATACAATCTCTAAGGATCACACCTTTAGTAGCTAGTTCAGGTCATCACAGACTAAAACACCATGAAGAGAAATATACAGCCACAAAGAGAAAAGTAATTTCTCAATACTTCTTGAATTATGATGTTTAGACTGTAGTTCTGCACTTTTACATCAGACATATACATAATCCTCCGTTAATGTATTTTCTCATTGGTTGAAAGCACAACATCTTTCAAAGACAGATAAGCATTTAGCTCCTGTCAGAGTATTCATTATTGGTTAGATGCATATCCTTATCAATAGCAGACAAATACTTAACTCCTGTCAAGGTTTTTATCATATGTGATAAGGTAACCTTCTCACACAAGGTAGGAGATTTGGTTTGACATTCATTTCCTGCACACCTGTGGCACTTGCTAATCCCTATTTTATTAATCCACACCACCAATCACTTCAAATTAGGTAAGTGGCTTGACCTGATATTCCACCATGAGCACAACTAACTTCCTTGGTTGAAGACTCAACATTTTTGAGATGATGTTCCAACATCAGATCTGACAACAATCTCAAACAAATTGATTTGACTCTTACTACGGTTTGGGGGATAACAACAATAGTAATCCATGTATAACTCTTTGCAGAGGGTACGAGAGTTCACCAGAAGTTAATCATCCTTTTCTATCAGACCCAAATACATGCAGTGACTTGCATGATACATACAATTAACATGTCTGCATATTATACTCTTCATACAGGGACATCACATAATTGGGCCTAAGCTTGATGGAGAATTCCCTTGATCATACACCAATAACTATGGTTATTAGCAACACACTCCCACTTTCTTAAACTTGAGACTTTCAACACATAGCATATATGCCTCCTCTTCCAGGTTAGGAGTAGGTTCCAAACATATGTGATAATCACACATTTGTCTAGCACCCAAAGCATCCATCATGTTAGCAGGATATCACACCAGTTTCCTTCTTCTGGAACACAAAACTAAGCTTGGTTCTGAAACATTACTGCTTTCAAGATTACTATCTTTTCTTCAATCAGCTCCAACTGAAGTGCTATAAGATTATGAAAGATACTTTGCACAAATACAATCGTCAGTAGCATCTCAAAGAGTATTCAACTTCATAGCTTCAGAGATCCTTAAAAAACACACAATCTTTTAGGTCTTTGAATCAACATTTACCATAAACTGCTGATGTGTAGTGTGGTGTCAAGCCATTAGGATTAACATATCAACTCATCTTCTTTCTTGATGAAACTTCCTTCAATTCATGATTTAGACAATCAGAAACATGTATCTTCACAAGAGAAATTATCTTCAGCTATACCTAAACTACATTGGACACCATAACCAGGAAGAATATCCTAATTAGGTTACCATAAATAAGCTTAAGAGATAACTTATCAAGATCTTCACTCCCGCATGAAAGATTTGATAATTATACTCTTTTGCTTTGGCTCCAACCTCTTCTTTCACCAGGAATCTCTCATCAAGAAACACAACATTCTGAACTAAGTGTTCTCCAGTTCTGTAATCACATGATAGAACATCAAACTTGACATTATGAACTGAAGCATCACAACAGCCTTTGTATGAAGTACTGGGGAACCACTATCAAACACAACAACAATCAGACATAACACATCATAAATAATAGAGCAATTCCTTGGAGATAAATAAACTCCTCCACAGTAAGATCCTCCAAAAGATATTGAAACACGATGTCAAGACATCTTATCTGACATCAGCAAACCTATGTGAATAAAACACCATTATACCATATGATGAATAGTCCATCCTCCATTTCTAAGGACCATTCAAATGCCAATATGAACCTCTCAAGTTCCAACAGCTTTTCATTAAATCATCCTTCTTCCTTTACCATGAACCAAAAAGTATCCCCCTTAGATCTCATCCAGAAACAGACCAGGATGCCTGCTCTGATACCAATTGAAATTCTGGTATGACAGACTCAGATGTCGAATATGATGTTGAGACATCTTATCTGTTACTTATAAACATGGTAAGGCATACATATCAGTACTTAAATAATTCTGATATATCAAAGTCAAACATACTTCAGGATGTTGTGACATCTGATAGGACATTCAGTTCAGGTACTGCATAAAACATAAAATAGAAAAGATATAAAGAACACAGCAGAATTGTTAACCCAGTTCGATCAAATCAATCTACTCTGGGGGCTACCAAGCAAGGAAGGAAATCCACTATGTAGTATCAATTCAAAGACTTCTCAGCAAACACCTACAGTTTAAAGTCTTCTCGTTTAATCACTACCAATGCAACTTCTACTTAGGAACTCCTAAATATGAGAAACTCATCCTCACTTCCAATCACCTCAGTGATGTCTCACAGTTCTCAACTCTTAGTTGCTGATATTGACGACTTCATACCTATACAACAATTCACAAATAGAATCCATGCTTCCATGACAACAACTTAACCTTGCTTAGCAGCTTCAATTAAGTACAATACTTCTCTTGCTTACAAGCTTCGAGAATCACAGGTGAAACAACCACAATAGGGTTCCTTGTTACGCACGGCTGCCACAAGAACACAACCCTAATAATGTTTACATTTTCGGTTGATTGGGTTAATTCTAAACTAGGTTACAGGGTTTCTTTTATAACCTATTCCCAACTAGATTTGGGCCTAAACAATCACAACAATAGCTGCTACAAATATGCAGAAAAAATCTGCTACAAATATACCAAAAGATCTTCAAATCTAAAAACTCCTAAAATATCTCTAAATATAGAAACTCTATATTTTTCAATATTTTTCTTCAATTTAAATTGAGTCTTTAAGATCTTCTAAATCAGCACCCTTTAAATCAGCGCCACATATGATTGCATAATATCTCCAGAATATTCTGCATCTTTAAAAAATAATTCCACCTGTGATATCAGAATATTTTGTAGAATATTCTGCATAATTCAGATCTGATAAATCCCACTGTCATCACCTTGAATTAGGGTTAGTTAGTTTGTTACCTCCTTGATTCAAGGTGAGTTAGTTATTCTGTTATACTGAATTCAGATAACTAATCTCCCTAAAGATGCGCCTTGTATTGCTTATCTCTTTCCAATTAATTCCAGATAAATTCCCCTGAATTTACTCAGTTCTGTTGCGCATCATTTAAGTCTGGTAGCAGGTTTACGATGTCCCAACATCTGGTGTGACATCCTGATGTCTTGACTTAAGTGTTACTCTGTTTGACAATGTCACAACATCTGGTGTGACATCCTGATATCTTGACTTAAGTTCATTAACTGTTACTCTGTTTGACAATGACACAACATCTGGTGTGACATCCTGAACTAAGTTCAACACTTCTTATTTGATATCTATCTGTAACAAATGATAGTAATGTTGTCATGACAGTTGCAAATGTTTCAACATTTTCTTTGACATCTGTCTGTAACATATGACAGTAATGTTGTCATGACAGTTGCAGATGTTTCAACATTTTCTTTGACATCTGTCTGTAACATATGACAGTAATTCTGTCATGACATTTGCAGATGTTTCAACATCTTCTTTGACATCTGTCTGTAACAAATGACAGTAATTATGACATGACATTTGCAGATGTTTCAACATCTTCTTTGACATCTGTCTGTAACATATGACAGTAATTTTGTCATGACATTTGCAGATGTTTCAACATCTTCTTCAGTATTTGCCAATTATTATAACCACATTTATCTGTGCCACCATGTCAGGACATCATGTTTGACATGTTCTTCCAGAATCTATACCATGTTAATTTAACATATGGAACTTCTTATTCAACATTTTCCAGCCATATTAGTTTTACCAAACATAATGCCAATCATAAAATAATAGAATTAACACCCTGATTTTGACTTAGCTTGCTCAAGAAGCTACCCAGTGAACAGATGACTTCCATAATGAATTTCTTCATCAAACTTGGTACACGTGATCCTTATGACATATTAAGAACATTAGAAACAAGAATGGCCCAAAAATTTGGAATTGAGGCCTCTGAAACCAAAACCCTAATTTTGATCATCTGTGCAGTGAAAACCCTAGCTCTGCTTCCATGCCTTGCTAGTTCTTGTGATCTATTGACTTCCTTGAACTTTGAGGGATATAATATGATCATAGAACACACATGGACCCTCTTGGAACACTTTGAGGCCTTTGGGATGGCTCAGATGGAATCTTGGATTGCTCAGATCACAAACCCTAGATGCAGATGGACTTGAACTATGCAGATGAAACAGATATGCAATGTGATGTGGTATGCTTATGCTTATGCAAAAATGAAAGATCACAAGCCATGGTGTCAAATTAGTGAGGGAAAATTTGGGGTGTTTACAGCTGCCCCTATTCAAACATAAGTTAGTTGTGCAGGGTGTAAGCGTCTGGCTTAACAGTCAAACAAGATAACTTGTGGTTGAATACCAAAGACAGTCCAAAATTTGCACTCACTGGGGATAAGAAGAAAAGGGATATAAATTGTAAAAGACAATATAGTATGATTATCAAATGAAGGCGATGGAGGACGACCATCGAGCAGAGGACAACTGCTGGGGATAAATTGGTGAGTAAATCAATGTCGGGGACGACTGACAAGCTGGGGAAATAAAAAGATCATGACGGGGACGACCATCAGGTAAAGGAATAAGATTCTCTGGGGTTCAAAGTAAAGGCAATGATGATGACGGCCATCAGGTTTGCAAAGTAAAGTAAACAACGATGGGGACGGCCATCGGGTTAAAGAATAAAATGAAATATTGATGAGGGACGGTCATCAAAGGTGAAGGACGATCACCTAGCAGGGGACGACTACTCTTTATCACGACATAGGACGAATTTCGGATAGAAAAGGTCGATGATGGGGACGGCCATCGGACAAAATGATGAAGGACGATCATCACGATGTGAAGGACAATCACCTAGCAGGGTACGGCTGCTCTCAGGCGTTTATCATGACATAGGACGAATGTCGGATAACAAGATCAACGATGGGGACGACCATCGGATAAAATGATGAGGGACGGTCATCAAAAGGTGAAGGATGATCACCTAGCAGGGGACGGCTGCTCTTTATCACAACATAGGATGAATGTCGGATAGAAGGTTCCACTAATAGGGACTCCATTGGGGAAAGGGATGAGGGACGGTCATTCAAAGGTGAAGGACGATCACCTGGCAGGGGACGGCTGCCGAAAGTATCACGACATAGGACGAATTTCGGATAGAAGAAGTTTTTTTTGCTGGGGAATGGTAAACATGGACGAGTGCTTACGCTCAAGAATAAAAAGGTATAAGTGTTTGACGACGTGTATAGATTAAAGATGCGGATGAGCATCCCTAAGACCATGACACGGACGAGTATTGGTAGAAATGAATGCTGACGCGTGTTCAGAGATGATGGTACGGACGAGTACCAACTGGTTAACAAAGAACACGGACGAGTGTCGAATCTGTTGAGGAGTGATATATAAACAAAGATATGGACGAGTATCAAAGACTTCTATATAAGTATGAGTGAGTATTGATTTATTAGTGAAGCATGAGCAAGACACAGACGAGTGTTCAACTTGCTGGGGAATGTATGACACGGACGAGTGTCAAATATGTATAAGTTATGAACAAATATTTGTATGTGAGAGTCCAAAAAGGTGTTTCGGCGACCTATGGGGATAGGATGACACAGACGGGTGTCGAAAAAGGCATGTTATAATCAAGTGTTTGATTTGCAACAAGTGATTTGGCAACCATGCTGGGGAAAGGTGACACGAACGAATGTCAAAAGAGTATGTATGTATCCGTATTTGAGAGTGCAAAGGGGACACTTTGGCTTATATCTGCGGGGAATAATATGACACAGACGAGTGTCAAACAGAGTATATATGAATAGGCATTTGTGTTCGAGAGTGCAAAGGGGATGCTTTGGCTTATATTTGCAGGGGATGTGAGCATTATATACATTGCTGGTGAAAAACTGATGGTATTTGCAGGTGATTGGCTCGAACTTGGCTTGTGATCATGCAAATGTTTGATTTTTGCCGTAATGCTCCGTATTAGACGGAATGCTACGCTTATTTTGGTGATTTATGATGCGAATGCTATGGTTATGTAAAAGAGAAACCGATTCGGGATTCGGATCCTGTTGTGACAAAGATCTCTGGTTGGTCTGCTTAGAGGGATATCCCGGCTGGGGAAGAGATCATTGGTAGATCTATTAGTAGATATAGCTCTTCTTGGGGAAATAGATCATTGATAGATCTGTCCGCAAAGAGAACTCAACTGGGGAGAAGGAAACTTTCGTCACTTTGTTGTGTAAGAGTTTCAGGCATTGCTCTTCTGGGGAGAGGCTGAAAATTCTGTGGGGAGATTGGCTGGTGATGCTCCTGTTGAGTAGATCTGTGCTAGGGATGAGGAGGCTTTAACAACTCTGCTGGGGAAAAAGCATTCCAGATATTTCTTGGGGAGGAGGTATTGTTGGGGAAGTGTGCTTGGCATGCCCCATGCCATGTATTGGACACCTGCAATCTGTTAAGACAAGAGAAACGCACAAGTATCCCGAGGTATCCCTTACCGGATTCCGTCATAGGAATTAGATATTCCTAAAATTAATATATTTCCCGCAAACATTTTATTAAGAATGGATCATTTGTTTTATGCAAGTATCATATCATGAATACTGGACATTTTACAAACGAAATAAAAATGTACAAAAAGAGGTGTGACTGAAAATATGATTTTATTAATCTGGGTGCCCTGAATTGGCAAATACAGTCAAAGAAACAAATCCCCTGGAATGAGGAGATTGCTATAAATTTAGAAAAGTAAAAGTGTTGGAAATGCTGACGACGCTCCGGTGAGCTTCCTTTGCTATGACCTATATTACCTTGACGTTCTTCTCATCTTGCTTTCTGAAGAAGGTTGATTCTGACTGATGCTTTGTCCTTTTGAAGCTTGCCATGTTGTGAGTGATACAGATGAGTTCAGAATGCAGTTGTTCGCTTATTCCATGATTTTGCGCGGATCGCCCTTTCGGGTTTTCAATCCACCGGGATACCCATTTTTTCCTGAGCTGTCCAATGCGGCTTTTCAACTCAACGGGTGTACATTTTTTTTAATTCTTCCCTTATTTTTGCCCGAGTCTTTTATTCTGTTTTTGACTCGCCGGGATGCCCTATTTTTTCCAGGACTTACATTTTGTTTTTATGCCCAACGGGTCACTTTATGCGAAGTATTTTTTAACTGCATCTGAATTCACAGGGGACAAGAAATCTTCACCATCCATAGTAGTGAGTGTCGCTCCCCGGATTTCCATCCTGGTACAAACGCGAAAGTGGCGCGGAAAAGAATAGAGTCGCCAGCCGGGCATTTTTATCCCGAAAGAATGAGAATGGTAATGCTGCACAAACCAGAAGAAAAGAAAGGAAGGACACGGGTCCTGCAAACCAAAGAGACTGAGTTCGGGAGTCGGTTACGACCTTGTAAACACCCAAAATTTGCCCTCACTAAGTTCACACCATGCCTTGTGATCTTTTCATATGCATAAGTTCAAACATATCATCTCATATTGTAAACACCCCAAATTTGCCCTCACGCATTCACACCATGGCTTGTGATCATTTCATATGCATAAACTCAATCATAGCATCTCATATCACATTTCACATTTTTGATTCACTGCATGGATTCAAAGTCATCTGCATCTAGGGTTTGTGATCTGAGCAATCCAAGAGCTTCTTGAGCCACTCCAAAGGCCATCAGTCACTTCAAAGGGGTCCATGTGTGTTCAAGTATCATATTATATCCTCTTAAAGTCAAGAATGCCAAAGAATCACAAGAACTGGGATTTGTATGGAAGCAGAGCCAGGCTTGACTGCACAGATGACCTAAAATTAGGGTTTTGGTTTCAGAGACCATAACTCCAAATTTTTTGGTCATTCTTGTTTCTATTGGTCTCTATATGGTATAGATAGTATGCATATCAATTTTCATGAAGAAATTCCATGGGGAAGTCATCTGATCAAGAGTTGACTTTTTAAGCAAGTCAGTGTAAAATCAGGGCCTCTGAGGCCCCCAATGACCCAACCAAGGGGTGTTCTTCATCATTTTGATTGTATATGATCTTTATTTGATCATAGAAGAGGTTGGAAGTTCACAAAATTGAAGAATTTCATGTTTTTGCAAAGTTGACTTTTTGGGCAAGTTTGACTTTTAATGAAAGTGTCATTTTAGGCAACTTTTTCAACCCTTACTTTTTGATGCAAGAAAGCTTCAAATGGAAAAACTTTGGTCATGAAAGTTGTAGAATAGATCTTTCCCTTTTCAAAAAGTACAAGAACATGACCTAATTCATTTTTGATCAAAAGTTATGACTTGTCAAAGTTGGCAAAAATCACTAAATTTCAAGTCATGCACCAAAGAGGCAAAGTTGCAAATTCACTTCTCAAGGCCAATTAAGTCATCAAATGGGCTTCTAATCCACACAACATGATCACACAACATCAAAAGTTCAGAATGCACCCAAGGAATCACATGTTTCATGGCCCATGGATCAAGTTTTCTTTCAAAAGAACCAAAGTGAACCAAGTTGCAAAAGTCATCATAGCTCCTCACCCACTTGCTGGCTAGTTTGCTGAACCACCCTAGCCCTTTTCCCTCATCATGCTGCGCAGCACACCCTCCTTGTACTAGGCTAGCAAGTTGCCCATGCCCTTCTTACACAAAGTTGACATTTTAGCAAAAGCACCCATACCAATCAATAAAGGACATGTCATGTCATCTGACCAATAGCATTTGTTTATACAAAGAAAATGCAAGCCAAACACCACAAGAAGAAAGCCTGAAACACAACACAACTCAGCTTTCTCATTTTGACTCCCTTGAGCAAAAGCTTTCGAAACTCAACATACAAGCCACAAACACTCAAACAAACTTCACAAACAATCTTAACACACTTCACTGATCACAAAACACCCATCACCATTGTCTTAAACCCCCAGAATCAGAAACACGATTCTCGCACCACCTTGAACAGAACTTGTTCAAACTTCCAAACCAGCCATTTTAAACTCCAACTAAACACTGCAAGCATCTCAGGAAGTCCATTAGAGGCATTTTGGATCAAAGGGCCAGCCAAAAAGTGTCAGAAATCAAAGCTCCAGTTCAGGTGAGCTCAAGAACATTTTTTCCAGAAACTTCTTTTTAAGTTCTTAAATGATTCTCCATGTTCCACTGATCATGCTGATATATTTTGTTTCGAAAATAGTTGAGTATTGAGCATGTATGTTGTTCCTGAAACTTTTTGACCTAAACCCCTTTTGATTCGATTCAGCCTGGATACGAAAAATAAATGCATTTTGTTTGTTGATTCATGTTGTATGATGTCTAGGGATGGATTCTGGGCAGAGAGATTGTGTTTTAGATACCTAGGGAGTGAGATTGAGATTCTCAGGGGAGAGTGTGGCCGGAGAAGATGACCGGAGGTCATTTCCGGCCACCTGGAAGTCATTAGTAACTTAATTAGGGTTAGGGCAAACTTTGAACGTGGACCCTTGGATCTGTCTTCCCGCGCGCGTTTGAGTGGTCTGGATCATGTCATTAGTTGATAATTAGGATTAATTTATTTAATTAATTGAAATTAGGAGGTTTGAACTTGGGCCGTCCAGATGCGCGCCCAGTCAAACATTTTAAACCCAGTTTCAATCTGAGCCTTCCATCCTGCATACTTCCCATTTATTTTCTTTTCTTTTCTTTTTATTCCATTTAATTTGTCCATTTCATTTAAAAAAGCAAAATCATTTTAAAAATTCTGAAATTTTTTGTACACACTTTTATTTAATTTCAGAAACCAAAAATATTTTCATTTTTATTTTTAGCATATAAAAAACATTTTTAAATATTTAAAAGTTTATTTTTAATTAATTAATGAGAATTAATTAATTAAAAATGCTTTTGGGTATTTAAAAATCACCAAAAAATTCATGAAACATTTAAAACCATTTAGAAACATTGTCCAACCCTCAAACCAAATTTCTTTTTTGATCTTGATGCATTTTGAGAATTTTTCATGGAATTAATTCATTTTCAAGGCATTATTTTGATCCAAACTTCCAAAAATCATTTCTGCCTAACCATTGAGAGTTGGACTTTGATTCTTTTTGCATTGTGTTGTGCATATCATGTAGTTTGTGAGATTAAATGGGAATGGTTTGATCTTTCATTTTCCATTTGTTTGACATTTTTCTTGTTAAGGCACCCTAAAACCCTAAAAATCTTAAGAAATTCATAACTTTTATTAGGTTAAGAGTTGGAACTTCTCCTTTGGGCAGTGAGTTAGTATAGGATTAGGGATCCTTTGAATGCATTTTCAATTTTTTATCTTGATGTTTGCTTCTGATTTTGGTTTTTGTTTGATGCATTGATCATAAACCCTAATTTGGGTTTCCATGTGCATCCATCTTGCATTTGCTTGCATACCTTGACTTGCCATAGCATTTTGTGCATCCATTTGGTTCATTGAGCATCTTAAGACATATTGAAAGCATGTTTGATCATTGCATCTTGCATTTTCCATGTTGTATGCCATTTGCATTTCATTTCTTTTCATGTATGATCATGGCTCTTAACTTGCTTCATTTGCATCCATAAGCTTGTATGATCATCACCATGCCTTGTTTCATGTTTGCATCATCCCATGGCATCATTATCATCATGAGTGTGCTTCTGGTTTTTATTTTTATCCTGCCATTTCATCTCATTTTGCATTGCATTGCATTTCTTTCACTAACTTTTCAGGTGGTAAGTCATCTTGAGAAGTGAATTTGCCTTCACTTCTCACAACTTCTTTTCATTTCTTTTATGCATCCATGCTGCATTTTGTTATGTGTTTGAGATTGAGCTTGCTCATTCTTCTTCATCTTACTTTCTTTCCTCAAGTGACTTGACTTCTTAAATGAAGCAAGTTACTTTGCTTCTCTTTGCTCCTTTCATCTGCTTCCTGGTGGTTCCTCTGAAGACCTTTCTTGTAAACCTCACAATCCTTAGGAACAACCAAGCATGACAATGATTAGGGTTTGATTAGTCCCCCCACTTAGTTTTACCTTTGTGTTTCATTGAGTCTTCTTTTCTCATCTCACAATCAGGGACTAAACCCTAAAGGCTTTAAGGCTTTGTGATTAAGCTTATGCCTGCATCCTTCTATTAGGATGGAGTGTATAACTTTAATCCTAAGTGTTAAACCCTTAATGTGTTTAAATCCTTTAATCAATCCACTTAATAATCATCAAGACATCACACTTGTAACTTGGGCCTTGCATTAGGGTTCTAATTCTTCCTTAATTGGTTAAGAAGGACTAACCCTAGTGTTAATGGACAAGTCCCCCTCAAGTTGTCTTACAAACCATAAAATTCACTTCATCATCATATCATTAAATAAAATCCACTTAATCAAAGGCTTGTTTTGTCATGAGTTTAATCCCTAATCATGGATTAAGTGGAGGAGCTTTCCTCAGCTTAAACATTCTCATCTATTATCCTTCTATTAGGATGGTGTAATGAGTCTGTTTAATCCCTGATTATGGCTTAATCTCATTACTCAACACTAAACAAAAACACCAAAAACATCTAAATAATCACAAGTAGGTTAATGATCTTAATCCTGCATCAAAGGTGATTAAGTGTGAGAATCTGACTTCACACTTAAGGTATTCTCATTACCCCTAATCAGAGGGAAGATGTGATGAGTTTACTAACCCATTGGTTTAGGCTTAAGCTCATTAACTTATGACAAACTTTCAAAAGCAATAAAAGACTGAAAACTCAAAAACAAACAATAATCGTCTCCTCCGGGATTCTTTTCTCATCTCATTCACTCATAAACGAGAACTTGCTTCTTCCGTCTAATGCAAGACAGTTTGCACCTGAGCCAGACAGGTCATACACTTGAGCATAGACAAGCAAGCAGTTCACAAGTCAATTCACCTTTCAGTCTCTTTGGGTCGAACTACGGTGTTCTGACTTCCTCATTGCACGAGAGGATACATAGGCATAACTTAACGGTTATCGAACAAAAGTCTCTGTACATTCCCCCTCTTTCCAGCATTATTCCTTTAGCCTCATGATCTTGAGCATTGTATTCCAATTTCTTACACTGACACTATACATATCACACTTCACATTCTTTTACACTGACACCTGTACATTCTTTTCCAGCTATTTTATACACAGATTGCACTGACACTGCCCCTTTAAAACACAAATCTTTTAAGCGTGGATCCCGTCGAGTACGACGGACAATGTGGGTGCTAATACCTTCCCAGGTTGTAACTGTAAACACCCCAAATTTGCCCTCACCCATTCACACCATGGCTTGTGATCATTTCATATGCATAAACACAATCATACCATCTCATATCACATTTTTGTTTCACTGCATAGATTCAAAGTCATCTGCACCTAGGGTTTGTGATCTGAGCAATCCAAGAGCTTCTTGAGCCACTCCAAAGGCCACCAATCACTTCAAAGGGGTCCATGTGTGTTCTTATATCATATTATATCCTCTCAAAGTCAAGAATGCCAAAGAATCACAAGAACTGGGATTGGTATGGAAGCAGAGCTAGGCTTGACTGCACAGATGACCTGAAATTAGGGTTTTGGTTTCAGAGGCCATAACTTCAAATTTTTGGTCATTCTTGTTTCTATTGGTATCTATATGGTATAGAGAGTATGCATATCAATTTTCATGAAGAAATTCCATGGGGAAGTCATCTGATCAAGAGTTGACTTTCTGGGCAAGTCAGTGCAAAATCAGGGCATCTGAGGCCCCCAATGACCCAACCAAGGGGTGATCTTCATCATTTTGAGTGTATATGATCTTTATTTGATCATAGAAGAGGTTGGAAGTTCACAAAATTGAAGAATTTGAAGTTTTTGCAAAGTTGACTTTTTGGGGTAAGTTTGACTTTTAAGGAATTTGTCATTTTAGGCAACTTTTCAACCCTTACTTTTTGATCCAAAAATGCTTCAAATGGAAAAACTTTGGTCATGAAAGTTGTAGAATAGATCTTTCCCTTTTCAAAAAGTACAAGAACATGACCTAATTCATTTTGGATCAAAAGTTATGGTTTGTCAAAGTTGGCAAAAATCACTAAATTTCAAGTTATGCACCAAATGGAAAACTTGCAAATTCATGTACCAAGCATTCTAGTGACTTCAAAATGGCTTCAAAACTTCATCACATGATCATACATAACCTAAAAAACAGAATTGGCCCAAGGGATTTTGCATTGCTTGCTTTGGTTTTCAAAGATCTTTAAGACATTTTCCATTACAAGTGCAAAAGATGGATTTTTGGCAAAGTCATTTTCCAAAGAGCTATGTAATTACCAACTGATTTCTATGCATTTCCATGACCAATTGAGACATCATGTAACAAAATTCAGCAAGAAATGCCTCATGTACATAGCATAAAATCACAAGAAAGCACAAGTGGGCAAGTTGCAAAAGCTAGCATAGCTCATGATCCATATGTTGCAGTCACTCTCAAGCAATCTAAGGGTCATCCTTGACCCAAGCTGAAGCAAGACATGACCTCAAACAGCTGCTGCCATAGCCCATGCTGCAAGTACCAATCACATTGACTTTTTGGCCAAAACTCCCATACTCATGGAACAGTAAGAAGCCACCCCTACTGACCTGCTCCACAGGCTATTCACACAACTTGGGAGGATTATAGCAAAGCATTGGCCCTTGAGACAAGCCAGAACTCAGTCCCCACAAAAACCTGCAAAAACTCTCCTCTCTTCGAATCTCATTTTCCAGCCATCAAACATCCAATTTCTCTTCACCAACAAATCAAACACACTAAAAGGAACCAGAATCAACCCTTTGTAGAGCTTGAAACATCACACACACAGACTTCATTTTCTGATACACCAGAACTGGACCTCTCAAAATAGCTTGTTTAAGCTCCATCCAAGCTTGCCATTAGCACCAGGGGAACCATTGGAGTGAGTCTGCACCAAAGAGTAGCCCAGAAAGTCCAGAAACAGAAGCTTCCATCTCAGGTATGGCCATGAACTTTTTCTCTCAGAGCTTGCATTTTAAGTTATAATTTGATTGTGTATGTCTTGCTGATCATGGGGATGTGCTTAGAATCGAAAATGAGTGAGAAATGAGGATTTACCAGGGCTCTGAAATTTTGCCCGTGAATCTTCTTGGCTTCGATTCTCTTCATTTGTGCATGATAAATTTAGTTTGAGAGATGATTTGAGTGGGGTTTGGGTAGAGGAACATTTCCCTGCTTTTAATTTGATGAATGGTAGCCTGAATCGTGACCTAGGGTTTTCAACCCGCCGGAGAAGATGACCGGAGCTTCCCTCCGGTCACCTGAAAATGTTTAACCCTAATCCCAGTCATTAATGGCATTTGAATCTCATGCGTTGGATCATCTGACTTGGGTTGACTTGGCGCGTGTATGTGTGGTCCAGATGGGTCCATTTTGCTCTAATCACCAATTAACCTAATTAATCCATTTAATTAATTCGTAAAACTTAATTAAAGCCAGAGTCAATCCAGGCCATTCATTAGCGCGCCAGTCAACCATTTCCCTTCAACTTTGAATCTGGATCATTGGATCAGATTACCTTTCATTTTATTTTGTTTTATTTTATTTTCTTTCCATTTAACTTGTACATTTTATAAAAAATAGCAAAAATACTTTAAAAATTCTGAAATTTTTTATACAAGTTATTATTTAATTTCAGAACACAAAAATATTTTTATTTTTATTTTTAGCATTAAAAAAGTATTTTTAAATATTTAAAAGTTTCTTTTTAATTAATTAATGAGAATTAATTAATTAAAAATACTTTTAGGTATTTAAAAATCACCAAAAAATTCATGAAACATTTAAAAACATTTAGAAACATTGTCCAACCTTCAAACTAAATTTCTTTTTTGATCTTGATGCATTTTGAGAATTTTTCATGGAATTAAAACCATTTTAATGCATTATTTTGATCCAAACTTCCAAAAATCATTTCTGCCTAACCCTAAAGACTTGGACTTTGATTCTTTTTGCATTGTGTTTAGCATGTCATGTAGTTTTTGAGATTAAATGGTCATGATTTGATCTTTCATTTTCAATTTGTTTGATAATTTTCTTGTTAAAGAACCCTAAAACCCTAGAAAACTTAGGAAAATCATAACTTGAATTAGGTTAAGAGTTGGAACCTCTCCTTTGGGCAATGAGTTAGTATAGGATTAGGGGTCCTTTGAGTGCATTTTCAATTTTTATATTGTTGTTTGCTTCTGATTTTGGTTTGTGTTTGATGCTTTGATCATAAACCCTAATTTGGGCTTCCATATGCATACATCTTGCATTTGCTTGCAAAACATGACTTGCCATAGCATTTTATGCATCCATTTGATTCACTTGACATCTTAGGACATATTGAAAGCATGTTTGATCATTGCATCTTGCATTTGCCATGTTGTATGCCATCTGCATATCATGACTTTCCATGTATGTTCATGTGTCTTAACTTGCTTCATTTGCATCCATAAGCTTGTATGATCATCCTCATGTGTTGTTTCATGTTTGCATCATACCATAGCATCATTAACATCATGTATGTGCTTCTGGTTTTGTTTCTCATCATACCATATCATTCCATTTGACATTGCATTGCATTCCTTTATTAACTTTTCAGGTGGTAAGTAACTTTGAGAAGTGGATTTGCCTTCATTTCTCACATTTTCTTTTCATCTCTCTCTTGCATCCATTGCTGCATTTTGATATGTGTTTGAGATTGAGCTTGCTCATTCTTTTTCTTCTTACTTTCTTTCTTCAAGTGACTTGACTTCTTGAATGAAGCAAGTTACTTTGCTTCTCCTGATCTTTTTATCTGCTTCCTGGTGGTTCCATTGAAGACTTCCCTTGTAAACCTCACAAACCTTAGGAACAACCAAGCATGACAATGATTAGGGTTTTGATTAGTCTCCCCACTTAGTTTTTTTACCTTTGTGTCTCTTTTTGAGTCTTCTCTTCTCATCTCATAATCAGGGACCAAACCCTAAAGGCTTTAAGGCTTTGTGATTAAGCTTATGCCTGCATCCTTCTATTAGGATGGAGTGTACAACTTTAATCCTAAGTGTTAAACCCTTAATGTGTTTAACTCCTTTAATCAATTCACTTAATAATCATCAAGACATCAAGCTTGTAACTTGGGCCTTGCATTAGGGTTCTAATTCTTCCTTAACTGGTTAAGAAGGACCAACCCTAGTGTTAATGGACAAGTCCCCCTCAAGTTGTCTTACAAACCCTAAAAATCACTTCATCATCATATCATTAAATAAAATCCACTTAATCAAAGGCTTGTTTTGTCATGAGTTTAATCCCTAATCATGGATTAAGTTGAGGAGCTTTCCTCAGCTTAAACATTCTCATCTATTATCCTTCTATTAGGATGGTGTAATGAGTCTGTTTAATCCCTGATTATGGCTTAATCTCATTACTTAACACTAAACAAAAACAACAAAAACATCTAAATAATCACAAGTAAGTTAATGAACTTAATCCTACATCAAAGGTGATTAAGTGTGAGAAGCTGACTTCACACTTAAGGTACTCTTATTACCTCTAATCAGAGGGAAGATGTGATGAGTTTACTAAATCCATTGGTTTAGGCTTAAGCTCATTAAATTATGACAAACTTTCAAAAGCAATAAAAGACTGAAAACTCAAAAAACAAACAATAATCGTCTCCTTCGGGATTCTTTTCTCATCTCATTCACTCATAAACGAGAACTTGCTTCTTCCGTCTAATGCAAGACAGTTTGCATCTGTGCCAGACAGATCATACACTTGAGCATAGGCAAGTAAGCAGTTCACAAGTCAATTCATCTTTCAGTCTCTTTGGGTCGAACTACGGTGTTCTGACTTCCTCATTGCACGAGAGGATACGTAGGCATAACTTAACAATTATCGAACAAAAGTCTCTGTATATTCCCCCTCTTTCTAGCATCATTCTTTTAGCCTCATGATCATGAGCATTTCATTCCTGGTCTCACACTGACACTGTATATATCACACTTCACACTTCTTTTACACTGACACCTGTACATTCTTTTTCCAGCTCATTTATACACAGATTGCACTGACACTACCCCTTTAGAACACAAATATTTTAAGCGTGGATCCCGTCGAGTACGGCGGACAATCTGGGTGCTAATACCTTCCCAGGTTGTAACCAACCCCCTTTCTCAGTCTCTTTGGTTCGCAACCGTCTTATCCATATCTTTCTAGGTCTATGTAGCATTACCTTTCCTTCGGGATAAAAATGCCTAGCTGGCGACTCTATTCATCTCCAGTGAGTTCACTGCTGTGTGTTCTCATTGTACCTTTCGCCGACCGTTCGCGTCTGTACCTTTATTTGGGCCATTCCCCATTTATCGGGAGCGACAGCTTGGCGACTCTGCTGGGGACCCTTATATTGTAACCAGGGCTTCTGGTTCTTTTTGTGGGTTCCTCCTAGCTCTTGTTTGATTTGTGTTTACTGGGGTGTTATGTGCCATTTGTGTTTGTGTATTTGTTTATTTTTGCTTTATGTACAGTTACTTTATTGCTTTCTTTATAGTTTTGCATATATCATACTGTCATGCTGTCTGGCTGGATCTGGTTTTGCTTTGGTGGGTGGGGTTCTACTGAGAGTTGAGGTCCTATACCTGGGACCTGAGTGACAACTAGGCTAGAGTGGTTCATATTCTTTCCCATTCCATCTCGGTCTGGTGCGGGAATATGAAACACGGTTCAGATATGGGTTTCTTCTTGAGAACTCTGTGTTGCAGATTTCCTACAGTACTAGGGCTATCTGGGAAGCCTGCTAAGTCTGGATGATGTCGCTCCCGATAAATGAAACAGGGTCAAATAAGGGTACAGACGCGAACGGTCGGCGAAGGGGACAGTGAGAACACACAGCCGTGAACTCACTGGAGAATGAATAGAGTCGCCAGCTAGGCATTTTTATCCCGGAGGAAAGGCAATGCTGCATAGGCCTAGAAAAAGATGGATAAGACGGTTTGCGAACCAGAGAGACTGAGAAAGGGGGTTGGTTACAACCTGGGAAGGTATTAGCACCCAGATTGTCCGTCGTACTCGACGGGATCCACGCTCAAAAGATTTGTGTTTTAAAGGGGTAGTGTCAGTGCAATCTGTGTGTAAAGAGCTGGAAAGCAATATGTACAGGTGTCAGTGTAAAAGAAGTGTGAAGTGATATGAAGTATGAAAGTGTCAGTGTAAGGATGAAAATGAATTGCTCATGATCATGAGGCTAAAGAATGAAGCTGGAGAGAGGGGGAATGTACAGAGACTTTTGTTCGATAACTGTTAAGTTATGCCTACGTATCCTCTCGTGCAATGAGGAAGTCAGAACACCGTAGTTCGACCCAAAGAGACTGAAAGATGAATTGACTTGTGAACTGCTTACTAGCCTATGCTCAAGTGTATGATCTGTCTGGCACAGATGCTAACTGTCTTGCATTAGACGGAAGAAGCAAGTTCTCGTTTATGAGTGAAGGTGATGAGAAAAGAATCCCGAAGGAGACGATTATTGTTTGTTTTTGTGTTTTCAGTCTTTTATTGCTTGTGAAAGTTTGTCATAAGTTAATGAGCTTAAGCCTAAACCAATGGATTTAGTAAACTCATCACATCTTCCCTCTGATTAGGGGTAACGAGAACACCTTAAGTGTGAAGTCAGATTCTCACACTTAATCACCTTTGGTATAGGATTAAGATCATTAACCTACTTGTGATTAATTAGATGTTTTTGGTGTTTTTGTTTAGTGTTAAGTAATGAGGTTAAGCCATAATCAAGGATTAAACAGGCTCATTACACCATCCTAATAGAAGGATAATAGATGAGAATGTTTAAGCTGAGGAAAGCTCCTCAACTTAATCCATGATTAGGGATTAAACTCATGACAAAACAAGCCTTTGATTAAGTGGATTTTATTTAGTGATATGATGATGAAGTGAGTTTTATGATTTGTAAGACAACTTGAGGGGGACTTGTCCATTAACACTAGGGTTAGTCCTTCTTAACCAATTAAGGAAGAATTAGAACCCTAATGCAAGGCCCAAGTTACAAGTGTGATGTCTTGATATTTACTAAGATGAATTGATTAAGGGAGTTAAACATATTAAGGGTTTAACACTTAGGATTAAAGTTATACACTCCATCCTAAGAGAAGGATGCAGGCATAAACTTAATCACAAAGCCTTAAAGCCTTTAGGGTTTAGTCCCTGATTATGAGGTGAGAAGAGAAGACTCAGAAGAGACACAAGGGTAAAAACTATGAGGGGGGACTAATCAAAACCCTAATTCATTGTCATGCTTGGTTGATCCTAAGGTTTGTGAGGTTTTCAAGAACAATCTTCAAAGGGGCCACCAGGAAGCAGATGAACAAGATCAAGAGAAGCAAAGTGACTTGCTTCATTCAAGAAGTCAAGTCACTTGAAGAAAGAAAGTGGGGGGAAGAAGAATGAGCAAGCTCAAACTCAAACACATATATGAATGCAGCATGGTATGCAAGATAGATGAAAAGAAAAGTTATGAGAAGTGAAGGCAAATTCACTTCCCAAGTTTACTTACCACCTGAAATGTTAGAATGAAATGTAATGCAATGCTAAATGAAATGAAATGACATGATGCTAAGCAAAACCAGAAGCATGTTGATGATGATTATGATGTTATGAGGTGCTGCAAACATGAGGCAGCACATGGAAATGTTCATACAAGCCATGGATGCAAATGGTGCAAGCTAAGGAGCATGAACAAGCATGAAATGTTATGAAGCATACAAGGCAAATGACAAGGCAAACATGAGGTGCAATGATCAAACATACTTCATACATGTCTTAAAATGTCAAATGAAACACAAGCATGCATAAAATGCAAAGACAAGTCATGTTATGCAAGAGAATGCAAGAGGGATGCAAATGAAAGCCCAAATTAGGGGTTATGAATCAAACAACAAACAAAACCCAAAAACAGAAGCAAACCCTAAGATAAAAAATGGAAAATACCTTCCAAAGAAACCCTAACCCTACACTAAATCAAGGTCCAAAGGGGAGCTCTCAACTCTCAACCAAACTCAAGTTATGAATTTTCTAAGTTATTAGGGTTTTTTAGGGTTCTTAACAAAAGAAATGCCAAACAATGGGAAATGAAGCAACAAATCATGGCCATTTTATCCTTGAAAATACATGTTAAACACAAGACAAAGCAAAAATAATCAATGTCCAAACCTTCTCCAATAGGCAGAAATGAATTTTTGAATCCATGATCAAAATAATGCATAGAAAATGATTTAATTCAATGAAAAATTCTTAAAATGCATCAAGATCAAAAAAGAAATTTGGTTTGAAGGTTGGACAATGTTTCTAAATGACTTAGAACATTTCATGAATTTTTTTATAATTTTTAAATACCTAAAAGTATTTTTAATTAATTAATTCTCATTAATCAATTAAAAATAATCTTTTAAATATTTAAAAATACTTTTTTAATGATAAAAAATAAAATAAAAATATTTTTGGGTCTTAAAAATTAATAAAACTTTTAAGAAAAAGTTTCATAATTTTTAAGACATTTTTGCTATTTTAAAATAATTGTACAAGTTTAATGAAATAAAATGAATTAAAAATCAAATAAAACTGAAGTATGCACAATGAAGGGTTGAGATTCAATCTGGAAAGGGGACCATTGACCACGCGCCAAATCCAGTGGCTCACATTTAAACTGACTTAAACTTAATTAAATAAATAAATTAAAGTGATTAGGGCTTAATGATCAATCTGGGCCGTTTACACGCGCGGCAAGTCAACGGGTCAGAGCAATCCTACGGGTGAAATTCAAACTAGCATTAATGACCTGAGATTAGGGCTTAATGACTCAGGCTGCTGGAGAAGACTTCCGGTCGTCTTCTCCGGCGAGCACCTCCCCTGAAAAACTCCCATCTTCCTCAAAACGTATCAAAAATGAAATCTAAACACATGGGGATGTTCCTTACACACTCACGAATCAAACCCCTCTCTCAAAACACATTTCTTCTTCCTAAACAAGCTGAATCGAAAGAAACAAAAACTAGGGCACGCAAGCTTCAGAGACAAATTAAACTCTCAAATCAAAGCCATTTTCAAAACCAAGAACATCAGGATAATCAGTGAATCACATAGAACAAGTTTGTAACAAGAAAAATGATTTCTGGAAAAAATAATATCAAGCTACCTGAGATTTGGAGCTTTCAACCTGAGAACTTTCTGGCCACCTCTCCCTGTGCAATCCACTCCTTAGGACCTCTGGATGATGTTTGAATGCCTTAGAACAATTTATGTTGGCTGGATAGTGAGGTTCGACAGCTTCTGCTCAAGCTTGATCAGAAATGGCAATGGAGTTTCTGGAGGTTTCAGGCCATTGTGAATGATGGTTTGTGGTCCTGAGGATGAATGGAGAAGGTCTGTGGTGTTTGTTGGTGTGTTTGTGGTTTGTGGAAGGAGATTCGAAAGAAAATGCAGCTTGGTGTGAGAAATGGCTATGGGGTATTCTGGTTGTTTCAGGCTTGGGTTCTTGGTGCTGGGTGGTCTATGGAGCAAGGTGAATTGAATGGTGAAGATAGTTTGAGTGTTTGCAAGCTGTGGAATCAGATTCGAAGCAAGTTGCAATGTGGTGTGTTTTTGTGAATGTGTTGGTGTGAAGTGTTTCTGGCCTGCTTAGTACATGGAATGGCTTGCAAAATGATATGTTATTTTAATCCAAGTGGCCAGAGGATGTGACATGGCCTGTGGTGATAGGTAAGTTTACTTTTGCAAAAAGGTCAACTTTTGTGTAAGGCAAGTATGGCTGGACTCTAGGCAAGTACAATGGGCATGGCCTGCGCAGCAAAGTGAAGGGAAAGGCTAGGCTTGGTCCAGCATTCAAGGCAGTAAGTTGGTGAAATGTTATGAGTGGTTTTGCAACTTGTTATAACTTTGGTTCACATGTGATCTTCTTGTTCCAAAAGTCATGAAACATGAGCAATGCCTAGTTCATTCTGAATTTTAGGACTTACATGATATTTATGTGCTGGTTTGAAGTGAAATAGAAGTCACATAATGCATTGGTTCATGACTTTGCAAAATTTCCATTTGAAGCATGCCTTGAAAAACAATGATTTTTGCCAACTTTGCCTTGCCATAACTTTTGATCCAAGAAGAGTTTGATCATGTTCTTGTACTTTTTGAAAAGGGAAAGATGAGATCTACAACTTTCATGACCAAAGTTTTTCCATTTGAAGCCTTTTTGGATCAAGAATCAAGGCTTGAAAAATGACCTAAAATGATGCATTCTTGAAAAGTCAACTATGCCCAAAAAGTCAACATTTGCAAAAACCCTAAATTCTTGATTTCTATGAACTTCAACCTTCTTCCATGATCAAATAAAGATCATATACACTCAAAATGATGAAGATCACCCATTGGTTGGGTCATTGGGGGCCTCAGATGCCCTGATTTTACACTGACTTGTCTGAAAAGTCAACCTTTGATCAGATGACCTCCCCAAGGAATTTCTTCATGAAAATTGATATGCATACTCCCTATACCATATAGAGACCAATGAAAACAAGAATGACCAAAAAATTTGGAGTTATGGCCTCTGAAACCAAAACCCTAATTTCAGTCAACTGTGCAGTCTAGCCTGGCCCTGCATCCACTTAAACCCTAGTTCTTGTGATTCTTTGGAAATTTGACTTTGAGGAGATGGAATATGATATAAGAACACACATGGACCACTTTGAGTTGATTGGTGGCCTTTGGAATGGCTCAAGATGCTTTGGGATTGCTCAGGTCACAAACCCTAGGTGCAGATGCCTTAGAAACTATGCAGTGAATCAAAAATGAGATATGAGGTGATATGATTGTGTTTATGTATATGAGAATGATCACAAGCCATGGTGTGAATGGGTGAGGGCAAATTTGGGGTGTCTACAGCTGCCCCTATTCAAACATGAGTTAGCTGTGCAGGATGTAAGCAGCGGCTTAACAGGCAAACAAGATAACTTGTGGTTGAATACCAAAGACAGTCCAAAATTTGCACTCACAAAATGAAGAAGAAAAGGGATATAGATTGTAAAGGAAAATAAAGTATATTGTAAAGTGTGGGCGACGGAGGACGACCGTCGAGCAGAGGACGACTGCTGGGTAAATAGCGATGACGGGGACGGCCGACATGCTGGGGATAAAGGGCAAAGCCAAGACGGGGACGGCCGACTAGCTGGGAAAATAAGATTATGATGGGGACGGCCATCAAGATAAAGCTGTAAAATTCTCCGGGGATTGATGAAACATGACGGGGACGGCCATCAAGTTCATAAAGCAAAGTAACCAACGACGGGGACGACCATCGGGCTAAAAAGGAAAAGGGACCACGACGGGGACGGCCATCGGGTGAAAGAATAAATGAAATAAACAGATGATGGGGTACGGCCATCAAAAGTGAAGGACGATCACTTAGCAGGGGACGGCTGCTCTGTTGGGGATAAAAGAAATATGATGGGGACGGCCATCAAAGGTGGAGGACGACCACCTGGCAGGGTACGGCTGCCGAAAATATCGCGACATAGGACGAATGCCGGATAAAAGGTCAACGATGGGGACGACCATCGGATGAGCATGATGGAGGACGACCATCAAGAAGTGGAGGACGACCACTCAGCTGGGGACGGCTGCTCTCAAGGTTTATCATAACACAGGACGAGTGTTAGATAACCAAAATCAACAATGGGGACGGCCATTGGATAAAGTGATGAAGGACGATCATCAAAAGGTGGAGGACGACCACCTAGCATGGGACGGCTGCTAAAAATCATCGACGGGGACGGCCATCGGATGAGCATGATGGAGGACGACCATCAAGAAGTGGAGGACGACCACTCAGCAGGGCACGGCTGCTCTCAGGGTTATCATAACACGGGACGAGTGTTAGATAAAAAGAAAAATTGTTGGCGATCTACTGGGAGTATGGTAAACACGGACGAGCGTTTACATCCAAGAAACAAAAGGTATAAGTGTTTGGGTATTGTGTATAGATTAAAGGTGCGGACGAGCATCCCTAAGACTATGATACGGGCAAGTATCATGTAGAAACAAACTGACACATGTTCAGAGATGATGATACGGACGAGTGTCAACTGGTTAACAAAGAACACGGACGAGTGTTGCATCTGAAAGAATTCTTCTGGGGAATAGTAGACACGGACGAGTATCTATATTCAAAAAGACAAGGGTGTTTGACACAGTGTATGGATTAAAGATGCGGACGAGCATCCTTAAGACTATGATACGGACGAGTATCATGTAGAAACAAACTCTAGACACAATGTTCTGAGATGATGGTACGGACGAGTACCAACTGGTTAACAAAGAACAAGGACTATTGTCGAATCTGTGGGGAGATGAGTGTTGTGTATAAGTGTAACATGCGTAGTGAGTATATGTATATAGATGTTTATCTGCTGGGGAGAGTGACACGGACGAGTGTCAAAAGGAGAAGAGTATAATAATATCAACAAGTATATGGGTTGTAAAGTGCAAGCGACTGCGCTGGGGATATGACACGGACGGGTGTCAAGAAAACGTATGTATGAGCATATGTGAGTGCAAAGAGGGTGTCTTTGGCTTTCTGCTGGGGGTATGTCATGGACGGGTGTCAAGAAGTGTCCGTAATACGGGTGATCTTGTTTGTAAAGAAAGTTTAGGCGACTTCACTGGGGATTGATGACACGGACGGGTGCCGAAAGGTGTATATACTGGTATTTGTGATTTGTGAGGCAACTGCTTTTGCTGGGACTTTGGTGGGGATTTTGTGTATCGTATTCTGCACACCGGCGGATTGTCATTATTTACAAGTGTTCGATTCACAACATGACTTATGATTATGCTATGTATTTGATTTTTGCCGTAATGCTCCGTATTAAACGGAATGCTACGCTCTGGGGGGTGAATATGATGCGAATGCCATGATTATGCAAAGGGGCAGAGATCCGGGATTCGGATCCCGTTGAAGATCTCTGGTTGATCTGCTTGAAGTGAACATCCCAGCTGGGGATGAGATCATTGGTAGATCTAATGATGTATCTGTTTGGGGATATAGGTCACTGATTGACATATCCTTATAATACGGGACCCAGCTGGGGTTTGTAGAAGCTTTCTCCCTCTCTGTTGTGACTTCTTCGTGCGTTGCTCTTCTGAATGGAGGCATGAAGCTCTGCGGGGAGATGATTCCTTGATTCTTGCATCTTGCTGAGGAATAGTGGTTGGTACTACAGCTGGGGAATGCTGTTGGTAACTCAGCTGGGGAGAGTAATGAGAGGCAACTCGGCTGGGGAGAAAACATCTTGAGTGTTAAGCCTGTTTGTTGATTTGCCAGCTTGCTGGACTGTAGCTTATATGCCCCAAGTTGCGTTCTGGATACCTGCAATCCTGCAAAGATAAGGAAACGCGCAAATGGTCCCGAGGTATCCTTTACTGGATTCCGTCATAGGAGATAAGTACTTTCGAGAGTAAGTATATTCCCTGTAAGCATGTGCTTTTATTTTTAAAGAAAGGCATCTGTACTTATGCAATTTGTATTTTTAGAGACATCAGACAATTCTTTGCAAAACATAAATGTAAAAACGAAACATGACTGAAAATCTGACTTTATTAATTCATGTGCCCTGAATTGGCAAGATACAGTCAAAGAAACATATCTCCTGAAATGAGGAGATTGTTACAAATTGAGAAACAAAGTGCTGGCAGTGTTGATGACGCTTTGAGGAGCTTCCTCTCCCGCTATGACTCGTATGACAATGACGTTCTTCTCGTCTTGCTTTCTGGAGAAAGTTGATTCTGATTAAAGCTTGATCCTTCAGAGTTTTAACCAAGTTGATGACACTACAGACGAATTCAGAATGCAGTTGTTCGCTTATTCCCTTATTTTGCATGGATCGCCCTTTCGGGTTTTCAATCCATCGGGATACCCATTTTTGCCTGAGTTGTCCAATGCGGCTTTTCAACTCAGCGGGTGCACGTTTTTTGTTTATTTCCCTTATTTTTGCCCGAGTCTTTTATTCTGTTTTTGACTCGCCAGGATGCCCTATTTTTGCCTGGACTTACATTCTATTTTTATGTCCAGCGGGTCTTTTTATGCGAAGTATTTTTTAACTGCATCTGAATTCACAGGGGACGGGAAATCTTCACCATCCATGGTGCTGAGCATCAGTGCTCCACCAGAGAAAACTTTCTTTACCACGAATGGTCCTTCATAATTCGGGGTCCATTTGCCCCTGTGGTCTGTATGAGGAGGAAGGATTCTTTTCAGCACAAGATCTCCGACTTGGTACTCTCGAGGCCTGACTTTCTGATCGAAGGCCTTCTTCATTCTTTTCTGGTATAGCTGCCCATGACAGATTGCGGCCAATCTTTTCTCTTCGATCAGACTCAGTTGTTCGTATCGGGCCCTAACCCATTCTGCTTCACTCAGTTTGACATCCATCAATACCCGTAAGGAGGGTAATTCAACTTCAACAGGTAGGACTGCCTCCATACCATACACAAGCTGATACGGTGTTGCCCCGGTGGATGTCCTGATTTACGTGCGATACCCATGCAAGGCAAATGGTAGCATTTCGTGCCAGTCTTTGTAGGTGACTACCATCTTTTGCACAATCTTCTTGATATTCTTATTTGCCGCCTCAACAGCGCCATTCATCTTTGGCCTGTAAGGAGAAGAATTGTGATGTTGGATCTTGAAGTCCCGGCATAATTCATCCATCATTTTGTTGTTTAAATTAGAACCATTATCAGTAATGATTCGCTCGGGAACCCCATACCGACAGATGATATCTCTTTTCAGAAATCGGGCTACCACTTGCCTGGTGACGTTTGCATATGAGGCTGCTTCAACCCACTTTGTAAAATAGTCGATGGCGACCAGGATGAATCTGTGGCCATTTGAAGCAGTTGGCTCAATCTTGCCAATCATGTCAATGCCCCACATAGCGAAGGGCCATGGTGAAGACATGATGTTCAACGGATTTGGAGGCACATGCACTTTATCTGCATAGATCTGGCATTTGTGGCATTTCCTAGCGTAGGCACAACAGTCTGCATCCATTGTGACCCAGTAATAGCCTGATCTTAACAACTTCTTAGCCATTGCATGTCCTCCAGCATGGGTACCAAAAGAGCCTTCATGCACTTCATGCATCAACAAATCTGCTTCCGTCCTATCAACACATCTGAGGAGTACCATGTCAAAGTTCCTTTTGTATAAAGATCCATCAGTGTTCAGAAAGAAACTTCCAGCAAGCCTTCTCAAAGTCTTCTTATCATTGGAAGATGCCCCAGGTGGGTATGTTTGATCCTCCAAGAAGCACTTAATGTCATGGAACCAAAGCTTATCATCTTTGACAACATCCGCTGCAAATACATATGCTGGTCTTTCCAGTCTGGACACTGAAATCTGAGGTACAAAGTTAGCAGTTTGAACTTTGATCATGGACGAAATGGTAGCCAAGGCATCTGCAAACTGATTCTCGTCCCGAGGGATATACTCAAGTTTGACTGTTGTGAAGAAAGTCAGTAACCTCCTTGTATAATCCCTGTAAGGTATCAGATGGTCTTGGTGTGTGTACCATTTTCCGTTGGTCTGATTGATTACCAAAGCTGAATCTCCGAATACGGTCAATGTTTTGATCCTGAGGTCAATGGCTTCCTCAAGACCCATAATGCAAGCTTCGTATTCAGCTTCGTTGTTAGTGCAGTTGAAAGTGAGTTTTGCCGAGAAAGGCATGTGAACTCCTTTGGGTGTAATGAGTACTGCACCAACACCACGGCCATTCATGTTGACAGCCCCATCAAACATCATAGTCCATTCTTCTTCTGGGTCAGGCCCTTCAGTGTGAATAGGCTCTTCGCGATCTTTTGATTTAATGAACATGATGTCCTCATCAGGGAAGTCAAATCTCATTGGCTGGTAATCGTCAATGGGTTGCTCAGCAAGATATTCTGACAATACACTGCCTTTGATGGCTTTCTGAGAAGTGTATTGGATGTCGTACTCTGTGAGAATCATCTGCCATCTTGCAACCCGTCCGGTAAGCGCTGGCTTCTCAAATATGTACTTGACTGGGTCCATCTTTGAGATTAATAAGGTAGTGTGGGTCAACATATACTGCCTTAGTCGGCGAGCAGCCCACGCTAAAGCACAGCAAGTTTTCTCGAGCAGTGAATAACGTTGTTCACAGTCGGTAAACTTTTTGCTTAGGTAGTATATTGCGTACTCTTTTCGACCAGACTCGTCATGCTGGCCCAGCACACACCCCATTGATTCTTCTAATACTGTCAAGTACATAATTAGAGATCTTCCTTCAACTGGCGGCATAAGGATTGGAGGTTCTTGCAGATACTCCTTGATCTTGTCAAAAGCCTTCTGGCAGTCTTCATTCCACCTGACCGTCTGTTCTTTTCTTAACAGCTTGAACAAGGGTTCACAGGTTGCTGTGAGGTGAGATATGAACCTTGAGATGTAGTTCAATCTACCTAAGAACCCTCGAACTTCTTTCTCAGTTTTCGGTGCAGGCATCTCTTGGATGGCTTTGACTTTATCAGGGTCAACTTCAATCCCCTTCTCGCTTACGATAAATCCCAGCAGCTTACCGGATCGCACCCCGAATGTGCATTTGTTGGGGTTTAGCTTCAGTTGATACTTCCTCAGACGCTTGAACAACTTCAGCAGATTCACCAGGTGGTCTTCCTCTGTAAGGGACTTGGCAATCATGTCATCCACGTAACATTCTATTTCTTTGTGGATCATATCGTGGAATAACGTTACCATAGCCCGTTGATATGTCGCACCGGCATTCTTGAGCCCAAATGGCATTACCTTATAGCAGAACGTGCCCCAGGGTGTGATGAATGTTGTCTTTTCCATGTCTTCAGGTGACATTTTAATCTGGTTGTATCCTGAAAATCCATCCATGAAAGAGAATACCGAGAACTGAGCCGTATTATCCACCAATACATCGATGTGAGGTAATGGGAAATCATCTTTCGGGCTAGCTCTATTCAGATCCCGGTAATCAACACACATTCTTACTTTGCCGTCTTTCTTAGGCACAGGTACTATGTTAGCAACCCACGGCGGATAGCTAGTCACAGCAAGGAACCCGGCGTCCCATTGCTTCTGTACCTCTTCCTTGATTTTCATAGCCATGTCTGGGCGAGTACGGCGCAGCTTTTGTTTGACTGGAGGGCACTCTTCTCTCAAAGGCAGCTTGTGCACAACAATGTCGGTATCCAACCCTGGCATGTCTTGATACGACCAAGAAAACACATCAACATACTCTTGAAGTAGATCAACCAGTTGCTTCTTAACTGAGTCGTGCAGGCAGGCCCCGATCTTGACTTCTTTCACATTTTCCTCTGTACCAAGATTAATCACTTCAACCTCCTCCTGATGAGGAGTAATGACCTTTTCCTCTTGTCTTAACAACCTGGCTAGCTCTTCAGGAAGCTCATATTCTTCATCAACCCCTTCATCAGCTTGATTGATCGGATTGTCAAAGTCATACGATGTCATAGCCGTGCTGTTGTCGGTGCTGTCAGGATGGCACTCTCTGCAAGGGTTTAATTGGTTCATTTTAGTGATCTGATTTTAGTCTTATTTAGAAAAGTGAAATGAAGTTGTCATTTTGAAAACACTGCCATTTATTTTTTTGTACAAAAAGAAAAATGGAAAAAACAGTGAGCATAAAAGAAAAAAGACTCGTTTGCAAAAAGATGTCTGATATTTCATTAATTGATCTTGTTTGCACAAAAGTACAGATGGCCCTGATTACAAAATGAGTCTTGTCATCTTGGGCAAGATGCAAGACTTTGATGCATGCTTATAAAAATACAGGAAATAATAATTACTCTGCTCGAGTAACACTTATAATTTCCTGGGAAGACCAGTTCGAGACACTGCTCCCCGGGATCTTCGGACGAATCCAATTCTCCAGATCGCGCTCCTCTTCCAGCTCGTCTTCCAGACAGTTGATAGCATCGGGGGTAAGCATCCCCCCACTGACAAAACCAGGCTCTCTAGCAGCCTTTGCTTGATGTTGAGTTGGTCTGTAACCCAACCCAAATTTGTCCTTCTTCTCCTCCACAGCTAAGACCTTGCCCCAGCCTAGGGCGGTTCCTTCCTCAACAACCTTCCGGGCTTGTTGGTATGATGACATGGAGATCCCGGATACAGCAGATGCTTCATTGACATTCAAGGCTTCAAATCCTTGGCTCATTGTTTCATGGATCTCCCCATCCATTTCAATATACTTATAAGTAGCCAGATGGCTAACAAATATATCCTCCTCCCCGCAGATTGTAACAACTTGGCCTTCCCACTCAAATTTTAACTTTTGGTGAAGGGTAGACGTTATTGCGCAGGCGGCGTGAATCCAGGGTCTACCCAACAAACAGCTGTAGGCGGGCTGAATGTCCATCACATAAAAGATAGTTTTAAAGGTCTGTGGGCCAATTGTCACAGGCAGCTCAATCTCTCCCAGAACCGATCTCTTTGAACCATCAAAGGCTCTTACCACCAGGTTGCTGGGTCTCAATGCCAATCCATCATATTCAAGCTTCACCAGAGCCTTCTTTGGTAAAACATTCAGGGATGAACCTGTGTCCACCAGCACATGCGAAAGGACAGCTCCTTTGCATTCCATGGTTATGTGCAAGGCTTTGTTGTGGTTGCGGCCATCCGCTGTCAAGTCAGTATTGGTGAACCCTAGCCCATTGCTAGCAGTAACATTTCCAACCACGGTTTCCAACTGGTTGACAGTAATCTCTTTAGGCACGTAAGCTGCGTGCAAGACCTTGAGTAGTGCATTCCGATGGGCTTCGGAGCACATAAGCAGTGAGAGGATAGAGATTTTGGATGGCGTTTGGTGAAGCTGATCCACAATTTTATAATCACTCTTTTTGATGATTCGCATGAACTCATCAACTTCTTGATCGAACGGTGTCTTCAAGGCTTCTTTAACAGCTGGGTCTTCCTGCACCGGGCTCTTTCCTTTTGCCTTGGCAGCAGCTTCTGCTTCGGCAGTAGGTCTTTGTATTGGTGGAGCAAAGAGACGTCCGCTTCGGGTGAAGCCTCCGCCTCCGCCCACATTATCTACTTGTGGTGTAGGTGCTGATGTTTCAAGAGTGATTCTTTTTCCTTCGCAGTACACGTCAGAGCCATAGTGCCAAGGGATGGCCCTATTGCTTTCATATGGTACAGGTCCAGGCACCGTGACAGTGACTGGACTGATTGCTGCTGCTGAAGGGGTTGTGATTGTTTGTGGATCAAAATAGATTGTAACTGGTGCTCTGATGGGAGCAGCACCTTCTGAATGGTAGGCAGAGTTGTTCTCAGGATCATAGAATATGGTGACAGTGGAGACATCTTCATGATTGATTGCTGGTGTTGTAGGAGGTACTGATGTTGTTGTTGATGGAGATTCGAAATGGAATGAAGCTGAAGCTGTAGCAGGAGAAACTGTTGGAAACTGATCATTTGGGAGGACAGATGAAGTACTTGTTGATGTTGCTGGTGAATCGTCGGGAACAATAGTTGCTGTAGTTGTAGGAGGGTCTGAAACCGTTGCTGATGAAGTTGCCGGATTTGTCGGAAATGATGTAGTGATCTGTAGCAGGCCACACTAAATAAGGCTGTCAATGCCATTCCTCAGGTCCTCGCACCCATTCCATGAGATATTGCAGTAGGGACACCCTAGCTCACACCCCGGAAATATATTGCTTTCACGGAGTTGAGCTTTGATTTCCACCAATGGCGTCCTGATCTGATCCACACTAGTTATCAAATAAGACGGTTGGTCTTCTTCAATGGCGTTAATTCGGGGACCACCATGGTTTGGCATAGGGTTTTTATTGACATTGGGCGGAGGTGCAAAATTCAGAGCCTTGGAGTCTACCAAGTCTTGTACCTTCATATGCAGAGCCCTGCATTTTTCTGTACTGTGGCCAGGTGCGTTTGAATGAAAAGCACACCTAGCATTGGAGTCATAATTCCTTGGTAGACTGTTGGGATCCGGAGGTGCCAACGTTCTTAGCTCAACTAGGTTGAGTTTCAGAAGTTGTGGCAACAAGGCAGCATATGGCATCGGGATCGGATCGATCACTCTGTTAGATTGGGATGGCCTCTGTTGGAATGGCCTCTGTTGATTGTTGTTGTTGGTGTTGTTGCTGTTGTAGTTTCTTGGAGGATATTGATTCTGCTGATACTGAGGTTGTGGTTGATAGTTTTGTTGAGGAGGTTGATAGACTGGCTGAGGATGAACGGGAGCAGGGATGGTGACTGCTGCTATTGATCTTTGAGCATATTGGGGCCTACCCCTGTTGGTGTGGATGGCGTTGGTCTCGCCAGTTCTTCTCGGGCCTGCAAAAGGCTTTCTTGCATTACTGGACGAGCTTGCACCATTGTCTGAGATTTTTCCCATTTTCAACAGGCTTTCAATTCTCTCCCCAGCTATGACAACATCCGCAAAGCTAGTGGAAGAGAAAGCAGCTAACCTGTCAATATAGGTTCCCTGAAGGGTATTCATAAACATGTCTGCCATTTCCCTCTCAGACATAGGGGGTTGAACAGCAGCAGCCAATTGCCTCCATCTCTGGGCATATTCTCGGAAACTCTCCCTTGAAGACTGTGACATTCCCATTAGGAGGGTCCTGTTGGGTGCCATGTCTAAGTTATATTGATACTGTCTGATAAAGGCCTCTGCCAGGTCCTTCCAGCATCTAATAGTTGCCCTTGTCAGGTGAGAGTACCACTCTCTCGACGCTCCAGTCAAACTGTCCTCGAAATAGAACATCCAAAGCTTCTCATCCATTGTATAGGCCTTCAGCCTTCCCAGAAATGATTGTAGATGAGTCCGGGGGCATGAAGTCCCGTTATACTTTTCGAAACAAGGAGGCTTGAACTTATGGGGGATCCTGACCCCGTCTACCAAGCCCATATCCATCACGTCAAAACCCAAAGAATTTTGAGATTCTAAGGACCTCAACTTCTCAGCTATTTCATCCAATCTCCTATCATAAGCCTCTTCTCCAGCACCCATTACTGTAAACTGGTCTTCTTGAGGGTCTTCCTGAAGTACCCTGGCTGCAGTGGCTGTGCCTTGAACATTTGCGGGAATGTTGATCTCAGGATGCAAATGTGGGCCAAACACAGGGGGATTAACATGGGGTTGCACCCTTTCATTGTTACTGGTGCCGGCAGTTCCTACATGAGGCTCCTCTTGAGTTTGCCTTTCAACCATGGCCCTCAGTCTCTCCTGGCTCTGAGCCATGTTGTTCATAACTTCCATGAACTGCGTCATTTGCGTTCTCATCTCTAACCTTTCGTTTGCCATCTGGTTTCTGACCTCTGCTAGGTCCTACTGTACCTGATCCATTTGAATTCCCGGAAGGTTATTTCGGGTTGGATAACGGTGCGGCCGGTTGAGGGGAAATACTCGGCGCCTAGCAATAGTTCCTGAACATCACAACAGAGGTTAGCAACAACAAAACAAAAACCTACAAAACAAACAAAAGGTTAGCATGCAATGCAGTTATGCTTATTTGTTCTCAAGGTATCCGGTTTGGTCTTCAGTTTTGACCCTTCCAGACCCCTGAAGATGCTGTTGATGTTGCTCTTGAAGTAAACTTGGGTGGAACCAACACACAAATATATTACATAAGATGAAATAATACAACTTGTTCATTTTACAACATAAGCCCTTAAAGGGGTCAAAAATACATCATGAAAAAGCAAAAGTACATGGAATAGAAACAACAACAAACAAATGATCAAACTCCAAGGCCAAACTCATCCTCACGAACTTCCTTAAGAAGTGCTTCGGTCACAGGATCAGCCGGACGCTCCGTGAGATTTCTGATGAGAAGGTTTCTTGTTGCAACAGCTGCAGTCAACTTCTTGTTCTGACTTTGGTCCTTAGACCTCTTCACTCCAGCTCTGATTTCTAACTCTGATATTTCCTTCTGGGCTGCTGCCAGGGCTTTTTCCATCTGCTCCATCTTGTCCTGAACTCTCTTGTCTTCTAGAGTACGGGCCTCAGTGATCCGGACCCACCTGGCCTGACTCTCTTTCAAATACAAGTCTGTTCTTGCTCTCTGGAACTGGGCTTCTTTACAAGCATTCTTCAGAATCTGCTCACCAGCCTTAGACTTGTTGATATAATCTCCAGACTTCTCAATCTTGGTCAAGTGCTCCACTCTCAACTTCTCCAGTCTCTCAATCTCCCTCACACCTTCACTCCTCTCCCGGAGGGTCTTCTGCAAAGCCTGGGTTAACTTCTCATTTCTTTCCTTCAAACTCTCAAACTCCTCCAAACTGATGGTGGCAGGGGGTGGTGCTGAAGATGACTCAGGCATGTCTTCTATGGTAAAGGGCATTCCAAAGAATTGGGCCCTGGCACGGGACCACACATGATATTGTGCTGATGCCACATTATTACATTTCCCCAGAACAGTGACTCCCTTGGTTTGAACATGATCCCAGGCCCAGGCAGCCTGCCTAACAATAGTCAAACTGATCTTGTTCTCACAATAGAGAGTCTCCACCAAGTCCTGTACCTTGGGAGTATGGACCAATGCATAGCCTAGTTGCCTCCTGAACAGCAAAGGGTTGTAATTGATACTACCCTTAACCCCTATTAAGGGCACATTGGGAAAGTGCCCACAGCTGGTGATGACATCTCTGCCCTTGGTGCTCTGAGTGCACCATCTGATGTCTGCTGAAGTGAGAGTAGTGAGTCTCTTAGCCCAGTTGCTTTGCTGATGAGGGTTCAGGAATGCATCTGTCCTGGGCAGATGCTTGAGAAGCCAAGTATGAAATAATGGAGCACACATCCTCACTAACCTTCCCCTCTGCTTCTCATTCCTCTGATGCACTGAATAGTAAAGATCCCCCAATAAAGTTGGCACTGGGTTCTTCAGGATGAACAGGTGGATGGCATTCTTGCTGATGAATCGAGGCTCATCTGCAAACAACACAATTCCATATATGCACAAGGCCAGCAGAGCACAAACAGCTTTCCATTCTCCTAGAGAAGCTTTCAGATTAGCTTGAGAGATTAAGAAGTCCAGATGAAAACCAGGGATCCCAGCTTTTGAGGTCATATGCTGCTCAATTAGAACAGGCTCCAGATGTAAAGCTTTTGCTACTTCTCCATTAGTAGGAAAGACCATCTCAGGGTTGAAAGGGATTTCTCTCCTGATAGGCATACCAACTAATGAGGAGTACTCTTCCAATAGGGGGCCCAACTGAAAGTCTTGAAAGGTGAAACATCTCAGTGGGGGATCATAGAACTGAATGCAAGTGTGGATGAGGCTCCTCTGTGATGGGTCCAGATCCACAACTAGGTCAAGTATATCTCCATAGCTCTCTCTAAACAAGGATATGTGATCTGGAGTGATCAGGGTTTGAATCCTCCTGATGTCTGACAACTCTGGTTGGAAGAAGTGATAGGTGATGTTGCTTTTCTTTGGAGCCATGATGCTGAGACTGAGTGGGGACAGGTGTTGAGGCTAATGCTGAAGTAATGAGCCACTGATTGGCTGGTGCTGGTGATAACTGAAGCAGATAGCTAAACTGAAGCAGGTGCTGGTGAAGATGGGCCAATGCTGAAGATGGGGTCAAAACTGGCCAAAATAAAGATGGATACCCTGAAACACAAATAAGCAAATGTCAATATGATGCAATGATTATGTATGCAAATGATATGCAAGGGTCTGTGACTGAGCTGGATCTGGCCAAAATATTCTGATACAGGTCCAAGTGTGTTCAAGAATTCCAGTTGGAGGTCTATAAATCCGGTAACCAAGGTGAGGGGCTCAAATAAAGAGCCACATGTCCAGGGTTTTAGAATCACAAGAACTATCCAACATGTAGCATTCTTAACAAAGTCAAAGTAACAGGGTATTCTGAGGTCAAGGTACCTGCAAACCTGTAAACAACCCATCCTCCTCACAGGTGGTGTTCTAAAACAAGGATCCTCAGACTTGGATCCGTTATGAGAAGTGTAAACACTTCTAACCCGGAGGTACAATGTTTACAATAACCATAACAATTCCTCCTCTAATTCACCTCAGTTTCTGAAGGTCAATACTAAAGGTCATCCAGACTTAGCAGGCTTCCCAGATAGCCCCAGCATTGCAGGAAATCTGCAACACAGAGTTCTCAAGAAGAAACCCATATCTGAACCGTGTTTCATATTCCCGCACCAGACCGAAATGGAATGGGAAAGAATATGATTCACTCTAGCCTAGGTGTCACTCAGGTCCCAGGTATAGGACCTCAACACTCAATGAAATACCCACCCACCAAAGAAAAACCAGATCCAGCCAGCATGACAGTATGATATATACAAAAGCAGTAAAGAAAGCAGTAAAGCAAACTGTACATAAAGCAATAAACACAAATAAGCACATAACACCCCAGTAAACACAAATCAATCAAGCGCTAGGAGGAACCCACAAAAAAGAACCAGAAGCCCTGGTTGCAATATAAGGTTCCCCAGCAGAGTCGCCAAGCTGTCGCTCCCGATAAATGAAACAGGGTCAAATAAGGGTACAGACGCGAACGGTCGGCGAAGGGGACAGTGAGAACACACAGCCGTGAACTCACTGGAGAATGAATAGAGTCGCCAGCTAGGCATTTTTATCCCGGAGGAAAGGCAATGCTGCATAGGCCTAGAAAAAGATGGATAAGACGGTTTGCGAACCAGAGAGACTGAGAAAGGGGGTTGGTTACAACCTGGGAAGGTATTAGCACCCAGATTGTCCGTCGTACTCGACGGGATCCACGCTCAAAAGATTTGTGTTTTAAAGGGGTAGTGTCAGTGCAATCTGTGTGTAAAGAGCTGGAAAGCAATATGTACAGGTGTCAGTGTAAAAGAAGTGTGAAGTGATATGAAGTATGAAAGTGTCAGTGTAAGGATGAAAATGAATTGCTCATGATCATGAGGCTAAAGAATGAAGCTGGAGAGAGGGGGAATGTACAGAGACTTTTGTTCGATAACTGTTAAGTTATGCCTACGTATCCTCTCGTGCAATGAGGAAGTCAGAACACCGTAGTTCGACCCAAAGAGACTGAAAGATGAATTGACTTGTGAACTGCTTACTAGCCTATGCTCAAGTGTATGATCTGTCTGGCACAGATGCTAACTGTCTTGCATTAGACGGAAGAAGCAAGTTCTCGTTTATGAGTGAAGGTGATGAGAAAAGAATCCCGAAGGAGACGATTATTGTTTGTTTTTGTGTTTTCAGTCTTTTATTGCTTGTGAAAGTTTGTCATAAGTTAATGAGCTTAAGCCTAAACCAATGGATTTAGTAAACTCATCACATCTTCCCTCTGATTAGGGGTAACGAGAACACCTTAAGTGTGAAGTCAGATTCTCACACTTAATCACCTTTGGTATAGGATTAAGATCATTAACCTACTTGTGATTAATTAGATGTTTTTGGTGTTTTTGTTTAGTGTTAAGTAATGAGGTTAAGCCATAATCAAGGATTAAACAGGCTCATTACACCATCCTAATAGAAGGATAATAGATGAGAATGTTTAAGCTGAGGAAAGCTCCTCAACTTAATCCATGATTAGGGATTAAACTCATGACAAAACAAGCCTTTGATTAAGTGGATTTTATTTAGTGATATGATGATGAAGTGAGTTTTATGATTTGTAAGACAACTTGAGGGGGACTTGTCCATTAACACTAGGGTTAGTCCTTCTTAACCAATTAAGGAAGAATTAGAACCCTAATGCAAGGCCCAAGTTACAAGTGTGATGTCTTGATATTTACTAAGATGAATTGATTAAGGGAGTTAAACATATTAAGGGTTTAACACTTAGGATTAAAGTTATACACTCCATCCTAAGAGAAGGATGCAGGCATAAACTTAATCACAAAGCCTTAAAGCCTTTAGGGTTTAGTCCCTGATTATGAGGTGAGAAGAGAAGACTCAGAAGAGACACAAGGGTAAAAACTATGAGGGGGGACTAATAAAAACCCTAATTCATTGTCATGCTTGGTTGATCCTAAGGTTTGTGAGGTTTTCAAGAACAATCTTCAAAGGGGCCACCAGGAAGCAGATGAACAAGATCAAGAGAAGCAAAGTGACTTGCTTCATTCAAGAAGTCAAGTCACTTGAAGAAAGAAAGTTGGGGGAAGAAGAATGAGCAAGCTCAAACTCAAACACATATATGAATGCAGCATGGTATGCAAGAGAGATGAAAAGAAAAGTTATGAGAAGTGAAGGCAAATTCACTTCCCAAGTTTACTTACCACCTGAAATGTTAGAATGAAATGTAATGCAATGCTAAATGAAATGAAATGAAATGATGCTAAGCAAAACCAGAAGCATGTTGATGATGATTATGATGTTATGAGGTGCTGCAAACATGAGGCAGCACATGGAAATGTTCATACAAGCCATGGATGCAAATGGTGCAAGCTAAGGAGCATGAACAAGCATGAAATGTTATGAAGCATACAAGGCAAATGACAAGGCAAACATGAGGTGCAATGATCAAACATACTTCATACATGTCTTAAAATGTCAAATGAAACACAAGCATGCATAAAATGCAAAGACAAGTCATGTTATGCAAGAGAATGCAAGAGGGATGCAAATGAAAGCCCAAATTAGGGTTTATGAATCAAACAACAAACAAAACCCAAAAACAGAAGCAAACCCTAAGATAAAAAATGGAAAATACCTTCCAAAGAAACCCTAACCCTACACTAAATCAAGGTCCAAAGGGGAGCTCTCAACTCTCAACCAAACTCAAGTTATGAATTTTCTAAGTTATTAGGGTTTTTTAGGGTTCTTAACAAAAGAAATGCCAAACAATGGGAAATGAAGCAACAAATCATGGCCATTTTATCCTTGAAAATACATGTTAAACACAAGACAAAGCAAAAATAATCAATGTCCAAACCTTCTCCAATAGGCAGAAATGAATTTTTGAATCCATGATCAAAATAATGCATAGAAAATGATTTAATTCAATGAAAAATTCTTAAAATGCATCAAGATCAAAAAAGAAATTTGGTTTGAAGGTTGGACAATGTTTCTAAATGACTTAGAACATTTCATGAATTTTTTTATAATTTTTAAATACCTAAAAGTATTTTTAATTAATTAATTCTCATTAATCAATTAAAAATAATCTTTTAAATATTTAAAAATACTTTTTTAATGATAAAAAATAAAATAAAAATATTTTTGGGTCTTAAAAATTAATAAAACTTTTAAGAAAAAGTTTCATAATTTTTAAGACATTTTTGCTATTTTAAAATAATTGTACAAGTTTAATGAAATAAAATGAATTAAAAATCAAATAAAACTGAAGTATGCACAATGAAGGGTTGAGATTCAATCTGGAAAGGGGACCATTGACCACGCGCCAAATCCAGTGGCTCACATTTAAACTGACTTAAACTTAATTAAATAAATAAATTAAAGTGATTAGGGCTTAATGATCAATCTGGGCCGTTTACACGCGCGGCAAGTCAACGGGTCAGAGCAATCCTACGGGTGAAATTCAAACTAGCATTAATGACCTGAGATTAGGGCTTAATGACTCAGGCTGCCGGAGAAGACTTCCGGTCGTCTTATCCGGCGAGCACCTCCCCTGAAAAACTCCCATCTTCCTCAAAACGTATCAAAAATGAAATCTAAACACATGGGGATGTTCCTTACACACTCACGAATCAAACCCCTCTCTTAAAACACATTTCTTCTTCCTAAACAAGCTGAATCGAAAGAAACAAAAACTAGGGCACGCAAGCTTCAGAGACAAATTAAACTCTCAAATCAAAGCCATTTTCAAAACCAAGAACATCAGGATAATCAGTGAATCACATAGAACAAGTTTGTAACAAGAAAAATGATTTCTGGAAAAAATAATTTCAAGCTACCTGAGATTTGGAGCTTTCAACCTGAGAACTTTCTGGCCACCTCTCCCTGTGCAATCCACTCCTTAGGACCTCTGGATGATGTTTGAATGCCTTAGAACAATTTATGTTGGCTGGATAGTGAGGTTCGACAGCTTCTGCTCAAGCTTGATCAGAAATGGAAATGGAGTTTCTGGAGGTTTCAGGCCATTGTGAATGATGGTTTGTGGTCCTGAGGATGAATGGAGAAGGTCTGTGGTGTTTGTTGGTGTGTTTGTGGTTTGTGGAAGGAGATTCGAAAGAAAATGCAGCTTGGTGTGAGAAATGGCTATGGGGTATTCTGGTTGTTTCAGGCTTGGGTTCTTGGTGCTGGGTGGTCTATGGAGCAAGGTGAATTGAATGGTGAAGATAGTTTGAGTGTTTGCAAGCTGTGGAATCAGATTCGAAGCAAGTTGCAATGTGGTGTGTTTTTGTGAATGTGTTGGTGTGAAGTGTTTCTGGCCTGCTTAGTACATGGAATGGCTTGCAAAATGATATGTTATTTTAATCCAAGTGGCCAGAGGATGTGACATGGCCTGTGGTGATAGGTAAGTTTACTTTTGCAAAAAGGTCAACTTTTGTGTAAGGCAAGTATGGCTGGACTCTAGGCAAGTACAATGGGCATGGCCTGCGCAGCAAAGTGAAGGGAAAGGCTAGGCTTGGTCCAGCATTCAAGGCAGTAAGTTGGTGAAATGTTATGAGTGGTTTTGCAACTTGTTATAACTTTGGTTCACATGTGATCTTCTTGTTCCAAAAGTCATGAAACATGAGCAATGCCTAGTTCATTCTGAATTTTAGGACTTACATGATGTTTATGTGCTGGTTTGAAGTGAAATAGAAGTCACATAATGCATTGGTTCATGACTTTGCAAAATTTCCATTTGAAGCATGCCTTGAAAAACAATGATTTTTGCCAACTTTGCCTTGCCATAACTTTTGATCCAAGAAGAGTTTGATCATGTTCTTGTACTTTTTGAAAAGGGAAAGATGAGATCTACAACTTTCATGACCAAAGTTTTTCCATTTGAAGCCTTTTTGGATCAAGAATCAAGGCTTGAAAAATGACCTAAAATGATGCATTCTTGAAAAGTCAACTATGCCCAAAAAGTCAACATTTGCAAAAACCCTAAATTCTTGATTTCTATGAACTTCAACCTTCTTCCATGATCAAATAAAGATCATATACACTCAAAATGATGAAGATCACCCATTGGTTGGGTCATTGGGGGCCTCAGATGCCCTGATTTTACACTGACTTGTCTGAAAAGTCAACCTTTGATCAGATGACCTCCCCAAGGAATTTCTTCATGAAAATTGATATGCATACTCCCTATACCATATAGAGACCAATGAAAACAAGAATGACCAAAAAATTTGGAGTTATGGCCTCTGAAACCAAAACCCTAATTTCAGTCAACTGTGCAGTCTAGCCTGGCCCTGCATCCACTTAAACCCTAGTTCTTGTGATTCTTTGGAAATTTGACTTTGAGGAGATGGAATATGATATAAGAACACACATGGACCACTTTGAGTTGATTGGTGGCCTTTGGAATGGCTCAAGATGCTTTGGGATTGCTCAGGTCACAAACCCTAGGTGCAGATGCCTTAGAAACTATGCAGTGAATCAAAAATGAGATATGAGGTGATATGATTGTGTTTATGTATATGAGAATGATCACAAGCCATGGTGTGAATGGGTGAGGGAAAATTTGGGGTGTTTACAGATGACCTTTAGTATTGACCTTCAGAAACTGAGGAGAATTAGAGGAGGAACTTTTATGGTTATTGTAAACACTGTACATCCGGGTTAGAAGTGTTTACACTTCTCATAACTGATCCAAGTTTGAGGATCCTTGTTTTAGAACATCACCTGTGAGGGGGTTGGGCTGTTTACAGGTTTGCAGGTACCCTTGACCTCAACATACCCTGTAACTTTGCTTTGTTTAAGAGTACTCCATGTTGGGACAGTTCTTGTGATTCTAAACCCTGGACATGTGACTCTTTATTTGAGTCCCCCACCTTGGTTACTGGACTTATAGACCTCCATCTGGATTTCTTGAACATATGCGGACCTATATCAGAGCACTTGATCAGATCCAGCTCAGTCACAAACCCTTGCATATCATTTGCATACATCCTCATTGCATCATTCTAACATGTGTTTATTTGTTTTTCAGGGTATCCATCCTATTGTTTTGGCTTGGTTTTGACCCCTTCTTCAGTATTAGACCTATCTTCATCAGCACTTACTTCAGCTGCCAGCTACCTACTTCAGTCACCTGCATCACCAGTCTCAGCCTGTCAGTGGCCTATCTTCAGTGTTATTCTCAGCATCTGTCTCAGCAACATGGCACCTCAGAAGAGTAACATCTCCTATCATTTCTTTGAGCCTGAGCTGGCCAGCATCAGGAAGATTCAGACCCTGATTACTCCAGACCATATACCACTTTTCAGAGAACATTATGGAGGAATCCTTGATGTGGTTATGGATTTGGACCCTTCACAGAGGAGCCTGATACATACTTGCCTGCAGTTCTATGATCCCCCTCTGAGGTGCTTCACATTTCAGAATTTCCAGTTGGGACCTTTGCTGGAGGAGTATTCATCATTGGTTGGTGTACCCATCAGGGGTGGAATCCCTTTCAACCCTGAGATGGCTTTCCCAAGTAATGAGGAGATAGCCAAAGCATTACATCTGGAACCAGTTCTGATTGGGCAGAATTTGACATCTAAAGCTGGAATCTCTGGTTTTCATCTGGATTTCTTGACCTCTCAGGCTAGTTTGAAGGCCTCCCTAGGGGAGTGGAAGGCAGTCTGTGATCTGTTGGCCCTTAGCATATATGGGATCATACTTTTTGCAGATGAGCCTAGGTTTGTTAGCAAGAATGCAGTCCATCTTTTCATCCTGAGAAACCCAGTGCCTACCTTACTGGGAGATCTTTACTACTCAGTCCATCAGAGGAATGAAAAGCAAAGGGGGAGATTAGTGAGATGCTGTGCACCTTTGTTCCATACTTGGCTGCTCAAGCATTTGCCAAAGACTGATGCATTCTTGAACCCTCACCAGCAGAAGAACTGGGCTAGGAGGCTTGTTGCTCTAACCTCAGATGATATCAGATGGTGTACTCAGAGCACCAAGGGCAGAGACATCATTACAAGTTGTGGGCAATTTCCCAATGTGCCTCTGATTGGAGTGAAGGGTTGCATCAACTACAACCCTCTGCTATTCAAAAGACAACTGGGCTATGCATTAGTCCATCCTCCTAGAGCACAGGATCTGACTGAGACCCTCTATTGTGAAATCAAGCCTAATCTGGCTATTGTCAGGCAAGCAGCCTGGGCCTGGGACAATGTGCAGACTAAGGGGGTAATCATTCTTGGGAAATGCAATAACGTAGCCTCAGCCCAGTACTATGAGTGGTCTCATGCCAGGGCTCAGTTATCTGGAATGCCTTTCACTATTGAAGATATGCCTGGACCTTCCACAGCACCACCTCCAGCAACTGTCAGCTTAGAGGAGTTTGAGAAATTGAAAGGGAGAAATGAGAAGTTGACTCAAGCTCTACAGAAGACCCTCTGGGAGAGGAGTGATGGTAGGTTGGATATTGAAAGGCTGGAAAAGTTGAAAGTGGAGCATTTGGCTAGAATTGAGAAGTCTGAGGATTACATTAAGAAGTCTAGGGCTGGAGAACAGATCTTGAAGAATGCCTGCAAGGAAGCTCAGTTCCAGAAGGCCAGGACTGATTTGTATCTGAAGGAGAGTCAGGCTAGGTGGGTCAGGATCACCGAAGCCCGTACTCAAGAGGATAAAAGGACTCAGGATAAGATTGAGCAGATGGAAGCTAGTGCAAAAGAGCAACAGGAAGCCCTGGCAGCAGCCCAGAGGGAAATCTCAGAGTTGAAGATCAGAGCTGGTGTGAAGAGGTCAAAGGACCAGAGTCAACACAAGAAGCTAACTGCAGCTGTTGCCACAAGGAATATCCTTATCAGGAATCTTACAGAGCGTCCAGCTGATCCTGTGACTGAAGCACTTCTCAAGGAAGTTCAGGAGGATGAATTTGGCCTTGGTGTTTTACCTTTTGCTTGTTGTTGCTTTCATTTTATGTACTTTTCTTCATGTTGTATTTTTGACCCCTCAGAGGGCTTGTATTGTAAAAGAAACAAATTATGTATCATTTACCTTTTTGTAATATATGTGTTGGTTTGTTTCATCTGAATTCTTCAAGCAACATCACAAGCATCTTCCTCAAGGGGTCTGGAAAGGTCAAAGCCAAGTACCAAGCCGGATACCTTGGAAACAAATAGACACACTGCATTGCATGCTAACCTTTTGTTTTGTTTTGTAGGTTTTGTTTTATTGTTACTAACTCTGTTGTGACTTCAGGAACTATTGCTCGACGTCGAGGGTTTCCACTCAACCGTCCATACAGATACCCCACCCGCAACAATCTTCCGGGCATACAGATGGACCAAATGCAGCAGGACCTTACAGAGGTCAGGAATCAAATGACCAACGAAAGGTTGGAAATGAGGAATCAGATGACACAATTTATGGAGGTGATGAACAATATGGCTCAAAGCCAGGAGAGGTTAAGAGCACTGGTAGAAGGGAGGAACCAGGAAGACCATCAGCCAGGGACTGCTGGGACAAGCAACAATGAAAGAGTCCAACCTCATGTCAATCCCCCAGTCTTTGGACCCCACCAACATCCGGAGATCAACATCCCTGTCAATATACAAGGGACTGCCACAGCAGGGAGAGTACTGCAAGAAGACCCCCAGGAAGATCAGTTCACGGTGATGGGAGCTGGGGAGGAAGCCTATGACAGAAGGCTGGATGAGATAGCTGAGAAATTAAGATCCTTGGAGTCCCAGAATTCTTTGGGATTTGATGTTATGGACATGGGCTTGGTAGACGGGGTCAGAATTCCCCACAAGTTTAAGCCTCCATGCTTTGAGAAGTATAACGGGACTTCCTGCCCCCGGACCCATTTACAATCCTTTCTGGGGAGGCTGAAGGCCTATACCATGGACGAAAAGCTATGGATGTTTTATTTTGAGGATAGCTTAACTAGAGCATCAAGGGAATGGTACTCCCACTTGATAAGAGCAACCATTAGATGCTGGAAGGACCTGGCAGAGGCCTTTATCAGACAGTATCAGTACAACCTGGATATGGCCCCCAATAGGACCCTCCTGATGGGGATGTCTCAATCGTCCAGGGAAAGCTTCCGTGAGTACGCTCAAAGATGGAGACAGCTTGCTGCTGCTGTCCAGCCACCTATGTCAGAGAGGGAGATGGCTGATATGTTTATGAACACCCTCCAAGGGACTTACATTGATAGGCTAGCTGCCTTCTCATCTACCAGCTTTGCAGATGTAGTCATAGCCGGGGAGAGAATTGAAAGCCTATTGAAGTTGGGAAAGATCTCAGACAACGGTGCAAGCTCATCCAGTAACACAAGAAAGCCTTTTGCAGGCCCAAGAAGAACTGGTGAAACCAATGCTATCCACACCAACAGGGGCAGGCCCCAATATGTTCATAGATCTGTGGCAGCAGTCACCATTCCCGCTCCAGCTCATCCACAACCAGCCTATCAACCACCGCAACAAAATTATCAGCAACAACCTCAGTACCAGCAACAAACTCAGTATCCTCCGAGAAATTACAACAACAGCAACACCAACAACAATAGTCAGCAGAGACCACTCCAACAGAGGCCCTCTCAGGCCAATAGGGTGATCGATCTGATCCCTATGCCCTATGCAACATTACTGCCACAACTCCTGAAACTAAACTTGGTTGAGCTAAGGACGTTGGCACCTCCGGACCCTAACAGTCTGCCCAGAAATTACGACGCCAGCGCCAGATGTGCCTTTCACTCAAATGCACCTGGTCATAGTACGGAAAAGTGCAGAGCTTTGCACATGAAAGTGCAGGATCTAGTGGACTCCAAAGCTCTAAACTTTGCACCACCACCAAATGTCAACAAGAACCCTATACCACACCATGGTGGTCCCCGAATCAATGCTATTGAAGAAGACAAGCCATCTTACTTGATAACCAGTGTGGGTCAGATTCGAACACCGTTGGTAGAGATCAAAGCTCAGCTCCTCGAATGTCAAATGTTCCCAGGATGTGAGTTAGGGTGTGCTTATTGCAACATTTCAGTGAATGGTTGTGATAACCTGAGAGATGGCATAGATGGCCTCATCCAGAGTGGCTTGCTTCAAATTACAACTTCAATTCCTACCAATCCAGCAATCTCATTAACAACAGTTCCAGAACCTCCTACAACTGCAACAACCATTGTTCCAGACAACTCTTCAGCTTCATCGACAAATTTTTCATCTGTCATTTCAACTGACCAAATATCAATGAATATTCCTTCTACAACTTCAGCACCACTTCATTTTGAATCTCCTACAACAACAACACCCGTCCTTCCAACAATGTCTCCCACAACATCAGCAGCAAACCATGAAGATGTCTCAACAGTTACGATTTATTATGATCCTGAAAATGATTCTGCCTACAACTCACAAAATGCCACTCCTACCAGAGCACCGGTCACAATATATTATGATCCACAGACTATCACAGTCCCTTCTGCAGCTGCCATTAGTCCAGTCACTGTCACAGTGCCTGGGCCAATACCTTATGAAAGCAGTAACGCCATCCCTTGGCATTACGGCTCTGATTTATACTGCGAAGGACAAAAGATCACTTTTGAATCATCAACTTCTTCGCCACAAATAGACAATGTGGAGGGAGGCGGAGGCTTCACTCGAAGCGGACGTCTTTTTGCCCCGCAAATTCAAAGACCCACTGCCGAAGCAGAAGCTGCTGCCAAGGCAAAAGGGAAGAGCATGGTGCAAGAAGAACAGGTTGTTAGAGAAGCTTTGAAAACACCTTTTGATCAAGAAGTTGATGAGTTCATGAGAATCATCAAGAAAAGTGATTACAAGATAGTGGACCAGCTTCACCAGACGCCTTCCAAGATCTCCATTCTATCATTGCTTATGTGCTCCGAAGCCCATCGGAACGCACTACTCAAAGTCTTGCACGCAGCTTATGTGCCAGAAGAGATCACCGTCAATCAGTTGGAAACTGTTGTTGGAAATGTTAATGCTAGTAATGGACTAGGATTCACTAACACTGATTTGACTTCGAAAGGCCGCAATCATAACAAGGCCTTGCACATTACCATGGAATGTAAAGGTGCAGTCCTTTCCCATGTGCTGGTAGACACAGGATCATCCCTCAATGTCTTACCTAAAAAGGCCCTTGTGAAGCTGGAATACGAAGGATTGGCATTACACCCCAGCAACCTGGTAGTAAGAGCCTTTGATGGTTCTAAGAGATCGGTTCTGGGAGAAATTGAGTTGCCTATAACAATTGGCCCACAAACTTTCAAAACGACCTTCTACGTGATGGACATTCAACCTGCCTACAGCTGTTTGTTGGGTAGACCATGGATTCATGCCGCTGGCGCAGTGACGTCTACCCTTCACCAGAAGTTAAAATTTGAGTGGGAAGGTCAAGTCGTTACTATCTGTGGAGAGGAGGATATATTTGTTAGCCATCTGGCTACTTACAAATATATTGAGATGGATGGGGAGATCCACGAGACGATGAGTCAAGGGTTTGAGGCCCTGAATATTAATGAAACCTCTGTTGTACTTGGGACTTCCATGACATCCTACCAACAAGCCCGGAAGGTGGTGGAAGAAGGAAACGCTCAAGGCTGGGGCAAGTTGTTGCCTGTGGAAAAGAAAGAAGATAGATTTGGGTTGGGTTACAAACCAACTCAAGAAGATCAAGCAGAGGCTGCCAAGAAGCCCAACTTTGTTAGTGGGGGGATGCTTACCCCCGATGCTGTCAACAACTTGGAAGATGAGTCGGAAGATGAACGCAACCTGGAAAGCTGGATTCGTCCAAAGATCCCGGGGAGCAGTATCTCAAACTGGTCTTCCCAGGAAATTATAAGAGTTACTCCTGCAGAGTAATTATTATTTCCTGTATTTTTATAGCATGCATCAAAGTCTTGCATCTTGCCCAAGATGACAAGACTCATTTTGTAATCGGGCCATCTGTACTTTTTGTGCAACAAGATTAATCAATGAAATATCAGACATCTTTTGCAAACGAGTCTTTTTCTTTTCCGCTCACTGTTTTTCCATTTTTCTTTTTGTACAAAAAAATAAATGGCAATGTTTTCAAAATGATAACTTCATTTCACTTTTCTAAACAAGATTAAAATCAATCACTAAAATGAACAAACTGAACCCTTGCAGAGAGTGTCTTCCAGACCGCACCGACAACAACACGGCTATGACTTCGTATGACTCTGACAATCCGATCAATCAAGCTGATGAAGGGGTTGAAGAAGATTATGAGCTTCCTGAAGAGTTAGCCAGATTGTTGAGACAAGAGGAGAAGGTTATCACTCCTCATCAGGAGGAGGTCGAAACGATCAATCTTGGTACAGATGAAGATGTGAAAGAAGTGAAAATCGGGGCCGGCTTACAAGACTCAGTGAAGAAACAGCTAATTGACCTGCTTCAAGAGTATGTGGATGTGTTTGCCTGGTCTTATCAAGATATGCTAGGGTTGGACACCGATATCGTCATGCACAAGCTGCCTTTAAGAGAAGAATGCCCACCGGTTAAACAGAAGCTGCGCCGTACTCGCCCAGACATGGCCATGAAGATCAAAGAAGAGGTACAAAAGCAGTGGGACGCCGAATTCCTTGCTGTAACTAGCTATCCGCCGTGGGTTGCTAATATAGTACCTGTGCCTAAGAAAGACGACAAGGTGAGGATGTGTGTTGACTACCGGGACCTGAACAGAGCCAGCCCGAAAGATGATTTCCCATTACCTCACATTGATGTATTGGTGGATAATACGGCTCAGTTCTCGGTATTCTCCTTCATGGACGGATTTTCAGGGTACAATCAGATCAAAATGTCACCTGAAGACATGGAGAAGAAAACTTTCATCACACCCTGGGGCACGTTCTGTTACAAGGTGATGCCATTCGGATTGAAGAACGCCGGTGCAACATATCAACGGGCTATGGTAACATTATTCCACTATATGATCCATAAGGAAATTGAGTGCTATGTGGATGACATGATTGCCAAGTCCCTTACAGAGGAAGACCACCTGGTAAATCTGCTGAAGCTATTCAAGCGTCTGAGGAAGTACCAATTGAAGCTGAACCCCAACAAATGCACATTCGGGGTGCGATCCGGTAAGCTGCTGGGCTTTATTGTAAGCGAGAAAGGGATTGAAGTTGACCCTGATAAAGTCAAAGCCATTCAAGAAATGCCTGCACCAAAAACTGAGAAAGAAGTTCGAGGGTTTCTGGGTAGATTGAACTACATTTCAAGGTTTATATCTCACCTCACGGCAACCTGTGAACCCTTGTTCAAGCTGTTAAGAAAGGAACAGACGGTCAGGTGGAATGAAGACTGCCAGAAGGCTTTTGACAAGATCAAAGAATACCTGCAAGAGCCTCCAATCCTTATGCCTCCAGTTGAAGGAAGACCTCTGATAATGTACTTGACAGTATTAGAAAAGTCAATGGGGTGTGTGCTGGGCCAGCATGACGAGTCTGGTCGAAAAGAGTATGCAATATACTACCTGAGCAAAAAGTTTACCGACTGTGAACAACGTTATTCACTGCTCGAGAAAACTTGTTGTGCTTTAGCGTGGGCTGCTCGCCGACTGAGACAGTATATGTTGACCCACACCACTTTGCTGATATCAAAAATGGACCCGGTCAAGTACATTTTCGAGAAGCCAGCTCTTACCGGACGGGTTGCGAGATGGGAAATGATTCTCACAGAATACGACATCCAGTACACTTCTCAGAAAGCCATCAAGGGCAGTGTGCTATCTGAATATCTTGCTGAGCAACCTATTGATGACTACCAGCCTATGAGATTTGACTTCCCTGATGAAGACATCATGTTCATAAAAGCAAAAGATCATGAAGAGCCTGTTCACACTGAAGGGCCTGACCCAGAAGAAGAGTGGACCATGATGTTTGATGGGGCTGTTAACATGAATGGTCGTGGTGTTGGTGCAGTACTCATTACACCTAAGGGAGTTCACATGCCTTTCTCGGCAAAACTCACTTTCAACTGCACTAACAACGAAGCTGAATACGAAGCTTGCATTATGGGTCTTGAGGAAGCCATTGACCTCAGGATCAAGACATTGACTGTATTCGGAGATTCGGCTCTGGTAGTTAATCAAACCAACGGCAAATGGTACACCCACCAAGATCATCTGATACCCTACAGGGATTATACAAGAAGGCTATTGACTTTCTTCACAGCGGTCAAGCTTGAGTATATCCCTCGGGACGAGAATCAGTTTGCAGATGCTCTGGCTACCATTTCATCTATGATCAAAGTTCAGACTGCCAACTTTGTACCTCAGATTTCAGTGTCCAGACTCGACAGACCAGCATATGTATTTGCAGCAGACGTTGTCAAAGACGATAAGCCTTGGTTCCATGACATTAAATGCTTCTTGGAGGATCAAACATACCCACTTGGGGCATCTTCCAATGATAAGAAGACTTTGAGAAGGCTTGCTGGCAGTTTCTTTCTGAACACTGATGGGTCTTTATACAAAAGAAACTTTGATATGGTACTCCTCAGATGCGTTGATAGAACGGAAGCACACTTGTTAATGCACGAGGTGCACGAAGGATCTTTTGGTACCCATGCCGGAGGACATGCAATGGCCAAGAAGTTGTTAAGATCAGGGTATTATTGGATCACAATGGATACAGACTGTTGTGCCTACGCCAGAAAATGCCATAAATGCCAGATTTATGCAGACAAGGTGCATGTGCCTCCCAATCCTTTGAACATAGTGTCTTCACCATGGCCCTTTGCCATGTGGGGCATTGATATGATTGGCAAGATTGAGCCAACTGCTTCAAACGGCCACAGATTCATCCTGGTCGCCATTGACTATTTTACCAAGTGGGTTGAAGCAGCCTCATATGCAAATGTTACAAGGAAAGTAGTAGCCAGATTTCTGAAGAGAGATATCATCTGTCGATATGGAGTTCCCGAGCGAATCATTACTGATAATGGTTCCAACTTGAACAACAAGATGATGGCTGAACTGTGCCGGGACTTCAAGATCCAACACCATAATTCTTCTCCTTACAGGCCAAAGATGAACGGCGCTGTTGAGGCAGCTAATAAGAATATCAAGAAGATTGTGCAAAAGATGGTAGTCACCTACAAAGACTGGCATGAAATGCTACCATTTTCATTGCATAGGTACCGCACGTCAATCAGGACATCCACTGGGGCAACACCGTATCAGCTTGTATATGGTATGGAAGCAGTCCTACCTGTTGAAGTTGAGTTACCCTCTCTGCGAGTACTGATGGATGTTAAGTTGAATGAAGCAGAATGGGTTCGGTCCCGATACAAACAACTGAGTCTGATTGAAGAGAAAAGATTGGCTGTAATCTGTCATGGGCAGTTGTATCAGAAAAGAATGAAGAGAGCCTTCGATCAGAAAGTCAGGCACCGAGAGTACCAAGTGGGAGATCTTGTGTTGAAAAGAATCCTCCCTCCTCATACAGACCACAGGGGCAAGTGGACTCCGAACTATGAAGGACCATTCGTAGTAAAGAAAGTTTTCTCTGGTGGAGCACTGATGCTCAGCACCATGGATGGTGAAGATTTCCCGTCCCCTGTGAATTCAGATGCAGTTAAAAAATACTTCTCATAAAATGACCCGCTGGACATAAAAACAGAATGTAAGTCCAGGCAAAAATAGGGCATCCCGGCGAGTCAAAAACAGAATAAAAGACTCGGGCAAAAATAAGGGAAAAAGTAAAAAATGTACACCCGCTGAGTTGAAAAGCCGCATTGGACAACTCAGGCAAAAATGGGTATCCCGATGGATTGAAAACCCGAAAGGGCGATCCATGCAAAATAAGGGAATAAGCGAACAACTGCACCCTGAATTCGTCTGTATCACCTACAACCTGGTAAGCTTCGAAAGGATCAAGCTACTTTCGGAATCAGCCTTCTTCAGAAAGCAAGACGAGAAGAACGTCAAAAGTCATACGAGTCATAGCAAGAGGAAGCTCTTTCAAAGCGTCGTCAACATTGCCAGCGTTTTGTTTCTCAATTTGTAACACTCTCCTCATTTCGGGAGATATGTTTCTTTGACTGTATCTTGCCAATTCAGGGCACATGAATTAATAGAAACAGATTTCCAGTCACACAATGTCTCGAATATTTTTATTTTGCAAAGAATGTCTGATATCTTTAAAATACTGATTGCATGAATAACAGATGCTTATCTTAAGAAAATAAAACACATGCTTGCAGGAAATATACTTACTCTCGAGAGTGTCTCACTCCTATGACGGAATCCAGTAAGGGATGCCTCGGGATTACTTGTGCGTTTCTCTGTCTTTGCAGGATTGCAGGTATCCGAAGCGCAACATGGGGCATGAAAGCTTCACCCCAACAAGCTGGCAAATCAACACTCACTCAGTCTTGACACTCAAAGTGCTTTCTCCCCAGCTGAGTTGCCACTTGTTGCTTCTCCCAGCCGAGTTGCTAACCATTCTTCCTCAGTCAAGTACAAAAGCCAGGGAATCGTCTCCCCACAGAATTTCATCCTCTATCCAGAAGAGCAACGCATGAAGGAGTCACAACAGAGTGACGAAAGCTTCTACAAACCCCAGCTGGGTCCCCTCATTGCCAAGGATGGGTCTATCTGTGACTTATTTCCCCAAGAAGAATCATCTCACCAGATCTACCAATGATCTCATCCCTAGCTGGGATGATCACTTCAGACAGATCGACCAGAGATCTTCACGGCAACGGGATTCGAATCCCGGTTTGGTATCTTTGCATAATCATGGAATTCACATCATATTCACCAAACAAAGCGTAGCATTCCGTCTTAAGTACGGAGCCTTACGGCAAAAATCAAACATATAGCATAATCATAAGCCATGTTTTGAATCGAACACTCGTGAATAATAAAAATCCATCAGTATACAAAAAACTTTCCCCCCAGAGTCCCCAGCAAAAGCAGTTGCCTCATATTCACAAACACCAGTATATACTCCCTTTGACACCCGTCCGTGTCACATCCCCAACAGAAAGCCAAAGACACTCTCTTTGCACTCACATATACTTATATATATACACTTCCTTGACATCCGTCCATGTCATTTTCCCTACACAGTAATGTAAACACTTTGTATACCAAATATTTGTTTATACTATATTCTTCTCCTTTTGACACTCGTCCGTGTAACTTTCCCCAGCAGGTGGAACACTCAAATATATATTACTCATATTTTTCACTCTCATGTTACTTATACAGATACTCGTCCGTATCTTGTATACATCATTTATATCCCCACAGATTCGACACTCGTCCGTGTTCTTTGTTAACCAGTTGGTACTTGTCCGTACCATCATCTCAGAACATGCATCTAGCGTTTGTTTCTACATGATACTCGTCCGTATCATAATCTTAAGGATGCTCGTCCGCATCTTTAATCCATACACTGCGTCAAACACTTGTGTCTTCTTGAATATAGATACTCGTCTGTGTCTACTATTCCCCAAAAGAATTCTTTCAGATTCAACACTCGTCCGTGTTCTTTGTTAACCCGTTGATACTCGTCCGTATCATCATCTCTGAACATGTGTCGGTACTTGTTTCTACTTGATACTCGTCCGTATCATAGTCTTGAGGATGCTCGTCCGCATCTTTAATCTATACACATCTAAACCCTTATACCTTTTGTTTTCTTGGATATGAACACTCGTTCGTGTTTACTATTCCCCAGTAGATCGACAACAAAGCAAATTTTTCCTTTATCTGACATTCGTCCTATGTCATGATAAACCCTGAGAGCAGCCGTACCCTGCTAGGTGGTCGTCCTCCACCTCTTGATGGTCGTCCTCCATCATGCTCATCCGATGGCCGTCCCCATCGTTGATATTTTAGCAGCCGTCCCCTGCTAGGTGGTCGTCCTCCACCTCTTGATGATCGCCCTTCATCATTTTTGTAGATGTTTAAGTATTGGCAGAATTTTTGACCAAACAAGAAATGTTAAATTCAGTTCAGAATGTCCTATCAGATGTTAGGACATTATCAAACAGAGTATATGAACTTATTTCAGGATGTCTCATCAGATGTTGGGACATTGTGTAAATAACTTAAGTTCAGTTTTTCAGGATGTCCCAACAGATGTTGAGACATCTCAGACCTGCTACCAGAATTAATTATTGATTAACTGATCAGAGATATTTAAGGAGAATTATCTGGAATTAATTAATGATGGATAAAAACAGAACAAGGCGCATATGTAGGGAGTTTTATATTGAAGATTCAGTTTAAAACAGAAGACCTAAAAGCACCTAGAATCTAGGAGGTAACAAACCCTAATTCAAGGTGGAAGCTGCTGCGCATTAGGGCTGGATCATTCTACAGAAAGCCCAAAATTCAGATACCTATTTAAGCAACAGAAACTCATATAATTGAGTACGAATTTCAGAAGACCAAATAGGGTGTCTAGTGTTTTTAAATAGCAGGTGTTTTTAATTGTACCACTTTATGAGCTTTTAAGCAAAAGTGCATTTGTGACTTGATTGAAACTGTTAAGTAAGATCAAGTTGTATTGTTTGAAGGATGTCTTCAATTTTTGTAAACTTGTAAACTTGATCACTGTGTGATTGAGGGGGAGTGAGTAGGGTACTCTTATCTAAGGTGTGTCTTAGGTAGAAATTGCATTGGGTAGTTATTAAGTGATAGATTAAACAGGGTGGTTTAAGTCTAGAATTAATATTACTAATAGTGGATTTCCTCCTGGCTTGGTAGCCTCCAGATGTAGGTGTGGTTATACACTGAACTGGGTTAACAAACTTCTGTGTTGTTTACTTTTCTTGCTATTTAAGTTTTGGTTAAATTTGTCAAGTGTCCTATCAAGTGTTGGGACATCTCTTAGGACATCTCATACCTGATCACAGAATTTCAATTGGCATCAGAGCAGGCACCCTGCCTGTTTATACTGGGTGAGATCTAGGGAAAACAAATTCTGTAACATGGACAGAGATATAAGGTCAGTAAATAGACCACCTATACTGGATGGATCTAATTATGACTACTGGAAGCCAAGATTGATTGCATTCTTAAAATCACTTGACAACAGGGCATGGAAAGCAGTAAATGTTGGATGGGATCATCCTGTCCAAGACACCAAAGATGGATCAAAAGTGCTGAAACCTGAAGAAGAATGGAGTAAGGAGGAAGAAGACTCAGCACTAGGCAACTCAAAAGCCTTAAATGCTTTATTCAATGGCATTGATAGGAACATTTTCAGACTTGTGCATCATTGTGAGCTGGCCAAAGATGTTTGGGACACTCTCAAAACAACTCATGAAGGAACATCAAAAGTAAAAATGTCAAGACTTCAACTTCTCACCACCAAGTTTGAAAACTTGAGAATGAAGGAAGATGAATCAATTCATGAGTTCTATATGAACATCTTGGATATAGCCAATACTTCTGGAGCTTTGGGAGAAAAGATGACTGATGAAAAGCTTGTAAGAAAGATTCTCAGATCTTTGCCAAAAAGATTTGACATGAAAGTCACAGCAATAGAAGAAGCTCAAGACATATGCTCCATGAAAGTTGAAGAACTCATTGGTTCCCTTCAAACTTTTGAAATGGGAATGAATGACACAAATGTTAAAAAGAACAAAAGCATAGCCTTGGTTTCAAATACAGATGAAGAAGAAGATGATGAATCAACAAATGATAAAAGCTTATCAGACAACCTTGCCATGCTTGGAAGACAATTCAAACAGATTCTCAGAGGAATGGAAGGCCAATCCAAATCCAGTGGAAGAAACACAAACTCTGAGAACAGGAGACCTTATGATGCTAACAGAAAGTCAAAGTTTGCTGAAAAGACCAGTCAAGATAAAGGAGTCAAATGCCATGAATGTGAAGGATATGGACACATCAAGAAAGAATGTCCTACCTTCTTAAAAAGACAAAAGAAGGGACTATCTGTAACCTGGTCTGATGAAGACTCAGGAGGAGATTCAGAAGAAGAATCAGCTAAGCATATTACTGCTTTAGCTGGACTGTGTGAATATGATAGTGACTCCAGTTGTGGAGAGCTTACTTATGCAGATCTTGAGCAAGCTTTCAAAGATCTATACAAGAGAAGCACTGAAATATGCAGTGAGGTTATAAAGCTAAAGAAGCAGAATGAGGTATTAGAAGATGAAAAAGCAAGTGATCAAGTAATCATTGATACCTTGAAAAGTGAAGTAACTCTTCTCAACTCTAAGTTGGAGCATATGTCCAAATCTGTTAGAATTTTGAACAACAGCTCAAATACACTGGATATTATTCTCAGCAATAATAAACATTCAGGGGACAAAGGTGGACTGGGATATAACAGAGATGAAGCCAGCTCTAGCAAAACTACTTCACAAACTACACAGTCAAACAAGATGTCCCAACAGATGCTTCAACATCAGAACACAAAGACAAACATAATGTTCCAACAGATGTCTCAACATTCTGGAAAGAACAAAATGAAGAAGAAGTATCAAAGATGGAGATGCCATCACTGTGGAAGATTTGGGCATATCAAACCTCACTGTTATAAGCTACATGGATATCCAAATCAGATGTATCAGCAAACTTCCAAGCAGAAAGTAGAAGCTACCAAGAAAGTGCTGCATAAACATCAAAGAAATCAGCAACCTCCTAAGCAGAAGACAGAAAACATCAAGAAGGTATGGAAACCAAAAGCTAGCACAGAAGCTGATCAAAGTTACAAGAACAAGATCAACAATCAAGCTTGGAGTTCAGCTGATAAACAACACACAGGGCAGAGGCATCAAAAGAAATCTCAGCTAATCTGGTCAAAGAAAAGTACTGCATACATAGCACATACATCACTGAAAGTATCAGCTAAAGAAGACTGGTACTTTGACAGTGGATGTTCAAGACACATGACTGGATTGAAGAATTTGCTAGTAAACTTAAAATCACATTCATCCAGGTATGTGACCTTTGGAGATGGAGCTAAAGGAGAAATCAAGGGAGTTGGAACCTTGGATTGTCAAGATGTTCCAAGACTAGATGATGTGCTGCTAGTTAAAGGTTTAACTGCTAACCTGATCAGCATAAGTCAACTATGTGATCAAGGATACAGTGTAAACTTTACCAAAACTGAATGCATAGTGACTAACAAAGAACAAGAGGTTGTCATGAAAGGAGCCAGATCTAAAGACAACTGTTACATGTGGGAATCCCAAAATCTCAGTCTCACTTCAACTTGCTCTTTAGCTAAAGAAGAAGAAGTGAAACTATGGCACCAAAGACTAGGTCATCTTCATTTCAGAGGCATAAAGAAGATAATATCTATGGATGCTGTAAGAGGTATTCCTAAACTGAAGATTGATGATGGCAAAATATGTGGTGAATGTCAAATAGGCAAGCAAACCAAGATGTCCCATCCAAAGCTCCAACATCTGACAACTTCCAAAGTTTTGGAACTTTTACATATGGATCTGATGGGACCTATGCAGATTGAAAGCCTTGGTGGTAAGAGGTATGCCTATGTTGTGGTTGATGATTTTTCAAGATATACATGGATAAACTTCATCAAAGAAAAGTCAGATGTATTTGATGTATTCAAAGAATTATGTCAAAGATTGCAAAGGGAAAAATCCAGCTGTGTGATCAGAATAAGAAGTGATCATGGAAAAGAATTTGAGAACCAAAAGTTCTTAGATTTCTGCTCTTCAGAAGGAATCAACCATGAATATTCTTCACCAATCACTCCTTAACAGAATGGGATTGTTGAGAGGAAGAATAGAACTATTCAAGAATCTGCAAGAGCTATGATCCATGCTAAAAAGTTACCTCTGTATTTCTGGGCTGAAGCTATGAACACTGTCTGCTACATCCATAACAGAGTTACCTTGAGAAAAGGAACTTTGTCCACAATATATGAAGTCTGGAAGGGCAGAAAACCCACTGTTAAGTACTTTCATGTGTTTGGAAGTAAATGCTATATTCTGGCAGATAGGGAGCAAAGGAGAAAAATGGATCCTAAAAGTGATGAAGGGATTTTCCTTGGATACTCTATAAACAGCAGAGCATATAGAGTATTTAATTCTAGAACCAAGGTTATCATGGAGTCCATAAATGTGATAATTGATGATGCTTCTACAGATGTCCCAGAAGATGTTGGAACATCTGCTGATATCAAGATTGAAGCTGAAGAAAAGAATGATCAATATAACTTCACTCAAACTGATACAAGAACAGAAGAATCAAGCAAACCTCCCTCCATCAGAATACAGAAGGATCATCCCAAAGATTTTATAATTGGTGATCTCAACAGAGGTGTGAGCACTAGATCAAGAGAAGTGATTTCAGGTTCTTGTTTTGTTTCCAAAATAGAACCTAAAAATATCAAGGAAGCTCTCACTGATGAATACTGGATTTGTGCTATGCAAGAGGAATTAGGTCAATTCACAAGGAATGAAGTGTGGAATCTTGTTCCTAGACCTGATGACATAAATGTGATTGGTACAAAATGGGTGTATAAGAACAGGTCAAATGAACAAGGAGTTGTTACAAAGAACAAAGCTAGACTTGTGGCTCAAGGATACACTCAAATTGAAGGGGTAGACTTTGATGAAACCTTTGCACCAGTAGCAAGGCTTGAATCAATAAGACTACTGTTGGGAATTGCTTGTATCTTGAAGTTCAAGCTATTTCAAATGGATGTGAAAAGTGCCTTTTTAAATGGCTACCTTAATGAAGAAGTATATGTAGAACAGCCTAAAGGATTTGTTGATCCAAGCTGTCCAAATTATGTATACAAACTAAAGAAGGCACTTTATGGTTTGAAGCAAGCTCCAAGGGCATGGTATGAAAGACTGACCACATTTCTTATCAAGCAAGGATACAGAAAAGGTGGGATTGATAAAACCCTGTTTGTTAAAGATGAAAAAGGAAATGTCATGATTGCACAAATATATGTTGATGACATTGTCTTTGGTGGGATGTCTGACAGGATGGTCAAACATTTTGTCAAGCAGATGGAATCTGAATTTGAAATGAGCCTAGTAGGAGAATTAACCTACTTTCTTGGTCTGCAAATAAAGCAAATGGAAGACTCAATGTTCATCTCACAAAGCAAGTATTCCAAGAACATAGTCAAGAAATTTGGAATGGAAAATGCTGCTCACAAGAGAACTCCTGCCCCCACACATTTAAAGCTGACTAAAGATGAAAAGGGTGAGAATGTAGATCAAAGCTTATACAGAAGCATGATTGGAAGTTTGTTATACTTGACTGCTAGCAGACCAGACATTGCATTTGCAGTAGGAGTTTGTGCAAGATATCAAGCTGATCCAAAAGTCAGTCATCTCAATCAAGTCAAGAGAATCCTTAAATATGTTAATGGTACTTGTGACTATGGCATAATGTACTTTCATGGTTGCAAACCAATTCTCACTGGCTTCTGTGATGCTGATTGGGCAGGAAGTGCTGATGACAGAAAAAGCACTTCAGGAGGATGCTTCTTTCTAGGAAACAATCTGATTTCTTGGTTCAGTAAGAAACAAAATTATGTATCCTTATCTACAGCTGAAGCTGAATATATAGCAGCTGGAAGCAGTTGTTCTCAGTTGGTTTGGATGAAGCAAATGCTCACTGAGTACAATGTCCCACAGGATGTCATGACATTGTACTGTGACAACTTAAGTGCAATCAACATATCAAAGAATCCTATCCAACACAGCAGGACCAAGCATATTGATATCAGACATCATTTCATCAGAGATCTTGTAGAAGAAAAGGTGATTTCATTGGAGCATGTAGCTACAAATCTGCAGTTAGCTGATATCTTTACCAAAGCATTGGATGCTACACAATTTGAGAACTTAAGGGGCAAACTTGGAATCTGTTTATGTGATATCTAGCAGTTAATGAGATGTGCAAACATGTCATATGACATTGTATGGCATAAGGTCCAGATGGCAAAACTAATCTGGACAAGATCCTTGGGAATTCCAGCTCTAATCATTTGCACTGTAACGGCTACTTATTTAGTAACTGCTTATAATCAGCTATCAAGATTCCCATCATACTATCACAAGCGAATCACATTAACCAGCTATTCTCCAGAAATTAAAAACCCTAAAGCTTTCCATCCATCTTCCTCAACAATGTCTCAAAACCCTAACTCAACTGAAGAAGTTCTCAATCAAGAAGAAGTAGTTCATGCCACTCCCATTTCTGTGGTACCAATGCAATCAACCCCATTGGACGAACTCAGGGGAAGCGCTTCTCACACTAAAAAGGCAAGAACTCCAAAGAGAGGTAAAGATCAAGTCAGAAGCAAAGCTAAAGGCATTCCCTCTCCTGCTAACATGCCCCCTAGATCTTCACAATATGTGGATGATTCTATCAAGGAGATTGTCAACCAAATCCTTTTTGAACAGAGAGTGGTAAGTGGGATCTCTGTTCCTCTGAATACAATGCCTGCACCTCAAGAAGAACAAGCTCAAGATGCAGAGGACACTCCTGCAGAACCAGATGTCCCAATAGATGTTGGAACATCTGAAGATGAGAAAAAGAACTCATCTGATGATGATTTGGAACAAACTGAGGACCAGCATAAGGCCTCAAATGAAAATGATGAAGAAGCCTCTGAGGATCAGACCAAAGCCTCAAATGAAGATCAAATCCCTGCTGATCAACCAAATGAAGAGGAGACTGCTCAATCCCCTCCAGTGGTCAATCTGGAGCAGGACTCTGATGCAGAGATCATATCATCTGTTAAACCCAGCATAGCCAAAAGGCTCAGGTCCAGGAAAGGCAAGATGCAAGCTGAAGCAGCAATCCCTGAGAAGAAGAAGGCTAGTCCAAAGAAAGGCAAGGCTAAAGCTACCTTTGGTCCAACAAAACCATGGAGCAAAGTCCAAACCCAGAAGAGAAAAGCTGCCACACCATCAGATTCAGATTCAGAAGAGACTAGCATCATCCAGAGCTTCAACTACTGTTCCAGAAGCTCCCTTGGACAACATATCGTTCCATCATGTCTCCAGTGTCAACAGATGGAAATATGTGTACCAAAGAAGGGTTGCTCTAGAAAGAGAACTGAGCAGCAATGCACTTGAGTGCACAGAACTGATTGACCTCATCTCTGCTGCAGGACTATTCAAAACAGTCTCAGACCTCTCTCCCTGCTATGAACTTCTTGTCAAAGAGTTCATTGTGAATCTTCAGGAGGATTGCTCAAATGGTAAGTCCTCTGAGTTTAGAAAAGTTTTTGCTAGAGGTAAATGTGTACAGTTTTCTCCTCAAATCATCAATGAGTATCTAGGAAGAGAAACAGATGGACCCAATGAGCTAGGTAAGACAGATAATCAAGTCTGTAAAGTGATCACTGCAGACCAGGTCAAGGCATGGCCTGTGAAGGGTAAGCTCTCAGTGAGCATGCTTACCAGAAAGTATGCCATGCTGAACAGGATTGGAACTGCTAACTGGGTGCCTACCAACCACACTTCTTCAATCTCAACTGGTCTGGCCAGATTCATCTATGCTGTGGGAACTCAAACCAAGATGGATTATGGAGCTTATATTTTTGATCAGACTATGAAGCATGCCATCTCTTCTGCAACAAAGCTTCCAATAGCTTTTCCATCATTGCTGTGTGGTATAGTGCTCAACCAATACCCTGGAATTCTCACTGACAAGGATACAGCATGCAAAAGAGAAAGCCCCCTGGCTTTTCACTACAAGTTATTCCTCAGTCATCATGCAGCAGATGTTGAAGCACCTTCTGGGACATCTGCAGGTCCTTCAACTGTTAAGAATCCAATCTCCAAGAAGGCTTTAATTGCTGAACTCAAAAGCACCTGCAAAGAGCTTGAAGCTAGAAAGCAGAAGCTTGAGGAAATCATTAAAAGACTGGAGAGTGAAGAAGATCAGAATGCTGCATCTGATGAAGACAGTGAAGCTGATGAAGAAAGTGAAGCTGATAAAGAAACTGAAGTGGAGGAAGAAACTGAGAGTGATGAATCTGAGTGATCAATGTATGTGAGGCAAATGTAATGACAGCAATGTATTTGGAATAGTGTCTTTGGCCCTAATTTTGTGTCTACCAAGGGGGAGAACAACATCAAATTGTAATTGCTGTTTAAGTATGAATGAATCTGTTTGTTTGCTTCTGAACTGAATAGTGTTTTTTCTGTTGCAACAAGATTGGATACATATATGTTTGAGGGGGAGTAATCTCAAATAAGAATCAACAGAAAAGTAATGCTATACTCTGATAAAAAGAACTTCTGCTGCACTCTGATAACCAGAAAAGATGTTAGCCAAAAATTAGCCAAAGGGGGAGTTTGTAGATGTTTAAGTATTGGCAGAATTTTTGACCAAACAAGAAATGTTAAATTCAGTTCAGAATGTCCTATCAGATGTTAGGACATTATCAAACAGAGTATATGAACTTATTTCAGGATGTCTCATCAGATGTTGGGACATTGTGTAAATAACTTAAGTTCAGTTTTTCAGGATGTCCCAACAGATGTTGAGACATCTCAGACCTGCTACCAGAATTAATTATTGATTAACTGATCAGAGATATTTAAGGAGAATTATCTGGAATTAATTAATGATGGATAAAAACAGAACAAGGCGCATCTGTAGGGAGTTTTATATTGAAGATTCAGTTTAAAACAGAAGACCTAAAAGCACCTAGAATCTAGGAGGTAACAAACCCTAATTCAAGGTGGAAGCTGCTGCGCATTAGGGCTGGATCATTCTACAGAAAGCCCAAAATTCAGATACCTATTTAAGCAACAGAAACTCATAGAATTGAGTACGAATTTCAGAAGACCAAATAGGGTGTCTAGTGTTTTTAAATAGCAGGTGTTTTTAATTGTACCACTTTATGAGCTTTTAAGCAAAAGTGCATTTGTGACTTGATTGAAACTGTTAAGTAAGATCAAGCTGTATTGTTTGAAGGATGTCTTCAATTTTTGTAAACTTGTAAACTTGATCACTGTGTGATTGAGGGGGAGTGAGTAGGGTACTCTTATCTAAGGTGTGTCTTAGGTAGAAATTGCATTGGGTAGTTATTAAGTGATAGATTAAACAGGGTGGTTTAAGTCTAGAATTAATATTACTAATAGTGGATTTCCTCCTGGCTTGGTAGCCTCCAGATGTAGGTGTGGTTATACACTGAACTGGGTTAACAAACTTCTGTGTTGTTTACTTTTCTTGCTATTTAAGTTTTGGTTAAATTTGTCAAGTGTCCTATCAAGTGTTGGGACATCTCTTAGGACATCTCATACCTGATCACAGAATTTCAATTTTATCCAATGGTCGTCCCCATTGTTGATTTTGGTTATCTGACATTCGTCCTATGTCATGATAAACCTTGAGAGCATCCGTCCCCTGCTAGGTGGCCGTCCTCCACCTCTTGATGGTCGTCCTCCATCATGCTCGTCCGATGGCCGTCCCCATCGTTTGACCCTTTTATCCGGCATTCTTCCTATGTCGCGATATTTTTGGCAGCCGTACCCTGCCAGGTGGTCGTCCTCCACCTTAGATGACCGTCCCTCATCTTAACCCAACAAAGCAGCCGTCCCCTGCTAGGTGATCGTCCTTCACCTTTGATGACCGTACCTCATCATCTGTTTATTTCATTTATTCTTTAACCCGATGGCCGTCCCCGTCTTGGTCCCTTTCCTTTTTCGCCCGATGGTCGTCCCCATCATAATATCTTTTATCCCCAGCATGTCGGCCGTCCCCGTCATTGCTTCACTATCCGCACTTTTCCCAGCATGTCGGCCGTCCCCGTCATTGCTCTTTACCCAGCGGTCGTCCTCCGTCGCCCACACTTTACAACATACTTTATTTTCCTTTACAATCTATATCCCTTTTCTTCTTCATTCTGTGAGTGCAAATTTTGGACTGTCTTTGATATTCAACCACAAGTTATCTTGTTTGCCTGTTAAGCCGTTGCTTACATCCTGCACAGCTAACTCATGATTGAATAGGGGCAGCTGTAAACACCCCAAATTTGCCCTCACCCATTCACACCATGGCTTGTGATCATTTCATATGCATAAACACAATCATACCATCTCATATCACATTTTTGTTTCACTGCATAGATTCAAAGTCATCTACACCTAGGGTTTATGATCTGAGCAATCCAAGAGCTTCTTGAGCCACTCCAAAGGCCACCAATCACTTCAAAGGGGTCCATGTGTGTTCTTATATCATATTATATCCTCTCAAAGTCAATAATGCCAAAGAATCACAAGAACTGGGATTGGTATGGAAGCAGAGCTAGGCTTGACTCCACAGATGACCTGAAATTAGGGTTTTGGTTTCAGAGGCCATAACTTCAAATTTTTTGGTCATTCTTGTTTCTATTGGTCTCTATATGGTATAGAGAGTATGAATATCAATTTTCATGAAGAAATTCCATGGGGAAGTCATCTGATCAAGAGTTGACTTTCTGGGCAAGTCAGTGCAAAATCAGGGCATCTGAGGCCCCCAATGACCCAACCAAGGGGTGATCTTCATCATTTTGAGTGTATATGATCTTTATTTGATCATAGAAGAGGTTGTAAGTTCACAAAATTGAAGAATTTGAAGTTTTTGCAAAGTTGACTTTTTGGGGTAAGTTTGACTTTTAAGGAATTTGTCATTTTAGGCAACTTTTCAACCCTTACTTTTTGATCCGAAAATGCTTCAAATGGAAAAACTTTGGTCATGAAAGTTGTAGAATAGATCTTTCCCTTTTCAAAAAGTACAAGAACATGACCTAATTCATTTTGGATCAAAAGTTATGGTTTGTCAAAGTTGGCAAAAATCACTAAATTTCAAGTTATGCACCAAATGGAAAACTTGCAAATTCATGTACCAAGCATTCTAGTGACTTCAAAATGGCTTCAAAACTTCATCACATGATCATACATAACCTAAAAAACAGAATTGGCCCAAGGGATTTTGCATTGCCTGCTTTGGTTTTCAAAGATCTTTAAGACATTTTCCATTACAAGTGCAAAAGATGGATTTTGGGCAAAGTCATTTTCAAAAGAGCTATGTAATTACCAACTGATTTCTATGCATTGCCATGACCAATTGAGACATCATGTAACAAAATTCAGCAAGAAATGCCTCATGTACATAGCATAAAATCACAAGAAAGCACAAGTGGGCAAGTTGCAAAAGCTAGCATAGCTCATGATCCATATGTTGCAGTCACTCTCAAGCAATCTAAGGGTCATCCTTGACCCAAGCTGAAGCAAGACATGACCTCAAACAGCTGCTGCCATAGCCCATGCTGCAAGTACCAATCACATTGACTTTTTGGCCAAAACTCCCATACTCATGGAACAGTAAGAAGCCACCCCTACTGACCTGCTCCACAGGCTATTCACACAACTTGGGAGGATTATAGCAAAGCATTGGCCCTTGAGACAAGCCAGAACTCAGTCCCCACAAAAACCTGCAAAAACTCTCCTCTCTTCGAATCTCATTTTCCAGCCATCAAACATCCAATTTCTCTTCACCAACAAATCAAACACACTAAAAGGAACCACAATCAACCCTTTGTAGAGCTTGAAACATCACACACACAGACTTCATTTTCTGATACACCAGAACTGGACCTCTCAAAATAGCTTGTTTAAGCTCCATCCAAGCTTGCCATTAGCACCAGGGGAACCATTGGAGTGAGTCTGCACCAAAGAGTAGCCCAGAAAGTCCAGAAACAGAAGCTTCCATCTCAGGTATGGCCATGAACTTTTTCTCTCAGAGCTTGCATTTTAAGTTATAATTTGATTGTGTATGTCTTGCTGATCATGGGGATGTGCTTAGAATCGAAAATGAGTGAGAAATGAGGATTTACCAGGGCTCTGAAATTTTGCCCGTGAATCTTCTTGGCTTCGATTCTCTTCATTTGTGCATGATAAATTTAGTTTGAGAGATGATTTGAGTGGGGTTTGGGTAGAGGAACATTTCCCTGCTTTTAATTTGATGAATGATAGCCTGAATCGTGATCTAGGGTTTTCAACCCGCCGGAGAAGATGACCGGAGCTTCCCTCCGGTCACCTGAAAATGTTTAACCCTAATCCCAGTCATTAATGGCATTTGAATCTCATGCGTTGGATCATCTGACTTGGGTTGACTTGGCGCGTGTATGTGTGGTCCAGATGGGTCCATTTTGCCCTAATCACCAATTAACCTAATTAATCCATTTAATTAATTCGTAAAACTTAATTAAAGCCAGGGTCAATCCAGGCCATTCATTAGCGCGCCAGTCAACCATTTCCCTTCAACTTTGAATCTGGATCATTGGATCAGATTACCTTTCATTTTATTTTGTTTTATTTTATTTTCTTTCCATTTAACTTGTACATTTTATAAAAAATAGCAAAAATACTTTAAAAATTCTGAAATTTTTTATACAAGTTATTATTTAATTTCAGAAGACAAAAATATTTTTATTTTTATTTTTAGCATTAAAAAAGTATTTTTAAATATTTAAAAGTTTCTTTTTAATTAATTAATGAGAATTAATTAATTAAAAATACTTTTAGGTATTTAAAAATCACCAAAAAATTCATGAAACATTTAAAAACATTTAGAAACATTGTCCAACCTTCAAACTAAATTTCTTTTTTGATATTGATGCATTTTGATAATTTTTCATGGAATTAAAACCATTTTAATGCATTATTTTGATCCAAACTTCCAAAAATCATTTCTGCCTAACCCTAAAGAGTTGGACTTTTATTCTTTTTGCATTGTGTTTAGCATGTCATTTAGTTTTTGAGATTAAATGGTCATGATTTGATCTTTCATTTTCAATTTGTTTGATAATTTTCTTGTTAAAGAACCCTAAAACCCTAGAAAACTTAGGAAAATCATAACTTGAATTAGGTTAAGAGTTGGAACCTCTCCTTTGGGCAATGAGTTAGTATAGGATTAGGGGTCCTTTGAGTGCATTTTCAATTTTTTATATTGTTGTTTGCTTCTGATTTTGGTTTGTGTTTGATGCTTTGATCATAAACCCTAATTTGGGCTTCCATATGCATACATCTTGCATTTGCTTGCAAAACATGACTTGCCATAGCATTTTATGCATCCATTTGATTCACTTGACATCTTAGGATATATTGAAAGCATGTTTGATCATTGCATCTTGCATTTGCCATGTTGTATGCCATCTGCATATCATGACTTTCCATGTATGTTCATGTGTCTTAACTTGCTTCATTTGCATCCATAAGCTTGTATGATCATCCTCATGTGTTGTTTCATGTTTGCATCATCCCATAACATCATTAACATCATGTATGTGCTTCTGGTTTTGTTTCTCATCATACCATCTCATTCCATTTGACATTGCATTGCATTCCTTTATTAACTTTTCAGGTGGTAAGTAACTTTGAGAAGTGGATTTGCCTTCATTTCTCACATTTTCTTTTCATCTCTCTCTTGCATCTATTGCTGCATTTTGATATGTGTTTGAGATTGAGCTTGCTCATTCTTTTTCTTCTTACTTTCTTTCTTCAAGTGACTTGACTTCTTGAATGAAGCAAGTTACTTTGCTTCTCCTGATCTTTTTATCTGCTTCCTGGTTGTTCCATTGAAGACTTCCCTTGTAAACCTCAAAAACCTTAGGAACAACCAAGCATGACAATGATTAGGGTTTTGATTAGTCTCCCCACTTAGTTTTTTTACCTTTGTGTCTCTTTTTGAGTCTTCTCTTCTCATCTCATAATCAGGGACCAAACCCTAAAGGCTTTAAGGCTTTGTGATTAAGCTTATGCCTGCATCCTTCTATTAGGATGGAGTGTATAACTTTAATCCTAAGTGTTAAACCCTTAATGTGTTTAACTCCTTTAATCAATCCACTTAATAATCATCAAGACATCAAGCTTGTAACTTGGGCCTTGCATTAGGGTTCTAATTCTTCCTTAACTGGTTAAGAAGGACCAACCCTAGTGTTAATGGACAAGTCCCCCTCAAGTTGTCTTACAAACCCTAAAAATCACTTCATCATCATATCATTAAATAAAATCCACTTAATCAAAGGCTTGTTTTGTCATGAGTTTAATCCCTAATCATGGATTAAGTTGAGGAGCTTTCCTCAGCTTAAACATTCTCATCTATTATCCTTCTATTAGGATGGTGTAATGAGTCTGTTTAATCCCTGATTATGGCTTAATCTCATTACTTAACACTAAACAAAAACAACAAAAACATCTAAATAATCACAAGTAAGTTAATGAACTTAATCCTACATCAAAGGTGGTTAAGTGTGAGAAGCTGACTTCACACTTAAGGTACTCTCATTACCCCTAATCAGAGGGAAGATGTGATGAGTTTACTAAATCCATTGGTTTAGGCTTAAGCTCATTAACTTATGACAAACTTTCAAAAGCAATAAAAGACTGAAAACTCAAAAAACAAACAATAATCGTCTCCTTCGGGATTCTTTTCTCATCTCATTCACTCATAAACGAGAACTTGCTTCTTCCGTCTAATGCAAGACAGTTTGCATCTGTGCCAGACAGATCATACACTTGAGCATAGGCAAGTAAGCAGTTCACAAGTCAATTCATCTTTCAGTCTCTTTGGGTCGAACTACGGTGTTCTGACTTCCTCATTGCACGAGAGGATACGTAGGCATAACTTAACAGTTATCGAACAAAAGTCTCTGTATATTCCCCCTCTTTCTAGCATCATTCTTTTAGCCTCATGATCATGAGCATTTCATTCCTGGTCTCACACTGACACTGTATATATCACACTTCACACTTCTTTTACACTGACACCTGTACATTCTTTTTCCAGCTCATTTATACACAGATTGCACTGACACTACCCCTTTAGAACACAAATCTTTTAAGCGTGGATCCCGTCGAGTACGGCGGACTATCTGGGTGCTAATACCTTCCCAGGTTGTAACCAACCCCCTTTCTCAGTCTCTCTGGTTCGCAACCGTCTTATCCATATCTTTCTAGGTCTATGCAGCATTACCTTTCCTTCGGGATAAAAATGCCTAGCTGGCGACTCTATTCATCTCCAGTGAGTTCACTGCTGTGTGTTCTCATTGTCCCTTTCACCGACCGTTCGCGTCTGTACCTTTATTTGGGCCATTCCCCATTTATCGGGAGCGACAGTAACCAACCCCCTTTCTCAGTCTCTCTGGTTCGCAACCGTCTTATCCATATCTTTCTAGGTCTATGCAGCATTACCTTTCCTTCGGGATAAAAATGCCTAGCTGGCGACTCTATTCATTCCCTGTGTGTTCACTCCTGTGTGTTCTCACACCTCCCTTCGCAGACCGTTCGCGTCTGTACCTTTATCTGGGCCATTTCCCATTTATCGGGAGCGACAGCTTGGCGACTCTGCTGGGGACCCTTATACTGTAACCAGGGCTTCTGGTTCTTTTTGTGGGTTCCTCCTAGCGCTTGATTGATTTGTGTTTACTGGGGTGTTATGTGCTATTTGTGCTTGTATTTGTATTTATTTTTTGCTTTATGTACAGTTGTTTTATTGCTTTCTTTATAGCTTTACATATATCATACTGTCATACTGTGCTGGCTGAATCTGTTTTGTTGCTTTGGTGGGTGGGTGTTCTATTGAGAGTTGAGGTCCTATACCTGGGACCTGAGTGACACCTAGGCTAGAGTGGTTCATGTTCTTTCCCATTCCATTTCGGTCTGGTGCGGGAATATGAAACACGGTTCAGATATGGGTTTCTTCTTGAGAACTCTGTGCTGCAGATTTCCTGTAGTACTAGGGCTATCTGGGAAGTCTGCTAAGTCTGGATGACCTTTACTATTGACCTTCAGAAACTGAGGTGAATTAGAGGAGGATCTTTTATTGTTATTGTAAACACTGTACCTCCGGGTTAGAAGTGCTTACACTTCTCATAACTGATCCAAGTCTGAGGATCCTTGTTTTAGAACATCACCTGTGAGGGGATTGGGCTATTTACAGGTTTGCAGGTACCCTTCACCTCAACATACCCTGTTACTTTGTTTTGATTAAGAGTACTCCACTTTGGAACAGTTCTTGTGATTTTTAACCCAGGACCTGTGACTCTTTATTTGAGTCCCCCACCTTGGTTACTGGACTTTTGAACCTCCATCTGGATTTCTTGAACATATATGGACTCATATCAGAGCACTTAATCAGATCCAGCTCAATCACAAACCCTTGCATATCATTTGCATACATCCTCATTGCATCATTTTAACATGTGTTTATTTGTTTTTCAGGGTATCCATCCTACATTTTGGCTTGGTTTTGACCCCTTCTTCAGCATAGACCTATCTTCATCAGTACTTGTTTCAGCTATTAGCTACCTGCTTCAGACACCTGCATCACCAGTCTCAGCCTGTCAGTGGCCCATCTTCAGTGTTATTCTCAGCATCTGCCTCAGCTCTTCTTCAGCAACATGGCACCCAAGAAGAGTAACATCTCCTATCACTTCTTTGAGCCTGAGTTGGCCAGCATCAGGAAGATTCAGACCCTGATTACTCCAGACCATGTACCACTTTTCAGAGAACATTATGGAGGAATCCTTGATGTGGTTATGGATCTGGACCCTTCACAGAGGAGCTTGATTCATACTTGCTTGCAGTTCTATGATCCCCCTCTGAGGTGCTTCACCTTCCAGAATTTTCAGTTGGGACCCTTGTTGGAAGAGTATTCATCATTGGTTGGTATACCTATCAGGGGTGGAATCCCCTTCAACCCTGAGATGGCTTTCCCTAGTAATGAGGAGATAGAAAAAGCATTATATCTGGAACCAGTTCTGATTGGGCAGAATTTGACAGCTAAGGCTGGAGTCTCTGGTTTCCATCTGGATTTCTTGACTTCTCAGGCTATTCTGAAGGCCTCCCTGGGGGATTGGAAGGCAGTCTGTGCTCTGTTGGCCCTTAGCATATATGGGGTCATACTTTTTGCAGATGAGCCTAGGTTTGTTAGCAAGAATGCAATCCATCTTTTCATCCTGAGAAACCCAGTGCCCACCTTACTGGGAGATCTTTACTACTCTGTTCATCAAAGGAATGAAAAGCAAAGGGGAAGATTAGTGAGATGTTGTGCTCCTTTGTTCCATACTTGGATGCTCAAACATCTGCCAAAGACTGATGCATTCTTGAACCCTCACCAGCAGAAAAACTGGGCTAGGAGGCTTGTTGCTTTAACCTCAGATGATGTCAGGTGGTGTACTCAGAGCACCAAGGGCAGAGACATCATTACTAGTTGTGGGAAATTTCCCAATGTGCCTCTGATAGGAGTGAAGGGTTGCATCAACTACAACCCTCTGCTATTCAAAAGACAACTGGGCTATGCATTAGTCCATCCTCCTAGGGTACAGGATCTGGAAGAGACCCTTTATTGTGAGAACAAGTCTAATCTGGCTATTGTCAGGCAGGCATCCTGGGCCTGGGACAATGTGCAGACTAAGGGGGTAACCATTCTTGGGAGATGCAATAATGTGGCCTCAGCCCAGTACTATGAGTGGTCTCATGCCAGGGCTCAAGTTTCTGGAATGCCCTTCACTATTGAAGATGTGCCTGGACCCTCCACAGCACCACCACCAGCAACTGTCAGCTTAGAGGAGTTTGAGAATTTGAAAGAGAGAAATGAGAAGTTGACTCAAGCTCTACAGAAGACCCTCTGGGAGAGGAGTGATGGTCGCTTGGACATTGAAAGGTTAGAAAAGCTAAAGGTGGAGCATCTAGCCAGAATTGAGAAGTCAGAGGATTACATTAAGAAGTCTAGGGCTGGAGAACAGATCTTGAAGAATGCCTGCAAGGAAGCTCAGTTCCAGAAGGCCAGGACTGATTTGTATCTGAAGGAGAGTCAGGCAAGGTGGGTCAGGATCACCGAAGCCCGTACTCAGGAGGACAAAAGGACCCAGGATAAGATTGAGCAACTGGAAGCTAGTGCAAAAGAGCAACAGGATGCCCTGGCAGCAGCCCATAGAGAGATCTCAGAATTGAAGATTAGAGCTGGTGTAAAGAGGTCAAAGGACCAGAGTCAACACAAGAGGCTAACTGCAGCTGTTACTACAAGGAATCTCCTTATCAGGAATCTTACAGAGCGTCCAGCTGATCCTGTGACTGAAGCACTTCTCAAGGAAGTTCAGGAGGATGAGTTTGGTCTTGGTGTTTGACTTTTGCTTGTTGTTGCTTTCATTTCATGTACTTTTCTCTATGTTGTATTTTTGACCCCTCAGAGGGCATGTATTGTAAAAAAACAAACTATGTATCATTTGCTTGTTGTAATATATGTGTTGTTTTGTTTTATTTGAATTCTTCAAGCAACATCACAAGCATCTTCCTCAGGGGTCTGGAAAGGTCAAAACCAAGTGCCAAACCGGATACCTTGGAAACAAATAAGCATACTGCTTTGCATACTAACCTTTTGCTTTGTTTTGTAGGTTTTTGTTTTATTGTTACTAACTCTGTTGTGACTTCAGGAACTATTGCTCGACGTCGAGGGTTTCCACTCAACCGTCCACACAGATATCCCACCCGCAACAATCTTCCGGGCATACAAATGGACCAAGTGCAGCAGGACCTTACAGAGGTCAGGAATCAAATGGCCAACAAGAGGTTGGAAATGAGGAATCAGATGACGCAGTTTATGGAGGTGATGAATAATATGGCTCAAAGCCAAGAGAGGTTAAGAGCACTGGTAGAGGGAAGGAATCAGGAAGACCCTCAGCCAGGGACTACTGGGACAAGCAACAATGAGAGAGTTCAACCTCATGTTAATCCCCCAGTCTATGGACCCCACCTGCATCCAGAGATCAACATCCCTGTTAATGTGAAAGGGACTGCCACTGCAGGTAGGGTGCTGCAAGAAGACCCCTAGGAAGATCAATTCACAGTGATGGGAGCTGGGGAGGAAGCCTATGACAGAAGGCTAGATGAGATTGCTGAAAAATTAAGGTCCTTGAAGTCTCAAAACTCTTTGGGTTTTGATGTTATGGACATGGGCTTAGTGGACGGGGTCAGGATTCCCCACAAATTTAAACCACCATGCTTTGAGAAGTATAACGGGACTTCCTGTCCCCGGACCCATCTGCAATCCTTTCTGGGGAGGCTGAAAGCCTATACCATGGACGAAAAGCTATGGATGTTTTATTTTGAGGATAGCTTAATTGGAGCTTCAAGGGAATGGTACTCTCACCTGACTAGAGCAACCATTAGATGCTGGAAGGACCTGGCAGAGGCCTTTATCAGACAGTATCAGTACAACTTGGATATGGCTCCCAACATGACCCTCCTGATGGGGATGTCTCAATCATCCAGGGAAAGCTTCCGAGAGTACGCTCAAAGATGGAGACAGCTCGCTGCTGCTGTCCAGCCACCCATGTCAGAGAGGGAGATGGCTGATATGTTTATGAACACCCTCCAAGGGACATACATTGACAGGCTGGCTGCCTTTTCTTCCACTAGCTTTGCTGATGTAGTCATAGCCGGGGAAAGAATTGAGAGCCTATTAAAGATGGGCAAAATTTCTGACAACGGTGCTAGCTCATCCAGCAACCCAAGAAAGCCATTTGTAGGCCCAAGAAGAACTGGTGAAACCAATGCTATCCATACCAGCAGGGGCAGACCCCAATATGTTCATAGGTCTGTGGCAGCAGTCACCATTCCCGCTCCAATTCATCCACAACCAGCTTATCAACCTCAGCAACAAAATTACCAGCAACAAACTCAGTATCCTCCTCAGAGAAATTGTAACAACAGCAACACCAACAACAACAACCAGCAAATACCATTTCAACAGAGACCCTCTCAGGCCAATAGGGTGATCGATCCGATCCCTATGCCCTATGCCACATTACTGCCACAACTCCTGAAACTCAACCTGGTTGAGCTAAGGACATTGGCACCTCCGGATCCTACCAGTCTACCCAGAAATTATGACGCCAGCGCCAGATGTGCTTTTCACTCAAATGCACCTGGCCATAGTACAGAGAAGTGCAGAGCTTTGCACATGAAGGTACAAGACCTGGTAGACTCCAAAGCTCTGAACTTTGCACCCCCACCAAATGTTAACAAGAACCCTATGCCACACCATGGTGGTCCCAGAATCAACGCTATTGAAGAAGACAAGCCGTCTTACTTGATAACCAGTGTGGGTCAGATTCGGACACCCTTGGTGGAAATTAAAGCTCAACTCCTTGAATGTCAAATGTTCCCGGGATGCGAGCTAGGGTGCGCTTATTGCAACATTTCAGTGAATGGCTGTGATAACTTGAGGGATGGCATAGATGGTCTCATCCAGAGTGGCCTGCTTCAAATCACAACATCAATACCTACCAATCCAGCAATCTCTTTAACCACAGTTCCAGAATCGTCTACAACTGCAACAACCATTGTTCCAAACAACTTTTCAGTTTCATCAACAAATGCTTCATCTGTTACTTCAACGGACCAAATATCAGCAAACATCCCTTCTACAACTTCAGCACCCCTTCATTCAGATTCTCCTACAACAACAACACCCATCCTTCCAACAATGTCTCCTACAACATCAGCAGCAAACAGTGCAAGTGTCTCAACAGTTACAATTTATTATGATCCTGCAAATGATTCCGCTTACAACTCACAAAATGCCACTCCCACCAGAGCACCAGTCACAATATATTATGATCCACAGACTATCATGGTCCCTTCTGCAGCTGCCATCAGTCCAATCACTGTCATAGTGCCTGGGCCAGTACCTTACGAAAGCAGTAATGCCATCCCTTGGCATTACGGCTCTGATTTATACTGCGAAGGACAGAAAATCACTTTCGAATCATCAACTTCTTCACCACAAATAGACAATGTGGGTGGAGGCGGAGGCTTCACTCGAAGCGGACGTCTCTTTGCCCCGCAAATTCAAAGACCCACTGCCGAAGCAGAAGCTACTGCCAAGGCAAAAGGGAAGAGCATGGTGCAAGAAGAGCAGGTTGTTAGAGAAGCTTTAAAAACACCTTTTGATCAAGAAGTTGATGAGTTCATGAGAATCATCAAGAAAAGTGATTACAAGATAGTGGACCAGCTTCACCAGACGCCTTCACAGATCTCCATTCTATCATTGCTTATGTGCTCCGAGGCTCATCGGAACGCACTACTCAAAGTCTTGCACGTAGCTTATGTGCCAGAAGAGATCACCGTCAATCAGTTGGAAGCTGTGGTTGGAAATGTTAATGCTAGCAATGGACTAGGATTTACCAACACTGATTTGACTTCGGAAGGCCGCAATCATAACAAGGCTTTGCACATTAACATGGAGTGTAAGGGTGCAGTTCTTTCACATGTACTGGTAGACACAGGATCATCCCTCAATGTCTTGCCTAAAAAAGCCCTTGTGAAGCTGGAATATGAAGGATTGGCATTACGACCCAGTAACTTGGTAGTGAGAGCTTTTGACGGCTCTAAGAGATCAATTCTGGGAGAAATTGAGTTGCCTGTAACGATTGGCCCACAAACTTTCAAAACGACCTTCTACGTGATGGACATTCAGCCTGCCTACAGCTGTTTGTTGGGTAGACCATGGATTCATGTCGCTGGCGCAGTTACGTCTACCCTTCACCAGAAGTTAAAATTCGAGTGGGAGGGCCAAGTCGTTACTATTTGTGGAGAGGAGGATATTTTTGTTAGCCACCTGGCTACATACAAATACATTGAGATGGACGGGGAGATCCACGAGACGATGAGTCAAGGGTTTGAGGCCCTGAATATTAATGAAACCTCTGCTGTACTTGGGACTTCCATAACATCCTACCAGTAGGCCCGGAAGGTGGTGGAAGAAGGAAACGCTCAAGGCTGGGGCAAACTGTTGCCTGTGGAGAAGAAAGAAGATAGATTTGGGTTGGGTTACAAACCAACTCAAGGAGATCAAGCAGAGGCTGCCAAGAAGCCCAATTTTGTTAATGGGGGGATGCTCACCCCCGATGCTGTCAACAACTTAGAAGATGAGTCGGAAGATGAACGCAACCTGGAAAGCTGGATTCGTCCAAAGATCCCGGGGAGCAGTATCTCAAACTGGTCTTCCCAGGAAATTATAAGAGTTACTCCTGCAAAGTAATTATTATTTCCTGTATATTTTAAGCATGCATCAAGTCTTGCATCTTGCCCAAGATGACAAGACTCATTTTGTAATCGGGCCATCTGTAATTTTTGTGCAAACAAGATCAATCAATGATAATCAGACATCTTTTGCAAATGAGTCTTTTTTCTTTTCCGCCCACTGTTTTTTCATTTTTCTTTTTGTACAAAAAATAAATGGCAATGTTTTCAAAATGATAACTTTATTTCACTTTTCTAAACAAGATTAAAATCAATCACTAAAAATGAACAAACTGAACCCTTGCAGAGAGTGCCTTCCAGACAGCACCGACAACAGCACGGCTATGACTTCGTATGACTTTGACAATCCAATCAATCAAGCTGATGAAGGGGTTGAAGAAGATTACGAGCTTCCTGAAGAGCTAGCCAGGTTGTTAAGACAAGAGGAGAAGGTTATCACTCCTCATCAGGAGGAGGTCGAGACGATTAATCTTGGTACAGATGAAGATGTGAAAGAAGTTAAAATCGGGGCCTGCTTACAAGACTCAGTGAAGAAACAACTGATTGACCTGCTTCAAGAATATGTGGATGTGTTTGCTTGGTATTATCAGGATATGCCAGGGTTGGACACCAACATTGTTACGCACAAGCTGCCTTTAAGAGAAGACTGCCCGCCAGTAAAACAGAAGCTGCGCCGTACTCGCCCAGACATGGCAATGAAGATCAAAGAAGAGGTACAAAAGCAGTGGGACGCCGGATTCCTTGCTGTAACCAGCTATCCACCGTGGGTTGCTAATATAGTACCTGTGCCTAAGAAAGACAGAAAAGTGAGGATGTGTGTTGACTACCGGGATCTGAACAGAGCCAGCCCGAAAGATGATTTCCCATTACCTCACATTGATGTACTGGTTGATAACACGGCTCAGTTCTCGGTATTCTCCTTCATGGACGGATTTTCAGGATACAATCAGATCAAAATGTCACCTGAAGACATGGAGAAGACAACTTTCATCACGCCCTGGGGCACGTTCTGTTACAAGGTGATGCCATTCGGATTGAAGAATGCTGGTGCAACATACCAACGGGCTATGGTAACATTATTCCACGATATGATCCATAAGGAAATTGAGTTCTATGTGGATGACATGATTGCCAAGTCCCTTACAGAAGAAGACCACCTGGTGAATCTACTGAAACTATTCAAGCGTCTGAGGAAGTACCAACTGAAGTTGAACCCCAACAAGTGCACATTCGGGGTGCGATCTGGTAAGCTGCTGGGTTTTATTGTAAGCGAGAAAGGGATTGAGGTTGACCCCGATAAAGTCAAGGCCATTCAAGAAGTTCGAGGGTTCTTAGGTAGATTGAACTACATCTCAAGGTTCATATCTCACCTTACAGCAACCTGTGAACCCTTGTTCAAGCTGTTGAGAAAAGAACAGACGGTCAGGTGGAACGAAGACTGCCAGAGGGCTTTTGACAAGATCAAAGAATACCTGCAAGAACCTCCAATCCTTATGCCTCCAATTGAAGGAAGACCTCTGATAATGTACTTGACAGTATTAGAAGAGTCAATGGGGTGTGTGCTGGGCCAGCATGACGAGTCTGGTCGAAAAGAGTATGCAATATACTACCTGAGCAAAAAGTTTACCGACTGTGAACAACGTTATTCACTGCTCGAGAAAACTTGCTGTGCTTTAGCGTGGGCTGCTCGCCGACTGAGACAGTATATGTTGACCCACACCACTTTGTTAATCTCAAAGATGGACCCAGTCAAGTACATTTTCGAGAAGCCAGCTCTTACCGGACGGGTTGCAAGATGGCAAATGATCCTCACAGAATATGACATTCAGTACATATCTCAGAAAGCCATCAAGGGCAGTGTATTGTCTGAATATCTTGCTGAGCAACCTATTGATGATTACCAGCCTATGAGATTTGACTTCCCTGATGAAGACATCATGTTCATAAAAGCGAAAGATCATGAAGAGCCTATTCACACTGAAGGGCCTGACCCGGAAGAAGAATGGACAATGATGTTTGATGGGGCTGTTAATATGCATGGTCGTGGTGTTGGTGCAGTGCTCATTACACCTAAAGGAGTTCACATGCCTTTCTCGGCAAAGCTCACCTTTAACTGCACCAACAACGAAGCTGAATACGAGGCTTGCATTATGGGTCTTGAGGAAGCCATTGACCTCAGGATCAAGACATTGACTGTATTCGGAGATTCATCTCTGGTAGTTAATCAAACCAACGACAAATGGTACACCCACCAGGATCATCTGATACCTTACAGGGATTATACAAGGAGGTTATTGACTTTCTTCACAACAGTCAAGCTTGAGTATATCCCTCGGGATGAGAATCAGTTTGCAGATGCCCTGGCTACCATTTCATCTATGATCAAAGTTCAAGCAGCCAACTTTGTACCGCTGATTTCAGTGTCCAGACTCGATAGACCAGCATATGTGTTCGCAGCAGATGTTATCAAAGATGATAAGCCTTGGTTCCATGACATTAAGTGCTTCTTGGAGGATCAAACATACCCATCTGGGGCATCTTCCAATGATAAGAAGACGTTGAGAAGGCTTGCTGGTAGTTTCTTTCTGAATACTGACGGTTCCCTGTACAAGAGAAACTTTGATATGGTACTCCTCAGATGCGTTGATAGAACAGAAGCAGACTTGTTAATGCACGAGGTGCACGAAGGATCCTTTGGTACCCATGCTGGAGGACATGCAATGGCCAAGAAGCTGCTAAGATCAGGCTATTACTGGATCACGATGGATGCTGACTGTTGTGCCTATGCCAGAAAATGCCATAAATGCCAGATCTATGCGGATAAGGTGCATGTGCCTCCCAATCCTTTGAATGTGATGTCTTCACCCTGGCCCTTTGCCATGTGGGGCATTGATATGATTGGCAAGATTGAACCGACTGCTTCAAACGGCCACAGATTCATCCTGGTCGCCATTGAGTATTTCACCAAGTGGGTCGAAGCAGCTTCCTATGCAAACGTTACAAGGCAAGTGGTAGCCCGATTTCTGAAGAGAGATATCATCTGTCGATACGGAGTTCCCGAGCGAATCATTACTGATAATGGTTCCAACTTGAACAACAAGATGATGGCAGAGCTATGCCGAGACTTCAAGATCCAACACCACAATTCTTCTCCTTACAGGCCAAAGATGAATGGCGCTGTTGAGGCAGCTAACAAGAATATCAAGAAGATTGTGCAGAAGATGGTAGTCACCTACAAAGACTTGCATGAGATGCTACCATTTGCCTTGCATAGGTACCGCACGTCGATCAGAACATCCACTGGGGCAACACCGTATCAGCTTGTGTATGGTATGGAGGCAGTCCTACCTGTTGAAGTTGAATTACCCTCTCTACGGGTACTGATGGACGTTAAGCTGAACGAAGCAGAATGGGTCCGGTCCCCATACGAACAACTGAGTCTGATTGAAGAGAAAAGATTGGCTGCAATCTGTCATGGGCAGTTGTATCAGAAAAGAATGAAAAGATCCTTCGATCAGAAAGTCAGACACCGAGAGTACCAAGTGGGAGACCTTGTGTTGAAAAGAATCCTCCCTCCTCATACAGACCACAGGGGCAAATGGACTCCGAATTACGAAGGACCATTTGTAGTAAAGAAAGTTTTCTCTGGTGGGGCACTGATGCTCAGCACCATGGATGGTGAAGATTTCCCGTCCCCTGTGAATTCAGATGCAGTTAAAAAATACTTCGCATAAAAATGACCCGCTGGACATAAAAACAGAATGTAAGTCCAGGCAAAAATAGGGCATCCCGGCGAGTCAAAAACAGAATAAAAGACTCGGGCAAAAATAAGGGAAAATAAACAAAAAATGTACACCCGCTGAGTTGAAAAGCCGCATTGGACAGCTCGGGCAAAAATGGGTATCCCGATGGATTGAAAACCCGAAAGGGCGATCCATGCAAAATAAGGGAATAAGCGAACAATTGCATTCTGAATTCGTCTGTATCACCTGCAACTTGGTAAACCTCGAAAGGATCAAGCTTCTCTCAGAATCAGCCTTCTTCAGAAAGCAAGACGAGAAGAATGTCGAATGTCATACGAGTCATAGCAAGAGGGGAAGCTCCTTGAAAGCGTCGACAACATTGCCAGCGTTTTTGTTTCTCAATTTGCAACAATCTCCTCATTTCAGGAGATATGTTCCCTTGACTGTATCTTGCCAATTCAAGGCATATGAATTAATAAAAATCAGATTTTTCAGTCATGTTTCGTTTTGTACATTTTTATTTGCAAAGAATGTCTGATGTCTTAAGAAAAACCGAGTGCATGAATACAGATGTTTATCTTTAAAAAAAATAATAATAAAGCACGTGCTTGCAGGAAATATACTTACTCTCAGAAGTGTCTCACTCCTATGACGGAATCCGGTAAGGGATGCCTCGGGATTACTTGGGCGTTTCTCTGACTTTGCAGGATCGCAGGCATTCAAAAGCGCAACATGGGGCATGAAAGCTTCATCCCAGCAAGATGGCAAATCAACACTCACTTAGTCTTGGCACCCAAGTGCTTTCTCCCCAGCTGAGTTGCCACTTGTTATTTTCTCCCCAGCCGAGGTGCCAATAATTCTTCCTCAGCTAAGCACAAAAGCCAGGGAACCACTTCCCCATAGAGTTTCAGCCTCTATCCGGAAGAGCAACACACGAAGGAATCACAACAGAGTGACGAAAGCTTCTACAGACCCCAGCTGGGTCCCTCATTGTCAGGAATAGATCTATCATTAACCCATTTCCCCAAGCAGAATCATCGCATCAGATCTACCAATGATCTCATCCCCAGCTGGGATGTTCACTTCAAGCAAGATCGACTAGAGATCTTCACAGCAATGGGATCCGAATCTCGGATCGGTATCTTTTGCATAATCATAGCATTAGCATCATATTCACCCCACAGAGCGTAGCATTCCGTTTAATATGGAGCATTACGGCAGAAATCAAACATGTAGCATAATCATAATCCATGGTATGAATCAAACACTTGTGAATATTATCAACTCGTCAACAATATGCAGAATCCATCCCGGAATCCCCAGCAAAAGCAGTTGCCTCACATTCACCAATACAAATACATACTCCTTGTGGCATCCGTCCGTGCCATACCCCCAGCAGAAAGCCAAAGCATCCCCTTTGCACTCACAATACACTTATACATATACATTTCCTTGACCTCCGTCCATGTCATTTTCCCAGCACAGTAACATAAACACTTTGTATACCAGATATTTGTTTATATTATACTCTTCTCCTTTTGACACTTGTCCGTGTCACTCTCCCCAGCAGATGGAACACGTATCTATACACCACTCATACTTATTCCACTTATACAGATACTCGTCCGTATCTTGTATACACCATTTATATCCCCGCAGATTCAACACTAGTCCGTGTTCTTTGTTAACCCGTTGGTACTCGTCCGTACCATCATCTCAGAACATGCGTCAAGCGTTTGTTTCTACATGATACTCGTCTGTATCATAGTCTTAAGGATGCTCGTCCGCATCTTTAATCCATACACTGTGTCTTCTCGAATATAGATACTCGTCTGTGTCTACTATTCCCCAGAAGAGTTCTTTCAGATTCAACACTCATTCGTGTTCCTTGTTAACCAGTTGATACTCGTCTGTATCATCATCTCGGAACACGTGTCAGTATTTGTTTCTACCTGATACTCGTCCGTATCATAGTCTTAAGGATGCTCGTCCGCATCTTTAATCTATACACATCCAAACACTTATACCTTTTATTTCTTGGATGTAAGCACTCGTCCGTGTTTACTACTCCCCAGTAAAGCAAATTTCTTTTTATCTGACATTCGTCCTATGTCATGACAAACCCTGAGAGCAGCCGTACTCTGCTAGGTGGTCGTCCTCCACCTCTTGATGATCGTCCTTCATCATGCTCATCCGATGGCCGTCCCCATCGTTGATTTTCTATCCGACATTCGTCCTATGTCGTGATATTTAGCAGCCGTCCCCTGCTAGGTGGTCGTCCTCCACCTCTTGATGATCGTCCTTCATCATTTTATCCAATGGCCGTCCCCATTGTTGATTTTGGTTATCTGGCGTTCGTCCTACGTCATGATAAACCGTGAGAGCAGCCGTCCCCTGCTAGGTGATCGTCCTCCACCTCTTGTTGGTCGTCCTCCATCATGCTCATCCGATGGCCGTCCCCATCGTTGACCTTTTATCCGGCATTCGTCCTATGTCGCGATATTTTCGGCAGCCGTACCCTGCCAGGTGGTCGTCCTCCACCTTAGATGACCGTCCCTCATCTTATCCCCTACAGAGCAGCCGTCCCCTGCTAGGTGATCGTCCTTCACCTTTGATGACCGTACCTCATCATCTGTTTATTTCATTTATTCTTTAACCCGATGGCCGTCCCCGTCGTCGTCCCTTTTCTTTTTAGCCCGATGGCCGTCCCCATCGTTGGTTGCTTTGCTTTATGAACTTGATGGCCGTCCCCATCACTTTTCATTAATCCCCAGAGAATTTTACAACTTTATCTTGATGGCCGTCCCCATCATATTCCTTTTTCATCCCCAGCATGTCGGCCGTCCCCGTCATTGCTTTATTTCCCGCACTTTCCCCAGCATGTCGGCCGTCCCCGTCATTGCTCTTTACCCAGCAGTCGTCCTTTGCTCGACGGTCGTCCTCCGTCGTCCATACTTTACAATATACTTTATTTTCCTTTATAATCTATATCCCTTTTCTTCTTCATTCTGTGAGTGCAAATTTTGGACTCTCTTTGGTATTCAACCACAAGTTATCTTGCTTGCCTGCTAAGCCGTCGCTTACATCCTGCACAACTAACTCATGTTTGAATACGGGCAGCTGTAAACACCCCAAATTTGCCCTCACCCATTCACACCATGGCTTGTGATCATTTCATATGCATAAACTCAATCATAGCATCTCATATCACATTTCACATTTTTGATTCACTGCATGGATTCAAAGTCATCTGCATCTAGGGTTTGTGATCTGAGCAATCCAAGAGCTTCTTGAGCCACTCCAAAGGCCATCAGTCACTTCAAAGGGGTCCATGTGTGTTCAAGTATCATATTATATCCTCTTAAAGTCAAGAATGCCAAAGAATCACAAGAACTGGGATTTGTATGGAAGCAGAGCCAGGCTTGACTGCACAGATGACCTAAAATTAGGGTTTTGGTTTCAGAGGCCATAACTCCAAATTTTTTGGTCATTCTTGTCTCTATTTGTCTCTATATGGTATAGAGAGTATGCATATCAATTTTCATGAAGAAATTCCATGGGGAAGTCATCTGATCAAGAGTTGACTTTTTAAGCAAGTCAGTGTAAAATCAGGGCCTCTGAGGCCCCCAATGACCCAACCAAGGGGTGTTCTTCATCATTTTGATTGTATATGATCTTTATTTGATCATAGAAGAGGTTGGAAGTTCACAAAATTGAAGAATTTCAAGTTTTTGCAAAGTTGACTTTTTGGGCAAGTTTGACTTTTAATGAAAGTGTCATTTTAGGCAACTTTTTCAACCCTTACTTTTTGATGCAAGAAAGCTTCAAATGGAAAAACTTTGGTCATGAAAGTTGTAGAATAGATCTTTCCCTTTTCAAAAAGTACAAGAACATGACCTAATTCATTTTTGATCAAAAGTTATGGCTTGTCAAAGTTGGCAAAAATCACTAAATTTCAAGTCATGCACCAAAGAGGCAAAGTTGCAAATTCACTTCTCAAGGCTAATTAAGTCATCAAATGGGCTTCTAATCCACACAACATGATCACACAACATCAAAAGTTCAGAATGCACCCAAGGAATCACATGTTTCATGGCCCATGGATCAAGTTTTCTTTCATAAGAACCAAAGTGAACCAAGTTGCAAAAGTCATCATAGCTCCTCACCCACTTGCTGGCTAGTTTGCTGAACCACCCTAGCCCTTTTCCCTCATCATGCTGCGCAGCACACCCTCCTTGTACTAGGCTAGCAAGTTGCCCATGCCCTTCTTACACAAAGTTGACATTTTAGCAAAAGCACCCATACCAATCAATAAAGGACATGTCATGTCATCTGACCAATAGCATTTGTTTATACAAAGAAAATGCAAGCCAAACACCACAAGGAGCAAGCCTGAAACACAACACAACTCAGCTTTCTCATTTTCACTCCCTTGAGCAAAAGCTTTCGAAACTCTGCATACAAGCCACAAACACTCAAACAAACTTCACAAACAATCTTAACACACTTCACTGATCACAAAACACCCATCACCATTGTCTTAAACCCCCAGAATCAGAAACACGATTCTCGCACCACCTTGAACAGAACTTGTTCAAACTTCCAAACCAGCCATTTTAAACTCCAACTAAACACTGCAAGCATCTCAGGAAGTCCATTAGATGCATTTTGGATCAAAGGGCCAGCCAGAAAGTGTCAGAAATCAAAGCTCCAGTTCAGGTGAGCTCACGAACATTTTTTCCAGAAACTTCTTTTTAAGTTCTTAAATGATTCTCCATGTTCCACTGATCATGCTGATATATTTTGTTTCGAAAATAGTTGAGTATTGAGCATGTATGTTGTTCCTGAATCTTTTTGACCTAAACCCCTTTTGATTCGATTCAGCCTGGATACGAAAAATAAATGCATTTTGTTTGTTGATTCATGTTGTATGATGTCTAGGGATGGATTCTGGGCAGAGAGATTGTGTTTTAGATACCTAGGGAGTGAGATTGAGATTCTCAGGGGAGAGTGTGGCCGGAGAAGATGACCGGAGGTCATTTCCGGCCACCTGGAAGTCATTAGTAACTTAATTAGGGTTAGGGCAAACTTTGAACGTGGACCCTTGGATCTGTCTTCCCGCGCGCGTTTGAGTGGTCTGGATCATGTCATTAGTTGATAATTAGGATTAATTTATTTAATTAATTGAAATTAGGAGGTTTGAACTTGGGCCGTCCAGATGCGCGCCCAGTCAAACATTTTAAACCCAGTTTCAATCTGAGCCTTCCATCCTGCATACTTCCCATTTATTTTATTTTCTTTTCTTTTTATTCCATTTAATTTGTCCATTTAATTTAAAATAGCAAAATCATTTTAAAAATTCTGAAATTTTTTGTACACACTTTTATTTAATTTCAGAAACCAAAAATATTTTCATTTTTATTTTTAGCATATAAAAAAAATTTTTAAATATTTAAAAGTTTATTTTTAATTAATTAATGAGAATTAATTAATTAAAAATGCTTTTGGGTATTTAAAAATCACCAAAAAATTCATGAAACATTTAAAACCATTTAGAAACATTGTCCAACCCTCAAACCAAATTTATTTTTTGATCTTGATGCATTTTGAGAATTTTTCATGGAATTAATTCATTTTCAAGGCATTATTTTGATCCAAACTTCCAAAAATCATTTCTGCCTAACCATTGAGAGTTGGACTTTGATTCTTTTTGCATTGTGTTGTGCATATCATGTAGTTTGTGAGATTAAATGGGAATGGTTTGATCTTTCATTTTCCATTTGTTTGACATTTTTCTTATTAAGGAACCCTAAAACCCTAGAAATCTTAGGAAAATCATAACTTTTACTAGGTTAAGAGTTGGAACTTCTCCTTTGGGCAGTGAGTTAGTATAGGTTTAGGGATCCTTTGAATGCATTTTCAATTTTTTATCTTGATGTTTGCTTCTGATTTTGGTTTTTGTTTGATGCATTGATCATAAACCCTAATCTGGGCTTCCATGTGCAACCATCTTGCATTTGCTTGCATACCTTGACTTGCCATAGCATTTTGTGCATCCATTTGGTTCATTGAGCATCTTAAGACATATTGAAAGCATGTTTGATCATTGCATCTTGCATTTTCCATGTTGTATGCCATTTGCATTTCATTTCTTTTCATGTATGATCATGGCTCTTAACTTGCTTCATTTGCATCCATAAGCTTGTATGATCATCACCATGCCTTGTTTCATGTTTGCATCATCCCATGGCATCGTTATCATCATGAGTGTGCTTCTGGTTTTTATTTTTATCATGCCATTTCATCTCATTTTGCATTGCATTGCATTTCTTTCACTAACTTTTCAGGTGGTAAGTCATCTTGAGAAGTGAATTTGCCTTCACTTCTCACAACTTCTTTTCATTTCTTTTATGCATCCATGCTGCATTTTGTTATGTGTTTGAGATTGAGCTTGCTCATTCTTCTTCATCTTACTTTCTTTCCTCAAGTGACTTGACTTCTTAAATGAAGCAAGTTACTTTGCTTCTCTTTGCTCCTTTCATCTGCTTCCTGGTGGTTCCTCTAAAGACCTTTCTTGTAAACCTCACAAACCTTAGGAACAACCAAGCATGACAATGATTAGGGTTTGATTAGTCCCCCCACTTAGTTTTACCTTTGTGTCTCATTGAGTCTTCTTTTCTCATCTCACAATCAGGGACTAAACCCTAAAGGCTTTAAGGCTTTGTGATTAAGCTTATGCCTGCATCCTTCTATTAGGATGGAGTGTATAACTTTAATCCTAAGTGTTAAACCCTTAATGTGTTTAAATCCATTAATCAATCCACTTAATAATCATCAAGACATCACACTTGTAACTTGGGCCTTGCATTAGGGTTCTAATTCTTCCTTAATTGGTTAAGAAGGACTAACCCTAGTGTTAATGGACAAGTCCCCCTCAAGTTGTCTTACAAACCATAAAATTCACTTCATCATCATATCATTAAATAAAATCCACTTAATCAAAGGCTTGTTTTGTCATGAGTTTAATCCCTAATCATGGATTAAGTGGAGGAGCTTTCCTCAGCTTAAACATTCTCATCTATTATCCTTCTATTAGGATGGTGTAATGAGTCTGTTTAATCCCTGATTATGGCTTAATCTCATTACTCAACACTAAACAAAAACACCAAAAACATCTAAATAATCACAAGTAGGTTAATGATCTTAATCCTGCATCAAAGGTGATTAAGTGTGAGAATTTGATTTCACACTTAAGGTATTCTCATTACCCCTAATCAGAGGGAAGATGTGATGAGTTTACTAACCCATTGGTTTAGGCTTAAGCTCATTAACTTATGACAAACTTTCAAAAGCAATAAAAGACTGAAAACTCAAAAACAAACAATAATCGTCTCCTCCGGGATTCTTTTCTCATCTCATTCACTCATAAACGAGAACTTGCTACTTCCGTATAATGCAAGACAGTTTGCACCTGAGCCAGACAGGTCATACACTTGAGCATAGACAAGAAAGCAGTTCACAAGTCAATTCACCTTTCAGTCTCTTTGGGTCGAACTACGGTGTTCTGACTTCCTCATTGCACGAGAGGATACGTAGGCATAACTTAACGGTTATCGAACAAAAGTCTCTGTACATTCCCCCTCTTTCCAGCATTATTCCTTTAGCCTCATGATCTTGAGCATTGTATTCCAGTTTCTTACACTGACACTATACATATCACACTTCACATTCTTTTACACTGACACCTGTACATTCTTTTCCAGCTATTTTATACACAGATTGCACTGACACTGCCCCTTTAAAACACAAATCTTTTAAGCGTGGATCCCGTCGAGTACGATGGACAATCTGGGTGCTAATACCTTCCCAGGTTGTAACCAACCCCCTTTCTCAGTCTCTCTGGTTCGTAACCGTCTTATCCATATCTTTCTAGGTCTATGCAGCATTACCTTTCCTTCGGGATAAAAATGCCTAGCTGGCGACTCTATTCATTCCCTGTGCGTTCACTCCTGTGTGTTCTCACACCTCCCTTCTGCGACCGTTCGCGTCTGTACCTTTATCTGGGCCATTTCCCATTTATCGGGAGCGACACATATTGCATTTTTGCTTCACTGCATTAGTTCAAGTTCATCTGCATCTAGGGTTTGTGATCTGAGCAATCCCTGAGCTATCTGAGCCACTCCATGAGTCTCCAATCATTTCAAGAGGGTCCATGTATGTTCAGGCATCATATTATATCCTCCCAAGATCAAGAAAGTCAGAAAATCACAAGAACTAAGAAAGGCATGGAAGCAGAGCCAAGCTTAACTACACAGATGACCTAAAATTAGGGTTTTGGTTTCAGAGGCCATAACTCCAAATATTTTGGTCATTCTTGTTTCTATTGGTCTCTATATGTTATAAGGATCATACACACCAATTTTTATGAAGAAATTCAATGGGGAAGGCATCTGATCAATAGATGACTTCTTGAACAAGTCAGTGTAAAATCAGGGCATCTGAGGCCCCCAATCATCCAACCAAAGGATCTTCTCCATCATTTTGGGTGTATATGATCTTTATTTGATCGTAGAAGAAGTTATAATTTCACAAAATTGAAGAATTTCAAGCCATTTGCAAAGTTGCCATTTTGGGAAAGTGACTTGTAATGCAAATTTGCCATTTTGGGAAAGTTTTTCAACCTCCTCTTTTTGATTCAAAAATGCTTCAAATGAAAAATTCTTGGTCATCAAAGTTGTATATTGGATCATTCCCTTTTCAAAAAGTACAAGAACTTGATCTAATTCATCATAGAACTCAAGTTATGGCCTTGCAAAGTTGGGAAAAATCACAAAATTTCACTTATGTACCAAAGAGGGAAACTTGCAAAAACTCATGTCAAACCAATTTGTAGCCTTAAAGTGACTTCTAACCATTACACAAACATCATACATGACCTATAATTCAGAATTGCCCAAAGAATTCTCATGTTTCATGCCTTGATCATCAAGTATTTCAAAAGGGGCCAAAACCTTCACAAATTGCAAAACTACCCACAAACTTCATTCCACTTGATATTTTGCCTCAATCTGAATTCCATGGTTGCCCATGAATCAAGCTGCGCCAGACACCCCCTTGTCCTCAGCCTGCCATGAGCCCATACCTCAAAGGACAACTTTCTCGAATTTTTGCAAAATGAGCCATACCAATCAAACTATTCCACAACAACTCTCTGACCTATCCAGGATTGATACATGGACCAAAAGCAACTCAACACACACAATAACATAACCTGAATCCTCCCACAACTTAGCAATCATCAAAACTTCCCCTTTTGCATTTCTCTTTGAAACTCATAGCTCAGCCAACAAAACTCCAAACTTTTTCCACCATTCAACTCCATATTCATCACTGATCATTTCCCACCCTTCATTTTGCCTTTAAACACCCCATATTAAAAATACGATTTTCACCTCCCTTGACCTGAGCTTCAGCAAACTTCACATAGAGGCCATATAAACTCCAACCAAGCTTTGCAAACTCTTAAGGGGGGTCATTGGAGGTGATTTGAAGCAAAGAACTGGCCAGAAAGCTCCAAAGTTGAAAGCTCCAGTTCAGGTAACCTCAAGAACAAATTTTCCAGAAATGTGATTTCTTGTTATAGAATGATAGAGTGTGTTTCCCTGATCGTGTTAAGCTTTGAATCACTAAAAATGGTGGAGAGATGAGTGTGTATGCATGTTCTGAAATTTTGTCCACTTTTATGATTTTTTTCAAATCTTGATTTTGATGAAAGATAAATGAAATATGATGTTGGATTCTTGTTCTATGGGGTTTGGGGATCATTTCTGGAGATTTAGGGGGTTTGGCATGGCCAGGGGAGTGAGATAGCATTTCTCAGGGAAGGGTGTGGCCGGAGAAGATGACCGGAGGTCATTTCCGGCCACCAGAAAGTAATTAGGGTTTGTGATTAGGGTTAGCTGATTTTAAACGTGAGCCATCAGATCTTGCTTCCCACGCGTGTTTCAAGGGCTCAGATCATGTCATTAGCCCTAATCCTTGATTTATTTAATTTAATTAGGTTAACTAGCTCAGATGAGATCCTGGCCATCCATTAGCGCGCCAGTCAACCCTGGAACCTCAGCTTTAAATCTGAGCCTCAGGATCCTCATACTTTTCCATTTAATTTGTTTTATTTCATTTTACTTCTATTTAATTTCTACGAATTTTTAAAAATAGAAAAAAGACTTCAAAAATTCTAAAATTTTTTATCCAAGCTTTAATTAATTTTTAGAACCCAAAAATATTTTTATTTTTATTTTTTGCATTAAAATAATTTTTAAATCATTTAAGTGTTTATTTTTAATTAGTTAATGGAAATTAATTAATTAAAAATAGATTTAGGTATTTAAAAATCCCAAAAAAATTCAGAGAGTATTTTAAAACATTTACAAACTCACAAGACAAATTTATTTTTGGTTTTGATCACACTTTGACAATTTTCATTTGAATTAGGGTTCTTTAATTTGAATATTTTTAACCCTAACTTCAAAAATTCATAACTTTTGATCCAAGTTGATTTTGTGGATGGTTCTTTTTGCATTGTGTTATGCATTCTTTCAAGCATCTAAAAATTTTTTTTTTTCATTTTTATCTTTCATTTTCCATTTGTTTGGCATTTTACCTTTAGGATCACCCTTAAAACTCTAGAAACTTAGGAAAATCATACGTCTTGCTTCTGGTTTTGAATTTTGCATTGCATCTTGTACATAAACCCTAATCTTTGCCTTCATTTGCATTCATTCTTCATATGCTTGCATACATGAACTTACCATGACATTTTGTGCATCCACATGACATATAAGACATCTTAGGACATATTGAAATCATCTTTGATCATTGCATCATCCATTTGCCATGTTATGCATCCATTGCATTTCATAAGTTTTTATGAACTTTCATGCCTCCTTTCATGTCTCATTTGCATCTTCATTACTTGTATGATCATCCACATCTCATGACAACCATTTGTATCATCTCTTAGCATCATTTACATCTTGATATGCTTCTGACTTTGGCTTTCATCTTGGCATTTCATCTCATTTTCATTTCATTTCCTTTCTTGTTGCTAACTTTTCAGGTGGTAAGTGTTTGAGAAGTGAATTTGCCTTCACTTCTCATAATCTCTTCTTATCTCTTTTATGCATTCTTTGCTGCATTTTACTTGTGAATTAGAGTGAGCTTACTCATTCATGCTCCTTTCTCTCTTTCTTTCTTCAAGCAACTTAACTTCTTAAGTGAAGTAAGTTGTCTTGCTTCTTTCCGATTCTTTTTCCTTCATCCAGCTTCTTCCATGGTGGCTTTTCCCTTGAAGATCTTCTTGCAAGCTTCATAAACCTTAGGAACACCCCAAGCATGATAACAATTAGGGCTTGATTAGTCCCCCATTAGTTTTACCTTTATGTCATCTTTGAGTCTTCTCTTCTCATCTCTTAATCAAGGACTAAACCTTAAAGGTTTTAAGGCTTTGTGATTAAGCTTATGCCTGCATCCTTCTATTAGGATGGAGTGTATAACTTTAATCCTTAGTGTTAAACCCTTAATGTGTTTAAATCCTTTAATCAATTCACTTAATAATCATCAAGACATCAAACTTGTAACTTGGGCCTTGCATTAGGGTTCTAATTCTTCCTTAATTGGTTAAGAAGGACTAACCCTAGTGTTAATGGACAAGTCCCCCCCAAGTTGTCTTGAAAATCATAAAATCCACTTCTTAATCTCACCCTTAACTAAAATCCACTTTAATAAAGACTTTGTTTTGTCACGAGGTTAATCCCTAATCATGGATTAAGTTGAGGAGCCTTCCTCAGCTTAAATGTTCTCATCTATTATCCTTCTATTAGGATGGTGTAATGGGTCCATTAAATCCTTGATTATGGCTTAAACTCATTACCTAACACTAAAATAAAACAACAAAAACATCTAAATAAATGCAAGTAGGTTAATGATCTTAATCCTACATCATGGTGATTAAGTGTGAGGTGTTTACATCATACTTAAGGTATTCTCATTACCCCTAATTAGAGGGAAGATGTGATGAGTTTACTAACCCTTGGTTTAGGCTTAAGCTCATTAACTTATGACAAACACAAAAAGCAATAAAAGATTGAAAATACCAAAAACAAACAATAATCGTCTCCTCCGGGATTCTTTTCTCATCACACTTATTCATAAACGAGAACTCTCTTCTTCCGTCTAATGCAAGACAGTTAGCACTTGAGCCAGACAGGTCATACACTTGAGCATAGACAAGTAAGCAGTTCATCAGTTAATTTATCTTCCAGTCTCTTTTAGTCGAACTACGGTGTTCTGACTTCCTCATTGCACGAGAGGATACGTAGGCATAACTTAACAGTTATCGAACAAAAGTCTCTGTCTCTTCCCCCTTTTTCCAGCATTATTCTTTAAGCCTCATTATCTTGAGCTTTTCACTCTTTTCTTACACTGACACTTCTTGTATTCACTTCACATTCCTTTTGCACTGACACTTGCATTCTTTTCCAACTTTTGCACACAGAATAGCACTGACACTCCCCCTTTAAACACAAATCTTTGAAGCGTGGTTCCTGTCGAGTATGGCGGACAACCTGGGTGCTAATACATTCCCAGGTTGTAACCAACTCCTTTTCTCAGTTTCTCTGGTTCGCAACCGTCTTATCCATCTTTTCTTAGGTTTATGCAGCATTACCTTTCCTTCGGGATAAAAATGCCTAGTTGGCGACTCTTTTCAGTTCATCTTCATGTTCTCCTCTTTCGCCGACCGTTCGCGTCTGTACCCTATCTGACCAGGTGTCATTTGGTGGGAGCGACAACTTGGCGACTCTGCTGGGGACCATTATACTGCAACCAGGGCTTCTGGTTCTTTTTGTGGGTTCCTCCTAGCGCTTGTTTGATTTGTGTTTACTGGGGTGTTATGTGCTAATTGTGTTTATTTATTTTGCTTTATTGCTTTATGTACAGCTTTATTTATTGCTTTCTTTACATTTTTTATACATCATACTGTCATTATCATTGCTGGATATGGTTTCTGTTTTGGTGGGTGGGGTTCCCCTGAGTGATTAAGGTCCTATACCTGGGACCTGAGTGACACCTAGGCTAGAATGGTTCATGTTCTTTCCCATTCCATTTCGGTCTGGTGCGGGAATATGAAACACGGTTCAGATGTGGGTTTCTTCTTGAGAACTCTGTGCTACAGATTTCCTGTAGTACTAGGGCTATCTGGGAAGCCTGCTAAGTCTGGATGACCTTTTATTACGACCTTCAGAAACTGAGGTGAATTAGAGGAGGATCCTTTATGGTTATTATAAACACTGTACCTCCGGGTTAGAAGTGTTTACACTTCTCATAACTGATCCAAGTCTGAGGATCCTTGTTCTAGAACACTACCTGTGAGGGGGTTGGGCTTTTTACAGGTTTGCAGGAACCCTTTGATCACATCATACCCTGTTACTGTTTTGTTTAAGAATACTCCACTTTGGACAGTTCTTGTGATTTACCCTGGATATGTGACTCTTTATTTGAGTCCCCCACCCTGGTTACTGGATTTCTGAGCCTTCATCTGGACTTTTGAACATATATGGGCCTTATATCAAGACAGATAATCAGATCCAGCTTGACCACAAACCCTTGCATATCATTTGCATATATCATCATTGCATCATTTAACATTTGTTTATTTGCTTTTCAGGGTATCCATTTCTTTATATCTTGGTTTTAGTTTTGACCCCTTCTTCTGCATAGACCTCTGCTTCAACTGTCTTCATCAATCATCTACTTCAGTTATCTCCACCCTCACCAACACCAGTCTGTCAGTGGTTCACCTTCAGCATCTCAGTATGTGATCTTCATCAGCACTTATTTTCAGCTTCTTCAGCAACACTCATGGCTACTCCCAGGAAAAGCAACATATCATACCACTTTTTTGAGCCTGTTTTGACTGGTATCAGGAAGGTCCAGTCACTTATCACGCCTAATTACATCCCACTCTTTAGAGAGTACTATGGGGGTATCTTGGACATGGTTATGGACCTTGATCCTTCTCAGAGGAGCACGATCCACACATGCTTGCAGTTTTATGACCCTCCATTGAGATGTTTCACCTTTCCAGACTTTCAGTTAGGGCCTCTGCTGGAAGAGTTTTCTTTATTGATTGGAGTACCTATCAGGGGTGGAATCCCCTTCAACCCAGAGATGACTGCTCCCAGAAATGAAGAGATAGCAAGGGCACTGCACCTGGAACCTGCCCTTATTGAGCAAAGTATGACAACAAAAGCTGGGATCCCTGGTTTGCATTTGGACTTCTTAATTTCTCAGGCCCTCCTAAAGGCTTCATTGGGAGAGTGGAAGGCAGTCTGTGCATTGTTAGCCCTCATCATATATGGGGCTATACTGTTTGCAGATGAGCCTAAATTTGTCAGCAAGAATGCCATTCATCTGTTTCTTCTGAAGAACCTAGTACCCACATTGCTAGGAGATTTTTACTACTCTATTCATCAGAGGAATGAGAAACAGAGGGGGAAGTTGGTAAGATGTTGTGCTCCTCTGTTCTACACCTGGCTGCTCAGACACCTGCCAAATTCAGATGCTTTCTTAAACCCCCACCAGCAGAAGAATTGGGCCAAGAGGTTCATTGCCTTGACTTCATATGATATCAGATGGTGAACCCAGAGCACCAAGGACAAGGACATCATCACCAGTTGTGGGAAATACCCTAATGTGCCTCTGATAGGAGTAAAGGGTTACATCAACTACAACCCCTTACTATTTAAGAGACAGCTGGGCTATGCCTTAGATCACCCTCCTAGAGGACAAGATTTAGCTGAGACCCTATATTGTGAAGTGCAACCTAATTCAGCTATTGTCATACAAGCATCCTAGGCTTGGGACAACATCCAAACAAAAGGGGTAGCTATTCTTGGAAGATGTAACAATGTTGTTTCAACTTAGTACTCAGACTGGTCCCGTACCAGAGCTCAGATTACCAGAATTCCTTTCACCTTGGAAGACATACCTGGACCATCCACAGTACATCCTGCAGCAACAGTTAGCCTAGAGGAATTTGAAAAGTTGAAGGAAAGGAATGAGCAGTTATCTCAGGCCTTGAAGAAGACTCTTTGGGAAAGGAGTGATGGTCGCCTAGACATTAAGAGATTAGAAAAGCTTAGGGTTGAGCACCTTGCCAAAATTGAAAAGATAGAAGACTACATAAGGAAAGCAAGGGCTGGGGAATAGATATTGAAGAATGCCTGTAAAGAGGCCAAGATTCAGAAAGCTAGGGATGAGCACTATCTGCAAGAGAGCCAGGCTAGATGGGTCATGATCACTGAAGCTCGTACACAAGAAGACCAGAAAAATCAAGCCAAGATTGAACAGCTAGAGGCCAATGAGAAGAAGCAGCAGGAAGCTTTGTTGGCAGCTCAGAAAGAGATATCAGAGTTGAAGCTCAGAGCAGGATTGAAGAGATCAAAAGACCAAGACAGGCATAAGAAAATGACTACTACCATTGCTACCAGGAACCTCCTCATTAGGACCATTACAGAGCACCCAGCTGGTCCAGTGACTGAGGCACTCCTGAAGGAGGTCAGAGAAGATGAGTTTGGACTGGATGTCTGATTCTTTGCTTGTTGTTTATTTCCATTTGATGTACTTTTCCTTTTGTTGTATTTTGACCCTCCATGGGCATGTATTCTAAAACAAACTATGTATCGTTCACCATTTGTAATATATTTTAGTTAGTTTTCATTTGGGCTTTCCTCTCAACAACATCACACATCTTCCTCGAGGTCTGGAAAGGTCAAAACCAAGAACCAAACTGGATACCTTGGAAAAAAAATAAGCATACTGCATTGCATACTGACTTTGTTTTTGTTTTGTAGGTTTTGTTATTATTTAATGTTTCTAACTTTGTTGCGATCTCAGGAAACATTTCTCGTCGCCGAGTGTTCCCTGTCAATTGCACGCACCGTTACCCGTCTCGTAACAACCTTCCCGACATTCAAATGGAGCAAGTACAGCAGGACCTGAATGAGGTCAGAAATCAGATGGCCAATGAGAGAGTAGAGATGAGAAATCAGATGTCTCAGTTTATGGCAGTGATGACTGGCTTAGCCCAGAGTCAAGAAAGGCTAAGAGAGCTGGTGGAAAGACAAACTCCTAAGGAACCTCATCTTGGAACAGGAGGAACTAGCAACAATGAATGGGGACAGTCTCGCATTAACCCACCGGAGTATGGGCCCCATCTGAATCCAGAAGTTAACATCCCGAGGAATGGTCAAGGTAATGCTGCTGGGGGCCAAATCCTGCAGGAGGATCCCCAGGGAGAACAGTTTACTGTTATAGGGGCAGGAGATGAGGTATATGACAGAAGATTGGAAGAGATTGCTGAAAAGTTAAGATCGTTGGAATCTCAGAATTCTTTGGGGTTCGATGTGATGGATATGGGACTAGTAGATGGGGTGAGAATTCCCCACAAATTAAAACCCCCATACTTTGAAAAGTATAATGGTACCTCCTGTCCTCGCACTCATCTGCAATCTTTCTTGGGAAGGCTCAAGGCTTATACCATGGATGAAAAGTTATGGATGTTCTACTTTGAGGACAGTCTGACTGGAGCTTCGAGAGAATGGTATTCGCATTTGACTAGGGCCACCATAAGATGTTGGAAGGATCTGGCCAAAGCTTTCATCCGGCAATATCAATACAACTTGGACATGGCTCCCAATAGAACCCTTCTAATGGGCATTTCTCAGTCTTTTAGAGAGAGCTTCCGGGATTATGCTCAAAAATGGAGACAGCTTGCTGCTGCTGTCCAACCACCCATATCAGAAAGGGAAATGGCTGACATGTTCATGTACACATTGCAAGGGACTTATATTGATAGACTGGCTGCTTTCTCCTCTACCAGTTTTGCTGATGTGGTCATAGCTGGTGAGAGGATTGAAAGTCTCTTGAAGATAGGAAAAATCTCTGACAATGGTGCAAGTTCCTCCAGCAATCCCAAAAAACCTTTTGCGGGACCCCGAAGGGCAGGTGAAAAAAATTCCATTCATACAAGCAGGGGCAGGCCTCAATATGCTCACCGGTCAGCAGCAGTTGTTACCATCCCAGCTCCAATTCCACAACAATCATCATATCCTCAACAACAACAACCACAGTATCAACAAAAAGCTCATTATCTGCAACAAAGGTCATACAACAACAGCAATAGCAACCAACAGCATCGTCCCTTCCAATAGAGGCCATCACAAGCAAACAGGGTAATTGACCCAATCCCAATGCCGTATGCTGCACTCTTGCCACAACTCCTAAAGCTCAACCTAGTTGAGTTAAGGACGTTGGCTCCTCCAGATCCTCTCAATCTTCCAAAGAACTATGATGCAAATGCCAGGTGTGCATTCCACTCAAACGCATCGGGGCACAATACTGAGAAGTGTAGGGCCTTACAGATGAATGTCCAGGATTTGGTGGACTCAAAAGCTCTCAAATTTTAGCCTCCTCCGAACGTCACAAGAAATCCAATGCCTAGTCACAACGGGCCTAGGATTAATGCACTTGAGGAGGGAAAACCATCCACATTAATTAGTAGAGTTGCACATATCCGAACACCTTTGGTTGAAATCAAAGCTCAGTTGTTAGAATGCCAAGTGTTCCCTGGGTGTGAGGTCGGATGTGGATATTGCAATATTGCCGTTAATGGATGTGAGAGACTGAGAAACGGCATAGATGGCCTCATTAGAGATGGCACTCTTCAGATTACAACAACAGCGACTACAACTCCAACAATTCCTTCATCGACAATCACAGATACTCCTACAACATCAGCAACCCTTGTGCCAACAGATTCTGCTACAACTCCAACAATTACTCAATCAACCACTTCAACAGATACAAGTTCAGTCACAATTCCTTCTACAACGACAACCCTCATTACTCCATCAGTTCCTGCTACAACTTTAACACCTGTCCAGTCAACAGTACCATCTACAACATCAGCAACAGTTAATGAAAGCGTCTTAACGGTTACGATATACTACGATCCCGCAAATGTTCCTTCCAACAACTCACAACAAAATGCTACTCCTGTCAGAGCTCCAGTTACCATATATTATGATTGACACACCATTGTGGTCCCTTCTGCAGCTGCTATCAGTCCGGTCACTATCACAGTGCCTAGGCCAGTTCCTTATGAAAGCAATAATGCCATCCCTTGGCATTATGGCTCAGATCTATACTGCGAGGGGCAGAAAATCACTTTAGAGTCATCAACTTCTTCACCTCAGATAGACAATGTGGGGGGAGGCGGAGGCTTCACTAGAAGCGGACGTCTCTTTGCCTCGCAAATACCAAGACCCATTGCTGAAGCAGAAGCTGCTGCTAAGGCAAAAGGGAAGAACGTGGTGCAAGAAGAACCAGTTTCTAAAGAAACTTTGAAGACTTCTTTTGATCAAGAGGTTGATGAATTCACGCGGATAATCAAGAAAAGTGATTATAAGGTGGTGGACCAGCTTCACCAGACACCTTCCAAAATCTCCATACCATCATTGCTAATGTGCTCCGAGGCTCATCGGAATGCACTATTAAAAGTCCTGCACGCAGCTTATGTGCCGGAGGAGATTACTGTCAATCAATTAGAGGCTGTGGTTGGAAATGTCAACGCTAGTCATGGACTAGGATTTACCAACGTTGATCTGACAACGGAAGGTCACAATCACAACAAGGCTTTGCACATTACCTTGGAGTGTAAGGGTGCAGTTCTTTCTCACGTATTGGTGGACACAAGGTCATCACTCAATGTCCTACCCAAGAAAGCCCTTGTGAAGCTAGAACATTATGGAATGGCACTACGCCCAAGAAACTTGGTAGTGAGAGCCTTTGACGGTTCTAAAAGATCAGTTCTGGGAGAGATAGAGTTGCCGTTAATGATTGGCCCACAGGTTTTCAAAGCGACCTTTTTTGTGATGGATATACAGCCTGCCTACAACTGTCTATTGGGTAGACCATGGATACATGCCACTGGCACCGTGACGACAACCCTTCACCAGAAGCTAAAATTTGAGTGGGAGGGCCAAGTCATTACCATTTGTGGGGAAGAGGATATCTTTGTTTGCCAGCTGGCTACTTTCGAATACATTGAAATGGATGGGGAGATCCATGAGACCATGAGTCAAGGGTTTGAATCCTTTAATATCAATGAAGCATCTGCTGTGTCTAGGACTTCCATCACATCATATCAACAGGCCTGGAAGGTTGTTGAAGAGGGTACCGCCTAAGGCTGGGGCAAGCTGCTGCCATTTGAGAAGAAAGAAGACCGATTCGGGTTGGGTTACAGACCAACTCGACAAGATCAACCAGAGGATGCAACGGAGCCCAAGTTTGTCAGCGGGGGAATCGTCACCCTAGATGCTGTGAACAGTTTGGAAGATGAGTCAGAAGATGAGCGCAACTTGGAAAGCTGGATACGTCCAAAGATCCCGAGGAACCATGTCTCAAACTGGTCTTCCCAGGAAATTATAAGAGTTACTCCTGCAGAGTAATTATTATTTCCTGTCTTTAAGCATGCATCAAGTCCAGCATCTTGCCCAAGATGTCAGGGCTCATTTTGTAATCGGGTCATCTTGTATTTTGTGCAAATGATCAATTAATGAATATCAGGACATCTTTTGCAAATGAGTCTTTTCTTTTTACGCTCACTGTTTTTCATTTTTCATTTTTTGTACAAAAATAAAATGGCAATGTTTTTCAAAATAATAACTTCATTTTCACTTTTTCTAAACAAGATAAAACTGGTCACTAAAATGAACAACTCTAAACCCTTGCAGAGAGTGCCCTCCAGACTACACCGATAACAACACCGCCATGACTTCGTATGACTTTGACAATCCGATTAATCAAGCCAATGAAGGGGTTGAAGAAGATTATGAACTACTTGAAGAGCTAGCCAGGTTGTTGAGACAAGAGGAGAAGGTTATTACTCCTCATCAGGAGGAGGTTGAGACGGTTAATCTTGGTACAGAAGAAGACTTGAAAGAACTTAAGATCGGGGCCGTCTGCAAGATTCAGTAAAAGAGAAACTTATTGACATGCTTCGGGAGTATGTGGATGTTTTTGCTTGGTCTTATCAGGATATGCTAGGGTTGGACACCGACATTGTTATGCACAAGCTGCCTCTAAAAGAAGATTGTCCGCCAGTAAAGAGAAGTTGCGCCGTACTCGTCCAAATATGGCAATGAAGATAAAGGAAGAAGTACAAAAACAGTGGGACGCCGGTTTCCTTGCTGTGACTAGTTACCCGCCGTGGGTTGCTAACATATGTCGCTCCCACCAAATGACACCTGGTCAGAAGGGGTACAGACGCGAACGGTCGGTGAAAGGAGAGAGTACACACAGGGGTGAACTCAGAAGACAAGATTCGCCATCTAGGAATTTTTATCCCGGAGGAAAGGTAATGTTGCATAAACCTAGAAAGATATTTGGATAAGACGGTTGCGAACCATAGAAACCGAGAAAGGGGGTTGGTTACAACCTGGGAAGGTATTAGCACCCATATTCTCCGCCGTACTCGACGGGATCCACGCTTGAAAGATTTGTGTTTTGAAGGGGTAGTGTCAGTGCAATTTGTGTATCAAAGCTGGAAAAGGAAGCAAGTGTCAGTGTAAAAGAGGTGTGAAGTGTATAAGAGAAGTATCAGTGTAAGAACAAGAGTATGAAGCTCAAGACTATGAGGCTTAAATAATAGTGCTGGAGGAGGGGGAATATACAGAGACTTTTGTTCGATAACCGTTAAGTTATGCCTACGTATCCTCTCGTGCAATGAGGAAGTTAGAACACCGTAGTTCGACCCAAAGAGACTGAAAGATAAAATGACTTGTGAACTGCTTACTTGTCTATGCTCAAGTGTATGACCTGTCTGGCTCAGGTGCAAACTGTCTTGCATTAGACGGAAGAAGCGAGTTCTCGTTTGTGAGTGAATGAGATGAGAAAAGAATCCCAGAGGAGACGATTATTGCTTGCTTTTGTGTTTTCAGTCTTTTATTGCTTTTTGGAGTTTGTCATAAGTTAATGAGCTTAAGCCTAAGCCAATGGGTTAGTAAACTCATCACATCCTCCCTCTGATTAGGGGTAATGAGAATACCTTAAGTATGAAGTAAACACCACACACTTAATCACCATGATGTAGGATTAAGATCATTAACCTACTTGTATTTATTTAGATGTTTTTGATGTTTTTGTTTAGTGTTAAGTAATGAGTTTAAGCCATAATCAAAGATTTAATGGACCCATTACACCATCCTAATAGAAGGATAATAGATGAGAACATTTAAGCTGAGAAAGACTCCTCAACTTAATCCATGATTAGGGATTAACCTCATGAAAAAAAAAAGCCTTTATTAAGTGGATTTTAGTTAATGATAAGATTAAGAAGTGAGTTTTATGGTTTGTAAGACAACTTGAGGGGGACTTGTCCATTAACACTAGGGTTAGTCCTTCTTAACCAGTTAAGGAAGAATTAGAACCCTAATGCAAGGCCCAAGTTACAAGCTTGATGTCTTAGTGATTATTAGATGGATTGATTAAGGGATTTTAAACACATTAAGGGTTTAACACTTATTATTAAAGTTATACACTCCATCTTAATAGAAGGATGCAGGCACAAGCTTAATCACAAAGCCTTAAAGCCTTTAGGGTTTAGTCCCTGATTATGAGATGAGAAGAGAAGACTCAAAGATGACACAAAGGTAAAACTAATGGGGGACTAAATCAAAACCCTAATTGTTATCATGCTTGGTTATTCCTAGGATTTATGAGGTTTGCAAGAAGATCTTCAGAGGAACCACCAGGAAGGAAGCAGATGAAAGGAGCAAGAAGCAAAGAGAAGCAAAACAACTTGCTTCACTTAAGAAGACAAGTTGCTTGAAGAAAGAAAGTAAGAGATGAACATGAATGAGCAAGCTCACTCATATACACAAGATAAATGCATCAAAGATGCAAGAGAGATGAGAAGAGATTGTGAGAAGTGAAGGCAAATCCACTTCGCAAAACAACTTACCACTTGAAAAGTTAGCCAAAAGAAATGAAATGCAATGCAAATGAGATGAAATGTCATGATGCAAACCAAAGTCAGAAGCATTTACATGATGTTAATGATGCTAAGATATGATACAAACATGAGGCAAGACATGAGAATGATCATACAAGGCAATGGATGCAGATGAAGCATGTTTTGAACCATGAATGTACATGAAAAGTTATGAAATGCAATGGGCATATAACATGGCAAATGAAAGATGAAATGATCAAACATGATTCTAATATGTCCTAAGATGTATTATGAATCATGTTGATCCACAAAATGTCATGTCAAGTCAATGGATGCAAGCAAATGAAAGATGGATGCAAAGGAAAGCATAAATTAGGGTTACATACAACATGCAAAGCAAAAACTCAAAACCAGAAGCAAATGACATGACAAAAAAATTGAAAATGCAATCAAAGATACCCTAAACCTATACAAGCTCACTTCCCAAAGGAGGGGATCCAACTCTTAACCTAGTGTAAGTTATGAATTTCCTAAGATTACTAGGGTTTTAAGGTACTTTATCAAGAAAAATGCAAAACAAATTGAAAATGCAAGATCAAATCAAACCAATTTTATCCTATAAACTACATGCCATGAAGAATGCAATGCAAGAAGAATCATCATCAAACTCTCAAGGGTTAGGCAGAATGAATTTTTCAAAGCTTGATCCAAAATATTGCCTTAAAATGAATTTAATTCCAATGAAAATGATCAAAAGGCATCAAGAACAAAAAAGAAATTTGGTTTGAGAGTTTTATAATGTTTCTAAATGTCTTGGGATGGTTCATGATTTTTTTTGGTGATTTTTAAATACCTAAATGTATTTTTAATTAATTAATTTTCATTAACTAATTAAAAATAAATATTTAAATGATTTAAAAATAATTTTTTATGCAAAAAATAAAAATAAAAATATTTTTGGGTTTTAAAAATTAATGAAATCTTTGACAAAAATTTTCATAATTTTTAAACATGATTTGCTATTTTTAATAATTCGTGCAAATTAAATCAAACAAAGTGAAAATAAAAATGAATTAATGAGAAGTATGCAAATCTAAGGGCAGACATTCAAATGGTTTTGGAGGGAGTTGACTGGCGCCAGATCCATTGGCCCAGATTCAAACTGACTCAATTAACCTAAAACCCTAATTAATTAACCTAATGACGTGGATTAGGGCTTAATGGGGTGATCTGAGCCCTTCAAACACGCGGGAGTCAACGAAGGTCAACAGAATCCATGGTCCAAATTCAAAGTTGGTTAATTGCTCAGATTAGGGTTTAATGACCCTCAGGTGGCCGGAGAAGACTTCCGGTCGTCTTCTCCGGCGAGACCTTCAACCTATCTCTCTCAAAACCTCACTAAAACGTGCCAAAATCTCCAGATTCACTCAACCAAACATCCTAAACAAGAATCCAACAACGAAACCTATTTATTTTTCATGAATCACGAAGAACAAGCAAAAATCAGTTTCACAGGCAAAGTTTCACACAGACCATACATCCTCATTTCTTCATCATTTTCAAAAATTCAAAGCTTATTGCATTCAGGGGAGCATGTAGATCATTTTAGTAACTTAAAACAAGGTTTTTGGAAAAAATAATTTTTGAAGCTACCTGAAGTGAAGCTTTCAGTTTGGAGCTTTCAGACTGCCTCCTTGCTTCAAAGCTTCTCCAATGGACCTCCTGAAGATGCTTTGAGGCTTGGTTGGAGTTTAAAGTGGCTGGTGTGGGAGATTGATTCAGTTCAGTTCAAGAGGGGAAAAAATCGTATTTGGTGTATGATGGCTTTTAAGGCAAAGTAAGGGGTGGTTTGTGATCAGTGATGCATTCTAAGATGAATGGTAGAAAAAGTTTTAAGTTTGAGTTGCTGAGTTGAGAGATTCGATAGAAAATGCAAAGGGAGGGATTTTTGTGTATGCTGACTTGTGGGAGAGCTCAGGCTTGCCTCTTGTGTGGTTTTAGTTCCATTTTGTCCACTTATCAAACTGTGATAGGGCAGAAATTTGGTGGTGGCACAGTGTGATTGGCATGGCCCTTTTTGCAAAAAGTCAAGTCTAGGTGTCCTTTGAGGTATGGGCTGTTTTAGGGCCAGAGCAAAGGCATGTCTGCTGCAGCTTGATTCAAGGATGGCCATGGAAATAAGATTGAGACAAATCAGCAAGTGGATCAAAGCTTATGTGATGTTTTGCAATTTTCCCAAAGTTTGGCCCCTTTGGAAATTCATGAAGTTCAAGGCATCAAAATGCATAATTCTTGGGACAATTCCGACTTTTAGAAGTCACATGAGCATGTTTTGAAGAGTTTGTGCACCTTTGAAGTCTTTAGAATGCTTTATCATACCATTTTGCAAAATGCCTCTTTGGTGTAAAACATGAAATTATGTGATTTTTCCCAATTTTGACAAGCCATAACTTTTGATCCAAAATGAATTAGAATGGGTTCTTTTACTTTTTGAAAAGGGAATGATCCATTCTACAACTTTCATGACCAAAGTTTTCTCATTTGAAGCATTTTTGAATCAAAAAGAAAGGGTTGAAAAACTTTCCCAAAATAGCAAGTTTTCATTACAAGTCACTTTCCCAAAAAGGCAACTTTGCAAATGGCTTGAAATTCTTCAATTTTGTGAACTTACAACATCTTCTATGATCAAATAAAGATCATACACAATCAAAATGATGATGAACACCCTTTGGTTGGGTCATTGGGGGCCTCAGATGCCCTGATTTTGCACTGCCTTGCCCAAGAAGTCAACTCTTGATCAGATGCCTTCCCCATGGAATTTCTTCATGAAAATTGATATGCATGATCCTTATAACATATAGAGACCAATAGAAACAAGAATGACCAAAAAATTTGGAGTTATGGCCTTTGAAACCAAAACCCTAATTCTAGGTCATCTGTGCAGTTAGACCTGGCTCAGCTTCCATGCCTTTCCCAGTTCTTGTGATTCTTTGATTTCCTTGACTTTGTGAGGAGATAATATGATGTTTGAACATACATGGACCCCTTTGAAGTGATTGATGACCCTTGGAGTGGCTCAAGTGGCTCAGGGATGGCTCAGATCACAAACCCTAAATGCAGATGACTTTGAATCAATGCAGTGAACCAAAAAATGTAAAATGAGATGTTATGATTGAACTTATGCACATGAAAAGATCACAAGCCATGGTGTGAAGAGTGAGGGAAAATTTGGGGTGTTTACAGCTGCCCCTATTCAAACATGAGTTAGCTGTGCAGGATGTAAGCGACGACTTATCAGGCAAACAAGATAACTTGTGGTTGAATACCAAAGACAGTCCAAAATTTGCACTCACAGAATGTAGAAGAAAAGGGATATAGATTGTAAAGGAAAATAAAGTGTAATTATAAAGTGCAGGCGATGGAGGACGACCGTCGAGTAGAGGACGACTGCTGTGGATGAAGCAATGACGGGGACGGCCGACATGCTGGGGAAAATGCGGGAAATGAAGCAGTGACGGGGACGGCCGACAAGCTGGGGATATAAGAGATTATGATGGGGACGGCCATCAAATAAAGATATAAGACTCTCTGGGGATTTAAAGGCAAATGATGGGGACGACCATCGGGCTGAAGAGGTAAATGATGAGGTACGGTCATCAAAGTTGAAGGACGATCACCTGGCAGGGTACGGCTGTTCTGTTGGGGATACGATGTGGGACGGTCATCTAACGGTGAAGGACGATCACCGGGCAGGGTACGGCTGCCGAAAGTATCACGACATAGGACGAATGCCGGATAGGAAGAGTCGAAAATGGGGACGGCCATCGGATAAGCATGATGTAGGACGATCATCAAGAGGTGAAGTACTATCACCTAGCAGGGTACGGCTGCTCTGAAGGTATCATGACATAGGACGAATGTCAGATAACAAAATCAACGATGGGGACGACCATCGGATAAAATGATGAAGGACGATCATCAAGAGGTGAAGGACGATCACCTAGCAGGGGACGGCTGCTGAAAATATCACGACATAGGACGAATGTCAGATGGAAAAGGGGTTCTAATGAATAGAGACTCCACTGGGAATGATGAAGGACGATCATCAAAAAAGGGTGAAGGACGATCACCTGGCAGGGTACGGCTGCCGAAAGGTGTCATGACATAGGACGAATGTCAGATAGAAAGAAGAATAAGTCACCAAGATTGGATGGGACTCTTCTTGGGAATAGTAGACACAGACGAGTGTCTAAACTCAAGAAGACATAAGTGTTTGACACGGTGTATAGATTAAAGATGCATACGAGCACCCTTAAGACTATGATACGGACAAGTATCGGTAGAAACAAACGCTTGACACATGTTCAGAGATGATGATACGGACGAGTACCAACTGGTTAACAAAGAACACGGACGAGTGTCGAATCTGAGGGGATTTAAGTGGTATATACAAGATACGGACGAGTATCTGTATGAGTAAAAAGGTATGAATGAGACACAAACGACTATTCAAACTGCTGGGGAAAGCATGACACGGACGGGTGCCAGAAAAAGTGTATTAAACAAGTGTATGGTTTCTGAAGTGTTTAGGTAACTATGCTGGGGAAGGTGACACGGACGGGCGTCAAGGAATTGTGTATATATGTATCTGCGAGTGCAAAGGGGACGCTTTGGTCTTCTGCTGGGAATATGACACGGACGAGTGTCGAGAAGCAATGGTAATACATGAGTCGTCCGTTTGTAAAGATTGCTCGGGCGGCTTTACTGGGGAATGTTGACACGGACGAGTGCCAAAGGGAGTGTGTATCTGTATCTGAAAGGGAACTGTTCTTCTTTCTGGTGAGGAATTGGGGAAATATTCTGTATATCGTTGATGGATTGTCAGTATTCACAAGTGTTCAGTTCGACACATGGCTTATGACTATGCAATATGTTTGTTTTTTTGCCGTAATGCTCCGTATGAGACGGAATGCTACGCTCTGTGGAGAAAATATGATGTGAATGCTATGATTATGAAAAGATACTGATCCGGGATTCGGATCCCGTTGCTAAGGAGATCGCCGGCTGATCTGCTTGAAGTGGATGTCCCAGCTGGGAATGAGATCATAGGTAGATCTGACATTCATGACTTTGTATGGGGAAGTAGGTCATTGGTAAACCTAACTTGGCAACGAGGGACCCAGCTGGGGTTTGTAGAAGCTTTCGTCACTCTGTTGTGAGATCTTTAGGTATTGCTTTTCTGGATAGAGGTTGAAACTCTACGGGGAGATAGTTCCCTATCTAGCACTCGGCTGGGGAAGAAGAAAGATCACTGAAAGATCTTCCTAGAGATTTCTCGTGGGGATCCTGCTGAGGATGATACTTGACAACTCAGCTGGGGATACGAACACCTTCTGGTGCTGCTCTTTGAAGGAAATGTTGGAGAAGGGATGCCTGGCAACTCTGATGGGGTGAAAGCATCTCTGGTGCTATTTGGAATGTGTGATGAGGAAACAATGATTTGGCAGCTCACTGGGGAGAAGCTTTCATGCCCCATGTTGCGCTCTGAATTACCTGCAATCCTGTAAAGACAAAGAAACGCACAAGTACCCCGAGGTATCCCTTACTGGATTCCATCATAGGAGTTTAAACACTCCCGTGAGCAAATATATTTCCTGTAAGCACGCACTTTTAGAAAGAAAGCATCTGTATTTATGCAATCAAATATCTCAAGGACATCAGACATTTTGCAAATGAAAATAAAATGTACAATACGAGACGTGACTGAAAATCTGATCTTATTAATTCATGTGCCCTGAATTGGCAAGATACAGTCAAAGAAACGGATTCCCTGAAATGAGGAAATCGTTACAAAATCGAGAAACAAAGAGGTGCTGGCAATGTTGATGACGCTTCAAGGAGCTTCCCCTTTTGCTATGACTCGTATGACATTTGACATTCTTCTCGTCTTGCTTTCTGAAGAGAGCTGATTCTGACTGATACTCGAACCTTTCGAAGCTTACCAGGTTGTAAGTGATACAGATGAATTCAGAATGCAGTTGTTCGCTTATTCCTTTATTTTGCGTGGATCTCCCTTTCGGGTTTTCAATCCACCGGGAAACCCATTTTTGCCTGAGTTGTCCAATGCGGCTTTTCAACTCAGCGGGTGTACATTTTTTTTAGTTTTTCCCTTATTTTTTCCCGAGTATTTTATTCTGTTTCCGACTCGCCGGGATGCCCTATTTTTGCCTGGACTTACATTCTGTTTTTATGTCCAGCAGGTCATTCTTATGCGAAGTATTTTTTAACTGCATCTGAATTCACAGGGGACAGGAAATCTTCACCATCCATAGTGCTGAGCATGAGTGCTCCGCCAGAGAAAACTTTCTTTACTACGAATGGCCCTTCATAGTTCGGAGTCCACTTGCCCCTGTGGTCTGTATGAGGAGGGAGGAGTCTTTTTAGCACGAAATCTCCCACTTGGTACTCTCGGAGCCTGACTTTCTGATCGAAGGTTTTCTTCATTATTTTCTGATATAGCTGCCCATGACAAATTGCAGCCAATCTCTTTTCTTCAATCAGATTCAGTTGTTCGTATCGGGACCGTACCCATTCTGCTTCATTCAGTTTAACATCCATCAATACCCGCAAGGAGGGTAATTCAACTTCAACAGGTAGGACTGCCTCCATACCATAAACAAGTTGATACAGTGTTGCCCCAGTGGATGTTCTGATTGACGTTCGGTACCCATGCAAGGCAAATGGTAGAATTTCATGCCAGTCTTTGTATGTAACTACCATCTTCTGCACAATCTTCTTGATATTCTTATTAGCTGCCTCGACAACGCCATTCATCTTTGGCCTGTAAGGAGAAGAATTGTGGTGTTGGATCTTGAAGTCCCGACACAGTTCTGCCATCATTTTGTTGTTCAAATTGGAACCATTATCAGTAATGATTCGCTCGGGCACTCCATACCGACAGATGATATCTCTCTTCAGAAATCAGGCTACCACTTGCCTTGTAACATTCGCATAGGAAGCTGCTTCAACCCACTTGGTAAAATAGTCAATAGCAACCAGGATGAATCTATGGCCATTTGAAGCAGTCGGTTCAATCTTGCCAATCATATCAATGCCCGACATGGCAAAGGGACAGGGTGAAGACATCACATTCAGAGGATTTGGAGGCACATGCACTTTATCCGCATAAATCTGGAATTTATGACACTTTCTGGCATAAGCACAACAGTCTGCATCCATTGTGATCCAGTAGTAGCCTGATCTTAGCAACGTTTTAGCCATTGTATTTCCTCCAGCATGGGTACCAAAGGATCCTTCGTGCACCTCGTGCATCAACAAGTCTGTCTCTGCCCTATCAACGCATCTGAGGAGTACCATATCAAAGTTTCTCTTATACAGGGAACCATCAGTGTTCACGAAGAAACTACCAGCTAGCCTTCTTAATGTCTTCTTATCATTGGAAGATGCCCCAGATGGGTATGTTTGATCCTTTAAGAAGCATTTAATGTCATGGAACTAAGGCTTATCATCCTTGACAACATCTGCTGAGAACACATATGCTGGTCTGTCAAGTCTGGACACTGAGATCCGAGGTACAAAGTTGGCAGCTTGAACTTTGATCATGGATGAAATGGTAGCCAGAGCGTCTGCAAACTGATTTTCTTCTCGAGGGATATACTCAAGCTTGACCGTTGTGAAGAAAGTCAATAACCTTCTTGTATAATCCCTGTAAGGTATCAGATGGTCTTGGTAGGTGTACCATTTGTCGTTGGTTTGATTAATTACCAAAGCTGAATCTCCGAATACAGTCAAAGTCTTGATCATGAGGTCAATGGCTTCCTCAATACCCATAATACAAGCTTCGTATTCAGCTTCGTTGTTAGTGCAGTTAAAGGTGAGTTTTGCCGAGAAAGGCATGTGAACTCCTTTAGGTGTAATGAGTACTGCACCAACACCACGACCATTCATATTAACATCCCCATCAAACATCATAGTCCATTCTTCTGCTGGGTCAGGCCCTTCAGTGTGAACAGGCTCTTCATGATCTTTTGCTTTTATGAACATGATGTCTTCATCCGGGAAGTCAAATCTCATAGGCTGGTAATCATCGATGGGTTGCTCAGCAAGATAATCAGACAATACACTGCCCTTGATGGCTTTCAGAGATGTGTATTGAATGTCATATTCTGTAAGGATCATTTGCCATCTTGCAACTCGTCCGGTAAGTGCTGGCTTCTCAAATATGTACTTAACTAGGTCCATCTTTGAGATCAACAAGGTAGTGTGGGTCAACATATACTGCCTTAGTCGGTGAGCAGCCCACGCTAAAGCACAACAAGTTTTCTCGAGCAGTGAATAACGTTGTTCACAGTCGGTAAACTTTTTGCTTAGGTAGTATATTGCATACTCTTTTCGACCAGACTCGTCATGCTGGCCCAGCACACACCCCATTGACTCTTCTAATACTGTCAAGTACATGATTAGAGGTCTTCCTTCAACTGGAGGCATAAGGATTGGAGGCTCTTGTAAGTATTCCTTGATTTTGTCAAAAGCCCTCTGGCAGTCTTCATTCCACCTGACTGTTTGTTCTTTTCTTAACAACTTGAACAAAGGCTCACAGGTTGCGGTAAGGTGAGATATGAACCGTGAAATGTAGTTCAATCTACCTAAGAAACCCCGAACTTTTTTTTCCGTCCTTGGTGCAGGCATTTCTTGAATGGCTTTGACTTTATCAGGGTCAACTTCAATCCCTTTTTCAACTGGTACTTCCTCAGACGCTTGAATAGTTTCAACAGATTTACCAGGTGGTCTTCTTCTGTGAGGGACTTGGCAATCATGTCATCCACATAACATTCAATTTCTTTATGGATCATGTCATGGAATAATGTTACCATAGCCCGTTGATAAGTTGCACCAGCATTCTTCAGTCCGAATGGCATCACCTTGTAACAGAATGTGCCCCAGGGTGTGATGAAAGTTGTCTTCTCCATGTCTTCAGGTGACATTTTGATCTGATTGTATCCTGAAAATCCGTCCATGAAGGAGAATACCGAGAACTGAGCCGTATTATCAACCAATACATCAATGTGAGGTAAAGGGAAATCATCTTTTGGGCTGGCTCTGTTCAGATCCCGGTAATCCACACACATCCTCACCTTGCCATCTTTCTTAGGCATAGGTACAATGTTAGCAACCCACGGCGGATAGCTAGTCACAGCAAGGAAACCGGTGTCCCACTGCTTTTGTACCTCTTCTTTTATCTTCATTGCCATATCTGGGCGAGTACGGCACAACTTCTGTTTTACCGGCGGGCAGTCTTCTTTCAAAGGCAACTTGTGCATGACAATATCGGTATCCAACCCTGGCATATCCTGATAGGACCAAGCAAAGACATCCACATACTCCCGAAGCATATCAATCAGCTGTTCTTTTACTGAATCTTGTAAGCAGGCCCCGATCTTAACCTCTTTCACATCTTCTTTCGTACCAAGATTAACCGTTTCAACCTCCTCCTGATGAGGGGTGATAACCTTCTCCTCTTGCCTTAACAACTTGGCTAATTCTTCAGGTAGCTCATAATCTTCTTCAACCCCTTCATCAGCTTGATTGATTGGATTGTCAAAGTCATACGAAGTCATAGTTGTGCTGTTGTAGGTGCAGTCTGAAAGGCACTATCTGCAAGGGTTTAGATTGTTCATTTTAGTGATCGATTTTAATCTTGTTTAGAAAAAGTGAAATGAAGTTACCATTTTGGAAAACATTGCCATTTTATTTTTGTACAAAAAGAAAAATGGAAAACAGTGAGCGGAAAAGAAAAAAGACTCATTTGCAAAAGATGTTCGATATTCATTGATTGATCTGTTTGCACAAAATTACAAGATGGCCTGATTACAAAATGAGTCTTGACATCTTAGGCAAGATGCAAGACTTGACGTATGCTTTAAAATACAGGAAATAATAATTACTCTACAGGAGTAACCCTTATAATTTCCTGGGAAGACCAGTTAAAGACTTGGCTCCCCGGGGTCCTTGGACGTATCCAACTCTCCAGGTTGCGGTCGCTTTCTTCCTCGTCTTCCAAGTTGTTCACTGCATCCGGGGTGAGCATCCCCCCACTGACAAAGTTGGGCTTCTTGGCAGCCTCTGATTGATCTTGTTGAGTTGGTTTGTAACCCAACCCAAATCTGTCTTCTTTCTTTTCCACGGGCAGCAGCTTGCCCTAGCCTTGGGCAGTACCCTCTTCAACAACCTTCCTGGCTTGTTGATAAGACGTTATGGAAGTTCCCAATACAGCAGATGCTTCATTTATGTTAGGGCCTCAAACCCCTGGCTCATAGTTTCATGGATTTCTCCATCCATCTCTATGTATTTATACGTAGCCAGATGGCTAACAAAGATGTCCTCTTCCCCACAGATGGTGATGATTTGGCCTTCCCACTCGAATTTCAGCTTCTGGTGAAGGGTAGACGTAACAGCGCTAGCGGCATGGATCCAGGGTCTACCCAACAAACAGCTGTAGGCCGGCTGAATGTCCATCACATAGAAGGTAATTTTGAAGGTCTGCGGGCCAATCATCACAGGCAGATCAATCTCCCCAAGCACTGATCTTTTAGAGCCATCAAATTCTCTCACCACCAAATTACTTGGACGCAATGCTAAGCCATCATACTCCAGCTTCACTAAGGCTTTCTTTGGTAGAACATTGAGTGATGACCCAGTGTCCACCAGTACATGAGATAAGACAACACCCTTGCACTCTAGAGTGATGTGTAAAGCCTTGTTGTGGTTACGTCCCTCAGTTTTTAAGTCAGCATTGGTAAAACCCAGTCCATGGCTGGTGTTAACATTTGCTACCACAGTTTTTAGCTTTATTAACGGTAATCTCCTCTGGCACGTATGCTGCGTGCAGGACTTTCAGTAATGCATTCCTGTGAGCTTCAGAGCACATCAACAGGGATAATATGGAGATCTTTGAGGGAGTTTGGTGAAGCTGATCCACCACCTTGTAATCACTTCTCTTTATGATTCTCATAAACTCGTCTACATCTTGTTCAAAAGACGTCTTCTGAGTTTCTTTGACAGCCGACTCTTTAAATACCACACTCTTTCCTTTTGCTTTGGCAGCAGCTTCTGCTTCAGCATTAGGTCTTTGCATTTGTGAGGCAAAAAGGCGTCCGCTTCTGGTGAAGCCTCCACCTCCCCCGACATTATCAATTTGTGGAGAAGAGGTTGAAGAATCCAAGGTGATTTTCTCCCCGTTGTAGTAAAGGTCAGAGCCATAATGCCAAGGTATGGCATTACTGCTTTCATATGGAACTGGTCCAGGTACCGTAATAGTAACTGGACAGACTACGGCAGAGGAGGGTACTGAAATGGTGTGCGGATCATAGTAAATGGTGACTGGTGGCCTGGCAGGAGGTGCCACTGTTTGTTGTTGAAAGTTGTTGTTTGGAGGAACATTTGATGGATCATAGTAGATGGTGACTGCTGAGATATCTTCATTAATTTCTGCTGATGTTGTAGGAAATTCTGTTGAATAAATGGGTGCTGATGTTGTAGAAGAAATGGTTGTCAACATTTGATTTGTTGAAGTGATGGGTGGAGCCATTGTTGATGATATTGATGAATCGGTCGGAATGATTGTTGCTGCTATTGTAGGAGAATCAGGAATTGTTGTCAAAGGAATTGCTGGGTTTGTAGGCGCCGTTGTTGTGATCTGAAGTATGCCATCTTTGATAAGACCATCTATGCCGCTTCTCAAGTTATCACACCCATTGACTGCAATTTTGCAATACCCACAACCGAGCTCACACCCGGGGAACATCTGGCACTCTAGAAGCTGAGCTTTAATTTCAACCAGGGGTGTTCGAATCTGTGCAACACTGGTTATCAAGAAAGATGGCTTGTCTTCCTCAATGGCATTAATTCTTGGCCCTCCATGATTAGGCATGGGATTCTTGTTGACATTTGGAGGGGGTGCAAAGTTGAGGGCTTTGGAATCCACCAGATCTTGGACTTTCATTTGTAAAGCCCTGCATTTCTCAGTATTGTGGCCAGGTGCATTAGAGTGGAAAGCACACCTGGCGTTGACATCATAATTCCTTGGAAGATTGGAGGGATCTGGTGGTTCCAATGTCCTTAATTCAACAAAGTTGAGTTTCAGGAGTTGTGGAAATAAGGCAGCATAAGGCATAGGGATAAGGTCAATCACCCTATTTGCCTGTGACGATCTTTGTTGAAAAGGTCTTTGTTGTTGATTGCTGTTGTTGTTGTTGTAGGTTCTTTGTGGCGGATATTGAACTTGCTGTTGATAATGTGGTTGTTGTTGTGGTTGATATGCTTGTTGCTGAGGAATCGGAGCTGAAATAGTGACAGCTGCCACTGATCTGTGAACAAACTGAGGTCTTCCCCTGTTGGCATGAATGGCATTTGCCTCACCGGTTCTTCTAGGTCCCACAAAAGGCTTCCTGGGATTACTGGATGAACTTGCACCATTATCAGAAATTTTACCCATCTTCAATAGGCTTTCAATCCTTTCCCCAGCTATAACCACGTCAGCAAAGCTGGTGGAAGAAAAGGCAGCTAGCCTATCAATATATGTTCCTTGCAGAGTATTCATGAACATGTCGGCCATTTCTCTTTCCAACATGGGTGGTTGGACAGCAGCAGCAAGCTGTCTCCACCTTTGGGCATACTCCCTGAAGCTTTCTCTGGAGGATTGAGACATTCCCATTAGGAGGGTCCTGTTAGGAGCCATGTCCAGATTGTATTGGTACTGCCTGACGAAAGCTTCAGCTAGGTCCTTCCAGCATCTGATAGTAGCTCTGGTCAAGTGTGAATACCACTCTCTTGAAGCTCCAGTCAAGCTATCTTCAAAGTAAAACATCCACAGTTTCTCATCCATAGTATATGCTTTAAGTCTTCCCAAGAAGGACTGTAAGTGAGTTCGTGGACAGGAAGTTCCATTTTACTTCTCGAAGCACGGGGGTTTAAACTTGTGGGGAATTCTTACCCCATCCACTAAGCCCATATCCATCACATCGAAACCTAAGGAATTTTGAGACTCCAGAGATCTCAACTTCTCAGTAATTTCATCAAACCTCCTATCATAAACCTCATCCCCAGCTCCCATTACAGTAAACTGCTCCTCTTGAGGATCTTCTTGCAAGATCCTGCCTGCAGCAGTGTTGCCTGGTACATTCCTTGGGATGTTGACCTCTGGATCTAGATGAGGTCCAAACACTGGTGGGTTAACATGAGGCTGACCTCCCTCATTATTACTAGTTCCTCCAGTCCCAGGATGAGGTTCCTCAGGGTTTTGTCTTTCTACCAATGTCCTTAACCTCTCTTGACTTTGGGCCAGGTTAGTCATCACAGTCATGAATTGGGCCATTTGGTTTCTCATCTCCACTCTTTCGTTAGTCATTTGAGTTCTGACCTCTGTCAGTTCCTGCTGTACTTGATCAATTTGGATACCAGGAGGGTTGTTGCGAGTAGGATACCGGTGCGGACGGTTGAGAGGGAACACCCGGCGGCGAGCAATAATTCCTGAACCACAACAGAGTTAGTAACAAACCAAAAACAAAAACCTACAAAACAAAACAAAAGTTAGTATGCAATGCAGTATGCTTATTTGTTTTCCAAGGTATCTGGCTTGGTTCTTGGTTTTGACCTTTCCAGACCCTGAGGAATATGCTTTGACGTTGTTGAGAAAAAGAAACCCCACAATGGAAACGAACTAAAATATATTACAAATACTGAACAATACATAGTTTGTTTTTACAACACATGCCCTTAAAGGGTCAAAATACAACACAAAAATGAAAAATACATCAAATGAAAGCAACAACAATCAAACAGGTCAGACATCAAGTCCAAACTCATCCTCCTTAACTTCCTTCAGAAGTGCCTCAGTCACTGGACCAGCTGGATGCTCTGTGATGTTCCTGATGAGGAGGTTCCTGGTGGCAATAGCAGTGGTCAGCTTCTTGTTCCTGTCCTGGTCCTTTGACCTCTTCAAACCAGCCCTGAGCTTCAACTCTGAAATCTCCTTCTGGGCTGCCAATAAAGCCTCCTGTTGCTTCTTTTCATTGGCCTCTAACAGCTCAATCCTGGCTTGAGTTCTCTGATCTTCTTGAGTACGGGCTTCAGTGATCCTGACCCACCTAGCCTGACTTTCTTGCAGATAGAGATCAGTCCTAGCTTTCTGAAACTGGGCCTCTTTGCAGGCATTCTTCAGTATTTGCTCCCCAGCTCTTGCTTTCTTGATGTAGTCCTCTGTTTTCTCAATCTTGGCCAGATGCTCCTCCTTAAGCTTCTCCAACCTTTCAATGTCCAGACGACCGTCACTCCTTTCCCACAGAGTCTTCTTCAGAGCTTGAGACAGATTCTCATTCCTTTCCTTCAGCTTCTCAAACTCTTCCAGGTTGACAGTGGTTGCTGCCTGTGTTGTGGATGGTCCAGGTATGTCTTCAATGGTGAAGGGCATTCCAGTAATCTGGGCCCTAGCATGAGACCAGTCATAGTACTGAGCTGAAGCCACATTATTGCACCTCCCAAGAATAGCCATCCCTTTTGTCTGGATGTTGTCCCAAACCCAGGATGCTTGTTTGACAGCAGCTAGATTAGGCTTTATCTCACAATACAAGGTCTCAACTAAATCTGGCACTCTAGGAGGGTGAATCAAAGCATAGCCCAGCTGCCTCTTAAACAGCAAAGGATTGTAGTTGATGCAACCCTTTACCCCTATCAGAGGTACATTTGGGTACTGCCCATAGCTAGTGATGATGTCTTTGCCTTTGGTGCTCTGGGTACACCATCTAATGTCATCTGAGGTCAAAGCAATAAGTCTCTTAGCCCAATTCTTCTGTTGGTGAAGATTCATGAAGGCATCTGTCTTAGGTAGATGTTTGAGAAGCCAAGTGTGAAACAAAGGAGCACAGCATCTTACCAACTTCCCCCTTTGTTTCTCATTCCTCTGATGAATGGAGTAATAGAAATCTCCCAGCAATGTGGGTACTGGGTTTCTCAGAAGGAAAAGATTAATGGCATTCTTGTTGATAAATTTGGGCTCATCTGCAAACAGTACAACCCCGTATATGCTGAGAGCTAGCAATGCACAAACTGCCCTCCATTCTCCCAAAGAGGCCTTCAGGATGGCCTGAGAAATCAAGAAGTCTAAGTGTAAACCAGGGATCCCAACTTTTGTTGTCATATTCTGCTCAATCAGAGTAAGCTCCAGGTACAGTACTTTTGCCACTTCTCCATTGCTGGGAGAAGTCATCTCTGGGTTGAAGGGGATCCCACCCCTGATAGGTACCCCAATCAATGATGAAAACTCCTCCAAAAGAGGTCCTAGGTGAAAATCTGGGAAAGTGAAGCATCTTAAAGGAGGGTCATAAAACTGTAGGCAAGTGTGAATCATGCTCTTCTGAGAAGGGTCCAAGTCCATAACCATATCCAAGATACCTCCATAATGCTCTATGAATAATGGGATGTGGTCTAGAGTGATAAGTGCCTGGACCTGCCAGATGCCAGCCAGCACAGGCTCAAAGAAATGATATGAAATGTTGCTCTTCCTGGGTGCCATGACTGCTGATGAAGAACTGAAGACAAGTGCTGATGAAGATCAAGACTGGTACTGGAGATGAGCCACTGACAGGCTGATGCTGGTGATGATGAAGATAACTGAAGCAAACAACTGATGAAGATAGCTGAAGTAGATAACTGATGAAATAGAGGTCCAAGCAGATGAAGGGGTCAAAACCAAGCCAAAATATAATGTGGATACCCTGAAAAACAAATAAACAAATTTTAAAATGATGCAATGATGATGTATGCAAATGATATGCAAGGGTTTGTGATCAAGTTGGATCTGATTATTGTCTTGGTATAAAGTCTATGTATGCTTAAGAAGTCCAGATGGAGGTTCAGAAATCCAGTAACCAAGGTGGGGGACTCAAATAAAGAGTCACATGTCCAGGGTTAAATAATAAGAACTGTCCAAAGTGAAGCATTCTTAAACACAACAAGTAACAGGGTATGATGTGGCCAATGGTACCTGCAAACCTATAAACAGCCCAACCCCTCTCACAGGTGGTGTTCTAGAACAATGATCCTCAGACTTGGATCAGTTATGAGAAGTGTAAACACTTCTAACCCGGAGGTACAGTGTTTACAATAACCATAAAAGATCCTCCTCTAATTCACCTCAGATTCTGAAGGTCATAATAAAGGTCATCCAGACTTAGCAGGCTTCCCAGATAGCCCTAGCACTACAGGAAATCTGTAGCACAGAGTTCTCAAGAAGAAACCCACATTTGAACCGTGTTTCATATTCCCACACCAGACCGAAATGGAATGGGAAAGAACATGAACCACTCTAGCCTAGGTGTCACTCAGGTCCCAGGTATAGGACCTTATACTCTCAATGAAACCCCACCCACCAATAAAGCAGTAAATAAAGCAACTATATAAACACAATTAGCACATAACACCCTAGTAAACAAAAATCAAACAAGCGCTAGGAGGAACCCACAAAAAGAACCAGAAGCCCTGGTTATAGTATAAGGGTCCCCAGCAGAGTCGCCAAGTTTTCGCTCCCACCAAATGACACCTGGTCAGAATGGGTACAGACGTGAACGGTCGGCGAAAGAAGAGAGTACACACAGGGGTGAACTCAGAAGACAAGAGTCTCCAGCTAGGCATTTTTATCCCGGAGGAAAGGTAATGCTGCATAAACCTAGAAAGATATTTGGATAAGACGGTTGCGAACCAGAGAAACTGAGAAAGGGGGTTGGTTACAACCTGCGAAGGTATTAGCACCCAGATTGTCCTCCGTACTCGACGGGATCCACGCTTGAAAGATTTGTGTTTTGAAGGGGTAGTGTCAGTGCAATTTGTGTATCAAAGCTGGAAAAGGAAGCAAGTGTCAGTGTAAAAGAGGTGTGAAGTGTATAAGAGAAGTATCAGTGTAAGACAAGAGTATGAAGCTCAAGACTATGATGCTTAAAGAATAGTGCTGGACGAGGGGGAATATACAGATACTTTTGTTCGATAACCGTTAAGTTATGCCTACGTATCCTCTCGTGCAATGAGGAAGTCAGAACACCATAGTTCGACCCAAAGAGACTGAAAGATAAAATGACTTGTGAACTGCTTACTTGTCTATGCTCAAGTGTATGACCTGTCTGGCTCAGGTGCAAATTATCTTGCATTAGACGGAAGAAGCGAGTTCTCGTTTGTGAGTGAATGAGATGAGAAAAGAATCCCGGAGGAGACGATTATTGCTTGCTTTTGTGTTTTCAGTCTTTTATTGCTTTTTGGAGTTTGTCATAAGTTAATGAGCTTAAGCCTAAGCCAATGGGTTAGTAAACTCATCACATCCTCCCTCTGATTAGGGGTAATGAGAATACCTTAAGTATGAAGTAAACACCACACACTTAATCACCATGATGTAGGATTAAGATCATTAACCTAGTTGTATTTATTTAGATGTTTTTGATGTTTTTGTTTAGTGTTAAGTAATGAGTTTAAGCCATAATCAAAGATTTAATGGACCCATTACACCATCCTAATAGAAGGATAATAGATGAGAACATTTAAGCTGAGAAAGACTCCTCAAATTAATCCATGATTAGGGATTAACCTCATGACAAAACAAAGCCTTTATTAAGTGGATTTTAGTTAATGATAAGATTAAGAAGTGAGTTTTATGGTTTGTAAGACAACTTGAGGGGGACTTGTCCATTAACACTAGGGTTAGTCCTTCTTAACCAGTTAAGGAAGAATTAGAACCCTAATGCAAGGCCCAAGTTACAAGCTTGATGTCTTAGTGATTATTAGATGGATTGATTAAGGGATTTTAAACACATTAAGGGTTTAACACTTAGGATTAAAGTTATACACTCCATCCTAATAGAAGGATGCAGGCACAAGCTTAATCACAAAGCCTTAAAGCCTTTAGGGTTTAGTCCCTGATTATGAGATGAGAAGAGAAGACTCAAAGATGACACAAAGGTAAAACTAATGGGGGAGTAAATCAAAACCCTAATTGTTATCATGCTTGGTTATTCCTAGGGTTTATGAGGTTTGCAAGAAGATCTTCAGAGGAACCACCAGGAAGGAAGCAGATGAAAGGAGCAAGAAGCAAAGAGAAGCAAAACAACTTGCTTCACTTAAGAAGACAAGTTGCTTGAAGAAATAAAGTAAGAGATGAACATGAATGAGCAAGCTCACTCAAATACACAAGATAAATGCAGCAAAGATGCAAGAGAGATGAGAAGAGATTGTGAGAAGTGAAGGCAAATCCACTTCTCAAAACAACTTACCACCTGAAAAGTTAGCCAAAAGAAATGAAATGCAATGCAAATGAGATGAAATGTCATGATGCAAACCAAAGTCAGAAGCATTTACATGATTTTAATGATGCTAAGATATGATACAAACATGAGGCAAGACATGAGAATGATCATACAAGGCAATGGATACAGATGAAGTATGTTTTGAACCATGAATGTACATGAAAAGTTATGAAATGCAATGGGCATATAACATGGCAAATGAAAGATGCAATGATCAAACATGATTCTAATATGTCCTAAGATGTATTATGAATCATGGTGATGCACAAAATGTCATGGAAAGTCAATGGATGCAAGCAAATGAAAGATGGATGCAAAGGAAAGCATAAATTAGGGTTACATACAACATGCAAAGCAAAAACTCAAAACCAGAAGCAAATGACATGACAAAAAAATTGAAAATGCAATCAAAGATACCTTAAACCTATACAAGCTCACTGCCCAAAGGAGGGGATCCAACTCTTAACCTAGTGTAAGTTATGAATTTCCTAAGATTACCAGGGTTTTAAGGTACTTTATCAAGAAAAATGCAAAACAAATTGAAAATGCAAGATCAAATCAAACCAATTTTATCCTATAAACTACATGCCATGAAGAATGCAATTCAAGAAGAATCATCATCAAACTCTCAAGGGTTAGGCAGAATGAATATTTCAAAGCTTGATCCAAAATATTGCCTTAAAATGAATTTAATTCCAATGAAAATGATCAAAAGGCATCAAGAACAAAAAAGAAATTTGGTTTGAGAGTTTGATAATGTTTCTAAATGTCTTGGGATGGTTCATAATTTTTATGGTGATTTTTAAATACCTAAATGTATTTTTAATTAATTAATTTTCATTAACTAATTAAAAATAAACATTTAAATGATTTAAAAATGATTTTTTATGCAAAAAATAAAAATAAAAATATTTTTGGGTTTTAAAAATTAATGAAATCTTTGACAAAAATTTTCATAATTTTTAAACATGATTTGTTATTTTTAATAATTCATGCAAATTAAATCAAATAAAGTGAAAATAAAAATGAATTAATGAGAAGTATGCAAATCTAAGGGCTGACATTCAAATGGTTTTGGAGGGAGTTGACTGGTGCCAGATCCATTGGCCCAGATTCAAACTGACTCAATTAACCTAAAACCCTAATTAATTAACCTAATGACGTGGATTAGGGCTTAATGGGGTGATCTGAGCCCTTCAAACACGCGGGAGTCAACGAAGGTCAACAGAATCCATGGTCCAAATTCAAAATTGGTTAATTGCTCAGATTAGGGTTTAATGACCCTCAGGTGGCCGGAGAAGACCTCCGGTCGTCTTCTCCGCCGAGACCTTCAACCTATCTCTCTCAAAACCTCACTAAAACGTGCCAAAATCTCCAGATTCACTCAACCAAACATCCTAAACAAGAATCCAACAACAAAACCTATTTATTTTTCATGAATCACGAAGAACAAGCAAAAATCAGTTTCACGGGCAAAGTTTCAGACAGACCATACATCCTCATTTCTTCATCATTTTCAAAAATTCAAAGCTTATTGCATTCAGGGGAGCATGTAGATCATTTTAGTAACTTAAAACAAGGTTTCTGGAAAAAATAATTTTTGAAGCTACCTGAAGTGAAGCTTTCAGTTTGGAGCTTTCAGACTGCCTCCTTGCTTCAAAGCTTCTCCAATGGACCTCCTGAAGATGCTTTGAGGCTTGATTGGAGTTTAAAGTGGCTGGTGTGGGAGATTGATTCAGTTCAGTTCAAGAGGGGAAAATCGTATTTGGTGTATGATGGCTTTTAAGGCAAAGTAATGGGTGGTTTGTGATCAGTGATGCATTCTAAGATGAATGGTGGAAGAAGTTTTAAGTTTGAGTTGCTGAGTTGAGAGATTCGATAGAAAATGCAAAGGGAGGTATTTTTGTGTATGCTGACTTGTGGGAGAGCTCAGGCTTGCCTCTTGTGTGTTTTTAGTTCCATTTTGTCCACTTATCAAACTGTGATAGGGCAGAAAGTTGGTGGTGGCACAGTGTGATTGGCATGGCCCTTTTTGCAAAAAGTCAAGTCTAGGTGTCCTTTGAGGTATGGGCTGTTTTAGGGCCAAAGCAAAGGCATGTCTGCTGCAGCTTGATTCAAGGATGGCCATGGAAATGAGATTGAGGCAAATCAGCAAGTGGATCAAAGCTTATGTGATGTTTTGCAATTTTCCCAAAGTTTGGCCCCTTTGGAAATTCATGAAGTTCAAGGCATCAAAATGCATAATACTTGGGCTAATTCTGACTTTTAGAAGTCACATGAGCATTTTGTGAAGAGTTTGTGCACCTTTGAAGTCTTTAGAATGCTTTATCATACCATTTTGCAAAATGCCTCTTTGGTGTAAAACATGAAATTATGTGATTTTTCCCAATTTTGACAAGCCATAACTTTTGATCCAAAATGAATTAGAATGAGTTCTTGTACTTTTTGAAAAGGGAATGATCCATTCTACAACTTTCATGACCAAAGTTTTCTTATTTGAAGCATTTTTGAATCAAAAACAAAGGGTTGAAAAACTTTCCCAAAATGGCAAGTTTTCATTACAAGTCACTTTCCCAAAAAGGCAACTTTGCAAATGGCTTGAAATTCTTCAATTTTGTGAACTTCCAACATATTCTATGATTAAATAAAGATCATACACAATCAAAATGATGATGAACACCCTTTGGTTGGGTCATTGGGGGCCTTAGATGCCCTGATTTTGCACTGCCTTGCCCAAGAAGTCAACTCTTGATCAGATGCCTTCCCCATGGAATTTATTCATGAAAATTGATATGCATGATCCTTATAACATATAGAGACCAATAGAATCAATAATGAACAAAAAATTTGGAGTTATGGCCTTTGAAACCAAAACCCTAATTCTAGGTCATCTGTGTAGTTAGACCTGGCTCTGCTTCCATGCCTTTCCCAGTTCTTGTGATTCTTTGATTTCCTTGACTTTGTGAGGAGATAATATGATGTTTGAAAATACATGGACCCCTTTGAAGTGATTGATGACCCTTGGAGTGGCTTAAGTGGCTCAGGGATGGCTCAGATCACAAACCCTAGATGCAGATGACTTTGAATCAATGCAGTGAACCATAAAATGTAAAATGAGATGTTATGATTGAACTTATGCACATGAAAAGATCACAAGCCATGGTGTGAAGAGTGAGGGAAATTTTGGGGTGTTTACAACATCCTACCTGTGCCTAAGAAGGATGGAAAAGTGAGGATGTGTGTGGATTACCGGGACCTGAACAGAGCCAGCCCGAAAGATGACTTCCCATTACCTCACATTGATGTATTGGTCGACAATACGGCTCAGTTCTTGGTATTCTCGTTCATGGATGGATTTTCAGGATATAATCAGATCAAGATGTCACCTGAAGACATGGAGAAGACAACTTTCATCACACCCTGGGGCACATTCTGTTATAAGGTGATTCCATTCGGAATGAAGAATGCTGGTGCCACTTATCAACGGGCTATGGTGACATTATTCCATGACATGATCCACAAAGAAATTGAATGTTATGTGGATGACATGATTGCTAAGTCCCTCACAGAAGAAGACCACCTGGTGAATCTGTTGAAGCTATTCAATCGTCTGAGGATGTACCAATTGAAGCTAAACCCCAACAAATGCACATTCGGGGTGCGATCCAGTAAGCTGCTGGGATTTATTGTAAGTGAGAAAGGGATTGAAGTTGACCCTGATAAAGTCAAATCCATCCAAGAAATGCCTGCACCAAAGACTGAAAAAGAAGTTCGAGGGTTCCTAGGTAGATTGAACTACATTTCAAGGTTCATATCTCACCTTACTGCAACCTGTGAGCCTTTGTTCAAGTTGTTGAGAAAAGAACAAACGGTCAGGTGGAATGAAGACTGCCAAAAGGCTTTTGATAAAATCAAGGAATACTTACAGGAACCTCCGATCCTCATGCCCCCAGTTGAAGGAAGACCTCTAATAATGTACTTGACAGTATTAGAAGAGTCAATGGGGTGTGTACTAGGCCAGCATGACGAGTCTGGTCGAAAAGAGTATGCAATTTACTACCTAAGCAAAAAGTTTACGGACTGTGAACAACATTATTCACTGCTCGAGAAAACTTGTTGTGCTTTAGCGTGGGCTGCTCGCCGACTAAGGCAGTATATGTTGACCCAAACTACCTTATTGATCTCAAAGATGGACCCAGTCAAGTATATTTTTGAGAAGCCAGCACTTACCGGACGGGTTGCAAGATGGCAAATGATTCTCGCAGAATATGATATTCAGTACACATCCCAAAAAGCTATCAAAGGCAGTGTATTGTCTGATTATCTTGCTGAGCAGCCCATTGATGATTACCAGCCTATGAGATTTGACTTCCCTGATGAAGACATCATGTTCATAAAAGAAAAAGATCATGAAGAGCCTATTCACACTGAAGGGCCGGACCCAGAAGAGGAGTGGACAATGATGTTTGATGGGGCTGTTAATATGAATGGTCGTGGTGTTTGTGCAGTGCTCATTACACCTAAAGGAGTTCACATGCCTTTCTCGGAAAAACTCACCTTTAACTGCACTAACAACGAAGCTGAATACGAAGCTTGTATTATGGGTCTTGAGGAAGCCATTGACCTCAGGATCAAGACTTTAACTGTATTCGGAGATTCAGCTCTGGTAATCAATCAAACCAACGGTAAATGGTACACTCACCAGGAGCATCTGATTCCTTACCGAGATTATACGAGGAGATTACTGACTTTCTTCACAATAGTCAAGCTTGAATATATCCCTCGAGATGAAAATCAGTTTACAGATGCTCTGGCTACCATTTCATCCATGATCAAAGTTCAAGCTGCCAACTTTGTGCCTCAGATTTCAGTATCCAGACTTGACAGACCAGCATACATATTCTCAGTAGACCTTGCTAAAGATGAAAAGCCTTGGTTCTATGACATCAAACGCTTCTTGGAGGATCAAACATACCCACCTGGGGCATCTTCCAATGATAAGAAGACATTAAGAAGGCTAGCTGGTAGTTTGTTCCTGAATGCTGATGGTTCCTTGTACAAGAGAAACTTTGATATGGTACTCCTCAGATGTGTTGATAAGACAGAGGCGGACTTGTTGATGCACGAGGTGCACGAAGGATCTTTTGGTACCCATGCTGGAGGGAATAAAATGGCTAAAAAGTTGTTAAGATCAGGCTATTACTGGATCACAATGGATGAAGATTGTTATGCTTATGCCAGGAAATGCCACAAATTCCATATTTATGCGGATAAAGTGCATGTGCCTCCGAATCCTTTGAATGTGATGTCTTCACCTTGGCCCTTTGCCATGTGGGTCATTGATATGATTGAAAAGATCGAGCCGACTGCTTCAAATGGCCACAGATTCATCATGGTAGCCATTGACTATTTTACCAGGTGGGTTGAAGAAGCTTCATATGCAAATGTCATCAGGCAAGTGGTAGCCCGATTCCTGAAGAGAGATAACATATGTCGGTATGGAATTCCCGAGCGAATCATTACTGATAATGGTTCCAACCTGAACAACAAAATGATGGCAGAACTGTGCCGGGACTTCAAGATCCAACACCACAATTCTTCTCCTTACAGGCCAAAGATGAATGGCGTTGTTGAGGCAGCTAACAAGAATATCAAGAAGATTGTGCAGAAAATGGTGGTTACCTACAAGGACTAGCATGAAATGCTACCATTTTCCTTGCATGGGTATCGTACCTCAATCATAACATCCACTAGGGCAACACCGTATCAGCTTGTTTATGGTATGGAGGCAGTCCTACCTGTTGAAGTTGAATTACCTTCCTTGCGGGTACTAATGGATGTCAAATTGAATGAAGTAGAATGGGTCCGATCTCGGTACGAACAACTAAGTCTGATCAAAGAGAAGAGGTTAGCTGCAATCTGTTATGGGCAGCTGTATCAGAAGAGAATGAAGAAGGCCTTCGATCAGAAAGTCAGGATTCGGGAATACCAAGTATGAGATCTTGTGCTAAAAAGACTCCTTCCTCCTCATACAGACCACAGGGGCAAGTAGACTCCAAATTATGATGGTCCATTCATAGTAATGAAAGTTTTCTCCGGTGGAGCATTGATGCTCAGTAATATGGATGGTGAAGATTTCTTGTCCCCTGTGAATTCAGATGCAGTTAAAAAATACTTCGCATAAAATGACGCGCTGGACACAAAAACAGAATGTAAGTCCAGGCAAAAATAGGGCATCCCGGCGAGTCAAAAACAGAATAAAAGACTCGGGCAAAAATAAGGGAAAGTAAATCAAAAAATGTACACCTGCTGAGTTGAAAAGCCACATTGGACAGCTCAGGCAAAAATGGGTATCCCGGTGGATTGAAAACCCGAAAGGGAGATCCACGCAAAATAAGGGAATAAGCGAACAACTGCATTCTGAATTCGTCTGTATCACTTATAACATGGTGAACTTCGGAAGGTTAAAGCATCGATTAACATCAACCTTCTTCAAAAAGCAAGATGAGAAGAACGTCAATGTCATACGAGTCATAGCAAGGGGAAGCTCATTGAAGCGTCATCAACATTGCCAGCATCCTTTTGTTTCTCAATTTGTAAAAATCTCCTCATTTCAGGGGATCTGTTTCTTACTCCTAGGAGTGTCTAAATTCCTATGATGGAATCCAGTAAGGGATACCTCGGGGCACTTGTACGTTTCTTTGTCATAACAGGATTGCAGGTATTCAAAGTGCAACATGGGGCACAAAAGCTTCTCCCCAGCAGGATGCCAGACATCATTTCTACGACACTTTATCTAGAGTAGCATCAGAAGGGGCTCATTTCCCCAGCTAAGTGCATCACCCTCAGCAGGATCCCCACAGAAATCACTAGGAAGGGCGTTCAGTGATCGTTCCTCCCCAGCCAAGTGCTAGACAGGGAACCATCTCCCCGCAGGGCTCCAACCTCTATCCAGAAGAGCAATGTCTAGAGATCTCACCACAAAGTGACGGAAGCTTCTACAGACCCCAGCTGGGCTCCCCATCACCAAGGATAGGTCTATCAGTGACTTGTTTCCCCGAGCAGAATCATATATCAGATCTACCAATAATCTCATCCCCCAGCTGGGATATTCTTTCAAAGCAGATCAGCCAGAGATCTTCACAGCAACGGGATCTGAATCCCGGATCGGAATCTTTTGCATAATCATAGCATTCGTATCATACTTTCCCCCAGAGCGTAGCATTCCGTCTAATACGGAGTATTACGGGAAAAAACAAACATATTGCATATCATAAGCCATGTTTTGAATACCAACATTCCATCAGCAATATATATATACAAAGACTCACAGTCCCGGCAGAAAGCCAAAGCATCCCCTTTGCACTTACTAATACATATCAATATATACTTTTTTCGACACTCATCTGTGTCACATCATTCCCCTGCAGATATAAACTACAAACAAATATCTATACACTCCTTTGACACTCGTCTGTGTCACCTTTCCCTAGCATGGTTGCCTAAACACTTATTGTAAACCAAACACTTGTTTATAATACACTCCCTTTCGACACCCGTCCGTGTCATCCTATCCCCACAGATCGTCAGAATATATCTTACATTTATAAGTTCATAACTTTTACACTTCCTTTTATGATACTCATCTGTATCATGCTCTCCCCAGCAAGTTGAACACTCATCTGTGTCTCACTCACACTTTTTACTCATACAGATACGCGTCCGTATCTTGTATACACCACTTATCTTCCTCAAATTCGACACTCGTATGTGTTCTTTGTTAACCAGTTGGTACTCATTCGTACCATCATCTATGAACATGCGTCAGCGTTTGTTTCTACTGATACTCATCCGTATCATAGTCTTAAGGATGCTCGTCCACATCTTTAAGCTATACACAACGTCAAACACTTATACCTTTTCTTTCTTGAATTTAGACACTCGTATGTGTCTACCCTTCCCCAAAAGAGTCCCCAGCAAATCCCGATAAATTATTTCCTTTCTATCTGACATTTGTCCTATGTCATGATACGTCCGGCAGCCGTACTCTTCTAGGTGATCGTCCTTCACCTTTTGATGACGTCCTTCATCATCCCCAGCAGAGTCTCCATTATTGGAACCCTTTCCTATCCGACATTCGTCCTATGTCGTGATATTTTTAGCAGTCGTACCCTACTAGGTGATCGTCCTTCACCTTTTGATGATCGTCCTTCATCAATTTATCTGATGGCCGTCCCCATCGTTGATCTTGTTATCTGACATTTGTCCTATGTCATGATAAACCCCGAGAGCAGTCGTACCCTGCTAGGTGATCATCCTTCACCTCTTGATAATCGTTCTTCATCATGCTTACCCGATGGCCGTCCCCATCGTCGACCTTTTCTACCCGGTATTCGTCCTATGTAGTGGTACCTTCGGCAACCGTACCCTGCCAGGTGATTGTCCTTCACCTTAGATGATCGTTCCTCATCTTATCCCCAACAGAGCAGCCGTCCCCTGCTAGGTGATCGTCCTTCACCTTTGATGACCATACCTCACCCTTTATTGCATTTACGCTCTGGACCTGATGGTCGTCCCATCATGGACTTTACCTTTAATCCCCGGAAAATCTTGTTACTGTATCTGATGGTCGTCCCCATCATAATTTCTTCATTTCCCCAGCATGTCGGCCGTCCCCGTTATTGCTTTATCCCCAGCAGTCGTCCTTTGCTCGACGGTCGTCCTCCGTCTGCCGCACTTTATAATCATACTTTAGTTCCTTTTACAATCTATATCCCTTTTCTTCTTCATAACCAGTGAGTGCAAATTTTGGACTGTCTTTGGTATTCAACCACAAGTTATTTTGTTTGCCTGTTAAGCCGTTGCTTACATCCTGCACAGCTAACTCATGCTTGAATAGGGGCAGCTGTAAACACCCCAAATTTTCCCTCACTAAGTTGACACCATGGCTTGTGATCTTTTCATATGCATAAGTTCAAACATATCATCTCATATTGCATTTTTGCTTCACTGCATTAGTTCAAGTTCATCTGCATCTAGGGTTTGTGATTTTAGCAATCCCTGAGCTATCTGAGCCACTCCAAGAGTCTCCAATCATCTCAAGAGGGTCCATGTATGTTCAGGCATCATATTATATCCTCCCAAGATCAAGAAAGTCAGAAAATCACAAGAACTGAGAAAGGCATGGAAGCAGAGCCAAGCTTAACTGCACAGATGACCTAAAACTAGGGTTTTGGTTTCAGAGGCCATAACTCCAAATCTTTTGGTCATTCTTGTTTCTATTGGTCTCTATATGTTATAAGGATCATACACACCAATTTTCATGAAGAAATTCAATGGCGAAGGCATCTGATCAATAGATGACTTCTTGAACAAGTCAGTGTAAAATCAGGGAATCTGAGGCCCCAATCATCCAACCAAAGGGTCTTCTCCATCATTTTGGGTCTATATGATCTTTATTTGATATTAGAAGAAGTTATAAGTTCACAAAATTGAAGAATTTCAAGCCATTTGCAAAGTTGCCATTTTGGGAAAGTGACTTGTAATGCAAATTTGCCATTTTGGGAATGTTTTTCAACCTCCTCTTTTTGATTCCAAAATGCTTCAAATGAAAAATTCCTGGTCATGAAATTTGGAGATTGGATCATTCCCTTTTCAAAAAGTACAAGAACTTGATCTAATTAATCATAGAACTCAAGTTATGGCCTTGCAAAGTTGGGAAAAATCACAAAATTTCACTTATGTACCAAAGAGGGAAACTTGCAAAAACTCATGTCAAACCAATTTGTAGCCTCAAAGTGACTTCTAACCATTACACAAACATAATACATGACCTATAATTCAGAAATGCCCAAAGAATTCTCATGTGACATGCCTTGATCATCAAGTATTTCAAAAGGGGCCAAAACCTTCACAAATTGCAACTACCCACAAACTTCATTCCACTTGATATTTTGCCTCAATCTGAATTCCATGGTTGCCCATGAATCAAGCTGCGCCAGACACCCCCTTGTCCTCAGCCTGCCATGAGCCCATACCTCAAAGGACAACTTTCTTGACTTTTAAAAAAATGAGCCATACCAATCAAACTATTCCACAACAACTCTCTGACCTATCCAGGATTGATACATGGACCAAAAGCAACTCAACACACACAACAACATAACCTGAATCCTCCCAAAACTCAGCAATCATAAAAAATTCCCCTTTTTCATTTCTCTTCGAAACTCATAGCTCAGCCAACAAAACTCCAAACTTTTTCACCATTCAACTCCATATTCATCACTGATCATTTCCCACCCTTCATTTTGCCTTTAAACACCCCATATTAAAAATACGATTTTCACCTCCCTTGACCTGAGCTTCAGCAAACTTCACATAGAGGCCATATAAACTCCAACCAAGCTTTGCAAACTCTTAAGGGGGATCATTGGAGGTGATTTGAAGCAAAGAACTGGCCAGAAAGCTCCAAAGTTGAAAGCTCCAGTTCAGGTAACCTCAAGAACAAATTTTCCAGAAATGTGATTTCTTGTTATAGAATGATAGAGTGTGTTGCCCTGATCGTGTTAAGCTTTGAATCACTGAAAATGGTGGAGAGATGAGTGTGTATGCATGTTCTGAAATTTTGTCCACTTTTATGATTTTTTTCGAATCTTGATTTTGATGAAAGATAAATGAAATATGATGCTGGATTCTTGTTTTATGGGGTTTGGGGATCATTTTTGGAGATTTGGGGGGTTTGGCATGGCCAGGGGAGTGAGATAGCATTTCTCAGGGAAGGGTGTGGCCGGAGAAGATGACCGGAGGTCATTTCCGGCCACCTGAAAGTAATTAGGGTTTTTGATTAGGGTTAGCTGAGTTTAAACGTGAGCCATCAGATCTTGCTTCCCGCGCGTGTTTAAAGGGCTCAGATCATGTCATTAGCCCTAATCCTTGATTTATTTAATTTAATTAGGTTAATTAGCTCAGATGAGATCCTGGCCATCCATTATCGCGCCAGTCAACCCTGGAACCTCAACTTTAAATCTCAACCTCAGGATCCTCATAATTTTCCATTTAATTTGTTTTATTTCATTTTACTTCTATTTAATTTCTACGAATTTTTAAAAATAGAAAAAAGACTTCAAAAATTCTGAAATTTTTTATCCAAGCTTTAATTAATATTCAGAACCCAAAAATATTTTTATTTTTATTTTTTGCATTAAAAATAATTTTTAAATCATTTAAGTGTTTATTTTTAATTAGTTAATGGAAATTAATTAATTAAAAATACATTTATGTATTTAAAAATCCCAAAACAATTCAGAGAGTATTTTAAAACATTTACAAACATTTACAAACTCACAAGACAAATTTCTTTTTGGTTTTGATCATACTTTGACAATTTTCATTTGAATTAGGGTTCTTTAATTTGAATATTTTTAACCCTAACTTCAAAAATTTATAACTTTTAATCCAAGTTGAGTTTGTGGATGGTTTAGGGTTTAGGGTTTATAACTTACCATGACATTTTGTGCATCCACATGACATATAAGACATCTTAGGACATATTGAAATCATGTTTGATCATTTCATCATCCATTTGCCATGTTATGCATCCATTGCATTTCATAAGTTTTCATGAACTTTCATTCCTCCTTTCATGTCTCATTTGAATCTTAATTACTTGTATGATCATCCACATCTCATGACAACCATTTGTATCATCTCTTAGCATCATTTAAATCTTGATATGCTTCTGAATTTGGCTTTCATCTTGGCATTTCATCTCATTTTCATTTCATTTCCTTTCTTGTTGCTAACTTTTCAGGTGGTAAGTGTTTGAGAAGTGAATTTTCCTTCACGTCTCATAATCTCTTCTCATCTCTTTTATGCATTCTTTGCTGCATTTTACTTGTGAATTAGAGTGAGCTTTCTCATTCATGCTCCTTTCTCTCTTTATTTCTTCATCCAGCTTCTTCCATGGTGGCTTTTCCCTTGAAGATCTTCTTGCAAGATTCATAAACCCTAGGAACACTCCAAGCATGATGACAATTAGGGCTTGATTAGTCCCCCATTAGTTTTACCTTTGTGTCATCTTTGAGTCTTCTCTTCTCATCTCTTAATCAAGGACTAAACCTTAAAGGTTTTAAGGCTTTGTGATTAAGCTTATGCTTGCATCCTTCTATTAGGATGGAGTGTATAACTTTAATCCTAAGTGTTAAACCCTTAATGTGTTTAAATCCTTTAATCAATTCACTTAATAATCATCAAGACATCAAACTTGTAACTTGGGCCTTGCATTAGGGTTCTAATTCTTCCTTAATTGGTTAAGAAGGACTAACCCTAGTGTTAATGGACAAGTCCCCCCCAAAGTTGTCTTGCAAATCATAAAATCCACTTCTTAATCTCACCCTTAACTTAAATCCACTTTAATAAAGAATTTGTTTTGTCATGAGGTTAATCCCTAATAATGGATTAAGTTGAGGAGCCTTCCTCAGCTTAAATGTTCTCATCTATTATCCTTCTATTAGGATGGTGTAATGGGTCCATTAAATCCTTGATTATGGCTTAAACTCATTACCTAACACTAAACTAAAACAACAAAAACATCTAAATAAATGCAAGTAGGTTAATGATCTTAATCCTACGTCATGGTGATTAAGTGTGAGGTGTTTACTTCATACTTAAGATATTCTCATTACCCCTAATCAGAGGGAAGATGTGATGAGTTTACTAACCCTTGGTTTAGGCTTAAACGAGAACTCTCTTCTTCCGTCTAATGCAAGACAGTTAGCACCTGAGCCAGACAGGTCATACACTTGAGCATAGACATGTAAGCAGTTCATCAGTTAATTTATCTTCCAGTCTCTTTGAGTCGAACTACGGTGTTCTGACTTCCTCATTGCACGAGAGGATACGTAGGCATAACTTAACAGTTATCGAACAAAAGTCTCTGTCTCTTCCCCCTTTTTCCAGCATTATTCTTTAAGCCTCATTATCTTGAGCTTTTCACTCTTTTCTTACATTGACACTTCTTGTATTCACTTCACATTCCTTTTGCACTGACACTTGCATTCTTTTCCAAATTTTGCACACAGAATAGCACTAACACTCCCCCTTTAAACACAAATCTTTCAAGCGTGGATCCCGTCGAGTACGGCGGACAATCTGGATGCTAATACCTTCCCAGGTTGTAACCAACCCCCTTTCTCAGTTTCTCTGGTTCGCAACCGTCTTATCCATCTTTTCTTAGGTTTATGCAGCATTACCTTTCCTTCGAAATAAAATTGCCTAGCTGGCGACTCTTTTCAGTTCATCTTCATGTTATCCTCTTTCACCGACCGTTCGCGTCTGTACCCTATCTGACCAGGTGTCATTTGGTGGGAGAGACAGACCTAGGAAGGTATTAGCACCCAGATCGTCCGCCGTACCCGACGGGATCCACGCTTGCAAAGAAAACTGTTTCAAAGGGTGAGGGTATGAAAGCTGCTGCAAAGAAAAGAAAATGAAAAGAAACTGGAACTGGAAAAGAAACTGAGAATGGAACTGAATAGGAAAACAAAGAGAAAATTGTAGGGAAAATAAAGATTGTGCTCGGATGGGCCCTACCCCGCTGCCTACGTACCTCATCAGGATAATGAGGATCAGAGACGCCGTAGTTCCCCTAACAAGGGGTAGAAAAGAAATTGCTTGTGAATTAAGGCTTGAACTGCCTATGCCAATGCGAAGGTGTTGCAGACTCGGACGACGAGTGCGTAACCGTCTTGCAAAGTGACAAGTAGGAGCAAGTTCGCGTACGGAGCGAAGGAGATGAGAAAAGAATTCCCGAAGGAAATACGCTTATTGTTTGTTTGTGTTTTTTATGAAGCTTTTTATGAGTGTGTCACAAGGAAGTGAACTCAAGCTCTTTTCCATGGAATGTGCACTTGTCACTACCCAGAGATTAAGGCCTAAGCTCACTAACTCATTAACTTATTAGGTGTTTTTGGTATTTACAATGAAGAAGTGTTTTTTATGCTTTTCTTTGTGAAGAAGATTCCTTGATCAGACTTGTGCATCACAAGATAAGCTTGTACTATCCCAAGATGGGAAGACTACAAGTACCTCATGGGATAAGGCTATTTCTCAAGGTATCACTTCAAACTTTATTAAGTGTTTTCTTTAAGGTTATGAGATGAGAAGAGAAGAAGCACCAAAGGATCACAAAGGCAAAAGTCTAAAGGGGGACTAAAGAATCCTAAGTGTTGTCATGCATGGATATCCTAAGGTTAGTGTGGTTTCCTATCCTAATGAAGAACGAAAGAAGAAGAGAAGAAGAAGAAAGATGAAGAGGTATGAGTAAGGCCTAAGCCCAACAAGCAAAGGGTTAGTACAAAAAAGAATAAGTAAAGAAGAGATGAGATTTGGAGATGTGGGAATCACATCCACACCTCTCACTTACCATAGCCCCTGAAAGGTTAGCAACATAAGCATACAAGTGAAATGAAATGAACTTAATGACATGCCAACATCATACAAACAGAAGTGAAGTCATATATACAAATGCTCAATGCAAATGCAAGTCAAAAGAATGAGAGAAGAAGCATGCAAGTTAATTAAGAAGCAAAATGAATCACATGGAAAAGTAAGGTACACTTAGTGAGATGCAGACCAAAAATGCACAAAACATGACCCCAAGGCACAAGACCAGAACCAAAACAAGTCAAAGAAGAGCTTAAGAAGTAAGAGAGATGAAGAGAAGAGAGACATAAGACCAAACAATCACATTATGAGATGGAAAGGAGCAAAGGAGATGAAGTGAAAGCACATAAGAATGGAAGAACTTAAAAGATAAGCAAAAACACAAAAATTTCTAAGACACAAACCCTAAGCCAAGATCAGAAAGGTACCCACACCCTAAAGAGACGCCAAATGAGAAGAAGAAGTTGGCACAAGTGCCCTTCTAAGCTAAAAAGAGACCTTATGATCAAAAAGAAACCAAATGGTACAAGCTAAGAAGCAAAATTCAAATCAAATCAACAATGCATCTAAAAATTCCACAACTTAGGAAAAATGATCCTCAAACATGATATAACAATGAGCCAAGAGGGTTGGGAGAAATTCAGAAGCTAGATAGGTCAAAAGAAGGCTTAAACATGAACTAGGGTTAAGAAAACTTCATCCACAAGTCAAGGACCAAAAACTAATGAACAAATTTCTAAAAATCAGAACAAAATTCACACATGAACAAAATCATCTTATGAATCCAAAGCAAAAATAACCAACACAAAACTCAAAATAATGAACACTATGGAAATTAGCCAAGTCAGGATGCTCAAAAAGGAATAAAAAAGAATTAAATACAAGAGGAAATTAATTGACACATGGATATTAGAAATAAATGGGAAATAAAAATATGAAAAAATAAATAAAAATCAAATGAACATTCAAGAATTAATTTGGAATTTTTTGATGATTGGAAGTAATTTTAATAAATGGAAAGCAAAATGGAATAAAGAAATAAAAAGAAAAAGAAATAAAATGAGAGAAAGAGGACTGGGGGTGAGAATAGTAAGGACTGCAGTTCAAAACAAACGGAAATTGCTCAGAAAGAACAAACAACAATGAAAATTAATAAGAAACTCCAGATTGACTAATTGATGTGCCCTGAGTTCAAATATGGCATTGAAAAGTTCAAAAAATCAAAGAATCTCCTGGATCGAGCACAAACAGGTAGGACCATGAAATTTCAAATTCATATCTCTAACTCATTAGTGCACCAATTCTGAAACCAAGACTAGAAGAATGATCAGTGAAGCAAGAGGATTATAATGCACACAATCAATTTCATTTTCAGATCTGAAGATTTGAATGTTACATGAACTTGCTGATCTTGAGAGAGCTTGCTAGAAGGCCAGATGATGAAGCCAATCTACACCAAATTCTCTCTAGTTGAAAAATAAATGCAACTAGAGCCTTGAATCTTGCTGGATCTGAGGATTTGCAAGCAGCTGCCCTGAAATGGCAAGGTTGTGATTCTTGAGAGATAACTTGAACAATGGTGAGATTAATGATCCTGAGCTTCCAAGGATCAAGGATCTACAATTTGTTTTTGGAGAGAGCTAGTGTGTGAGGAGATTCAAGAGAAAATTCAAGTTGTGCAAGAAGATGGAAACTCATCAATGAGAGAGAACTGAGGCAAGATAAAACCCTAATTTGTTTTATATCATCTCATGACTCCATGCTGAAAAAATGAAGAAGTTTGCACGTGTAGATCACAAGTTTTGGTGATTTTGCAAATTTTGCAATTTTGGTGTGATATCATGTAATCCTCATGCATTCTCTTGCCTTCAGCCCATGTGCACTCTAAATCCAACCCTTAATCTCAAACAAAAAAATCCTGGCCATTAGATTAAAGTATCACACTCTTTTCATGTTCATGCACAAAATACACTTTTGGAATGAAATTCTTGTTGTGCACGAATTTTGTGAATTTCTTTGAGAAAAGTAATCCATTTGCAATTCATTTTAATGTTGTAAAATTATTTGATCCATACCAACAATAAAAATGAAGTTTTGTGACTTTTGGCTTTTGGTGCATGCATGAAATTTTACTTTTTGCCCTAATTTTGTGAAATTTTCTAGGGGCTTAGATTCCTAACCAAGAATGCTATGAAAAAGTACTTGTACTTTTTGAAAATGGGAGGCCTTAATCTCCAACTTTCATGTTTGACTTTGGTCCATTTGAAATGGCATTTTCTCAAAACCAACTTTGTACCAATTTTGCAAAACCCCTCAAAACTCCATGATTCTGGATCTTTGAACTTGAAAAACCTCTTATAACCTTGTAAGAACATCCCTTGGCTAGAAAAAATGGATTGGACCCCTTGAAATCACACATTTGACTTTTTTAAGGCACATTTGACCAATTACTTCATCTGCAAGCAACTGAAGAATTTCCTGACTTCCACAAGGAATTTTCTCACCAAATTTGGTACCTAGGATCCTCTTGACATATGAAAGACTTTGCCCAAATGAAATGGCCAAAGTTTTAAGGTTTTCAAGCTTGAATCTCAAACCCTAGTTTAGGTCCATTGTGTAGGAGCTTTGCCTTAGCTTGGAATCTCTGATGATCTTCCAACCTTCTGAGCTTTTGTAAATGAACTTGAACTTGTCAATGCAATGTAGACCCCTCATAGGACTTGTACAAATCCACTGGGCCCCTTGTCATGGCTTGTAACGCTTCAAGAACCTCCACAGATGATCATATGCCTAATGCTAGGTCATGAGATATGTTATGCATCATCTTTCCATGATATGTTCATGATGAATATGATGTGATATGATGCTTTAAATGAAGAGTGCAAATTTGGGGTGTTACAGCTGCCCCTATTAAAACGACTGTTAATCTGAAAAGGATGGTAGCACGGGCTATCAACCGTTCAAGATAAAATGTGGTTGAATACCAAGAAGAACTGAAATTTGCACTCTGATGAAGAATGCAGAAACCGGGAAATAAACCCAACCAAATGACGCTTTGGTGACTGATGAGGGGAGAAAGCAGAAGAGCTTCTTCCAATTTGAAACTGTTATCTGGAATAAGAATACTTTGACAGAGGAGTCTTCTTCGAACAATCCTGTTACGCCAGGAGCTGGACATACGATCCCTCATATACTTTGCAACACAAATAACCTGAGACAGACGAATCTCCTTCGGATATACCTGTTACACCAAGACCGGGATGCAATAAGGTCTGTGGGATGGACATGCATAATCAAGGTAGACGAACCTTCTTCATATATTATCCGTGGATATATGGTATAAGACATACGAGTCTTCTTCGAGCAAACCTGTTACGCCAGGTGCAACATTAATAATTGGTGCCTGAGACAGACGAGCCTCCTTCAGATATACCTGTTACGCCAGGACCGGTAACCATTTTGACATTTATTCCTACAGTCAGGATTTTAAACCTCTTCAATACAGACGGGTATTGGATGATCATAAAGATAACACAGACGAGTGCCAAAAGTCAATGATACAGATGAGTATCAGACAATGATCTAAGAAACACAGACGAGCGCTTCAGGCAATGATACAGACGAGTATCAGACACTGGTACAGACAAATACCAGAAATTCAAACACAGACGAGCATTTGGAGTAGCAATACAGAAGAGCACCAGGATAATCAGCAAATCCACACATACAGATATAAGTTAACACAGACGAGTGTTAGAGATGATACAGACGAGTATCCAAACAAAGCAGACGAGCTTCAAACAGATAACAAACACGGACGAGTGCTGGAGAATGCAGGCGAGCAATCAGAAATATTAGATATCAAACACAGACGAGTGTCGGGAGAGTGCAGACGAGCAATAAACTGATAATCAACACAAACGAGTGTTGGAAATTGCAGGCGAGTAACAACAAATATTAAATACCAAACACAGACGAGTGTTGGAAATTGCAGACGAGCAACAACAAAAGATCCAATATCAAACACAAACGAGTGCTGGAAATTATATACGAGCAATATCGAGGTGACCATGGGCCATTGCTGGGGAAAGCAGACGAGCAATACCAAAGTGATAACACATATGAGTGTTGAAAGATGCAGACGAGCAGTAATAAAGAACGAACACACAGACGAGTGCTGGAAAAATGCAGACGAGCAACAAACAAATGCCTGATTGGCCACAAGAGTTACATCTCTGCAGGGGAAGAACAAGTCAAGAGGCCTTGACACCTAACTCTGACTGGGGTGATGAGTACCTGATTGTATCATCATATTAACCAAAAGAATGGCAGCTTTGCCGGGGAATATTTCACTGATGGGAGTGAAAATCAAATATGATCTCTGTGGGGGAGGATCATCTTCAGACTTGGCTGGGAAAGATGCTTCAACAATGCTCCAGTTGGGGAGAGAATTTTGCTAATTCTAGTCTCTGTGGGGACATCAGGCATTCAGCTTACTGTTAGGCATACTCCACTGGGGAATAATAAACTGCTTGGGCTACCTGCCAAGACTTAGCTGGGGAACAATCTGCTTGGGAGAATGTGACGCCATCCTGCAACCTGCAACAACAGAAAATACAAGTGTGCCCCGGGGACTTGCATGGTATGATCTGTTCATCCATCGGCACCCAACACTCAAAGAGGGTTTACAATGTTTCCCTGCATGTCAATTTCTTTCAAATTATCACCATGTTTTAAATGCAATGCTATTTTTGCCAAAAATTCAGGACATTTTGCAAACAAAAATAAACACAACACAACTTTTTGACTGAATATTCTTTTTATTGAAACACCTCTGAATAGGCAAAGATTTACATCGAGAAGCAACCACCTGGAAATAAGTAGCCACCATAAAATGAGAAAATAAACTATCCTAATGGCAATGGGCACGGCATCCCAATGAGTTCCATTTCTGCTATGACCAGCATGTCTTCAAGACTCTCCATTCTTGCCTTTGCTTTCTGAGAAGATGAGGGGGCTGATTCCTATCCTTCTGATATTGTCAAGCTGTACGAAACCATGATTTGGTTCAGATTACTCGGATTGCAGTTGTTCGCTTATTCCTTTATTTTGCGTGGATCGCCCTTTCGGGTTTTTAATCCACCGGGATACCCTTTTTTGCTTGAGCTATCCGATGTGGCTTTTCAACTCAACGAGTGTACATTTTTTTAAATTTATTTTCCCTAACTTTTGCCCGAGCTTTTTATTCTGTTTTTAGCTCGCCGGGATGCCCTTTTTTTTCCTGGACTTTAATTCTGTTTTTGTGTCCAGCGGGTCTCTTTATGCGAAGTATTTTTTAACTGCGTCTGAGTTAATAGGGGATTGGAAGTCATCTCCATCCATAGTGGTGAGCATCAGTGCTCCTCCTGAGAAAACTTTCTTCACTATGAATGGTCCTTCGTAGTTTGGGGTCCACTTGCCCCTGTGATCTGAACCTGGAGGAACCATCCTCTTTAGCACAAGCTATCCCACTTGATACTCCCGAGTACGTACTCGTTGGTCGAATGCTCGCTTCATTCTCCTTTGATAAAGTTGACCATGACAGATAGCCGCTAATCTCTTTTCCTCAATTAGACATAACTGATTGTAACGAGCACGCACCCATTCAGCCTCATCAAGCTTCACATCAATCATCACACGCAATGAAGGGATCTCTACTTCAACAGGCAAGACTGCCTCCATACCATATACCAGAGAGAGGGGAGTTGCCCCAGTTGACGTCCTAACTAACCTTCGGTACCCATGCAAAGCAAATGGTAACATCTCATGCCAATCTTTGTAAGTGACAACCATCTTTTGCATAATCTTCTTGATATTCTTGTTTGCTGCCTCTACCGCACCATTCATCTTTGGTCGATAAGGAGAAGAATTGTGATGCTGGATCTTGAAGTCCCGACACAACTCTGCCATCATCTTGTTGTTGAGATTAGAACCATTGTCAGTAATGATCCTTTCGGGAACTCCGTATCTGCAAATGATGTCCCTTTTCAAAAATCTTGCAACCACTTGACGAGTGACATTGGCATAGGATGCTGCTTCAACACATTTGGTGAAGTAATCAATTGCAACCAAGATGAAGCAATGACCATTTGAAGCAGTAGGCTCTATCTTCCCAATCATGTCAATTCCCCACATAGAAAAGGGGCAAGGAGATGACATGACGTTGAGCGGGCTTGGAGGAACATGTACCTTGTCTGCATAGATCTGGCACTTGTGGCACTTACGAGCGAATGAACAACACTCTGCATCCATTGTCATCCAGTAATACCCCGATCTCAGCAATTTCTTAGCCATAGCATGCCCTCCTGAATGGGTATCGAAAGATCCTTCATGGACTTCCTTCATTAACAGGCTTGCTTCGTATCTATTCACGCATCTGAGCAAGACCATGTCAAAGTTTCTCTTGTACAAAACCCCGTCTGTATTCAAGAAGAAGCTAGTAGAAAGTCGCCTTAAGGTCTTCTTGTCATTGGAAGACGCCCCAGCTTGGTATTCTTGCTTTTCCAGGAATAGCTTGATATCAAAATACCAAGGTTTCTCGTCAGACACTGCATCTACAGAGAAAGCATGAGCTGGAGCGTCAAGCCTGGAGATATCAATTCTGGGCACATAATTCCAACACAAGACTTTGATAGAAGAAGAAAGAGTGGCCAATGTGTAACAGCCCGGGCCCCTCGCAAGGCAATCCCGGCACTGCCACCTCACGATCTTCTCTACCCCCCTCACTAGTAGAGTTTTTGCCTTCCGTGGGAATCGAACCATGTACCCTGGGGTTCAAGTACTTGTTCAATCCATTCCCACTACCAATTGAGCTAATAGCTCAAGTGGTAGTGGGAATGGATTGAACAAGTACTTGAACCCCAGGGTACATGGTTCGATTCCCACGGAAGGCAAAAACTCTACTAGTGAGGGGGGTAGAGAAGATCGTGAGGTGGCAGTGCCGGGATTGCCTTGCGAGGGGCCCGGGCTGTTACATAAAAAGGCGCCTTTTTATGTAACAGCCCGGGCCCCTCGCAAGGCAATCCCGGCACTGCCACCTCACGATCTTCTCTACCCCCCTCACTAGTAGAGTTTTTGCCTTCCGTGGGAATCGAACCATGTACCCTGGGGTTCAAGTACTTGTTCAATCCATTCCCACTACCACTTGAGCTAAGCTCAAGTGGTAGTGGGAATGGATTGAACAAGTACTTGAACCCCAGGGTACATGGTTCGATTCCCACGGAAGGCAAAAACTCTACTAGTGAGGGGGGTAGAGAAGATCGTGAGGTGGCAGTGCCGGGATTGCCTTGCGAGGGGCCCGGGCTGTTACACAATGCGTCGGCAAACTGATTTTCATCACGTGGTATGTATTGAAACTTAACTGTTGTGAAGAACGTCAACAATTTTCTAGCATAATCCCTGTATGGAATTAAATGCTCTTGATGCATATACCACTTGCCGGTAACTTGGTTAATGACGAGGGTTGAATCTCCGAATATATCGAGGTTCTTAATCCGAAGATTAATTGCCTCCTCTATTCCCATTATGCATGCCTCGTATTCCGCTTCATTGTTGGTGCAGCCAAATGTAATTCTGGCAGCAAAGGGAAAGTGAACACCTTCGGGAGTGATAAGAACATCACCAACTCCACGTCCATTGATATTGACTGCCCCATGAAACATCAACTTCCATTTGGATTCAGGGTCTGGCCCGTCCTCCGGAAATGGTTCCTCGCAATCGTTTTCTTTGAGGTACATGATGTCCTCATCAGGGAAATCAAACTTCATTGGCTGATAATCATCTTCAAGAGGTTGTTGTGCAAGGTAATCCAACAATACACTTCCCTTGATGGCTTTCTGAGAAGTATACTGGATGTCATATTCTGTTAAAATCATTTGCCACCTATAAACCCTTCCGGTTAACGCTGGTTTCTCAAAGATGTACTTGACAGGATCCATTTTGGAAATTAGCAGTGTGGTATGAGTCAACATGTACTGTCTCAGTTGGCGTGCAACCCATACCAAAGCGCAGCAAGTTTTCTCGAGCAGTGAGTAACGGGATTCACAGTCGATAAACATTTTGCTAAGGTAATAAATAGCGTACTCTTTTCGACCAGACTCGTCATGTTGGCCTAGAACACACCCCATTGACCCTTCTTGCACAGTCAAGTACATGATCAAAGGTCTCCCTTCAACTGGAGGCATTAGAATTGGAGGCTCCTGCAAATATTCTTTTATCTTGTCAAAAGCTCTTTGGCAGTCTTCATTCCACCTGAACCTTTTCTCTTTTCTTAGCAATTTGAATATTGGTTCGCACGTGGCAGTTAGATGAGATATGAACCGAGAAATGTAGTTCATCCTCCCTAAAAACCCGCGCACTTTTTTTTCTGTTCTCAGTGCAGGCATATCTTGAATTGCTTTTACTTTTGCAGGATATACCTCAATTCCTTTCTGACTAACAATGAAACCCAGCAGTTTCCCGGAACGCACTCCGAAAGTGCACTTGTTTGGATTCAACCTCAGCTTGTATTTTATCAGTCTATCAAACAGCTTCTTAAGATTGATCAGATGCCCTTCTTCGTTTCGGGACTTAGCAATCATATCGTCCACATAACACTCTATCTCCTTGCGTATCATGTCATGGAATAATGTGACCATTGCCCGCTGATAAGTTGTCCCGACGTTCTTCAAACCAAAGGGCATGACCTTATAGCAGAATGTACCCCACGGGGTAATGAACGTTGTTTTCTCCATGTCTTCTGGTGCCATCTTAATCTGATTATATCCGGAGAAGCCATCCATGAAGGAAAATACCGAGAATTGAGCAGTATTATCTACCAACACATCAATGTGTGGTAACGGAAAGTCATCTTTTGGGCTCGCTCTGTTTAAGTCCCAGTAATCAACGCACATCCGGACCTTGTCGTCCTTCTTTGGTACAGGTACAATATTAGCTACCCAAGGTGGATAACTAGTTACAGCAAGGAATCCGGCATCCCAATACTTCTGAACCTCCTCCTTGATCTTCATTGGCATGTCAGGACGAGTTCTTCTCAACTTCTGTTTTACAGGAGGACAGTCTTCTCTCAATGGTAGCTTGTGCACAACGATGTCGGTATCCAACCCTGGCATATCTTGATATGACCAAGCAAATATATCCACATACTCTCGCAGCATACCAATCAACTCTTTCTTAACTTCGGCCTACAGACTGGCCCCAATCTTGATCTATTTCTTCACATCTTCAGTGCCGATGTTGATGATCTCAATTTCTTCTTGATGAGGCTGAATAAACCGTTCCTCTTGTTTCAACAATCTGACCAATTCTTCAGGGAGTTCACAGTCTTCGTCAACCCCTTCATCAGCTTGGTAGACAGGATTGTCAAAGTCATGCGTGGTCATAGCAGGAATGTTATCAATGGAATCCGGATGATCAACATTGCACAGGTGATGTGCTTATTTCAGAATCTGCTCATTTTTGTAAAAGAGACGCAAACACAAAAACAAAAAGGAAAAATACATTGCCATTTTTATATTTTGTTGTGAAAAATTTAAAACCAAGAAAGAGAACACAAGGTTGTTTGAAAATTTCCTTTATTTCAAGGTAAAATAAGTGCATAACAAACATGGTGTCCCAATACAATGGATCCTATCATCTTGGGCAGAATGTTGTATTTGACAATGTAGTATGATGAAAAAAGGAAACAAATAAATTACTCTGAGTGCCAGGTAACTTGGACAATGTTTTCAGCAGACCAGTTCTTCAGCTCCTCTCCGGGCGCACACGGATGAATCCAGTTGCCCCAGTCACCATCACTGTCTCCATCTTGGCTTGTCACACAAATCTGGTTGCGGTTGAGCATCCCAATGCTTGTAAAAGTAATGGCTTTACCACTTGGAGTAGATCCACCAGGCTGATAACCCAAACCAAACTTGTCGTCTTTCTTTTCCAATTCCAACAATTTGCCCCAGCCTTGGGCGCTTCCTGACTGAACCACCTCCTTTGCCTGCTTGTAAGAATGGATGGAGGTACCCTCTTTCTCACTGCTCTTCTCTATTGGAGTCAAAATAATGACATTATCTGCTTCGAAGGCTTGACATAAAGTCTCATGGATTTCTCCGTCCATCTCTACATATTTGAATGTTGATAAGTGGCTCACGAAGATATCTTCTTCTCCGCACACTGTGATTACTTGGCCGTCAACCACATATTTAAGCTTCTGATGCATAGTGGAAGTTACAGCTCCAGCAGCATGAATCCATGGCTGTCTCAACAAGCAGTTGTACGCGGGCTGAATGTCCATGACGTAGAAGATACTTTTGAATACTTGAGAACCTATTTTCACGGGTAACTCAACTTCTCCAAACACTGACCTTCTGGATCCATCAAAAGCTTTGACAATCAAATCACTGGGTCTTAGGACTATACCATCAACATTGAGCTTCATTAATGCTTTCTTCGGAAGTACATTAAGAGAAGAACCTGTGTCAACAAGAACATGCGACAACACATCACCCTTGCACTCCATAGTAATATGTAGTGCTTTGTTATGGTTACGGCCCTCTGACGTAAGGTCTCTATCTGTAAAGCCCAGCCCGTGGCTTGCATTCATACTGCCCACTATAGCTTCTAGTTGATTGACAGTGATTTCTTGAGGAACACAGGCCATCTGCATCACTTTCAACAAGGCCTTTCTGTGTGCAGGAGAACACATCAGCAAAGATAGAATGGATATCTTGGAAGGTGTCTGGTTCAACTGTTCGACCACCTTATAATCACTCTTTTTAATGACCTGCATAAATTCCTCGACCTCTTTCTCAAATGTACCCTGCCCAGGAACAGGAGTTGTTGTTTCTTCAGTCACAACTTGCTTTCCTTTAGCCTTTGCTGAAGCCTCAGCCTCAGGATCCCCTCTCAGAACTGGGGGAGAAAATAGACGACCACTTCTCGTAAAGCCTCCAACCCCTCTGACGTTCACTACAGTCAGGTCAATAGTTATAGACTTGCTCTCAATCTTCTGTCCAGCCACGTACACATCTGAGCCGTAATTCCATGGAATGGCTTTAGCGTCTGTATAAGGAACAGGCCCAGGCACGGTGATAGTCATAGGACTAACTTCAGGAGCGTAAATGGTCACGGGCTCTCTTCTAGCAGGCATCTCAGCTTCATCATAGAATATGGTTATAGTGGATACATCATCAACTTCATTATCAATCTTGTCAAACTGCAAAGATCCTTCATCCAGCCGATTCTGCAATCCCATCTTCAGGTCTTCACACCCATTCTCTGAATTCAAACATTTCTCGCAATCAGAAATGCATCCTGGAAATACTTGACCTTTCAGCAACCTCTCTTTCACTACCAATAGCGGAGTCTTCACTTCTTCTATGCTCAGAATCAGGCTTAACTTTTCACCACCCTCAACAGCATTGATTCTAGCCCCTCCATGATTCGGAATAGGGTTTGAAGTAACATTCGGCGGTGGTGCAAAGTTAATCGCCTTGGAGTCTATCAGATCTTGAACTTTGTGTTGTAGCGCCCTGCACTTCTCAATTGAGTGCCCGGGTGCCCCTGAGTGGAAAGCGCATCTTGCATTGACATCGTAACCCGCTGGAAGCTCTCCAGGTGGTGGTGGCGCCAAAGTTCTCAACTGTATCAAATTCAGGTCCAGCAATCTTGGTAGCAAAGCAGCATATGTCATGGGAATTGCCTCCAGCACCCTATTAGCCGGGCGAGTTTGCCTTGGCTGATAAGGTCTTTGTTGATAGTTGTTACGCTGTGGCTGCTGCTGTTGCTGCTGTTGTTGTTGTTGTTGAGGTGGTGCCTGCTGCACAGGACTAGAAGGAATTGTGACAGCTGCCACATGCTCATACGACCTTCTATATCCTCGGCCCCGTCCTCGGCCAAACACATCATTGGTTTCACCCTCCCTTCTTCTCGGGGGTCCTCTGAAAGATTTTCTTGCTCCATTCGAGTTGCTCGCACTTGTATCCTGAATCTTTCCCATTTTTAACAAGGTCTCGACCCTTTCCCCAGCAATTACTATGTCGTTGAACTTGGTAGCCGAACCAGACGCCAATCTTTCGATAAACACACCTTGCAATGTCCCTATAAACATATCAGCCATCTCATTCTCCAACAGTGGTGGTTGCACTCTGGCAGCGAGTTGATGCCACCTCTGAGCATATTCTTTGAAACCCTCCTTAGCAGTTTGAGACATGTGTTGCAATTGAGTGCGATTTGGAGCCATGTCCAAATTATACTGGTATTGTCTCACAAAAGCCTCTGCCAGGTCCTTCCAGCTCTTAATATTGACTCTACTTAACTTCATATACCATTCCAGGGAGGCCCCAACCAGGCTGTCCTGGAAATAGTACATCCACAGCTTTTCATCATCAGTGTGAGCAGCGATTCTTCCTACGAAGGACTGAAGATGAGTCTTTGGGCATGTTATGCCATTGTATTTCTCAAATGATGGGACCTTGAACTTATAAGGGATTCTAACCCCTGGAACCAAGCCCAAGTCAGTAATGTCAAATCCCAAAGAATTCTGGGATTGAATAGCCCTGATCTGTTCTACCATCTCCTCAAACTTCCTGTTCATCTCAGCCCCCTGACCCTCAGCTTCGTCCAACAAAGTAAATTTTTCGTCCTGTCCATCCATTTGCACATTGTTTAATCCATCATTGATTATGGTAACCCCTGGCTGCGTTATAGGGATTTCAACCTGACGGACACCCGCACCGGTATGATTACCTCCCTCAGCAGTACCGTTGTTTCTGGCTTGACCATTTTCTATCAACTCCTGCAGACGTTCTTGATTCTTACCCATGCCTGCCATCAAGGTCATGAAATTGTCCATCCTCATCCTCAAGTCAGCTAAGTCAGCTTGCATTTGATCCATGACTCTCTCTGTTGACCTTTGTTGGATATCAGTGTGCGACTGGCTGTTCCCGAACTTTCCTTTGAGCTATAGTGCCTGAAACAATAAGAACATTAGAAACTGAAGCACTACCTGCAAAACAAACAAACACGTCATATGCAATGCAATGTAATTGCTCATGTTCCCAAGTTTTAAGCATTTGCATGCCCCAGTTCTGGTATCTACTCCAGACAGCCATTTGGAGTATTAACTTTCAAGCTTTCTCTTTGGAGAGTGTTCAGATATTAGCAGTATCAGACAAATGAGTCTTGCACATTCAAAAAAGATAATTTGCACATTAACATTGTATATCATGGACAAACCACTGCCGGCCAAAAGTTAGAGCACAAACAGAAATATTCCCCGAAGGGTTACAAGCCATTACATGAATAAAAGACAAAAGAAATAAAGCAAAACTCCTACAACAAGTCTGTAGGTAGTCTGAAAAATAAACTAAACTAAGGACCCAGGCTCTGCCACCTCTGCTCTGCCCTTCTTGACACCTGCTCTCAACTTGAGCTCTTTAATCTCCTTTCGTGCCTCCTCCAAGGCTAACTGGCTTTGTGCTAACTGCTGAGTCTTTTCCCTCCGAATGTTGTGGACTTGCTCCACCTCTTCCTTCTTATAGGCCATTTGCACTTCAAAGAACTCTTCTTTCTCTTCCTCCCTTTGGCCTTACAACCAAACAATGGATTGACGAGCTTCCTTGAGAGTCTTCAAAGTCTTTTTGCGTTCAGCTTCTCTTTTTGCCTCCATCAGACCCAACCTGTGAAAGTGAGCTTCCCTTCCAGCAAAGTCTTTCTCTTTATCTTCCAAGGAGGCTTGGATCTTCAACAGCTTTCCTTCTGCTTCATTCTTGGGCCTGTTGGCAAGATGGTACAGATTAACCATTTCAGTGTTCTCCACTCTAACTTCATGCAACTGAGCTTCCAATTTCTTGTACTCTTCAAGGGAGACAGAACTCTGACTTGGCACTTCTCTGGGATAAAGGGGAGCTTCTACTGAGAAAGGCATGAGGACCTCTTCTACATGCTTTTGCAACCATGCAGCAAAAGGTGGATATGTCTTGGGATCTACTCTGCCAAAGTCTTTCTTACCCTTCCTTATCCTGTGAGCCCAAGCTTGGGAGGCTTGTAGAACTAACTCCTTGTTTCCTTCCACAGGAAAATACAAAGACTCAGCAAACTCTTCCATATGTGGTGGATCTCTCAAAGAGTAACCAAATTGTTTCCTGGCTAATGTTGGATAATAACCAATCACACCTTTCCTTCCCAGCAAAGGTACTCCAGCAAACCATCCACAACTGACCAGCAACTCTTTTCCTAGCAGATCTCTGTCATATCCCCATGCAATATCTTCAGCAGTTAACCCCATCAGTCTTCTAGACCATCTCCACTCATCCCTCATTTCCTTGAAGGCACCTGATTTTGTTAGTTGTCTGGCAAACCACTCAGCAAACAAAGAAGCACAACAGACTACTGGTCCACCCTTACCCTTCTCATTCCTGTAATGAACACTATAATAGAAGTCACCCAAAAGAGTTGGCACAGGATTGCCTTTAGCAATGATAGAGATCACTTCCAAGATTATAAATTCTTTCTCTCCCGGGAACAAGCTAGACCCATACACCATCAAAGCCAACACAACACCAAAGTCCCCCCAACTACCCTCTTTAGCATATCTCTCTGCCTCTGGTATGAGCACACTCCAAGGGAGTCCTTTGCCTTCACTATCCTCCAGAGCCCTCTTGACTGTAGCAGCTGGAAAACGACAAACTTTGACTATGTCTTCTTCTTTAAGCACCACCTCAGACCCATAGAAAGGCAAGGTCTCTCTAACTGGAACATTCAGAATGCTGGCAATCTCCTCCAAGGTAGGAACTAGGATGTAATCTGGAAACACAAAGCAACGCAGCAGGGGATCATAAAACTGCAACAAGGTATGCAAACTGTCCTTCTGGTCTGCAGTGGGCTTTTCCACATACTTCAATATCTGGCCATATCTTTTCCTGAAATTGCCCAAGACTTGGTCATTCATCAGACCTGCTAATTTCTGAACACTTCTGACTTCAGGTTGAAGAAAAGTATAATGAACATTCTTTTTCCTTGTAACTCTTCTGATTTCTACCATCTGGAGATAAGATTTACCAGAACTGGGAGCTGATTATGAACAATGACCTGAAAAATGGAAACATAAATAGTTAATGCAAGAATAATGCAAATGCAAATGCAATGCAGACATATGATCAACTGGGACCATCTAGATAATGGACACTGAACACAAGGACCCTCTGATCAACTGCAAACCAAAATCCTCTGAATCACAACTCTCTAATAGAAGATCTCAGAACCACAGTACCAAGAAAACCAGAACACCAGAATTATAGGACCATAGGACCAGAAATCATAATAAGGACCACTGATAATGAGCGTATGTAGAGGCCAAGGGTTCCTGCAAACCTGTAAACCCCTCCCAATCTCACTAGTAGGCTCCGGGTCAGACATCACGGACTCTCAATGCCGAATAGCAATAATACTTTCACCATTTCCGATAAATGACTCATGACCAAATCAGGGAATTGGTTTGGCATTATATACTACGCAGGGAGGCCTCAGCTGAGTCCGGGAAACAAGGTCATCCTATGTAAGTTCCAAGTGGGCCCTCGGATGCGAATGGGTTTGCCACAAAATGTGGTCTGCCACTGTCATCACTAAAGAGGGATGTTTCCACAAGGTTCTCAATGATCGGTCCCCAGCTGCACATAACTGTCAAGGTTATGAAATGAGAGAGGAAGATCCCCAAATCAAGACATTTCCAAGATGGTCTCAAGTCTGGGCGTGGAACTCACTTCTACCCCCATGACAAGATCTCATGAGGCCAAAGTGGAACCACTCTAAGTCCTAAGGTGCTCTCGAGTCGTGGTAATGAGCTCATCTCTCAGAAACTGTAACACCCAACCCACCAAACAAAAAATCCAGTCCAGACAGTCCAGTATATAATATGATGCAGAAAATAAATACTAAAGTAAATAAAGATGTAAATAAAACCGTAAACAAATAACAGTAAAATACAACAAGCCACAGCAAACAAACATCACCCAAAGAAACAGAAGCAAACAAGCGCTAGGTGAGACTCACAGGGGAAACCAGAGATTCTGGGTTCGGTCCCCAGCAGAGTCGTCAGCTGTCGCTCCCCGGATTTCCATCTTGGTACAAATGCGAAAGTGGCGCGGAAAAGAATAGAGTCGCCAGCTAGGCATTTTTATCCCAAAAGAATGGGAATGGTAATGCTGCACAAACCAGAAGAAAAGAAAGGAAGGACACGGGTCCTGCGAACCAAAGAGACTGAGTTCGGGAGTCGGTTACGACCTGGGAAGGTATTAGCACCCAGATCGTCCGCCGTACCCGACGGGATCCACGCTTGCAAAGAAAACTGTTTCAAAGGGTGAGGGTATGAAAGTTGCTGCAAAGAAAAGAAAATGAAAAGAAACTGGAACTGGAAAAGAAACTGAGAAAGGAACTGAATAGGAAAACAATGAGAAAAATGTAGGGAAAATAAAGATTGTGCTCGAACGGGCCCTACCCCGCTGCCTACGTAACTCATCAGGATAATGAGGATCAGAGACGCCGTAGTTCCCCTAACTAGGGGTAGAAAAGAAATTGCTTGGGAATTAAGGCTTGAATTTCCTATGCCAATGCTCAGGTGTTGCAGAGTCGGACGACGAATGCGTAACCGTCTTGCAAAGTGACAAGTAGGAGCAAGTTCGTGTACGGAGCGAAGGAGATGAGAAATGAATTCCCGAAGGAAAGACGCTTATTGTTTGTTTGTGTTTTTTATGAAGCTTTTTATGAGTGTGTCACAAGGAAGTGAACTCAAGCTCTTTTCCAGGGAATGTGCACTTGTCACTACATTCCAAGATGAAATAATAGAACAAGCACACTCAAGTAAGGAGAAGATCCCCAAAACTTGAACCCAGAGATTAGGGCCTAAGATCACTAACTCATTAACTTATTAGGTGTTTTTGGTATTTACAATGAAGAAGTGTTTTTTATGCTTTTCTTTGTGAAGAACATACCTTGATACAAAATGTGCATCACAAGATAAGCTTGTATTATCCCAAGATGGGAAGACTACAAGTACTTCATGGGATAAGGCTATTGCTCAAGGTATCAGTTCAAACTTTATTAAGTGTTTTCTTTAAGGTTATGAGATGAGAAGAGAAGAAGCACCAAAGGATCACAAAGGCAAAAGTCTAAAGGGGGACTAAAGAATCCTAAGTGTTGTCATGCATGGATATCCTAAGGTTAGTGTGGTTTCCTATCCTAATGAAGAAAGAAAGAAGAAGAGAAGAAGAAGAAAGAAGAAGAGAGATGAGTAAGGCCTAAGCCCAACAAGCAAAGGGTTAGTACAAAAAATAATAAGTAAAGAAGAGATGAGATTTGGAGATGTGGGAATCACATCCACACCTCTCACTTACCATAGCCCCTGAAAGGTTAGCAACATAAGCATACAAGTGAAATGAAATGAACTTAATGACATGCCAACATCATACAAACAGAAGTGAAGTCATATATACAAATGCTCAATGCAAATGCTAGTCAAAAGAATGAGAGAAGAAGCATGCAAGTTAATTAAGATGCAAAATGAATCACATGGCAAAGTAAGGTACACTTAATGAGATGCAAACCAAAAATGCAAAAAACATGACCCCAAGGCACAAGACCAGAACCAAAACAAGTCAAAGAAGAGCTTAAGAAGTAAGAGAGATGAAGAGAAGAGAGACATAAGACCAAACAATCACATTATGGGATGGAAAGGAGCAAAGGAGATGAAGTGAAAGCACATAAGAATGGAAGAACTTAAAAGATAAGCAAAAACACAAAAATTTCTAAGACATAAACCCTAAGCCAAGATCAGAAAGGTACCCACACCCCAAAGAGACCCCAAATAAGAAGAAGAAGTTGGCACAAGTTCCCTTCTAAGCTAAAAAGAGACCTTATGATAAAAAAAGAAACCAAATGGGACAAGCTAAGAAGAAAAATTCAAATCAAATCAACAATGAATCTAAAACTTCCACAACTTAGGACAAATGATCCTCAAACATGATATAACAATGAGCCAAGAGGGTTGGGAGAAATTCAGAAGCTAGATAGGTCAAAAGAAGGATTAAACATGAACTAGGGTTAAGAAAACTTCCACCACAAGTCAAGGACATAAACCTAATGAACAAATTTCTAAAAAACAGAACAAAAATCACACATGAACTAAATCCTCTTATGAATCCAAAGCAAAAAGAACCAACACAAAACTCAAAATAATGAACACTATGGAAATTAGCCAAGTCAGGATGCTCAAAAAGGAATAAAAAAGAATTAAATATAAGAGGAAATTAATTGACACGTGGATATTAGAAATAAATGGGAAATAAAAATATGAAAAAATAAAGAAAACTCAAATGAACATTCAAGAATTAATTTGGAATTTTTTGATGATTGGAAGTAATTTTAATAAATGGAAAGCAAAATGGAATAAAGAAATAAAAAGAAAAAGAAATAAAATGAGAGAAAGAGGACTGGGGGTGAGAATAGTAAGGACTACAGTTCAAAACAAATGGGCTTAGAAGTCTGGGGGGTGCGAATAGGAGATTAGGCCCAATGGACTTGCGCTGGTGTATAAAATATAGGGTGGATATTCAGGAAATAAATGAAAAATAAATGAGTCATTGGATTGATCCAACGCGTATGGTGAATGAGCTCATTAAATGACATGGCAATTTGATTGGTTACGAGGCTGAGGCGCATGAGTGTTATGGTGAGGTGTGAAGTACAAAGAATTAAAACAGAAAACAAAAGCCACATCAATGGGAGGGTGGCCTCATTTATGAGGTGTCAAGATCTGGTGTATTGAGAGGCAAGATCCAACGGCACAGGGTTCGTCTTCAACCTTAAAACCCTAGTTCAACATTTTTCCAGATTCCGGTGACCGGAGCTAGGGCTCCGGCACCGGAAATTGCTCAGCAAGAACAAACAACAATGAAAATTAATAAGAAACTCCAGATTGACTAATTGATGTGCCCTGAGTTCAAATATGGCATTGAAAAGTTCAAAAAATCAAAGAATCTCCTGGATCGAGCACAAACAGGTAGGACCATAAAATTTCAAATTCATATATCTAACTCATTAGTGCACCAATTTTGAAACCAAGACTAACAGAATGATCAATGAAGCAAGAGGATTATAATGCACACAATCAATTTCATTTTCACATCTAAAGATTTGAATGTTACCCGAACTTGCAGATCTTGAGAGAGCTTGGTAGAAGGCCAGATGATGAAGTCAATCTAATACAAATGCCCTCTAGTTGCAAAATAAATGCAACTAGAGCCTTGAATCTTGCTGGATCTGAGGATTTGCAAGCAGCTGCCCTGAAATGGCAAGGTTGTGATTCTTGAGAGATAGCTTGAACAATGGTGAGATTAATGATCCTGAGCTTCCAAGGATCAAAGATCTACAATTTGTTTTTGGTGAGAGCTAGTGTGCGAGGAGATTCAAGAGATAATGCAAGTTGTGAAAGAAGATGGAAACTCAGCAATGAGAGAGAACTGAGGCAAGCTAAAACCCTAATTTGTTTTATATCATCTCATGACTCCATGCTGAAAAAATGAAGAAGTTTGCACGTGTAGATCACAAGTTTTGGTGATTTTGCAAATTTTGCAATTTTGGTGTGATATCATGTAATCCTCATGCATTCTCTTGCCTTCAGCCTATGTGCACTCTAAATCCAACCCTTAATCTCAAACAAAAAAAAATCCTGGCCATTAGATTAAAGTATCACACTCTTTTCATGTTCATGCACAAAATACACTTTTGGAATGACATTCTTGTTGTGCACGGATTTTGTGAATTTATTTGAGCAAAGTAATCCATTTGCAATGCATTTTAATGTTGTAAACTTATTTGATCCATACCAACACTAAAAATGAAGTTTTGTGACTTTTGGCTTTTGGTGCATGCATGAAATTTTACTTTTTGCCCTAATTTTGTGAAATTTTCGAGGGGTTTAGATTCCTAACCAAGAATGCTATGAAAAAGTACTTGTACTTTTTGAAAATGGGAGGCCTTAATATCCAACTTTCATGTTTGACTTTGGTCCATTTGAAGAATTTTTGATTAAGTTAAGGTCACTTGAATTTTAGGGCAAAAGTTGCCAAAAATGGCATTTTCTCAAAACCAACTTTGTACCAATTTTGCAAAACCCCTCAAAACTCCATGATTCTTAATCTTTGAACTTTCCAAACCTCTTATAACCTTGTAAGAACATCCCTTGGCTAGAAAAAATGGATTGGACCCCTTGAAATCACACAATTGACTTTTTTAAGGCACAGTTGACCAATTACTTCATCTGCAAGCAACTGAAGAATTTCCTGACTTCCACAAGGAATTTTTTCAACAAATTTGGTACCTAGGATCCTCTTGAGATATTAAAGACTTTTCCCAAATGAAATGGCCAAAGTTTTAAGGTTTTCAAGCTTGAATCTCAAACCCTAGTTTAGGTCCATTGTGTAGAAGCTTTGCCTTAGCCTGGAATCCCTGATGATCTTCCAACCTTCTGAGCTTTTGTAAATGAACTTGAACTTGTCAATGCAATGTAGACCCCTCATAGGACTTGTACAAATCCACTGGGCCCCTTGTCATGGCTTGTGCTTCTTCAAGAACCTCCACAGATGATCATATGCCTAATGCTAGGTCATGAGAAATGTTATGCCTCATCTTTCCATGCTAGGATGCTAAGAATATGATATGTTCATGATGAATATGATGTGATATGATGCTTAAAATGAAGAGGGAAAATTTGGGGTGTTACAGTGAGCATCAGTGCTCCACCAGAGAAGACCTTCTTTACTATAAATGGACCATCGTAGTTTGGAGTCCACTTCCCCGTGTGGTCTATATTCACAGATCAGCAAAAGACCTCCTACTTGGTATTCCTGAAGCCTGACTTTATGATTGAAGGCTCTCTTCATCCTTTTCTGATATAACTGCCCATGATAGATAGCAGCTAATCTTTTTTCTTCGATAAGATTCAGTTGAATATACCGAGAGCGGACCCATTTTGCTTCATTCAGCTTTACATCCATCAATACCCGTAAGGAGGGTAGCTCAACTTCAACAGGTATGACAGCTTCCATACCATACACAAGTTCATAAGGCGTTGCCCCAGTAGACGTTCTGATTGAGGTTCGGTACCCATGTAAAGCAAATGGTAGCATCTCATGCTAGTCTTTGTAGGTTACCTCCATCTTTTGCACAATCTTCTTAATATTTTTGTTAGCTGCCTCAACAGCGCCATTCATCTTTGGCCTGTAAGGAGAAGAGTTGTGATGTTGGATTTTGAAGTCCCGGCACAGTTCTGCCATCATTTTGTTGTTCAAATTGGAACCATTGTTAGTAATGATCCGCTCGGGAACTCCATATCGACATATGATATCACTTTTCAGGAATCTGGCTACCACTTGTCTGGTGACGTTTGCATACGAAGTTGTTTCGACCCATTTGGTGAAGTAATCAATGGCCACCAGGATGAATTTGTGACCATTTGAAGCAGTCGGTTCGATCTTTCCAATCATGTCAATGCCCCACATGGTAAAGGGCCAAGGAGAACACATTACGTTCAAAGGATTTGGAGGCATATGCACTTTATCTGTGTAGATCTGGCATTTGTGGCACTTTCTGGCATAGGCATAACATTCTACATCCATTGTGATCCAGTAGTAACCTGATCTTAATAATTTCTTAGCCATTGCATGTCCTCCAGCATGGGTACTGAAAGATCCTTCATGCACCTCGTGCATCAGCAAGTATGCTTCTTTCTTAACAACGCATCTGAGTAGTACCATGTCAAAGTTTCGCTTGTATAATGAACCATCAGCATTAAGGAAGAAACTACCGGCCAGTCTTCTCAATGTCTTCTTGTCATTAGATGATGCCCCAGGTGGGTACATCTGATCTTTTAAGAAGCATTTGATGTCATGGAACCACGGCTTGTCATCTTTAGCAATGTCCACGGAGAATATGTATGTTGGTCGTTCTAGTCTGGATACCGAAATCCGAGGCACATAATTGGGCAGTTTGAACCTTGATCATGGAGCAAATGGTAGCTAAAGCATCTGCAAACTGATTTTCGTCTCGAGGGATGTACTCAAGTTTGACTGTTGTGAAGAAAGTCAGATATCTCCTTGTATAGTCTCGGTATGGGATCAGATGCTCTTGGTGAGTGTACCATTTGATGTTGGTCTGATTGATTACCAAAGCTGAATCTCTGAATACATTCAATGTCTTGATCCTGAGGTCAATGGATTCCTCAAGACCCATGATACGGGCTTCGTATTCAGCTTCGTTGTTAGTGCAGGCAAAGGTGAGTTTTGCCGAGAAAGGCATATGAACTCCTTTAGGTGTAATGAGCACTGCACCAACTCCACGACCATTCATATTGACAGCCCCATCAAACTTCATTGTCCACTCTTCTTCCAGGTCAGGCCCTTCAGTGTGAACAGGCTCTTCATGATCCTTTGCTTTTAAGAACATGTTATCTTCATCAGGGAAGTCAAATCTCATGGGCTGGTAATCATCAATGGGTTGCTCAGCTAAATAGTTAGACAATACACTGCCCTCGATTGCCTTTTGAGATGTGTACTTGATGTCATACTCTGTCAGAATAATTTGCCATCTTGCAACCATTTCGGTAAGTGCTGGCTTCTCAAATATGCCTCAACAACCTGGATAACTCTTCAAGTAACTCATAGTCTTCTCCAACCCCTTCATCGGCTTGATTAATCGGATAGTCGAAGTCATACAAGGTCATAGCAGTGTTATTGTCGGTGCAATCTGGAGGGTAATCTCTGCAAGGGTTGAGATTTGTTCGTGTTAGTGATCAATTTTAATCTTGTTTTAGAAAAAGTGAAAATGAAGTTATTATTTTGAAAACATTTCCATTTTATTGTTTTGTACAAAAGTAAAAAATGAAAAGACAGTGAGCGAAAAAAAGAGACTTGTTTGCAAAAGATGTCCGATATTCATTGATAATTCATTTGCACAAAATTACAATATGGCCCTATTACAAAATGAGTCCTGATGCCTTGGGCAAGATGCAGGACTTGATGCATGCTAAAAAAAGGCAGGAAATAATAATTACTCTGCAGGAGTAACCCTTATAATTTCCTGGGAAGACCAGTTAAGGACTTGGTGACCCGGGATCCTTGGACGTATCCAGCTTTCCAGGTTGAGGTCGCTTTACGCCTCGTCTTCCAGGTTGTTAATAGCATCTGGGGTGAGCATCCCCCCACTGATGAACTTGGGCTCTTTGGCAGCCTCTCATTGATCTTGTCGGAATGGTTTGTAACCCAAACTGAATCTTCCATCCTTCTTCTCCACTGGTAGCAGCTTGTCCCAGCCTTGGGCATTTCCATCTTCAACAACCTTCCGGGCTTGCTAATAGGAGACAATTGAAGTACCCATCCTATCCTCCTAGGATGCAGCAAATACTTCAGTCGTTGCCTCATTGAGGTTCAGAGCCTCAAACCCCTGGATCATAGTTTCATGGAATTCACCATCCATCTCAATGTATTTGTATGTAGCCACATGGCTAACAAAGATGTCCTCTTCACCACAGATGGTGATAATCTGTCCTTCCTACTCATATTTCAATTTCTGTTGAAGGATCGACGTAACTGCGCCAGCGGCGTGAATCCACGATCGACCCAAAAAATAGTTGTAGGCCGGTTGTATGTCCATCACATAGAAAGTAGTCTGAAAGACCTGCGGACCGATTATCACAAGCAATTCCACCTCTCCAAGAATAAACCTCTTGGTGCCATCAAAAGCCCTGACCATAAGATTGCTTGGCCGAAGATCTATTCCATCTTATTCGAGCTAGACAAGAGCTTTTCTTGGCAAGACATTGAGTGAGGACCCAGAGTCTACAAGAACATGAGAGAGTACAACCCCTTTGCACTCCAGGGTGATGTGCCAAGCTTTGTTGTGGTGACGTCCTTCTGTTGTCAAATCAGCATTGGTGAACCCTAACCCATGGCTAGTATTGACATTAGACACCACTGTCTCAAGCTGATTCACTGTGATCTCTTCTGGCATGTAGGCAGCGTGCAGAACTTTAAGTTGTGCATCCCGGTGAGCTTTGGAACACAACAGGAAGGATAAGATGGAGATCTTAGAAGGAGTCTGGTGGAGCTGATCCATAACTTTGTAGTCACTTCTTTTAATTATCCTAATAAATTCATCCACATCCAGATCAAAGGATGATTTATGAGTCTCTTTTGGTGCAGGTTCTTCAGGTGCCACACTTTTCCCTTTGGCTTTGGCAACAGCCTCTGCCTCAGTATTAGTTCTTGGAGATTGTGACGCGAAGAGACGTCCGCTTCGGGTGAAGCTTTCGCCTCCCCCGGCATTATCCACTTGGGGAGTGTGAACCGAAGAATCAAGAAGGACTCTTTCTCCATTGCAATAAAGGTCTGCACCATAATGCCAAGGTACAACATTGTCTTTGTCATATGGAATGGGCCCTGGCACCGTGATGGTGACTGGGCTTACTGCAGCAGAGGTTGGAACTGTTATTGTCTGTGGATCATAGAAAATAGTGACAGGACTTCTTGTGGATGTTGGTGGTGATGAATTGAAGCTTGGTTGTTGCTGAAACTGTTGTTGAGATTGTTATTAAACGTTGCAGGAATTTGGGACCGTTGTAGGGTCATAATAAATAGTAACTGTGGAGACATCATTGTTGGTGGTTGCTGTAGTTGTAGAAGTGGATGACATGGAACTGTTGTTTGTTGAAGTAATGGAAGAGGTGGTTGCTGAAGTTGTAGATGAATCGGTTGGAACAGTTGTTGTTGCAGTTGTAGAAGAATCAATTGTCTTTGTAAAAGGAGTTGCTGGTGTTGTAGAAGTTGTTGTGGTTATTTGCAAAATGCCTTCTCTGATCAAGTTATTGATTCCATCCCTCAAGCTTGAACACCCATTCACGAAAACCTTGCAAAGATTCACAACAGGCCTCACAACCTGGAAACACTTGGCATTTCAAAAGCTGGGCTTTAACCTCTGCCAGAGGTGTCTGAATACTTGCAGTATCTTCAAATGAAATCATGGGTGAGTCCTCCTATATATCATTAATCCTTGGTCCACTGTGGCTTGGCATAGGATTTTTCATGACATTGGGAGGTGGTGCAAAGTTCAGGGCCATTGAATCTACCAGATCCTGGACCTTCATATGCAGAGCCCTGTATTTTTCCGTGGAGTGACCAGGTGCGTTAGAATGAAAAGCACACATAGCATTGACATCATAATTTCTCGGAAGGTTCTGAGGATCAGGTGGAGCCAATGTCCTAAACTCAACAAGATTGAGCTTTAGGAGTTGTGGCAGCAGTGTAGCATATGGCATTGGTATAGGGTCAATCACCCTGTTGATCTGAGATGGCCGCTGTTGAAAAGGGCGTTGTTGTTGATTGTTGTTATTGTTGTTGTAGGATCTCTGTTGAGGAAACTATGGTTGTTGCCGAAAGTGTTGTGGTTGTTGAGTATACTAAGAAGTTGGAGTAGGAATAGTGATGGCAGCAACTGATCTAGGCAGATATTAGGGTCTCCCTCTTCCCACATGTACAGAATTTGTTTCACCGGATTGTCGCTCCCGAAGATTTTCATCCCGGTACAAGCGCGAACGGTCGGCGAGAGGAGGAAATGAAATGAAAAGAGTCGCCAGCTAGGCATTTTTATCCCAAGGGAAAGGTAATGCTGCATAAACCTGGGAAGATATGGATAAGACGGTCGCGAACCAGAGAAATTGAGAAAGGGGGTTGGTTACAACCTGGGAAGGTATTAGCACCCAGATTGTCCGTCGTACTCGACGGGATCCACGCTTGAAAGTTTTGTGTTTAAAAGGGTAGTGCCATTGCTATCTGTGTGCAAGAGCTGGAAAAGAATGTACAAGTGTACTTACAAGAACCTCCAATCCTTATGCCTCCAGTTGAAGGAAGACCTCTAATTATGTATCTGACAATATTAGAAGGATCAATGGGGTGTGTGTTGGGCCAGCATGACGAGTCTGGTCGAAAAGAGTATGCAATATACTACCTAAGCAAAAAGTTTAACGACTGTGAACAACGTTATTCACTGCTCGAGAAAACTTGCTGTGCTTTAGCGAGGGCTGCTCGCCGACTAAGACAGTATATGTTGACCCACACTAATTTGTTGATCTCAAAGATAGATCCAGTCAAGTACATATTTGAGAAGCCAGCACTTACCGGAAGGGTTGCAAGATGGCTAATGATTCTAATATTGTCGTGATACTTTCGGCAGCCGTACCCTTCCAGGTGATTGTCCTTCACCTTTGGATGACCGTCCCTCATCCTTCCCCCAGCGGGGTCTCCATTTATTGGAACCCTTTTCTATCCGACATTCGTCCTATGTCGTGATATTTAGTGTCATCTCAATAGGACGAATGTCGGATAAGAGAAAAGATGTTTTGCTGGCGACTTACTGGGGAATGGTAAACACGGACGAGTGCTTACGCTTTCCGAAATAAAAAGGTATATGTGTTTTTTGCACTGTGGGGATAGGATGACACGGACGAGTGTCAAAAGAAGTATTATAAACATGTGTTTGGGCAACTGTGTTGGGGATAGGTGACACGGACGGGTGTCAAGAGAGTGTATAAGCATTGGTTTGGTTTATATTTGTAGGGAATGATATGACATGGACGGGTGTCGAAAGAGTGTATATGAACATGTGTTTGTGTTTGATAGTGCAAAAGGGACGCTTTGGCTTTCTGCTGGGGAAATTGAGATGATACGGACGAGTGTCGAGAAGGACCAGTATCTTTTGGTAGAAAACGTTCTGGCTACTTTACTGGGGAATAATGACACAGACGAGTGTCAAAAGGAGCATGTATCTGCATTTTGAGAGTGCAAAGGGACGCTTTGGCTTTTATGTGCAAGGGATGCATTATGTATATTGCTGATGAGGTACTGTTGGTATTTGCAGGCGATTGGTTTGAACTTGGCTTGTGATCATGAAATATGTTTGATTTTTGCCATAATTCTCTGTGTTAGACGGAATGCTACGCTCTGGGGAAAAAATGATGTGAATGCTATGATCATGCAAAAGAAACCGGTTCGGATTCGGATCCCGCTGCTGTGAAGATCTCTGGCCGATCTACTTGGAAGGAGAATCCCAGCTGGGGATGAGATCATTGGTAGATCTGATAAAACGTATGGTTCTACTTGGGCAATAGATCACTGATAGACCTATCCGGCGAGGAGATAAACCAGTTGGGGTAATGGAAGATTTCGTCACTTTGTTGTGTGAGAATTTCAGACATTGCTCTTCTTGGGAGAGGCTGGAGCTTTGTGGGGAGATTAGTTCCCCTCATCCTTAACACTCTGCTGGGGGAGGAAAGATCACTGAACGATCTTCCTAGAGATTTCTGTGAGGATCCTTCTGAGGATGAGGAGACTTGACAACTTAGCTGGGGAAATGAGCATTTTCTAATGCTGCTTGAAGAAGATGTGCTGGGGAAGTGATGCTTTGGCCACTTCGCTGGGGAAAAACATTCCAAATACTGTTAGGAGAGGAAGTATGTTTGGCATGCCCCATGCCGCGTATTGAATACCTGCAATCCTGTCAAGACAAAGAAACGCACAAATATCCCGAGGTATCCCTTACCGGATTCCGTCATAGGAGTTAGATATTCCTGGAAGTAAATACATTTTCCGCAAGCATGTAATTTAGAGAGGCACATCTGTTTTATGCAAATATTATATCATGGATATTGGACATTTTTCAAACGAAACAAAAATTTACATGACGGAGTGTGACTGAAAAACTCTGATTTTATTAATTTGGGTGCCCTGAATTGGAAAATACAGTCAAAGAAACAAATCTCCTGAAATGAGGAGATTGTTACAAATTGAGAAAAATAAAAGTGTTGGCAATGTTGACGACGCTTCAGTGAGCTTCCCTTTGCTATGACCCGTATGACCTTGACGTTCTTCTCATCTTGCTTTCTGAAGAAGGTTGATTCTGACTGATGCTTTATCCTTTCGAAGCTTTCCATGTTGTAAGTGATATAGAAGAATTCAGAATGCAGTTGTTCGTTTATTCCCTGATTTTGCGCAGATCGCCCTTTCGGGTTTTCAATCCACCGGGGTACCCATTTTTTGCCTGAGTTGTCCAATGCGGCTTTTCAACTCAGCGGGCGTACATTTTTTCCCCTTATTTTTGCCCGAGTCTTTTATTCTGTTTTTGACTCGCCGGGATGCCCTATTTTTCCTGGACTTACATTCTATTTTTATGTCCAACGGGTCATTTTATGCGAAGTATTTTTTAACTGCATCTGAATTCACAAGGGATAAGAAATATTCACCATCCATAGTAGTGAGCATCAGTGTTCCACCAGAGAAAACTTTCTTTACTATGAATGGACCATCGTAGTTTGGAGTCCACTTGCCCATGTGGTCTGTATGAGGAGGGTGAAGTCTTTTCAGCACAAGATCTCCCACTTGGTATTCCCAAAGCCTGACTTTCTAATCGAAGGCTTTCTTCATCCTTTTTTGATATAACTGCCCATGACAGATTGCATTAATCTCTTCGCTTCGATCAGATTCAGTTGATTGTACCGAGACCGGACCCACTCTACTTCATTCAACTTTACATCCATCAGTACCCGTAAGGAGGGTAATTCAACTTCAACAAGTAGGACTACCTCCATACCATACATAAGCTGATACGGTGTTGCCCTAATGGATGTTCTGATTGAGGTTCGATACCCATGCAAGGCAAATGGTAGCATTTCATGCCAGTATTTATAAGTGACCACCATCTTTTGAACAATCTTCTTAATGTTCTTGTTCGCTGCCTCAACAGCGTCGTTCATCTTTGGCCTGTAAGGAGAAAAGTTGTAGTGTTGTATTTTGAATTCCCGACACAGTTCTGCCATCATTTTGTTCTTCAAATTGGAACCATTGTCAGTAATGATTCGCTCGGGTACTCCATATCGACAGATGATGTCCCTCTTTAGAAATCTAGCTACCACTTGTCTGGTGACGTTTGCATATGAAGCTGCTTCGACCCACTTCGTGAAGTAATCAATGGCTACCAGGATGAATCTGTGGCCATTTGAAGCAGTCGGTTCGATCTTTCCAATCATGTTAATGCGCCACATGGCAAAGGGCCAAGGTGAAGACATTATGTTCAAAGGATTCGGAGATACATGCACTTTGTCTGTGTAGATCTAGCATTTGTGGCACTTTCTAGCATAGGCACAACAGTCTGCACCCATTGTGATCCAGTAGTAACCTGATCTTAACAATTTCTTTGCCATTGCATGTCCTCCAGCATGGGTACCGAAAGATCCTTCATGCACCTCGTGCATGAACAAGTCTGCCTCTTTCTTATCAACACATCTGAGAAGCACCATGTCAAAATTCCTCTTGTATAACGAACCATCAGCATTTAGGAAGAAACTACCAGCCAACCTTCTTAATGTCTTATTATCATTGGATGATGCCTCATGTGGGTATGTCTGATCCTCCAAGAAACATTTGATGTCATGGAACCAAGGCTTGTCATCTTTGGCAATGTCCACAGAGAATACGTATGCTGGTCGGTCTAATCTAGATACTAAAATCCGAGTCACATAGTTGGCAGTCTGAACCTTGATCATGGAGGAAATGGTAGCCAAAGCATATGCGAACTGATTTCGTCTCGAGGGATGTATTCAAGTTTGACTGTTGTGAAGAAAGTCAATAATCTCCTCGTATAGTCACGGTATGGGATCAGATGCTCTTGTTGAGTGTATCATTTGTTGTTGGTCTGATTGATTACCAGAGCTGAATCTCTGAATAAAGTTAAAGTTTTGATCCTGAGGTCAATGGCTTCCTCAAGACCCATGATACAGGCTTCGTATTCAGCTTCGTTGTTAGTGCATGCAAAGGTGAGTTTTTTCGAAAAAGGCATGTGAACTCCTTAAGGTGTAATGAGCACTGCACCAACTCCACGACCATTCATATTGACAGCCCCATCAAACATCATTGTCCACTTTTCTTCAGGGTCAGGACCTTTAGTGTGAACAAGCTCTTCATGATCTTTTGCTTTTAGGAACATGATGTCTTCATCAGGGAAGTCAAATCTCATTGGCTAGTAATAATCGATGGGTTGCTCAGCTAAATAGTCAGACAGTACACTGCCTTTGATGGCTTTTTGAGATGTATACTGGATGTCATATTCTGTTAGAATCATTAGCCATCTTGCAACCCTTCCGGTAAGTGCTGGCTTCTCAAATATGTACTTGACTGGATCCATCTTTGAGATCAACAAAGTAGTGTGGGTCAACATATACTGTCTTAGTCGGCGAGCAGTCCACGCTAAAGCACAACAAGTTTTCTCGAGCAGTGAATAACGTTGTTCACAGTCGGTAAACTTTTTGCTTAGGTAGTATATTGCATACTCTTTTCGACCAGACTCGTCATGTTGGCCCAACACACACCCATTGATCCTTCTAATACTGTCAGATACATAATTAGAGGTCTTCCTTCAACTGGAGGCATAAGGATTGGATGTTCTTGTAAGTACTCCTTCATTCCACCTGACTGTTTGTTCTTTTCTTAACAATTTGAATAGGGGCTCACAGGTTGTAGTAAGGTGAGATATGAACCTTGATATGTAGTTAAATCTACCTAAGAACCCCCGAACTTCCTTTTCAGTCATAGGTGCAGGCATCTCATGAATGGCTTTGACTTTGTCAGGATCAACTTCAATTCCTTTTTCACTTACAATGAATCCTAGCAGCTTACCGGACCGTACCCCGAATGTGCATTTGTTGGGGTTTAGCTTCAGCTGATACTTTCTCAGACGCTTGAACAACTTCAGCAGATTTACCAGATGGTCTTCTTCAGTGAGGGACTTGGCAATCATGTCATCCATGTAGCATTCGATTTATTTGTGGATCATGTCGTGGAATAATGTTACCATAGCCCATTGATAAGTAGCACCGGCATTCTTCAACCCAAATGGCATCACCTTATAACAGAATATGCCCCAAGGAGTGATGAAAGTTGTTTTCTCCATGTCTTCGGGTGACATCTTGATCTGGTTATACCTGGAGAACCCATCCATGAAAGAAAACACCGAGAACTGAGTTGTGTTGTCGTCCAATACATCAATGTGAGGTAAAGGGAAGTCATCCTTCGGGCTAGCTCTGTTTAGATCCCGGTAATCCACACACATCCGTACTTTTCCATCCTTCTTAGGCACTGGTACAATATTAGAAACCCACGGCGGGTAACTAGTTACAGCAAGGAAACCGGCGTCCCACTGTTTTTGTACCTCTTCTTTTATCTTCATGGCCATATCCGGACAAGTACGACGTAGCTTCTGCTTTACTGGAGGACAGTCTTCCTTCAAAGGCAGCTTGTGCATAACAATGTCGCTATCCAGACCTGGCATGTCTTGATAAGACCAAGCAAAGACATCAACATACTCCCGAAGCATGTCAATAAGTTGTTCCTTCACTGAATCTTGCAGACAGGCCGTGATCTTCACTTCTTTCAAGTCTTCTTCGGTACCAATATTAACTGTCTCAACCTCCTCCTGATGAGGAGTGATCATCTTCTCCTCTTGTCTTAACAACCTGGCTAACTCTTCAGGCAACTCATAGTCTTCTTCAACCCCTTCATCAGCTTGATTAATCAGATTGTCGAAGTCATACAAGGTCATAGCAGTGTTGTTGTTGGTGCGATCTGGAGGATAGTCTCTGCAATGGTTGAGATGTGTTCTTTTTAGTGATCAGTTTTTTCTTGTTTAGAAAAGTGAAAATGAAGTTGTTTATTTTGAAAACATTGCCATTTTATTGTTTTGTACAAAAGTGAAAAATGAAAAAAGACGGTGAGCGAAAAAGAGACTCGTTTGCAAAAGATGTCATGATATTCATTAATTAATCATTTGCACAAAATACAAGATGAACCTATTACAAAATGAGTCCTAACACCTTGGGCAAGATGCACGACTTGATACATGCTAAAAGTCAGGAAATAATAATTACTCTGCAGGAGTAACCCTTATAATTTTCTGGGAAGACGAGTTAGAGACTTGGTTTCGGGATCCTTGGACGTATCCAGTTCTTCGGGTTGCGGTTGCCTTCTTCCTCGTCTTCCAGATTGTTCACAGCATCCGGGGTAAGCATCACCCCACTGACAAATTTGGGCTCTTTTGCAGCCTCTGGTTGATCTTGTCGGATTGGTCTGTAACCCAACCCGAATCTGTCTTCTTTTTTCTCCACCAACAACAATTTTCCCCAGCCTCCGGCGATACCCTCTTCAACAACCTTTCGGGCTTGTTGATATGAAGCGATAGAAGTTCCAGACACAGCAGTGTAAACACCCCAAATTTGCCCTCACCCATTCACACCATGGCTTGTGATCTTTTCATATGCATAATTCAATCATAGCATTTCATACCACATTTCTGATTCACTGCATTGCTTCTGAGTCATCTGCATCTAGGGTTTGTGGTCTGAGCTATCCAAGAGCCATTTGAGCCACTCCAAAGGTCTTCAATCACTTCAAAGGGGTCCATGTATGTTCAAGCATCATATTATATCCCCATAAAGTCAAAGAAGTCAAATAATCACAAGAACTGAAAATGGCATGGAAGTAGAGCCAGGTTTAACTACACAGATGACCTAAAATTAGGGTTTTGGTTTCAAAGGCCATAACTCCAAATTCTTTGGTCATTCTTGTTTCTATTGGTCTCTATATGTTATAAGGATCATGCATATCAATTTTCATGAAGAAATTCCATGGGGAAGGCATCTAATCAAAAGTTAACTTCTTGAGTAAGTTAGTGTAAAATCAGGGCATCTGAGGCCCCCAATGACCCAACCAAAGGGTTTTCTCCATTATTTTGAATGTGTATGATCTTTATTTGATCATAGAAGATGTTAGAAGTTTACAAAATTGAATAATTTCAAGCCATTTGCAAAGTTGCCTTTTGGGGAAAGTGACTTGTAATGGAAACTTGCCATTTTGGGAAACTTTTTCAAACCTTTCTTTTTGATTCAAAAATGCTTCAAATGGGAAAACTTTGGTCATGAAAGTTGTAGAATGGATCATTCCCCTTTTCAAAAAGTACAAGAACTCATGTTAATTCATTTTGGATCAATAGTTATGGCTTGTCAAAGTTCGGAAAAATCACATAATTTCAAGTTTTGTACCAAAGAGGCAAAGTTGCAAAACCCCTTGCCAAGGAAAATTGTGACTTCAAATGGACTTCTAATCTTTATGCAAACATAAACCAATTCCTAAAATTCAGAATGCACCAAGAGTTTGTCCATTTTCATGACTTGTGCTTCAAGTAATCACAAAAGGGCCAAAAAGTCACAAAGTTGCAAAACCTATGACAAACCCTAATCCACTTGCTGCATTGCTTCTAATCCATTTCCATGGCTCTCCCTAAACTCAGCTGAGCCAAACCATGCCCCTATCACAGCCTCACACTTGCCCATACCTCAAGTACACCTAACTTGGACTTTATGCAAAAACACCCATACCAATCCCACAGTGCCACACCAACTTCTCTGACCCATCCAAATGTGATAAGTGGACCAAAAGGGACTCAACACATCATACACACAAGCCTGAAACATCCTCCAAGCCATAGCTCCAAGTTTTCACCTCTTATGCATTTTCATCCGAAACTCATTCCACAAGGCACAAACACCCAAACAAACTTCATAGAATCTCTCAGCATGTTCCACTGATCATCCCGGACCCTTCACCCGTCCCTGACACCCCCTGAAATCAAAACACGATTCTCACCCCTCACTGAACAGAACCTCTTCAAACTCACAAACCAGTCACTCTAAACACCAACCAAGCTTCAAAGCTTCATCAAGAGGATCATTGGGGCCATTTTGAAGCAAAGAGGCAAGCAGAAAGCTCCTGGATTGAAAGCTCAACCTCAGGTAACATGATGAACAAATTTTCCAGAACCTTGATTTCTTGTTAGAATGTTGTTCTATATGTTGCCTTGATCATGGGGATCTATTTATTTTTGAAAATGAGCCAGAAACAAGCATGTTGTGATGTTCTGAAACTTTTCCCGTGAAAATGTTTTGCTTCGATTCTCCTTGCTCATGCTTGATAAATGATGTTTGATGATGGATTTGAGTTTAGTTTTGATAGGAGAATGTTTCTGGGCAACTAATTTGGGTTGGGGTGGCCTGTAGTAGAAGCTAGGTTTTTGGTTTCGCCGGAGAAGACGACCGGAACAATGTTCCGGTCGCCTGAACTTGTTTAGCCCTAATTGTGTCATTAATGGGAGTTTGAATGTGGGTCGTAGATGTGTTTGACTGGAGTTGACTCCCGCGCGTGTGTGTGGCCAGGATTTGTCATTAAAACCCTAATCCTTGATTAATTAATTAAAATCAGTTTAATTAAATCATAAAACTGAATTAGCCAGATTTGAATCTGGGCCTTTGGATCTGGCGCGCAGCCAACCAGTCCAAACCCAGATCAAATCCTGGCCCTTCCCTCTGCATACTTCCATTTATTTTATTTTTTATTTCATTTAAATGGATTTATCTTTCACATTTTATTTAAAATAGCAGAAATCATTTAAAAATTATGAAATTTTTTGTCAAAGATTTCATTAATTTTTAAAACCCAAAAATATTTTTATTTTTATTTTTTGCACTGAAAATTATTTTTTAAATCATTTAAATGTTTATTTTTAATTAGTTAATGAAAATTAATTAATTAAAAATGCATTTAGGTATTTAAAAATCACAAAAAAATTCACATAGCATTTAGAAACATTTAGAAACATTGTTCAACTCTCAAACCAAATTTCTTTTTTTTTCTTGATGCCTTTTGATCATTTTCATTGGATTTAATTTCATTTCAAGGCAATATTTTGTTTCAAACTTCAAAAATTTCTTTCTGCCTAACCATTGAGAGTTGGATGATGATTCTTCTTGAATTGCACTCTGCATAGCATGTAGTTTATAGGGTAAATTTGGTTTGAATTGATCTTGCATTTTCAATTTGTTTGGCATTTTTCTTAGTGAAGTACCCCAAAACCCTAGTAATCTTAGGAAATTCAAAACTTACACTAGGTTAAGAGTTGGATCCTCTCCTTTGGGCAGTGAGCTTGTATAGGTTTAGGGTATCTTTGATTGCATTTTCAATTTTTTATCATGTCATTTGCTTCTGGTTTTAGATTTTTGCTTTGCATGATGCATGTAACCCTAATTTGTGCCTTCCTTTGCATTTATCTTTCATTTGCTTGCATCCTATGGCTTTCCATGACATTTTGTGCATCCACATGATTCTTAATACATCTTAGGACATATTGGAATCATGTATGATCATTGCATCTTTCATTTGCCATGTTACATGTCCATTTCATTTCATAAACATTCATGAATCTTTATGGTTCAAAGCATACCTCATTTGCATCCTTATGCTTGTATGATCATTCTCATCTCTTGTCAAGTGTTTGCATCATCTCTTAGCATCATTAACATCATGTTCTTGCTTCTGGTTGTGGTTTTCATCATGGCATTGCATCTCATTCTCATTGCATTTCATTTTCTTGTGCTAACATTTCAGGTGGTAAGTTGTCTTGAGAAGTGAATTTGCCTTCACTTCTCACAATCTCTTTTCATCTCTTTCATACTTTCTTTGTTGCATTTTGTATGTGTATTAGAGTGAGCTTGCTCATTCATGTTCATCTCTTACTTTCTTTCTTCAAGCAACTTATCTTCTTAAGTGAAGTAAGTTGACTTGCTTCTTCTGCTTCCTCTTCCTTTCATCTGCTCCTTCCTGGTGGTTTCTCTGAAGATTTTCTTGCAAACCTCATTAACCCTAGGAACACCCAAGCATGATCATAATTAGGGTTTTATTAGTCCCCCATTAGTTTTAGCTTTGTGTCATCTTTGAGTCTTCTCTTCTCACATCCTAATCAAGGACTAAACCTTAAAGGCTTTAAGGCTTTGTGATTAAGCTTATGCCTGCATCCTTCTATTAGGATGGAGTGTATAACTTTAATCCTAGGTGTTAAACCCTTAATGTGTTTAAATCCTTTAATCAATCCATCTAATAATCATCAAGACATCAAACTTGTAACTTGGGCCTTGCATCAGGGTTCTAATTCTTCCTTAACTGGTTAAGAAGGACTAACCCTAGTGTTAATGGACAAGTCCCCCTCAAGTTGTCTTACAAATCATAAAAATCATTTCTTCATCTTATCATTAACTAAAATCCACTTAATAAAGGCTTTGTTTTGTCATGAGGTTAATCCCTAATCATGGATTAAGTTGAGGAGCTTTCCTCAGCTTAAATGTTCTCATCTATTATCCTTCTATTAGGATGGTGTAATGAGTCCATTAAGTCCCTGATTATGGCTTGAACTCATTACTTAACACTAAACAAAAACATCAAAAACATCTAAGTAAATATAAGTAGGTTAATGATCTTAATCCTACACCATGGTGATTAAGTATGAGGTGCTTACTTTACACTTAAAGTATTCTCATTACCCCTAATCCGAGGGAGGATGTGATGAGTCTGCTAACCCTTGGTATAGGCTTAAGCTCATTTTCTTATGACAAAATCCAAAAAGCAATAAAAGATTGAAAACATCAAAAACAAACAATAATCGTCTCCTCCGGGATTCTTTCCTCATCATCTTCACTCACAAACGAGAACTTGCTTCTTCCGTCTAATGCAAGACAGTTTTCACCTGAGCCAGACAGGTCATACACTTAAGCATGGACAAGTAAGCAGTTCACAAGTCAATTTACCTTTCAGTCTCTTTGAGTCGAACTACGGTGTTATGACTTCCTCATTGCACGAGAGGATACGTAGGCATAACTTAACAGTTATCGAACAAAATTCTCTGTATATTCCCCCTCTTCCAGCATTATACTTTTAGCCTCATTATCTTGGGCATCCCACTCTTGCTCTTACACTGACACTTCTCTTATACACTTCACACTTCTTTTACACTGACACTTGCATTCTTTTCCAGCTTTGATGCACAGAATTGCACTGACACTACCCCTTTAAACACAAATCTTTTTAGCGTGGATCCCGTCGAGTACGACGGACAATTTGGGTGCTAATACCTTCCCAGGTTTTAACCAACCCCCTTTCTCAGTCTCTTTGGTTCGCAACCATCTTATCCATATCTCTTCTTAGGTTTATGCAGCATTACCTTTCCTTCGGGATAAAAATGCCTAGCTGGCGACTCTATTCATTCATTCTCCTTTCGCCGACCGTTCGCGTCTGTACCCCTCTTGGCCCTGTGTCATCAGGTGGGAGCGACAGCTTGGCGACTCTGCTGGGGACCCTTATATTGTAACCAAGGCTTCTGGTTCTTTTTGTGGGTTCCTCCTAGAGCTTTGTTTGATTTATGTTTACTGGGGTGTTATATGCTAATTGTGTTTATCTATTTGCTTTATTTATTGCTTTATGTATAGCTTTATTTATTGCTTTCTTTACAGTTTTTTATATTTCATACTGTCATTATCATTGCTGGATCTAGTTTCTGTTTTGGTGGGTGGGGTTCCATTGAGAGTTTAAGGTCCTATACCTGGGACCTGAGTGACACCTAGGCTAGAGTGGTTCATGTTCTTTCCCATTCCATTTCGGTCTGGTGCGGGAATATGAAACATGGTTCAGATGTGGGTTTCTTCTTGAGAACTCTGTGCTACAGATCTCCTGTAGTGCTAGGGCTATCTGGGAAGCCTGCTAAGTCTGGATGACCTTTATTATGACCTTCAGAAACTGAGGTGAATTAGAGGAGGATCTTTTATGGTTATTGTAAACACTGTACCTCCGGGTTAGAAGTGTTTACACTTCTCATAACTGATCCAAGTCTGAGGATCCTTGTTTTAGAACACTACCTGTGAGGGGGTTGGGCTGTTTACAGGTTTGCAGGTACCATTGGCCACATCATACCCTGTTACTATTTGGTTTAAGAGTACCTCATTTTGGGAAAGTTCTTGTGATTTGAACCCTGGACATGTGACTCTTTATTTGAGTCCCCCACCTTGGTTACTGGATTTCTGAACCTCCATCTGGACTTCTTAAACATACATGGACTTACACCAATACAGTTAATCAGATCCATCTTGATCACAAACCCTTGCATATCATTTGCATACTCATCATTTGCATCATTTAACATTTGTTTATTTGTTTTTCAGGGTATCCATATTGTATCTGGCTTGGTTTTGACCCCTTCATCTGCATAGACCTCTGCTCATCAGTTATCTGCTTCAGCCATCTTCATCAGTTGCCTGCTTCAGCTACTTTTATCACCAGCTTCAGCCTATCAGTGTCTCATCTCCAGTATCAGTCTTCATCATCAGCACTTGTTTTTCAGCTCTTCATCAGCAGTCATGACACCCAAAAAGAGCAACATCTCATACCATTTCTTTGAGCCTGTGCTGACTGGCATCAGGCAGGTCCAGGCACTCATCACTCCAGACCACATCCCCTTATTCAGAGAGCATTATGGAGGCATCCTTGATATGGTTATGGACTTGGACCCTTCTCAGAGGAGTATGATCCACACTTGCCTGCAGTTCTATGACCCTCCTTTGAGATGTTTCACTTTCCAGAACTTTCAGCTAGGACCTCTGCTGGAGGAGTTCTCATCATTGATTGGAGTACCTGTCAGGGGTGGTGTCCCCTTCAACCCAGAGATGACTTCTCCCAGCAATGGAGAAGTGGCAAAGGCTCTGTATTTGGAGCCTATTTTGATTGAGCAGAACATGACAACAAAGGCTGGAATCCCTGGTTTGCACTTAGACTTTCTGACTTCTCAGGCCATCCTGAAGGCCTCCTTGGGAGAATGGAGGGCAGTTTGTGCATTGTTAGCCCTCAGTATATATGGGGTTATACTATTTGCAGATGAGCCCAAGTTTATCAGCAAGAATGCCATTCATCTTTTCCTTCTGAGGAACCCAGTACCCACCTTGCTGGGAGATTTCTATTATTCCATTCATCAAAGAAATGAGAAGCAGAGAGGGAAGTTGGTGAGATGCTGTGCTCCCCTATTTCATACCTGGCTGCTCAAACACTTACCCAAGACTGATGCCTTCCTGAATCCTCACCAACATAAGAATTGGGCTAAGAGACTTATTGCTTTGACTTCATATGACATCAGATGGTGTACCCGGAGCACCAAAGGCAAGGACATCATCACTAGGTGTGGGCAGTACCCCAATGTACCTCTGGTAGGAGTGAAGGGTTGCATTAACTACAATCCTTTGCTGTTTAAAAGACAACTAGGCTATGCTCTGGTCCACCCTCCTAGAATGCAGGATCTAGCTGAGACCCTGTATTGTGAGATAAAACCTAATCTAGCTGCTGTCAGACAAGCATCCTGGGCTTGGGATAACATCCAGACCAAAGGGATGGCCATTCTTGGGAGGTGCAATAATGTGGCTTCAGCTCAGTATTATGAATGGTATCATGCTAGAGCTCAGATTTCTGGGATGCCTTTCACCATTGAGGATGCACCTGGACCATCCACAGTACCACCTCCAGCCACTGTCAGCCTGGAAGAATTTGAGAAGCTGAAGGAAAGGAATGAGAATCTGTCTCAAGCTCTGAAGAAGACCCTCTGGGAGAGGAGTGATAGTCGCCTAGACATTGAGAGGTTGGAGAAGATTAAAGAGGAGCATCTGACCAAGATTGAGAAAGCAGAGGATTACATCAAGAAGTCAAGAGCTGGAGAGCAAATATTGAAGAATGCATGTAAGGAGGCCAAGCATCAGAAGGCTAGGACTGATCTCTATCTGCAAGAAAGTCAAGCTAGGTGGGTCAGGATCACTGAAGCTCGTACTCAAGAAGATAAGAGAACTCAAGACAGGATTGAGCAGTTAGAGGCCAATGAAAAGAAACAACAAGAAGCTCTGCTGGCAGCCTAGAAGGAGATTTCAGAATTGAAACTTAGGGCTGGTCTGAAGAGGTCAAAGGACCAAGACAGGAACAAGAGGCTGACCACTGCTATTGCCACTAGGAACTTTCTCATCAAGACTATTACAGAGCGTCCGGCTGGTCCTGTAACTGAGGCACTTTTGAAGGAGGTTAAGGAGGATGAGTTTGGACTAGATGTCTGACTCTTTGATTGTTGTTGCTTTCATTTGATGTACTTTTCTTTTATGTTGTATTTTGACCCTTCAGGGGCATATGTTGTAAAAAACCAACTATGTATGATTCACCATTTGTAATATATTTTTAGTTTGTTTCCATTTTGGGGTTCTATTTTCTCAACAACATCAAAGCATCTTCCTCGAGGTCTGGAAAGGTCAAAACCAAGAACCAAGCCGGATACCTTGGAAAATAAATAAGCATACTGCATTGCATACTAACTTTTGTTTTGTTTTGTAGGTTTTGTTTTTACTATGTTTGTTTCTAACTCTGTTGTGGTTCAGGAAATATTGCTCGCAGAAGAGTGTTCCCCGTCAACCGTGCACATCGGTATCCTACACGCAACAACCTTCCGGGTATTATAATGGAGCAAGTACAGCAAGACCTGACCGAGGTCAGAACCCAGATGGCTAACGAAAGAGTGGAAATGAGGAACCAAATGGCCCAATTCATGACAGTAATGACCAGCTTGGCTCAAAGCCAAGAGAGGATAAGGGCATTGGTAGAAAGACAAACCCCCGAGGAGCCTCATCCCGGGACTGGAGGAACAAGCAACAATGATAGGGGTCAGCCTCATGCTAACCCACCTGTATTTGGACCTCATCTAGATCCAGAAGTCAACATCCCGGCTAATGTGAAAGGAAATATTACTGGGGGGAGGATCTTACAAGAAGACCCCCAAGAGGAGTAATTCACTGTCATGGGAGCTGGTGATGAAGTCTATGATAGGAGGTTTGATGAAATTGCTGAGAAGTTGAGATCTCTGGAGTCTCAAAATTCCATGGGTTTTGATGTAATGGATATGGGGTTAGTAGACGGGGTAAGAATTCCCCACAAGTTCAAACCTCCGTGCTTCTAGAAATACAATGGAACCTCCTGTCCACGAACTCACCTGCAGTCCTTTCTGGGGAGACTTAAAGCATATACCATGGATGAAAAGCTGGGGATGTTCTATTTTGAAGACAGTTTGACTGGGGCTTCAAGGGAGTGGTACTCACACTTGACCAGAGCTACTATCAGATGCTGGAAGGACCTAGCTGAGGCCTTCATCAGACAATACCAATATAACCTGGACATGGCTCTTAACAGAACCCTCCTAATGGGAATATCTCAATCCTCCAGAGAAAGCTTCAGGGAATATGCCCAAAGGTGGAGACAGCTTGCTGCTGCTGCCCAACCACCCATGTCGGAAAGAGAAATGGCCGACATGTTTATGAATACCCTGCAAGGAACATACATTGATAGGTTGGCTGCTTTTTCTTCTACTAGCTTCGCAAACGTGGTTATAGTTGGGGAAAGAATTGAAAGTTTGCTAAAGATGGGCAAGATTTCTGATAATGGTGCAAGTTCGTCCAGTAACTCCAGGAAGCCTTTTGTGGGACCTCGAAGGACCGGTGAGACAAATGCCATTCATGCCAACAGGGGCAGACCTCAGTATGTCCACAGATCAGTAGCAGCTGTCACTATTCCAGCTCCGATTCCTCAGCAACCAGCATATCAACAACAACAACAACAACCTCATTACCAACAACAAGTTTAGTATCCGCCACAGAGAACATACAACAACAATAACAACAATCAACAACAAAGACCCTTTCAGCAAAGACCATCACAGGCAAATAGGGTGATTGACCCTATCCCTATGCCTTATGTTGCCTTATTGCCACAACTCCTGAAACTCAACTTGGTTGAATTAAGGACATTGGCACCACCAGATCCCTCTAATCTTCCATGGAATTATGATATCAACGCCAGATGTGCTTTCCATTCCAATGCACCTGGCCACAATACGGAGAAGTGCAGGGCCTTGCAAATGAAAGTCCAAGACCTGTTGGATTCTAAAGCCCTCAACTTTGCTCCCCCTCCAAGTGTCACCAAGAATCCCATGCCCAATCATGGAGGACCAAGAATTAATGCCATTGAGGAAGACAAACCATCTTTCTTAATCACCAGTGTTGGACAGATTCGGACACCTTTGGTCGAAATTAAATCTCAGCTCCTAGAGTGTCAGATGTTCCCCGGATGTGAGCTTGGTTGTGGGTATTGCAACATTTCGGTCAACGGGTGTGTTAATTTGAGAAGTGGCATAGATGGTCTTATCAAAAGTGGTATACTTCAGATCTCAACAACGGCGCCTACACATCCAGCAATCCCTTTGACAACAATTCCTGATTCTCCTACAACTGCAACAACAATTATTCCGACCAATTCATCAATATCATCAACAATGGCTTCATCCATCACTTCAACAAATCAAATGTCAACAACCATTCCTTCTACAACATCAGCATCCCTTTATTCAGCAGAATCTTCTACAACACCAACAGAAATTAATGAAAATATCTCAGCACTCACCATCTACTATGATCCGTCAAATGTTCCTCCGAACAACAACTTTCAGCAACAAACAGTGGCACCTCCTGCCAGGTCACCAGTCACCATTTACTACGATCCGCACACCATTTCAATACCTTCCTCTGCAGCAGTCATTCAAGTTACCATCACGGTGCCTGGACCAGTTCCATATGAAAGCAGTAATGCCATACCTTGGCATTATGGCTCTGATCTTTACTGCAACGGGGAGAAAATCACTTTGGATTCTTCAACCTCTTCTCCACAAATTGAGAATGTTGGGGGAGGCGGAGGCTTCACCAGAAGCGGACGCCTTTTTGCTTCACAATTGCAAAGACCTAATGCCGAAGCAGAAGCTGTTGCGAAAGCGAAGGGGAAGAGTGTGATATCTGAAGAACCAATTATCAAAGAAACTCAGAAGACATCTTTTGAGCAAGATGTAGACGAGTTTATGAGAATCATAAAGAGAAGTGGTTACAAGGTGGTGGATCAGCTTCACCAAACTCCCTCAAAAATTTCCATATTATCCCAGTTGATGTGTTCTGAAGCTCACAGGAATGCATTATTGAAAGTCTTGCACGCAACATACGTGCCAGAGGAGATCACTGTTAATCAGCTAGAAACTGTGGTGGCGAATGTCAACACCAGCCATGGACTGGGCTTTACCAATGCTGACTTAACAACTGAGGGACGTAACCACAACAAGGCTTTACACATGACTCTAGAATGCAAGGGTGCTGTTCTATCACATGTACTGGTGGACACTGGGTTTCACTCAATGTTCTACCAAAGAAAGCCTTAGTGAAGCTGGAGTAAGATGGCTTGGCACTGCGTCCGAGTAATTTGGTAGGGAGAGCGTTTGATGGCTCTAAAAGATCAGTGCTTGGAGAGATTGATCTGACTGTGATGATTGGCCCGCAGACTTTTAAAATTAGCTTCTATGTGATGGACATTCAGCCGGCCTACAACTGTTTGTTGGGTAGACCTTGGATTCATGCCGCTGGCGCTGTTACGTATACCCTTCACCAGAAGCTGAAATTCGAGTGGGAAGGCCAGATCATCACCATCTGTGGTGAAGAAGACATCTTTGTTAGCCATCTGGCTACATACAAATACATTGAAATGGATGGAGAAATCCATGAAACTATGAGCCAGGGTTTTGAAGCCCTGAACATTAATGAAGCATCTGCTGTACTGGGAACCTCCATGACATCTTATCAGGAAGCCAGGAAGGTTGTTGAAGAGGGTACTGCCCAAGGCTGGGGCAAACTGCTGCCCATGGAGAAGAAGGAAGACAGATTTGGGTTGGGTTACAGACCAACTCAACAAGATCAATCAGAGGCTGCCAAGAAGCCCAGTTTTGTCAGCGGGGGAATGCTCACCCCTGATGCAGTGAACAACTTGGAAGACGAGGAAGAAAGCGACCGCAACCTGGAGAGCTGGATACGTCCAAGGATCCCGGGGAGCCAAGTCCTTAACTGGTCTTCCCAGGAAATTATAAGGGTTACTCCTGTAGAGTAATTATTATTTCCTGTATTTTTTAAGCATGCATCAAGTCTTGCATCTTGCCCAAGATGACAAGACTCATTTTGTAATCGGGCCATCTTGTAATTTTGTGCAAATGGATTAATCAATGAATATCAGACATCTTTTGCAAATGAGTCGTTTCCTTTTTCGCTCACTGTTTTTCATTTTTCTTTTTGTACAAAAATAAAATGGCAATGTTTTCCAAAATGATAACTTCATTTCATTTTTTCTAAACAAGATTAAAATCGATCACTAAAATGAACAATCTAAACCCTTGCAGAGAGTGCCTTTCAGACTGCACCGACAACAACACTGCTATGGCTTCGTATGACTTTGACAATCCAATCAATCAAGCTGATGAAGGGGTTGAAGAAGATTATGAGCTACCTGAAGAGCTAGCCAGGTTGTTAAGGCAAGAGGAGAAGGTTATCACTCCTCATCAGGAGGAGATTGAAACGATTAATCTTGGTACGGAAGAAGACGTGAAAGAGGTTAAAATTGGGGCCTGCCTACAAGATTCAGTAAAAGAGCAACTGATTGATATGCTTCGAGAGTATGTGGATGTGTTTGCTTGGTCTTATCAGGATATTCCATGACATGATCCATAAAGAAATTGAATGTTATGTGGATGACATGATTGCCAAGTCCCTCACAGAAGAAGACCACCTGGTAAATCTGTTGAAGCTATTCAAGCGTTTGAGGAAGTACCAACTGAAGTTAAACCCCAACAAATGCACATTCGGGGCGCGATCCGGTAAACTGCTGGGATTTATTGTGAGTGAGAAAGGGATTGAAGTTGACCCTGATAAAGTTAAAGCCATTCAGGAAATTCCGGCACCGAAGACAGAAAAAGAAGTTCGAGGTTTTCTAGGTAGATTGAACTACATTTCACGGTTCATATCTCACCTTACAGCAACCTGTGAACCTTTGTTCAAGCTGTTAAGAAAAGAACAAATGGTCAGGTGGAACGAAGACTGCCAGAGGGCTTTTGACAAAATCAAGGAATACTTACAAGAGCCTCTGATCCTTATGCCTCCAGTTGAAGGAAGACCTCTGATAATGTACTTGACAATATTAGAAGAGTCAATGGGGTGTGTGCTGGGCCAGCATGACGAGTCTGGTCGAAAAGAGTATGCAATTTACTACCTAAGCAAAAAGTTTACCGACTGTGAACAACGTTATGCACTGCTCGAGAAAACTTGCTGTGCTTTAGCGTGGGCTGCTCGCCGACTAAGGCAGTATATGTTGACCCACACTACTTTGTTGATATCAAAGATGAACCCAGTTAAGTACATTTTTGAGAAGCCAGCACTTACCGGACGGGTTGCAAGATGGCAAATGATCCTCACAGAATATGACATCCAGTACACATCTCAGAAAGCCATCAAGGGCAGTGTATTGTCTGATTATCTTGCTGAGCAACCCATTGATGATTACCAGCCTATGAGATTTGACTTCCCTGATGAAGACATCATGTTCATAAAAGCAAAAGATCATGAAGAGCCTGTTCACACTGAAGGGCCTGACCCGGTGTCGCTCCCACCAAACGACACCTGGTCAGAAGGGGTACAGACGCGAACGGTCGGCGAAAGAGAGAAGGAAATGAATAGAGTCGCCAGTTAGGCATTTTTATCCCGAAGGAAAGGTAATGCTGCATAAACCTGAGAAAAGATGGATAAGACGGTTGCGAACCAGAGAGACTGAGAAAGGGGGTTGGTTACAACCTGGGAAGGTATTAGCACCCAGATTGTCCGTCGTACTCGACGGGATCTAAGCTTAAAAGATTTGTGTTTTAAAGGAGTAGTGTCTGTGCAATTTGTGTATCAAAGCTGGAAAGAATGCAAGTGTCAGTGTAAAAAGAATGTGAAGTGTGTGAGAGAAGTGTCAGTGTAAGAACAAGAATGAAATGCTCAAGACTATGAGGCTAAAAGAATAAGGCTGGAAGAGGGGGAATATACAGAGACTTTTATTCGATAACAGTTAACTTATGCCTACGTATCCTCTCGTGCAATGAGGAAGTCAGAACACCGTAGTTCGACCCAAAGAGACTGAAAGATAAATTGACTTGTGAACTGCCTGCTTGTCTAGGCTCAAGTGTATGACATGTCTAGCTCAGGTACAAACTGTCTTGCATTAGACGGAAGAAGCAAGTTCTCGTTTGTGAGTGAATGAGATGAAAAAAGAATCCCGGAGGAGACGATTATTGTTTGTTTTTGTGTTTTCAGTCTTTTATTGCTTTTGGATGTTTGTCATAAGTTAATGAGCTTAAGCCTAAACCAATGGGTTAGTAAACTCATCACAACCTTCCTCTGATTAGGGGTAATGAGAATACCTTAAGTGTGAAATCAGCATCTCACACTTAATCACCATGATGTAGGATAAAGATTATTAACCTACTTGTAATTATTTATATGTTTTTGTTGTTTTTGTTTAGTGTTAAGTAATGAGTTTAAGCCATAATCAAGGACTTAATGGACTCATTACACCATCCTAATAGAAGGATAATAGATGAGAGCATTTAAATTGAGGAAGACTCCTCAACTTAATCCATGATTAGGGATTAACCTCATGAAAAAACAAAGCATTTATTAAGTGGATTTTAGTTAATGATAAGATGAAGAAGTGATTTTTAGGGTTTGTAAGACAACTTGAGGGGGACTTGTCCATTAACACTAGGGTTAGTCCTTCTTAACCAATTAAGGAAGAATTAGAACCCAAATGCAAGGCCCAAGTTACAAGCTTGATGTCTTGATGATTATTAAGTGGATTAATTAAAGGATTTAAACACATTAAGGGTTTAACACTTAGGATTAAAGTTATACACTCCATCCTAATAGATGGATGCAGGCATAAGCTTAATCACAAAGCCTTAAAGCCTTTAGGGTTTAGTCCTTGGTTAAGAGATGAGAAGAGAAGACTCAAAGATGACACAAAGGTAAAACTAAATGGGGAACTAATCAAACCCTAATTATTATCATGCTTGGTTGTTCCTAGGGTTTGTGAGGTTTGCAACAAGATCTTCAGAGAAACCACCAGGAAGGAAGCAGATGAAAGGAGCAAGAAGCAAAGAGAAGCAAAACAACTTGCTTCACCTAAGAAGACAAGTTGCTTGAAGAAAGAAAGTAAGAGATGAACGTGAATGAGCAAGCTCACTCTAATACACATACAAAATGCAGCAAAGGAAGTATGAAAGAGATGAAAAGAGATTATGAGAAGTGAAGGCAAATTCACTTCTCAAACAACTTACCACCTGAAATATTAGCATAGGAAATGAAATGCAATGCAAATGAGATGAAATGTGATGATGCAAACCAAAACCAGGAGCAAGAACATGAAGTTAATGATGCTAAGAGATGATACAAACATGAGGCAAGGCATGTGAATGATCAAACAAGCATAAGGATGCAAATGAGGCATGCATTGAACCATGAATGTACATGAAAAGTTATGAAATGTAAAGGACAAATAACATGGCAAATGAAAGATGCAATGATCAAACATGATTCTAATATGTCCTAAGATGTATTATGAATCAAGTGAATGCACAAAATGTCATGGCAAGTCATGGTATGCAAGCAAATGAGAAATGGATGCAAAGGAATGCACAAATTAGGGTTACATGCATCATGCAATGCAAAAATCCAAAACCAGAAGCAAATGACATGATAAAAATTTGAAAATGCAATCAAAGATACTCTAAACCTATACAAACTCACTGCCCAAAGGAGGGGATCCAACTCTTAACCTAGTGAAAGTTATGAATTTCCTAAGATTGCTAGGGTTTTAAGGTACCTTGCAAAGAAAAATACCAAACAAATTGAAAATTCAAGATCAATTCAAACAAATTTTATACTATAAACTACATGCTATGCAAGATGCAATGCCCAAAGAATCATCACCCAACTCTCAATGGTTAGGCAGAAAGAAAGTTTTGAAGTTTGACATAAAATATTGCCTTGAAATGAAATTAAATCCAATGAAAATGATCAAAAGGCATCAAGAACAAAAAAGAAATTTGGTTTGAGAGTTGGACAATGCTTCTAAATGTTTCTAAATGCTATGTGAATTTTTTTGTGATTTTTAGAAACCTAAATGGTATTTTAATTAATTAATTTCCATTAATTAATTAAAATAAACATTTAAATATTTTAAAAATGCTTTTTAAATGCAAAAAATAAAATAAAAAATGTTTTTGGGTTTTAAAAATTAATGAAATCTTTGGTAAAAAATTTCATAATTTTTAAATGGTTTTTGCTATTTTAAATAAAATGCACAAAATAAATGACAAGAAAATAAAATAAATATGAATAAAAAGAAAGTCAGTGCATCCTAAGGCTGACATTTAAACTGGGAATGGAGGGAAAGACTGCGCGGCAGATCCTGTGGCTCTCATTCAAACTGACTAAACTTAATTAATTAATTTAATTAAATGGGATTAGGTTTTAATGAAATGATCCAGGCCATCAAAACACGCGGGAGTCAACAAAAGTCAGCCAGATCTAAGGTCCATATTTAAACTAAACCCTAAACGTAATTAATGACTTAATGACTTTCAGGTGGCCGGAAATGACCTCCGGTCATCTTCTCCGGCCACACCCATCCCTGAAAATTGCTATCTTCTTCCCTAGGCCACTAAACTCCCATCTCTTTGCCCAGAAATGATCCCCATACTTCATACATCAAGAATCAACAAACAAACAACATTTAAAACACATCAACAATGAGAATCGAATCAAAACAGTTTTAGGTCTAAAAAATTTCAGAACACGAATACATACTCATTTCTCAACCATTTTCAAAACAAAACATATCAACATGATCAGTGAAGCATAAAGAATCAATTGGTAACTTAAAAACAAATTTCTGGAAAAAATGTTCTTGAGCTCACCTGAACTGGAGCTTTGGTCTTTGTAACTTTCTGGCTGCTTCTTTGATCCAAAATGCCTCCAATGAACCTCCTGAGAAGCTTGCAATGCTTAGTTGGAGTTTCTTTTGACTGGTTTGAGAGATTGATTGAGTGTTGTTCAGGAGGGGTGAGAAATCGTGTTTTGATTTCAGGGGGTTTCAGGGCAAGGTGAAGGGTCAGGGATGATCAGTGGAACATGTTGAGTGATCCTATGAAGTTTGTTTTTATGTTTGATGCTTGTGTGATGTGTTTCAAATGAAAATGCATAAGAGGGAAGAACTTGGAGCTATGGCTTGGAGAGTGTTTCAGGCTTGTGTCTGTGGTGTGTTGTGTTGCATTTTGTCCACTTATCACTCTTGGATAGGTCAGAGGAGTTGGTGTGGCCTAGCTTGATTGGTATGGGTGTTTTTGCATAGAGTCCAAGTTAGGTGTACTTGAGGTATGGGCAAGTGTAAGGCTGTGACAGGGGCATGGTTTGGCTCAGCTGAGTTTAGGGAGAACCATGGAAATGGATTAGAGGCAATGCAGCAAGTGGATTAGGGTTTGTCAAAGTTTTTGCAACTTTGTGACTTTTGGCCCTTTTGTGATTTCTTGATCCACAAGTCATGAAAATGGGAAAACCTTTGGTGCATTCTGACTTTTAGGCATTGGTTTATGTATGTGCCAAGATTAGAAGTCCATTTGAGGTCTCATTTTGCCTTGGCGAGTGGTTTTGCAACTTTGCCTCTTTGGTGCATAACTTGAAATTATGTGATTTTTCCCAACTTTGACAAGCCATAACTTTTGATCCAAAATGAATTAGAATGAGTTCTTGTACTTTTTGAAAAGGGAATGATCCATTCTACAACTTTCATGACCAAAGTTTTCCCATTTGAAGCATTTTTGAATCAAAAAGAAAGGGTTGAAAAAGTTTTCCAAAATGGCAAGTTTCCATTACAAGTCATTTTCCCAAAAAGGCAACTTTGCAAATGGCTTGAAATTCTTCAATCTTGTGAACTTCTAACATCTTCTATGATCAAATAAAGATCATACACATTAAAAATGATGAAGAACACCCTTTGGTTGGGTCATTGGGGGCCTCAGATGCCCTGATTTTGCACTGACTTGCTCAAGAAGTCAACTCTTAATTAGATGCCTTTCCCATGGAATTTCTTCATGAAAATTGATATGCATGATCCTTGTAACATATAGAGACCAATAGAAAATAGAATGACCAAAAAATTTGGAGTTATGGCCTCTGAAACCAAAACCCTAATTCTAGGTCATCTGTGCTGTTAAACCTGGCTCTGCTCCCAAGCCTTTCTCAGTTCTTGTGATTCTTTGACTTTCTTGACTTTGTGAGGATACAATATGATGCTTGAACATACATGGACCCCTTTGAAGTGATTGATGACCTTTGGAGTGGCTCAAATGGCTCTTGGATTACTCAGATCACAAACCTTAGATGCAGATGACTTTGAACCAATGCAGTGAATCAAAAATGTGGTATGAGATGCTATGATTGAATTATGCATATGAAAAGATCACAAGCCATGGTGTGAATGGGTGAGGAAAAATTTGGGGTGTTTACAGCTGCCCCTATTCAAGCATGAGTTAGTTGTGCAGGATGTAAGCAACAGCTTAACAGGCAAGCAGGATAACTTGTGGTTGAATACCAAAGACAGTCCAAAATTTGCACTCACAGAATGAAAAAGAAAAGGGATATAGATTGTAAAAGAAAACAAAGTATACTATAAAGTGAGGGCGACGGAGGACGACCGTCAAGCAGAGGACGACTGCTGGGGATAAAGCGATGACGGGGACGACCGACGTGCTGGGAAAGATGCGGAAAATAAAGCTGTGACGGGGACGACCGACAAGCTAGGGATATGAGAGATTGTGATGGGGACGGCCATCAAGTAAAGCTATCTGGGGATTATAGGTGAATGAAATAAATGATGAGGTACGGTCATCAAAGGTGAAGGACGATCACCTAGCAGGGGACGGCTGCTCTGTTGGGGGGTAAGATGAGGGACGGTCATCTAACGGTGAAGGACGATCACCTGGAAAGGTACGGTTGCCAAAAGTATTGCGACATAGGACGAATGCCGGATAAAAGGTCGACGATGGGGACGACCATCGGATAAAATGATGAAGGACGATCATCAAGAGGTGAAGGACGATCACCTAGTAGGGTACGGCTGATCTTAAGGTATCATGACATAGGACGAATGTCAGATAACAAGATCAACGATGGGGACGGCCATCGGATAAAATAATGAAGGACGATCATCAAAAGGTGAAAGAAGATCACCTAGCAGGGGACGGCTGCTAAAAATCATGGCATAGGACGAATGCCGGATAGAAAAGGGTTCCAATAATGGAGACTCCGCTAGGGAAAGGATGAGGTTCGGTCATCCAAAGGTGAAGGACGATCACCTAGCAGGGTATGGCTGCCGAAAGTATCACGACATAGGACGAATGTCGGATAGAAAGGAAATAGTTTAACAAGTTTCGTTGGGGACTTTGCTGGAAAAGTAAACACGGACGAGTGTCTACATCCAAGAAATGAGAAGCATGAGTGTTTGGCACTGTGTGTAGATTAAAGATGCGGACGAGCATCCTTAAGACTATGATACGGATGGGTATCAGGTAGAAACAAACACTGACACATGTTCAGAGATGATGATACGGACGAGTATCAACTGTTTAACAAAGAACACTGACAAGTGTCGAATCTGAGGGGACTCTTCTAGGGAATAATAGACTCAGACGAGTGTCTAAATTCCAGAAGACATAACTGTTTGAAATTGTGTATGGATTAAAGATGCGAACGAGCATCCTTAAGACCATGATACAGACGAGTATCAGTAGAAACAAACGCTGACGCATGTTCGAAGATGATGATACGGACGAGTACCAACTGGTTAACAAAGAACACGGATGAGTGTCGAGTCTGAAAGGATATAAGCGGTGCATAAAAGATATGGACGAGTATCTATATGAGTAAAATAGGAGTAACAAGTATCAGTGGTGTACAGGAGAGTATTTAACTTGCTGGGGAGAGTGACAAGGACGAGTGTCAAAAAGTGTAATATAAACAAGTGTATGGTTTACAAAATGTTTCAGGTATCTATGTTGGGGAAGGTGACACAGACGGGTGTCAGGGAGTTCGTATAGATATATGTATCTGTGAGTGCAAAGGGGACGCTTTGGCTTTCTACTGGGGATATGACACAGACGGGTGTCAGGAAGTATCTGTATCTTTAGGGAAAGTGCCTTGGCTCTCTGCCAGGGAATCCGGGGAGTTTTTCTGTATATCTTTGATGGATTGTCAGTATTTACAAGTGTTTGATTCAGAACATGGCTTATGATTATGCAATATGTTTGATTTTTTGCCGTAATGCTCCATATTAAACGGAATGCTACGCTCGGCGGGGAGAATATGATGTGAATGCTATGATGATGCAAAGATAACGACCCGGGATTCAGATCCCGTTGCTGCGAAGATCTCTGGTTGATCTGCTTGGAGTTGACATCCCAGCTAGGGATGAGATCATTGATAGATGTGTTAAGATGTATGACTCTGCTTGGGGAAACAGATCATTGATTGACCTGTCTTGGTGATGAGGGACCCAGCTGGGGGTTTGTAGAAGGTTTCTTCACCCTGTTGTGATTTCTTCGCGCGTTGCCTTTCTGGATAGAGGTTAACACTCCGCGGGGAGATGGTCCACTGGCTTTTGCACTTGGCTGAGGAGGAAATAACAAATGGCAACTCAACTGGGGAGAAAGCACCTCCGGTGCTAAGACTGAGTAGATAATGATTTGCCAGCTTGCGGGGGTGGAGCTTTTATGCCCCATGTTGCGTTTTGAATGCCTGCAATCCTGAAAAGACAGAGAAACGCACAAGTAATCCCGAGGTACCCTTTACCAGATTCCATCATAAGAGTTTAGGCTCTCCTGGGAGTGAGTATATTTCCTGCAAGCACGTATTTTTAGAAGAGAAGCATTTGTATTTATGCAATCAGTATCTTAAAGACATCGGACATTTTTGCAAACGAAAATGAAATGTACGAGACGAAACATGACTGAAAATCTGATTTTATTAATTCATGTGCCCTGAATTGGCAAGATACAGCCAAAGAAACAAATCCCCTAAAATGAGGAGATTATTACAAATTGCGAAATAAAAGGTGTTGGCAATGTTGATGACGCTTCAGGGAGCTTCCCTTTGCTATGACTCGTATGACATTTGACGTTCTTCTTATCTTGCTTTCTGAAGAAGGTTGATTCTGAAAGAAGCTTGATCCTTTCGAAGCTTACCAAGTCGTAAGTGATACAGATGAATTCAGAGTACAGTTGTTCGCTTATTCCCTTATTTTTCAGGGATCGCCCTTTCGGGTTTTCAATCCATCGGGATACCCCTTTTTGCCTGAGTTGTCCAATGCGGCTTTTCAACTCAGCGGGTGTACATTTTTTTGTTTATTTTCCCTTATTTTTGCCCGAGTATTTTATTCTGTTTTTACTCGCCGGGATGCCCTATTTTTGCCTGGACTTACATTCTGTTTTTATGTCCAGCGGGTCATTTTTATGCGAAGTTTTTTTTAACTGCATCTGAATTCACAGGGGACGGGAAGTCTTCACCATCCATAGTGCTGAGTATCAGTGCTCCACCATAGAAAACTTTCTTTACTACGAATGGTCCTTCATAATTCGGAGTCCACTTGCCCCTGTGATCTGTATGAGGAGGGAGGAGTCTTTTCAGCACAAGATCTCCTACTTGGTACTCTCGAAGCCTGACTTTCTGATCGAAAGCTTTCTTCATTCTTTTCTGATACAGCTGCCCATGACAGATTGCAGCTAACCTCTTCTCTTCAATCAGACTCAGTTGTTCATATCGGGATCGGACCCACTATGCTTCATTCAGCTTAACATCCATTAATACCCGTAAGGAGGGTAATTCAACTTCAACAGGTAGGACTGCCTCCATACCATACACAAGTTGATACGGTGTTGCCCCAGTGGATGTTCTGATTGACGTACGGTACCCATGCAAGGCAAACGGTAGCATTTCATGCCAGTCCTTATAAGTGACTACCATCTTCTGCACAATCTTCTTGATATTCTTATTAGCTGCCTCAACAGCGCCATTCATCTTGGGCCTGTAAGGAGAAGAATTGTGGTGTTGGATCTTGAAGTCCCGGCATATTTCTGCCATCATTTTATTGTTTAAGTTGGAACCATTGTCAGTAATGATTCGCTCGGGCACTCCATATCGACAGATGATATCTCTCTTCAGAAATCGGGCTACCATTTGCCTTGTAACATTTGCATAAGAAGCTGCTTCAACCCACTTGGTAAAATAGTCAATAGCAACCAGGATGAATCTATGACCGTTTGAAGCAGTCGGTTCAATCTTGCCAATCATGTCAATGCCCCACATAGCAAAGGGCCAGGGTGAAGACATCACATTCAGAGGATTGGGAGGTACATGCACTTTATTCGCATAAATCTGGCATTTATGGCATTTTCTGGCATAAGCACAACAGTCGGCATCCATTGTGATCCAGTAGTAGCCTGATCGTAGCAATTTTTTAGCCATTGCATGCCCTCCAGCATAGGTACCAAAGGATCCTTCGTGCACCTCGTGCATCAACAAGTCTGCTTCCGTTCTATCAACGCATATGAGGAGTACCATATCGAAGTTTCTCTTGTACAGGGAACCGTCAGTATTTAGGAAGAAACTACCAGCAAGCCTTCTTAATGTCTTCTTATCATTTGAAGATGCCCCAGGTGGGTATGTTTGATCCTCCAAGAAGCATTTAATGTCATGGAACCAAGGCTTATCATCTTTGGCAACATCTGCTGCAAATACATATGTCGGTCTGTCGAGTCTGGATACTGAGATCCGAGGTACAAAGTTGGCAGCTTGAACTTTGATCATGGACGAAATAGCAGCCAGAGCATCTGCAAACTGATTCTCATCTCGAGGGATATACTCAAGCTTGACTGTTGTGAAGAAAGTCAATAACCTTCTCGTATAATCCCTATAAGGTATCAGATGATCCTGGTGTGTATACCATTTGCCGTTGGTTTGATTAACTACCAAAGCTGAATCCCCAAATACAGTCAAAGTCTTGATCCTGAGGTCAATGGCTTCCTCAAGACCCATAATGCAAGCTTCGTATTCAGCTTCGTTGTTAGTGCAGTTAAAGGTGAGATTTGCTGAGAAAGGCATGTGAACTCCTTTAGGCGTAATGAGTATTGCACCAACACCACGACCATTCATATTAACAGCCCCATCAAACATCATAGTCCACTCTTCTTCTGGGTCAGGCCCTTTAGTGTGAACAGGCTCTTCATAATCTTTTGCTTTTATGAACATGATGTCTTCATCAGGGAAGTCAAATCTCATAGGCTGGTAATCGTCAATAGGTTGCTCAGCAAGATAATCAGACAGTACACTGCCCTTGATGGCTTTCTGAGATGTGTACTGGATGTCGTATTCTGTGAGGATCATTTGCCATCTTGAAATCAATAAAGTGGTGTGGGTTAACATATACTGCCTTAGTCGGCGAGCAGCCCACGCTAAAGCACAGCAAGTTTTCTCAAGCAGTGAATAATGATGTTCACAGTCGGTAAACTTTTTGCTTAGGTAGTATATTGCATACTCTTTTCGACCAGACTCGTCATGCTGGCCCAACACACACCCCATTGACTCTTCTAATACTGTCAAGTACATGATTATAGGTCTTCCTTCAACTGGAGGCATAAGGATAGGAGGCTCTTGCAAGTATTCCTTGATTTTGTCAAAAGCCCTCTGGCAGTCGTCGTTCCACCTGACCGTTTGTTCCTTTCTTAACAGCTTGAACAAGGGTTCACAGGTTGCTGTAAGGTGAGATATGAACCGTGAAATGTAGTTCAATCTACCTAAGAACCCTCGAACTTCTTTTTCTGACTTCGGCACAGGCATTTCTTGAATTGCTTTGACTTTATCAGGGTCAACTTCAATCCCTTTCTCGCTTACAATAAATCCCAGCAACTTACCGGATCGCACCCCGAATGTGCACTTGTTGGGGTTTAGCTTCAACTGGTACTTCCTCAGACGCTTGAATAACTTCAGCAGATTTACCAGGTGATCTTCTTCTGTGAGGGACTTGGCAATCATGTCATCCACATAACATTCAATTTCTTTATGGATCATGTCATGGAATAATGTTACCATAGCCCGTTGATATGTTGCACCAGCATTCTTCAGACCAAATGGCATCACCTTATAACAAAACGTGCCCCAGGGTGTGATGAAAGTTGTCTTCTCCATGTCTTCAGGTGACATTTTGATCTGATTGTATCCTGAAAATCCATCCATGAAGGAGAACACTGAGAACTGAGCCGTATTATCAACCAATACATCTATGTGAGGTAAAGGGATGTCATCTTTCGGGCTGGCTCTGTTCACATCCCGGTAGTCCACACACATCCTCACTTTGCCGTCTTTCTTAGGCACAGGTACAATATTAGCAACCCACGGCGGGTAACTAGTTACAGCAAGGAAACTGGCGTCCCACTGTTTTTGTACCTCTTCTTTGATCTTCATTGCCATATCTGGGCGAGTACGGCGCAGTTTCTGTTTTACCGGTGGGCAATCTTCTCTTAAAGGCAGCTTGTGCATGACAATATCGGTGTCCAACCTTGGCATATCCTGATAAGACCAAGCAAAGACATCCACATACTCCCAAAGCATGTCAATCAGTTGCTCTTTTACTGGATCTTGTAAGCAGGCCCCGATCTTAACCTCTTTCACGTCTTCTTCCGTACCAAGATTAACCGTTTCGACTTCCTCCTGATGAGGAGTGATAACCTTCTCCTCTTGCCTTAACAACCTAGCTAGCTCTTCAGGAAGCTCATAATCTTCTTCAACCCCTTCATCAGCTTGGTTGATTGGATTGTCAAAGTCATACAGAGCCATAGCTGTGTTGTTGTCGGTGCATTATGAAAGGCACTCTCTGCAAGGGTTTAGATTGTTCATTTTAGTGATTGATTTTAATCTTGTTTAGAAAGAAGTGAAATGAAGTTGTCATTTTGAAAAATATTGCCATTTTATTTTTGTACAAAAAGAAAAATGGAAAACAGTGAGCGGAAAAGAAAAAGACTCATTTGCAAAAGATGTCCGATATTCATTGATTGATCTGTTTGCACAAAATTACAAGATAGCCCGATTACAAAATGAGTCTTGACATCTTGGGCAAGATGCAAGACTTGATGCATGCTTAAAATATACAGGAAATAATAATTACTCTGCAGGAGTAACCCTTATAATTTCCTGGGAAGACCAGTTTGAGATATGGCTCCCTGAGGTCCTTGGACGTATCCAGCTCTCCAGGTTGCGCTCATCTTCCAAGTTGTTCACTGCATCCGGGGTGAGCATCCCCCCGCTGACAAAGTTGGGCTTCTTAGCAGCCTCTGATTGATCTTGTTGAGTTGGTTTGTAACCCAACCCAAATATGTCTTCCTTCTTTTCCACGGGCAGCAGCTTGCCCCAACCTTGGGCAGTACCCTCTTCAACAACCTTCCTGGCTTGCTGATAAGACGTCATGGAGGTTCCCAGTACAGCAGATGCTTCATTAATGTTCAAGGCCTCAAACCCTGGCTCATAGTTTCATGGATCTCCCCATCCATCTCAATATACTTGTATGTAGCAAAATGGCTAACAAAGATGTCCTCTTCACCACAGATGGTGATGATCTGGCCTTCCCACTCGAATTTCAGCTTCTGGTGAAGGGTAGACGTAACAACGCCAGCGGCATGGATCCAAGGTCTACCCAACAAACAGCTGTAGGCCGGCTGAATGTCCATCACATAGAAGGTAATCTTAAAAGTTTGCGGGCCAATCATCACAGGCAGATCAATCTCCCCAAGCACTGATCTTTTAGAGCCATCGAAAGCTCTCACCACCAAATTACTCGGACGCAATGCCAAGCCATCATATTCCAGCTTCACTAAGGCTTTCTTTGGTAGAACATTGAGTGAAGACCCAGTGTCCACCAGTACATGAGATAGAACAGCACCCTTGCATTCTAGAGTGATGTGTAAAGCCTTGTTGTGGTTACGTCCCTCAATTGTTAAGTCAGCATTGGTAAAGCCCAGTCCATGACTGGTATTGACATTTGCCACCACAATTTCTAGCTGATTAACAGTGATCTCCTCTGGCACGTATGCTGCGTGCAAGACTTTCAATAATGCATTCCTGTGAGCTTCAGAACACATCAACAGGGATAATATGGAGATCTTTGAGGGAGTTTGGTGAAGCTGATCCACCACCTTGTAATCACTTCTCTTTATAATTCTCATGAACTCATCTACATCTTTCTCAAAAGATGTCTTCTGAGTTTCTTTGATGATTGGTTCTTCAGGCACCACACTCTTCCCTTTTGCTTTGGCAGCAGCTTCTGCTTCGGCATTAGGTCTTTGCAATTGTGAGGCAAAAAGGCGTCCGCTTCTGGTGAAGCCTCCGCCTCCCCTAACATTATCAATCTGTGGAGAAGAGGTTGAAGAATCCAAAGTGATCTTCTCCCCGTTGCAGTAGAGATCAGAGCCATAATGCCAAGGTATGGCATTACTGCTTTCATATGGAACTGGTCCGGGCACCGTGATAGTAACTGGACTGACTGCTGCAGAGGAAGGTACGGAAATGGTGTGCGGATCGTAGTAAATTGTGACTGGTGACCTGGCAGGAGGTGCCACTGTTTGCTGTTGAAAGTGGTTGTTTGGAGGAACATTTGATGGATCATAGTAGATGGTGACTGCTGAGATGTCTTCATTAATTTGTGTTGGCGTTGTAGAAGATTCTGCTGAATAAATGGATGCTGATGTTGTAGAAGAAATGGTCGTTGACATCTGGTTTGCCGAAGTGATGGACGGAGCCATTGTTGATGATATTGATGAATTAGTCGGAATGATTGTTGTTGCAGTTGTAGGAGAGTCAGGAATTGTTGTCAAAGGGATTGCTGGGTTTGTAGGCGCCGTTGTTGTGATCTGAAGTATACCACTTTTGATAAGACCATCTATGCCTCTTCTCAAGTTATCACACCCGTTGACCGAAATGTTGCAATAACCACAACCGATCTCACACCCGGGGAACATCTGGCATTCTAGGAGCTGAGCTTTAATTTCAACCAGAGGCGTCCGAATCTGTCCAACACTGGTGATTAAGAAAGATGGCTTGTCTTCCTCAATGGCATTAATTCTTGGCCCTCCATGATTGGGCATAGGATTCTTTGTGACACTTGGAGGGGGTGCAAAGTTGAGGGCTTTGGAATCCACCAGATCTTGTACTTTCATTTGTAAAGCCCGGCATTTCTCCGTGTTATGGCCAGGTGCATTGGAATGGAAAGCACATCTGGCGTTGACGTCATAATTTCTTGGCAGATTGGAGGGATCTGCTGGTGCCAATTTCCTTAACTCAACCAGGTTGAGCTTCAGGAGTTGTGGTAATAAGGCAGCATAAGGCATAGGGATAGGGTCAATCACCCTATTTTCCTGTGACAGTCTTTGCTGAAAAGGTCTTTGTTGTTGATTGCTGTTGTTGTTGTTGTAGGCTCTCTGTGGAGGATACTGAACTTGCTGTTGATAGTGTGTTTGTTGTTGTGGTTGATATGTTGGTTGCTGAGGAATCGGAGCTGGAATAGTGACAGCTGCTACTGATCTGTGGACATGCTAAGGTCTGCCCCTGTTGGCATAAATGGCATTTGTCTCAGCAGTTCTTCTAGGTCCCACAAAAGGCTTCCTGGGATTACTTGACGAACTTGCACCATTATCAGAAATCTTACCCATCTTCAGAAGGCTTTCAATTCTTTCTCCAGCTATGACTACGTCAGCGAAGCTGGTGGAAGAAAAGGCAGCTAGCCTATCAATATATGTTCCTTGCAGAGTGTTCATAAACATGTCGGCCATTTCTCTTTCCGACATGGGTGGCTGGACAGCAGCAGCAAGCTGTCTCCACCTCTGGGCATATTCCCTGAAGCTTTCTCTGGAGGATTGAGACATTCCCATCAGAAGGGTCCTGTTAGGGGCCATGTCCAGATTGTATTGGTACTGTCTGATGAAAGCTTCAGCTAGGTCCTTCCAGCACCTAATAGTAGCCCTGGTCAAGTGTGAATACCACTCTCTTAAAGCCCCAGTCAAACTGTCTTCAAAGTAAAATATCCACAGTTTCTCATCCATGGTATATGCTTTAAGTCTTCCCAGAAAGGACTGTAAGTGAGTTCGTGGACAGGAAGTTCCATTGTATTTCTCGAAGCACGGGGGTTTAAACTTGTGGGGAATCCTTACCCCATCCACTAACACCATATCCATGACATCAAAACCTAGGGAATTTTGAGACTCCAGGGATCTCAACTTCTCAGCAATTTCATCAAACCTCCTATCATAAGCTTCGTCCCCAGCTCCCATCACAGTAAACTGCTCTTCTTGGGGGTCTTCCTGTAAGATCATTCCTCCAGTAGTATTTCCTTGCACATTACCCGGGATGTTGACTTCCGGATGTAGATGAGGCCCATATACTGGTGGATTAACATGAGGCTGACCCCTTTCATTGTTACTTGTTCCTTCAGTTCCCAGATGGGGTTCTTCCAGGGTTTGTCTTTCTACCAATGCCCTCAACCTTTCTTGACTTTAGGCCAGGCCATTCATTACTTCCATGAATTGGGTCATTTGGTTTCTCATCTCCAGCCTTTCATTAGCCATCTGAGTTCTGACCTCTGTCAGATCTTGCTGTACTTGATCCATTTGGATACCAGGAAGATTGTTGCGAGTAGGATACCGGTGCGGACGGTTGAGAGGGAACACCCGACGGCGAGCAATAATTCCTGAACCACAACAGAGTTAGAAGCAAAATAAAGTAATGATAAAACCTACAAAACAAAACAAAAGTCAGTATGCAATGCAGTATGCTTATTTGCTTTCCAAGGTATCCGGCTTGGCTCTTGGTTTTGACCTTTCCAGACCCCGAGGAAGATGTTTTGATGTTGCTTGAGAGAAAGAAAACTCAATGAGACAAACTAACACATTCATTACAAATGGTGGATCATACATAGTTTTTTTTTACAACATACGCCCCTGAAGGGTCAAAATACAACATAACAAGAAAAGTACATGAAATGGAAATAACAACAAGCAAAGAAGTCAAACATCTAATCCAAACTCATCCTCCTTAACCTCCTTCAGAAGTGCTTCAGTTACAGGACCAGCCGGATGCTCTGTGATGTTCCTGATAAGAAGGTTTCTGGTGGCAATAGCAGTGGTCAGCTTCTTGTGTCTGTCTTGGTCCTTTGACCTCTTCAAACCAGCCCTAAGCTTCAATTCTGAAATTTCCTTCTTGGCTGCCAGCAAAGCCTCATGTTGTTTCTTTTCATTGGCCTCCAACTGTTCAATCCTGGCCTGAGTTTTCTGATCTTCTTGAGTACGAGCTTCAGTGATCCTGACCCATCTAGCTTGACTTTCCTCTAGATAGAGATCAGTTCTAGCCTTCTGAAACTGGGCCTCTTTACAGGCATTCTTCAATATTTGCTCTCCAGCTCTTGATTTCTTGATGTAGTCCTCTGCTTTCTCAATCTTGGCCAGATGCTCCACCTTAAGCTTTTCCAACCTCTCAATGACTAGACGACCATCACTCCTCTCCTAGAGGGTCTTCTTCAGAGCTTGAGACAGATTCTCATTCCTTTCCTTCAGCTTCTCAAATTCTTCAAGGCTGACAGTGGCTGGAGGTGGTACTGTGGATGGTCCAGGTGCATCTTCAATAGTGAAAGGCATCCCAGAAATCTGAGCTCTAGCATGGGACCAATCATAATACTGAGCTGAAACCACATTATTGCATCTCCCAAGAATGGCCATCCCTTTGGTCTGGATGTTGTCCCAAGCCCAGGATGCTTGTCTGACAATAACTAGATTAGGCTTTATCTCATAATACAGGGTTTCAGCTAGATCTTGCACTCTAGGAGGGTGGACCAAAGCATAGCCCAATTGTCTCTTAAACAGTAAAGGATTGTAGTTGATGCAACCCTTCACTCCTATTAGAGGTACATTGGGGTACTGCCCACAACTAGTGATTATGTCTCTGCCCTTGGTGCTCTGGGTGCACCATCTGATGTCATCTGAAGTCAAAGCAATAAGTCTTTTAGCCCAATTCTTCTGTTGGTGAGGGTTCAGGAAGGCATCAGTCTTGGGTAAGTGTTTAAGCAGCCAAGTGTGAAATAGAGGAGCACAACATCTCACCAACTTCCCCCTTTGCTTCTCATTTCTTTGGTGAATGGAATAATATAAATCCCCCAGCAAGGTGGGTACTGGGTTCCTCAGAAGGAAAAGATGGATGGGATTCTTGCTGATAAACTTGGGCTCATCTGCAAATAGTATAACCCCATATATACTGAGGGCTAACAATGCACAAACTGCCCTCCACTCTCCCAAGGAGGCCTTCAGGATGGCCTGAGAAGTCAGAAAGTCTAAGTGCAAACCAGGGATTCCAGCCTTTGTTGTCATGTTCTGCTCAATCAATATAGGCTCCAAGTATAATGCCTTTGCCACTTCTCCATTGCTGGGAGAAGTCATCTCAGGGTTGAAAGGGACACCACCCCTGACAGGTACTCCAATCAATGATGAGAACTCCTCCAGTTCTGGCAAGTGAAGCATCTCAAAGGAGGGTTATAAAACTGCAGGCAAGTGTGGATCAAACTCCTTTTAGAAGGATCCAGGTCCATAACCATATCAAGGATGCCTCCATAATGCTCTCTGAATAATGGGATGTGGTCTGGAGTGATAAGTGCCTGGACCTGTCTGATGCCAGTCAACACAGGCTCAAAGAAATGGTATGAAATGTTGCTCTTCTTGGGTGCCATGACTGCTGATGAAGAGCTAAATTCTGATGATGAAGACTGATACTGGAGATGAGCCACTGATAGGCTGAGGCTGGTGATAAAAGTAGCTGAAGCAGGCAACTGATGAAGATAGCTGAAGCAGATAACTGATGAACAGGGGTCTATGCAGATGAAGGGGTCAAAACCAAGCCATATGTAATATGGATACCCTGAAAAAAAAATAAAAAAATGTTAAATGATGCAATGATGATGTATGCAAATGATATGCAAGGGTTTGTGATCAAGCTAGATCTGATTACTGCCTTGATATAAACCCATGTATGTTCAAGAAGTCCAGATGGAGGTTCAGAAATCCAGTAACCAAGGTGGGGGACTCAAATAAAGAGTCACATGTCCAGGGTTAAATCACAAGAACTGTCCAAAATGAGGTATGCTTAACCAAAACAAGTAACTGGGTATTATGTGGCCAAGGGTACCTGCAAACCTGTAAACAACCCACCCCCTCACAGGTGATGTTCTAAAACAAGGATCCTCAGACTTGGATCAGTTATGAGAAGTGTAAACACTTCTAACCCGAAGGTATAGTGTTTACAATAACCATAAAAGATCCTCCTCTAATTCACCTCAGTTTCTGAAGGTCATAGTGAAGGTCATCCAGACTTAGCAGGCTTCCCAAATAGCCCTAGCACTACAGGAAATCTGTAGCACAGAGTTCTCAAGAAGAAACCCACATCTGAACCGTGTTTCATATTCCCGCACCAGACCGAAATGGAATGGGAAAGAACATGAACCACTCTAGCCTAGGTGTCACTCAGGTCCCAGGTATAGGACCTCAAACTCTCAGTAGAACCCCACCCACCAAAACAAAAACCAGATCCAGCAAGATAACAGTATGACAGTATGATGTATATAAAGCTGTAAAGAAAACAATAAAATACTGTACATAAAGCAGTAAATAAAGCAAATGTAAAAACACAATTAGGTCATAACACCCCAGTAAACACAAATCAAACAAGCGCTAGGAGGAACCCACAAAAAGAACCAGAAGCCCTGGTTACAGTATAAGGTTCCCCAGCAGAGTCGCCAAGCTGTCGCTCCCACCAAATGACACCCGGTCAGAAGGGGTACAGACGCGAACGGTCGGCGAAAGAGAGAAGGAAATGAATAGAGTCTCCAGCTAGGCATTTTTATCCCGAAGGAAAGGTAATGCTGCATAAACCTGAGAAAAGATGGATAAGACGGTTGCGAACCAGAGATACTGAGAAAGGGGGTTGGTTATTTCCTGGGAAGGTATCAAAGCTGGAAAGAATGCAAGTGTCAGTGTAAAAAGAATGTGAAGTGTGTGAGAGAAGTGTCAGTGTAAGAACAAGAATGAAATGCTCAAGACTATGAGGCTATAAGAATAAGGCTGGAAGAGGGGGAATATACAGAGACTTTTGTTCGATAACAGTTAAGTTATGCCTACGTATCCTCTCGTGCAATGAGGAAGTCAGAACACCGTAGTTCGACCCAAAGAGACTGAAAGATAAATTGACTTGTGAACTGCCTACTTGTCTATGCTCAAGTGTATGACCTGTCTGGCTCAGGTGCAAACTGTCTTGCATTAGACGGAAGAAGCAAGTTCTCTTTTGTGAGTGAATGAGATGAGAAAAGAATCCCGGAGGAGACGATTATTGTTTGTTTTTGTGTTTTCAGTCTTTTATTGCTTTTGGATGTTTGTCATAAGTTAATGAGCTTAAGCCTAAACCAATGGGTTAGTAAACTCATCACATCGTCCCTCTGATTAGGGGTAATGAGAATACCTTAAGTGTGAAGTCAGCATCTCACACTTAATCACCATGATGTAGGATTAAGATCATTAACCTACTTGTAATTATTTATATGTTTTTGTTGTTTTTGTTTAGTGTTAAGTAATGAGTTTAAGCCATAATCAAGGACTTAATGGACTCATTACACCATCCTAATAGAAGGATAATAGATGAGAGCATTTAAATTGAGGAAGACTCCTCAACTTAATCCATGATTAGGGATTAACCTCATGACAAAACAAAGCCTTTATTAAGTGGATTTTAGTTAATGATAAGATGAAGAAGTGATTTTTAGGGTTTGTAAGACAACTTGAGGGGGACTTGTCCATTAACACTAGGGTTAGTCCTTCTTAACCAATTAAGGAAGAATTAGAACCCTAATGCAAGGCCCAAGTTACAAGCTTGATGTCTTGATGATTATTAATTGGATTAATTAAAGGATTTAAACACATTAAGGGTTTAACACTTAGGATTAAAGTTATACACTCCATCCTAATAGAAGGATGCAGGCATAAGCTTAATCACAAAGCCTTAAAGCCTTTAGGGTTTAGTCCTTGGTTAAGAGATGAGAAGAGAAGACTCAAAGATGACACAAAGGTAAAACTAAATGGGGAACCAATTAAACCCTAATTATTATCATGCTTGGTTGTTCCTAGGGTTTGTGAGGTTTGCAAGAAGATCTTCAGAGAAACCACCAGGAAGGAAGCAGATGAAAGGAGCAAGAAGCAAAGAGAAGCAAAACAACTTGCTTCACCTAAGAAGACAAGTTGCTTGAAGAAAGAAAGTAAGATATGAACATGAATGAGCAAGCTCACTCTAATACACATACAAAATGCAGCAAAGGAAGTATGAAAGAGATGAAAAGAGATTATGAGAAGTGAAGGCAAATTCACTTCTCAAACAACTTACCACCTGAAATATTAGCATAGGAAATGAAATGCAATGCAAATGAGATAAAATGTGATGATGCAAACCAAAACCAGGAGCAAGAACATGAAGTTAATGATACTAAGAGATGATCAAACAAGCATAAGGATGCAAATGAGGCATGCATTGAACCATGAATGTACATGAAAAGTTATGAAATGTAAAGGACAAATAACATGGAAAATGAAAGATGCAATGATCAAACATGATTCTAATATGTCCTAATATGTATTATGAATCAATTGAATGCACAAAATGTCATGGCAAGTCATGGTATGCAAGCAAATGAGAAATGGATGCAAAGGAATGCACAAATTCGGGTTACATGCATCATGCAATGAAAAAATCCAAAACCAGAAGCAAATGACATGATAAAAATTTGAAAATGCAATAAGATACTCTAAACCTATACAAACTCACTGCCCAAAGGAGGGGATCCAACTCTTAACCTAGTGAAAGTTATGAATTTCCTAAGATTGCTAGGGTTTTAAGGTACCTTGCAAAGAAAAATACCAAACAAATTGAAAATGCAAGATCAATTCAAACCAATTTTATCCTATAAACTACATGCTATGCAAGATGCAATGCCCAAAGAATCATCACCCAACTCTCAATGGTTAGGCAGAAAGAAATTTTTGAAGTTTGACATAAAATATTGCCTTGAAATGAAATTAAATCCAATGAAAATGATCAAAAGGCATCAAGAACAAAAAATAAATTTGGTTTGAGAGTTGGACAATGCTTCTAAATGTTTCTAAATGTTATGTGAATTGTTTTGTGATTTTTAGAAACCTAAATTGTATTTTAATTAATTAATTTCCATTAATTAATTAAAATAAACATTTAAATATTTTAAAAATGCTTTTTAAATGCAAAAAATAAAATAAAAAATGTTTTTGGGTTTTAAAAATTAATGAAATCTTTGGTAAAAAATTTCATAATTTTTAAATGGTTTTTGCTATTTTAAATAAAATGCACAAAATAAATGACAAGAAAATAAAATAAATATGAATAAAAAGAAAGTCAGTGCATCCTAAGGCTGACATTTAAACTGGGAATGAAGGGAAAGACTGTGCGCCAGATCCTGTGGCTCTCATTCAAACTGACTAAACTTAATTAATTAATTTAATTAAATGGGATTAGGGTTTAATGAAATGATCCAGGCCATCAAAACACGCGGGAGTCAACAAAAGTCAGCCAGATCTAAGGTCCATATTTAAACTAAACCCTAAACGTAATTAATGACTTAATGACTTTCAGGTGGCCGGAAATGACCTCCGGTCATCTTCTCCGGCCACACCCCTCCCTGAAAATTGCTATCTTCTTCCCTAGGCCACTAAACTCCCATATCTTTGCCCATAAATGATCCTCATACTTCATACATCAAGAATCAACAAACAAACAACATTTAAAACACATCAACAATGAGAATCGAATCAAAACAGTTTAAGGTCAAAAAAATTTCAGAACACGAATACATACTCATTTCTCAACCATTTTCAAAACAAAACATATCAACATGATCAGTGAAGCATAAAGAATCAATTGGTAACTTAAAAACAAGTTTCTGGAAAAAATGTTCTTGAGCTCACCTGAACTGGAGCTTTGGTCTTTGGAACTTTCTGGCTGCTTCTTTGATCCAAAACACCTCCAATGAACCTTCTGAGAAGCTTGCAATGCTTAGTTGGAGTTTCTTTTGACTGGTTTGAGAGATTGATTGAGTTCTGTTCAGGAGGGGTGAGAAATCGTGTTTTGATTTCAGGGGGTTTCAGGGCAAGGTGAAGGGTCAGGGATGATCAGTGGAACATGCTGAGTGATCCTATGAAGTTTGTTTTTATGTTTGATGCTTGTGTGATGTGTTTCGAATGAAAATGCATAAGAGGGCAGAACTTGGAGCTATGGCTTGGAGAGTGTTTCAGGCTTGTGTCTGTAGTGTGTTGTGTTGCATTTTGTCCACTTATCACTCTTGGATAGGTAAGAGGAGTTGGTGTGGCCTAGCTTGATTGGTGTGGGTGTTTTTGCATAGAGTCCAAGTTAGGTGTACTTGAGGTATGGGCAAGTGTAAGGCTGTGACAGGGGCATGGTTTGGCTCAACTGAGTTTAGGGAGAACCATGGAAATGGATTAGAGGCAATGCAGCAAGTGGATTAGGGTTTGTCAAAGTTTTTGCAACTTTGTGACTTTTGGCCCTTTTGTGATTTCTTGATCCACAATTCATGAAAATGGGCAAACCTTTGGTGCATTCTGACTTTTAGGCATTGGTAATGTTTGTGCCAAGATTAGAAGTCCATTTGAGGTCTCATTAGTCCTTGGCGAGTGGTTTTGCAACTTTGCCTCTTTGGTGCATAACTTGAAATTATGTGATTTTTCCCAACTTTGACAAGCCATAACTTTTGATCCAAAATGAATTAGAATGAGTTCTTGTACTTTTTGAAAAGGGAATGATCCATTCTACAACTTTCATGACCAAAGTTTTCCCATTTGAAGCATTTTTGAATCAAAAAGAAAGGGTTGAAAAAGTTTCCCAAAATGGCAAGTTTCCATTACAAGTCATTTTCCCAAAAAGGCAACTTTGCAAATGGCTTGAAATTATTCAATATTGTGAACTTATAACATCTTCTATGATCAAATAAAGATCATACACATTCAAAATGATGAAGAACACCCTTTGGTTGGGTCATTGGGGGCCTCAGATGCCCTGATTTTGCACTGACTTGCTCAAGAAGTCAACTCTTGATTAGATGCCTTTCCCATGGAATTTCTTCATGAAAATTGATATGCATGATCCTTGTAACATATAGAGACCAATAGAAACAATAATGACCAAATAATTTGGAGTTATGGCCTCTGAAACCAAAACCCTAATTCTAGGTCATCTGTGCAGTTAAACCTGGCTCTGCTCCCAAGCCTTTCTCAGTTCTTGTGATTCTTTGACTTTCTTGACTTTGTGAGGATACAATATGATGCTTGAACATACATGGACCCCTTTGAAGTGATTGATGACCTTTGGAGTGGCTCAAATGGCTCTTGGATTACTCAGATCACAAACCCTAGATGCAGATGACTTTGAACCAATGCAGTGAATCAAAAATATGGTATGAGATGCTATGATTGAATTATGCATATGAAAAGATCACAAGCCATGGTGTGAATGGGTGAGGGAAAATTTAGGGTGTTTACACCCGGAAGAAGAATGGACTATGATGTTTGATGGGTCTGTTAATATGAATGGTCGTGGTGTTGGTGCAGTACTCATTACACCTAAGGGGGTTCACATGCCTTTCTCGGCAAAGATCACCTTTAACTGCACTAACAACGAAGCTGAATACGAAGCTTGTATTATGGGTCTTGAGGAAGCCATTGACCTCAGGATCAAGACTTTGACGGTATTCGGAGATTCAGCGCTGGTAGTTAATCAAACCAACGGCAAATGGTACATACACCAAGATCATCTGATACCTTATAGGGATTATACAAGAAGGTTATTGACTTTTTTCACAACGGTCAAGCTTGAGTGTATCCCTCGGGATGAAAATCAGTTTGCGGATGCTCTGGCTACCATTTCATCAATGATCAAAGTTCAAGCTGCCAACTTTGTACCTCGGATTTCAGTGTCTAGACTTGACAGACCAGCATATGTATTTGAAGTAGACGTTGTAAAAGATGATAAGCCTTGGTTCCATGATATCAAATGCTTCTTGGAGGATCAAACATACCCACCTGGGGCATCTTCCAATGACAAGAAGACATTAAGAAGGCTAGCTGGTAGTTTCTTCCTGTATACTGATGGTTCCCTGTACAAGAGAAACTTTGATATGGTACTTCTCCGGTGCGTTGATAGAACAGAAGCAGACTTGTTGATGCACGAAGTGCACGAAGGATCCTTTGGTACCCATGCAGGAGGGCATGCCATGGCCAAGAAGTTGTTAAGATCAGGCTATTACTGGATCACAATGGATGTAGACTATTGTGCTTATGCCAGAAAGTGCCATAAATGCCAGATCTATGCGGATAAAGTGCATGTGCCTCCCAACCCTTTGAATGTGATGTCTTCACCCTGGCCCTTTGCCATGTGGGGCATTGATATGATTGGCAAGATTGAACCGACTGCTTCGAACGGCCACAGATTCATCTTGATTGCCATTGACTATTTTACCAAGTGGGTTGAAGCAGCTTCCTATACAAATGTTACAAGGCAAGTGGTAGCCCGATTCCTGAAGAGAGACATCATTTGTCGGTATGGAGTGCCCGAGCGAATCATTACTGATAATGGTTCCAACTTAAACAACAAAATGATGGCAGAACTATGTCGGGACTTCAAGATCCAACACCACAATTCTTCTCCTTATAGGCCAAAGATGAATGGCGCTGTGGAGGCAGCTAATAAGAATATCAAGAAGATTGTGCAGAAGATGGTAGTCACTTACAAGGACTGGCATGAAATGCTACCATTTTCCTTGCATGGGTACCGTACGTCAATCAGAACATCCACTGGGGCAACACCGTATCAGCTTGTGTATGGTATGGAGGCAGTCCTACCTGTTGAAGTTGAATTACCCTCCCTGCGGGTACTGATGGATGTTAAATTGAATGAAGTAGAGTGGGTCCGATCCCGATACGAACAACTGAATCTGATTGAAGAGAAGAGATTGGCTGCAATCTGTCATGGGCAGTTGTATCAGAAAAGAATGAAGAGAGCCTTTGATCAGAAAGTCAGGCTCCGAGAGTACCAAGTAGGAGATCTTGTGCTAAAAAGACTCCTCCCTCCTCATACAGACCACAGGGGTAAGTGGACTCTGAACTATGAAGGGCCATTCTTAGTAAAGAAAGTTTTCTCTGGTGGAGCACTGATGCTCAGCACTATGGATGGTAAAGACTTCCTATCCCCTGTGAATTCAGATGCAGTTAAAAAATACTTCGCATAAAATGACCCGCTGGACATAAAAACAGAATATAAGTCCAGGCAAAAATAGGGCATCCCGACGAGTCAAAAACAGAATAAAAGACTCGGGCAAAAATAAGGGAAAATAAACAAAAAAATGTACACCCGCTGAGTTGAAAAGCCGCATTGGACAGCTCAGGCAAAAATGGGTATCCCGATGGATTGAAAACCCGAAAGGGCGATCCATGCAAAATAAGGGAACAAGCGAACAACTGTATTCTGAATTCACCTGTATCGCTTATGACTTGGTAAACTTCGACAGGATCAAGCTTCTTTCAGAATCAGCCTCCTTCGGAAAGAAAGACGAGAAGAACGTCAAATGTCATACGAGTCATAGCAAAGGGAAGCTCCTTGAAGCGCCATCAACATTGCCAACATCTTTTATTTCTCAATTTGTAGTAATCTCCTCATTTTAGGGGATTTGTTTCTTTGACTGTATCTTGCCAATTCAGGGCACACGAATTAATAAAATCAGATTTTCAGTCATGTTTCGTCTCGTACATTTTATTTTCATTTGCGAAAATGTCCGATGTCTTTAAGATACTGATTGCATAAATACAAATGCTTCTCTTCTAAAAATATGTGCTTGCAGGAAATATACTCACTCCCGGGAGTGTCTAAACTCTTATGATGGAATCTGGTAAAGGATACCTCGGGATTACTTGTGTGTTTCTCTGTCTTTTCAGGATTGCAGGTATTCAAAGCACAACATGGGGCATGAAAGCTTCACCCCAACAAGCTGGCAAATCATTATCTACTCAGTCTATCTCACAAGTAGCACCGGAGTCGCTTTCTCCCCAGCTGAGTTGCCATTTATTATTTCCTCCTCAGCCAAGTACAAAAGCCAGGGAACTATCTCCCCACAGAGTGTCAACCTCTACCCGGAAGAGCAACGGGTGAAGAAATCACAACAGAGTGAAGAAAGCTCCTACAAACCCCAGCTAGGTCCCCCGTTACCAAGATAGGTCTATCATTGACCTATTGCCCCAAGCAGAGTCATACACGACAGATCTACCAGTGATCTCATCCCCAACTGGGATATTCTTCAAGCAGACCAGCCAGAGATCTTCGCGGCAACGGGATCTGGACCTCGGATCGGTACCTTTGCATAATCATAGCATTCGCATCATATTTTCCCCAGAGCGTAGCATTCCGTCTAATACGGAGCATTACGGCAAAAATCAAACATACTGCATAATCGTAAGCCATGTTCTGAATCAGAAACTTGTAAATACTGACAATCCATCAAAATACAAAATACTCCCCGAATTCCCCGGCAGAGAGCCAACACATGTCTCTTACAGATACAGATACATGCTCCCTTCGGCACCCGTCCGTGTCATACCCCTAGCAGAAAGCCAAAGCGTCCCCTTTGCACTCACCATACAAATACATACACATACAAGTTCCTTGACACCCATCCGTATCACCTTCCCCAACATAGTTACCTAAACACTTTGTAAATCATACATTTGTTTATAATACACTTTTTCAGACACCCGTCAGTGTCATGCTCTCCACAGCAAGGTAGACACTCGTCCGTGTCTTACTCATACTTTTTACTCATACAGATACTCGTCTGTATCTTGTATATATCACTTAAATCCTCTCAGATCCGACACTCGGTCGTGTTCTTTGTTAACCCGTTGGTATTCGTCTGTATCATCATCTCAGAGCATGCGTCAAGCGTTTGTTTCTACCTGATACCCGTCCGTATCATAGTCTTAAGGATGCTCGTCCGCATCTTTAATCTATACACCACATCAAACACTTATGTCTTCTTGAATTTAGACACTCGTCTGTGTCTATTGTTCCCCAGAAGAGTCCCCGCAGAATCAACACTCGTCCGTGTTCTTTGTTAACCAGTTGGTACTCGTCTGTATCATCATCTCAGAACATGCGTCAAGCGTTTGTTTCTACCCGATACTCGTCCGTATCACAGTCTTAAGGATGCTCGTCCGCATCTTTGATCCATACACAGTGCCAAACACTTATACCTTTCATTTCTTGGATGTAAACACTCGTCCGTGTTTACTGTTCCCCAGCAAGGTCCCTAACAAAACTTGTTAAACTATTTCCTTTCTATCTGACATTCGTCCTATGTCATGATACCTTTTCGGCAGCCGTACCCTGCCAGGTGATCGTCCTTCACCTTTTTGATGATCGTCCTTCATCATTCCCGGAGGAGTCTCTATTCATTAGAACCCCTTTCTATCCGAAATTCGTCCTATGTCGTGATATTTTTAGCAGCCGTCCCCTGCTAGGTGATCGTCCTTCACCTTTTGATGATCGTCCTTCATCACTTTATCCGATGGCCGTCCCCATCGTTGATCTGGTTATCTGACGTTCGTCCTATGTCATGATAAACCCTGAGAGCAGCCGTACCCTGCTAGGTGATCGTCCTTCACCTCTTGATGATCGTCCTTCATCATGCTTATCCGATGGCTGTCCCCATCGTCGACCCTTTATCCGACATTCGTCCTATGTCGTGATGCTTTCGGCAGCCGTACCCTGCCAGGTGATCGTCCTTCACCTTAGATGACCGTCCCTCATCTTATCCCCAACAGAGCAGCCGTCCCCTGCTAGGTGATCGTCCTTCACCTTTGATGACCGTAGCTCATCGTTCATCTCATTTACCTATAATCTCCAGAGAGTCTTATGGCTTTACTTGATGGCCGTCCCCATCATAATCTCTTATATCCCCAGCTTGTCGGCCGTCCCCGTCATTGCTCTTTCCCCAGCAGTCGTCCTCTGCTCGATGGTCGTCCTCCGTCGCTCGCACTTTATAATCATACTTTATTTTCATTTACAATCTATATCACTTTTCTTCTTCATTCTGTGAGTGCAAATTTTGGACTGTCTTTGGTATTCAACCACAAGTTATCTTGTTTGCCTGTTAAGTCGTTGCTTACATCCTACACAGCTAACTCAGGTTTGAATAGGGGCAGCTGTAAACACCCCAAATTTGCCCTCACCCATTCACACCATGGCTTGTGATATTTTCATATGCATAATTCAATCATAGCATCTCATACCACATTTCTGATTCACTACATTGCTTCTGAGTCATCTACATCTAGGGTTTGTGGTCTGAGCTATCCAAGAGCCATTTGAGCCACTCCAAAGGTATTCAATCAATTCAAAGGGGTCCATGTATGTTCAAGCATCATATTATATCCCCATAAAGTCAAAGAAGTCAAAGAAGCACAAGAACTGAAAATGGCATGGAAGCAGAGCCAAGTTTAACTGCACAGATGACCTAGAATTAGGGTTTTGGTTTCAAAGGCCATAACTCCAAATTTTTTGGTCATTCTTGTTTCTATTGGTCTCTATATGTTATAAGGATCATGAATATCAATTTTCATGAAGAAATTCCATGGGGAAGGCATCTAATCAAGAGTTGACTTCTTGAGCAAGTCAGTGTAAAATCAGGGCATCTGAGGCCCCCAATGACCCAACCAAAGGGTGTTCTCCATTATTTTGAATGTGTATGATCTTTATTTGATCATATAAGATGTTATAAGTTCACAAAATTGAAGAATTTCAAGCCATTTGCAAAGTTGCCTTTTTGGGAAAGTGACTTGTAATGGAAATTTGCCATTTTGGGAAACTTTTTCAAACCTTTCTTTTTGATTCAAAAATGCTTCAAATGGGAAAACTTTGGTCATGAAAGTAGTAGAATGGATCATTCCCTTTTCAAAAAGTACAAGAAATCATGTTAATTCATTTTGGATCAAAAGTTATGGCTTGTCAAAGTTGGGAAAAATCACATAATTTCAAGTTTTGTACCAAAGAGGCAAAGTTGCAAAACCCCTTGCCAAGGCAAATTGTGACTTCAAATGGACTTCTAATCTTTATGAAAACATAAACCAATGCCTAAAATTCAGAATACACCAAGAGTTTTTCCATTTTCATGACTTTTGCTTCAAGTAATCACAAAAGGGCCAAAAAGTCACAAAGTTGCAAAACCTATGACAAACCCTAATCCACTTGCTGCATTGCTTCTAATCCATTTCCATGGCTCTCCCTAAACTCAGCTGAGCCAAACCATGCCCCTATCACAGCCTCACACTTGCCCATACCTCAAGTACACCTAACTTGGACTTTATGCAAAAACACCCATACCAATCCCACAGTGCCACACCAACTTCTCTGACCCATCCAAATGTGATAAGTGGACCAAAAGGGACTCAACACAACATACACACAAGCCTGAAACATCCTCCAAGCCATAACTCCAAGTTTTCACCTCTTATGCATTTTCATTCGAAACTCATTCCACAAGGCACAAACACCCAAACAAACTTCATAGAATCTCTCAGCATGTTCCACTGATCATCCCTGACCCTTCACCTTGCCCTGAAACCCCCTGAAATCAAAACACGATTCTCACCCCTCACTGAACAGAACCTCTTCAAACTCACAAACCAGTCACTCTAAACACCAACCAAGCTTCAAAGCTTCATCAAGAGGATGATTGGGGCCATTTTGAAGCAAAGAGGCAAGCAGAAAGCTCATGGATTGAAAGCTCAACCTCAGGTAACATGATGAACAAATTTTCCAGAACCTTGATTTCTTGTTAGAATGTTGTTCTATATGTTGCCCTGATCATGGGGATCTATTTATTTTTGAAAATGAGCCAGAAACAAGCATGTTGTGATGTTCTGAAACTTTGCCCGTGAAAATGTTTTGCTTCGATTCTCCTTGCTCATGCTTGATAAATGATGTTTGATGATGGATTTGAGTTTAGTTTTGATAGGAGAATGTTTCTGGGCAACTAATTTGGGTTGGGGTGGCCTGTAGTAGAAGTTAGGTTTTTGGTTTCCCCGGAGAAGACGACCGGAACACTGTTCCGGTCGCCTGAACTTGTTTAGCCCTAATTGTGTCATTAATGGGAGTTTGAATGTGGGCCGTAGATGTGTTTGACTGGAGTTGACTCCCGCGCGTGTGTGTGGCCAGGATTTGTCATTAAAACCCTAATCCTTGATTAATTAATTAAAATTAGTTTAATTAAATCATAAAACTGAATTAGCCAGATTTGAATCTGGGCCTTTGGATCTGGCGCGCAGTCAACCAGTCCAAACCCAGATCAAATCCTGGCCTTTCTCTCTGCATACTTCCATTTATTTTATTTTTTATTTCATTTAAATGGATTTATCTTTCACATTTTATTTAAAATAGCAGAAATCATTTAAAAATTATGAAATTTTTTGTCAAAGATTTCATTAATTTTTAAAACCCAAAAATATTTTTATTTTTATTTTTTGCACTGAAAATTATTTTTTAAATCATTTAAATGTTTATTTTTAATTAGTTAATGAAAATTAATTAATTAAAAATGCATTTAGGTATTTAAAAATCACAAAAAAATTCACATAGCATTTAGAAACATTTAGAAACATTGTTCAACTCTCAAACCAAATTTCGTTTTTGTTCTTGATGCCTTTTGATCATTTTCATTGGATTTAATTTCATTTCAAGGCAATATTTTGTTTCAAACTTCAAAAATTTCTTTCTGCCTAACCATTGAGAGTTGGATGGTGATTCTTCTTGCATTGCACTCTTTATAGCATGTAGTTTATAGGGGAAATTTGGTTTGAATTGATCTTGCATTTTCAATTTGTTTGGAATTTTTCTTGGTGAAGTACCCCAAAACCCTAGCAATCTTAGGAAATTCATAACTTACACTAGGTTAAGAGTTGGATCCTCTCCTTTGGGCAGTGATCTTGTATTGGTTTAGGGTATCTTTGATTGCATTTTCAATTTTTTATCATGTCATTTGCTTCTGGTTTTGGATTTTTGCTTTGCATGATGCATGTAACCCTAATTTGTGCCTTCCTTTGCATTTATCTTTCATTTGCTTGCATCCTATGGCTTGCCATGCCATTTTGTGCATCCACATGATTCATAATACATCTTAGGACATATCAGAATCATGTTTGATCATTGCATCTTTCATTTGCCATGTTACATGTCCATTTCATTTCATAAACATTCATGAATCTTTATGGTTCAAAGCATACCTCATTTGCATCCTTATGCTTGTATGATCATTCTCATTCTTGTCAAGTGTTTGCATCATCTCTTAGCATCATTAACATCATGATCTTGCTTCTGGTTGTGGTTTGCATCATGGCATTGCATCTCATTCTCATTGCATTTCATTTTCTTGTGCTAACATTTCAGGTGGTAAGTTGTCTTGAGAAGTGAATTTGCCTTCACTTCTCACAATCTCTTTTCATATCTTTCATACTTTCTTTGCTGCATTTTGTATGTGTATTAGAGTGAGCTTGCTCATTCATGTTCATCTCTTACTTTCTTTCTTCAAGAAACTTATCTTCTTAAGTGAAGTAAGTTGACTTGCTTCTTCTGCTTCCTCTTCCTTTCATCTGCTCCTTCCTGGTGGTTTCTCTGAAGATTTTCTTGCAAACCTCATTAAACCTAGGAACACCCAAGCATGATCACAATTAGGGTTTGATTAGTCCCCCATTAGTTTTAGCTTTGTGTCATCTTTGAGTCTTCTCTTCTCACCTCCTAATCAATGACTAAACCTTAAAGGCTTTAAGGCTTTGTGATTAAGCTTATGCCTGCATCCTTCTATTAGGATGGAGTGTATAACTTTAATCCTAGGTGTTAAACCCTTAATGCATTTAAATCCTTTAATCAATCCATCTAATAATCATCAAGACATCAAACTTGTAACTTGGGCCTTGCATCAGGGTTCTAATTCTTCCTTAACTGGTTAAGAAGGACTAACCCTAGTGTTAATGGACAAGTCCCCCTCAAGTTGTCTTACAAATCATAAAAATCATTTCTTCATCTTATCATTAACTAAAATCCACTTAATAAAGGCTTTGTTTTGTCATGAGGTTATTCCCTAATCATGGATTAAGTTGAGGAGCTTTCCTCAGCTTAAATGTTCTCATCTATTATCCTTCTATTAGGATGGTGTAATGAGTCCATTAAGTCCCTGATTATGGCTTAAACTCATTACTTAACACTAAACAAAAACATCAAAAACATCTAAGTAAATATAAGTAGGTTAATGATCTTAATCCTACACCATGGTGATTAAGTATGAGGTGCTTACTTCACACTTAAAGTATTCTCATTACCCCTAATCAGAGGGAGGATGTGATGAGTCTGCTAACCCTTGGTATAGGCTTAAGCTCATTTTCTTATGACAAAATCCAAAAACAATAAAAGATTGAAAACATCAAAAACAAACAATAATCGTCTCCTCCGGGATTCTTTCCTCATCATCTTCACTCACAAACGAGAACTTGCTTCTTCCGTCTAATGCAAGACAGTTTGCACCTGAGCCAGACAGGTCATACACTTGAGCATAGACAAGTAAGTAGTTCACAAGTCAATTTAACTTTCAGTCTCTTTGAGTCGAACTACGGTGTTCTGACTTCCTCATTGCACGAGAGGATACGTAGGCATAACTTAACAGTTATCGAACAAAAGTCTCTGTATATTCCCCCTCTTCCAGCATTATTCTTTTAGCCTCATTATCTTGGGCATCCCACTCTTGCTCTTACACTGACACTTCTCTTATACACTTCACACTTCTTTTACACTGACACTTGCATTCTTTTCCAGCTTTGATGCACAGAATTGCACTGACACTACCCCTTTAAGCACAAATCTTTTAAGCGTGGATCTCGTCGAGTACGACGGACAATCTGGGTGCTAATACCTTCCCAGGTTGTAACCAACCCCCTTTCTCAGTCTCTCTGGTTCGCAACCGTCTTATCCATATCTCTTCTTAGGTTTATGCAGCATTACCTTTCCTTCGGGATAAAAATTCCTAGCTGGCGACTCTATTCATTCATTCTCCTTTCGCCGACCGTTCGTGTCTGTACCCCTCTTGGCCCTGTGTCATCCGGTGGGAGCGACAAGCAGTTGCTTCATTGATGTTAAGGGCCTCAAACCCATGGCTCATAGTCTCGTGGATCTTCCCATCCATCTCTATATACTTGTAAGTAGCCAACTGGCTAACGAAAATGTCTTCCTCCCCGCACATTGTGATGATCTTTCCTTCCCACTCAAATTTTAATTTCTGGTGAAGGGTAGATGTAACAGCGCCAACAGCGTGAATCCAGGGTCTACCCAACAAACAGCTGTAGGCCGGCTGAATGTCCATCACGAAGAAAGTAGTTTTAAAGACTTGTGGCCCAATCACCACGGGTAACTCAATCTCTCCAAGCACTGATCTCTTAGAGCCATCAAATGCTCTCACCACCAAGTTACTTGGACTCAATGCCAAACCATCATATTCCAGCTTCACCAAGGCTTTCTTTGGGAGGACTTTGAGCGAGGACCTAGTGTCTACCAGCACATGAGAAAGAACAACACCATTGCATTCTAAGGTGATGTGTAATTCCTTGTTATGATTGCGCCCCTCCGTTGTTAAATCAGCATATGTGAAGCCCAGTCCATGACTGGTGTTAACATTTGCAACCACTATTTCCAGCTAATTAACCATAATCTCTTCCGGCACGTAGGCTGCGTGCAGGACCCTCAAAAGTGCAATTCTTTGGGCTTCAAAACACATTAACAATGACAAGATAGAGATTTTGGAGGGTGTCTGAGGAAGATGGTCCACCACTTTGTAATCACTCTTTTTGATTATTCTCATAAACTCGCCCACCTCTTGTTCAAAAGAAGTCTTCGGAGTTTCTTTAACAGTTGGCTCTTCAAGTACCATACTCTTCCCTTTTACTTTAGCAACATCTTCTGCTTCAGCATTGGGTCTCGGTATTTGTGAGGCAAAAAGGCGTCCGCTTCTGGTGAAGCCTCCGCCTCCCCTAAGATTGTCAACTTGTGGTGAAGAGGTTGATGAATCTAGAGTGATCTTCTTTCTGTCGCAGTAGAGACCAGAGCCATAGTGCCAAGGTATGGCATTACTGCTTTCATAAGGAATGGGTCCAGGTACCGTAATGGTGACTGGACTGATTGCTGCAGTGGAAGGAACTGTGACGGTATGCGGGTTGTAGTAGATTGTGACTAGAGATTTGACAGTAGGTGTTGTAGTTTGTTGTTGAAAATTGTTGTTGGGATGAACAGTTGCCGGGTCATAATAGATCGTGACCGTTGAGACATCTTCGTTAGCGTTTGTTGGTGTTGTAGGTGATTCCGTTGATAAGATGGGTGTTGACGTTGTAGAAGTAAGTGTAACTGAACTTTGGTCTGTTGAAATAATGGATGGAGTGATTGCTGGAGAAGTGGATGAATCAGTGGGATCAATAGTTGTTGCAGTTGTAGGAGGATCTATTGTTGCTGAAGAAAGAGTTGTTGATGTTGTAGACACCTTTGTGGTGATTTGCAAAATTCCATCTATAATAAGGCCATCTATGCGAAGCCTTAGCCTTTCACAACCTTTAATAGTAGTCTTGCATGATTCGCAGCAGGCCTCACAACCTGGGAATACCTGGAATCTTAAGAGTTGAGCTTTGACTTCTGCAAGCGGCGTTCGAATATAAGCAATACTATCAATCAGTGCAAATGGTTAGTCCTCTTCTATGGCCTTAATCCTGGGCCCATCATGACTAGGCATAGGATTTCTAGTAACATTTGGAGGAGGTGCGAAGTTGAGAGCTTTGGAATCGACCAGATCCTGAACCTTCATTTGTAAGGCTTTACACTTCTCAGTATTGTGACCAAGTGCGTTGGAATGAAAGGCACATCTGGCATTGACATCATAATTCTTTGGGAGATTGAGAGGATCTAGTGGAGCCAACGTCCTTAACTCAACCAGGTTGAGCTTCAGGAGTTGTGGCAGTAGAGCAGCATAAGGTATAGGAATGGGGTCAATCACCCTATTTTCTTGAGATGGCCTCTATTGAAAGGGGCGTTGCTGTTGGTTATTATTGTTATTTTGTACGATCTTTGTTGCGGAAAGTGTGGTTGTTGCTGATAGTTTTGTTGTTGTTGCTGTTGTTGAGGAATAAATGGATGTTGTGGAGCTGGAGTCGGGATAGTAATGACTGCTACTGATCTGTGAGAGTATTGGGGTCTGCCCCTGCCTGCATGAATATCATTTGTTTCACCCGTCCTTCGGGGACCTGAAAAAGGTTTTCTTGTATTGTTGGAGGAACTTGCACCGTTGTCAGAGATTTTGCCCATCTCCAGAAGACTTTCTATTCTCTCCCCAACTATGACTACATCAGCAAAACTGGTGGAAGAGAAAGCAGCAAGTCTGTCAATATAAGTTCCTTGAAGAGTGTTCATAAACATGTCAGCCATTTCCCGTTCAGACACGGGTGGCTGGACAGCAGCAGCAAGCTGTCTCCACCTCTGAGCATAATCCCGGAAGCTTTCCCTTGAAGACTGAGACATGCCCATTAGAAGGGTTCTATTGGGAGCCATGTCTAAATTGTACTGGTACTGACGGATGAAGGCTTCGGCCAATTCTTTCCAACATCTTATAGTGGCCCTGGTCAGATGCGAATACCATTCTCTTGATGCTCCAGTCAGGCTGTCCTCAAAATAGAACATCCATAACTTCTCGTCCATGGTATAAGCTTTGAGTCTCCCCAAGAAAGACTGCAGATGAGTACGCAGGCAGGAGGTACCATTGTATTTTTCAAAGCATGGGGGTTTGAACTTCTGAGGAATTCTCACCCCATCTACCAGCCATATATCCATTACATCAAAGCCTAGGGAATTCTGGGATTCAAGAGACCTCAGTCTCTCAGCAATCTCATCCAGCCTTGGGTCATAAACTTCATCCCCAGCCCCAATAATTGTGAACTTCTCTTCTTGAGGATCTTCTTGCAAGATCCTACCTCCAGCAGTGTTTCCTTGTGTATTCCTTATGACATTAACATCTGGGTTTAGATGAGGCCCAAACTCTGGATAGTCAATGCGGGGCTGCCCGCGATCATTGTTACTGGTTCCTCCTGTACCATGGTGGTGTTCATCAGGAGTTTGTCTTTCCACCAGTTCCCTCAGTCTTTCCTGGCTCTGAGCTAAGCCAGTCATCACAGCCATGAACTGGGTCATTTGATTCCTCATTTCAACCCTTTCATTTGCCATTTGGTTCCTTACTTCATTCAGGTCCTGCTGTACCTAATCCATCTGAATGCCCGGAAGGTTGTTTCGCGTTGGGTACCGGTGTATTTTTTTGACAGGGAACACTCTTCGGCGAGCAACGTTTCCTGAAACCACAACAAAATGAGAAACAACAATAAAACAAAAAACCTAAAAAACAAAGAAAAATGTTAGTATGCAATGCAGTATGCTTATTTGTCTTCCAAGGGTATCCGGTTTGGTTCTTTGGTTTTGACCTTTCCAGACCTCGAGGAAGTGCTGATGATGTTGAAATAAAGCCTACCAAAAAATAAAACAAACTGATATATTACAAAGGATGAAAATACATAGTTTGTTTACAATACATGCTCGTGGTGGGTCAAAATACAACAATCAAAATAAAAGTACATTAAAAGAAAGAAATACAAGCAAAAGGATCAGACATCCAATCCAAAGTCATCCTCCCTGACTTCCTTCAGGAGGGCCTCAGTCACTGGCCCATCCGGGTGCTCTGTAATAGTCCTGATGAGGAGGTTCCTGGTAGCAATGGCACTGGTTAGCCTCCTATGCTTGTCCTGATCCTTTGATCTTTTCAACCCCGCCCGGAGTTTCAATTCAGATATCTCCTTCTGAGCTGCTAACAAAGTTTCCCGCTGCTTCTTCTCACTAGCCTCTAGCTGCTCTATCTTAGCTTGAGTCCTCTGGTTTTCTTGTGCACGGGCTTCAGTGATCCTGATCCACCTAGCCTGGCTTTCCTCCAGATAATGCTCTGCCCTAGCCTTCTGAATCTTTGCCTCCTTGCAGGCATGCTTCAAAACCAACTCCCCTGCTCTTGCCTTCCTAATGTAGTCATCTGTTTTCTCAATCTTGGCCAGATGCTCAATCTTGAGTCCTTCCAATCTCTTAATATCCAAGCGGCTTTCATTTCTCTCCCAGAAAGTCTTCTTCAGGGCTTTAGCTAGCTGATTATTCCTCTCTTTCAGCTTTTCAAACTCTTCCAGACTAACAGTTGTTGCAGGTTGCACTATAGAAGGTCCAAGAACATCTTCCATAGTGAATGGCATCCTGGTGATCTGAGCTCTAGTACAGGCCAATCAGAATACTGGACTGAGGCAACATTGTTGCACCTTCCAAGGATGGATTTTCCTTTGGTTTGAATGTTATTACAAGCCTAGGCAGCCTTTCTGACAACAACAGAGTTGGGTTGAACTTCACAATAGAGAGTCTCAGCCAAATCTTTTCCTCTGGGAGGGTGAACCAAAGCATATCCCAATTGTCTCTTAAACAGTAAAGGGTTGTAGTTGATGCAACCTTTTACTCCTATCAGAGGCACATTAGGGTACTGCGCACAACTTGTAATAATATCCTTGCTTTGGTGCTCTGGGTGCACCATCTGATGTCATCTGATGTCAAGGCAATGAATCTCTTAGCCCAATTCTTCTGCTGATGTTGGTTCAATAAGGCATCTGATTGTGGCAAGTGTCTGAGCAGCCAAGAGTAGTACATAGGAGCACATCATCTGACCATCTTCCCTCTTTGTTTTTCATTCCTCTGATGGATTGAGTAGTAGAAGTCTCCCAACAATGTAGGCACTGGGTTCCTCAGCAAGAACAGGTGGATGGAATTCTTACTCACAAACTTGGGCTCATCTACAAACAATATAACCCCATATATACTGAGGGCTAAAAGTGCACAGACATCCTTCCATTCTCCTATTGCAGCCTTCAGGGTGGCCTGGGAAATCAGGAAGTCCAGATGTAAGCTTGGAATCCCAACTTTTATTGTCATGTTCTGCTCAATTAGGGAAGGCTCCAAGTGCAATGCCCTGGTTATCTCTTCATTTCTGGGAGCAGTCATCTCTAGGTTAAAATGGATTCCTCTCCTGATAGGAACTCCAATCAATAAGGAAAACTCTTCTAGCAATGGTCCCATCTGGAAATCAGGGAATGTGAAACACCTGAGTGGAGGGTCATAAAACTGCAAGCATGTATGGATCATGCTCCTCTGATATGCATCAAGATCCATGACCATGTCCAAAATACTCCCATAGTGCTCTCTGAATAGTGGGATATGGTCAGGTGTAATGAGGGACTGGACCTGCCTGATACCAGTCAAGGTGGGCTTAAAGAAGTGGTAAGAGATGTTGCTCTTTCTTGAAGTGTCCATTGATGTTGGGTACTGATGAAGTAGCGGAGAACACCTGCTGATGGAGGATCACTGACTGAGATGATGGCGGTGAGTCTCTGACAGACTGATGAAGGTGTTAGAGGTGAGTCTCTGACAGACTGATGGAGATTGCTGGAGAAGAAAACTGAAGTTGTCTGACTAGCAGAAGGGGTCAAAACCAAACCAAATATGATAGGATGGATACCCTGTAAAACAAATAAGAAAATGTTAAATGATGAAAAAATGATGTATGCAAATGATATGCAAAGGGTTTGTGATCAAAAAGCTGGATCTGTTTATCTGTTCTGGTAAAGATCCATGTATGTTTAGAAGTCTGGGAAAGAATATGAAGCCACTCTAGCCTAGGTGTCACTCAGGTCCCAGGTATAGGACCTTAATCACTCAATGAAACCCCACCCACCAAGGAAAACCAGATCCAGCATAATGATAATGACAGTATGATGTGTAAAAAAAATATAAAGAAACCAGTAAATAAAGATGTACATAAAGCGATAAAAAAGCAAATAAATAAGCACAAGTAGCACATAAAACTCCCGTAAACACAAATCAAACAAGCGCTAGGAAGAACCCACAAAAAGATCCAGAAGCCCTGGTTGCAATATAAGGGTTGCCAGCAGAGTCGCCAAGCTGTCGCTCCCGAAGATTTGCATCCCGGTACAAGCGTGAACGGTCGGCGAGAGGAGGAAACGAAATGAAAAGAGTCGCCAGCTAGGCATTTTTATCGCGAGGGAAAGGTAATGCTGCATAAACCTAGGAAGATATGGATAAGACGGTCGCAAACCAGAGAAACTGAGAAAGGGGGTTGGTTACAACCTGGGAAGGTATTAGCACCCAGATTGCCCGTCGTACTCGACGGGATCCACGTTTGAAATTTTTGTGTTTAAAGGGGTAGTGTCAGTGCTATCTGTGTGCAAGAGCTGGAAAAGAATGTACAAGTTTCAGTGCAAAAGAGATGTGAAGTGAAATGCTCAGGAATGAGACTTAAAAGAATAATGCTGGAAGAGGGGGGAAAGACAAGGACTTTTGTTCGATAACAGTTAAGTTATGCCTATGTATCCTCTCGTGCAATGAGGAAGTCAGAACACCGTAGTTCGACTCAAAGAGACTGAAAGATAAATTGACTGATGAACTGCTTGCTTGCCTATGCTCAGGTGTATGACCTTTCTGGCTCAGGTCCTAACTATCTTGCATTAGACGGAAGAAGCGAGTTCTCGTTTGTGAGTGAAGATGATGAGAAAAGAACCCCGAAGGAGACGATTATTGTTTGTTTTTTATGCTTTCAATCTTTTATTGCTTTTTGGTGTTTGTCATAAATTAATGAGCTTAGGCCTAAACCAAGGGTTAGTAAATTCATCACATCCTCCCTCTGATTAGGGGTAATGAGAATACCTTAAGTATGAAGTAAGCACCTCACACTTAATCACCATGGTGTAGGATTAAGATCATTAATGTACTTGTGATTATTTAGATGTTTTTGGGTTTTTGTTTAGTGTTAAGTAATGAGTTTAAGCCATAATCAAGGATTTAATGAACCCATTAGACCATCCTAATAGAAGGATAATAGATGAGAACATTTAAGCTGAGGAAGATACCTCAACTTAATCCATGATTAGGGATTAACCTCATGACAAAACAAAGCCTTTATTAAAGTGGATTTTAAATAATGGTAAGGTTAAGAAGTGGATTTTATGGTTTGTAAGACAACTTGAGGGGGACTTGTCGATTAACACTAGGGTTAGTCCTTCTTAACCAATTAAGGAAGAATTAGAACCCTAATGCAAGGCCCAAGTTACAAGCTTATTGTATTAGTGATTATTAAGATGGATTGATTAAGAGATTTAAACACATTAAGGGTTTAACACTTAGGATTAAAGTTATACACTTCATCCTAAGAGAAGGATGCAGGCATAACCTTAATCACAAAGCCTTAAAACCTTAAATGATTAGTCTCTGATTATGTGATGAGAAGAGAGACACAAAGGTAAAACTAATGGTGGACTAATCAAAACCCTAATTGTTATCATGCTTGGATTTTCCTATGGTTTATGAGGCTTGCAAGAGATCTTCAAGAATAGACACCAAGCAGAAGCAAGATGAAAGGAGGAGAAGCAGAAGAAAACAAGTTAACTTACTTCACTTAAGAAGATAAGTTACTTGAAGAAAGAAGTGAGAGAGGGACATGAATGAGCAAGCTCACTCTAAAGCAAAAGCAAAATGCAGCAATGATGAATAAAAGAGATGATAAGAGAAGTGAGAAATGAAGGCAAATTCACTTCTCAAAGTACTTACCACCTGAAATGGTTAGCATGAAAGGGAGAATGAAAAGAAAATGAAGCAAATGCAAAGATGAAAATCAAAACCAGAAGCATATTCATGATGCAAATGATGATAAGAGATGATGCAAATGTATGTCAAGAGTTGTGAATGATCATACAAAGGATGAGAATGCAAATGAAGCATGTGAGAAGCATGAAAGCACATGAATGTTCATGGAATGAAATGAATGCATAACATGTAAAATGGATGAAGAAATGATCAAGCATGAGTCTAATGTGTCCTAGGATGTCTTATATGTCATATGGATGCAAGGAATGTCATGTCAAGTTCTTGTATGAATGCTTATGCAAGATGTATGCAAATGAAGATGAGAAATTAGGGTTTTCATGCAACATGAGATGCAAAAGTCAAAAACAGAAGCAAATGACAAGATAAAAAATTGAAAATGCATTCAAAGGAATCCTAACCCCATATGATATCACACCCCAAAGGAAGAGACCTAACTCTTAACCTAAGGAAAGTTATGATTTTTCTAAGTTATCTAGGGTTTTAAGGTACCTAAAGGGAAAAATGCAAATCAAATAAAAAATGCAAGATATATTTGTGACAAAATTATGTTAGATAGTACATGCTAAATGAAGAACAATGCAAAAAGAATCAATGTCATACCATCCATGGTTAGGCAGGAAAGGATTCTTGAAGTTAGGGTTCAAAAATAGGAATTTTATGAACCCTAAATTCAAGAAAATTATCAAAGATTATTCAAAACCAAAAAGAAATTTGTGTGAATGGTATGATAATGTTTCTAAATGTCCTAAGATGCAATGTGAATTTGTTTGGGATTTTTAGAAACCTAAATGATATTTTAATTAATTAATTTCCATTAAATAATTAAAATAAACATTTAAATGTTTTAAAAATGATTTTTTAATGCAAAAATTAAAAATAAAAATATTTTTGGGTAAAGAAAATTATTTTGATGCAAAATGCAGAAGAAAATATTTTTTAGGGTTTTCTAGGTATTTTTAATAAATTATGCAAAATAAATGAGAAAAAATTAAATAAAAATTAAATAAGACAGAAGTAATCACATCCAATGGTTTAGATTGAAACTGGGAAAAATTTGTTTGACCTGGCACGTAATCTGATGGCTCATATTCAAACTTATCTAATCCTGATTAATTAATTAAATAATCCATAATTAAAATTAATGAAATGATCCTGGGCGTCCATCACACGCGGGAAACAGATATCCAATGGCCAATATTCAAAATTTGCCCTAACCCTAATTAAGCGAGCTAATCACTTTCAGGCCACCGGAGAAGAGCTTCGGTCGTCTTCTCCGACAGCCTCTTCCCCTGAAAATCTCGAAACCTCTCCCTAGGTCATTTCTGGAGCTCTAAAGCTCCAGATCAGTTCCTCTCATCCTCCTAAACTCAAAACCATACTCAAAACAGATTTCTAATTGCTCATAAACAAGATTCGAAGGAAAGATTAAAAATGGTAGAACTTTCAGACAATGCATACAAACTCAATTCTTAACCATTTTCAAAAATACAAAGCACAGAATGATCAGTGAAGCATGCTCTTTCACATTGGAACACAAAAATAGAGTTCTGGAAAAATGTTTGAAGAAGTTACCTGAGCTTGAGCTTCCTCAGTTTAGAGCTTTCTGGCCACTTCTCTTGTGCAAAATGACTCCCCTTGACCTCCTGATGAAGCTTTGATGCTTGGAAGGAATTTCTTTTGGCTGGTTTGTGAGATTACACTTCAACTGGCCAAGAATCGTGTTTTGGCTATGGGGTGTTTTTGGCTATTTTAATGGTTGCTTTATGTTCAATGGATGATTTTGAGATGAATGGTGAAATTGGTTTGAAGATTAAGTGAATATTCAGTGAGTTTCGAAGGAATTTGCAAGAGGGATGATTTTGTGGAATGCTAAGTTCTTTGAGGTTTTAGCTTGTGTGTGTTATGAAAAATGATCCTTGAGGCATGCTTGTAGAGTTCTGGTTGGGCAGAGAGTGGGTGGTGGCTTCAGCTGATTGGTATGGGCTTCTTGCCAAAAAGTCAAAAGTTTTGTACTTGAGGTATGGGCAATGATGCAACTGGCTTCTATGCTTGTCCATGCGCAACATGGATCAAGGAGGTCCATGGAATTAGTCTTGAGGCAGTTCAGCAAGTGGAAACAAAATTATGTGTTGTTTTGCAAATTCATGAAGCTTTGGCCCTTTTGAAATTTCTTGATGTTCAAGGCCTGGAATGATACAATTCTTTGGGCAATTATGATATTTAGACAATGCATAATGTTTGTATGATGATTATAAGTGTGTTTGAAGTCACAAAATGAATTGGCAAGAGGTTTTGCAAAAATCCCTCTTTGGTGCATTCTTGAAAATTATGTGATTTTTGCCAACTTTGACAAGCCATAACTTGAGTTACATAATGAATTAAAACTTTTTCTTGTACTTTTTGAAAAGGGAATGATCCAATCTACAACTTTCATGACCAACAATTTTTCATTTAAAGCATTTTTGGTTGAGAACGAGGAGTTTGAAATACTTTCCCAAAATGGAAAGTTTACATTACAAGTCATTTCCTTTTTTGGAAACTTTTGGTTTAGCTCACATTTCTTCAATGATTAAATAAATATCATATAACTTCAATTTGATGAAAAATCCACTTTGGTTCCATTGATGGGGGCCTCAGATGCCCTGATTTGGCTCTGACTTGCTCAAGAAGTTACCCAGTGAACAAATGATTTCCACAATGAATTTCTTCATCAAACTTGGTACACATGATCCTTATAACATATTGAGACCCTTAGAAACAAGAATGACCAAAAAATGTGGAGTTAAGGCCTCTGAAACCAAATCCCTAATTTCAGGTCATCTGTGCAGTGAAACCCTAGCTCTGCTTCCATGCTTTGCCAATTCTTGTGATTCTTTGACTTCCTTGATCTTTGAGGAATATAATATGATTATTGAAAATACATGGACCTTCTTGGAATGATTAGTGGCCTTTGGAGTGGCTCAGATGAATCCTGGATGGCTCAGATTACAAACCCTAGATGCAGATGAACTTGAACTAATGCAGTGAAACAAAAATGCAATATGATGGTATGATTAAAATAATGTAAATATGAAAGATCACAAGCCATGGTGTGAACTTAGTGAGGGAAAATTTGGGGTGTTTATACGGATCTACGGGGCCCAGCAAATGGCTTCCTTGCACTGTTTGAACTGGCACCGTTGTCGGAGATCTTTCCCATCTTCAATAAGCTCTCAATTCTCTCCCCAGCTATCACCACATCTGCAAAGCTGGTGGAAGAAAATGCAGCCAATCTGTCAATATAGGTACCCTGGAGAGTATTCATGAACATATCTTCCATCTCCCTTTCTGACATTGGAGGTTGAACAGCAGCAGCTAGTTGCCTCCACCTTTGGGCATATTCTCTAAAGTTTTAACGGGAAGATTGTGACATTACCATCAGAAGGGTTCTATTTGGAGCCATGTCTAGATTATACTGATATTGATGGATGAAGGCTTTGGCCAAGTATTTCCAGTTTCTAACTATGGCCCTGGTTAAGTGGGAGTACCATTCTCGGGATGCCCCTGTCAAGCTATCCTCGAAGTAAAACATCCACAGTTTCTCATCCATGGTGTAGGCTTTCAATCTCCCCAGGAAATCCTGAAGATGGGTACGTGGGCAGGATGTGCCATTGTATATTTCAAAACAAGGGGGTTTGAACTTGTGAGGAATTCTCACCTCTTCCACCAATCCCATGTCCATGACATCAAAACCTAGAGAGTTTTGGGATTCAAAAGACTTTAGCTTCTCTGCAATTTCATCCAACCGACGATCATAAACTTCGTGTCCAGTCCCAACCACAGTAAACTGCTCTTCTTAAGGGTCCTCCTACAAGGCCCTTCCTCCATTAGTGTTACCTTAGGTGTTTCTTATAGCATTGATGTCTGGGTTCAGGTGAGGTCCAAACTCTGGGGGATCAGTGCGAGGCTGCACGTGATCGTTGTTACTGGTACCCCCTGTACTTGGATGGTGTTCCTCAGGAGTTTGTCGCTCAACCAACTCCCTCAGTCTTTCCTGGCTCTGAGCTAAATCAGTCATCACTGTCATAAATTGATTCATTTAGGCCCTCATCTCTCTCCTCTCATTGGCCATCTGGGCTCTCACTTCAGTCAAGTCTTGTTGAACCTGATCCATTTGTAATCCCGGAAGGTTGTTTCTTGTCGGATACCGGTGCACTCTATTGACAAGGAATACTCTTCTGCAAGCAATGTTTCCTGAAACCACAACAAAGTGAGAAACAACCACAAAAACAAAAACCTACAAAACAAAGAAAAACGTTAGTATGCAATGCAGGATGCCTATTTATCTTCCAAGGGTATCCAGTTTGGTTCTTTGTTTTTGACCTTTCCAGACCTCGAGGAAATGCTGATGTTGAAGAGATAAAGTCCATGAAAATAATACAAACCATATATTACAATAATGTGAAGATACATAGTTTGATTACAACAAAGTCCCCATGGTGGGTCAAAATACAACAACAACCGAAATACAATCAAAATGAAGTACAAACAAAAAGAGTCAAACATCCAATCCAAAGTCATCCTCTCTGACTTCCTTTAGTAGAGCCTCAGTCACTGGACCAACTGGGTGCTCTGTGATAGTCCTAATGAGGAGGTTCTGTGTGACAATGGCACTGGTCAACCTCTTGTGCTTATCCTGGTCCTTTGACCTCTTCAACCCCGCCCGGAGCTTCAACTCAGAGATCTCCTTTTGTGCTTCTAACAAAACTTCCTGATTCTTCTTCTCACTAGCCTCCAGTTTCTCTATTTTAGCTTGAGTTCTTTGATCTTCCTGTGCACGGGCCTCAGTGATCCTGATCCACCTAGCCTGGTGTAAACACCCCAAATTTTCCCTCACCCATTCACACCATGGCTTGTGATCATTTCATATGCATAAACACAATCATATCACCTCCTGTCTCATTTTTGATTCACTGCACAGTTTCTAAGTCATCTGCACCTAGGGTTTGTGATCTGAGCAATCCAAAAGCTTCTTGAGCCACTCCAAAGGCTACCAATCACTTCAAAGGGGTCCATGTGTGTTCTTATATCATATTACATCCTCTCAAAGTCAAAAATGCCAAAGAATCACAAGAACTGGGAATGGTGTGGATGCAGAGCCAGACTAGACTGCACAGTTGACCTAAAATTAGGGTTTTGGTTTCAGAGGCCATAACTCCAAATTTTTTGGTCATTCTTGTTTCCATTGGTCTCTATATGGTATAGGGAGTCTGCATATAAATTTTCATGAAGAAATTCCATGGGGAAGTCATCTGATCAAGGGTTGACTTTCTGGACAAGTCAGTGCAAAATCAGGGCATCTGAGGCCCCCAATGACCCAACCAAGGGGTGATCTTCATCATTTTGAGTGTATATGATCTTTATTTGATCATGGAAGAAGGTTGAAGTTCACAAAAATCAAGAATTTGGAGTTTTTGCAAAGTTGACTTTTTAGGGCATGGTTGACTTTTCAAGAATATGTCATTTTAGGTCATTTTTTCAAGCCTTGATTTTTGATCTAAAAAAGCTTCAAATGGAAAAACTTTGGTCATGAAAGTTGTAGAATACATTTTTCCCTTTTCAAAAAGTACAAGAACATGATCAAATTCTTCTTGAATCAAAAGTTATGGTGTGACAAAGTTGGCAAAAATCATTGATTTTCAAGATGTGCACCAAATGAGAAATTTGCAAGATCATGAACCAAGGCTGTTTGTAACTTCTAGTTGACATCAAACCAATGTACAAACATCACATAAGTTCTAAAAATCAGAATTGAACCAAAATATCACATGTTTATGGTTTGTGTAACAAGGCATTTTCATGAAGTTCCAAAAAGAGCCAACTTGCAAAACTCATGATCACACTTCACCAACTTGCTGCATTGGCTATTGAACCTTTCTAGCTTCACACACACATCATGCTGCGCAGCCCATAGCCATTGTACCAGCCTAGAACCAAGCCCATGCTTTCCTTACACAAGAGTGGACTTTTTGCAAAAGGTGACTTACCTATCACAGCAGGCCAGGTCACATCATCTGGCCAATTGGAATTGTTTATACTTTCCATTTGCAAGCTAAACATAACCTCGAGCAAGGCTGAAAGAGACCACAACATCACATACACAAAAACACCCCATTTGCATTTCTCTTCGAATCTCTCTGCCCAGCCCACAAACATTCAAACCATTTCCACACATCAACTCACATTGCTTCACTAAACCTAAACCAACAAAGAACCAAGCCTGAATCAAGCAAGAACATCACTTCTCCATTTTCACCCCAACTTGCAGTTTCTTTCGAAACTCACTCCACAGGCCATAAACATCCAAACAAACTCCACAAACCTTCTTAAAACATCACCCTGATCACAAAGAACCACTCACATTGGCCTGAAACTGTCTGCATCACCATTGCCATTTTCAACTGAGCTTGAGCAGAAGCTGTTCAAACTCTTCATCTAGCCAGCATAAACTTCTCCAAAGCATTCAAGCATCATCAAGAGGTCATAAGGAGTGGATTTCACAAGGAGTGGAGGTCAGAAAGTTGCTGGAGTGAAAGCTTCGAATCTCAGGTAGCTCAAGAACTTTTTTTCCAGAAATGGATTTTTAAGTTCTAAACTTGTTCTCCATGCTTCACTGATTGTACTGATGCCTTTAGTTTTGAAAATGGTGGAGAGATGAGAGTTTAATTAGTTTCTGAAACTTTTTTGCCCTAGTTCTTGTTTGCTTCGATTCAGCCTTTGTAAGAAATATAAATTTGTTTTGATTGAGGGTTATGATTCGTGAGTGAGTGGGAAGCATTTCTGTTCATTTAGATTTCATTTTCGTAACGTGTGGAGTGAGTTGGAGGTTTTGGGTGAACGGAGAAGATGACCGGAACACTGTTCCGGTCATCTGAGAGTGTTTAACGGCGTAATTAGGGCATAAGCTTTAATTAGTCATTTTTGAATTTGAACCGTAGGATGTGGCGCCAAGTCTCTTCCCGCGCGTGTAACTTTGAATCCAGGCCCTAGGATGTGTTGGCTTTTGTTTAATTCAGATTAAATTCATTTTTATTTCATTTCTTTTCATTTTATTTGCATAATTTATTTAAAATAGTAAAAATTGTCTAAAAATTATGAAACTTTTTCTTAAGAGTTCTATTAATTTTTAAGACACAAAAATATTTTCATTTTTATTTTTATCATTAAAAAGGTATTTTTAAATATTTAAAAGATTATTTTTAATTGATTAATGAGAATTAATTTATTAAAAATACTTTTAGGTATTTAAAAATCACCAAAAAAATTCATGAGATGTTCTAAGACATTTAGAAACATTGTCCAACCTTCAAACCAAATTTCTTTTTTGATCTTGATGCATTTTGAGAATTTTTCATTGAATTAAAATCATTTTTGTGCATTATTTTGATCCTAAGTTCAAAAAATCCTTTCTGCCTATCCATGAAGAGTTGGACATTGGTTCTTTTTGCATTGCATTGTGTTTAGCATGTAGTATTTGAGATTAAATGGCCATGATTTGATTCCTCATTTTCAATTTGTTTGGCATTTCTTTTGTTTGGAAACCCTAAAAACCCTAAAAACTTGTAAAAATCATAACTTGAAATTGGTTAAGGGTTGAGACCTCTCCTTTGGGCAGTGAATTAGTATAGGGTTAGGGGTCCTTTGTGTGGCATTTTCAATTTTTTATCTTAGGGTTTGCTTCTGTTTTTTGGTTTTGGTTTGATGTTTGACTCATAAACCCTAATTTGGGCTTCCATATGCATCCATCTTGCATTCTCTTGCATAACATGACTTGCCATGACATTTCAAGCATCCATTTGATTCATTTAACATCTCAAGACATATTGAAAGCATGTTTGATCATTGCATCATGTATTTTCCATGTTGTATGCCATGTGCACTTCATAACTTTTCATGTGTGTCCATGTATCTTAACTTTCCCCATTTGCATTCATGAACTTGTATGATCATTTCCATGTGCTGCCTCATGTTTGTAGCATCTCATAGCATTATTAGCATCATGTGTATGCTTCTGGTTTTGTTTCTCATCTTGTCATTTCATCATATTTTACATTGCATTGCATTTCTTTTCTAACATTTCAGGTGGTAAGTGAATCTGAGAAGTGAATTTGCCTTCACTTCTCACAACCTTTCTTCTCATCTCTCTTGCATCTATTGCTGCATTTTTGTTTGTGTTTGAGGTTGAGCTTGCTCATTCTTCTCCTTCCCACTTTCTTTCTTCAAGTGACTTGACTTCTTGAATGAAGCAAGTTGCTTTGCTTCTCTTGATCCTTTCATCTGCTTCCTGGCGGTTCCATTGAAGATTGTTCTTGCAAACCTCACAAACCTTAGGAACAACCAAGCATGACAATAATTAGGGTTTTGATTAGTCTCCCCATTTAGTTTCACCTTTGTGTCTCTTTTGAGTCTTCTCTCCTCACCTCATAATCAGGGACTAAACCCTAAAGGCTTTAAGGCTTTGTGATTAAGTTTATGCCTGCATCCTTATCTTAGGATGGAGTGTATAACTTTAATCCTAAGTGTTAAACCCTTAATGTGTTTAAATCTCTCAATCAATTCACTTAATAATCATCAAGACATCACACTTGTAACTTGGGCCTTGCATTAGGGTTCTAATTCTTCCTTAATTGGTTAAGAAGGACTAACCCTAGTGTTAATGGACAAGTCCCCCTCAAGTTGTCTTACAAAACCTAAAAATCACTTCTTCATCATACCATTAACTAAAATCCACTTAATCAAAGGCTTGTTTTGTCATGAGTTTAATCCCTAATCATGGATTAAGTTGAGGAGCTTTCCTCAACTTAAACATTCTCATCTATTATCCTTCTATTAGGATGGTGTAATGAGTCTGTTTAATCCCTGATTATGGCTTAACCTCATTACTCAACACTAAAAAAAAACAACAAAAACATCTAAATAATCACAAGTAGGTTAATGATCTTAATCCTACATCAAAGGTGATTAAGTGTGAGAATCTGACTTCACACTTAAGGTATTCTCATTACCCCTAATCAGAGGGAAGATGTGATGAGTTTACTAAATCCATTGGTTTAGGCTTAAGCTCATTAACTTATGACAAAATTCAAAAGCAATAAAAGACTGAAAGCACAAAAACAAACAATAATCGTCTCCTCCGGGATTCTTTTCTCATCTCATTCACTCACAAACGAGAACTTGCTTCTTCCGTCTAATGCAAGACAGTTTGCATCTGTGCCAGACAGATCATACACTTGAGCATAGGCAAGTAAGCAGTTCACAAGTCAATTCATCTTTCAGTCTCTTTGGGTCGAACTACGGTGTTCTGACTTCCTCATTGCACGAGAGGATACGTAGGCATAACTTAGCGGTTATCGAACAAAAGTCTCTGTATATTCCCCCTCTTTCTAGCATCTTTCTTTTAGCCTCATTATCATGAGCAATTCATTCTCATTCTTACACTGACACATCATTATACACTTCACTTCTCTTACACTGACACCTGTACATCCTTCCAGCTATTTTACACACAAATTGCACTGACACTACCCCTTTAAAACACAAATCTTTTAAGCGTGGATCCCGTCGAGTACGACGGACAATCTGGGTGCTAATACCTTCCCAGGTTGTAACCAACCCCCTTTCTCAGTCTCTCTGGTTCGCAACCGTCTTATCCATCCTTTCTAGGTCTATGCAGCATTACCTTTCCTCCGGGATAAAAATGCCTAGCTGGCGACTCTATTCATCTCCAGTGAGTTCACGGTTGTGTGTTCTCATTGTCCCTCTCGCCGACCGTTCGCGTCTGTACCTTTATCTGGGCCTAGTCCCATTTATCGGGAGCGACAGCTTGGCGACTCTGCTGGGGACCCTTATACTGCAACCAGGGCTTCTGGTTCTTTTTGTGGGTTCCTCCTAGCGCTTGATTGATTTGTGTTTACTGGGGTGTTATGTGCTTATTTGTGCTTGTATATTTATTTTTATTTATTTTTGCTTTATGTACAGTTGCTTTACTGCTTTCTTTATTGCTTTTGTATATATCATACTGTCATGCTGCTGGCTGGATCTGGTTTTTGCTTTGGTGGATGGGTGTTCCATTGAGGGTTAAGGCCCTATACCTGGGACCTGAGTGACACCTAGGCTAGAGTGAATCATATTCTTTCCCATTCCATATCGGTCTGGTGCGGGAATATGAAACACGGTTTAGATATGGGTTTCTTCTTGAGAACTCTGTGTTGCAGATTTCCTGCAATGCTAGGGCTATCTGGGAAGCCTGCTAAGTCTGGATGACCTTTTAGTATTGACCTTCAGAAACTGAGGTGAATTAGGGGAGGAACTTTTATGGTTATTGTAAACACTGTACCTCCGGGTTAGAAGTGTTTACACTTCTCATAACTGATCCAAGTCTGAGGATCCTTGTTTTAGAACACCACCTGTGAGGGGGTTGGGCTGTTTACAGGTTTGCAGGTACCTTGACCTCAGAATACCCTGTTACATTGATTTGATTAAGAATACTCCATCTTGGAACAGTTCTTGTGATTCTAAACCCTGGATATGTGGCTCTTTATTTGAGTCCCCCACCTTGGTTACTGGACTTATAGACCTCCATCTGGATTTCTTACACACATGGACTTATATCAGAGCACTTGATCAGATCCAGCTCAGTCACAAACCCTTGCATAATCATTTGCATACATAATCATTGCATCATATTGACATTTGCTTATTTGTGTTTCAGGGTATCCATCTTCATTTGGTTTTGGTTTTGACCCCATCTTCAGTATTGACCTACCTTCATCAGCACTTGCTTCAGCTTTCAGCTATCCACTTCAGCCAATCAGTGGCCCATTCTTCAGTGTCATCACCAGCACTTGCCTCTACTCAGTCTCCACATCATGGCTCCTAAGAAAAGCAACATCACCTACCACTTCTTCCAGCCAGAGTTAGCAGACATCAGGAGGATTCAGACCCTGATCACTCCAGACCACATACCACTGTTCAGGGAACACCATGGAGATATACTTGACATGGTTATGGATCTGGACCCTTCACAGAGAAGCCTGATCCACACCTGCCTTCAGTTTTATGATCCCCCACTGAGATGTTTCACTTTTCAGGACTTTCAGCTGGGCCCCTTATTGGAAGAATACTCATCATTAGTTGGTATACCTATCAGGAGAGAAATTCCTTTCAACCCTGAGATGGCTTTCCCAAGTAATGAGGAGATAGCCAAAGCCTTGCATCTGGAACCAATCCTGATTGGGCAGCATATGACTTCAAAGGCTGGAATCCCTGGCCTCCATCTGGATTTCTTGATCTCTCAAGCCACCTTGAAAGCTTCTTTAGGAGAGTGGAAAGCAGTCTGTGCTTTATTGGCCTTGAGCATATATGGGATTGTTTTATTTGCAGATGAGCCTCGTTTTGTTAGCAAGAATGCAATCCATCTGTTCATTCTAAAGAACCCAGTGCCAACTTTATTGGGGGATCTCTACTATTCAGTGCATCAGAGAAATGAAAAGCAGAGGGGAAGATTAGTGAGGTGTTGTGCCCCTTTGTTCCATACTTGGCTTCTCAGGCATCTACCCAAGACAGATGCATTTTTGAACCCTCATCAACAGAAAAACTGGGCTGGAAGACTTACTACTTTAACTTCAGCTGACATCAGGTGGTGCACTCAAAGCACAAAAGGCAGGGATATCATCACCAGCTGTGGGCATTTTCCCAATGTGCCCCTAGTAGGAGTTAAGGGTAGTATTAATTACAACCCTCTGTTGTTCAAAAGACAACTGGGCTATGCACTGGTCCACACTCCTAGGGCACAGGACTTGGTTGAGACTCTTTATTGTGAGAACAAGATTAGTCTGGCTGTTGTTAGGCAGGCAGCCTGGGCCTGGGATAATATGCAGACTAAGGGGATAACCATCTTGGGAAAGTGTAACAATGTGGCATCGGCATAATATTATGATTGGTCCCATGCCAGAGCTCAATTCTCTGGGATGCCCTTTACCATAGAAGATATGCCTGGGCCTTCCACAACACCATCTCCAGCAACTGTCAGCTTAGAGGAGTTCGAGAAGTTGAAAGAGAGGAATGAGAAGTTGACTCAAGCTTTGCAGAAGACCCTCTATGAGAGGAGTGATGGAAGACTGGATATTGAGAGGTTGGAGAAGTTGAAGGTAGAGCACTTGGCTAGAATTGAGAAGTCTGAAGATTATATTAAGAAGTCTAGGGGTTGAGAGCAAATCTTGAAGAATGCCTGCAAAGAAGCTCAGTTCTAGAAGGCCAGGACTGATTTGTATTTGAAGGAGAGTCAAGCTAGGTGGGTCAGGATCACCGAGGCTCGTACTCAAGAGGACAAAAGGATTCAGGATAAGATGGAACAGATGGAAGCTAGTGCAAAAGAACAGCAAGAAGCCCTGGCAGCAGCCCAGAGGGAGATATCAGAGCTGAAGATCAGAGCTGGAGTAAAGAGGTCAAAGGACCAAAGTCAGCACAAGAAGCTGACTGCAGCTGTTGCCACAAGAAATCTTCTCATCAGGAATCTCACGGAGCGTCCGGCTGATCCTGTGACCGAAGCACTTCTCAAGGAAGTTCGGGAGGATGAGTTTGGTCTTGGTGTTTGACCATTTGTTTGTTGTTGCTTTCTTTCCCTGTACTTTTATTTTCTTATGATGTATTTTGACCCCTTAGAGGGCTTGTGCTGTAAAAAGAACAAGTTGTATTGTTTACTTTCTGTAATATATATTTGCGTTGGTTTGTCTCATTTGAGTTTCCTTCAAGCAACTTCAACAGCATCTTCAAGGGTTTGGAAGGGTCAAAACTGAATGCCAAGCCAGGATATCTTGAGAACAAATAAGCATACTGCATTACATGCTAACCCTTTGTTTGTTTTGTAGGGTTTTTGTTTTGTTGTTGCTAACTCTGTTGTGATGTTCAGGAATTATTGCTCGACGACGAGGGTTTCCACTCAACAGGCCACACAGATACCCCACCCGTAACAATCTTCCGGGCATACAGATGGATCAGATGCAGCAGGACCTTACAGAGGTCAGGAACCAAATGACCAACGAGAGGTTGGAAATGAGGAACCAAATGACACAGTTTATGGAAGTAATGAACAACATGGCTCAAAGCCAGGAGAGGCTCAGAGCACTGGTGGAAGGAAGAAATCAGGAAGATCATCAGCCGGGGACTGCTGGGACTAGCAACAATGAAAGAGTCCAATCTCATGTCAATCCCCCAGTCTTTGGCCCCCACCTCCATCCAGAGGCCAACATTCCTGTCAATATACCAGGGACTGCCACAGCTGGGAGGGTACTGCAAGAAGACCCCCAAGAAGACCAGTTCACAGTGATGGGAGCCGGGGAAGAGGCATATGATAGAAGGTTGGATGAGATAGCTGAGAAATTAAGATCCTTAGAGTCTCAAAACTCTTTGGGTTTTGATGTTATGGATATGGGCTTGGTAGACGGGGTCAGGATTCCCCATAAGTTTAAGCCACCATGCTTTGAGAAGTATAATGGGACTTCCTGTCCCCGAACTCATCTACAATCTTTTCTCGGAAGGATAAAGGCCTATACCATGGACGAGAAGCTGTGGATGTTCTATTTCGAGGATAGCTTGACTGGAGCTTCGAGGGAATGGTATTCCCATCTGACAAGAGCAACTATTAGATGCTGGAAGGACCTGGCAGAGGCCTTCATCAGACAGTATCAGTATAATCTGGATATGGCACCCAACAGGACTCTCCTAATGGGAATGTCACAGTCATCTAGAGAGAGCTTCAGAGAATATGCTCAAAGATGGAGACAGCTTGCTGCTGCTGTCCAGCCACCTATGTCCGAAAGGGAGATGGCTGATATGTTCATGAACACCCTTCAGGGGACTTACATTGATAGGCTAGCTGCCTTCTCATCTACCAGCTTTGCAGATGTAGTCATAGCCGGGGAGAGAATTGAAAGCCTATTGAAGATGGGTAAGATCTCGGACAACGGTGCAAGCTCATCCAGTAATGCAAGAAAGCCTTTTGCAGGCCCAAGAAGGACTGGTGAGACCAATGCCATCCACACCAACAGGGGTAGGCCCCAATATGTTCACAGATTTGTGGCTGCAGTCACTATCCCTGCTCCAGCTCATCCACAACCAGTTTATCAACCTCCTCAGTAAAACTATCAGCAACAACCTCAGTACCATCAACAAAATCAGTACCCTCCAAGAAATTACAACAACAGCAACTCCAACAACAATAACCAGCAAAGGCCATTCCAGCAGAGGCCATCTCAAGCCAACAGGGTGATTTATCCGATCCCCATGCCATATGCTACATTGCTGCCACAACTCCTGAAACTCAACCTAGTTGAGCTAAGGACGTTGGCACCTCCGGATCCCAACAGTCTACCCAGGAATTACGACTCTAATGCCAGATGTGCCTTCCATTCAAACGCACCTGGCCATAGTACAGAAAAGTGCAGAGCTTTGCACATGAAGGTACAAGACCTGGTAGACTCTAAGGCCCTGAATTTCGCACCACCACCCAATGTCAATAAGAACCCCATGCCAAATCACGGTGGTCCCAGAATCAACGCTATTGAAGAAGACAAGCCGTCTTATTTAATAACCAGTGTGGGTCAGATCCGGACACCGTTGGTAGAAATCAAGGCTCAGCTTTTGGAATGTCAGATGTTCCCAGGATGCGAGTTAGGGTGTGCTTACTGCAATATCTCAATAAATGGGTGCGATAATCTGAGGAATGGCATAGATGGCCTTATTCAGAGTGGCCAGCTCCAGATCACCACATCATTTCCAACAAATCCAGCAATCCCATCAGCAACAGTTCATGTATCTCCTACAACTGCAGCAACCATTGTTCCTGACAATTCTTCGGCTTCATCAACAAGTACTTCATCTGTCTTCTCAAATGATCAGTTATCAACAAGTTTTTCAGCTACAACTTCAGCATCACTCCATTTTGATCCTCCTACAACAACAACGTCCATCCTTCCGACAATGTCTCCTACAACTCCAGCAACCAATCATGAAGATGTCTCTACTGTCACAATATTTTATGATCCTGAAAACAACTCTGCCTACAATTCAGAAAGTGCTGCTCCCATCAGAGCACCAGTCACGATTTATTACGATCCACAAACTATCGCAGTCCCTTCAGCAGCTGCCATCAGTCCAGTCACTGTCACAGTGCCTGGACCGGTACCTTATGAAAGTAGTAGGGCCATCCCTTGGCACTACGGCTCTGACGTATACTGCGAGGGACAAAGAATCACTCTTGATACATCAACACCTGCACCACAAATAGATAATGTGGGAGGAGGCGGAGGCTTCACTCGAAGCGGACGTCTCTTTGCTCCACAAGTTCAAAGACCCACTGCCGAAGCAGAAGCTGCTGCCAAGGCAAAAGGGAAGAGCCCGGTGCAGGAAGATCAAGCTGTTAAGGAAGCTTTGAAGACACCATTCGATCAAGAAGTGGATGAGTTTATGAGAATCATCAAAAAGAGTGATTACAAAATTGTGGATCAGCTTCACCAGACGCCATCCAAAATCTCTATCTTATCACTGCTTATGTGCTCCGAAGCCCATCGGAATGCACTACTCAAAGTCTTGCACGCGGCGTACGTGCCTGAAGAGATCACTGTCAATCAATTGGAAACCGTGGTTGGAAATGTTACTGCTAGCAATGGGCTAGGGTTCACCAATACTGACTTGACAACGGAAGGCCGCAACCATAACAAAGCCTTGCACATCACCATGGAATGTAAAGGAGCAGTCCTTTCCCATGTGCTGGTAGACACAGGGTCATCCCTTAATGTCTTACCCAAGAAGGCCCTGGTGAAGCTAGAGTATGAAGGATTAGCATTGCGTCCCAGTAACCTGGTAGTAAGAGCCTTTGATGGTTCTAAGAGATCGGTTCTGGGGGAAATTGAGCTGCCTGTGACAATTGGCCCACAAACTTTTACAACTATCTTCTATGTGATGGACATTCAGCCTACCTACAGCTGTTTGTTGGGTAGACCTTGGATTCACGCCGCTGGCGCAGTAACGTCTACCCTTCACCAGAAGTTAAAATTTGAGTGGGAAGGCCAAGTTGTTACAATCTGTGGGGAGGAGGATATATTTGTTAGCCATCTGGCTACTTATAAGTATATTGAGATGGATGGGGAGATCCATGAAACAATGAGCCAAGGGTTTGAGGCCCTGAATGTTAATGAAGCATCTGCTGTATCTGGAATCTCCATGTCATCTTACCAACAAGCCCGGAAGGTTGTTGAAGAAGGAACTGCCCAAGGTTGGGGCAAAGTTTTATCTGTGGAAGAGAAGAAGGACAAATTTGGGTTGGGTTACAGACCAACTCAACAACATCAAGCAAAGGCTGCTGAGAAGCCCGGTTTTGTCAGTGGGGGGATGCTCACCCCTGATGCTATCAACAATTTGGAAGACGAGCTGGAAGAGGAGCGCAATCTGGAGAATTGGATTCGTCCAAAGATCCCGGGGAGCAGTATCTCGAACTGGTCTTCCCAGGAAATTATAAGAGTTACTCATGCAGAGTAATTATTATTTCCTGTATTTTTATAGCATGCATCAAAGTCTTGCATCTTGCCCAAGATGACAAGACTCATTTTGTAATCGGGCCATCTGTACTTTTTGTGCAAACAAGATTAATCAATGAAATATCAGACATCTTTTTGCAAATGAGTCTTTTTTTTCTTTTCTGCTCACTGTTTTTCAATTTTTCTTTTTGTACAAAAAATAAATGGCGATGTTTTCAAAATGATAACTTTATTTCACTTTTCTAAGCAAGATTAAAACAAATCACTAAAATAAACAAACTGAACCCTTGCAGAGAGTGCCTTCCAGACCGCACTGACAACAACACGGCTATGGCTTCGTATGACTTTGACAATCCAATCAATCAAGCTGATGAAGGGGTTGAAGAAGAATATGAGCTTCCTGAAGAGCTAGCCAGGTTGTTAAGACAAGAGGAAAAGGTCATTACTCCTCACCAGGAGGAGATTGAAGTGATTAATCTTGGTATCGATGAAGACGTGAAAGAGGTTAAAATCGGGGCCTGCCTGCAAGACTCAGTGAAGAGACAACTAATTGATCTGCTTCAAGAATATGTGGACGTGTTTGCTTGGTCGTATCAAGATATTCCAGGGTTGGACACCGACATTGTTGTGCACAAGCTGCCTTTGAGAGAAGAATGCCCACCGGTCAAGCAGAAGTTGCGCCGTACTCGCCCAGACATGGCTATGAAAATCAAAGAAGAGGTACAAAAGCAGTGGGACGCCGGATTCCTTGCTGTAACTAGCTATCCACCGTGGGTATCTAATATAGTACCTGTGCCTAAGAAAGACGGCAAAGTAAGAATGTGTGTTGACTACCGGGACCTGAATAGAGCCAGCCCGAAAGATGACTTCCCATTACCTCACATTGATGTATTGGTTGATAATACGGCTCAGTTCTCGGTATTCTCCTTCATGGACGGATTTTCAGGATACAATCAGATCAAGATGTCACCTGAAGACATGGAGAAGACAACATTCATTACACCTTGGGGCACGTTCTGTTACAAGGTGATGCCATTCGGACTGAAGAATGCTGGTGCGACATATCAACGGGCTATGGTGACATTATTCCACGATATGATCCATAAAGAGATAGAATGTTACGTGGATGACATGATTGCCAAGTCCCTTACTGAAGAAGACCACCTGGTGAATCTACTGAAGCTGTTCAAACGGCTGAGGAAGTACCAACTGAAGCTAAACCCCAACAAATGCACATTCGGGGTAAGATCCGGTAAGCTGCTGGGTTTTATTGTAAGCGAGAAAGGGATTGAAGTGGACCCTGATAAAGTCAAAGCCATCCAAGAGATGCCTGCACCGAAAACTGAGAAAGAAGTTCGGGGGTTCTTAGGTCGATTGAACTACATTTCACGGTTCATATCTCACCTTACAGCAACCTGTGAACCTTTGTTCAAGCTGTTAAGAAAAGAACAGACGGTCAGGTGGAATGAAGACTGCCAGAAGGCTTTTGACAAGATCAAGGAATATCTGCAAGAACCTCCAATCCTTATGCCGCCAGTTGAAGGAAGACCTCTGATAATGTACTTAACAATATTAGAAGAGTCGATGGGGTGTGTGCTGGGCCAGCATGACGAGTCTGGTCGAAAAGAGTATGCAATATACTACCTAAGCAAAAAGTTTACCGACTGTGAACAACGTTATTCACTGCTCGAGAAAACTTGCTGTGCTTTAGCGTGGGCTGCTCGCCGACTGAGACAGTATATGTTGACCCACACTACTTTATTGATATCCAAAATGGACCCAGTTAAGTACGTTTTCGAGAAGCCAGCTCTTACCGGACGGGTTGCAAGATGGCAGATGATCCTCACAGAATACGACATCCAGTACACTTCTCAGAAAGCCATCAAGGGCAGTGTACTATCTGAATATCTTGCTGAGCAACCCATTGATGACTACCAGCCTATGAGATTTGACTTCCCTGATGAAGACATCATGTTTATTAAATCAAAATATCATGAAGAGCCTATTCACACGGAAGGGCCTGACCCGGAAGAAGAATGGACTATGATGTTTGATGGGGCTGTTAACATGAATGGTCGTGGTGTTGGTGCAGTACTCATTACGCCCAAAGGAGTTCACATGCCTTTCTCGGCAAAACTCACTTTCAACTGCACTAACAACGAAGCTGAATACGAAGCTTGCATTATGGGTCTTGAGGAAGCCATCGACCTCAGGATCAAGACATTGACTGTATTCGGAGATTCAGCTCTGGTAGTTAATCAAACCAACGGAAAATGGTACACCCACCATGATCATCTGATACCTTACAGGGATTATACAAGGAGGTTATTGACTTTCTTCACAACAGTCAAGCTTGAGTATATCCCTCGGGACGAGAATCAGTTTGCAGATGCTCTTGCTACCATTTCATCCATGATCAAAGTTCAAGCTGCTAACTTTGTACCTCAGATTTCAGTGTCCAGACTTGATAGACTAGCATATGTATTTGCAGCAGAAGTTGTCAAAGATGATAAGCCTTGGTTCCATGACATTAATTGCTTCTTGGAGGATCAAACGTACCCACCTGGGGCATCTTCTAATGATAAGAAGACTTTGAGAAGGCTTGCTGGTAATTTCTTTCTGAACACTGATGGGTCTTTATACAAAAGGAACTTTGATATGGTACTCCTCAGATGTGTTGACAAGACGGAAGCAGATTTGTTGATGCATGAAGTGCACGAAGGATCCTTTGGTACCCATGCAGGAGGGCATGCCATGGCTAAGAAATTGCTAAGATCAGGCTATTACTGGATCACAATGGATGCAGACTGTTGTGCTTACGCCAGAAAATGCCACAAATGCCAGATTTATGCAGACAAGGTGCATGTACCTCCCAATCCTTTGAACATAATGTCTTCACCATGGCCCTTCGCCATGTGGGGCATTGATATGATTGGCAAGATTGAGCCAACAACTTCGAACGGCCACAGATTCATCCTGGTTGCCATTGATTATTTCACCAAGTGGGTCGAAGCAGCCTCATATGCAAACGTTACAAGACAAGTGGTAGCCAGATTTCTGAAGAGAGATATCATCTGCCGATATGGAGTTCCCGAGCGAATCATTACTGATAATGGTTCCAACTTGAACAACAAAATGATGGCAGAGCTGTGCCGGGACTTCAAGATCCAACACCACAATTCTTCCCCTTACAGGCCAAAGATGAACGGCGCTGTTGAGGCAGCAAATAAGAATATCAAGAAGATTGTGCAGAAGATGGTAGTCACTTACAAAGACTGGCATGAGATGCTACCATTTGCCTTGCATGGGTACCGCACGTCAATCAGAACATCCACTAGGGCAACACCGTATCAGCTTGTGTATGGTATGGAAGCAGTCCTGCCTGTTGAAGTTGAATTACCCTCTTTACGAGTATTGATGGATGTTAAGCTGAACGAAGCAGAGTGGGTCCGGGCCCGATACGAACAACTGAGTCTGATCGAAGAGAAAAGATTGGCTGCAATCTGCCATGGGCAGTTATACCAGAAGAGAATGAAGAAAGCCTTCGATCAGAAAGTCAGGCACCGAGGGTACCAAGTAGGAGATCTCGTGCTAAAAAGAATCCTCCCTCCTCATACAGACCACAGGGGCAAATGGACTCCAAATTATGAAGGACCATTTGTGGTAAAGAAAGTTTTTTCCGGTGGAGCACTGATGCTCAGCACCATGGATGGTGAAGATTTCCCGTCCCCTGTGAATTCAGATGCAGTTAAAAAATACTTCGCATAAAAAATGACCCGCTGGACACAAAAACAGAATGTAAGTCCAGGCAAAAATAGGGCATCCCGGCGAGTCAAAAACAGAATAAAAGACTCGGGCAAAAATAAGGGAAAATAAACAAAATAATGTACACCCGCTGAGTTGAAAAGCCGCATTGGACAACTCAGGCAAAAATGGGTATCCCGATGGATTGAAAACCCGAAAGGGCGATCCATGCAAAATAAGGGAATAAGCGAACAACTGCATTTTGAATTCGTCTGTATCACTCACAACTTGGAAAGCTTCAAAAGGGTCAAGCTTCAATCAGAATCAATCTTCTTCAGAAAGTAAGATGAGAAGAACGTCAAAAGTCATACGAGTCATAGCGAAAGAGGAAGTTCCTTGAAAGCGTCGTCAACATCGCCAGCATTTTGTTTCTCAATTTGTAACAATCTCTTCATCTCAGGAGATTTGTTTCCTTGACTGTATCTTGCCAATTCAGGGCACATGAATTAATAAAATCAGATTTTTCAGTCATGTTTCGTTTTGAACATTTTTATTTGCAAAGAATGTCTGATGTCTCTTAAAAACTAATTGCATAAGTACAGATGCTCTTCTCTAAGAAAATAAAAACACATGCTTGCAGGGAATATAATTACTCTCAAAAGTACTTAACTCCTATGACGGAATCCAGTAAAGGATACCTCGGGACCTTTTGTGCGTTTCCTTATCTTTGCAGGATTGCAGGTATCCAGAACGCCACTTGGGGCATGCAAGTTACATCCCAGCAAGCTGGCAAATCAACAAACAGTCTTAGCACTCAAGGTGCTCTCTCCCCAGCTGAGTTACCAACAACATTCCCCAGCTATAGTACCAACCATTCTTCCTCAGTAGAATGCAGAAGTCAGGGAACCATTTCCCCACAGAATCATCAGCCTCTGTTCAGAAGAGCAACGCATGAAGGAGTCACAACAGAGTGATGAAAGCTTCTACAAACCCCAGCTGGGACCCATATTATAAGGATATGTCAACCAGTGACATATATCCCCAAGCAAATACATCTCACCAGATCTACCAGTGATCTCATCCCCAGCTGGGATATCCACTTCAAGCAGATCAACCAGAGATCTTCGCAGCAACGGGACCCGAATCCCGGATCTGTTCCTTTGCATAATCATAGCATTTGCATCATATTCACCCCCAAAGCGTAGTATTCCGTCTAATAAGGAACATTACGGCAAAAATCAAATGCATAGCATAATCACAAGTCATGTTGTAAGTCGAACACTTGTAAATAATGACAACCCGTCAATATACAGAATACAATACACAAAAATCCCCACCAGAGTTCCCAGCAAAAGCAGTTGCCTCACAATTTACAAACACCAGTATATACTCCTATGGACACCCGTCCGTGTCATCACTCCCCAGTAAAGTCGCCTGAACACTCTTTACAAACAAGATCACCCGTATTACGGACACTTCCTGACACCCGTCCATGTCATACCCCCAGCAGAAAGCCAAAGACATCATCTTTGCACTCACCTATACTTATATATACACTTTCTTGACACCCGTCCGTGTCGTATCCCCAGCGCAGTCACCTACACTTTTACAACCCATATACTTGTTGATATACTTTTCTCTCTTGACACTCGTCCGTGTCACTCTCCCCAGCAGATAAACACTCATCGATACAATACTCATACTCATTACTCATGATTTACTTATACAGATACTCGTCCGTATCTTGTATATACCATTCATATCCCCACAGATTCGGCATTGGTCCATGTTCTCTGTTAACCAGATGGTACTCGTCCGTATCATCATCTCAGAATATGCGTCAAGTGTTTGTTTCTACCTGATACTCGTCTGTATCATAGTCTTAAGGGTGCTCGTCCGCATCTTTAATCCATACACCGTGTCGAACACTTATGTCCTCTTGAATATAGATACTCGTCCGTGTTCTTTGTTAACCAGTTGATACCCGTCCGTATCATCATCTCTGAACATGTGTCAGTTTGTTTCTACATGATACTCGTCCGTATCATAGTCTTAAGGATGCTCGTCCGCATCTTTAATCTATACACAACCTCTAGACACTTATGCCTTTTGTTTCTTGGATGTAAACACTCGTCCGTGTTTATTATTCCCCAGTAGATCGCCAACAAAGCATTTATTTTTCTTCTTATCTGACATTCGTCCTATGTCATGATAAACCCTGAGAGCAGCCGTACCCTGCTAGGTGGTCGTCCTCCACCTCTTGATGGTCGTCCTCCATCATGCTCATCCGATGGCCGTCCCCATCGTTGATATTTAGCAGCCGTCCCCTGCTAGGTGGTCGTCCTCCACCTCTTGATGATCGTCCTTCATCATTTTATCCAATGGCCGTCCCCATTGTTGATTTTTGGTTATCTGACATTCGTCCTATGTCATGATAAACCCTGAGAGCAGCCGTCCCCTGCTAGGTGGTCGTCCTCCACCTCTTGATGGTCGTCCTCCATCATGCTCATCCGATGGCCGTCCCCATCGTTGACCTTTTATCCGGCATTCGTCCTATGTTGTGATATTTTCGGCAGCCGTACCCTGCCAGGTGGTCGTCCTCCACCTTAGATGACCGTCCCTCATCTTAACCCGACAGAGCAGCCGTCCCCTGCTAGGTGATCGTCCTTCACCTTTGATGACCGTACCTCATCATCTGTTTATTTCATTTATTCTTTAACCCGATGGCCGTCCCCGTCATGTTTCATTCAATTCCCAGAGAATCTTGCAGCTTTATCTTGATGGCCGTCCCCATCATAATATCTTATTTTTCCCAGCCAGTCGGCCGTCCCCGTCTTGGCGTTACCTTTTATCCCCAGCATGTCGGCCGTCCCCGTCATTGCTCCTTACCCAGCAGTCGTCCTCTGCTCGACGGTCGTCCTCCGTCGCCCACACTTTACAATATACTTTATTTTCCTTTTACAATCTATATCCCTTTTCTTCTTCATTCTGTGAGTGCAAATTTCGGACTGTCTTAGGTATTCAACCACAAGTTATCTTGTTTGCCTGCTAAGCCGTAGCTTACAACCTGCACAGCTAACTCATGTTTGAATAGGGGCAGCTGTAAACACCCCAAATTTTCCCTCACCCATTCACACCATGGCTTGTGATCATTTCATATGCATAAACACAATCATATCACCTCCTGTCTCATTTTTGATTCACTGCACAGTTTCTAAGTCATCTGCACCTAGGGTTTGTGATCTGAGCAATCCAAAAGCTTCTTGAGCCACTCCAAAGGCTACCAATCACTTCAAAGGGGTCCATGTGTGTTCTTATATCATATTACATCCTCTCAAATTCAAAAATGCCAAAGAATCACAAGAACTGGGAATGGTGTGGATGCAGAGCCAGGCTAGACTGCACAGTTGACCTAAAATTAGGGTTTTGGTTTCAGAGGCCATAACTCCAAATTTTTTGGTCATTCTTGTTTCCATTGGTCTCTATATGGTATAGGGAGTATGCATATCAATTTTCATGAAGAAATTCCATGGGGAAGTCATCTGATCAAGGGTTGACTTTCTGGACAAGTCAGTGCAAAATCAGGGCATCTGAGGCCCCCAATGACCCAACCAAGGGGTGATCTTCATCATTTTGAGTGTATATGATCTTTATTTGATCATGGAAGAAGGTTGAAGTTCACAAAAATCAAGAATTTGGAGTTTTTGCAAAGTTGACTTTTTAGGGCATGGTTGACTTTTCAAGAATATGTCATTTTAGGTCATTTTTTCAAGCCTTGATTTTTGATCCAAAAAAGCTTCAAATGGAAAAACTTTGGTCATGAAAGTTGTAGAATACATTTTTCCCTTTTCAAAAAGTACAATAACATGATCAAATTCTTCTTGAATCAAAAGTTATGGTGTGACAAAGTTGGCAAAAATCATTGATTTTCAAGATGTGCACCAAATGAGAAATTTGCAAGATCATGAACCAAGGCTGTTTGTAACTTCTAGTTGACATCAAACCAATGTACAAACATCATATAAGTTCTAAAAATCAGAATTGAACCAAAAGATCACATGTTTATGGTTTGTGTAACAAGGCATTTTCATGAAGTTCCAAAAAGAGCCAACTTGCAAAACTCATGATCACACTTCACCAACTTGCTGCATTGGCTATTGAACCTTTCTAGCTTCACACACACATCATGCTGCGCAGCCCATAGCCATTGTACCAGCCTAGAACCAAGCCCATGCTTTCCTTACACAAGAGTGGACTTTTTGCAAAAGGTGACTTACCTATCACAGCAGGCCAGGTCACATCATCTGGCCAATTGGAATTGTTTATACTTTCCATTTGCAAGCTAAACATAACCTCGAGCAAGGCTGAAAGAGACCACAACATCACATACACAAAAACACCCCATTTGCATTTCTCTTCGAATCTCTCTGCCCAGCCCACAAACATTCAAACCATTTCCACACATCAACTCACATTGCTTCACTAAACCTAAACCAACAAAGAACCAAGCCTGAATCAAGCAAGAACATCACTTCTCCATTTTCACCCCAACTTGCAGTTTCTTTCGAAACTCACTCCACAGGCCATAAACATCCAAACAAACTCCACAAACCTTCTTAAAACATCACCCTGATCACAAAGAACCACTCACATTGGCCTAAAACTGTCTGCATCACCATTGCCATTTTCAACTGAGCTTGAGCAGAAGCTGTTCAAACTCTTCATCTAGCCAGCATAAACTTCTCCAAAGCATTCAAGCATCATCAAGAGGTCATAAGGAGTGGATTTCACAAGGAGTGGAGGTCAGAAAGTTGCTGGAGTGAAAGCTTCGAATCTCAGGTAGCTCAAGAACTTTTTTTCCAGAAATGGATTTTTAAGTTCTAAACTTGTTCTCCATGCTTCACTGATTGTACTGATGCCTTTAGTTTTGAAAATGGTGGAGAGATGAGAGTTTAATTAGTTTCTGAAACTTTTTTGCCCTAGTTCTTGTTTGCTTCGATTCAGCCTTTGTAAGAAATATAAATTTGTTTTGATTGAGGGTTATGATTCGTGAGTGAGTGGGAAGCATTTCTGTTCATTTAGATTTCATTTTCGTAACGTGTGGAGTGAGTTGGAGGTTTTGGGTGAACGGAGAAGATGACCGGAACACTGTTCCGGTCATCTGAGAGTGTTTAACGGCGTAATTAGGGCATAAGCTTTAATTAGTCATTTTTGAATTTGAACCGTAGGATGTGGCGCCAAGTCTCTTCCCGCGCGTGTAACTTTGAATCCAGGCCCTAGGATGTGTTGACTTTTGTTTAATTCAGATTAAATTCATTTTTATTTCATTTCTTTTCATTTTATTTGCATAATTTATTTAAAATAGTAAAAATTGTCTAAAAATTATGAAACTTTTTCTTAAGAGTTCTATTAATTTTTAAGACACAAAAATATTTTCATTTTTATTTTTATCATTAAAAAGGTATTTTTAAATATTTAAAAGATTATTTTTAATTGATTAATGAGAATTAATTTATTAAAAATACTTTTAGGTATTTAAAAATCACCAAAAAAATTCATGAGATGTTCTAAGACATTTAGAAACATTGTCCAACCTTCAAACCAAATTTCTTTTTTGATCTTGATGCATTTTGAGAATTTTTCATTGAATTAAAATCACTTTTGTGCATTATTTTGATCCTAAGTTCAAAAAATCCTTTCTGCCTATCCATGAAGAGTTGGACATTGGTTCTTTTTGCATTGCATTGTGTTTAGCATGTAGTATTTGAGATTAAATGGCCATGATTTGATTCCTCATTTTCAATTTGTTTGGCATTTCTTTTGTTTGGAAACCCTAAAAACCCTAAAAACTTGTAAAAATCATAACTTGAAATTGGTTAAGGGTTGAGACCTCTCCTTTGGGCAGTGAATTAGTATAGGGTTAGGGGTCCTTTGTGTGGCATTTTCAATTTTTTATCTTAGGGTTTGCTTCTGTTTTTTGGTTTTGGTTTGATGTTTGACTCATAAACCCTAATTTGGGCTTCCATATGCATCCATCTTGCATTCTCTTGCATAACATGACTTGCCATGACATTTCAAGCATCCATTTGATTCATTTAACATCTCAAGACATATTGAAAGCATGTTTGATCATTGCATCATGTATTTTCCATGTTGTATGCCATGTGCACTTCATAACTTTTCATGTGTGTCCATGTATCTTAACTTTCCCCATTTGCATTCATGAACTTGTATGATCATTTCCATGTGCTGCCTCATGTTTGTAGCATCTCATAGCATCATTAGCATCATGTGTATGCTTCTGGTTTTGTTTCTCATCTTGTCATTTCATCATATTTTACATTGCATTGCATTTCTTTTCTAACATTTCAGGTGGTAAGTGAATCTGAGAAGTGAATTTGCCTTCACTTCTCACAACCTTTCTTCTCATCTCTCTTGCATCTATTGCTGCATTTTTGTTTGTGTTTGAGGTTGAGCTTGCTCATTCTTCTCCTTCCCACTTTCTTTCTTCAAGTGACTTGACTTCTTGAATGAAGCAAGTTGCTTTGCTTCTCTTGATCCTTTCATCTGCTTCCTGGCGGTTCCATTGAAGATTGTTCTTGCAAACCTCACAAACCTTAGGAACAACCAAGCATGACAATAATTAGGGTTTTGATTAGTCTCCCCATTTAGTTTCACCTTTGTGTCTCTTTTGAGTCTTCTCTCCTCACCTCATAATCAGGGACTAAACCCTAAAGGCTTTAAGGCTTTGTGATTAAGTTTATGCCTGCATCCTTATCTTAGGATGGAGTGTATAACTTTAATCCTAAGTGTTAAACCCTTAATGTGTTTAAATCTCTCAATCAATTCACTTAATAATCATCAAGACATCACACTTGTAACTTGGGCCTTGCATTAGGGTTCTAATTCTTCCTTAATTGGTTAAGAAGGACTAACCCTAGTGTTAATGGACAAGTCCCCCTCAAGTTGTCTTACAAACCCTAAAAATCACTTCTTCATCATACCATTAACTAAAATCCACTTAATCAAAGGCTTGTTTTGTCATGAGTTTAATCCCTAATCATGGATTAAGTTGAGGAGCTTTCCTCAACTTAAACATTCTCATCTATTATCCTTCTATTAGGATGGTATAATGAGTCTGTTTAATCCCTGATTATGGCTTAACCTCATTACTCAACACTAAACAAAAACAACAAAAACATCTAAATAATCACAAGTAGGTTAATGATCTTAATCCTACATCAAAGGTGATTAAGTGTGAGAATCTGACTTCACACTTAAGGTATTCTCATTACCCCTAATCAGAGGGAAGATGTGATGAGTTTACTAAATCCATTGGTTTAGGCTTAAGCTCATTAACTTATGACAAAATTCAAAAGCAATAAAAGACTGAAAGCACAAAAACAAACAATAATCGTCTCCTCCGGGATTCTTTTCTCATCTCATTCACTCACAAACGAGAACTTGCTTCTTCCGTCTAATGCAAGACAGTTTGCATCTGTGCCAGACAGATCATACACTTGAGCATAGGCAAGTAAGCAGTTCACAAGTCAATTCATCTTTCAGTCTCTTTGGGTCGAACTACGGTGTTCTGACTTCCTCATTGCACGAGAGGATACGTAGGCATAACTTAGCGGTTATCGAACAAAAGTCTCTGTATATTCCCCCTCTTTCCAGCATCTTTCTTTTAGCCTCATTATCATGAGCAATTCATTCTCATTCTTACACTGACACATCATTATACACTTCACTTCTCTTACACTGACACCTGTACATCCTTCCAGCTATTTTACACACAAATTGCACTGACACTACCCCTTTAAAACACAAATCTTTTAAGCGTGGATCCCGTCGAGTACGACGGACAATCTGGGTGCTAATACCTTCCCAGGTTGTAACCAACCCCCTTTCTCACTCTCTCTGGTTCGCAACCGTCTTATCCATCCTTTCTAGGTCTATGCAGCATTACCTTTCCTCCGGGATAAAAATGCCTAGCTGGCGACTCTATTCATCTCCAGTGAGTTCACGGCTGTGTGTTCTCATTGTCCCTCTCGCCGACCATTCGCGTTTGTACCTTTATCTGGGCCTAGTCCCACTTATCGGGAGCGACACCTGGCTTTCCTCTAGATAATGCTCAGCTCTAGACTTCTGAGTCTTAGCTTCCTTGCAAACATTCTTTAGCACTAGCTCCTCTACTCTAGCCTTTCTGATGTATTCATCCGTCTTTTCAATCTTGGTCAAGTGCTCAATCCGGAGCTTATCTAACCTTTCATTATCTAAACGACTGTCATTCCTCTCCCAGAGGGTCTTCTTCAAGGCTTCAGAGAGTTGAGTATTCCTTTATTTTAACTTCTCAAGCTCCTCCAGGCTAACAGTAGTTGCAGGCTGCACTGTTGATGGTCCAGGTGTATCTTCTAAGGTGAATGGCATCCGGGTGATCTGTGCCCTGGTACGAGACCAATCAAGATACTGTGTTGAAGCTATGTTGTTGCACTTGCCAAGAATAGTTGTCCCCTTCATTCTTGGGAGCAACCATTTCAGGGTTGAATGGAATCCCCCTCCTGATGGGGACACCTAACAACATGGAGAATTCTTCTAGCAAAGGTCCCAGCTGAAAATCAGGGAATGTGAAACATCTGAGAGGAGGATCATAAAACTGCAAGCAAGTGTGAATCATGCTCCTCTGGGATGCATCTAGGTCCATGATCATGTCTAATATGCCTCCATATTGTTCCCTGAATAATGGGACATGATCAGGAGTGATGAGAGACTGGATCTGTCTGATGCCTGTCAGTGTGGGATCAAAGAAGTGGTATGTGATGTTGCTCTTCCTGGAAGTGTCCATGCTGACAATGGATGATGGTGAAGAAAACTGAGGAGAAACACTGATGAAGGTAACTGCTGAAAACTGATGAAGATAACTGGAGGAGGTACTGAAGAAGAATCCCTGATGAAGATGACTGATGAAGAGGTTGATGCAGATAGTTGAAGGAATCTGAGCAGCAGAACAGGTCAAAACCAAACCAAAGATAAGATGTGGATACCCTATAAAACAAATAGACAAATGTTAAATGATGCGAAATGATGTATGCAGAATGATCTGCAAAGGGTTTATGATCAAGTGCTGGATTTGTTATCTGCCTTGATAAGGTCCATGTGTGTTTATAAGTCCGGATGGAGGCTTAGAAAACCAGTAACTAGGTGGGGGACTCAAATAAAGAGTCACAAGTCCAGGGTTTCACAAGAACTGTCCCAAAATGATGCATTCTTAAAACAAAAATGGTAGCAGGGTATGATGAGGCCAAGGGTTGCTGCAAACCTGTAAACATCCCAACCCCCTCACATGTATTGTTCTAGAACAAGGATCCTCAGACTTGGATCAATTATGAGAAGTGTAAACACTTCTAACCCGGAGGTACGGTGTTTACAATAACCATAAAAGATCCTCCTATAATTCACCTCAGATGCTGAAGGTCATAAAAAGGTCATCCAGACTTAGCAGGCTTCCCAGATAGCCTTAGTACTACAGGAAATCCGTAGCACAGAGTTCTCAAGAAGAAACCCATGTCTAAACCGTGTTTCATATTCCTGCACCAGACCGAAATGGAATGGGAAAGAATATGAAGCCACTATATCCTATGTGTCACTCAGGCTCCCAATATGGAACCTTAGTCACCCAACAATACCTCCCACCAATGAAACAGTTAATCCAGAACCAATGATATGATAATAACAGTATGAATATGCATAAAAACTGTAAATGAAAGCAATAAATAAAGATACATAGAAAGCAATAAATAAAGCAATGAATAAATAAGCACAAGTAGCACATAACACCCCCGTAAACATAAATCAAACAAGAGCTAGGAGGAACCCACAAAAAGAACCAGAAGCCCTGGTTGCAATATAAGGGTCCCCAACAGAGTCTCAATGTTGTCGCTCCTCCGAAAAGATACTCGGTCAAGACAAGGTACAGACGCGAATGGTCGGCGAAAAGAGAAAATGAAATGAAGATGAATAGAGTTGCCAGCTAGGCATTTTTATCCCGAAGGAAAGGTAATGCTGCATAAACCTAAAAAGATATGGATAAGACGGTCGCAAACCAGATAAACTGAGAACGGGGGTTGGTTACAACCTGGGAAGGTATTAACACCCAGATTGTCCGTCGTACTCGACGGGATCCACGCTTAAAAGTTTGTGTTTAAAAGGGGTAGGGTATGTGCTATCTGTGTGCAAAAAACTAGAAAAGGATATACAAGTGTCAGTGCAAAAGGTGAATTCTCAGGAACTGAGGCTTAAAAGGGAATGATGGCACAGGGGGAAGACAAAGAGACTTTTGTTCGATAACAGTTAAGTTATGCCTATGTATCCTCTCATGCAATGAGGAAGTCAGAACACCGTAGTTCGAATCAAAGAAACTGGAAAATAAATTGACTGATGAACTGCTTGCTTGTCTATGCTCAAGTGTATGACTCGTCTGGCTCGAGTGCTAACTGTCTTGCATTAGACGAAAGAAGCAAGTTCTCGCTCGTGAATGAGAGTGATGAGAAAAGAATCCCGAATGAGACGTTTATTGTTTGTTTTTGGTGTTTTGAGTTTTTTTATTGTTTTTGGAGTTTTGCATAAGTTAATGAGCTTAAGCCTAAACCAATGGCTTGTAAACTCATTATATCCTCCCTGATTAGGGATAATGAGCACACTTAAGTATGAGATAGGCATCTCAACTTAATTACCATGATGATGTAGGATTAAGATCATTAACCTATTGGTGATTATTTAGATGTTTTTGGTTTTTTGTTTAGTGTTAAGTAATGAATTTAATCTCTAATCACAGATTAGTGAACTCATTACACCACCTAATAGAAGGATAATAGATGAGAACACTTAAGTTGAGGAAGATACCTCAACTTAATCCATGGTTAGGGATTAAATTCATTATATAACAAAGCCTTTATTAAGTGGATTTTAATTAAGGGATGAGATTATGAAGTGAATTTTATGATTTGTAAGACAACTTAAGGGGGACTTGTCCATTAAACACTAGGGTTAGTCCTTCTTAACCATAAAGGAAGAATTAGAACCCTAATGTAAGGCACAAGTTACAAGTTAATGTCTTAGTGATTATTAGATGGATTGATTAAGAGGTTTAAACAGATTAAGGGTTTAACACTTAGGATTAAAGTTATACACTCCATCCTAAGATAAGGATGGAGGCATAACCCTAATTCCAAAGTCCTAAAACCTTAAAGGTTTAGTCTCTAATGATGGGATGAGAAGAGAGACACAAAGAAGACTCAAAGAGAAAAGACTAAAGGGAAACTAATAAGTCCTAGAAAGTTATCATGCTTGGAAGTCCTAGGGTTTGTGAGGCTTAAGAGAAGGAGTCTTCAAGGAAGCCACCAAGGAGAACTAAGATAGGAAAGAGATGAGATGAGAAGAGAAATAAAGGAAGAGAAACACAAGTGAGCAAGCTCACTCAAGTACAAGCAAAAATGCAGAAAGGATGCAATGTGAAGGTATGAGAAGAGGTGGGAGGTGAAGGCAAATCCACCTCCCAAACAACTTACCATTAACCTGAAAAGTTAGCACAAGATGCATAAGGAAAAAAATGAAATGAAACAATGCATATGCAAGGGCAAAGACCAAGACCAGAAATGGATGTTTATGAAATGAAATGGATGCAAAGGAAAGAAAATGTATGGATAAATGATCAAGAAATGTTCAAGAAATGTCTTAAGATGTCTAAGATGGCATACAAATGCTTAGAATGGCATGGCAAGTTCATATGTTCATGCAATGCAATCGAAGATGCAAGTAAAGATGCAACATTAGGGTTACATGGAAGGATGAGATGCAAATGGTCACAACAGAAGCATATGACATGATAAAAAAATTGCAAATGAGCTCAAACAAACCCTAATCCCATATGATGTCACTCCCCAAAGGAGAAGGTCTAACTCTTAACCTATTGAAAGTTATGATTTTTTAAGTTTGTTAGGGTTTTTGGGTGCTTCAAAAAGGAAAAATGCAAATCAAATTGAAAATGCAAGATAAATTCGTGCCAAAAATATCCTAGATACTACATGATATGTGTAAAACAATGCAAAAAGAACCATCTTCAAACCCTTCATGGTTAGGAAAAAAAGATTTTTCAAAGGTTAGGGTTTAAAAATGTGATTTTATGAACCCTAAATTCAAAGAAAATTGTCAAGTTATGATCAAAACCAAAACAAAATTTGTATGAAGGGTTTGAAAATCTTTCTAAATGTGTTAAGATGCAACATGATTTTTTTTGGTAATTTTTAGAAACCTAAATGCTATTTTAATTAATTAATTTCCATTAATTAATTAAATTAAACATTTAAATATTTTAAAATGACTTTTTAAATACAAAAAATAAAATAAAAATCATTTTCTGGTTAAGAAAAATATTTGGAACATAAGTGCAAAATATAAAATATTTTGGATGTTTTTTGTTATTTTAAATAAATTATGCAAGAAAATACAAAGAAAAATGAATAAAAATTGAAAATATATGAAAGTATGCAAGATCAAAGGCTGAGATTCAAACTAATCTGGAGGGAATTGACTGCGCGCCCTAATGGATGGTTGGGATTGGTTCTAGGAAAATTCAAATTAATCCTAATTAAGTGGATTAGGGTTAAGTGGATTCATCTGGATCATTCATACGCGCACGGGAAACAAATCCAAGGGCTGAAATTCAAACTAGCCTAATTAATGTGGTTTTGCCCTAATCACTCTCAGGCGACCGGAGAAGAGCTCCGGTCGTCTTCTCCGGTAGCCTCCTCCCCTGAAACTCCCGAAAACCTCACCCCAGGCCCTCTAAAGCTCCAGAATCACTCAACAAACATCAAGAAATAAGAATCCACAAACAAAAACAATTTATTTTGCATCAAAAGAGAGAATCAAGCAAGAACATGTATCACGGGAAAAGTTCCAGAAGTCAAATACATGCTTGTCACTTAACCATTTTCAAAACTAAACACATCAGCATGATCAGGGAAGTTCATAGATTCATTTAGAAACTTAAAAACACATTTCTGGAAAAAAGTTTGAAGATGGCTACCTGAGCTGGAGCTTTCACTTTTGGAGCTTTCTGACCTATTTCTTTGTGCAATCAACCTCCAATGGCTTCTCTTGAGTGAATGGGAGGCTTAGAACAAGCTTGTAATGGCTGGTTTAAGAGATTGCACCTCAGTTGCACCAAAATCGTGTTTCTGATTCTTGGGGTTTTAGGGCTTGGCAATGGTTGGGAAATGATCTGGAGGATGTATGAAGATGATTGGTGAAGTTTGTTTGAAGTTTTGATGCTTGAGCAGGGAGAATCGAAGAGCTCAAGGTTTGGAGTGTTTTTGGGATTCTTGAGCTTGGGTGAGTTTCAGGCTAATGTGTTATGTGAAATGTGTTCCATAATGTTTGCGTATAAAGTCTTGATTGGTCAGAGAGTGGGTGGTGGCCTTGCTTGATTGGTATGGGGTGATTTGCAAAAAGTCAAGCTTAGGTGTACTTCAAGTATGGGCACGGGTCAGAGCTGGATTTGGGCACATCTGGCCTCACTAAGATCAAGGAAAGCTTATGGATCAGATTTGATGAGTTGGAACACATGGAACTAGGTTTTGTATGAGTTTTGCATACTTTCCCTCTTTGGTGTATCTTGTGATTCAAGGCATGAAATGATCCAATTCTTGGGCCAATTCTGAGTTTTTGAAGTTGCTTGATCATGTTATGAAGTATTTGGGCACATTAGAAGTCATTAGAAGCCTTGGCAAGTGCTTTTGCAAAAATCCCTCTTTGGTGCATTCTTGAAAATTATAGGATTTTTGCCAACTTTGAAGGATCATAACTTGAGTTCCATAACGAATCAAGACATGTTCTTGTACTTTTTGAAAAGGGAAAGACATAATCTACAACTTTCATGACCAAGAATTTTTCATTTGAAGCATTCTTGATCAAGAAAAAGGAGGTTGAAAAACTTTCCCAAAATGAAAAGTTTCCATTACAAGTCATTTCCATTTTTGGCAGCTTTTCAAATTGCTCAAAATTCTTCCATCTAGTGAACTTACAACCTCTTCTAAGATCAAATAAAGATTATAGAACTTCAATTTGATGAAAATACCCCTTTGGTTCCATTGTTGGGGGCCTCAGATGCCTTGATTTTGACTTAACTTGCTCAAGAAGCGACCTAGTGAACAAATGACTTCCATAATGAATTTCTTCATCAAACTTGGTACACATGATACTTATGACATATTAAGAACATTAGAAACAAGAATGGCCCAAAAATTTGGAATTTAGGCCTCTAAAACCAAAACCCTAATTTTAGTCATCTGTGTAGTGAAAACCCTAGCTCTGCTTCCATGCCTTGCCAGTTCTTGTGATCTCTTGACTTCCTTGAACTTTGAGGGTTATAATATGATGATAGAACACACATGTACCCTCTTGGAACACTTTGAGGCCTTTGGTATGGCTCAGATGGAATCTTGGATTGCTCATATCACAAACCCTAGATGTAGATGAACTTGAACTATGCAGATGAAACAAATATGCAGTGTGATGTGGTATGCTTATGCTTATGCAAAAATGAAAGATCACAAGCCATGGTGTGAAATTAGTGAGGGAAAATTTGGGGTGTTTACAACAGCAACTGCTTGAACACGAATATCAGCCAATGAAGTTTGATTTCCCTGATGAGGACATCATGTACCTCAAGGCAAGAGATTGCAAGGAACTACTTCCGGAGGAGGGGCCTGACCCTGAATCCAAATGGAAGTTGAAGTTTGATGGGGCAGTCAATATCAACGGACGCAAAGTTGGTGTTGTTCTTATTACTCCCGAAGGTGTTCACTTTCCCTTCGCTGCCATAATTACTTTTGGTTGCACCAACAATGAAGCGGAATACGAGGCGTGCATAATGGGAATAGAGGAGGCTATTAATCATTGGATTAAGATCCTCAATATATTCGGAGATTTAGCCCTCGTTATCAACCAGATTACCGGCAAGTGGTATACACATCAAGAACACTAGATGAGAAACAATTTGCTGATGCATTGGCTTCTCTTTCTTCGCCCATCAAAGTCTTGTGTTGGACTATGTGTCCAGTGTCGCTCCCGAGATTTTCATCCAAGTACAAACGCGAAAAAGGTAGAGTCGCCAGCCAGGCATTTTTTATCCCGAAGGAACGGGAAAGTTAATGTTGCACAAACCTGAGGAAGAAGGAAAGGACAAGGTCATGCGAACCAAAGATCTGGGTTCAGAAGTCGGTTACGACCTGGGAAGGTATTAGCACCCCAAATCGTCTGCCGTACCCGACGGGATCCACGCTCGTTTGCTTGTTTCAAAGGGTGAGAAAATACGAGTGTTACTGAATAAAACTGCTGACTGGAATAGGACTGAAATGAGAAAGGGATCTAGAAAATAAAAGGAAGGGGAAAATGTAGGGAAAATAAAGAATGTGCTCGAACGGGCCCTACCCTGCTACCTACGTACCTTATCAGGAAAATGAGGATCAGAGTCGATGTAGTTCGCCTAAATAAGGCGGCGATTTGCTTATGTTTTTTTAGAATAATGTTGCCATAACTCCAGCTCAAGTGTTATCGGCTCTGACTCGAGGGTGTTTACCGTGTCGCTGTTTGAACTATCGAGGAAAGTTGCATTCGTCCGCAAAGAGTATGAGATGAGAAGATAAGATGCGATGTCTTGTTGGTTTATTGATTTTTAGAAGAAATGTTTTGAGTTTATGTTTATTGTGTGTACAACACTAAAGACTATGATACAGGGGAAAATACTTTCCAAGATCGCCCCCAATGGAACGTTTGTAAAGTACCCTAGAAGAGTGGAGGAGACCTCCACTAATCATTTCCCATATGGCTTAAGGCTCGTGACGTATTGTACACATTTTCCTTTATTAAGTATTTTGATTTTCTTCTTTAAGATGAGAAGTGAGACTCAAATTGAGAAAGGAAAAAAAACTCTGAGGGAAACTAGACTTTACCCTAAGTTAATTGAGTTTAATGGTGACCTATGGTTAGTGAAGCTTGAAAGATCTAAGCTACCTAAGCGGTTATAAATCATAAAGAAAGGACGAGTATGAACAAAGTAATGGAACGAGGTCCTCCTAGGTCATGGTTGGTGATAACGTGCGTAAATCATAAATAGGATGAAACTATGGGTCGGGTGGGTTGGTTGTGTGGTGTTGAGACGCACGACTTATGGTGTGCAACATACAAGGCTTGCTTTTGGTGTAATAGAGTGGAACGATGGTAATCGAGGGATCCTAAAGTCACATGAAACTTTATTTATTTATTTGAAAATTTACTCGACGTTGGATCGAGTATTTCTTTATTTTATTTTTGAGATTTGGTTATCTAACACTTCATTTTATCTTTTCTAGCCTAATTATGAGAACTATGCAAGCAAAAAAGTTCTAAGCTATTACATCACAAAGTACAAACCACAAAAATATAATTGAGGCATAATGAAAATAATCCAAGTCCATAAGCGAATCCTCGAAAAATACCTTGCACAAAAAGAAGATGTTAGTAAATGAAATGAAGATGCATATGCAAAAATATGTCGAAAATGAATTAAGATAACAAAAAGTTGCAGGAATTTCTAAAGCATATAAGGCATAGAACCGAAATAATGGCTAATCGCTTCACGGAAACGCACTTGAACGGTTTTTTAAGCCTAAGTCATAAAACTAAAGGATTTTGCATGATATCAACATTCTAAAACCAGTAGCTAATCCACACTAAGGCCTTCTATTAATCTAAGATCAAGCCTGATTAATCTATGTCCTAATGCACCATAAAATCCTAAGTTAAACTAGGTGGATTTACAATGGAAAAACTGGCTAAAATCAATACACTAAAAAAATAGTAAAATTCCTGGAAAAAATATGAAATTAAATCCCTAAGTTCCCTAACCTTACTATAATATTGTGTTAAAAAATGTCCTAAAAATTCATAACCTAACTATGTCAAATGGTCACTTAAACATATCTAAGATTCAATCATAATTTTACACAAACCACACTACCAAAACAGTGGATAAAATGGCCTAAAAAATACACCAAAAATATTTCCAGGTACTATTATTAGTCCTCTAATCATAGAAAAAAGAATGGGACCAAAATAATAGAGGAAGTGGGAGAAATAAAATGTACAAATTTATATGTTCATGAAAGAATTCAATATACCACTAATTAAATGAAAAACCGAAATTAAATTGAAAAATGACAAAATTCAGAAAGTAAAAATGTAGAAAAGTTTTAAATTGAGTTATGATCCTACTGTAATTTTTGTGGAATTTTATTGAGTGTTTTACTATTTTTTATAGATTAAAACCAAATTATATCTAAACAAAAATTATAAAAAGGAAAAAAAACAAGGAGGGGGTGCAGGAAGAAGTTTTTTGCAGTTAAAATGGTAATTGGGCTCTCAAAAAAGAGGTGCATATAGTAAAACTTCTAAGCCCATGCGCTTAGGCCTGCAGGAGTATGATATGGATCTTAGTCAACGTGTATTGACTAATCTCATCCATTAGATCTAACAATGATGTGATGAATACAATATAGGCGTGAGTGTATGGTTATTACGGTGGGATATCGCGCGTGGGACTGAAATCTGGTGGTCCAAACAGACGGTGACAAGTGTCACCGCCGGAGTGGACGAACCACCCAGAATCTTATCACCAAAGTATTAGGGCGGTGGAGATGGATTGATTTTTATGAGCATTAAAAAAGAAAACGGTGCATTAATCCATGATATTTATATCTTTTCCAAAATCAGAATTAAATCATAAAATCAAATTATAACATAAATGTAGATCATATACTCATATCAAAACCACTCTCCCTCATGCATGTTTCCCTCTCCCTCTTCGCACCCTTTCATCTTCTCCAAACTGAAACCCTAGTTTCGCCACCGGTAACCCTAAATCAAAAACTCCATGAACTAACCACCCCTATTTCCTTGTGCTCTCTCGAAATCCAATGACAAAACAACCTAAATGTTCCTCAAACTACTGGATCGTAACTTATCATAAACGAATAAGATATGAATTCAAAAAAATAAATACGCTCATATCGCCGTGCAAGATCGATCGACCATTATTCGTGGTATCAGCGAAGAAACGGAGGTAAAAATCACTGATTGACGTGACTTTGAAGGTGCAACGCCGCGAGCACCGTTGATAAAGTCATAGCGCAAACTCTTTAGATTCGAGTGGCGTTGAAGATTCGTGACGGTATGCTTTCGATCGAACGTCCTTTTACTATTTCTTTCACTTTATGCTTTTTCGATTGACTCCACTTCGTGTGTAATCGAGCTGTTGTGGATGTTACGGTGAATACTAGAGTATTGATGTTTCTCTGCATTCTTATTGAATTGTTGCAGGTTCGTTATTGTTGGTGAAACGTGTTCTTGATATAAGTCATTCGACGAAGCTCGTTGATGGGAAGATGAAGATTAGTCGAGATTTGGAAGGGTTTGTGCAAGTGTTGACGAACCGAGGATGAAGAAATTGCGGCTTGATGATTTCTGCGCAAGCGATGTCATTGCGATTCCATGGAATTGTTATTGGCTTCTTTTGATTTCGACTCGCAATTCCGCATTCTCGCTTTCTTCTCCACTACGACTCCGCCTTAGCTTGCCTTCAATCATCGAGTTGAAGCCATCAATCACAACAACAGGGGAGTGTTTCACGCCTTTTAGGGACCTATTGAAGCCTTCATTCAGGGATGATCTTCCTCATTTTCACTCTTTGACTGTCATGCCATTATGATTTCTTTGAACTTCTGTGAAGGTATTGCGTGTGCGTGGTGAATCTTTCTTATTCCTTGTTAGAACATGAATTGTTTCTGGTTTCTTATGCAGAGTTAATGAAGATTTGGATTGACATTCGGAGATGTTATGTTGCAGATGATCCAGAGGGGATGGAGATGAATGAAGAAGGTGTTGATTTGAAGATGGTGAGATTAATGATGCAGGTGAAGAATCCAGAAAAATAAGATGGTGAAGCTGTAAGAAGAAGAAGCTGAATTGAGATGATGGTGAAGAATCCAGAAAAGAAGTAACTTGAAGATGGTAAAGAATTCAGAAGGAAGAAACTTGAAGATGGTGAATACCCCACTTTATAGGAGATGAAAACACAACTTTGTATGAGATCTATGGTGAGGGTGATTCTAGAATGTCAATTGAATTTGGTTAGAGTTAGTTGGAGGTTGGTTAGAAATTGGTTAGAGATTTGTAACTGAATTCGATTTTGTTGAACTCTTTCTGAATTTCTATTGGTTTTTCTGGTTTAACTATTATCAGTCAATTGGAATGAGATGAGTTTGTAACCTTGGTTTTCTACGGATTTTCTCTGAATTTCAGAGTTTGAATTGAGTTCTACACCCTGCTCATTTAATGGAGAATGTACTATTTTCATATTTCTGATACAAGTTCGTTATCTTCCAACTTCTGTCATTGTAATTTTGTTATGTAATTCTCAATCAACAATATGCATTAAGTTAACCTTTCGTATCTCTATATGATTTCAGCAAATCCACCTTGGGATGGATTTAAAAATATTTTTAAATGTAAAATGAATTCGGTTCGGTTTGTGGGACGGAAATGGTCGCGAACCTTGGACTTTTGTAACAAATGGATAGTGAGTTTAAGAGATGTATAATGGAGTAGATTTAGACAAAAAAAGGTTTAATAGGGTAAAAATGGTTTAAAATTTGGAATAGAGTGGAAAATGAATATTGGTTGGACATAACATGGTAATGAAAATGGACCTTATGGGCACATGGATTTGAATTTGAGATGAGATTAGATATGGAACATTAACTTGGCCTAAAAATGGAGATTTGAGTATTATGGTTTGAATTAAATAATGGATGCGGGTTTACGAAAATGGATGAAGAGAGAAATCCAAATGTTGGATTAGAATGGAAGAGTAACGAAGTATAGTCTTTAATTCCAATAAATCCACCTGACCAAATCTTAATGTGCTTAGTTCACATCGATCTTCATATTCAAGTTAAACTTGTATTCGTAATGAATCTCCAACTTCAATCTTAAATTAACAAGTAACCGGATCCCCCCATGTCATAAATACCAAAATATCCTTGCCATAAAACCCTAATCACCATCTTCAATTAATGAATATAAAGCCAACACAAGAAAACAAGAAGTCCCAAGTCATCTCTTACTTTCTAACTTGGAAGCAATACCCAAGTGGATCCTAGCGCCGTGGCGGACTCAAATCATTAGGCACCCTCTTGTCCCTACGCCTTAGGATTTTGATACAAATGCATGATCATGAGTGTTATGGCCCAATGAAAGATGTTGATGCATGTGAAGCATGAACCAGTTAGAGGTAATAAATGAAAGGGCAAATTTTAGGGAGTTACACCCAGGATTGACATTTCCAGGCTTGACGCACCAGCTTATGCTTTCTCTGTAGACGCAGTATCTGATGAGAAACCTTGGTACTTTGATATCAATATTTTCCTAGAAAAACGCGAATATCCAGCTGGGGCATCATCCAACGACAAGAAGACCTTGAGACAACTTGCTGCTAGCTTCTTCTTGAATGTAGACGAAGTTTTGTATAAGAGGAACTTTGACATGGTCTTGCTCAGATGCGTGGATAGGCACAAAGAAGGCCTGTTAATGCAGGAAGTCCATGAGGGATCCTTCGGTACTCATGTAGGAGAGAATGTTATGGCTAAGAAGTTATTAAGATCAGGGTACTATTGGCTGACAATGGATGCAGATTGTTGTTCGTACGCCCGTAAGTGCCATAAATGCCAGATGTATGCAGACAAGGTGCATGTTCCTCCTAGTACGCTCAACGTCATGTCATCTCCTTGGCCCTTTTCAATGTGGGGCATTGACATGATCGGGAAGATAGAACCTACTGCTTCAAATGGTCATCGCTTCATCTTGGCCGCGATTGATTACTTCACCAAGTGGGTTGAAGCAGCATCTTATGCCAATGTCACTCGCCAAGTGGTAGCCAGATTTCTGAAGAGAGACATCATTTGCAGATACAGAGTGCCCGAGCGAATCATTACTGACAATGGTTCCAATTTGAACAATAAGATGATGGCTGAACTGTGTAGAGACTTCAAGATTCAGCATCACAATTCTTTTCCTTATCGGCCAAAGATGAATGGCGTGGTAGAGGCAGCTAACAAGAACATTAAGAAAATTGTGCAGAAGATGGTTGTCACTTACAAATATTGGCATGAGATGTTACCGTTCGCGCTGCATTGGTACCCAACGTCAGTCAGGACGTCAACCGGGGTAACTCCTTTCTCCCTGGTATATGGCATGGAGGCAGTCTTGCTTGTGGAGGTGGAAATTCCTTCTTTACGTGTAATGAAGGATGTGAAGTTTGATGAGGCTGAGTGGGTACGTGCTCGATATAATCAGTTGTGCCTAATTAAGGAGAAGAGATTAGAGGCTATCTGTCATGGTCAGCTTTATCATAGGAGAATAAAGCAAGCATTTGACCAACGAGTACATACTAGAGAGTATCAAGTAGGCGAGCATATGCTCAAAAGGATCATTCCTCCAGGTTCAGATCACAGGGGCAAGTGGACCCCGAACTATGAAGGCACATTCATAGTAAAGAAAGTTTTCTCTGGTGGGGCACCGATGCTCACTACTATGGATGGAGAAGATTTCCAATCCCCTGTTAACTCGGACGTGTCGCTCCCAAAGATTTGCATCCTGGTACAAGCGCGAACGGTCGGCGAAGAGAGAAAATGAAATGAACTGAATAGAGTCGCCAGCTAGGATTTTTTATCCCGAAGGAAAGGTAATGCTGCATAAACCTAGAAAGATATGGATAACACGGTCGCGAACCAGAGAAACTGAGAAAGGGGGTTGGTTACAACCTGGGAAGGTATTAGCATCCAGATTGTCCGTCGTACTCGACGGGATCCACCCTTAAAAGATTGTGTTTAAAGGGGTAAGTGTATATGCTATCTGTGTGCAAAAGCTGCAAAAGAATATACAAGTGTCAGTGCAAAAAGGTGTGAATTGCTCAGGAACTGAGGCTTAAAAGGGAATGCTGAAAGAGGGGGATGACAAAGAGACTTTTGCTCGATAATAGTTAAGTTATGCCTATGTATCCTCTCGTGCAATGAGGAAGTCAGAACACCGTAGTTCGACTCAAAGAGACTGAAAGATTTGGTGTGAACTGCTTGCTTGTCTATGCTCAAGTGTATGACTCGTCTGGCTTGAGTGCTAACTATCTCGCATTAGACGGAAGAAGCAAGTTCTCGTTTACGAATGAGTGTGATGAGAAAAGAATCCCGAAGGAGACGATTATTGTTTGTTTTTGTGTTTTCAGTTTTGTTATTGTTTTTTGATGTTTTGCATAAGTTAATGAGCTTAAGCCTAAATCAAGAGCTTGTAAACTCATTATATCCTCCCTTGATTAGGGATAATGAGAATACTTAAGTATGAGATAAGCATATCAACTTAATTGCCATGATGATGTAGGATTAAGATCATTAACCTACTTGTGATTATTTAGATGTTTTTGGGTTTTTTTTAGTGTTAAGTAATGAGTTTAATCTCTAATCACAGATTAGTGGACTTATTACACCATCCTAAGCTGAGGAAGATACCTCAACTTAATCCATGGTTAGGGATTAAATTCATTATATAACAAAGCCTTTATTAAGTGGATTTTATTTAAGGGATGAGGTTAAGAAGTGAGTTTTATGGTTTGTAAGACAACTTGAGGGGGACTTGTCCATTAAACACTAGGGTTAGTCCTTCTTAACCATAAAGGAAGAATTAGAACCCTAATATAAGGCCCAAGTTACAAGATGAAGTCTTAGTGATTATTGAGATGAATTGATTAAGTGGTTTAAGAAAATAAAGGTTTAACACTTAGGATTAAAGTTATACACTCCATCCTAAGAGAAGGATGCAGGCATAACCCTAATTTCAAAGTCCTAAAAATTTAAGAGTTTAGTCTCTTATTAAGAGACGAGAAAAGAGACTCCAAGAAGACTCAATGGTAAAAGAATAAAGGGGAACTATATATAACCCTAAAGTCATCATGCTTGGTTATCCTATGGTTTGTAAGACTCAAGAGAAGTCTTCAAGGTGGCCACCAATGGAAGAAGCAGAAGAAAAGAGGAAGAAGTAGAAGAAATAAGTTACTTTCTTCATTGAAGAAGATAAGTAACTTAAAGAAAGAAAGTGAGAAAGAAATAACACAAGTGAACAAGTTCACTTTAAAACCAGCAAAATGAAAATGAAGAGATAAAGAAGAATGAGAAGTGAAGGCAAATTCACTTCTCAAAGTAACTTACCACCTGAAAATGTTGGCATGAATGCATAAGATATAAAGCATGAAGAAATGAAATGAAATGAGATGATATGAGATGAAATGAGTAAAGTCAGAAGTTTTTATGCAATGTTAATGTCATGTGAGATGATGCAAAGGCATACAAGGTGCATATGAATTATCATACATAGATGAGATGTCATGTAAGCATGCTTTGAAGTTTGAAAGTTCATGAAAGTTAATGACATGAAATTAATGCAAATCATGGCAAATGAATGAATAATTGATCAAGCATGATTCTAACATGTCTTAAGATACCTAAGATGGCATATGAATGCAAGAAATGTCATGGCAAGTTCATGTATGGATGCATATGCAAGATGAATGCAAATGGACATGAGAAATTAGGGTTTTAAGGACACATGCGATGCAAATGACAAAGACAGAAGCAAATGACATTATAAAAAATTGAAAATGCACTCAAAGGAAACCTAAACCTACACTAGTTTACCATCCAAAGGGGGAGGTCAGAAGCCAAACCTAGAAGAAGTTATGGATTTTCTAATTTTCTAGGGTTTATTTGGGTGACCTTCAATGTAAAATGCCACACAATTTGGAAATGCAAGATAAAAATGAAACAAAAATGTTTTTGTATTCTAGAAGACATGCATAGAACAATTCAAAAAGAACCATTCACAAACTCAACTTGGTTTAAAAGTTATGAATTTTTGAAGTTAGGGTTAGAAAATAGGTCATTTTAGGAACCCTATTTCAATGAAAAATCTCAAAATATGACCAAAACCAAAAAGAAATTTGTATGTTGAGTTTGTAAATGATTCTAAATGTCTAAGAATGCTCTTTGATTTTTTTTGTGATTTTTAAATACTTAAATGTATTTTTAATTAATTAAAATCAATTAATTAATTAAATAAAACATTTAAATTATTTAAAAATACCTTTTTTGTGTACAAAATAAAAATAAAAATATTTTTGGTTTCTGATAATTAATAAAAGTCATGATAAAAAATTTCAGATTTGTTTAATGATTTTTGCTATTTTAAATAATTATATGAACCCCTTGATGCTTCTGGCAAGCTTGAAACAAGTTTCTATGGACTGTTTTTGAGGTTTCAGTTCAGAGCATGTCAAAATCGTGTTTTTGTTTAATGTAGTTTCAGGCCAATGTGAGGGGTGGGAAATGATCATGGGGTTGTGTGGAGATGATTGGTGAAAGAATTTTTTATTTTTGATGGCTTAGTTAGGAGATTCGAAGAGATGATGTTTTGAGAGGATTTTGTGTAATCTGAGCTTTGGTGAGTTTCAGGCCAATAAGTTATGTGAAATGTGTTCTATAATGTTTGCATATGATGTCTTGATTGGTCAGAGAGTGGGTGGTGGCCTTGCTTGATTGGTATGGGTGATTTTGCAAAAAGTCAAGCTTATGTGTACTTGAGGTATGGCACGAGTCAGAGCTGGATTAGGGGCATGGCTGGGCTCAGCATGGATCAAGGAAGGCCTTTGGATTGTTTTTGTGCATCTGTAATGATTGAGGCAAGTGGTAGCATGGCTCTTGCAACTTTTCCCTCTTTGTTGTTTCTTGATTCACAAGCCATAAAAAACCCAGGTCAAGGACCAATTATGATGCCTTGAAGTTGCTTGATCGTGTTATGTCACATTTTGGCACATTAGATGTCATTTGAAGCCTTGGCAAGTGGTTTTGCAAAAATCCCTCTTTTATGCATTCTTGAAATTATAGGATTGTTGCCAACTTGGAAGGATCATAACTTGAGTTCTATAATGAATCAGAACATGTTCTTGTACTTTTTGAAAAGTGAAAGACCTAATCTACAACTTTCATGACCATGAATTTTTCATTTGAAGCATTTTTGGTTGAGAAAGAGGAGGTTGAAAAACTTTCCCAAAATGGAATGTTTCCATTACAAGTCATTTCCATTTTTGGCAAGTTTGCAAATGACTCAAAATTCTTCAATCTTGTGAACTTCCAACCTCTTCTAAGATCAAATAAAGATCATATAACTTCAATTTGATGAAAATACCCCTTGGGTTCCATTGTTGGGGGCCTCAGATACCCTGATTTTGACTTAACTTGCTCAAGAAGTTACCCAGTGAATAGATGACTTCCACAATGAATTTCTTCATCAAACTTGGTACACATGATCCTTATAACATCTTAAGAACATTAGAAACAAGAATGGCCCAAAAATTTGGTGTTAAGGCCTCTGAAACCAAAACCCTGATTTTGGTCATCTGTGTAGTGAAAACCCTAGCTCTGCTTCCATGCCTTGCCAGTTCTTGTGATCTCTTGATTTCGTTGAACTTTGAGGGACATAATATGATGGTAGAACACACATGGACCCTCTTGGAAAGCTTTGAGACCTTTGGGATGGCTCAGATGGAATCTTGGATTGCTCAGATCACAAACCCTAGATGCAGATGAACTTGAACTATGCAGATGAAATAAATATGCAATGTGATGTAGTATGCTTATGCTTATGCAAAAATTAAAGATCACAGGACATTGTGTGATATGAGTGAGGGAAAATTTGGGGTGTTTACAGCTGCCCCTATTCAAGCATGAGTTAGTTGTGCAGGATGTAAGTGGCTGGCTTAACAGACAAACAAGATAACTTGTGGTTGAATACCAAAGACAGTCCAAAATTTGCACTCGCTAAATAGAAAAAGAAAAGGGATATAAATTGTAAAAGACAGTGTTGTATGATTATTAACTGAGGGCGATGCAGGACAACCATCGAGCAGAGGACGACTGCTGGGGGCAAAGCGGTAAGTAAAGCAATGATGGGGACGACCGACAAGCTAGGGAGATAAAGAGACCACGACGGGGACGGCCATCGGGTAATAAGATAAAATTCTTTGGGGATTTAGACAAGCATGGATGGGGACGGCCATCAGGCTTGGAAAGTAAAGTAAACAACGATGGGGACGGCCATCAGATTAAAGAATAAATGAAATGTTGATGAGGGACGGTCGTCAAAGGTGAAGGAAGATCACCTAGCAGGGGAAGACTGCTCTTTATCACGACATAGGACGAATGTCGGATAGAAAAGGTCGACGATGGGGACGGCCATTAGATAAAATGATGAAGGACAATCATCAAGAGGTGAAGGATGATCACCTAGCAGGGTACGGCTGCTCTCAGAGTTTATCACGACATAGGACGAATGCCGGATAACAAGATCAACAATGGGGACGGCCATCGGATAAAATGATGAAGGACGATCATCAAGAGGTGAAGGACGATCACCTAGCAGGGGATGGCTGCTAAATATCACGACATAGGACGAATGTCGGATAAAAAAGGTTTCTAATAATGGAGACTCCACTAGGAAAAGGATGGGGGACGGTCATCCAAAGGTGAAGGACGATTGCTTACGTCTTTAAAAATAAAAGATATAAGTGTTTGATAGTGTGTATAGATTAAAGATGCGGACGAGCATCCTTAGAACCACGATACAGACGCGTTTCGGTAGAAGCAAACGTTGATACGTGTTCAGAGATGATGATACGGACGAGTACCAACTGGTTAGAAATTCGAATCTGTTGAGAAGTGATGTATATACAAGATACGGACGAGTATCAAAGACTCTTGTATAAGTATGAGTGAGAATTATTTGTTAGTGCAGTATGAGCAAGACACGAACGAGTGTTTGACTTGCTGGGGAATGTATGATACGGACGAGTGTCAAATATGTATAAGTTATGAACAAATATTTGCATGTGAGAGTGTAAAAGGTATTTTGCGACCTGTGGGGATAAGATTATACGGACAAGTGTCGAAAAGAGCGTGTTATAAACAAGGGTATTGTTGGCAACAAGTGTTTTGGCAACCATGCTGGGGGTGTATGACAAGGACGAGTGTCGAAAGAGCATGTATATCTATTCTTGAGAGTGCAAAGGAGATGCTTTAGCTTATATTGGCGGGGAATAATATGACACAGACGAGTGTCAAAAAAGGTATATATGAATAGGCATATGTGTTGGAGAGTGCAAAGGGGATGCTTTGGCTTTTATTTGCAGGGGATGTTAGTATTTATATTCATTGCTGATGAAATACGGATGGTATTCGCAGGTGACGGGCTTGAACCTGACTTGTGATCATGCAAATGTTTGATTTTTTCCGTAATGCTCCGTATTAGACGGAATGCTACGCTTATTTTGTGAATATGATGCGAATGCTATGATTATGCAAAGAGAAACCAATCTGGGATTCGGATCCCACTGAAGATCTCTGGATGATCTGCTTGGAGGAATATCCCAACTGGGGAAGAGATCATTGGTAGATCTTGAGATATAGCTCTGCTTGGGTAAATAGATTAAGGGTTGATCTATCCTGTAAGGAGAACTCGGATGGGGAGAAGGAAGTTTTCGTCACTTTGTTGTATAAGAGTTTCAGGCATTGCTCTTTTGGGGAGAGGATGGAAACTCTGTGGGGAACTTTGCTTGAGATGCTCCTGTTGAGTAGACCTGTGTTGGGGATTAGGAGGCTTTGACAACTCCGCTGGGGAAAAGCATTCCAGATATTGCTTGTGGAAGAGGTATGCTGGGGAAGTGTGCTTGGCATGCCCCATGCTGCGTATTGGATACCTGCAACCTGTTAAGACAATGAAACGCACAAGTATCCCGAGGTACCCCTTACCGGATTCCGTCATAAGAATTAGATATTCCTGAAAGTAAATATATTTCCCGCAAGCATTTACTAAAAATGGCTCATTTGTTTTATGCAAGTACTTATTATGAACATTGGACATTTTGCAAACGAAACAAAAATGTACCAAAAAAAAAGATGTGACTGAAAATTCTGATTTTATTAATCTGGGTGTCCTAAATTGATAGATACAGTCAAAGAAACAAATCCCCTGGAATGAGGAGATTGTTACAAATTGAAAAAGTAAAAGTGTTGGCAATGTTGACGATGCTCCGGTGAGCTTCCTTTGCTACGACTTGTATGACCTTGATGTTCTTCTCATCTTGCTTTCTGAAGAAGGCTGATTCTGACTGATTTTTTATCCTATCGAAGCTTGTCAGGTGGTGAGTGATAATGACGAATTAAGAATGCAGTTGTTCGCTTATTCCCTGATTTTGCATGGATCGCACTTTCAGGTTTTCAATCCACCGGGATATCCATTTTTTGCCTGAGTTGTCCAATGCTGCTTTTACACTCAGCGGGTGTACACACATTTTTTCTTAATTTTCCCTTATTTTTTATCGAGTCCTTTATTCCGTTTTTGACTCGCCGGGATGCCCTATTTTTGCCTGGACTTACATTCTGTTTTTATGTCCAGCGGTTCATTTTATGCGAAGTATTTTTTAACTGCATCTTAATTCATAGGGGATAAGAAATATTCACCATCCATAGTAGTGAGCATCAGTGCTCCACCAGAGAAAACCTTCTTTACTATGAATGGACCATCAAAGTTTGGAGTCCATTTGCCCCTGTGGTCTGTATGAGGAGGAAGAAGTCTTTTCAGCACAAGATCTCCCACTTGGTATTCCCGAAGCCTGACTTTCTGGTCGAAGGCTTTCTTCATTATTTTCTGATATAACTGCCCATGACAAATTGCAGCTAATCTCTTTTCTTCGATCAGATTCAGTTGATTGTACCGAGACCGGACCCATTCTGCTTCGTTCAACTTTACATCCATCAATACCCATAAGGAGGGTAGCTCAACTTCAACAGGTAGGACAACCTCCATACCATATACCAGTTGATAAGGTGTTTCCCCAGTGGATGTTCTGATTGAGGTTCGATACCCATGTAAAGCAAATGGTAGCATTTCATGCCAATCTTTGTAAGTAAATACCATCTTCTGCACAATTTTCTTGATGTTCTTATTAGTTGCCTCAACAACGCCATTCATCTTTGGCCTGTAAGGAGAAGAGTTGTGATGTTGGATTTTGAAGTCCTGGCACAGTTCTTCCATCATTTTGTTGTTCAAATTGGAACCATTATCAGTAATGATTCGATCGGGTACTCCATATCGACAGATGATGTCTCTTTTCAGGAATCTGGCTACCACTTGCCTGGTGACGTTTGCATACAAAGTTGCTTCAACCCATTTGGTGAAGTAATCAATGGCTACCAGGATGAATATGTGGCCATTTGAAGCATTCAGTTCAATCTTTCCAATCATGTCAATGCCCTGCATGGTAAAGGGCCAAGGTGAAGACATCACGTTCAAAGGATTCGGAGGCACATGCACTTTGTCTGCGTAGATCTGGCATTTGTGGCATTTTCTGGCATAGGCACAACAGTCTGCATCCATTGTGATCCAGTAGTAACCTGATCTTAACAATTTCTTAGCCATTGCATGTCCTCCAGCATGGGTGCCGAAAGATCCTTCATGTACCTCGTGCATCAGCAAGTTTGCCTCTTTCTTATCAACACATCTGAGAAGAACCATGTCAAAGTTTCGCTTGTATAATGAACCATCAGCATTAAGGAAGAAACTACCGGCTAGTCTTCTTAATGTCTTCTTATCATTGGATGATTCCCCAGGTGGGTATGTATGATCCTCTAAGAAGCATTTGATGTCATGGAACCAAGGCTTGTCGTCTTTGGCAATGTCTACGGATAATACATATGCTGGTCGGTCTAGTCTGGATACCGAAATCCGTGGTACATAATTTGCAGTTTGAACCTTGATCATGGAGGAAATGGTAGCTAGAGCATCTACGAACTGATTTTCGTCTCGAGTGATATACTCAAGTTTGACTGTTGTGAATAAAGTCAATAATCTCCTCGTATAGTCACGGTATGGGATCAAATGCTCTTGGTGAGTGTACCATTTTCCGTTGGTCTGATTGATTACCAAAGTTGAATCTCCAAATACATTTAAAGTCTTGATCCTGAGGTCAACGGCTTCTTCAAGACCCATGATACAGGCTTTGTATTCAGCTTCGTTGTTAGTGCAGGCAACGGTGAATTTTGCAGAGAAAGGCATATGAACTCCTTTAGGTGTAATGAGGACTGCACCAACTCCACGTCCATTCATATTGACAGCCCCATCAAACATCATAGTCCATTCTTCTTCTGGGTCAGGCCCTTCAGTGTGAACAGGCTCTTCATGATCTTTTGCTTTTATGAACATGATGTCTTCATCAGGGAAATCAAACCTCATTGGATGGTAATCATCAATGGGTTGCTCAGCCAGATAGTCAGACAGTACACTGCCTTTGATGGCTTTTTGAGATGTGTATTGAATTTCATACTCTGTCACAATCATTTGCCATCTTGCAACCCTTCTGGTAAGTGTTGGTTTCTCAAATATGTACTTGACGGGGTCCATCTTTGAGATCAACAAGGTAGTGTGAGTCAGCATATACTGTCTTAGTCGGCGAGTAGCCCACGCTAAAGCACGGCAAGTTTTCTCGAGCAGTGAATAACGTTGTTCACAGCCGGTAAACTTTTTGCTTAGGTAGTATATTGCATACTCTTTTCGACCAGACTCGTCATGCTGGCCCAACACACACCCCATTGACCCTTCTAATACTGTCAGGTACATTATTCGAGGTCTTCCTTCAATTGGAGGCATCTGAATCGGAGGCCTTCTGAAAATCTTCGTTCCATATGACCGTTTGTTCCTTTCTTAACAGTTTGAACAAGGGTTCACAGGTTGCAGTAAGATGAGATATGAACCTCGATATGTAGTTCAATATTCCTAAAAACCCCCGAACTTCTTTTTCAGTCCTAGGTGCAGGTATCTCCTGAATGGCTTTAACTTTGTTAGGATCAACTTCAATTCCCTTTTCACTTACGATGAATCCCAACAATTTACCGGAACATACCCCGAATGTGCATTTGTTGGGGTTTGGCTTCAGTTGATACTTCCTCATACGCTTGAACAACTTCAGCAGATTTAACAGATGATCTTCTTCAATGAGGGACTTGGCAATCATGCCATCCACGTAGCATTCAATTTCTTTGTGGATCATGTCATGGAATAACGTTACAATAGCCCATTGGTAAGTGGCACCAGCATTTTTCAGTCCAAAAGGAATTACCTTGTAACAAAATGTGCCCCAAGGTGTGATGAAGGTTGTTTTCTCCATGTCTTCGGGTGACATTCTGATCTGATTATACCCAGAAAAACCATCCATGAAGGAAAACACCGAGAACTGAGTTGTGTTGTCGACCAATACATCAATGTGAGGTAATGGTAAATCATCCTTCAAGCTAGCTCTGTTCAGATCCTGGTAATCCACACACATCCGTACTTTGCCATCCTTCTTAGGCACTGGTACAATGTTAGCGACCCACGGCGGGTAACTAGTTACAGCAAGGAATCCGACATCCCACTGTTTTTGTACTTCTTCCTTAATCTTCATGGCCATATCTGGACGAGTACGGTACAACTTTTGCTTCACTGGAGGACAATCCTCTTTTAATGGCAGCTTGTGCATAACAATATCTGTATCTAGACCCGGCATGTCTTGATAGGACCAAGCAAAGACGTCGACGTATTCTCGAAGCATGTCGATAAGTTGTTCTTTTACTGTAGCTTGCAGACCGGCCCCAATCTTCACTTCTTTCAAATCCTCTTCAGTCCCAATATTAACTGTTTCAACCTTCTCCTGATGAGGAGTGATCACTTTCTCTGCTTGCCTCAACAACCTGGCTAACTCTTCAGGTAACTCATAGTCTTCTTCAACCCCTTCATCAGCTTGATTAATTGGATTTTCGAAGTCATACAAGGTCATAGCAGTGATGTTGTCGGTGCAATCTGGAGGATAATCTCTGCAAGGGTTTAGATTTGTTCGTTTTAGTGATCAATTTTAATCTTGTTTAGAAAAAGTGAAAATGAAGTTATTTATTTTGAAAACATTTCCATTTTATTGTTTTGTACAAAAGTGAAAAATGAAAAGACAGTGAGCAAAAAAGAGACTTGTTTGCAAAATATGTCCGATATTCATTGATAATCCATTTGCACAAAATTACAATATGGCCCTATTACAAAATGAGTCCTTACACCTTGGGCAAGATGCAAGACTTGATGCATGCTAAAAAAAGGCAGGAAATAATAATTACTCTGCATGAGTAACCCTTATAATTTCCTGGGAAGACCAGTTAAGGACTTGATGACCCGGGGTCCTTGAACGTATCCAGCTCTCCAGGTTGAGGTCGCTTTCCGCCTCGTCTTCCAGGTTGTTAACATCATCTGGGGTGAGCATCCCCCGACTGATGAACTTGGGCTCTTTAGCAACCTCTGATTGATCTGGTCAGAATGGTTTGTAACCCAAACTGAATCTGTCCTCCTTCTTCTCCACCGGTAGCTGCTTGACCCAGCCTTGGGCATTACCATCCTCAAGAACCTTCTGGGCTTGCTGATAGGAGACAATTGAAGTACCCATCCTGTCTTCCTGGGATGAAGCAAATACTTCAGTCGTCGCCTCATTGACATTCAGGGCCTCTAACCCTTGGCTCATAGTTTCATGGATTTCACCTTCCATCTCAATGTATTTATATGTAGCCAGATGGCTAACAAATATGTCCTCTTCACCACAGATGCTGATAATCTGTCCTTCCCACTCATATTTCAATTTTTGGTGAAGGGTCGACGTAATTGCGCCAGCGGCGTGAATCCATGGTCGACTCAAAAAACAGTTGTAGGCCGGCTGTATGTCCATCACATAGAAAGTAGTCTGAAAGACCTGCGGACCGATTATCACAGGCAGCTCCACCTCTCCAAGAACAGACCTCTTGGAGCCATCAAAAGCCCTGACCATAAGATTGCTTGGTCGGAGAGCTATTCCATCATATTCGAGCTTGACAAGAGCTTTCTTCGGAAAGACATTGAGTGAAGACCCAGTGTCTAAAAGAACATGAGAGAGTACAACCCCTTTGCACTCCAGGGTGATGTGCAAAGCCTTGTTGTGGTGACGTTCTTCTGTTGTCAAATCAACATTGGTGAAACCTAGCCCATGGCTAGTGTTGATGTTAGACACCACTGTTTCAAGCTGATTCACTGTGTTCTCTTCTGGCACGTAGGCAGCATGCAAAACTTTAAGTAGTGCATCTCGATGAGCTTCGGAACACAACAACAGAGATAATATAGAGATCTTAGAAGGAGTCTGGTGGAGCTGATCCACAACTTTGTAGTCACTTATTTTAATTAGCCTCATAAACTCATCCACGTTCTGATCAGAGGATGATTTATGAGTCTCTTTTGGTGCAGATTCTTCAGGTACCACACTCTTTCCTTTGGCTTTGGCAGCAGCCTCTGCCTCAGTATGGGTTCTTGGAGCTTGTGACGCGAAAAGGCGTCCGCTTCGGGTGAAGCCTCCGCCTCCCCCGACATTATCCACTTGGGGAGTAGGAACTGAAGAATCAAGAAGGACTTTTTCTCCGTTTCAGTAAAGGTCAGCACCATAATGCCATGGTACGATGTTGTCTTTATCATATGGTATAGGCCCCGACACTGTGATGGTGACTGGGCTTACTGCGGCAGAGGTTGGGACCGTTATTGTCTGTGGATCATAGAAGATGGTGACAGGACTTCTGGTGGATGTTGGTGGTGATGAATTGAAGCTTGATTGTTGCTGAAACTGTTGCTGAGATTGTTGTTGAAAGTTGCTGGAGTTCGGGACCGTTGTCGGGTCATAATAAATAGTAACTGTAGAGATATCATTGTTGGTGGTTGCTGAAGTTGTAGAAGGAAATGACATGGAACTGTTGTTTGTTGAAGTGAAGGAAGAAATGGTTGTTGAAGTTGTAGATGAATCGGTCGGAACAATTGTTGTTGTAGTTGTAGAAGAATCACTTGTTGTTGACAAAAGAGTTGCTGGTTTTGTAGAAGCAGTTGTGATTATTCGTAGAATGCCTTCTCTAATCAAGCCATTGATGCCATTACTCAAGCTTTCACAACCATTCACGGAAACCTTGCAAGATTCACAACAGGCCTCACAACCTGGAAACACTTGGCATTTTAAAAGTTGGGCTTTAACCTCTGCCAGAGGTGTCTGAATACTTGCAATATCTTCTATTAAACTCATGGGTGAGCCTTACTCTATATCATTAATCCTTGGCCCACTGTGGCTTGGCATAGGATTTTTCATGACATTGGGAGGTGGTGCAAAGTTCAGGGCCTTTGAATCTACCAGATCCTGGACCTTCATATGCAGAGCTCTGCATTTTTCTGTGAAGTGACCAGGTGCATTAGAATGAAAAGCACACCTAGCGTTGACATCATAATTTCTTGGAAGGTTCTGAGGATCAGGTGGAGCCAATGTCCTCAACTCAACGAGATTGAGCTTTAGGAGTTGTGGCAGCAATGTAGCATATGGCATTAGAATAGGGTCGATCACCCTATTGATCTGAGATGGCCGCTGTTGAAAAGGGCGTTGTTGATGATTGTTGTTATTGTTGTTGTAGGATCTCTATTGAGGAAACTGTGGCTATTGTGGAAAGTTTTGTGGTTATTGAGTGTACTGAGGAGGTGGAGTAGGAAAAGTAATGGCAGCAATTGATCTGGGCAGATATTGGGGTCTCCCTCTTCCCATGTGTACAGAATTTGTTTCACCAGATCTACGGGGCCCAGCTGTAAACACCCCAAATTTTCCCTCACTAATTTCACACCATGGCTTGTGATCTTTCATCTTTGCATAAGTTTAAGCATACCATGTCATATTGCATTTTTGTTTCACTGCATTAGTTCATGATCATCTGCATCTAGGGTTTGTGATCTGGGCAATCCAAGCATCCATCTGAGCCATTCCAAAGGCCTCAAATTTTTCCAAGAGGGTCCATGTGTGTACAATCATCATATTATGTCTCTCAAAGATCAAGGAAGTCAAGAAATCACAAGAATTGGGAAAGCAAGGAAGCAGAGCTAGGGTTTCACTACACAAATGACCTGAAATTAGGGTTTTGGTTTCAGAGGCCATAACTCCAAATTTTGTGGTCATTCTTGTTTCTAATGTTCTTAAAATGTTATAAGGATCATGTGTACCAAGTTTGAAGAAGAAATTCATTAAAGAAGTCATCTGTTCACTGGGTAACTTCTTGAGCAAGTCAGAGCAAAATCAGGGCATCTGAGGCCCCCAACAATGGAACCAAAGTGATATTATCATCAAATTGAAGTTCTATGATCATTATTTGATCATTGAAGTGCTTGGAAGTTCACAAAATTGAAGAAATTTGAGCTAAACCAAAAGTTGCCAAAAATGGATATGACTTGTAATGGAAACTTTCCATTTTGGGAATGTTTTTCAACCTCTTCTTTCTCAACCAAAAATGCTTCAAATGAAAACATTTTGGTCATCAAAGTTGTAGATTGGATCATTCCCTTTTCAAAAAGTACAAGAACATGTTCTAATTCATTATGGAACTCAAGTTATGGCCTTGCAAAGTTGGCAAAAATCCTATAATTTTCACTTTCACACCAAAGAGGGGTTTTTGCAAAACCACTTGCCAAGACATTTTGTGACCTCTAATGAATCTCTAAGCATCATAAAAACATAATACAACTCATTGTGACCAGAATTTCCCAAAGAATCACTTGCTTTCATGGCTTGCATCACAAGAAATCACAAAAGGGGAAAATTACATAACACTTGCAAAACCTATGAAATCTTTGCCTCTAGGCCATCCAGCTGCATAATTTCAATCCCATGGCTCTCCTTGATCAATGCTGAACCAAGACATTCCCTTGAATAGCTTCTGCACAAGCCCATACCTCAAGTTCACATAATGTTGACTTTTTGCAACTTGGCCCATACCAATCAGTTGCAGCCACCACCCATTCTCTGGCCAATAGAGACTTGTTATGTGGACTAAAAGGAAGCCAGAACACACATCACACAAGCCTGAAACACAACCATAGCTCAGATTGCAAAAATCACCTCATACCTTTACCTCTTCGAATTTCATCACACAAGCACAGAAACTCACAACTCTCTTCACCATTCATCTCAAAATCACTCAAGGAACACAAACCACCCTTCATAATGGCCTGAAAACCTCTCAAACCAAAACACGATTTCTTGAACCTCTGAACTGAAATCTTCAAAACACTCAATATAAATTCATTTCAAGCATCAAAGCTTACTCAGGAGGTCCATTTGAGTTGATTGACACCAAGAAAAGGACCATTTAGCTCAAACTGAGAAAGCTCAAGCTCAGGTATCATCAAGAACTTTTTTTCCAGAACTTGTTTTTTAAGTTACTAATTGATTCTATGTGATATGCTGATCATCATGATGTCTTTATTTTTGAAAATGGTTAAGAAATGAGGATTTCATGAACTTCTGAAAGATTTGACCTAAAAATGTTCTTCTTCAATTCTTCATTTTGATGCATGAGAAATTGTTTTTGTTGCTGGATTTGTGTTCTATGATGTTTAAGGACTGATTCTGGAGCTTTAGGGGTCTTGGGGACGCATTTTGAGTGTTTCAGGTGAGGGGAGTGACCGGAGAAGACGACCGGAGCACTATTCCGGCCATCTGAGATTAATTAGGGTTTAATTAGGGTTTAGTGTGAGTTTGAATGAGGAGCGTTAGATAAGTTTTTCCCGCGTGCTTTGGAGGGTGAAGATGCGTTCATTTAACTATAATTGTGATTAATTAGTTTAATTAATTAAGATTAAATTAAAAATGCCAGTTTGAATGCTGACCATTGATATGCGCGCCAGTCAACCTTTTCCTTTCAGCTTTGAATCACATCCATTGGATTGTCATACTTTCATTTAAATTCATTTTATTTTCATTTTAATTGTTTTTTCTTGCCTATTTATTTTAAAATACTTAGAAAAATCCCAAAAATATTATTTTTTGCATTTTAGTTCCAAATATTTTTCTCCATTCAAAAACATTTTTATTTTTATTTTTTGCAATTAAAAAGCATTTTTAAAATATTTAAATGTTTATTTTAATTAATTAATGGAAATTAATTAATTAAAATACCATTTAGGTTTCTAAAAATCACAAAAAAAATTCACATTGCATCTTAAGACATTTAGAAACATTTTCAAACCATTCATACAAGTTTCTTTTTGGTTTTGAACATTCTTTGACATTTTCTTTGAATTTAGGGTTCATAAAATTCCCTTTTTAGAACCCTAACTTTGAAAATCCTTTTCTGTCTGACCATAAATGGTTTGATAATGATTCTTTTCGCATTGTTTTCCATATAACATTTAGTTTCTAGGATATTTTTGTCATGAATTTATCTTTCATTTTCAAATTGATTTGCATTTTTCCTTTTAAGGTACCCAAAACCCCTAGTTAACTTAGAAAAATCATAACTTCCTTTAGGTTAAGAGGTAGACCTTATCCTTTAGGTTCTGATATCATATGGGGTTAGGGTTTGTTTGAGCTCATTTGCAAATTTTTATCATGTGAATTGCTTCTGTTTTGATCAGTTGCATCTCATCCTTTCATGTAACCCTAATTTTGCATCCATACTTGCATCTTACATTGCATTGCATGAACATATGAACTTGCCATAAAATTATAAGCACTTGTATGCCATATTATACATCTTAAGACATTGCTTGAACATTGCTTGTTCATTTCTCCATACATTTTCTATGCTTTGCATCCTTTTCATTTCATAAACATCCATGTGTTTTCATGCTTTCCACATGCTTTATTTGCATTCTTTCTCTTGTATGATCATCCATGTCCACCTTGTATGCTCTCACATCATATCATAGCATCATTTACATCATGTGTTTGCTTCTGGTTATGTTTCTTTGTCATTACATATGCATCATTTCATTCCATTTCTTTCCTTATGCTAACATTTTCAGGTGGTAAGTTAACTTGAGAAGTGAATTTGACTTCATTTCTCATTTCTCTTCATCTTCTTCATATGTGTAGATGTTTAGAATTGGCAGAATTTTTGACAAACAAGAAGTGTTGAACCAAGTTCAGGATGTCACACCAGATGTTGTGACATTAACAAACAGAGTATAAGTTAATGAACTTAGTTCAGGATGTCACACCAGATGTTGTGACATTGTATAAGTTAATGAATTAAGTTCAGACATCAGGATGTCACACCAGATGTAGTGACATCTCAAACCTGCTACCAGACTTAAATGATGCATAACAGAACTGAGTAAATTTAGAGAATTTATCTGGAATTAATTGTGAATGGATAAACAGTACAAGGCGCATCTGTAGGGAGCTTAGTCATCTGATTTCAGTATAACAGAATAACTACCTCATCTAGAATCAAGGAAGTAACAAACCCTAATTCAAGGTGATGACAACATGACTTATTAGGACTAGATAATCTACAGAAAGCCCAAACATCCAAGCATCTATTTAAGGAGCAGAAACTCTCAGAATAGAGTACGAAATTAAGAAGACTAAATAGGGTGTTTGTGTTTTAGCAGGTTTTAGTTGTGTATCACTTTATGAGCTTTTAAGCAAAAAGTGTATTGTGTCTTGATTGAAACTGTGAAGTAAAATCAAGCTGTTGTGTTTGAAGTGTGACTTCAATTTTATTAAACATTGTAACATATCACTGTGTGATTGAGGGGGAGTGAGTTGGTACTCATATCTAAGTTGTGTCTTAGGTAGAAATTGCATTGGGTAGATATTAAGTGAAGGATTAAACTGAGTGGTTTAAGTCCATAATTAATATTGCTTATATTGGATTTCCTTTCCTGGCTTGGTAGCCCCCAGATGTAAGTGTGGAGATACACTAAACTGGGTTAACAATTTCCTGTGTTATTTATTTTACCTGCACTTTAAGTTTTTTGTTTAAGTCTTCAAGTGTTTAAACATCTCATTCGACATCACGTACCTGATCCCAGAATTTCAATATGCATCCTTGCTGCATTTTTATTTGTCTTTGAGTGGGCTTGCCCATTCATGTTCATCTCTCACTTTCTTTCTCTAAGTCACTTATCTTCTTCAGTGAAGTAAGTAACTTATTTCTTTTGCTTCTCCTTTCTTTCTTTTGCTTCTTCCATTGGTGGCTTCTCTGAAGATCTCTTTTAAGCCTTACAAACCATAGGAACATCCAAGCATGATAATAATTAGGGTTGTGATTAGTTCCCCTTTAGCTTTTACCTTTGAGTCTTCTTTGTGTCTCTCTTCTCATCTCATCATTAGAGACTAAACCTTTAAGGCTTTAGGACTTTGGAATTAGGGTTATGCCTGCATCATTCTCTTAGGATGGAGTGTATAACTTTAATCTTAAGTGTTAAACCCTTAATTTGTTTAAACCTCTTAATCAATCCATCTAATAATCACTAAGACATTAACTTGCAACTTGGGCCTTACATTAGGGTTCTAATTCTTCCTTTATGGTTAATAAGGACTAACCCTAGTGTTTAATGGACAAGTCCCCCTCAAGTTTTCTTACAAACCATAAAACTCACTTCTTAATCTCATCCATAATTAAAATCCACTTTAATAAAGGCTTGTTTTGTCATGAGGTTAATCCCTAATCATGGATTAAGTTGAGGTATCTTCTTCAGCTTAAGTGTGCTCATCTATTATCCTTCTATTAGGATGGTGTAATGAGTTCACTAATCCTTGATTATGGCTTAAACTTATTACTTAACATTAAACCAAAACACCAAAAACATCTAAATAATCACAAGTAGGTTAATGATCTTAATCCTACGTCATCATGATAATTAAGTTGAGATGTTTATCTCATACTTAAAGTATTCTCATTATCCCTAATCAAAGGGAGGATATAATGAGTTTACTAACCTTTGATTTAGGCTTACGCTCATTAACTTATGAAAAAACACCAAAAACAATAAAAGATTGAAAACACAAAAAACAAACAACAATCGTCTCCTTCGGGATTCTTTTCTCATCATCTTCATTCACAAACGAGAACTCGCTTCTTCCGTCTAATGCAAGACAGTTAGCACTCGAGCCAGACGAGTCATACACTTGAGCATAGGCAAGCAATCAGTTCATCAGTCAAATTTATCTTTCAGTCTCTTTGAGTTGAACTATGGTTTTCTGACTTCCTCATTGCACGCGAGGATACGTAGGCATAACTTAACTGTTATCGAACAAAAGTCTCCTTGTCTTCCCCCTCTTTCAGCATTCTTTCTAAAAGCCTCAGCTCCTGAGCATTCACCTTTTGCACTGACACTTGTATATTTCTTTTGTAGCTTTTGCACACAGATAGCACTTACACTTAACCCTTTAAACACAATCTTTTAAGCGTGGATCCCGTCGAGTACGACGGACAATCTGGGTGCTAATACCTTCCCAGGTTGTAACCAACCCCCTTTCTCAGTTTCTCTGGTTCACAACCGTCTTATCCATCTCTTTCCTAGGTTTATGCAGCATTACCTTTCCTTCGAGATAAAAATGCCTAGCTGGCGACTCTATTCACCTTCATTTCATCTTCTCCTTTCGCCGACCGTTTGCGTTTGTACCCTATCTGACCAGGTGTCTTTTCGGGGGAGCAACACCAGAAAATGGCTTCCTTGCACTGCTTGAACTGACACCATTGTCGGAGATATTCCCCATCTTCAGCAAGCTCTCAATTCTTTCCCCAGCTATCACCACATCTGCAAAGCTGGTAGAAGAAAATGCAGCCAATTTGTCAATATAGGTACCCTGGAGAGTATTCATGAACATGTCTGCTATCTCCCTTTCTGACATCGGGGGTTAAACAACAACAGCTAGTTGCCTCCACCTTTTGGCATACTCTCTAAAGCTTTCACAAGAAGACTGTGACATTCCCATCAGAAGGGTTCTGTTTGGAGCCATGTCCAGATTATACTGATATTGACGTGTCATACCCCAAATTTGTCCCACTTTTTCGAATTCTCATGATATTTTGTAAATTGGTGAAAATTTTGCTGTGAATCATCATTTGGCTTCCCGCCATGATTTTCAAATCATGAAATTCTTGTTTGTGTTGAGGATGCTTTGGAGTTTGAAAGACATGATGGAAAAGTTGAACTTATTGGCTCATTCATACAAAGAGCTCAAATGGCAAGGGTTAATGTGAAGGCAAAGTTTGTCTATGAACCATTACTTTTTTGCAAATTAATGAGTATGGATTGCAAGAATAAGAGTTTGATCTTTTTGTTGGATATCTCTTTGACTATGTTTCTTTGATATTCAACTTTTCTCCTTGAATTGTTGGTTAATCCATTATCATTATTGTTTGATTAATTCATTGAGTATATTATCACCATGGGCTTATTCTGGCAATTCAAGATGTATTGGCATTAATGACGTTTATTTTCGTAGCTCTAAATATACTTGCATTAAAGGTGAATAAGTGGGACTTTGAAGTATCCAAAGAAATAAATGGTTTCTTTCCATTTGACTCCCTCAAGACATGACGTTTTACCTGGCAGTGTTATGCAAGTATGATAGACGTCCGTTCAAATAATATTCAAAATTAAGGTTTAAATGCAGGAAGTGTTAGGAATTGATAAAGAAAATTGGGTGATACATGTTGAATTTGTTTTCAAAAGGAAATTCAAAGATGATACTTTAAGTTCCAAATTCTAGGTACTTCCATGTCGATTAATTCAAGGCGTGAATTATGATACAAATCTTCAAATGACAAGTCCCATGTCATTATTTGAATTTACAAGAGCTACCAATAAGTTGAATTAAGGGTGGCTGACATCAAAATTCTTCATCAAGATTTCATCAATATTTAAATCTCAATGTCCTACGCCATGATTTCTTTTTCTCCCAAAAATCGTATCATGCCTTCATGCCAAGACGACTTCATACGATAACCTCCGAGGCACTCCTTTCAAGGAAAAGTCTCATGCCATTGATATGCACCTGATGAACAAAACCAAATGGTTAATAAAGTAGGTGTAATTCACAAGCGGACATGACAATTCACAAGAGAGGCATTTATAATATAAAAATTTCCACAACAAGTCATCAATACAATGTTCATCCATGGAACAAAATTTGAACCGACACAAGGAAAGGACAAATGTTCAAGTTCGCCGCAAATTGCAATGAGGGTTCGAAGTTTACCGCAAGACAAAGCAAGTTGGTAACGAAAAGATGAAGTACCAAGACCTATGAGAAGCAAGCATACAGAAGCAAGAGATTACGGAACGTATTGTAGCAAACAAAAATCCGTAGCATGAACATAAGTTGAACAAGTTGTGCTCATTACGAGACTGTCACTCCTCAAGCCTTCAAGCATTTCTTCATCTGAAAACCAGCCAGGGTCGAAGTCTGCACCTGCAAGACAAAGAAGACCATTCACCTATTGACTCATCAAAAAATTAATCCATCAATGTTTGAATAGTAAAAAACAGCAAGAAATAGCAACAGGATTCGATGTATTCAGGACAAAAAAGAAGAGGACAACCAACCAAAAGCAATCTGAAAAGAGTTTTCTTTAAGTGAATCATGAATCTTCACTCCTATCTTTATGTGCCATTGAAAATCCTGCTATGACTTTCTTCATCATTGGGACAAATAACAACAAGTCCTACACGACCAGGTACTAATACAAGTCAATACAAAAGAAAGAAAAGAGAGAATAAGAATCTTCCTTTTTCAGAATCTCAACCTGTCCTCTTTGTGTGATATGCCGTATGCAAGTCTAGATATAACTATGGTTGATTCCAAGCTTTGCTTAGACCTTATACACCATCAACCATTACACCACTTCTATCCTGTTCTCTGGATTCGTTGTTTACGCATTTACCAAGTTTCATCTTTAAAAATCCTATCATATGTCGAATTCATTGTACCACCTAGAAAAGAAAAGGTTGAAAGTCCTTGCATCAGGAAGTTAATGTGAGAAATCATGGAGAAGGTGGATGAGTTCATGATATGCATATATTGGTAAGTCTCAGGAGCACGGAAAAGCCTGCACTTGTGAAGCCTGGCAATTCAGAATTAGTTCATCAGGCATGATATGCGCTGCCAACAAAAAACCAGAAGAATATTTGCAGGAAATGAAGTATCTCAGTTAAAGCATTTCAGGGCACATTTCTCCATAATTGAAAAAACAGAGGCAATAGTCAAAGTTTTGTACTAAAAATGATGAAAACAAAACACATAACAGGGTTTGTTCTTAAAAGCTTCATAGGACAACTCGTTATCTTCTGTATTTCAGTCATGAAGCAGAAGGACATTACAAATGATTTATGAGGTTCTTTTCTTCCTTACTAAGCATGCCGACATCCCTCAAGCTTCCATTGGCTCTTTCATCAATTCAAAATTCCATGCTGCTCCAAATGATTGTCATGTTCATAAGTGTCTTTCACCTATAAGGAATCAATGGTACAAATCTCGATATCAGAATTATTAAAAGAAACAAGGTGATTTCGTACTGAGCACACCAAGAAGGATGTATTGTATCGTTTCTCAATCAAGCTTTTCATGTCAAAATCTCACCGCTGCAGCAAGAAAAACAAGAGGGATACAATGTTACAAGTGTTACAACTTGATGAATTCAAAGCTACATGTTCATGACAATGAGATCCGAAAATTGGGAATCCTAACAATCAAGTATTGAAAATTATCTACACCTAAACTGATATTGAACCATTTCCATAAGTTAATTGGCTTGAATTCCTCATACCAATCACATTCATTAATGTTCCACTTGAGACTTGCAAAGCAGCAAACATGGATCATAGAGAATGCAGTTTTGCTTTAGCCTCATTAGCTTCATTGGTCTTAATTGCTAGGCTGTACCATATTGGAAAGCCCTTTGGCAAAAGATCTCTGCTCACAGGAAAAAGAGAAAAAGCTTATGTCGAAACCAGGATGACAGAAATTAGACTAATAACAAAATCATTTGACAAGAGATATCGAAAAAACTCAGAGCTTAGTGCATTACCGTTGAATTGTGATTCTGAGAGGCCATGTTAGTTCACTGTGAGCATTAAGAGTGCAGATGCCAAGTTGAGTTTTTTTTCCATCACGCCAAACTTCAAGTTGATAGCCTTTATTGTTCCAAGCTATCATCATGTCTTGCAAAACCAGTAGAATCCTGAGATTAGACTGATTATGAACAAACTGTGAGTTAATTCCAAGCCAAGTCATGAAGGACTTCATCGTCAAGCTCCTGAATCAGGTTGTCATCCTACCCATTAAATTCTTCGATGATGTCTTTGGGGATACGATAGGCCAACTTCTATGACAATGAATGTTTTCGGTAACGCTTCAAATCAGCAACAGGATGAGAGCCATCCAAGCTTCTTGCATAGTATCTTTGCCCTTCAAGTTTCCTTTCAGTCAATGCATTCAGCTCCACAGTTGCAGTCTCTACAATCACCTCAAGCCCCATGTTGTGAAAAACTGGATCTACAAGCATTTCTGCATCAAATAAGAATAGATAGGGATCAAAATTATGCAAGCTATCAATATGCAAGGCAGTGTTTAAAGGGTAGTTTGTTGCAGGAGACTCAACATTTGCTGGATAGATTGTGAGCTTAAACCAATTGTATACCAGTCGGGTAATACTTCCAAAACCTTCAAACCTGCAGGGCATCAATGCAAATCATTAGTCCAACATTCAAAATGCACCAAAGGACATAATTTCATAAGAGGGGATGCGAGCTTCAGGTGTCGAGTCGTACCAGATTGAAAAGAATATGATAATGAGGTCTTTGAAAACTTTCACAGTTGATATCATTAGAATAAAAACTTCATCATCAAGCATGGACCTCCAAAGTTAATACATCAGGCAAAGTTCGCAAAGAAAACATCAGGGCTAACAGGATTCAATTGTTACCACGAAATAAAATCCAAATGAGACCACCATGTTTCACAAAAAGAAGGAACTGACGTTTAAGCTGCAGTTGGAAGATCAAGAACATTACTTTAGAAGCACACCAATAACAGTAAAAAGTGAAGTTTACCTCAGTAATATCCAAGCTAATTCGCAGGGGACCACCAAATTTCTAAGAGCTTTTTCTTCACATTACAGACAAAACAAGGGAATAAGTCGTTTTCCATTGGTCCCCACACAATTCCACCCAGAGATTTGCCCTAACGGATTTCTGATTCTACAGCTATGGCTCGTACGGATTTTCTCACTCATCTCCTGGATTCACCTATAAAAAAGGGATAATCATTAGCAACAGAGAGAACAAAAGCACTGTCAAAATTAATCCTAAAAAAAACCCTAATTACCAAGAGCTCAAATTCGGTATGTTTCAACTATGATTTTAACGCTGAAATTCATAGTTTTAAGAGCTAAACCTCACAACAACAACAAATAGAACAAAGAACAACAAACACAAAGGGAGAGAAGAAGAAGGTAGGAGAACACCGGGGTGAGGAAAAGGATAAAAACGGACCTGAACAATCAGAAACTAGATCTTCGAAAGGTATATCATTCATCATCTCCATTATGATAATCTCTACTTGATTATTGGTTTGATTTCATTGCAATTTGAAAGCCATTGGGAGTTAGGGTTTTATTGAGGTTTAGGGTCATTTGCGGGTGCGTTGTTTGCGGCGATTTCATGTCTCCTCGGTGATATATGATGAAGTTGAGTTTCCTGCTTCAAGGAAATTCCACCGAGTATTGAGAGAAAGCTTTATTGTTTGGAGAAGAAGAAATGGAGGTTTCATATTCATTTTTTCTGGTAATGTTACGATGAAGGGAGGTGTTGGTTGTTCTTGAGGAACACCACCTGAGTTGACGATGGGAGTATTCAAGGAGGAAACGAAGGGATTGTTTTTCTGATATTAAGAGTTTTACCATTTCATTTATGCTTATTTTTTCCTTTTCAATCAATGTGGTTTAAGAGGCGCATTAATGACCTTTACTGCTTTAAAACCTGATAGCTGTCATGAATGCATTGCCCGATGATTCATATGGACTCATGTGTCAACAACTTTTTTCAGTTGCTTTGAACCAAAGAATCCGAACGGATAGGGTGGGTCTTGTGTGGTCTGTTTTATGGTGAGGATTTGTTTACCATCGTTGATTAAACTTTTCAGTTTGACTCAATTCTGGATCAATGCTCCAGATTCTCTTTAAGGCCAACGGTGTTGACCGGTCCCTCACAATAACCCCCGCCTGTTTTCCTAAATTAATTTTTTTTATCTATTTCAATTATGTTTATTAATTTCCTCTTATAAAAATTGATAAAAAAACAAAAAAATCATTTTAATTAATTATCTTAAATAATTGTATTTAATCTAATTAATTAGTTAATTAATTAATTTTATTAAATAATTTAATTAATTATTTAATTAATTTTATTTTTCTTTAATATTCAATAAACTAAAAAAGCATTTTTCTTAATTTATTTTTATTCAAATTTTATTTTCTATCATTTTGTTTGATCGATTTATTTCTATGTCGAATATCAAAAATCTAAAAACATTTTCATTCGATTAAATAGTTTTATTTAATTTGATTAATTAATTTGATAATTAATCTGATTAAAATATTTCTATTTAATTTGATTGGTTAATCTTTTTCGTCCTTGATCGAATTTCGTGTGTACGATGAATATTTGTGTATGTTCGATTTGTTCTTGCTTGTGACTTGATATAATGCTTACTTGTGTGATGTACTTTTGCATTCTGACGATAAATTGCTAAGTAAAAACGGACGCACACTGAGATTAATCATTTTCAAAGATAAACGAAATCTTTGGTCCAACGCCAAATAAATATCCGTACGTACCTCACTTCATACACACACGTAAGCCGATCATTCCTCGATCGCCATCTGCACGAACTTTGCACCTTACACATTTAGCAACATTTTCCAACTTAACGAATCAACGCATTGCACTTGTTTTCTATAGCTAGTCTTTACTTTAGTTCCTCAACTTTGCGAGCCGAACACATTGTACCTCGCTAACAAAGCCAACAAATAAATTTCCATTTGCATTCACCTTAAACTTCAAAAAACCAAAATGTTACTTTTTAAATCCAAACCCTTGATCCAACATCAAGCGGTCTTAAGAAACAAAACACTTCAATAAATACGAGGAAAATTGCACGCCACGAGCCTTAAGCGATAGAAAAGAGGATAACGAGCTCTCGTTACTCGCTCCGATTATTTTGGCGCAAGATATTCGTCTTGTAGGACGAAATAAACTATCCATAGTCTTTAGTGAAAATGGACTCCTAAATCCTTTCATCGAAGAAAGGTAATAAAATCAAAAACCAATACATGTATCAGGCCGAACTACGAAGCTCTGACTTTCCCATTGCACAAGGAATACGTAGGCATGAGGATCTCAATCCTTGTCGAGCCCCTAGGATCAATAAACCCTTTAGTTTAACAAGTAATCATAAGTATAGACATCCCTTCGCGCGTGACAACCTAGATGGTTCCCATCGAGTACGATGGATGTAGGAGGTGCTAATACCTTCCTCCTACATAACCGACTTCCCAACCTCGACAATGGTTTGCGATGACCTTGTTTTATCCCTTCTTGGTGGTTTTATCTATATTTACCATTTCCCTCTTCGGGAATAAATAAAATTAGGTGGCGACTCTCATGTCAGCCCAGCCACGACCGCGTTCGCGAGGAATCGTATTTTTCGAGCTACGACATGACGAATGAAAGCTTCATCCAAGTCTTTCCAATTTCTAACTATGGCCCTGGTTAAATGGGAATACCACTCTCGGGATGCCCCTGTCAAGCTATCCTTGAAGTAAAACATCCACAGCTTATCATCCATGGTGTAGGCTTTCAATCTCCCCAGGAAAGACTGAAGGTGGATACGTGGGCAGGATGTGCCATTGTATCTTTCAAAACAAGGGGGTTTGAACTTGTGAGGAATTCTCCCCCCTTCCACCAATCCCATGTCCATGACATCAAAACCTAGAGAGTTTTGGGATTCAAGAGACCTTAGCTTCTCTACAATTTCATCCAACTGACAGTCGTAAACTTCGTCTCCAGCCGCAACCACAGTAAACTGTTCTTCTTGAGGGTCTTCCTGCAAAGCCCTTCCTCCAGTGTTACCTTGGGTGTTTCATATAGCATTTATGTCTGGGTTCAGGTGAGGTCCAAACTCTGGGGGATTAGTGCGAGGCTGCACATGATCATTGTTACTGGTACCCCCTGTTCCTGGATGGTTTTCCTCGGGAGTTTTCCGCTCGACTAGCTCCCTCAGCATTTTTTGGCTTTGAGCTAAACCAGTCATCATTGTCATAACTTGACTCATTTGGGCCCTCATCTCTGTCCTTTCATTGGCCATATGGGCCCTCACTTCAGTCAAGTCTTGTTGAACCTGATCCATTTGTAATCCCGGAAGGTTGTTTCTTGTCGGATACCAGTGCACTCTATTGACAGGGAACACTCTTCTGCGAGCAATGTTTCCTGAAACCACAACAAAGTGAGAAACAACAACAAAACAAAAACCTACAAAACAAAGATAAATGTTAGTATGCAATGCAGGATGCCTATTTGTCTTCCAAGGGTATCCGATTTGGTTCTTTGGTTTTGACCTTTTCAGACCTCGAGAAAATGTTGATGTTGAAAGAGAGATTAAGGCCACAAAATAATACAAACCATATATTACAAAGAGTGAAGATACATAGTTTGATTACAACAAAGTTCCCATGGTGGGTTAAGATACAACAACAAATTAAAAGTACAAACAAAAGGAAATACAAGCACAAGGAAATCAAACATCCAATCCAAAGTGATCCTCCCTGACTTCCTTCAGGAGAGCCTCAGTTACTGGACCTACTGGATACTCTATGATAGTCCTGATGAGGAGGATCCTGGTGGCAATGGCACTGGTCAACTTCTTGTGTTTATCCTTGTCCTTTTACCTCTTCAACCCCGCCCGGAGTTTCAACTCAGAGATCTCCTTCTGTGCTGCTATCAAAGCTGCCTGATTCTTCTTCTCACTAGCCTCCAGTTGCTCTATCTTAGCTTGAGTTCTTTGATCTTCCTGTGCACGAGCCTCAGTGATCCTGATCCACCTAGTCTGGCTCTCCTCTAAGTAATGCTATGCCCTGGCCTTCTGAGTCTTAGCTTCCTTGCAGGCATTCTTCAACACTAACTCTCCTACTCTAGCCTTTTTGATGTAGTCGTCTATCTTCTCAATCTTGGCCAAGTGCTCAATCCGGAGCTTCTCTAACCTCTCATTATCTAGAAGGTTGTCATTCCTCTCCCAGAGGGTCTTCTTCAAGGATTCAGAGAGTTGAGTATTTCTTTCCTTCAGTTTCTCAAACTCCACTAAGCTGACAGTGGCTGCAGGCTACACTGCTGATGGTCCAGGTGCATCCTCTAAGACGAATGGCATTCGGGTGATCTGCCCCCTGGTACAAGACCAATCAAGATACTGTGTTGAGGCTATATTGTTGCACTTGCCCAGAATGGTTGTCCCCTTAGTCTGAATGTTGTCCCAGGCCCAGGCTGCCTGTCTGATAATAGCAGAGTTGTGTTGGATGTCACAATAGAGGGTTTATGTCAAGTCTTGCCCTCTTGGAGGATGAACCAAAGCATACCCTAATTGTCTCTTGAAAAGCAAGGGGTTATAGTTGATGCAACCTTTTACTCCAATTAAGGGTACATTGGGATACTGCCCACAGCTAGTAATGATATCCTTGCCCTTGGTGCTCTGAGTGCACCATCTGATGTCTTCTGATGTAAGGGAAATCAATCTTTTAGCCTAGTTCCTTGGCTGATGGGGGTTCATGAAAGTGTCTGACTTTGGAAAATGTCTTAATAGCCAACAATAGAATAGGGGTGCATATCATCTGACCAATCTTCCTCTTTGCTTCTCATTCCTCTGGTGTACTGAATAGTAGAAGTCTCCAAGCAGGGTAGGAACTGGGTTCCTCAATAAGAACAGGTGAATAGCATTCTTGCTTAAAAACTTTGGCTCATCTGCAAATAAGATAAATCCCATATATGCTGAGGGCTAAGAGTGCACAAACAGCATCCCACTTCCCTGCTGCAGCATGCAGGGTGGCCTGAGAGATCAAGAAGTCCAAGTGAAGGCCTGGGATTCCAGCCTTAGTGGTCATGCTATGATCAATGAGGGTAGGCACTAAGTGCAATGCCTTAGTTATATCTTCATTCTTGGGAGCAACCATCTCAGGGTTGAAAGGAATCCCTCCCCTGATGGGGGCACCTAACAACATGGAAAACTCTTCTAGCAAAGGTCTCAACTGAAAATCAGGGAATGTGAAATATCTGAGAGGAGGATCATAAAACTTCAAGCAAGTGTGGATCATGCTCCTCTGGGATGCATCTAGGTCCATGATCATGTCCAATATGCATCCATAATGTTCCCTGAATAATGGGACATGATCAGGAGTGATGAGAGACTGGATCTGTCTGATGCCTGTCAGAGTGGGCTCAAAGAAATGGTAAGTGATGTTGCTCTTTCTGGAAGTGTCCATGCTGATAATGGATGCTGGTGAAGAAAACTGAAGAGAATCCCTGATGAAGGTAACTGCTGAAAACTGATGAAGATAACTGGAGAAGGTACTGAAGAAGGGTCTCTGATGAAGACAACTGGAGAAGAGTCTCTGATGAAGGAAAACTGATGAAGGTGCTGGTGTAAATAATTGAGGAAGTTTGAGCAGCAGAACAGGTCAAAACCCAAACCAAAGATAAGAAGGTAGATACCCTGAGAAACAAATAGGAAAATGTTAAATGATGCAAAATGATGTATGCAGAATGATATACAAAGGGTTTGTGATCAAGTGCTGGATTTGTTATCTGCCTTGATAGGGTCCATGTGTGTTCATAAGTCCGGATGGAGGCTTAGCAAACTAGTAACCAGGTGGGGGACTCAAATAAAGAGTCACAAATCCAGGGTTTCACAAGAACTGTCCAAAGTGATGCATTCTTAAAACAAAACTGGTAACAGGGTATGATGAGGCCAAGGGTTCCTGCAAACCTGTAAACATCCCAACCCCCTCACATGTATTGTTCTAGAACAAGGATCCTCAGACTTGGATCAGTTATGAGAAGTGTAAACACTTCTAACCCGGAGGTACAGTGTTTACAATAACCATAAAAGATCCTCCTCTAATTCACCTCAAGTGCTGAAGGTCATAATAGGTCATCCAGACTTAGCAGGCTTCCCAGATAGCCCTAGTACTACAGGAAATCCGTAGCACAGAGTTCTCAAAAAGAAACCCATGTCTGAACCGTGTTTCATATTCCCGCACCAGACCAAAATGGAATGGGAAAGAATATGAAGCCAATCTAGCCTATGTGTCACTCAGGTCCCCGGTGTGGAACCTTAATCACTCAATGGTCCCCACCCACCAAAACAGACAAGAGATCCAGCACCAATGATATGATAATAGTATGAAATGCATAAAACTGTAAATAAAAGCAATAAATAAAGTTGTACAAAAAGCAATAAATAAAGTTGTACAAAAAGCAATAAATAAAGCGATAAATAAATAAACACAAGTAGCACATAACACCCCCGTAAACACAAATCAAACAAGCGCTAGGAGGAACCCACAAAAAGAACCAGAAGCCCTAGTTGCAATATAAGGTTCCCTAGCTGAGTCGCCAAGCTGTCGCTCCCAAAGATTTGCATCCCGGTACAAGCACGAACGGTCGGCAAAGAGAGAAAATGAAATGAATTGAATAAAGTCGCCAGCTAGGCATTTTTATCCCGAAGGAAAGGTAATGCTGCATAAACCTAGAAATATATGGATAAGACGGTCGCGAACCAGAGAAACCGAGAAAGGGGGTTGGTTAACACCTGTGAAGGTATTAGAACCCAGATTGTCCGTCGTACTCGACGGGATCCACGCTTAAAAGATTGTGTTTAAAGGGGTAAGTGTATATGCTATCTGTGTCCAAAAGATGGAAAAGAATATACAAGTGTCAGTGAAAAAAGGTGTGAATTGCTCAGGAACTGAGGCTTAAAAGGGAATGCTGAAAGAGGGGGATGACAAAGAGACTTTTGCTCGATAACAGTTAAGTTATGCCTATGTATCCTCTCGTTCAATGAGGAAGTCAGAACACCGTAGTTCGACTCAAAGAGACTGAAAGATTTGGTGTGAACTGCTTGCTTGTCTATGCTCAAGTGTATGACTCGTCTGGCTTGAGTGCTAACTGTCTCGCATTAGACGGAAGAAGCAAGTTCTCGTTTACAAATGAGTGTGATGAGAAAAGAATCCCGAAGGAGACGATTATTGTTTGTTTTTGTGTTTTCAGTTTTGTTATTGTTTTTTGATGTTTTGCATAAGTTAATGAGCTTAACCATAAATCAAGGGCTTGTAAACTCATTATATCCTCCCTTGATTAGGGATAATGAGAATACTTAAGTATGAGATAACAATATCAACTTAATTACCATGATGATGTAGGATTAAGATCATTAACCTACTTGTGATTATTTAGATGTTTTTGGGTTTTTGTTTAGTGTTAAGTAATGAGTTTAATCTCTAATCACATATTAGTGGACTCATTACACCATCCAAATAGAAGGATAATAGATGAGAACACCTAAGATGAGGAAGATACCTCAACTTAATCCATGGTTAGGGATTAAATTCATTATATAACAAAGCCTTTATTAAGTGGATTTTAATTAAGGGATGAGGTTATGAAGTGAGTTTTATGGTTTGTAATACAACTTGAGGGGGACTTGTCCATTAAACACTAGGGTTAGTCCTTCTTAACCATAAAGGAAGAATTAGAACCCTAATATAAGGCCCAAGTTACAAGATGAAGTCTTAGTGATTATTGAGATGAATTTATTAAGAGGTTTAAACAAATTAAAGGTTTAACACTTAGGATTAAAGTTATACACTCCATCCTAAGAGAAGGATGCAGGCATAACCCTAATTCCAAAGTCCTAAAACTTTAAGAGTTTAGTCTCTGATTAAGAGATGAGAAAAGAGACTCCAAGAAGACTCAAAGGTAAAAGACTAAAGGGGAACTATATACAACCCTAAAGTAATCATTCTTGGTTATGGTTTTTAAGGCTCAAGAGAAGTCTTCAAGGTGGCCACCAATGGAAGAAGCAGAAGAAAAGAGGAAGAAGCAGAAGAAATAAGTTACTTACTACATTGAAGAAGATAAGTAACTTAAAGAAAGAAAGTGAGAAATAAATAACACAAGTGAACAAGTTCACTTTAAAACCAGCTAGATGCAAATGAAAGAGATAAAGAAGAATGAGAAGTGAAGGTAAATTCACTTCTCAAAGTAACTTACCACCTGAAATGTTAGCATGAATGCATAAGATATAAAGCATGAAGAAATGAAATGAAATGAGATGATATGAGATGAAATGAGTAAAGTCAGAAGTGTTTATGCAATGTTAATGTCATGTGATATGATGTAAAGGCATACAAGGTGCATATGAATGATCATACAAAGATGAGATGTCATGTAAGCATGCTTTGAAGTTTGAAAGTTCATGAAAGTTAATGACATGAAATTAATGCAAATCATGGCAAATGAATGAAGAAATGATCAAGGATGATTCTAACATGTCTTAAGATGCCTATGATGACATATTAATGCATGAAATGTCATGGCAAATTCATGTATGGAGGCATATGCAAGATGAGTGCAAATGGACATGAGAAATTAGGGTTTTAAGGACACATGAGATGCAAATGACAAAGACAGAAGCAAATGACAATATAAAAAATTGAAAATGCACTCAAATGAAACCTAAACCTACACTAGGTTAACATCCAAAGGGGGACGTCAGAAGCCAAACCTAGAAGAAGTTATGGATTTTCTAAGTTTCTAGGGTTTATTTGGGTGATATTCAATGTAAAATGCCAAACAATTTGGAAATGCAAGATAAAAATGAAACAAAAAAGTTTTTTGATGCTAAAAGACACGCATAGAACAATGCAAAAAGAACCATTCACAAACTCAACTTGGTTTAAAAGTTATGAATTTTTGAAGTTAGGGTTAGAAAATAGGTCATTTTAGGAACCCTAATTCAATGAAAAATCTCAAAAGATGATCAAAACCAAAAATAAATTTGTATGGTGAGTTTGTAAATGCTTCTAAATGTCTAAGAATGCTCTCTGATTTTTTTTGTCATTTTTAAATACTTAAATGTATTTTTAATTAATTAAAATCAATTAATTAATTAAATAAAACATTTAAATGATTTAAAAATACCTTTTTTGTGCAAAAAATAAAAATAAAAATATTTTTGGTTTCTGAAAATTAATAAACGTCATGATAAAAATATTCAGATTTTTTTAATGATTTTTGCTATTTTAAATAATTATATGAAAAGAAATGGATAAAAAATGAATTAAAAATGAATAAAAGGAAAAGTAAGCGCATCTAGTGGCTGTGATTCAAACAAAAATGGTGGGAATTGACTGGCGCGCATCTGAACGGCCCATATTCAAACTGGCCTTTAATTATGTTTTTAATTAATTAATCAGGATTAAATGATAATGACTTAATCTGGACCACACGCTGCTAACCCTAATCCTCATCTAACGGCCATAAACACAGCTGGGGAATTAATCACATATTAGGGTTTAATGATATTTCAGGTGGCCGGAGATGACCTCTGGTCATCTTCTCCGGCCAACCAAAAAACCTAAATTCTTCCCTAGGCTAAATCAAAAGCTCTAAAGCTCCAGAATCACTCCCCTAACATCCCTAAGCAAGAATCAACCATCAAAACACATTTATCAAACCCCAAAAATAAGATTCGAAGCAAAACGTGAAACTGAACAGAAATTTCAGAAGTTCAATACAGGCTTAATACTCAACCATTTTCAAAACTAAACACATCAGGATCATCAGCACATCATGAAAATTCATCTAAGAACTTAAAAAAGCATTTTTGGAAAAAAAGTTCTTGAGGTTACCTGATATGAAGCTTTGTTATCTGGAGCTTTCTGGCCACTTCCTAGGTGCTTTTCCACTCCAATGAACCCCTTGATGCTTCTGGCAAGCTTGAAACAAGTTTGTATGGACTGTTTTTGAGGTTTCAGTTCAGAGCATGTCAAAATCGTGTTTTTGTTTGAGGTAGTTTCAGGCCAATGTGAGGGGTGGGAAATGATCCTGGGGTTGTGTGGAGATGATTGGTGAAAGAATTTTTTATTTTTGATGGCTGAGTTAGGAGATTCAAAGAGATGAAGTTTTGAGAGGATTTTGTGTAATCTGAGCTTTGGTGAGTTTCAGGCCAATGTGTTATGTGAAATGTGTTCCATAATGTTTGCATATGATGTCTTGATTGGTTAGAGAGTGGGTGGTGGCCTTGCTTGATTTGTATGGGTGGTTTTGCAAAAAGTAAAGCTTATGTGTACTTGAGGTATGGCACGAGTCAGAGCTGGATTAGGGGCATGGCTGGTGTAACACGGTGGGAGAACTGACTTTAGTTATGTTGCGGATAGCAAGAGTCGCCACCGACTTTTATTTTATCCAAAGGAAAGGCATAAAAGAACAGGAAAAACCTTTAAAAGATTTTTGGGTCCGGGGGGTAGGTTATGTAAAGGGAAGGTGTTAGCACCCTTTACATCCATGGTTATCCATGGGCTCTTAGTTACTTAGCTCACTTTAAAATGTTTTTGAAAGTGTGAAGTGTGTGAATAGAAATTTTCATAAGAGTTTAATAATGATCCATGTACGGATGCGTAAAAAACTTGTGTTTGAAAATTGTTTGAAATTTGTGAAGTATTTGAAATTGTTTTGAAATAGTGAGCAAGTAACTATGAGGAACCTACCCTAAAGTTTAAGTCTTTCTGTTCTTTATCCTTTAAATGGTAAGACTATCCCTATTATTAAGGAATAGGTAGTCATTACCTTGGATGTAAGGGACAAGTAAGGGACATCTGTTTAATGAAGGCAACCGTGAGGTGTATTAAGCAATCTTGGAGGGACTGTCATCATTATTCGAAAGGGACAAGATCTTTTATGAAGGCAACCATTTAAGGGACTTGATGACTTTTCTTTTAAGGGACTTTGCTTTATACACCCCACTTGACCTTATGAGTAGGCAACATTGAGAGGTAGCCCTAGAAAGTGAGATGGCGATTAAAAATCGACTTACGTGTGTGAGTGTTTAATTTAATTTATCTTATAATTTAAATGATCTAAATTAAATTTTAAATAGCATACATGTTTACACTCCCTATTTTACTAACCATAGCATAAAAATTAAATAATTTAAATATCACAAAAAATTTACACCAAGGAGCAATTACATAATAATTAAGCAATTTAAATAAATAACCAAGATAAATAAATAAGCAAAATATAAGCAATAAATAAATAAGCAATAATAATTATAATAGGGGTTAGTAATAATAATTAAAATAAATGAGGTTAGTGAAATAATAATAAGCATAATTAAAAAATAAATGGATTAGTAATAAACATAATTAGTAATAATAATAAACAAAATAAAATAATAAATAAGGATTAGAAATTATTAAGGAAGTATGAACAATTTAATTATAAAATTTAGAATTATATGCAACTTATAAAAGTTAAATTAATTATAAACATATAAAAAAAATTATAATTACAATATTAGCATAAATTTAATTATATTTTTTAAGCACATATATTTAAAAATTATAAAATTTAGATTATGGGCAAAGTATAGAAACAATTACATATTAAATAAAAAAAAAATTTGATTATAATTATATTTACAAGAATAAAAAATTAGGTTTTTAATAATTGTTTTAGAAAAGATAAACTAGGGTTTGTAAAATATTAGGTTTACTTAGAAAAAATATTTTAGGGTTTATTTTATAGTTATAATTTATTTAACTAAATAATGCATATATACATTTTATAATATATAATAATAAAAACTAATTTTTGAATTTAGAAAATAAATTTTAGAATTTTGAAAAGAATACATAGTATATACATATATTTTATTTTGAATTATTTAAATATATAACATATATACAAAACTATAATTTAATAATAAAATATTTGAAACAAACAAAATAGAAGGAAAAAAAATGAAAACTTACCTGGCTGGGGTTGAACCCATGACATCCTGCCTGCCAGCAACAACAACAACCACCAGGCTACCATGCGCACAGGCAATAGAAGGGAAAGTGAAATTGGTTTTGTTCCTTTGTCACAAAAAGTCCAGAAAAATAAAAGAAAATAAAAGGCCTGGGGGAGGAATCGAACCCAGGACCTCTTGAACACACAAACGCACGCATGACCATTCCAGCTAGGTGAGCAATTCTGATATTTTGTTGGCAAGAAAACATAATATATTAAGCCTCCTTTTTAACCTGAAAAATAAGAAAAAATATGTACACAGCCAGGATTCGAACACAGGTCTTTTAGTTACACACAAACGCCACTTTCCACTGGGACACATGCTCCTGTGTGATAAACAACCAAGATGAATACATAATATTTTAAATCAGAATTTCAAATATGAAATTCGCGCCAGAACGTCTTCATCTTCAACCTCAGATTCGTAGGATTTCCTGCGAATTTTCTTGGGAAAATTCCTACGAATTTTTCTGCACTTTTAACCTGCGAATCATTTACAGCATCATACGGGTAATATTTCATCAAATTGAACCTGTAAACATGATCTATAACACAATTACAGTCCAAATATGAATTCATTATCCATTTATATTAGGTATTCCATGAATCCCCAATTTTGGAGTTCTAACCCTAACAATGGCCGAATCCATTCTAGGCAGTGAAGCTTCAATCAATTGGTCCAGAAAGCATCCCTAGGTCCTAACTAACACGAATCACACAACAAAATCAATTAATAGTGGTTAAATAATGGAAATCGAAAAAAATATTTTCAAGAACAACCAAGCTTCGGGTTATGCATTATGGCATGGTTTTGATGCATATGAGTATTGGTTCTGCTTCAAGAAGGTCCAAGGAACATTGCTATGTTCTTATTTTACCTTCAAACACCTTGTATCAATGAATCCGAATGTGAGTTTTGAGAGGATTTTTGAATTTGTGCACTTACTCTTGAGGCTGTGGAATCCGTCCATTCATGTTAGGGTTGCACTAAGTACTTATAGGTGATTGAATTTAGGTTAAAAAATTGAATGGTTGTGTGGAAAATTTGATATGAAAAGATTCAAAATGATCATGCCTTAAAAATCAAATATTCATGTGTGAATGCTTGCTATTTTTGGCCAAACCTCATGATTTCTTTCCTCTTCAATTCAAATCAAATTTATGATTTTCTAGAAGCTTGATCCAAACCAAATCTTACATTTTCATATTTTATTTTAATTTAAAATGATTTTTAATTAATTAAATCAAAATAAATAAAAATAAAATAATAAAAAATCTGATTTTTAATGGTTTGGGTCGTGCATGAAGTTATTGTATGGATTGGGTCATCATTTGGCAAGCCCATTTGGAAGAAATTGGTTTTAGACCCCCATTTTCATCATAAACCAACTCAAAATTTCCCAACTTTGCAAGGGCACATATCCCTCAATTTTAATGCTATGAGGGTGTTATTGGACATTTTGGAAAGCTTGAAGAGTCCTCTAACCAACCCCACTGGTTTCATGTCCATATCATTTACCAATCTCAAGTTATGCCCTTTTGAAGTTGTTGACTTTTTGTTGACTTTCAAAAGGACCTATAATGTCTTAGCTCATACCTTCCAAATGAAGCATTTTTAGGCTTGGCTTGTGAGACACAAAGTTGTAGAGAATTCAATTTCCCTCAAAATGAGCTTTGATTGGAGACTTGGTGATGAAGCATGTGAAAGTTATGGCTGGTCAAAGTTCAGTTGACTTTTACTGAGGAAACCCTAATTTAGAAACTCCTGATTCTTGATGATCTGAAATCTCCTTGATGAATCATGATCAACCCTTGATCAAATGATGAATTTTACTTCATATACTTGATGTTGGAAAAAAATCATGAAGTTTGACTTTGGTTTGACCACAGTTGACCTCAGTTTGACTTTTTAACTGCATTGACTGATTTTGACTTATCTGATCATTTGACTGAGCAAACTTTTGAGAAAAGTCTTGAAACTTGTCATGGGGAATCTTAAACACATATAAGATGTTATGAAGCTCACTTGAAGTCTTGGAAGTTCATTTAGCCTGATTAAAGTCAAAACCCTAGTTTTGGATGCACTGCTTAGGAGGTGCATTGTCTGAGGGAATTGTCAACTCTTCTGACCAGTTGTGAACTTTGTGAACCTTGTGAACCATCATAATATGTCTTATGAACCTCATGGGAGGTATTGTGAACCTTTTGAACCTTGTGAACCTTCATGAAGTGACTTGTAGACTTCATGAGCCTCATGGAAGGTATTGAAAGCATTGGGAGACTTGTGAACCTTGTGAACCTTCATGAAGTGACTTGTAGACTTCATGAGCCTCATGAAAGGTCTTGAAAGCATTGGGAAACTTGTGAACCTTGTGAACCTTCATGAAGTGACTTGTAGACTTCATGAGCCTCATGAAAGGTCTTGAAAGCATTGTGAATCTTGTGAACCTTGTGAACCTTCTTAGCACACAAAGTCTTGTATTGTGAGGGCAAATTTTGGGGTGCAACAGCTGCCCCTGTTCAATTTTCTGAAACCTGAGGGGTTAGATTGGTATGTTTTCCAGTCGTGACCTGGAAGGTTGAAGGGGATTGAACACAAAAGCCCAAAAATTTGCACTCACCAGTGCATAGGGTGATACAGGTGACTAGTTGAATATGCTTGAGTGGGCTTAAAGATGCCACTTGGAGAAAATTTCTTCAGATACATTTCTTGGAGAATAAAGCAGTCCAAAGTATAAAGGTATAATGATAGCTTTCAGGAGGATAAAGCAGCCCTGTAGTAATGATGATAGCTGTCGGGAGGATGGAGCAGTCCTGAGGTATTGATGTGTTTTCAGGAGGATAAAGCAGTCCTGATGAGATAATAAGCTTTCAGGAGGATGAAGCAGTCCTGATGTAGTGATATGTTTTCAAGAGGATTAAGCAGTCTTGAGAGGTTGATAATATGCTTTCAGAAGGATGAAGCAATCCTGAAATAATGATAGCTGTCAGGAGGATAAAGCAGCCCTGAGGTAATAATGCGATTTCAGGAGGATAAAGCAATCCTGAGGTATAAGAAGCTGTCAGGAGGGTAAAGCAATCCTGAGGTAATAAAGGCTTGTCAGGAGGATGAAGCAATCCTGAGATAATAATGCGATTTCATGAGGATAAAGCAATCCTGAGGTATAAGAAGCTGTCAGGAGGATAAAGCAATCCTGAGGTAATAAAGGCTTGTCAGGAGGATGAAGCAATCCTGAGATAATGATGAGCTATCAGGAGGATAAAGCAATCCTGAAGGATGATAACATTTCAGGAGGATAAAGCGGTCCTGATAATCACAAATTTGTTTGCTGGAGAATTAACCTGAGAACAAGGTAGCATTCTGTATAATAATATTAGTTTATGCATTATGTATGCATGTATGATATGATGTACTTAGGTAATGTACTATGTATCCATGGATATGTATGTTATGGTATGATGTAAATGATGTATGTATGATATGACACTGCCGGAAGCGTCTGGATATCTTCGTATAACAACTGCTGGCCAGGGAAAATAAATCCCGATTTGTTGCTGAAGAATATGAGGAACTCGTTCCCGTCTTGTTTGATAATATATTATACATAACCTTCCGTCTGCTGGGGATAACAAGGTATAGATAACCTCCCGTATGCTGGGGATAGTAAGGTATAGATAACCTCCCGTCTGCTGGGGATAGTAAGGTATATATAACCTCCCGTCTGCTGGGGATAGCAAGGTATATATAACCTCCCGTCTGCTGGGGATAATAAGGTATACATAACCTTCGTCTTCGTTTGATAGTAGGGTAGATATAACCTCCGTCTTCGTTCGTCGTACCCTTATTGGAAAGTAAATTCCCGTATATCCGTATGAGGATAAAAGAGATGGATATAAATTCCCGAGGAGATGTGACTTTATGAAGATGGATTTGTCCTACTGAGGGTTTGTAACTGTCTTGTAAAGATGAACCGGTGAAGCTTCGTTGAAATCCTTCCCTCGTTCGTCCTTAGTAAATACTATTACTGCATTTTCGTGCATTTCTGGTAAACATCAATCATATTAAAAAGCATACATGCATTTTTGGTAAACATCAATCATATTCAAAAGCATACATACATTCAAACACAACCAATGGACGTTTCGCTTATGTAAATAGGGTAAAAGTAAATCTGGATTCAAAAGATGGAATTTTATTTATATCAAAGAGTGACCCATACATGGGTAAATTTGTACAAGGAGACATAAACCCTAGTAAGAGGATTTTGTCATAAAATTTTACAAAACAAAGAGAATCAACTAGGTGGGAAATAATCCTATTGAGTTTCAATTCTACTATTGCCATTATCTTCAAGTATCTCATCTTCTGCTGTTGAGACGGAAACGATTGGATTAAGCTTTATCTGTTCAAACTTGAATAAGTAACTCAACTGGGTGCAGTTTCATGGGTGATCCAAACGAGACATAGTCATACGCTTTAATCCCTAACTTTTGCCTGGATTGCCCTTTCAGGTTTTCAATCCACCGGGATACCCTTTTTTGCCCAAGCCGCCTTTTCAGGTTTTCGACTTGCCGGGTGTACATCTTTTTATATATATCCCTAATTTTTGCCCAAACCCTTTTGGTTTGCCGGGATGCCCTTATTTTTGCCTAGGTATGTCAACCTAGCGGGTCTCTTTTTATGCGTAGTATTTTTTAACTATGTCTGCGTTTACAGGCTGTGGGAAGTCTTCACCATCCATTGTAGTGAGTATCATGGCACCTCCTGAGAACACTGTCTTGACTACAAATGGACCTTCATATGTTGGAGTCCACTTGCCCCTAGGATCACCCTGTGGTAATATGATACGCTTGTTTACCAAGTCACCAGCCTGATATACCTTTGGCTTAACCTTCTTGTTAAAAGCTTTGATCATTCGTTTCTGGTACATCTGGCCATGGCAAACTGCTGCTAAACTCTTCTCATCAATCAAATTTATCTGGTCAAGTCGAGTCTGAACTCACTCATCTTCATCCAAGCCTGCATCCTTCATAATTCTTAAGGAGGGAATCTGAACTTCAATGGGCAGAACTGCTTCCATACCATAGACTAAGGAGAATGGGGTTTCCCCTGTTGAAGTACGTATTGTGGTAAGATAACCATGAAGAGCAAATGGTAACATCTCATGCCAATCCTTGTAAGTCACAGTCATCTTCTGTACAATCTTCTTAATGTTCTTATTAGCAGCTTCAACTGCCCCATTCATCTTTGGACGATACGGAGAAGAGTTGTGATGCTTAATCTTGAACTGCGTGCAGAGATTAGTAATCATGGTGTTGTTCAGATTAGAGCCATTGTCAGTGATAATCCTCTCAGGGATGCCATACCTACATATGAGATTATTCTTAATAAATCGAGCCACAACGTTCTTGGTAACAGATGCAAATGAAGCTGCCTCTACCCACTTTGTGAAGTAATCAATAGCAACCAGGATGAAACGATGCCAATTAGAAGCAGTAGGCTTGATCTCACCAATCATATCAATGCCCCACATGGCAAAGGGCCAAGGAGCAGTCAACACATTCAATGGTGATGGAGGTATATGAACTTTGTCAGCATAGATTTGACACTTGTGACATGTTCTGGAGTGTTGATAGCAATCAGCTTCCATGGTAGACCAATAATAACCTGCTCTCAATATCTTCTTTGCCATAGTATGACCACTAGAATGAGTGCCAAAGGTCCCATCATGCATCTCTTCCATAATTTCTGTAGCTTCCTTCTTATCCACACAACGAAGCATAGTTGAATCATGATTGCGCTTGTACAGAATTCCATTACTCAAAAAGAACTTAGCAGAGAACCTTCTCAGGAACTTCCTATCTTTGACAGATGCCCCTTTAGGGAACTCCTGAGCTTCAAGATATCTTTTAACTTCATAGAACCAAGGCTTCTCTTCTGCCCCTTCTGTGTCAATTTCATTGCAGTATGCAGGCTTCTCAAATCTATCAATAGTAATCTTGGGAGCTTCATCATCCCAGCTGATCTCAAACATAGATGCCATGGTAGCTAATGCATCTGCCAACTGATTCTCTCTCCGTGGAATATGTCCAAAGGTAATCTCTTTGAAATGTGGGATCAAAGACAACACATGCTCTCTGTAAGGAATGAGATTATCATGCTTGGTATCCCAATCTCCTTTAATCTGACTTACTACCAGGGCTGAATCTCCATACACATCAAGGAACTGTATCTTCATATCAATGACAGCTTTAATACCCAGGATACATGCCTCATACTCAGCCATGTTATTGGTACAATAGAAACAAAGTCTGGCAGTAATCGGGGTATGGCAACCTTCAGGGGAACTAATCACAACACCAACACCATTACCAAGTGCATTGGATGCACCATCAAAAACCATAGTCCATCGGGATCCTTGTTCAGGTCCGTCATATTGTCCAGGTTCTTTGGTAATAATCATAATGTCTTCATCAGGGAACTCAAAACTCATTGACTGGTAATCATCCACTGCTAGATGAGCCAAATGATCAGCCACAACACTTCCTTTGATGGCTTTCTGAGTAGTATACTGTATATCATATTCTGTCAATATCATTTGCCATCTTGCAATTCTTCCGGAGAGAGCAGGTTTCTCAAATATGTACTTGATTGGATCCATCTTCGAAATCAATAAGGTAGTATGAGTCAACATATACTGTCTTAGTCGGCGAGCAGCCCATGCCAAAGCGCAGCAAGTTTTCTCGAGCAGTGAATATCTTGTTTCACAGTCGGTAAACTTTTTGCTAAGGTAGTATATTGCCTGCTCTTTTCGACCAGACTCGTCATGTTGCCCCAATACACACCCCATTGAGTTGTCTAGCACTGTTAAGTACATAATCAAGGGTCTTCCATCAACTGGTGGCATCAAAATTGGAGGTTCTAGCAGGTATCTCTTGATTTCATCAAAGGCAGTCTGGAACTCATCATTCCATTCCATCACCTGATCTTTTTTCAACAACTTGAAGATTGGCTCACAGATGGCAGTTAATTGGGAAATAAATCTTGCAATATAGTTCAATCGTCCCAAGAAACCTCTAACCTCCTTTTCAGTACGGGGAGCTGGTATCTCTCGTATAGCTTTCACTTTTGCAGGATCCACTTCAATACCTTTTCCACTAACTATAAAACCCAAGAGTTTACCAGATCTAACTCTAAAAGTACACTTGTTTGGGTTTAATCTCAACTTGTATTTCTTCAACCTCTCAAACAACTTATGCAAATGATCAAGATGTTGCTCTTCATTCTGAGACCTGGCTATTATATCATCCACATACACCTCTATCTCATGATGAATCATATCATGAAACAAAGCCACCATAGCACGCTGATATGTTGCCCCTGCATTCTTCAAACCAAATGGCATCACCTTATAACAAAAAGTGCCCCACTGTGTAACAAAGGTTGTCTTTTCCATATCTTCAGGAGCCATCTTGATTTGATTGTAACCAGAGAAACCATCCATAAAAGAGAATACCTTATGCTGAGCAGTGTTGTCTACCAGAACATCAATATGAGGAAGTGGAAAATCATCTTTGGGGCTAGCCTTGTTCAAATCTCTGTAGTCTACACACATACGTACCTTACCATCTTTCTTAGGAACTGGTACCACATTTGCAACCCACTGAGGATAAGAAGTCACTGCTAAGAACCCTGCATTGAACTGTTTCATTACCTCTGCCTTGATCTTCTCTGACATTTCAGGACGCATACGACGAACCTTCTGCTTCTTCGGACGACAATCTTCTTTTACTGGTAAACGGTGAACCACAATGTCTGTATCCAATCCTGGCATATCTTCATAAGACCAAGCAAAGATCTCCACATAGTCACGTAACATGTGAATCAGTCTGCTCTTGACACTATCCTCTAAATCAGCCCCTATCTTGACCTCTTTCCTGTTTTCTTCAGTTCCCAGATTCACAACTTCGACTGGCTTTTCATGTGGCTGTATGGCTTTCTCTTCTTGTTGTAACAACCTAGCAAGCTCTACAGGTACTTCACAATCGTCCTCATTTCCGTCTTCAGTTTGATAGATCAGATTCTCGAAATTATAATTGGCAATAGTAGAACTGTTATCAACAGGATCCAGAGTGGATGAGGATCTGCATTTTAGTGATGTGGGTGTGTGTAAGAACACATAGCTGATAAAGCAAAAAATAAAAGAAAGACAAGGAACACAATATTTACTAAAACGAAACGTCCACTGATTTTATTGAATGAAGTATGCAAATGAAATGACAGCCCGTAACAAACACACCATTGTGCCCCGGGTAAGGCACAAGGCTTGAGAGTTTTAATTGTTCAAGAAATTACAAACTTAAAAAGCCACAACACAGTAATAGTATTTACTCCTGACTAAAGGAGATAGGAATAACATCTTCAGCTTTCCAATTATTGAGTCCAGCACCCACAGTAGGAAAAATCCAAGCATCCAAATTGTAGTATTCATCATAGTCTCCCACAGCATTAATCTGATCTTTCATAACCCCTTGATTGGTGATACGAACAGCACGAGCACGACGAGCAGCCTTCTGGGACTCTGCAGTGAAACCCAAACCAAATTTAACAGACTTGTATGGGATATCAGGAAGCTGACCCCAAATAGTACAACCACCTTCATCTACCACAGCCCTAGCATCATTGAGGGAGGCCATTGCCATTGTTGGAGGTTTTCTGGTGACCACAGGAACTTTCTTCGCAACAGGAGGAGCTACATAATCATTAACAATCCAGGGAACCACTTCAAATGTCTGACACGGAGTTTCAATGTATTCACCTTCCATTTCCAAGTATTTTAAAGTGTTTACATGGCTGACAAAGTATTCTTCTTCTCCATAGACAGTAATAACCTTTCCTTCCACCGGATATCTCAACTTTTGGTGTAATGTAGAGGTTACAGCACCTGCCCCATGGATCCAGGGACGACCAAGCAGACAAGAGTATGAAGGACGAATATCCATCACATAAAATGTAGCAGTAAAAACCTGAGATCCAACTTTAATTGGAAGATCAATTTCCCCATGCACTACTCTTCTATAACCATCAAAAGCCTTTACCACGATATTACTGGGCTTCAGCACAGCATCTTCAGGACTCAGCTTGTTCAGGACTTCCTTAGGCAACACATTTAGAGAGGAACCATTGTCTATCAATACATGTGACAGGGTAGTGCCCCTGCATTCAATTGAAATATGCAGGGCCCTGTTATGATCCCTCTTGGCAGGGGTCAAATCAGCATCAGAAAATCCCAACCCATTATCATAAGTCAGGTGGGCAACACAATTCTCAAACTGGTCAACAGAAATGGCATTGGGCACATGAGCAGTCTTCAGAAACTTGATCAAAGCTTTTGCATGAGCTTCAGAACATAACAACAAGGACATCATAGAAATCTTTGAGGGAGTATGCCCCAACTGATCAACAATGTCATAATCACTCTTGCGAATGATTTTCAATACTTCCTTCATCTGTTTGGAGAGGTCATCAGCAGCCGGCACATCAGCAGGTATAGGTTCAATAACAGGACCTTTGCCCCGAGCATCAGTGGTAGAGGTAGCAGCAGGAGTAACTGCATTCTTGGAAGTTACTGGAGGAGAGAAGACTCTTCCACTTCGCGTGATCTTACTTGATCCAGCAATATTATCAATATCAACAGGCACATCAGCTAAGGGTTCCTGCTTAACACCATGGATGTACACATCAGACCCATAGTGCCAAGGCACAACTTTATCAGACGTATACGGAATAGGACCAGGAGTAGTAATGATCAGAGGAGCCACTCTGGCTTCAGCAACAACTTTCACAGGGCCTTTAGCAGTAATCTTGATTGGACCCTTATGAGTGATTTTAATAGGTCTTTTTGAAGTGATTCTTACCGGTACCTTGTCAACCATATCAACCTCTTCAACCTTCTTACCTCTAGTAATATGATCCACCATACTTTCTACAGACGATGGAGTCCTCTCAAACACTATAGTATACTTATCCATGAGACGCTGAATTCCATCTCTCAATCTCCAACAACTATCCGGCTTATAGGTACAATACAAACAATCTTCACGACAACCTGGAAAGAGCCCATCCTGTACTAACTTTTTCTTGATAACAGACAATGGTGTGGTCAACTCCGCGACTGAATAGACATGTAGATCTTCATCAATGGCATTGACAGTCTTCTCGTGATTTGGCATTGGAGCAGTAATCACATTTGGAGTACCCGGAGGGTCAAACTCAATCTCTCCAGCCTCAATCATATCTTGAATTTTGTTCTTCAAGACCCAGCAATTATTAGTATCATGACCCTGACAATTTGAATGATATGCACATCGTGCATTGGGATTGTACCTGGGAGAGGTAACATTAGGATTCTGAGGAGCCTCTTTCAGAGTAATGAGTTCAACCTTCAATAAGTGTTTCAACGCCTGAGCCAGTGACATGTTAATCTTCGTGAACTGCCTTCTAGCCCTCTGTTGGTTGCCCTGTGGCTGCTCTGTTGTTGCAGGAGTTGGATTTGAAATATGAACTGCACTAACAGACTGATGCCTTCTGTTACGATCAGGCTGACCATAAACAGCATTGGATTCTTTCTTCCCAGTGGGAGGCTTCTTTGCAGCACCTGATGAAGAAGTACCCACTTGGATCTTGCCATTCTTTATACCATTTTCCACTCGCTCTCCTGTCATAATCAACTCAGTGAAGCCAGATGATGAGCTTCCAATGAGATGACTGTAAAACGGACCATTCAGCGTACACATGAACATATCAACCAATTCCCTGTCAGTCAAAGGGGGTTGAACTCTTCCAGCTAAATCTCTCCACTTTTGAGCATACTCCTTAAAACTTTCTTTGGCACCCATAGACATGCTTTGCAGTTGCATGCGAGTGGGAGCTAAGTCAGCATTGTATTGATACTGCTTATAGAAAGCTTCAGCAAGATCATTCCAGTCTCTGATGTTGACACTCTCCAATTGATAATACCTCTCCAACTGAGCTCCAGATAAGCTCTCTTGGAAAAAGTGGATCCACAACTTCTTGTCAGCAGTGTGAGGTTGAATCCTTCTAACATAAGACCTCAAATGCAGCTTGGGACAGGAGACCCCATCATAAACAACAAAGGTAGGAACCTTGAAGCCAATGGGTATGACAACCCCAGATATCAGACTCAAATCTTCAAAATCTAGCCCATAAGATTTCTGCAACTCCATAGCATCCATCCTATCCACCAGCATCTTGAACTCGTCCTCATTAGGATCATGGTAATAATTGGCCTCAGAATCATAGTCCCCCATAATGTTGTGGAGACTGCCTACCTCTTTCTCAGATTCCTCAGATTCATAGTCTTCAACCTGTTCTTTGGTCTTGACAGGACCTTTGAACCTTCTTCCCATGTTGAGCAGGCCACCTGACCTTCTAGTCTTCTTAGTCTTCTTGGCCAGCAGTGTCTTCAATTCATCCTGCCCCTTGGATAGGTTCAGGATCAGCTCTTGGAACTGTGCATTCTGTGCCTGGAGATTCTTAACTGATTGTTCAAGAGCCATTGCTGAAATAAACAGCAAGAAGATGAGAAACCTGTGCACAATTAACCTGTGATGTAATGATATGATGTATTAATGCGTATGCAATGTTTTCAAGGACCGCAGGATTTAAATTTGCTTAAACACACAAGAAGGTAAACTTTTATTAGTAATAACTTTGTTTTGCCTCTTGGGCTTACAAAAACATGAAATGAAATAAGTACAAAAGACGGGGTTTTATGTCTCCCATGGACGTTTCCTCTTTATGTTGAGGTATGAGTTGAGATTCCGCTCCTCGTGAAGCTGCTTTGTTAGCTCCAGGATTCTTTCTTGACTTGCCTTGTAATGAGTCTCAAAAGTATCCCTTTGCTCCCTCAACTGGATCCAGGACCTCTGCAAGTCTTCCATGTCAGTAGGCATGTCTGGGTGAAGGATGGTATAAGCAGTATCTCCTTCAGCAACAGGTTCCATGGTAACTGGAAGGATAGCAGGATATGGCATCATGAGAGTCTGAGCACGAGATCGCACCCATCTGAGATAAGCTTCCATAGGAATAGTGTACTTAGGCTCCAGTGTCTTGCTGTCAACCCTATTTACTTTTCCCCAGGCTCGTATGAATCTCTGACGGTAACCTTGAAGATCGTTTTCGTAATCAAATACAATGCCCTGAATCACCATGTCATGTGGGCCATCACTCCGAGCGTAACCAAACTGTCGTAAAGCTAAAGAAGGGTTGTAGGTGATGCCTCCTCTTATGCCTAGAAGTGGCACATTAGGAAACTCCCCACAACGGTCAATGATGGTGACATTCTCCATAGATCTGGAGCACCAATGGATATCTGAGTGAGAAAGAGACATGATCCTCTTGGACCATCTGAACCCTTGCTCATTCTTCATTACTGAGCGAGGAAGGTGAGAAATAAACCACCTAGAAAGCAAAGGTACGCAGCACATCAAAGTTCCTCTTGCCCTTGTAGTACGGGTGTGAAGAGAATGTAGGATGTCTCCAAGCAATGTAGGCACTGGATTGTGACTCAGGAATATGTTGATGGCATGAACGTCTATGAACTGATCTGGATTGGGGAACAATACTAAGCCATATATCAGCAAGGCTAAGATCTCCTCAAAAGCATCATGACTCATGGCCTTCAAGAACATTTGAGCCTTCTCTATCAATACCTTAGCTAGAACACCCTTGACTCCACTTCTCGTTTCTAAAACAATGTCAGACTTCTTCAAATGTAGAGCTGCAGCAATAACTTCTGGTTTAAGTTCCTTCTCCAAGCCTGTGAAGGGTCTTTGATCAAGAACAGGTATACCCAGAAGTTTAGAGAACTCTTCCATGGTTGGAACCAGTTGGTAGTCGGGGAATGTAAAGCAATGGTGTTTAGGGTCAAAGAATTGAAACAGAACACTCATCATGTCTTCATTGAACCCTGAAGTGACTAGATCCAATAGGTGACCATGTCTCTTGATGAACTGGGAGTGATCAGACACTTGAGAAACCAACTCTTTAAGCTTGGGAGGTATCCCTACAAAGTTGATCCTGATGGTGTTTCTACGAGCTGAAGCCATGACCTGCAACAAAGAACAAAGATAAATCCCTTGGTCCTTGAAATTGTTAGTGAAAATGCTATGCTTATGATGCATGATGATGTCATGATGTTATGTCCAATCACAAACATGTGGCACACACAAGCAAGTCACATAATAGCCCTAGGTTTAAAGGCTTGCATGAGGTTCAAAGGTAAGTACCCTCCCCTGAAGTTAGATGGTTCATCCTGTCCTACAAAAGTAACCAGGTTCTAAGGGATCTCAATATCATTGATCCTTCACAAGGGTGATTGATCAGAAGGCAACTTACTTGCCAACCAAAACCCTCCAAGTTTAAGATCTCAATGAGTGTAATATTGAGTGTCAACCAACTTCAGTCTGCACCAAAGCCGGTTACCTCACTACTTTTCTAAAGGCCAAGATGGGATAACTAGGGTTCTAAAAGTTAGTTAGTGCATTGACAACATATGGCAGCCTCATATTATCCTCAACTTGACTTAAGGAACATAAGCACCAACCAAGAAGTCGCACTAACTATGGCCACCAGATCAACCGTATCGATATACGTCATACAGTTTCCTTGGTCTATTGACATTTACCTAAGGTACACTAGATCCGGGTTAGGACCTTTCACACATAAGAGCACCCCAACAAAATAATATAAAGCAATCAAGGCAAACAATTTAAAGTGATCTAATTCCTAAGGGTACCCCTCTTAAATTTAAATCCCCAGCAGAGTCGCCAGTTCTGTAACACGGTGGGAGAACTGACTTTAGTTATGTTGCGGATAGCAAGAGTCGCCACCGACTTTTATTTTATCCAAAGGAAAGGCATAAAAGAACAGGAAAAACCTTTAAAAGATTTTTGGGTCCGGGGGTAGGTTATGTAAAGGGAAGGTGTTAGCACCCTTTACATCCATGGTTATCCATGGGCTCTTAGTTACTTAGCTCACTTTAAAATGTTTTTGAAAGTGTGAAGTGTGTGAATAGAAATTTTCATAAGAGTTTAATAATGATCCATGTACGGATGCGTAAAAAACTTGTGTTTGAAAATTGTTTGAAATTTGTGAAGTATTTGAAATTGTTTTGAAATAGTGAGCAAGTAACTATGAGGAACCTACCCTAAAGTTTAAGTCTTTCTGTTCTTTATCCTTTAAATGGTAAGACTATCCCTATTATTAAGGAATAGGTAGTCATTACCTTGGATGTAAGGGACAAGTAAGGGACATCTGTTTAATGAAGGCAACTGTGAGGTGTATTAAGCAATCTTGGAGGGACTGTCATCATTATTCGAAAGGGACAAGATCTTTTATGAAGGCAACCATTTAAGGGACTTGATGACTTTTCTTTTAAGGGACTTTGCTTTATACACCCCACTTGACCTTATGAGTAGGCAACATTGAGAGGTAGCCCTAGAAAGTGAGATGGCGATTAAAAATCGACTTACGTGTGTGAGTGTTTAATTTAATTTATCTTATAATTTAAATGATCTAAATTAAATTTTAAATAGCATACATGTTTACACTCCCTATTTTACTAACCATAGCATAAAAATTAAATAATTTAAATATCACAAAAAATTTACACCAAGGAGCAATTACATAATAATTAAGCAATTTAAATAAATAACCAAGATAAATAAATAAGCAAAATATAAGCAATAAATAAATAAGCAATAATAATTATAATAGGGGTTAGTAATAATAATTAAAATAAATGAGGTTAGTGAAATAATAATAAGCATAATTAAAAAATAAATGGATTAGTAATAAACATAATTAGTAATAATAATAAACAAAATAAAATAATAAATAAGGATTAGAAATTATTAAGGAAGTATGAACAATTTAATTATAAAATTTAGAATTATATGCAACTTATAAAAGTTAAATTAATTATAAACATATAAAAAAATTATAATTACAATATTAGCATAAATTTAATTATATTTTTTAAGCACATATATTTAAAAATTATAAAATTTAGATTATGGGCAAAGTATAGAAACAATTACATATTAAAAAAAAATTTGATTATAATTATATTTACAAGAATAAAAAATTAGGTTTTTAATAATTGTTTTAGAAAAGATAAACTAGGGTTTGTAAAATATTAGGTTTACTTAGAAAAAATATTTTAGGGTTTATTTTATAGTTATAATTTATTTAACTAAATAATGCATATATACATTTTATAATATATAATAATAAAAACTAAGTTTTGAATTTAGAAAATAAATTTTAGAATTTTGAAAAGAATACATAGTATATACATATATTTTATTTTGAATTATTTAAATATATAACATATATACAAAACTATAATTTAATAATAAAATATTTGAAACAAACAAAATACAAGAAAAAAAAATGAAAACTTACCTGGCTGGGGTTGAACCCATGACATCCTGCCTGCCAGCAACAACAACAACCACCAGGCTACCATGCGCACAGGCAATAGAAGGGAAAGTGAAATTGGTTTTGTTCCTTTGTCACAAAAAGTCCAGAAAAATAAAAGAAAATAAAAGGCTTGGGGGAGGAATCGAACCTAGGACCTCTTGAACACACAAAAGCACGCATGACCATTCCAGCTAGGTGAGCAATTCTGATATTGTGTTGGCAAGAAAACATAATATATTAAGCCTCCTTTTTAACCTGAAAAATAAGAAAAAATATGTACACAGCCAGGATTCGAACACAGGTCTTTTAGTTACACACAAACGCCACTTTCCACTGGGACACATGCTCCTGTGTGATAAACAACCAAGATGAATACATAATATTTTAAATCAGAATTTCAAATATGAAATTCGCGCCAGAACGTCTTCATCTTCAACCTCAGATTCGTAGGATTTCCTGCGAATTTTCTTGGGAAAATTCCTACGAATTTTTCTGCACTTTTAACCTGCGAATCATTTACAGCATCATACGGGTAATATTTCATCAAATTGAACCTGCAAACATGATCTATAACACAATTACAGTCCAAATATGAATTCATTATCCATTTATATTAGGTATTCCATGAATCCCCAATTTTGGAGTTCTAACCCTAACAATGGCCGAATCCATTCTAGGCAGTGAAGCTTCAATCAATTGGTCCAGAAAGCATCCCTAGGTCCTAACTAACACGAATCACACAACAAAATCAATTAATAGTGGTTAAATAATGGAAATCGAAAAAAATATTTTCAAGAACAACCAAGCTTCGGGTTATGCATTATGGCATGGTTTTGATGCATATGAGTATTGGTTCTGCTTCAAGAAGGTCCAAGAACATTGATATGTTCTTATTTTACCTTCAAACACCTTGTATCAATGAATCCGAATGTGAGTTTTGAGAGGATTTTTGAATTTGTGCACTTACTCTTGAGGCTGTGGAATCCGTCCATTCATGTTAGGGTTGCACTAAGTACTTATAGGTGATTGAATTTAGGTTAAAAAATTGAATGGTTGTGTGGAAAATTTGATATGAAAAGATTCAAAATGATCATGCCTTAAAAATCAAATATTCATGTGTGAATGCTTGCTATTTTTGGACAAACCTCATGATTTCTTTCCTCTTCAATTCAAATCAAATTTATGATTTTCTAGAAGCTTGATCCAAACCAAATCTTACATTTTCATATTTTATTTTTATTTAAAATGATTTTTAATGAATTAAATCAAAATAAATCAAAATAAAATAATAAAAAATCTTATTTTTAATGGTTTGGGTTGTGCATGAAGTTATTGTATGGATTGGGTCATCATTTGGCAAGCCCATTTGGAAGGAATTGGTTTTAGACCCCCATTTTCATCATAAACCAACTCAAAATTTCCCAACTTTGCAAGGGCACATATCCCTCAATTTTAATGCCATGAGGGTGTTCTTGGACATTTTGGAAATCTTGAAGAGTCCTCTAACCAACCCCACTGGTTTCATGTCCATATCATTTACCAATCTCAAGTTATGCCCTTTTGAAGTTGTTGACTTTTTGTTGACTTTCAAAAGGACCTATAATGTCTTAGCTCATACCTTCCAAATGAAGCATTTTTAGGCTTGGCTTGTGAGACACAAAGTTGTAGAGAATTCAATTTCCTTCAAAATGAGCTTTGAGTGGAGACTTGGTGATGAAGCATGTGAAATTTATGGCTGGTCAAAGTTCAGTTGACTTTTACTAAGGAAACCCTAATTTAGAAACTCCTGATTCTTGATGATATGAAATCTCCTTGATGAATCATGATCAACCCTTGATCAAATTATGAATTTTACTTCATATAGTTTATGTTGGCAAAAAATCATGAAGTTTGACTTTGGTTTGACCACAGTTGACCTCAGTTTGACTTTTTAACTACATTGACTGATTTTGACTTATCTGATCATTTGACTGAGCAAACTTTTGAGAAAAGTCTTGAAACTTGTCAAGGGGATTCTTAAACACATATAAGATGTTATGAAGCTCACTTGAAGTCTTGGAAGTTCATTTAGCCTGATTAAAGTCAAAACCCTAGTTTTGGATGCACTGCTTAGGAGGTGCATTGTCTGAGGGAATTGTCAACTCTTCTGACCAGTTGTGAACTTTGTGAACCTTGTGAACCATCATAATATGTCTTATGAACCTCATGGGAGGTATTGTGAACCTTGTGAACCTTCATGAAGTGACTTGTAGACTTCATGAGCCTCATGGAAGGTATTGAAAGCATTGGGAGACTTGTGAACCTTGTGAACCTTCATGAAGTGACTTGTAGACTTCATGAGCCTCATGAAAGGTCTTGAAAGCATTGGGAAACTTATGAACCTTGTGAACCTTCATGAAGTGACTTGTAGACTTCATGAGCCTCATGAAAGGTCTTGAAAGCATTGTGAATCTTGTGAACCTTGTGAACCTTCTTAGCACACAAAGTCTTGTATTGTGAGGGCAAATTTTGGGGTGCAACAGATGGGCTCAGCATGGATCAAGGAAGGCCTTTGGATTGTTTTTGTGCAGCTGTAATGACTAAGGCAAGTGGTCGCATGGCTCTTGCAACTTTTCCCTCTTTGTTGTTTCTTGATTCACAAGCCATAAAAAACCTAGTGAAGGTCCCAATTATGATGCCTTGAAGTTGCTTGATCGTGTTATGTCACATTTGGGCACATTAGAAGTCTTTTGAAGCCTTGGCAAGTGGTTATGCAAAAATCCCTCTTTGGTGCATTATTGAAAATTATAGGATTTTTGCCAACTTGGAAGGATCATAACTTGAGTTCTATAATGAATCAGAACATGTTCTTGTACTTTTTGAAAAGGGAAATACTTAATCTACAACTTTCATGACCAAGAATTTTTCATTTGAAGCATTTTTGGTTGATAAAGAGGAGGTTGAAAAACTTTCCCAAAATGGAAAGTTTCCATTACAAGTCATTTCCATTTTTGGCAAGTTTGCAAATGACTCAAAATTCTTCAATCTTGTGAACTTCCAACCTCTTCTAAGATCAAATAAAGATCATAGAACTTCAATTTTATGAAAATACCCCTTGGGTTCCATTGTTGGGGGCCTCAGATGCCCTGATTTTGACTTAACTTTCTCAAGAAGTTACCCAGTGAACAAATGACTTCCACAATGAATTTCTTTATCAAACTTGGTACACATGATCCTTATAACATCTTAAGAACATTAGAAACAATAATGGCCCAAATATTTGGTTTTAAGGCCTCTGAAACCAAAACCCTAATTTTGGTCATCTGTGTAGTGAAAACCCTAGCTCTGCTTCCATGCCTTGAAATTTCTTGTGATCTCTTGATTTCCTTGAACATTGAGGGACATAATATGATGGTAGAACACACATGGACCCTCTTTGAAAGCTTTGAGACCTTTGGGATGGCTCAGATGGGATCTTGGATTGCTCAAATCACAAACCCTAGATGCAGATGAAATAAATATGCAATGTGATGTAGTATGCTTATTCTTATGCAAAAATGAAACATCACAAGCCATGGTGTGATATGAGTGAGGGAAAATTTGGGGTGTTTACAGGACGTAGTTAAAAAATACTTCCCATAAAAAGACCCGTTGGACACAAAAATAGAATTAAAGTCCAGGCAAGGAAAGGGCATCCCGACGAGCTAAAAACAGAATAAAAAGCTCAGGCAAAAGTTAGGGAAAACAAATTAAAAAAATGTACACCCGCTGAGTTGAAAAGCCACATCGGACAACTCAGGAAAAAAAGGGTATCCTGGTGGATTGAAAACCCAAAAGGGAGATTCACGCAAAACAAGGGAATAAGCAAACAACTGCGATCCGGGTAATCTGAACCAAATCACCGTTTCAAACTGTCTGGTAATATCTGAAGGGTAGGAATCATTCCCCTCATCATCTTCAAAATGTGAAGGCAAGAACGAAAAGTTTTGAGGTCATATTGGTCATAGCAGGAAGGAAACTCATTAGAATGTCGTGTACATTGCCATTAGGATAATTTCTTTTCTCAATTTTATGGTAGCTACCTCTTTCCAGGTAGTTTCTTCCTGATGTAAAACTTTGCCTATTCAGAGGCCACTCAATAAATGAATATTCAGTCAAAAGTTGTGTTGTGTTGTGTTTACTTTGTTTGCAAAAATGTCCTAAATTTTTGGAAAAAAGAACATTGCATATGAAACATGTTGTTTTTCTATATAAAAAATGACATTGCAGGGAAACATTTAAAACTATCTTTGAATGAAGGGTGACAATGGATGAACAAATCATACCATGTAAATCCCCGGGGCACATGTATGTATACTGTTGTTACAGGTTTTGCAGGAGGGTGTTGTATCTCCCCAAGAAGAGAGTGTTCCCCAACTGAGTTAGAGCAGGTGGAATCCCCAGCAGAATTCCAAGGCTAAATGAGGAGCTTTCATCCCCAAGCAGATTGTCTTTCCATAAGTGAAGTGTTTCCTTTTGTTAGAATCAAAATCGTCGGGTATAATACCGCCAACAAGGTAGTTTGCATAATCTGCAAACCAAGGCACCCCAATAACAGCTAGGATGTGTTCGTCAGCAAACTCATCCTTTATTAGGCGCTGCTCTTCAGTCTCCTCAATTGGTGACATCCGAGAAAGATGATCTGCAACAGTGTTTTCACACCCTTTCTTGTCGCGGATCTCGACATCGAACTCCTGGAGAAGTAAAATCCACCTCAAGAGCCTGGGCTTTGAATCCTGCTTAGTAAAAAGATATTTCAAAGCAGCATGGTCAGTGTAAACAATCACTTTTGAACCCAACAGATATTGCCTGAATTTATCGAAGGCATACACAACAGCTAGCAACTCCTTCTCGGTAGTTGCATAGTTTATCTGTGCGGGGTTCAAAACGTGACTAGCATAATAAATCACATGAAGCAATTTTCCTCTTTGCTGTCTAAGAACAGCCCCTACTGCAATATCACTAGCATCACACATAATTTCAAAGGGTAGGGACCAATCGGGAGCGATAACAATAGGTGCCGACACTAATTCTTTTTTAAGTGTTTCAAAAGCATCGATGCACTCCTTATCGAAAACAAAAGCCTTATCTTTAACCAACAAAGTAGTTAAAGGTTTATCTATCTTCGAGAAGTCTCTTATGAACCTGCGATAAAAACCCGCATGTCCCAAGACTCTTCTTATACCTTTCTCATTAATTGGTGGTGGCAGCTTCGAGATCACTTCCACTTTTGCTTGATCAACTTCGATCCCTTTTTGTGAGATCTTGTGACCAAGAACAATACCTTATCGCACCATGAAATGACATTTTTCCCAGTTCAAGATTAAATTACTTTCTTGACATCGCAGCAAAACAAGTGAAAGGTTATATAAACAGTGATTAAATGAGGATCCGAACACGGAGAAATCATCCATGAACACTTCCATGTGCTTTTCTAACATGTCAGCAAAAATGGATGTCATGCATCTTTGGAATGTAGCAGGGGCATTACATAGCCCAAATGGCATCCTTCTATATGCAAAAATGCCATAGGAACATGTAAACGCCGTCTTCTCTTGGTCTTCCGGTGCAACAGCAATTTGATTGTATCCGGAGTAACCATCTAAAAAACAATAGTAATCATGTCCCGCTAGTCTTTCCAACATTTGGTCAATGAATGGCAACGGAAAATGGTCTTTTCTCGTAGCCAAGTTCAATCTTCTATAACCAATGCAAACTCTCCATCCAGTAACAGTTCTAGTAGGAATCAACTCATTTTTTTCATTAGTTATAACAGTTGTTCCTCCCTTTTTGGGTACCACATATACCGGACTCACCCAAGCACTATAGGATATAGGATAGATCAATCCCGCATCCAATAGCTTAACAACTTCTTTTCACACTACCTCCTTCATCACCGGGTTCAATCTCCTTTGGGGCTGCACGACCGGTTTGTGATCTTCTTCCATAAGTATTTTATGCATGCACACCGTAGGACTTATACCTTTAAGGTCTTCAATCTTCGACCCAATTGCTCCCTTAAATTTCTTAAGGACTCCAATTAACTTGTCCTCTTGCACACTTTTCAAATTAGTGCTAATAATAGCGGGACATTTTTCCTCCGTGTCGAGAAAGACATATTTGAGATTCTCGGGTAGTTGCTTCAATTCTGATATCTTTGGCTTGTCTTTGCCTTCATCAACCATTATAGGTTGTCTTAACTCTTCCCACCGGTGCATTCTAACTCTTTTCAGGATAGGTTGTGTTTCAAGCATAGCTACCAATTCCATATCACTACTTTCAACTTCCTTATCATCTTCATAAATAGACATACTCAGTACCCTTTCTAGAGGCAATTGGGATACACTCTCTAAATGCTCAATAGCTTCAATTTGTTCTAACACTTGTATGTTACTACTAGTGCCCACATCATCTTTATACTTCAAAGTGTTCCTAACATCAATTTTCAACTCTTCATCGTACACTTTAAAAGTGAGTGTTCCCCCTTCCATATCTATCATGACTCTCCCGGTTTCTAAGAAAGGTCTCCCCAAAATCAAAGGAATTTCTTCATCTTCAGGCATTTCAAGGATCACAAAGTCAACCGGAAACACGAATTTGTCCACTCTAACCAGGACATCATGGACAACTCCATATGGCCGCTTTACAGAATGGTCCGCGAATTGGAGAGTCATCCGGATATCTTGAACAACACCAATACCCAACTTTTTGTAAATGGATAAAGGCATTAAACTGATGCTCGCTCCCAAATCAATGAGAGCTCTCTTGAATGACCGGTCACCGATGGTGCATGGAATGGTGACAGCTCCTCTATATTTTTTCTTCACCGGAATCTTTAGTCCTTGCAAAATAGCACTACAAGTTTCGGTTAGAATAATAGGTTCAGCTCCCATGGTCCTCTTTTTAGCAATGATATATTTCATGAATTTGGCATAAGTGGGCATTTGCTCAAGTGCTTCAAGTAATGGAATATTCAACTCCAGCTTCTTGAACAACTCAAGGGATTTCTCAAAATTCTTTTCTTGCTGCCCTTTCTTCTTGTTTCTTGTTGGATACGGAAGTTTGATCACCGGTTTTGGTTCAACCACTTTTTCTTTGATGTCCGGTGCTGGGGTAACTTCTTTTTCTTTATCAACAACTTCATTCTCTTTGATTTCTAGTTCCAATTCAATCATTTGATTTTCACTTTCAGAATTTTCTTTCACCTCCTCAATAACTTTACCTCTTCGTGTTGTGACAGCATTGACTTTGTGATTATCTCTTGGATTTGTTACAGTAGCACTTGGAAGAGTCCCTGGAGTTTGTGGAATGGCGAGGTGTTGGGCAATTTTGCTCATTTACACTTCAAGGTTCATGATAGAGGCTCCAGTATTCTTGAAGTTACTCCTTGTTTCTTCTTGGAATTGACAATTGTGAGCTGCCATCTTTTCAATACCGATATCCCAATCAGCTTTTCTTGGAACTGGGGGCTGATATTGTTGCTGCTGGGGCTGGTATTGTTGTTGGCCTTGAACCGATTTTTGGATGTTCCCTTGTTGATCTTTCCAAGAGAAATTGGGGTGATTTTTCCACCCCGAATTATACGTGTTAGCATACGGATTGTTCTGCCTCAACATGTTAATCTGTTCAACCTGTTCTTGAGTTGCCAAACAGTGCATGGAGAAGTGTGGTCCACAACATATCTCTCAAATCACAGCTTGAACAGGTTCCACCTAAGCTACTATTTGTGTTCCAAGATTCATCTTCTTTAATCTTCTTTCAACTTCTGCAGCAATTTGATCTTCCATTTTCACAACCTGCTTTGTCAGCTTTAAATACATTTTCCCATCTGGTTGATTCACTGTGCGATCATATAATTCAAGGTGTTCATTGGCAGCAATGACTTCTATGATTCTTTTAATACCAGTGGCTGTTGAGAAGTTTGTTGAGCCACCTGCAGCGGTATCAATAAGCTGTTTTGTATTGAGTCGCAACCCATTCACAAAGTTTTGCATCTTCTCGGTCGCGTCCATATTATGAGTAGGACACGCGGTCAAACACCTTTTGAATCTTTTATAAGAATCTTCAAGTGATTCACCCTCTTTTTGTTTAAAATTGACTATATCATATCTCTTCCGGATGAACACTGAAGCAGGAAAATATTCATTAAGGAACGCTGTTTCCATCTCTTGCCATGTTGTGATACTCGCCGTTGGAAGATAGTAGAATCACTCTTCTGCATCATCGGTAAGTGTGAATGGAAACATCACAAGTCGTTTTGCCTCCTCTGAATGACCTTCGATCTTCAAAGAAGTGGTGGTGGTAAGGAATCTCTGAAGATGCTTATTTGCATCCTCATTGATTCTTCCGGAGAAAGGCTTGCTCTCTAACTGGCGTATAGTAGATGGATGCAACGAAAAGTGTGCTACATTCACCGGTTGATTAACAATAGTCATCCTGTTAGGTTGAGCATTTTATCAAATCCTGGGTCAGTTTCTCTGTCTGAGTCAGAGTCACTATGCTCAGAGTGCACAGATATATAGTCCTCAGTTTCCTAATTCGGGACACTTGAACCAGTTTTAGCCAGTCTATCAACTCTTGCCTTGCGGCGTCTCTCGTGCAAAGCTCTTTCTAGTTCTGTGTCAAAAGAAAATTTAGCTGAGGCCTGACCTCACATAAACAGTTAGACACAAGTTAGATAACAAAATTTCAATAACATTAAAATGATATACAGAGAAAACAATAAAAGTTTAGTCGCAGAGCAACAAAATTCCAATTGATATAATACAAGACAACTTAGTTCCTTGGCAGTCCCCGGCAACGGCGCCAAAAACTTGATCGGAAAAATATCAAGTGTACTATTTTTACCGATGTAGTAATAGAAGGGAGTTATCCCAAATATCGATCTCAAGGACTGCGTACCGAAATAAGCTTTAATGAATTGATTTCAATTGGACAAAAGTTTTGGTTGATAGTTTGTTTTTAGATGAAATAGAAATAAAATTACTAAAACGTAAACAAAAACAGAGATTGCACAGATATGAGAATAATGCCAGGGACGATGTATAATTTGCATTGCAATGACTTAATAATATCTCAATTTTACAGAGACATGCTTCAAAAAGTTTCTTTCCTATGTTCAATAATGTTTTTCCAAAATTCCTTTAGAGAAAAACCTTTGGTATTCTTCCTCGACCTTAATTCCTCAATGGGCAAGGAAGAATATCAAGCAATAATTCTGACATAAAAATGGTTTTCACAGGATATTCCAATTCCTCGGTAATATTTACCGTGATAAAAATTATGCAACAAAGTTAGGATGGTTGGTCAGACCAAATCCTAACTATGATCAATTACCCAATTTTCCAAAAACGATAAAGCATTAAGAACGTTGCATAAAATAAAGAAACAGGTTTAAATGCATAATCTCAAAAATCAAGAATTCAAATTGTCATTACATAAGGCAAATCTGGGACACCCCCTGGCATTGGGGGGTTTAGCCACTCATGTTCATAACAAAAATAAAAACTGAGCAATAATATAGAGACATTACAATTAACGTAGAATCGGTTGGATCGTCAATCGCTTCCGCTCTTGATCAATCCTCCTTCTCCTTTTATCGTTCAATCCCAAAATCCCCAAATCAAAAGTAACCTTATTTCAGTCTTAATCATCTAATATATATCAGTATTCCAAAAACACCGTGAAATGTCCAAAATTCCCTCTGAAAATATCGCAGCAACATAAAAATATCAGGTTTTTTTTCTGGTTTTCACAACACGGGCACCCGTGTTGTGCAACACGGGCACCCGTGTTGTGTCTCTGAGTCTTCTCTAAAGTCCTTTTCTTCAGATGCCATGACACGGTCCGTGTTGTAAAACACGGGCACCCGTGTCATAACACTGGTTTCCTCTTCAAAGGGCCTTCACAACACGGGTCGTGTTGTATAACACTGGCACCCGTGTTGTGCTTCTGATATCCTATTTTGCTGTTATTTTTCACACTCGGATCATCTTTTCGAAAGCTTCGAACAACTGATTAGATGTTGACCTGAAAACACATCACAAAACAACCACATAACACATACCAAAGATAAAAATAGATAAAAATACTAAAACTAAACTTGCATGCTACATTAAGAAAACTACGACGAAAACGTGAACGAAATACTTCAAACAAACGAAATTATACGCAAAGGACAACGAAAACGGCTTGAAAACTACAACTAAAGATCACTGATCAAGGAGTAAGTTGTTCTCCAACTTTCTTCTTCTTCTCTTCTTAGTCTCTCTCAGGATAGTTTAAACCCCACTAACCTTAGGACTACCTTTTCATGCTAATATTAGGATTAGTCCTCCCCCATTAGACTTTTACCTTTAAGATCCTTTTTGTTTCTTTCCTCTTCTCATCTTCAAATAACATATGAAAACACATTAATAAAGAAGGAAGTGACTTATTCCATGATACATATGAATTCATTCCATCTTGGAATAGTACATTTGTCTAGCATGATGCACAAGTCTGATCATGAGGTCATCTTCATCAAGAAAATCATAAAAAATACTTCTTCATTTTAATCACTAAAACACTTAATAAGTTCAACAAGTTAGTAAGCTTAGGCCCTTGCCTTGGGAAACAAGTCTTGGATAAATTATCCTTACTTGGTGTGCTTGTTCTATTATTCCGTCTTGGAATGTAGTAGTAAGTACACATTCCATGGAAAAGAGTTTAATCTCACTTCCTTGTGCCACACTCTAAAAGACTTCTAAAAAACACAAACAAACAATAAACGTCTCTCTTTCGGGACTTCTTTTCTCATCACCTTCACTCTCATCGTACAAACTTGCTACTACTTGTCATTTTGCAAGAAGGTAATGCACTCGTCGTCCGAGCCTGCAACGCCTGAGCATTGACATAGGCAGCTCAGGCCTTAATTCACAAACAATCTGTTCCACCCCTAATTAGGGGAACTACGGCGACTCTGATCCTCACTGTCCAGATGAGGTACGTAGGCAATGGGGTAGGGTCCGTTCGAGCACACTCTTTTATTTTCCCTACATTTTCCCCCTTTCTTTTCTTTTCTTTTCTCTAGTTCAATTCCTTTTCTTCGCAACAGTTTTCATTTTTTCACCCTTTGAAACAGTTTCTTTGCAAACGTGGATCCCGTCGGGTACGGCGGACGATCTGGAGTGCTAATACCTTCCCAGGTCGTAACCGACTCCCAAACCCAGTCTCTTTGGTTCGCAGGACCTGTGTCCTTTCTTTTCTTTTCTTCTGGTTTATGCAGCATTACCATTCCTGTTCCTTCGGGATAAAAATGCCTGCCTGGCGACTCTACCTCTTTCCGCGCCACTTTCGCGTTTGTACCAGTATGGAAATCCAGGGAGCGACACAAAGCCCGTTGTGAATTCCATTCTGGAGCTCCTGGGCACAGTACTGAAAATTGTCAAGCTTTGAAGCACATTGTTCAGGATCTAATAGATTCCAAAGCAATCAATTTCTCCCTTACTCCGAACGTAATCCATAATCCTATGCCTCCTCATGGGAGAATTGTGGGGGCTATTGATAGTGGTGAAGGCTTAAATCTGATATCTGATGTTAATGACTTGAAAATTCCACTAATGTCAATAAAATCTTGCTTGGCCAAGAAAGATTTATTTTCGGGTAGTGAAGAGGAGTGCCCAGATTGTTCTAGTTCTCCTGATTGTTGCGATCATCTGAGATCGGGGATACAAATGTTGATCAACGAAGACAACATATAGTTTGATAAAGTTGTGAAAAACGAAGACTTATCAACTATTACCATTTATTACAACCCATCACAGGTAGCTGCTGCAACAAGAGTAGCTCCCATAACCATTACCACTGATGGTCCTGTCTCGTACCAGAACGACAAAGCTATTCCTTGGAATTATGGGGGTGAAGTATACTGTAATGGTCATAAGAAGGACATGACTACATCCACTTCTACTCCATGCCAAATAGAAAATTTCGGAGTTGGAGGGTTTACCCGAAGCGGTAGGTTATTCGCTCCAGAAAATCTTAAGGGTAATACAATACCACCAAAGGATACTGCCGAAGCTCAGGAAAAATCCAGGGGCAACAAACCCATAACTAATGATGCACATGCACCTTCAGCAGAACCTGACATCACATTTGATAAGGAGGCGGAGGAATTCTTAAGAATTATTAAGAAAAGTGACTACAAGATTGTAGATCACTTACAACAGACTCTCTCGAAGATCTCTATCCTATCCTTGTTAATATGCTTAGATGCCCATAGGAAGGCCCTGTTAAAAATCCTGAACAATGCTTATGTACCATAGGACATATCGGTGAATCAGTTGGAAACCGTGGTGTCAAGTGTAAACTCTAGCCATGGTTTGGGCTTCACAAATATGGATTTAACATTAGAAGTACGCGGTTACAACCGCGCCTTGCATATCTCCATGGAGTGCAAGGGTGTAATACTATCCCACGTGCTGGTTGACATAGGATGATCATTGAATGTATTACCAAAGAAAGTCCTCATGAAGCTGAACTATGATGGGGTCATGTTGAGGCCAAGCAACTTGGTTGTATGAGCATTTGATGGTTCAAGGAGGTCAGTGTTCGGAGAGGTGGAGTTGCCTATTAAGGTGGGACCGTAAGTCTTCAATGCTACTTTCTACGTAATGGAAATTCAGCCTGCATATAGTTTCTTCTTAGGGAGACCATGGATTCATTCAGTGGGAGCAGTATCCTCCACTCTTCATCAGAAACTAAAGTTCGTGTAGGAAGGGAAAATTGTGACAGTATCAGGAGAAGAAGACATCTTTATCAGCCACCTAGCCTCATTCAAATATGTGGAAATGGATGGAGAGATTGTTGAGACACATTGCCAAGCTTTCGAGCCCGTCAAATCTGAGATTGCATCAGCTGCTTCATCCGAAGACTCAAATAATGGAGCTTTTATAGCTTCTTACAAGTACACGCTGGAAGTGGTAGAGTCAGGTGTGATAGAAGGCTGGGGAAGGACAATTGAAATCCCAGAAAAGAGAGACATGTATGGAGTTGGTTATCAGCCAAGTCTGTCAACGCTTGGATAAAATGCTAGTGGTCGGAAAAGCCCAATCACATTCACCGGTGCTGGTTGGATTAATCATGGCAATGTATGTGCTACGCAAGAGGATATGACTGACAGTGACTACGATATGGATGAGTGGATCAAGCCTTGTGTTCCAGGGACGCAACTAAACAATTGGTCGTCGGAAAAGCTCATCTCTGTCACTTGCCTTGAAGAGTAATAGTTTTTATGTTTTTGTTTTCCTGTATTCAAATCATATGTCTTACTCGGGGCATAGAGACTCATTGTAAGGGTTCTTTTATTCATAATGTGGTTTCATAATCATCAATAAAGCGGACGTTTTTGCATTCATGACATGTTGTTCCCTGTCTTTCATTTTCATTTTTTTTTTTGTTTTCAAAATAAAAATGGCAATGTTTTCACATCTCAAATAGCTTCTAAATCTAGCATGAATCATCATTCATGCAAATGCTCATCCTTGGGTCTCATCAACGACGACCTTGCTATGGCTCAGTATGACTTTGACAATCCAATTTACCTAGCCAACAAGGAAGGTGAAGAAGATTGTGAATTTCCTGAAGAGCTAGCCAGGTTGCTTAAACAAGAGGAGAAGATGATTCAGCCCCATGAAGAGGCTATTGAAGTGATAAATCTGGGGACTGAAGAAGACAAGAGAGAAGTAAAGATCGGGGTTACGTTAGAAGAATCTATTAAGAGTCGTCTAATTTCCATGCTTCGAGAATATGTTGATGTCTTCGTCTGGTCTTATCAAGACATGCCTAGATTGGAAACTGATATTGTGGTGTACAAACTACCTCTCAGGGAAGAGTGCCCACCTGTAAAGCAAAAGTTGTGACGTAAACGCCCCGACATGGCCATTAAAATTAAAGAGGAGGTGTAGAAACAGTTTGACGCCAGATTCTTGGATGTAACAAGTTATCCCCCATGGTTGCGAATATTGTACCAATCCCCAAAAAGGATGGTAAGGTTAGAATGTGCGTGGCCTATAGGGATTTGAATCGGGTCAGCCTTAAAGATGATTTCCCTTTGCCTCACATTGACGTGCTAGTTGACAACATTACTCAGTAATCCGTATTCTCTTTCATGGATGGCTTCTCGGGCTATAATAAGATTAAAATGGTGCCAGAGGACATGGAAAAGACTACATTTATTACACCTTGGGGCGCCTTCTGTTATAAAGTCATGTCGTTCGGTTTGAAGAATGCTGGAGCAACTTACCAACGGGCAATGGTGACATTATTTCATGATTTTATTTATCACGATATTGAGGTCTACAATGATGATATGATAGCAAAGTCACAAAAAGAAGAAGAGCATCTAGTCAACTTAGCCAAGTTGTTTGACAAGCTTCAGATTTGGGTACGTTCCGGTAAGCTACGGGGCTTCATTGTTAGTGAGCGGGGAATCGAGGTCGACCCAGAAAAAGTAAAAGCCATCCAAGAGATGCCTGAACCAAGAAGTGAAAAAGAAGTACATGGTTTCTTAGGGAGACTGAACTATATTGCACGGTTCATCCCGCACCTAACAGCCACGTGTGAATATATTTTCAAGCTTCTAAGGAAGAATCAGGCTATCAAGTGGAATGATGACTGCCAACAGGCCTTCGACCAAATCAAGGAGTACTTGCAAGAACCTCCGATTCTCATGCCTCTAGTGCCAGGGAGACCCTTAATCATGTACCTCACCATACTCGAAGGATCAATGGGATGTGTGTTGGGTCAGCAGGATGAGTTTGGCCGAAAAGAGCACGCCATTTATTACCTTAACAAAAGGTTTACCGATTGTGAGACACAATACTCACTACTCGAAAAAACGTGTTGCGTTTTGGCATGGGCTTCTTGCCAGCTAAGACAGTACATGCTGACTCACATTACTCTCCTAATTTCCAAGATGGACCCTGTAAATTATATCTTCGAGAAGCCGGATCTAACAGGAAGGGTAACCCGATGGCAGATGATTTTGACAGAATATGATATCCAGTACACTTTGCAAAAACCAATCAAAGGGAGTGTATTGTCAGAATACCTGGCTCAGCAGTCAATTGACAATTATCATCCCATGAAATTTGAGTTCCTGGATGAGGACATCATGTTCCTCAAGTTGAAAAACTATGAAGAACCACTTCTGGAGGAGGGGCCAGACCCCGAATCCAAATAGAAGTTGATGTTTGACGGAGCTGTGAATGTAAACGGAAGCGGAGTAGGTGTTGTCATTATCTCACCAGAGGGGGTCCATATACCTTTAACTGATCGGTTGACATTCGAATGTACCAACAACGAAGCATAGTATGAAGTTTGCATCATGGGGGTTGAGGAGTCAATCAACTTGCGAATCAAGAACCTAGAGATCTTGCGAATCAAGTCAATGGCAAGTGGTTAGTTCATCAACCCCACCTGGTTCCTTACTGGGATTATACCAGGAGGTTGCTAACTTTATTCACCAAGGTCGAGCTGAGTTACATTCCACGAGATGAAAATCAGTTTGCTGATGCTATGGAAACTTTATCATCCATGATTAAAGTTTGTCAAGAGAATTACGTGCCTCGAATCATGGTTTCTCGTCTCGAAAGACCTGCCTATGTCTTTGCAGTTGATAGGGTGAAAGATAATAAACTTTGGTATTATGTGCAAACACCCCAAATTTTCCTTCACTAAGTTCACACCATGGCTTGTGATCTTCCATCTTTGCATTAGTTTAAGCATATCATCTCATATTGCATTTTTGTTTCATCTGCATTAGTTCAAGTTCATCTGCATCTAGGGTTTGTGATCTGAGCAATCCAAAGATCCATCTGAGCCACTCCAAAGGCCATCAATCATCTAAAGAGGGTTCATGTATGTTCAATCATCATATCATATCCCTCAAAGATCAAGGAAGTCAAAAATCACAAGAACTGGCAAAGCATGGAAGCAGAGCTAGGGTTTCACTACACAGATGACCTGAAATTAGGGTTTTGTTTCAGAGGCCATAACTCCAATTTTTTTGGTCATTCTTTTTCTAATAGCCTCAATATGTTATAAGGATCATGTGTACCAAGTTTGATGAAGAAATTCATTGTGGAAGTCATCTGTTCACTGGGAAACTTCTTGAGCAAATCAGAGCAAAATCAGGGCATCTGAGGCCCCCACCCATGGAACCAAAATGGATTTTTTTTATCAAATTGAGGTTATATGATCTTTATTTGATCATTGAAGTGCTTAGAAGTTCACAAAATTGAAGAAAAGTGAGCTAAACCAAAAGTTGCCAAAAATGGAAATGACTTGTAATGTAAACTTTCCATTTTGGGAAAGTATTTCAACCTCCTCTTTCTTAACCAAAAATGCTTCAAATGAAAAATTGTTGGTCATGAAAGTTGTAGATTGGATCATTCCCTTTTCAAAAAGTACAAGAACAAAATCTAATTCATTTTGGAACTCAAGATATGGCTTGTCAAAGTTGGAAAAAATCCCATATTTTTCAAAAATGCACCAAAATGGATTCTTTGCAAAACCATTTGCCAAGGTTTTTTGTGACTTCAAACACACTTCAATGTATCATAACATCATAGTGAATTGCCTTTAGATCAGAATTGCCCAAAGAATTGCAAGATTACATGCCTTGAACATCAAGAATTCTCAAAGGGGCCAAAACATCACATATTTGCAAAAGGCCCCACAACTTAGTTTCAACTTGCTGAATTGCCTCCAAATGGATTCTATGGACATTCTTGAACTCAGCTGCACATGGACATGCCAAAAAGCTAGTTGCATCCTTGCCCATACCTCAAGTACAAGAAATGTTGACTTTGTGCAAATTCACCCATACCAATCACAACAGTCCATCACCCACTCTCTGCCTAATCCAGACATTACAAGCATGCCTCAAAGATCATTTTTCATAACACACACAAGCTGAAACCTCCAAGAACTCAGCATTGCCAAAAACACTCCCTCTTGCAAAAACTTTCGAATCCTTCAACTCACTCACTCAAACTCAAAACCAACTCCACCATTCATCTCAAAATCACTCACTGAACACAAACCAACCATTGAAACAGCCAAAAACACCCCATACACCAAACACGGTTTCTGACCAGTTGGATTGCTACCACTCAAACAAGCCATTCTCAAAGCTTACCAAGCATTGAAACTTCTTCAGGGAGGCCATTAGAGTCATTTTGCACCAAGGAAGTGACCAGAAAGCTCAAGTTTGAAAAGATTCATCTCAGGTAGTCATTTGAATTCATTTTTCCAGAACTCGTATTTTATGTTCCATTAAGAAAAAGCATGCTTCACTGATCATTCTGAGCTTTGAATTTTTGAAAATGGTGTAGAAATGAGTATGTACTGAACCTCTGAAATCTTTTCCATTTTTGATCTTTTCTTCGAATCTTGTTTATGAGCATGAATAAATGTGTTTTGAGTGAGGATTTGAGCTTAGGAGAGTGAGAGGGTTTGATCTGGAGCTTTAGAGCTCCAGAAATAACCTAGGGAGAGAGTTTCAGATTTTCAAGTGAGGGGGTCACCGAAGAAGACGACCGGAACTCTTCTCCGGTGGCCTGAAAGTGATTAGGGCAAAACCTCATTAATTAGGGTTAGTTCAAATTATGGCCGTAGGATTTAGCTTCCCCGCGTGTTTGAATGGCCCAGATGCTGTCATTAAACCCTAATTGATTTAATTAATTTAATTAACAGAAATTAGCTGAGTTTGAATTTCGTCCATTGGATTTGGCGACAGGTCAACCCTCATATTCCCAGTTTCAATCTAAACCACTGGATCAGATTACCTTTGCTTTATTTAATTTTTATTTCAATATTTCTCATTTATTTTGTACCATTTATTTAAAATAGCTAAAAATTTCCAAGAAATAATTTCATTCTGCATTTTTACTTCAAATAATTTTCTTAACCCAAAAATATTTTTAATTTTATTTTTTGCATTTAAAAATCATTTTTAAAACATTTAAATGTTTATTTTAATTAATAAATGGAAATTAATTAATTAAAATATCATTTAGGTTTCTAAAAATCCCAAAAAAATTCACATTGCATCTTTAAACATTTAGAAACATTGCCATACCATCCACACACATTTCATTTTGGTTTAGAACAGTCTTTGATAATTTTCTTGAATTTAGGGTTCATAAAATTCTTATTTTAGAACCCTAACTTCAAGAATTATTTTCTGCCTAACCAAGAATGGTATGACAATGATTCTTTTTGCATTGATCTTCATTTGACATGTAGTTTCTAGCATAATTTGTTCACAAATTTCTTCTGCATTTTTTATTTGATTTGCATTTTTTCCCTTTAGGTACCTTAAAACCCTAGAAAACTTAGAAAAATCATAACTTTCACTAGGTTAAGAGTTAGGTCTTCTCCTTTGGGGTGTGATATCACATGGGGTTAGGGTTCCTTTGATTGCATTTTCAATTTTTTATCTTGTCATTTGCTTCTGTTTTTGTGTTTTGCATCTCATGTTGCATGAAAACCCTAATTTCTCACCTCCCTTTGCATACATCTTGCATAAGCATTCACATAAGAACTTGCCATGACATTTTATGCATTCACATGACTTCTAAGACATCTTAGGACACATTAGAATCATGCTTGGTCATTTCTTCATCTATTTTCTATGTTATGCATTCATTACATTCCATGAACATTCATGAACTTTCATGCTTCTTACATGCTTCCTTTGCATTCTCATCTCTTGTATGATCATTCACAACTCTTGACATACATTTGCATCATCTCTTAGCATCATTTGAATCATGAACATGCTTCTGGGTTTGGTTTGCATCCTTGCATACATTTCATTTTCATTTCATTTCTTTTCTTTATGCTAACTTTTCAGGTGGTAAGTACTTTGAGAAGTGAATTTGCCTTCACTTCTCACAATCTCTTCTCATATCTCTTATGCATTCATTACTGCATTTTGCTTTTGCTTTAGAGTGAGCTTTCTCATTCATGTTCCTCCTTCACTTTCTTTCGTCAAGTAACTTATCTTCTTAAGTGAAGTAAGTTAGCTTGTTTCTTCTGCTTCTCCTCCTTTCATCTGCTTCTTTCTTGCAAGCCTCATAAACCCTAGGAACACCCAAGAATGATCACAATTAGGGTTTGATTAGTCCCCCCATTAGTTTTACCTTTGTGTCATATTTTGTGTCTCTCTTCTCGTTTCATAATCAGAGACTAAACATTTAAGGTTTTAAGGCTTTGTGATTAAGATTATGCCTGCATCCTTCTCTTAGGATGGAGTGTATAACTTTAACCCTAAGTGTTAAACCCTTAATGTGTTTAAATCTCTTAATCAATCCATCTTAATAAACACTAAGACAATAAGCTTGTAACTTGGGCCTTGCATTAGGGTTCTAATTCTTCCTTAATTGGTTAAGAAGGACTAACCCTAGTGTTAATGGACAAGTCCCCCTCAAGTTGTCTTACAAACCATAAAATTCACTTCTTAACCTTACCATTAACTAAAATCCACTTTAATAAAGGCTTTGTTTTGTCATGAGGTTAATCCCTAATCATGGATTAAGTTGAGGTATCTTCCTCAGCTTAAATGTTCTCATCTATTATCCTTCTATTAGGATGGTGTAATGGGTCCATTAAATCCTTGATTATAGATTAAACTCATTACTTAACACTAAACAAAAACTCCAAAAAACATCTAAATAATCACAAGTAGGTTAATGATCTTAATCCTACAACATGGTGATTAAGTGTGAGGTGTTTACTTCATATTTAAGGTATTCTCATTACCCCTAATCAGAGGGAGGATGTGATGAGTTTATTAACCCTTGGTTTAGGCTTAAGCTCATTAACTTATGACAAACACAAAGAAGAAATAAAAGATTAAAACCTCAAAATCAAACAACAATCGTCTCCTCTGGGATTCTTTCCATACCTCATTCACTCACAAACGAGAACTCGCTTCTTCCGTCTAATGCAAGACAGTTTGCACCTGAGCCAGACAGGTCATACACTTGAGCATAGACAAGCAAGAAGTTCATCAGTCAATTTATCTTTCAGTCTGTTTGAGTCGAACTACGATGTTTTGACTTCCTCATTGCACGAGAGGATACGTAGGCATAACTTAACTGTTATCGAACAAAAGTCTCTGTATATTCTCCCTCTTCCAGCATTATTCTTTAAGCCTCATTCCTGAGCATTTCATTTCACATACCTTTTGCACTGACACCTGTACATTCTTTTCCAGCTTTTGCACACAGATAGCACTGACACTACCCCTTTAAACACAAACTTTCAAGTGTGGATCCCGTCGAGTACGACGGACAATCTGGGTGCTAATACCTTCCCAGGTTGTAACCAACCCCCTTTCTCAGTTTCTCTGGTTCGCAACCATCTTATCCATATCTTTCCTAGGTTTATGCAGCATTACCTTTTCTTCGGGATAAAAATGCCTAGCTGGCGACTCTTTTCATTTCATTTCTTTTCTCCTCTCGCCGATCGTTCGCGCTTGTACCAGGATGAGAATCTTTGGAAGCGACAGCTTGGCGACTCTGCTGGGGACCCTTATACTGCAACCAGGGCTTCTGGTTCTTTTTGTGGGTTCCTCCTAGCGCTTGTTTGATTTGTGTTTACGGGGGTGTTATATGCTAATTGTGTTTATTTATTTGCTTTATTTATTGCTTTATGTACAACTTCATTTACTGCTTTCTTTACAGGTTTTTATACATCATACTGTCATTATCATTGCTGGATTTGGCTTCTGTTTTGGAGGGTGGGGTTTCATTGAGTGATTAAGGTCCTATACCTGGAACCTGAGTGACACCTAGGCTTGAGTTGTTCATATTCTTTCCCATTCCATTTTGGTCTGGTGCGGGAATATGAAACACAATTCAGATGTGGGTTTCTTCTTGAGAACTTTGTTCTACAGATTTCCTGTAGTGCTAGGGCTATCTGGGAAGCCTGCTAAGTCTGGATGACCTTTATTATGACCTTCAAAATCTGGGGAGAATTAGAGGAGGATCTTTTATGGTTATTGTAAACATTGTACCTCCGGGTTAGAAGTGTTTACACTTCTCATAATGGATCCAAGTCTTAGGATCTTTGTTCTAGAACATTACATGTGAGGAGGGTTGGGTTGTTTACAGGTTTGCAGGAACCCTTGGCCACATCATACCCTGTTACTGTATTGTTTAAGAATACTTCACTTTGGACAGTTCTTGTGTTTAGCCTTGGACATGTGACTCTTTATTTGAGTCCCCCTACCCTGGTTACTGGATTTCTGAGCCTCCATCCGGACCTTTGAACATACATGGACCTTATATCATGACAGATAATCAGATTCAGCTCTTGATCACAAACCCTTGCATATCATTTGCATATATAATCATTGCATCATTTAACATTTGTTTATTTGTTTTTCAGGGTATCCATCATATCATATTTGGTTTGGTTTTGACCCCTTCTATTGCTTAGACCTCTGCTTCAGTTATCTTCTTCAGCATCTGCTTCAGTTATCTCCCTCAACACCTGCATCAGTCTGTTAGAGACTTACCTTCAGCTTCTCAGTCTGTGATCTTCATCAGCTCATTCTCAGTTTCTTCATCAGCACTCATGGATATTCCAAGAAAGAGCAACATATCTTACCACTTTTTTGAGCCCATTTTGACTGGTATCAGGCAGGTCCAGTCACTTATCACACCTGACCATATCCCACTGTTTAGAGAGCACTATGGGGGTATTTTGGACATGGTTATGGATCTTGATTTATCTTAGAGAAGTATGATCCACACATGCTTGCAGTTTTATAACCCTCCACACAGATGCTTCACCTTTCCTGATTTCCAGATGGGGCCTCTGTTGGAAGAGTTTTCCTTGTTGATTGGAGTGCCTATCAGAAGGGGAATCTCCTTTAACCCAGAGATGACTGCTCCCAGAAGTGAAGAGATAGAAAGGGCATTGCATTTGGAGCCTTCCCTCATTGAGCAAAACATGACAACCAAAGCTGGGATCCCTGGCTTACATCTGGACTTTTTGATTTCCCAGGCCACCCTGAAGGCTGCAGTGGGAGAATGGAAGGCAGTCTGTGCACTTCTAGCCCTCAGCATATATGGGGTTATATTGTTTGCAGATGAGCCCAAATTTGTGAGCAAGAATGTCATCCACTTGTTCTTGCTGAGAAACACAGTGCCTACATTGTTGGGGGATTTTTACTACTCCATCCATCAGAGAAATGAAAAGCAAAGGGGGAAGCTAGTCAGATGATGTGCTCCACTTTTCTACTCTTGGCTTCTCAAACACTTGCCTAAATCAGATGCCTTCTTGAACCCACATTAGTAGAAGAATTGGGCCAAAAGGTTCATTGCCTTAACATCAGATGATATCAGATGGTGCACCCAGAGCACCAAAGGCAAGGATATTATTACCAGTTGTGGGTAATACCCTAAGGTGCCTCTAATAGGAGTAAAAGGTTGCATCAATTACAACCCTTTTACTGTTTAAGAGACAGTTGTGATATGCCTTGGTTCATCCTCCCAGAGGACAAGATTTAGCTGAGACCCTATACTGTGAAGTGCAACCTAACTTTGTTGTTGTCAGACAAGCTGCCTAGGCTTGGGACAACATCCAGACCAAAGGGACAGCCATCCTTGGAAGATGCAACAATATTGCTTCAGCCCAGTATTCTGACTGGTCATGTACTAGAGCTAAGATCACCAGGATGCCTTTCACCTTGGAAGACACACCTGGACCTTCTACAGTACAACCTGCAACAACTGTTAGCCTGGAGGAATTTGAAAAGCTGAAAGAAAGGAATAATCAGCTATCCGAAGCTCTGAAGAAGACTCTCTGGGAGAGAAATGACAGTCGTCTGGACATTGAGAGATTGGAAAGACTCAAGACTGAGCATCTGACCAAGATTGAAAAGATAGATGACTACATAAGGAAAGCAAGAGCAGGAGAGCTGGTTTTGAAGAATGCCTGTAAGGAGGCCAAGATTCAAAAAGCTAGGGCTGAGCATTATCTGGAAGAGAGCCAGGCTAGGTGGATCAGGATCACCGAAGCCCGTGCACAAGAAGACCAGAGGACTCAGGCCAAGATTGAGCAGCTAGAGGCCAATGAGAAGAAGCAGCAGGAAGCTTTGTTGGCAGCTCAGAAGGAGATATCAGAATTAAGACTCCGGGCGGGGTTAAAGAGATCAAAGGATCAGGACAGGCATAAGAAGCTGACTAATGCCATTGCTACCAGGAACCTCCTCATTAGGACTATTACAGAGCACCCAGCTGGTCCAGTGACGGAGGACCTCCTGAAGGAAGTCAGGGAGGATGACTTTGGATTAGATGTCTGATTCTTTTTTTGCTTGTATTTCTTTTCCCTTTGGGCATGTGTTGTAAACAGACTATGTATTTTCATCATTTGTAATATATCAGTTTGTTTTATTTTGGTGGGCTTTCTCTCAACATCATCAAGCATTTCCTCGAGGTCTGGAAAGGTCAAAACCAAGAACCAAACCGGATAGCCTTGGAAAACAAATAAGCATATTACATTGCATACTAACTTTCTTTTTGTTTTTGTAGGTTTTGTTTGTTATTTTGTTTCTCACTTTGTTGTGGCTTCAGGAAACATTGCTCGCCGCAGAGTGTTCCCTGTCAACCGTACACACCGGTACCCAACGCGAAACAACCTTCCAGGCATTCAAATGGATCAAGTACAGCAGGACCTGAACGAATTAAGGAATCAAATGGCAAACAAAAGGGTCGAGATGAGAAATCAAATTACTCAGTTTATGGCTGTGATGACTGGCTTAGCTCAGAGCCAGGAAAGGCTGAGAGAGCTGGTGGAAAGGTAGACTCCTGAAGAGCCCCACCCTGGAACAGGAGGAACCAGTAATAATGAACGCGGGCAGCCTCACAATGACCCACCAGAGTTTGGGATCCATTTTAACCCGGATGTTAATATCCCAAGGAATATTCAAGGAAACACTGCTGGAGGCAGGATCTTGCAAGAAGATCCTCAGGAAGAGCAGTTCACAGTTATTGGGGCTGGGGATGAGGTGTATGACCGAAGGTTGGATGAGATTGCTGAAAAGCTGAGGTCTTTGGAATCCTAGAATTCTCTAGGCTTTGACGTAATGGATATGGGGCTGGTAGATGGGGTTAGGATTCTCCACAAATTCAAACCCCCATGCTTTATAAAATATAATGGTACCTCCTGCCCGCGTACTCATCTGCAGTCTTTCTTGGGGAGACTCAAGGATTATACCATGGACGAGAAGTTATGGATGTTCTATATTGAGGACAACCTGACTGGAGCATCAAGAGAATGGTATTCACATCTAACCAGGGCCACTATAAGATGTTGGAAAGACTTGGCCGAAGCCTTCATCCGGAAATACTAGTACAACCTAGACATGGCTCCCAATAGAACCCTTCTAATGGGCATGTCTCAGTCTTCAAGAGAAAGCTTTCGGGATTATGCTCATAGGTGGAGACAACTTGCTGCTGATGTCCAACCACCCATGTCTGAAAGAGAAATGGCTGACATGTTTATGAACACCTTGCAGGGAACTTATATTGACAAACTCTCTGCTTTCTCTTCCACCAGTTTTGCCGATGTAGTTATAGCTGGTGAGAGAATTGAGAGTCTTTTGAAGATGGGAAAAATCTCTGACAATGGTGCAAGTTCCTCCAACAAACCCAGAAAACCTTTTTCAGGACCCCGAAGGGCGGGTGAAACAAATGCTATCCATACAGGCAGGGGCAGACCCCAGTATTCTCACAGATCAATAGCAGTCGTTACTATCCCGACTCCAGCTCCACAACAACCACGTTTTCCTCAACAAAAACAACAATAACAACAACATCACTATCAACAACAATCTCATTTTCCACAACAAAGAATGTACAACAATAACAACAACCAACAGCAGCTCCCCTTTCAACAAAGGCCATCTCAGGAAAATAGGGTAATTGACCCCATTCCTATGCCTTACTCCGCTCTACTGCCGCAACTCTTGAAGCTTAACCTGGTTGAGTTGAGGACGTTGGCTCCACCAGATCCTCTCAATCTCTCGAAGAATTATGATGCTAGTGCCAGGTGTGCCTTTCATTCCAACGCACCTGGTCACAATACCGAGAAATGTAGAGCCTTGCAAATGAAGGTTCAGGATTTGGTCGATTCCAAAGCTCTCAATTTCGCACCTCCTCCGAATGTCAACAGAAATCCTATGCCTAATCATAGTGGGCCTAGGATTAATGCCATAGAGGAAGATCAACCATCTGCACTAATTGATAATGTTGCACAGATTCAAACACCGCTGGCGGAAGTCAAGGATCAACTCTTAAGATGCCAGGTGTTCCCGGGCTGTGAGGTCTGCTGCAAATTGTGCAAGACTGCTCTTAATGGTTATGAAAAGCTAGGGCTTGGCATAGATGGCCTCATTATAAATGGAATCTTGCAAATTACCACAACGGCGTCTACAATATCAACAACTCTTCCTTCCACAGTTCTTTCTTCAGCAACAACAGATCCTCCTACAACTGCAACAATTATCATTCCCACTGATTCATCCACAACTCCAGCAATCACTCCATCCATTGTTTCAACAAACCAGAGTTCAGCAACATTTAATTCTACAACATCAACACCCATCTTATCAACAAAATCGCCTACAACACCAACAAACACTAATGAAGATGTCTCAACGGTCACAATCTATTATGACCCGGCAACTGTTCATCCCAGCAACAATTTTCAACAACAAACTGCAACACCTCCTGTCAGATCTCCAGTCACAATCTACTACGACCCGCATACCATCACAGTTTCTTCCGCTGCAGCAATCATTCCAATCACCATTATGGTACCTGGACCCATCCCTTATGAAAGCAGTAATGCCATACCTTGGCACCAGAAGCGGACGCCTTTTTGCCTCACAAACACTGAGACCCAATGCTGAAGCAGAGGCTGCTGCTAAATCAAAAGGGAAGAATGTGGTACTCGAAGAGCCAGCTATTAAAGATACTCCGAAGACGTCTTTTGAACAAGAGGTAGACGAGTTCATGAGAATAATCAAAAAGAGTGATTACAAAGTGGTGGACCAGCTTCACCAGACACCCTCCAAAATCTCTATATTATCATTGTTAATGTGTTCCGAAGCCCATAGGAATGCACTGTTGAGGGTCCTGCACGCAGCCTACGTGTCGGAAGAGATTACGGTTAATCAGCTGGAAATGGTGATTGCAAATGTTAACACCAGTCATGGACTGGGCTTCACATATACTGATTTAACGACGGAGGGACGCAATCATAACAAGGCTTTACATATCACCTTAGAATGAAAAGGTGTTGTTCTTTCTCTTGTGCTAGTAGACACTGGGTCCTCGCTCAATGTCCTCCCAAATAAAGCCTTGGTGAAGTTGGAATATGATGATTTGGCATTGCGTCCAAGTAACTTGGTGGTGAGAGCATTTGATGGCTCTAAGAGATCAGTGCTTGGAGAGATTGATTTACCTGTGATGATTGGCCCACAAATATTTAAAACTACTTTCTTCGTGATGGACATACATCCGACCTACAGTTGTTTGTTGGGTAGACCATGGATTCACGCCACTGGCGCTGTTACATCTACCCTTCACTAGAAATTAAAATTTGAGTGGGAAGGCCAGATCATCACAATCTGCGGGGAAGAAGACATTTTTGTTAGCCAGCTGGCTAGTTACAAGTATATAGAGATGGATGGGAAGATCCATGAGATTATGAGTCAGGGATTTGAGGCCCTTAACATCAATGAAGCAACTGCTGTGTCTGGAACTTCCATCACTTCATATCAACAAGCCCGAAAGGTTGTTGAGGAGGGTACCGCTCAAGGCTGGGGCAAGCTGCTGCTAGTAGAAAAGAAAGAAGACAGATTCGAGTTGGTTTACAGACCAACTCGACAAGATCAACCGGAGGCTGCAACGGAGCCCAAATTTGTCAGCGGGGGAATGCTTACCCCGGATGCTGTGAACAGTCTGGAAGACGAGGAAGAAGACGACCGCAACCTGAAAAACTGGATACGTCCAAGGATCCCGGGGAACCAAGTCTCTAACTGGTCTTCCCAGGAAATTATAAAAGTTAATCCTGCTGAGTAATTATTATATCCTGTCTTTTAAGCATGCATCAAGTCCTGCATCTTGCCCAAGGTGTCTGGACTCATTTTGTAATAGGGCCATCTTGTATTTTGTGCAAATGATTAATTAATGAATATCAGGACATCTTTTGCAAACAAGTATCTCTTTTCCGCTCACTGTTTTTCATTTTTCATTTTTTGTACAAAACAATAAAATGGCAATGTTTTCAAAATAACAACTTCATTTTCACTTTTTCTAAACAAGATAAAACTGATCACTAAAATGAACCAATCTCAACCCTTGCAGAGAGTGCCCTCCAGATTGCACCGACAACAACACTGCTATGACTTCGTATGACTTCGACAATCCGATTAATCAAGCAGACGAATGGGTTGAAGAAGATTATGAGCTACTTGAAGAGCTAGTCAGGTTGTTAAGGCAAGAGGAGAAGGTAATCACCCCTCATCAGGAGGAGATTGAGACAGTAAATCTTGGTACCAAAGAAGACTTGAAAGAAGTAAGGATCGGGACCCGTCTGCAAGATTCAGTGAAGGAACAACTTATTGACATGCTTCGAGAGTACGTTGATGTCTTTGCTTGGTCCTATCAAGATATGCCAGGTCTGGATACCGACATTGTTATGCACAATCTGCCACTAAAAGAAGATTGTCCTCCAGTAAAACAAAAGTTGCACCATACTCGTCCGGATATGGCCATGAAGATAAAAGAAGAGGTACAAAAACAGTGGGACGCCGGTTTCCTTGTTGTGACTAGTTACCCGCCGTGGGTTGCTAACATTGTACCTGTGCCTAAGAAGGATGGAAAAGTACGGATGTGTGTGGATTACCGAGATCTGAACAGAGCAAGCCCGAAGGGTGACTTCCCTTTACCTCACATTGATGTATTGGTCGACAACATGGCTCAGTTCTCGGTATTCTCCTTCATGGATGGATTTTCAGGATATAATCAGATCAAGATGTCACTTGAAGACATGGAGAAGACAACTTTCATCATTCCCTGGGGCACATTCTGCTATAAGGTAATGCCATTTGGACTGAAGAATGTCGGGGCAACTTATCAACGGGCTATGGTGACATTATTCTATGACATGATCCACAAAGAAATTGAATGTTATGTGGATGACATGATTGCCAAGTCCCTCACAGAAGAAGACCATCTGGTGAATTTACTGAAGTTGTTCAAGCATCTGAGAAAATACCAGCTAAAGTTAAACCCCAACAAATGCACATTCGGCGTGCATTCCGGTAAACTGCTGGGTTTCATTGTAAGTGAAAAAGGAATTGAAGTTGATCCTGACAATGTCAAAGCCATTCAAGAGATGCCTGCACCAAAGACTGAAAAAGAAGTTCGGGGGTTCTTAGGTAGGTTGAACTACATTTCTAGGTTCATATCTCACCTCACTGCAACCTGTGAGCCTCTGTTCAAATTATTAAGAAAGGAACAAACAGTCAGGTGGAATGAAGACTGCCAGAGGGCTTTTGACAAAATCAAGGAGTACTTACAAGAGCCTCCAATCCTTATGCCTCCAGTTGAAGGAAGACCTCTAATAATGTACCTGACAGTATTAGAAGAATCAATGGGGTGTGTGCTGGGCAAGCATGACGAGTATGGTCGAAAAGAGTATGCAATATACTACCTAAGAAAAAATTTTACCGACTGTGAACAACGTTATTCACTGCTCGAGAAAACTTGTTGTGCTTTAGCGTGGGCTGCTCGCCGACTAAGGCAGTATATGTTGACCCACACCACCTTATTGATCTAAAAGATGGACCCAGTCAAGTACATATTTGAGAAGCCAGCGCTTACCGGAAGGGTTGCAAGATGGCAAATGATTCTGACAGAATATGACATTCAGTACACATCTCAAAAAGCCATCAAAGGCAATGTATTGTCTGACTATCTGGCTGAGCAACCCATTGATGATTACCATCCAATGAGATTTGACTTCCCTGATGAAGACATTATGTTCCTAAAAGCAAAAGATCATGAAGAGCTTGTTCACACTGAAGGGCCTGACCCAAAAGAAGAATGGACAATGATGTTTGATGGGGCTATCAACATGAATGGTCGTGGAGTTGGTGCAGTGCTCATTACACCTAAAGGAGTTCACATGCCTTTTTCGGCAAAACTCACCTTTAACTGCACTAACAACGAAGCTTAATCTGAAGCTTGCATCATAGGTCTTGAGGAAGCCATTGACCTTAGGATCAAGACGTTAACTGTATTCGGAGATTCAGCTTTGGTAATCAATCAGACAAACGGAAAATGGTACACTCACCAAGAGCATCTGATTCCATATCGAGACTACACGAGGAGATTACTGACTTTCTTAACAACACTCAAGCTTGAGTACATCCCTCGAGATGAAAATCAGTTTGCAGATGCTCTGGAAACCATTTCCTCCATGATCAAAGTTCAAGCCGCCAACTTTGTGCCTCGAATTTCAGTGTCCAGACTCGACAGACCATCATACATATTCTCTGTAGACATCGCTGAAGATGACAAGCCTTGGTTCCATGACATCAAATGCTTCTTAGAGGACCAAACATACCCACCTGGGGCATCATCCAATGATAAGAAGACATTGAGAAGACTGGCTGGTAGTTTCTTCCTGAATGTTGATGGTTCCTTGTACAAGAGAAACTTTGACATGGTGCTTCTCAGATGTGTTGATAAGAAAGAGGCAGACTTGTTGATGCACGAGGTGCATGAATGATCTTTTGGTACCCATGCTGGAGGACATGCAATGGATAAGAAATTGTTAAGATCAGGTTACTACTGGATGACAATGGATGCAGATTGTTGTGCCTATGCCAGGAAATGCCACAAATGTAAGATTTATGTAGACAAAGTTCATGTGCCTCTGAATCCCTTGAATGTAATGTCTTCACCTTGGCCCTTTGCCATGTGGGGCATTGACATGATTGGAAAGATCAAACCGACTACTTCAAATGGCCACAGATTAATCCTGGTAGCCATTAATTACTTCACCAAATGGGTTGAAGCTGATTCGTATGCCAACGTCACCAGTCAAGTGGTAGCCCGATTCCTGAAAAGGGATACCATCTGTCGGTATGTGTAAACACCCCAAATTTGCCCTCACCCATTCACACCATGGCTTGTGATCATTTCATATGCATAAACACAATCATAGCATCTCATACCACATTTTTGATTCATTACATTGATCCTAAGTCATCTGCACCTAGGGTTTGTGATCTGAGCAATCCAAGAGCTTCCTGAGCCACTCCAAGGGCCATCAATCACTTACAAGGGGTCCATGTATGTTCAAGTATCATATTATACCCTCTCAAAGTCAAGAATGTCAAAAAATCACAAGAACTGAGAATGGTATGGAAGCAGAGCCAGGTTTGACTGCACAGATGACCTAGAATTAGGGTTTTGGTTTCAAAGGCCATAACTCCAATTTTTTTGGTCATTCTTGTTTCTATTGGTCTCTATATGGTATAGGGAGTATGCATATCAATTTTCATGAAGAAATTCCATGGGGAAGTCATATGATCAAGGGTTGACTTTCTGGGCAAGTCAGTGCAAAATTAGGGCATCTAAGGCCCCCAATGACCCAACCAAAGGGTGTTCTTCATCATTTTGATTGTATATGATCTTTATTTGATCATGGAAGAGGTTGGAAGTTCACAAAATTGAAGAATTTCAAGTCTTTTGCAAAGTTGACTTTTTGGGCAAGTTTGACTTTTAATGAAAATGTCATTTTAAGCAACTTTTTCAACCCTTACTTTTTGATTCAAGAAAGCTTCAAATGGAAAAACTTTGGTCATGAAAGTTGTAGAATAGATCTTTCCCTTTTCAAAAAGTACAAGAACATGACCTAATTCATTTTGAATCAAAAGTTATGGCTTGTCAAAGTTGGCAAAAATCACTAAATTTCAAGTCATGCACCAAAGAGGCAAAGTTGCAAATTCACTTCTCAAGGCCAATTAAGTCATCAAATGGACTTCTAATCCACACAACATGATCACACAACATTCAAAAATCAGAATGGGCCAAGGAATCACATGTTTCATGGCTTATGGATCAAGTTTCTTTCATAAGAACCAAAGGCAAGGCAAGTTGCAAAACTCATGATAGCATCTCATCCACTTGCTGGCTAGGTGGCTGATCAATCCTAGGCCCTTCCTCACATCATGCTGCGCAGCACACCCTCCTTGTACTTAGGTAGAAAGTGACCCATGCTTCTCTTACACAAAGTTGACATTTTTGCAAAAGCACCCATACCAATCAATAAAACACATGTCACCTCATCTGACCAATGGGAATTGTTTATGTGAATCAAATGCAAGCTAAACATAACAAGAAGCAAGCCTGAAACTCACCATAACTCAGCATTCACAAAATCTCTCCAACTTGCATTTTCCTTCGAAACACTCTCCACAAGCCATAAACACAAAAACAAACTTCACCAATCATCTCACCATGCTTCACTAAACACAAACCAACCCTCAAAACAGCCTGAAAGCCATTGAATCAGAAATACGATTTCCTCACTCCACTGAACAGAACTTGTTCAAACTTCCAAACCAGCCAAAATAAATTTATTCCAGGCCTTTCAGAAGCACAAGGGAGGTCACAGGAGTGGTTTTGCACAAGAGAGGAGGTCAGAAAGTTCCAGACTGAAAAGCTTCAAACTCAGGTAGCTTCATGAACTTTTTTTTCCAGAACGTGTATTTTAAGTTACTAAATGAATCTACATGCTTCCCTGATCATGAATATGTGATTATTTTTGAAAATGGTTGAGAAACCAGGATGTATGAATGCTCTGAAACTTTTTGCCCTAAAACTATTTTGATTCGATTTGGCTGATTTAGGAATGATAAATGTTGTTTGAGTGAGGGGTTTGATTCGTGTTTGAGTGGGGAAGAGTTCTGGGCAATTAGATTTTGTTTTAGATGCGTATAGAGAGAGTTTGAGATTTTGGATGATCGGAGAAGACGACCAGAACAGTGTTCCGGTCGCCTGAAAGTCATTAGGGCAAGATTAGGGCTTAATCAGTTAATTAGCCAAGTTTGAATGTCAGCCCTTGGATTTGGCGCCAGGTCAATTCGCGCGCGTGTACATTTGAATCTGGACCATTAGATTTGCATACTTTTCCTTTTTCAGCTTTAATTCATTTTATTTTTCATATTATTTCATTTTATTTCTCCATTTATTTTAAAATAGTAAAATCATTTTAAAAATTCTGAAATTTTTTATACAAACTTTTATTAATTTTCAGAAACCAAAAACATTTTTGTTTTTATTTTTTACATTTTAAAAATATTTTTATATATTTAAAAGTTTATTTTTAATTAATTAATGAGAATTAATTAATTAAAAATGCTTTTAGGTATTTAAAAATCACCAAAAAATTCATGAAACTTTTAAAAACATTTAGAAACATTTTCCAACCCTCAAACCAAATTTCTTTTTTGATCTTGATGCATTTTGAGAATTTTCCATGGAATTAATTCATTTTCAAGGCATTATTTTGATCCAAACTTCAAAAAATCATTTCTGCCTAACCATTGAGAGTTGGACTTTGATTCTTTTTGCATTGTGTTTAGCATATCATGTAGTTTGTGAGATTAATTTGGCATGAATTGATCTTACATTTTCCATTTGTTTGGCATTTTTCTTGTTAAGGTACCCAAAAACCCTAGAAAACTTAGGAAATTCATAACCCTAATTAGGTTAAGAGTTAGAACCTCTCCTTTGGGCAGTGAGTTAATATAGGTTTAGGGATCCTTTGAGTGCATTTTCAAATTTTTATCTTGATGTTTGCTTCTGATTTTGTTTTTTGTTTGATGCTTTGATCATAAACCCTAATTTGGGCTTCCATATGCATCCATCTTGCATTTGCTTGCATACCTTGACTTGCCATAGTATTTTGTGCATCCATTTGATTCATTAGACATCTTAATACATATTGTAAGCATGTTTGATCATTGCACCTTGCATTTGCCATGTTGTATGCCATTTGCATTTCATAACTTTTCATGTTTGATTATGGTTCTAAACATGCTTCATTGGCATCCATAAGCTTGTATGATCATCCCCATGCTTTGTTTCATGTTTGCATCATCTCATAGCATCATTATCATTCCATATATGCTCCTGGTTTTGGTTTGCATCATCCCATTTCATCTCATTTTGCATTACATTGCATTTCTTTCACTAACTTTTCAGGTGGTAAGTTGTTTTGAGAAGTGAATTTGCCTTCACTTCTCACAATCTCTTTTCATCTCTCTTATGCATCCTTGCTGCATTTTTATTATGTGTTTGAGATTGAGCTTGCTCATTCTTCTTCTTCTTACTTTCTTTCCTCAAGTGACTTGACTTCTTGAATGAAGCAAGTTACTTTGCTTCTCCTAATCCTTTCATCTGCTTCCTGGTGGTTCCTTTTGAAGATCTTTCTTGATAAACCTCACAAACCTTAGGAACAACCAAGCATGACAATGATTAGGGTTTTGATTAGTCTCCCCACTTAGTTTTTACCTTTGTGTCTCCTTGAGTCTTCTCTTCTCACCTCCTAATCAGGGACTAAACCCTAAAGGCTTTAAGGCTTTGTGATTAAGCTTGTGCCTGCATCCTTCTATTAGGATGGAGTGTATAACTTTAATCCTAAGTGTTAAACCCTTAATGTGTTTAACTCCTTTAATCAATTCACTTAATAATCATCAAGACATCACACTTGTAACTTGGGCCTTGCATTAGGGTTCTAATTCTTCCTTAATTGGTTAAGAAGGACTAACCCTAGTGTTAATGGACAAGTCCCCCTCAAGTTGTCTTACAAACCCTAAAATTCACTTCATCATCTTATCATTAAATAAAATCCACTTAATCAAAGGCATGTTTTGTCATGAGTTTAATCCCTAATCATGGATTAAGTTGAGATGCTTTCCTCAACTTAAACATTCTCATCTATTATCCTTCTATTAGGATGGTGTAATGAGTCTATTTAATCCCTGATTATGGCTTAATCTCATTACTCAACACTAAACAAAAACTCCAAAAAACATCTAAATAATCACAAGTAGGTTAATGACCTTAATCCTACATCATGGTGATTAAGTGTGAGAAGCTGACTTCACACTTAAGGTACTCTCATTACCCCTAATCATAGGGAGGATGTGATGAGTTTACTAATCCATTGGTTTAGGCTTAAGCTCATTAACTTATGACAAACTTTCAAAAGCAATAAAAGATTGAAAACTCAAAAACAAACAATAATCGTCTCCTCCGGGACTCTTTTCTCACCTCATTCATTCATAAACGAGAACTAGCTTCTTCCGTCTAATGCAAGACAGTTTGCACCTGAGCCAGACAGGTCATACACTTGAGCATAGACAAGCAAGCAGTTCACAAGTCAATTTACCTTTCAGTCTCTTTGGGTCGAACTACGGTGTTCTGACTTCCTCATTGCACGAGAGGTTACGTAGGCATAACTTAACAGTTATCGAACAAAAGTCTCTGTGTATTTCCCCTCTTTCCAACCTTATTATTTAAAGCCTCATAGTCATGAGCATTATACTCCTATTCTCACACTGACACTGTATATTTATACACTTCACACTTCTCACACACTGACACCTGTACATCCTTCTCCAGCTATTGTATACACAAATTGCACTGACACTACCCCTTTAAAACACAAATCTTTTAAGCGTGGATCCCGTCGAGTACGACGGACAATCTGGGTGCTAATACCTTCCCAGGTTGTAACCAACCCCCTTTCTCAGTCTCTCTGGTTCGCAACCGTCTTATCCATATCTTTCTAGGTCTATGCAGCATTACCTTTCCTCCGGGATAAAAATGCCTAGCTGGCGACTCTTTTCATTCCCTGTGAGTTCACTCCTGTGTGTTCTCACACCCCCCTTTCATCGACCGTTCGCGTCTGTACCTTTATTTGGGCCATTTCCCATTTATCGGGAGCGACAGCTTGGCGACTCTACTGGGGACCCTTATATTGTAACCAGGGCTTCTGGTTCTTTTTGTGGGTTCCTCCTAGCTCTTGTTTGATTTGTGTTTACTGGGGTGTTATGTGCTATTTGTGTTTGTATATTTGTGTTTATTGCTTTATGTACAGTTGTTTTATTGCTTTCTTTATAGCTTTACATATATCATACTGTCATACTGTGCTGGCTGGATCTTGTTTTGTTGCTTTGGTGAGTGGGTGTTCCATTGAGAGTTGAGGTCCTATACCTGGGACCTGAGTGACACCTAGGCTAGAGTGGTTCATGTTCTTTCCCATTCCATTTCGGTCTGGTGCGGGAATATGAAACACGGTTCAGATATGGGTTTCTTCTTGAGAACTCTGTGCTACAGATTTCCTGTAGTGCTAGGGCTATCTGGGAAGCCTGCTAAGTCTGGATGACCTTTAGTATTGACCTTCAGAAACTGAGGTGAATTAGAGGAGGATCTTTTATAGTTATTGTAAACACTGTACCTCCGGGTTAGAAGTGTTTACACTTCTCATAACTGATCCAAGTCTGAGGATCCTTGTTTTAGAACATCACCTGTGAGGGGGATGGGCTGTTTACAGGTTTGCAGGTACCCTTGACCTCAACATACCCTGTTACATTGTTTTGTTAAGAGTACTCCACTTTAGAACAGTTCTTGTGATTTTTTAACCCTGGACATGTGACTCTTTATTTGAGTCCCCCACCTTGGTTACCGGACTTATGAACCTCCATCTGGATTTCTTGAACATACCTGGACTTATATCAGAGCACTTGATCAGATCCAGCTCAGTCACAAACCCTTGCATATCATTTGCATACATCCTCATTGCATCATTTTAACATTGTGTTTATTTGTTTTTCAGGGTATCCATCCTACATTTTGGCTTGGTTTTGACCCCTTCTTCAGCTTAGACCTATCTTCATCAGTATCTTGCTTCAGCTGTCAGCTACCCTGCTTCAGTCACCTGCATTACCAGTCTCAGCCTGTCAGTGGCCTATCTTCAGTGTTATTCTCAGCACCTGTCTCAGTTCTCCTTCAGCAGCATGGCACCTAAAAAGAGTAACATCTCATATCATTTCTTTGAGCCTGAGTTGGCCAGCATCAGGAAGATTCAGACCCTGATTACTCCAGACCATATACCACTTTTCAGAGAACATTATGGAGGAATCCTTGATGTGGTTATGGATTTGGACCCTTCACAGAGGAGCTTGATTCATACTTGCTTGCAGTTCTATGATCCCCTTCTGAGGTGCTTCACCTTTTAGAATTTTCAGTTGGGACCCTTGTTGGAAGAGTATTCATCACTGATTGGTGTACCTATCAGGGGTGGAATCCCCTTCAATCCTGAGATGGCATTCCCTAGTAATGAAGAGGTAGCAAAGGCCTTGTATCTAGAACCAGTTCTGATTGGGCAGAACATGACTACTAAAGCTGGAGTCTCTGGTTTTTATCTGGATTTCTTGACCTCTCAGGCTATTCTGAAGGCCTCTTTGGGGGAGTGGAAGGCAGTCTGTGGGATCATACTTTTTGCAGATGAGCCTAAGTTTGTTAGCAAGAATGCAATCCATATTTTCATCCTGAGGAACCCAGTGCCCACCTTACTGGGAGATCTCTACTACTCTGTCCACCAAAGGAATGAAAAGCAAAGGGGAAGATTAGTGAGATGTTGTGCTCCTTTGTTCCATACTTGGTTGCTCAAACATTTGCCAAAGACTGATGCATTCTTGAACCCTCACCAGCAAAGGAACTGGGCTAGGAGGCTTGTTGCTCTAACCTCAGATGATATCAGGGGTGCACTCAGAGCACCAAGGGCAGAGACATCATTACTAGTTGCGGGCAATTTCCTAATCTGGCTATTATCAGGCAGGCATCCTGGGCCTGGGACAATGTGCAGACTAAGGGGGTAACCAATCTCGGGAGATGCAATAATGTGGCCTCAGCTCAGTACTATGAGTGGTCCCACGCCCGGGCTCAAATTACTGGAATGCCCTTCACTATTGAAGATATGCCTGGACCTTCCGCAGCACCACCTCCAGCAACTGTCAGCTTAGAAGAGTTTGAGAAATTGAAAGAGAGAAATGAGAATCTGACTCAGGCTCTATAGAAGACCCTCTGGGAGAGGAGTGATGGTCGCTTGGACATTGAAAGGCTAGAAAAGCTAAAGGTGGAGCATCTGGCCAAAATTGAGAAGTCAGAGGATTACATTAAGAAGTCTAGGGCTGGAGAACAGATCTTGAAGAATGCCTGCAAAGAGGCCCAATTCCAGAGAGCTAGGACTGATTTGTATCTGAAGGAGAGTCAGGCTAGGTGGGTCAGGATCACCGAAGCCCGTACTCAGGAGGATAAAAGGACTCAGGATAAGATTGAGCAGCTGGAAGCTAGTGCAAAAGAGCAACGGGAAGCCCTGGCAGCAGCCCAGAGAGAGATCTCAGAATTGAAGATTAGAGCTGGGTTAAAGAGGTCAAAAGACCAGAGTCAACACAAGAAGCTAGCTGCAGCTGTTACTACCAGGAATCTCCTTATCAGGAATCTTACAGAGCGTCCAGCTGATCCTGTGACTGAAGCACTTCTCAAGGAAGTTCAGGAGGATGAGTTTGGTCTTGGTGTTTGACTTTTACTTGTTGTTACTTTCATTTTATGTACTTTTCTTTATGTTGTATTTTTGACCCCTCAGAGGGCATGTATTGTAAGAAACAAACTATGTATCATTTACCTTTTTGTAATATATGTGTTGGTTTGTTTTATCTGAATTCTTCCAGCAACATCACAAGCATCTTCCTCAAGGGTCTGGAAAGGTCAAAACCAAGTGCCAAGCCGGATACCTTGGAAACAAATAAGCATACTGCATTGCATACTGACCTTTTGTTTTGTTTTGTAGGTTTTTGTTTTGTTGTTACTAACTCTGTTGTGACTCTCAGGAACTATTGCTCGACGTCGGGTGTTTCCACTCAACCGTCCACACAGATATCCCACCCGCAACAATCTTCCGGGCATACAAATGGACCTAGTACAGCAGGACCTTACAGAGGTCAGGACTCAAATGGCCAATGAAAGGCTAGAAATGAGGAATCAGATGACACAATTTATGGAGGTGATGAACAATATGGCTCAAAGCCAAGAGAGGTTAAGAGCACTGGTAGAGGGGAGGAATCAGGAAGACCCTCATCCAGGGACTGCTGGGACAAGCAACAATGAGAGAGTTCAACCTCATGTTAATCCCCCAGTCTATGGACCCCACCTGCATCCAGAGATCAACATCCCTGTTAATGTGCAAGGGACTGCCACTGCAGGTAGAGTGCTGCAAGAAGACCCCCAGGAAGATCAATTCACAGTGATGGGAGCTGGAGAGGAAGCCTATGACAGAAGGCTAGATGAGATCGCTGAGAAACTAAGGTCCCTGGAGTCCCAGAATTCTTTGGGCTTTGATGTCATGGACATGGGTCTAGTGGACGGGGTCAGGATTCCCCACAAATTTAAACCACCATGCTTTGAGAAGTATAACGGGACTTCCTGCCCCCGGACCCATTTACAATCTTTTCTGGGGAGGCTGAAGGCATATACCATGGACGAAAAGCTATGGATGTTTTATTTTGAGGATAGCTTAACAGGAGCTTCGAGGGAATGGTACTCTCACCTGACCAGAGCAACCATCAGGTGTTGGAAGGACTTGGCTGAGGCCTTTATCAGAGAATATCAGTACAACTTGGATATGGCTCCCAACAGGACCCTCCTGATGGGGATGTCTCAATCATCCAGGGAAAGCTTCCGGGAGTACGCTCAAAGGTGGAGACAGCTTGCTGCTGCTGTCCAGCCACCCATGTCAGAGAGGGAGATGGCTGATATGTTTATGAACACCCTCCAAGGAACATACATTGACAGGCTGGCTTCCTTTTCTTCCACTAGCTTTGCTGATGTAGTCATAGCCGGGGAAAGAATTGAAAGCCTGTTAAAAATGGGTAAAATTTCTGACAACGGTGCTAGCTCATCCAGCAACCCAAGAAAGCCTTTTGTGGGCCCAAGAAGGACTGGTGAGACCAATGCTATCCATACCAGCAGGGGCAGACCCCAATATGTTCATAGGTCTGTGGCAGCAGTCACCATTCCCGCTTCAATTCATCCTCAACCAGCTTATCAACCTCAGCAACAGAATTATCAGCAACAAACTCAGTATCCTCCTCAGAGAAATTATAACAACAACAACACCAGCAACAACAATCAGCAAAGACCATTTCAACAGAGACCTTCTCAGGCCAATAGGGTGATCGATCCGATCCCTATGCCCTATGCCACATTATTGCCACAACTCCTAAAACTCAACCTAGTTGAGCTAAGGACATTGGCACCTCCAGATCCTACCAGTCTACCCAGAAATTATGACGCCAGCGCCAGATGTGCTTTTCACTCAAATGCACCTGGCCACAGTACAGAGAAGTGCAGAGCTTTGCACATGAAAGTACAAGACTTGGTAGATTCCAAAGCTCTAAACTTCGCACCACCACCAAATGTTAACGAGAACCCTATGCCACACCATGGTGGTCCCAGAATCAATGCTATTGAAGAAGACAAGCCGTCTTACTTGATAACCAGTGTGGGTCAGATTCGGACACCCTTGGTGGAGATTAAAGCTCAACTCCTTGAATGTCAAATGTTCCCGGGATGCGAGCTAGGGTGTGCTTATTGCAACATTTCAGTGAATGGTTGTGATAACTTGAGGGATGGCATAAATGGTCTCATCCAGAGTGGCCTGCTTCAAATCACAACATCAATACCTACCAATCCAGCAATCTCCTTAACAACAGTTCCAGAATCTTCTACAACTGCCACAACCATTGTTCCAGACAATTCTTCAGTTTCATCAACAAATGCTTCATCTATTACTTCAACGGACCAAATATCAGCAAACATCCCTTCTACAACTTCAGCACCCCTTCATTCAGAGCCTCCTACAACAACAACACCCATATTTCCAACAATGTCTCCTACAACATCAGCAACAAACAATGCAAGTGTCTAAACAGTTACAATTTATTATGATCCTGCAAATGATTCCGCCTACAACTCACAAAATGCCACTCCTACCAGAGCACCCGTCACAATATACTATGATCCACAGACTATCATGGTCCCTTCTGCAGCTGCCATCAGTCCAGTCACTATCACAGTGCCTGGGCCAGTACCTTATGAAAGCAGTAATGCCATCCCTTGGCATTATGGCTCTGATTTATACTGCGAAGGACAGAAAATCACTCTCGAATCATCAACTTCTTCACCACAAATAGACAATGTGGGGGGAGGCGGAGGCTTCACTCGAAGCGGACGTCTCTTTGCCCCGCAAATTCAAAGACCCACTGCTGAAGCAGAAGCTGCTGCCAAGGCAAAAGGGAAGAGCATGGTGCAAGAAGAGAAAATTGTTAAAGAAGCTTTGAAAACACCTTTTGATCAGGAAGTTGATGAATTCATGAGAATCATCAAGAAAAGTGATTACAAGATAGTAGACCAGCTTCACCAGACGCCTTCCAAGATCTCCATTCTATCATTGCTTATGTGCTCCGAGGCTCATCGGAACGCACTGCTCAAAGTCTTGCACGCAGCTTATGTGCCAGAAGAGATCACCGTCAATCAATTGGAAGCTGTGGTTGGAAATGTTAATGCTAGTAATGGACTAGGATTCACCAACACTGATTTGACTACGGAAGGCCGCAATCACAACAAGGCTTTGCACATTACCATGGAGTGTAAGGGTGCAGTTTTTTCACATGTACTGGTAGACACAGGATCATCCCTCAATGTCTTACCTAAAAAAGCCCTTGTGAAGCTGGAATATGAAGGATTGGCATTACGACCCAGTAACTTGGTAGTGAGAGCTTTTGACGGCTCTAAGAGATCAATTCTGGGAGAAATTGAGTTGCCTGTAATGATTGGCCCACAAACTTTCAAAACGACCTTCTACGTGATGGACATTCAGCCTGCCTACAGCTGTTTGTTGGGTAGACCATGGATTCATGCCGCTGGCGCAGTTACGTCTACCCTTCACCAGAAGTTAAAATTCGAGTGGGAGGGCCAAATCGTTACTATTTGTGGAGAGGAGGATATTTTTGTTAGCCATCTGGCTACCTACAAATATATTGAGATGGATGGGGAGATCCACGAGACGATGAGTCAGGGGTTTGAGGCCCTGAATATTAATGAAACATCTGCTGTGCTTGGGACTTCCATGACATCCTACCAGCAGGCCCGGAAGGTTGTGGAAGAAGGAAACGCTCAAGGCTGGGGCAAATTGTTGCCTGTGGAGAAGAAAGAAGATAGATTTGGGTTGGGTTACAAACCAACTCAACAAGATCAAGCAGAGGCTGCTAAGAAGCCCAACTTTGTTAGTGGGGGGATGCTCACCCCCGATGCTGTCAACAACTTGGAAGATGAGTCGGAAGATGAACGCAACCTGGAAAGCTGGATTCGTCCAAGGATCCCGGGGAGCAGTATCTCAAACTGGTCTTCCCAGGAAATTATAAGGGTTACTCCTGCAGAGTAATTATTATTTCCTGTATATTTTAAACATGCATCAAGTCTTGCATCTTGCCCAAGATGACAAGACTCATTTTGTAATCGGGCCATCTGTAATTTTTGTGCAACAAGATTAATCAATGAAATATCAGACATCTTTTGCAAACGAGTCTTTTTCTTTTCCGCTCACTGTTTTTCCATTTTTCTTTTTGTACAAAAAATAAATGGCAATGTTTTCAAAATGACAATTTTATTTCACATTTTTTAAACAAAGATTAAAATCAATCACTAAAATGAACAAACTGAACCCTTGCAGAGAGTGCCTTCCAGACCGCGCCGACAACAGCACGGCTATGACTTCGTATGACTTTGACAATGCGATCAATCAAGCTGATGAAGGGGTTGAAGAAGATTATGAGCTTCCCGAAGAGCTAGCCAGGTTGTTGAGACAAGAGGAGAAGGTTATCACTCCTCATCAGGAGGAGATTGAAACAGTTAATCTTGGTACGGATGAAGACGTGAAAGAAGTTAAAATCGGGGCCTGCTTACAAGACTCAGTGAAGAAACAACTGGTTGACCTGCTTCAGGAATATGTGGATGTGTTTGCTTGGTCTTACCAGGATATGCCAGGGTTGGACACCGACATTGTTATGCACAAGCTGCCTTTAAGAGAAGATGGCCCACCGGTCAAACAGAAACTGCGCCGTACTCGCCCAGACATGGCAATGAAGATCAAAGAAGAGGTACAAAAGCAGTGGGACGCCGGGTTCCTTGCTGTAACTAGCTATCCACCGTGGGTTGCTAATATTGTACCTGTGCCTAAGAAAGACGGCAAGGTAAGGATGTGTGTTGATTACCGGGACCTGAACAGACGATCAGGTGGAACGAAGACTGCCAGAAGGCTTTTGACAAGATCAAGGAATAATTACAAGAGCCTCCGATCCTTATGCCTCCAGTTGAAGGAAGACCTCTGATAATGTACTTGACAGTATTAGAAGAGTCGATGGGGTGTGTGTTGGGCCAGCATGACGAGTCTGGTCGAAAAGAGTATGCAATATACTACCTAAGCAAAAAGTTTACCGACTGTGAACAACGTTATTCACTGCTCGAGAAAACTTGATGTGCTTTAGCATGGGCTGCTCGCCGACTGAGACAGTATATGTTGACCCACACTACTTTATTGATATCCAAAATGGACCCAGTTAAGTACATTTTCGAGAAGCCAGCTCTTACCGGACGGGTTGCGAGATGGCAAATGATTCTCACAGAATATGACATCCAGTACACATCTCAGAAAGCCATCAAGGGCAGTGTATTGTCTGATTATCTTGCTGAGCAACCTATTGATGATTACCAGCCTATGAGATTTGACTTCCCTGATGAAGACATCATGTTCATAAAAGCAAAAGATCATGAAGAGCCTATTCACACTAAAGGGCCTGACCCAGAAGAAGAATGGACCATGCAGTTTGATGGGGCTGTTAATATGAATGGTCGTGGTGTTGGTGCAGTGCTCATTACACCTAAGGGAGTTCACATGCCTTTCTCGGCAAAACTCACTTTCAACTGCAATAACAACGAAGCTGAATACGAAGCTTGTATTATGGGTCTTGAGGAAGCCATTGACCTCAGGATCAAGACTTTGACGGTATTCGGAGATTCAGCTCTGGTAGTTAATCAAACCAACGACAAATGGTACACCCACCAGGATCATCTGATACCTTACAGGGATTATACAAGGAGGTTATTGACTTTCTTTACAACAGTCAAGCTTGAGTATATCCCTCGGGACGAGAATCAGTTTGCAGATGCCCTGGCTACCATTTCATCTATGATCAAAGTTCAAGCCGCCAACTTTGTGCCGCAGATTTCAGTGTCCAGACTCGATAGACCAGCATATGTGTTCGCAGCAGATGTTATCAAAGATGATAAGCCTTGGTTCTATGACATTAAGTGCTTCTTGGAGGATCAAACGTACCCATCTGGGGCATCTTCCAATGATAAGAAGACTTTGACAAGGCTTGCTGGTAGTTTCTTTCTGAATACTGATGGTTCCCTGTACAAGAGAAACTTTGATATGGTACTCCTCAGATGCGTTGATAAAACAGAAGCAGACTTGTTAATGCATGAAGTGCACGAAGGATCTTTTGGTACCCATGCAGGAGGGCATGCCATGGCTAAGAAATTGCTAAGATCAGGTTATTACTGGATCACAATGGATGCAGACTGTTGTGCCTATGCCAGAAGATGCCAGAAATGCCAAATCTATGCGGATAAGGTGCATGTGCCTCCCAATCCTCTGAATGTGATGTCTTCACCCTGGCCCTTTGCTATGTGGGGCATTGATATGATTGGCAAAATTGAGCCAACTGCTTCAAATGGCCACAGATTCATCTTGGTAGCCATTGATTATTTTACCAAGTGGGTTGAAGCAGCGTCATATGCAAATGTTACAAGACAAGTGGTAGCCATATTTCTGAAGAGAGATATCATCTGTCGATATGGAGTGCCCGAGCGAATCATTACTGATAATGGTTCTAACTTAAACAACAAAATGATGGCAGAGCTATGCCGGGACTTCAAGATCCAACACCACAATTCTTCTCCTTACAGGCCAAAGATGAACGACGCTGTTGAGGCGGCTAATAAGAATATCAAGAAGATTGTGCAGAAGATGGTAGTCACCTACAAAGACTGGCATGAAATGCTACCATTTGCCTTGCATGGGTACCGCATGTCAATCAGAACATCCACTGGGGCAACACCGTATCAGCTTGTATATGGTATGGAAGCAGTCCTACCTGTTGAAGTTGAGTTACCCTCTCTGAGGGTGTTGATGGATGTTAAGCTGAACGAAGCAGAATGGGTCCGGTCCCGATACGAACAACTGAGTCTGATTGAAGAGAAAAGATTGGCTGCAATCTGTCATGGGCAGTTGTATCAGAAAAGAATGAAGAGAGCCTTCGATCAGAAAGTCAGGCACCGAGAGTACCAAGTGGGAGATCTTGTGTTGAAAAGAATCCTCCCTCCTCATACAGACCACAGGGGAAAGTGGACTCCGAACTATGAAGGACCATTAGTGGTAAAGAAAGTTTTCTCTGGTGGAGCACTGATGCTCAGCACCATGGATGGTGAAGATTTCCCGTCCCCTGTGAATTCAGATGCAGTTAAAAAATACTTCGCATAAAAATGACCCGCTGGACACAAAAACAGAATGTAAGTCCAGGCAAAATAGGGCATCCCGGCGAGTCAAAAACAGAATAAAAGACTCGGGCAAAAATAAGGGAAAATAAACAAAAAAAAATGTACACCCGCTGAGTTGAAAAGCCGCATTGGACAGCTCAGGCAAAAATGGGTATCCCGATGGATTGAAAACCCGAAAGGGCGATCCATGCAAAATAAGGGAATAAGCGAACAATTGCATTCTGAATTCGTCTGTATCACCTGCAACTTGGTAAACCTCGAAAGGATCAAGCTTCTGTCAGAATCAGCCTTCTTCAGAAAGCAAGACGAGAAGAGCGTCAACAGTCATACGGGTCATAGCAAGAGGGGAAGCTCCTTGAAAGCGTCGACAACATTGCCAACATTTTTTCCCAATTTGTAACAATTTCCTCATTTCAGGAGATTCGATTCTTTCAGGGCATTTGAATTAATAAAATCAGATTTTTCAGTCATGTTTCGTTATGTACATTTTTATTTGCAAAGAATGTCTGATGTCTTAAACTGATTGCATGAATATGGATGTTTATCTTTAAAAATAAAGCGCATGCTTGCAGGGAATATACTTACTCTCAGAAGTGTCTAACTCCTATGACGGAATCCGGCAAAGGATACCTTGGGATTACTTGTACGTTTCTCTATCTTTGCAGGATTGCAGGTATCCGAAGCGCAGCATGGGGCATGAAAGCTTCACCCCAGCAAGCTGGCAAATCAACACTCACTCGGTCTTAGCACTCAAGGTGTTTTCTCCCCAGCTGAGTTGCCACTTGTTGCTTCTCCCAACCGAGTTGCCAATCATTCTTCCTCGGTCAAGTACAAAAGCCAGGGAACCACTTCCCCACAGAGTTTCAGCCTCTATCCGGAAGAGCAACGCACGAAGGAATCACAACAGAGTGACGAAAGCTTCTACAGACCCCAGCTGGGTCCCTCATTGTCAGGAATAGGTCTATCATTGACCCATTTCCCCAAGCAGAATCATTTCCTCAGATCTACCAATGATCTCACCCCCAGCTGGGATGTTCACTTCAAGCAAGATCGACCAGAGATCTTCACAGCAATGGGATCCGAATCTCGGATTGGTATCTTTTGCGTAATCATAGCATTCGCATCATATTCACCAAACAAAGCGTAGCATTCCGTCTTAATGCGGAGCATTACGGCAAAAATCAAACATGTTGCATAATCATAAGTCATGGTCTGAGTCAAGCACCTGTGAACATTATCAATCCATCAACAATATACGGAATTCTCCCCAGATTCCCCAGCAAAAGCAGTTGCCTCACATTAACCAATACGAATACACACTCCTTGTGGCACCCGTCCGTGTCATATCCCCAGCAGAAAGCCAAGACATCCTCTTTGCACTCACATATACTTATATATATACATTGCCTTGACATCCGTCCATGTCATTTTCCTAGCACAGTAACATAAACACTTTGTATACCAGATATTTGTTTATACTATACCTTTCTCTTTTTGGCACTCGCCTGTGTCATTCTCCCCAGCAGATTGAACACTCATCTATACATCACTCATGCTTTCTACTCATACTTATACAGATACTCGTCCATATCTTGTATATACCATTTATATCCCCGCAGATTCGACACTCGTCCGTGTTCTTTGTTAACCCGTTGGTACTCGTCTGTACCATCATCTCAGAACATGCGTCAAGCGTTTGTTTCTACTTGATACTTGTCCGTATCATAGTCTTAAGGATGCTCGTCCGCATCTTTAATCCATACACTTATGTCTTCTTGAATATAGATACTCGTCTGTGTCTACTATTCCCTAGAAGAGTCCCTGCAGATTCAACACTCGTCCGTGTTCTTTGTTAACCAGTTGATACTCGTCCGTATCATCATCTCTGAACAGGTGTCAGTTTGTTGTTTTTACCCGATACTCGTCCGTATCGTAGTCTTAGGGATGCTCGTCCGCATCTTTAATCCATACACAACGTCAAAACACTTATACCTTTTATTTCTTGGATATAAACACTCGTCCGTGTTTACTATTCCCCAGTAGAGTGAATTTTCTTTTTATCTGGCATTCGTCCTATGTCATGATAAACCCTGAGAGCAGCCGTACCCTGCTAGGTGGTCGTCCTCCACCTCTTGATGATAGTCCTTCATCATGCTCGTCCGATGGCCGTCCCCATCGTTGACCTTTTTATCCGACATTCGTCCTATGTCGTGATATATTTAGCATCCGTCCCCTGCTAGGTGATCGTCCTTCACCTCTTGATGATCGTCCTTCATCATTTTATCCAATGGCCGTTCCCATTGTTGATTTTGGTTATCTGACATTCGTCCTATGTCATGATAAACCTTGAGAGCAGCCGTCCCCTGCTAGGTGGTCGTCCTCCACCTCTTGATGGTCGTCCTCCATCATGCTCATCCGATGGCCGTCCCCATCGTTGACCTTTTATCCGGCATTCGTCATATGTCGCGATATTTTCGGCAGCCGTACCCTGCCAGGTGGTCGTCCTCCACCTTAGATGACCGTCCCTCATCTTATCTCCAACAGAGCAGCCGCCCCCTGCTAGGTGATCGTCCTTCACCTTTGATGACCGTACCTCATCATCTGTTTATTTCATTTATTCTTTAACCCGATGGCCGTCCCCGTCGTGGTCCCATTTCTTTTTAGCCCGATGGCCGTCCCCATCGTCGGTTACTTTACTTTGAACTTGATGGCCGTCCCCATCACTTTTCATTAATCCCCAGAGAATTTTACAACTTTATGGCCGTCCCCATCATATTCCTTTTTCATCCCCAGCATGTCGGCCGTCCCCGTCATTGCTTTATTTTCCCGCACTTTTTTCCAGCATGTCGGTCGTCCCCGTCATTACTCTTTACCCAGCAGTCGTCCTCTGCTCGGCGGTCGTCCTCCGTCGTCCACACTTTATACTATACTTTATTTTCTTTTACGATCTATATCCCTTTTCTTTTTCATTCTGTGAGTGCAAATTTTGGACTGTCTTTGGTATTCAACCACAAGTTATCTTGTTTGCCTGATAAGCCGTTGCTTACATCCTGCACAGCTAACTCATGTTTGAATAGGGGCAGCTGTAAACACCCCAAATTTTCCCTCACCCATTCACACCATGGCTTGTGATCATTTCATATGCATAAACACAATCATAGCATCTCATACCACATTTTTGATTCATTACATTGATCCTAAGTCATCTGCACCTAGGGTTTGTGATCTGAGCAATCCAAGAGCTTCCTGAGCCACTCCAAGGGCCATCAATCACTTCCAAGGGGTCCATGTATTTTCAAGTATCATATTATACCCTCTAAAAGTCAATAATGTCAAAAAATCACAAGAACTGAGAATGGTATGGAAGCAGAGCCAGGTTTGACTGCTCAGATGACCTAGAATTAGGGTTTTGGTTTCAAAGGCTATAACTCCAATTTTTTTGGTCATTCTTGTTTCTATTGGTCTCTATATGGTATAGGGAGTATGCATATCAATTTTCATGAAGAAATTCCATGGGGAAGTCATCTGATCAAGGGTTGACTTTCTGGGCAAGTCAGTGCAAAATTAGGGCATCTAAGGCCCCCAATGACCCAACCAAAGGGTGTTCTTCATCATTTTGATTGTATATGATCTTTATTTGATCATGGAAGAGGTTGGAAGTTCACAAAATTGAAGAATTTCAAGTCTTTTGCAAAGTTGACTTTTTGGGCAAGTTTGACTTTTAATGAAAATGTCATTTTAAGCAACTTTTTCAACCCTTACTTTTTGATTCAAGAAAGCTTCAAATGGAAAAACTTTGGTCATGAAAGTTGTAGAATAGATCTTTCCCTTTTCAAAAAGTACAAGAACATGACCTAATTCATTTTGAATCAAAAGTTATGGCTTGTCAAAGTTGGCAAAAATCACTAAATTTCAAGTCATGCACCAAAGAGGCAAAGTTGCAAATTCACTTCTCAAGGCCAATTAAGTCATCAAATGGACTTCTAATCCACACAACATGATCACACAACATTCAAAAATCAGAATGGGCCAAGGAATCACATGTTTCATGGCTTATGGATCAAGTTTCTTTCATAAGAACCAAAGGCAAGGCAAGTTGCAAAACTCATGATAACATCTCATCCACTTGCTGGCTAGGTGGCTGATCAATCCTAGGCCCTTCCTCACATCATGCTGCGCAGCACACCCTCCTTGTACTTAGCTAGAAAGTGACCCATGCTTCTCTTACACAAAGTTGACATTTTTGCAAAAGCACCCATACCAATCAATAAAGCACATGTCACCTCATCTGACCAATGGGAATTGTTTATGTGAATCAAATGCAAGCTAAACATAACAAGAAGCAAGCTTGAAACTCACCATAACTCAGCATTCACAAAATCTCTCCAACTTGCATTTTCCTTCGAAACACTCTCCACAGGCCATAAACACAAAAACAAACTTCACCAATCATCTCACCATGCTTCACTAAACACAAACCAACCCTCAAAACAGCCTGAAAGCCATTGAATCAGAAATACGATTTCCTCACTCCACTGAACAAAACTTGTTCAATCTTCCAAACCAGCCAAAATAAATTTGTTCCAAGCCTTTCAGAAGCACAAGGGAGGTCACAGGAGTGGTTTTGCACAAGAGAGGAGGTCAGAAAGTTCCAGACTGAAAAGCTTCAAACTCAGGTAGCTTCATGAACTTTTTTTTCCAAAACGTGTATTTTAAGTTACTAAATGAATCTACATGCTTCCCTGATCATGAATATGTGATTATTTTTGAAAATGGTTGAGAAACCAGGATGTATGAATGCTCTGAAACTTTTTGCCCTAAAACTATTTTGATTCGATTTGGCTGATTTAGGAATGATAAATGTTGTTTGAGTGAGGGGTTTGATTCGTGTTTGAGTGGGGAAGAGTTCTGGGCAATTAGATTTTGTTTTAGATGCGTATAGAGAGAGTTTGAGATTTTGGATGATCGGAGAAGACGACCGGAACAGTGTTCCGGTCGCCTGAAAGTCATTAGGGCAAGATTAGGGCTTAATCAGTTAATTAGCCAAGTTTGAATGTCAGCCCTTGGATTTGGCGCCAGGTCAATTCGCGCGCGTGTACATTTGAATCTGGACCATTAGATTTGCATACTTTTCCTTTTTCAGCTTTAATTCATTTTATTTTTCATATTATTTCATTTTATTTCTCCATTTATTTTAAAATAGTAAAATCATTTTAAAAATTTTGAAAAAATTTTATACAAACTTTTATTAATTTTCAGAAACCAAAAACATTTTTGTTTTTATTTTTTGCATTTTAAAAATATTTTTAAATATTTAAAAGTTTATTTTTAATTAATTAATGAGAATTAATTAATTAAAAATGCTTTTAGGTATTTAAAAATCACCAAAAAATTCATGAAACTTTTAAAAACATTTAGAAACATTGTCCAACCCTCAAACCAAATTTCTTTTTTGATCTTGATGCATTTTGAGAATTTTCCATGGAATTAATTCATTTTCAAGGCATTATTTTGATCCAAACTTCAAAAAATCATTTCTGCCTAACCATTGAGAGTTGGACTTTGATTCTTTTTGCATTGTGTTTAGCATATCATGTAGTTTGTGAGATTAATTTGGCATGAATTGATCTTACATTTTCCATTTGTTTGGCATTTTTCTTGTTAAGGTACCCAAAAACCCTAGAAAACTTAGGAAATTCATAACCCTAATTAGGTTAAGAGTTAGAACCTCTCCTTTTGGCAGTGAGTTAATATAGGTTTAGGGATCCTTTGAGTGCATTTTCAAATTTTTATCTTGATGTTTGCTTCTGATTTTGTTTTTTGTTTGATGCTTTGATCATAAACCCTAATTTGGGCTTCCATATGCATCCATCTTGCATTTGCTTGCATACCTTGACTTGCCATAGTATTTTGTGCATCCATTTGATTCATTAGACATCTTAAGACATATTGTAAGCATGTTTGATCATTGCACCTTGCATTTTCCATGTTGTATGCCATTTGCATTTCATAACTTTTCATGTTTGATTATGGTTCTAAACTTGCTTCATTTGCATCCATAAGCTTGTATGATCATCCCCATGCTTTGTTTCATGTTTGCATCATCTCATAGCATCATTATCATTCCATATATGCTCCTGGTTTTGGTTTGCATCATCCCATTTCATCTCATTTTGCATTGCATTGCATTTCTTTCACTAACTTTTCAGGTGGTAAGTTGTTTTGAGAAGTGAATTTGCCTTCACTTCTCACAATATCTTTTCATCTCTCTTATGCATCCTTACTGCATTTTTATTATGTGTTTGAGATTGAGCTTGCTCATTCTTCTTCTTCTTACTTTCTTTCCTCAAGTGACTTGACTTCTTGAATGAAGCAAGTTACTTTGCTTCTCCTGATCCTTTCATCTGCTTCCTGGTGGTTCCTTTGAAGATCTTTCTTGATAAACCTCACAAACCTTGGGAACAACCAAGCATGACAATGATTAGGGTTTTGATTAGTCTCCCCACTTAGTTTTTACCTTTGTGTCTCCTTGAGTCTTCTCTTCTCACCTCCTAATCAGGGACTAAACCCTAAAGGCTTTAAGGCTTTGTGATTAAGCTTGTGCCTGCATCCTTCTATTAGGATGGAGTTTATAACTTTAATCCTAAGTGTTAAACCCTTAATGTGTTTAACTCCTTTAATCAATTCACTTAATAATCATCAAGACATCACACTTGTAACTTGGGCCTTGCATTAGGGTTCTAATTCTTCCTTAATTGGTTAAGAAGGACTAACCCTAGTGTTAATGGACAAGTCCCCCTCAAGTTGTCTTACAAACCCTAAAATTCACTTCATCATCTTATCATTAAATAAAATCCACTTAATCAAAGGCATGTTTTGTCATGAGTTTAATCCCTAATCATGGATTAAGTTGAGATGCTTTCCTCAACTTAAACATTCTCATCTATTATCCTTCTATTAGGATGGTGTAATGAGTCTATTTAATCCCTGATTATGGCTTAATCTCATTACTCAACACTAAACAAAAACTCCAAAAAACATCTAAATAATCACAAGTAGGTTAATGACCTTAATCCTACATCATGGTGATTAAGTGTGAGAAGCTGACTTCACACTTAAGGTACTCTCATTACCCCTAATCAGAGGGAGGATGTGATGAGTTTACTAATCCATTGGTTTAGGCTTAAGCTCATTAACTTATGACAAACTTTCAAAAGCAATAAAAGATTAAAAACTCAAAAACAAACAATAATCGTCTCCTCCGGGATTCTTTTCTCACCTCATTCATTCATAAACGAGAACTAGCTTCTTCCGTCTAATGCAAGACAGTTTGCACCTGAGCCAGACATGTCATACACTTGAGCATAGACAAGCAAGCAGTTCACAAGTCAATTTACCTTTCAGTCTCTTTGGGTCGAACTACGGTGTTCTGACTTCCTCATTGCACGAGAGGATACGTAGGCATAACTTAACAGTTATCGAACAAAAGTCTCTGTGTATTTCCCCTCTTTCCAAACTTATTATTTAAAGCCTCATAGTCATGAGCATTATACTCCTATTCTCACACTGACACTGTATGTTTATACACTTCACACTTCTCACACACTGACACCTGTACATCCTTCTCCAGCTATTGTATACACAAATTGCACTGACACTACCCCTTTAAAACACAAATCTTTTAAGCGTGGATCCCGTCGAGTACGACGGACAATCTGGGTGCTAATACCTTCCCAGGTTGTAACCAACCCCCTTTCTCAGTCTCTCTGGTTCGCAACCGTCTTATCCATATCTTTCTAGGTCTATGCAGCATTACCTTTCCTCCGGGATAAAAATGCCTAGCTGGCGACTCTTTTCATTCCCTGTGAGTTCACTCCTGTGTGTTCTCACACCCTCCTTTCGCCGACCGTTCGCGTCTGTACCTTTATTTGGGCCATTTCCCATTTATCGGGAGCGACAGTATGGAGTACCCAAGCGAATCATTACTGATAATGGTTCCAATATGAACAACAAAATGATGGCAGAACTGTGTCGGGACTTCAAAATCCAACACCACAACTCTTCTCCTTACATGCTAAAGATGAATGGCGCTGTTGAGGCAACTAACAAGAATATCAAGAAGATTGTGCAAAAGATGGTGGTCACCTACAAATACTGGCATGAGATGCTACCATTTGCCTTGCATGGGTACCGTACCTCAATCAGAACATCCAGTGGGGCAACACCGTATCAGCTTGTGTATGGTATGGAGGCAGTCCTACCTGTTGAATTTGAATTACCCTCTTTACGAGTATTGATGGATGTCAAGTTGAATGAAGCAGAATGGGTCCAATCTCGGTATAATCAACTGAGTCTGATCGAGGAAAAGAGATTAGCTGCAATCTGTCATGGGCAGTTATATCAGAAAAGAATGAAGAAAGCCTTCGATCAGAAAGTCAGACTTCGAGAATACGAAGTAGGAGATCTTGTGCTGAAAAGACTCTTTCCTCCTCATACAGACCATAGGGGCAAGTGGAAGCCGAATTACGATGGTCCGTTCATAGTGAAGAAAGTTTTCTCTGGTGGAGCACTGATGCTCACTACTATGGATGGTGAAGATTTCTTATCCCCTGTGAATTCAGATGCAGTTAAAAAATACTTCGCATAAAATGACCCGCTGGACATAAAAACAGAATGTAAGTCCAGGAAAAAATAGGGCATCTCAGCGAGTCAAAAACAGAATAAAAGACTCAGGCAAAAATAAGGGAAGAATAAAGAAAAATGTAAACCCGCTGAGTTGAAAAGCCGCATTGGACAACTCAGGAAAAAATGGGTATCCCGGTGGATTGAAAACCCGAAAGGGCGACCCACGCAAAATAAGGGAATAAGCGAACAACTGCATCCTGAATTCGTCTATATCACTTACAACACGACAAGCTTCAAAAGGTTAAAGCATCGGTCAGAATCAACCTTCTTCAGAAAGCATGATGAGAAGAACGTCAAGGTCATACGGGTCATAGCAAAAGGGAAGCTCACTTAAGCTTCGCCAACATTGCCAGCACCTTTACTTTTCTCAATTTTGTAACAATCTCCTCATTTCAGGGGATCTGTTTCTTTGACTGTATTTTCCAATTCAGGGCACCCAAATTAATAAAATCAGAGTTTTCAGTCACACTTCGTCTTGTACATTTTTATGTCGTTTGCAAAATGTCCAATATTCATGATATGATACTTGCATAAAAAAGGATGTTCCTTTCTAATAAATGCTTGCAGGAAATGTATTTACTCCTAGGAATATATAAACTCCTATGATGGAATCCGGTAAGGGATGCCTCGGGACACTTGTGCGTTTCTTTGTCTTAACAGGATTGCAGGTATTCAATGCACGACATGGGGCATGCCAAGCATACTTCCTCCTCTAACAGTATCTGGATTGTTTTTCCCCAGCGAAGTTGCCAAGGCATCACTTCTCCAGCACATCATCTTCAAGCAGCATCAGAAAATGCTCACATCCCCAACTGAGTTGTCAAGTCTCCTCATCCTCAGATGGATCCCCACAGATATCTCTAGGAAGATCGTTCAGTGATTTTCCCTCCTGAGAGAGCGCCAGATCTCTCATCATCAACAAAGATAGGGAACCATCTCCCCACAGAGCTCCAACCTCTTCCTAGAAGAGCAATGTCTGAATTTCCCACACAACAAAGTGACGAAAGCTTCCTCATCCCCAGCTGGGTGACCTCATTACCGGATAGATCTATCAGTGATCTAGTTCCCCAAGCAGAGTCGTATATTGTATCAGATCTACCAATGGTCTCATCCCCTGCTAGGATATCCTTTCAAAAAGATCAGTCAGAGATCTCCACAAGCAGCGGGATCCGAATCCCGGATCGGTATCTTTGCATAATCATGGCATTCGCATCATAAATCACCACAAAACCGTAGAATTCCATCTAATACGGAGCATTACAGCAAAAATCAAACATATTGCATAATCACAAGTCAGGTTCAAACCCGTCACCTATAAATACCAACAACACTTCATCAAGCAATATACAAAGGATGCCTCAACATCCCCAACAGAAAGCCAAAGTGTCCCCTTTGCACTCTCCAACACAAATACATGTTTATATATACTCATTCGACACTCGTCTGTGTCTTATCATTCACCTACAAATATAAGCCACAAATATCCTTTTTGAATACAGAAACTTACATACTCTTTTGACACCCGTCCGTGTCACCATTCCCCAGCATGGTTACCCAAACACTTGTTGCAAACCAAGCACTTATTATAATACACTCTTATTGACACCCTTCCGTGTCATCCTATCCCCACAAATTGCCTGAATACCTTTTACACTTATAAGTTCATAACTTATACACTTTCTCTTCTGACACTCGTCTGTGTCACCATTCCAGCAAGTCGAGCACTCGTCCGTGTCTTGCTCATACTTCACAATGCTTATTTTTACTCATACAGATACTCATCTGTATCTTGCATACGCACTTATTTCCCCTCAGAGTCAACACTCGTTCGTGTTCCTTGATAACTAGTTGATACTCATCTGTATCATCATCTCTGAGCATGCGTTAACGTTGTTTCTATCGATACTCGTTTGTATCGTACTCTTAAGGATGCTCGTCCGCATTTTTAATCTATACACAGTGTCAAACACTTATACCTTTGCTTCTTAAAAGCGTAAGCACTCGTCTGTGTTTACCATTCCCCAGTAAGGTAATCTTTCTGTTATCCGACATTCGTCCTATGTCAGGATACTTTCGGCAGCCGTACCCTGCCAAGTGATCGTCCTTCACCTTTGGATGACCGTCCCTCATCCTTCTCCCAGTGGAGTCTCCATTATTGGAACCGTTTTATATCCAGCATTCGTCCTATGTCGTGATATTTAGCAGTCGTCCCCTGCTAGGTGATCGTCCTTCACCTTTTTGATGATCATCCTTCATCATTTTATCCGATGGTCGTCCCCATCGTTGATCTTGTTATCTGACATTCGTCCTATGTAACGATAAACCCCGAGAGCAGTCGTACCCTGCTAGGTGATCGTCCTTCACCTCTGGATGATCGTCCTTCATCATGCTTATCCGATGGCTGTCCCCATCGTCGACTTTTTCTATTCGACATTCGTCCTATGTCGTGGTAAAGAGCAGCCGTCCCATGCTAGGTGATCATCCTTTACCTTTGATGACCGTCCCTCATCAATATTTCATTTATTCATTGAACCAATGGCCGTCCCCATCGTTGTTTACTTTACTTTGCAAACTTGATGGATGTCCCCATCATTGCCTTTGTTGTAATCCCCATAGAGTCTTGTTTCTTTACCCGATGGCCGTCCCCATCGTGGTCTCTTTATTTCCCCATCATGTCGGCCGTCCTCGTCATTGCTTTATCCCCAGCTGTCGTCCTTTGCTCGATGGTCGTCCTCCATCGCCCGCATTTTAATAATCATACTATACTATTTGTTACAATTTATATCCTTTTTCTTCTTCTCCCCAAGTGAGTGCAAATTTTGGACTGTCTTTGGTATTCAACCACAAGTTACCTTGTTTGTCTATTAAGCCCGTCACTTACACCCTGCACAGCTAACTCATGTTTGAATAGGGGCAGCTGTAAACACCCCAAATTTTCCCTCACTAAGTTCACACCATGGCTTTTGATCTTCCATCTTTGCATTAGTTTAAGCATATCATCTCATATTGCATTTTTGTTTCATTTGCATTAGTTCAAGTTCATCTGCATCTAGGGTTTATGATCTGAGGAATCCAAAGATCCATCTGAGCCACTCCAAAGGCCATCAATCATCTCAAGAGGGTTCATGTATGTTCAATCATCATATCATATCCCTCAAAGATCAAGGAAGTCAAAAATCACAAGAACTGGCAAAGCATGGATGCAGAGCTAGGGTTTCACTCCACAGATGACCTGAAATTAGGGTTTTGGTTTCAGAGGCCATAACTCCAAATTTTTTGGTCATTCTTTTTTCTAATAGCCTCAATATGTTATAAGGATCATGTGTACAAGGTTTTATGAAGAAATTCATTGTGGAAGTCATCTGTTCACTAGGTAACTTTTTGAGCAAGTCAGAGCAAAATCAGGGCATCTGAGGCCCCCACCCATGGAACCAAAATGGATTTTTTTAATCAAATTGAGGTTATATAATCTTTATTTGATCATTGAAGTTCTTAGAAGTTCACAAAATTGAAGAAAAGTGAGCTAAACCAAAAGTTGCCAAAAATGGAAATGACTTGTAATGTAAACTTTCCATTTTGGGAAAGTATTTCAACCTCCTCTTTCTTAACCAAAAATGCTTCAAATGAAAAATTGTTGGTCATGAAAGTTGTAGATTGGATCATCCCCTTTTCAAATAGTACAAGAACAAGATCTAATTCATTTTGGAACTCAAGATATGGCTTGTCAAAGTTGGAAAAAATCCCATAATTTTCAAGAATGCACCAAACGGGATTCTTTGCAAAACCACTTGACAAGGTTTTTTGTGACTTCAAACACACTTCAATGTATCATAACATCATAGTGCATTTCCTTTAGATCATAATTTCCCAAAGAATTGCAAGATTACATGCCTTGAACATCCAGAATTCTCAAAGGGGCCAAAACTTCACATATTTGCAAAAGGCCCCACAACTTTGTTTCAACTTTCTGAATTGCCTACAAATGGATTCTATGGACATCCTTGATCTCAGCTGCACATGGACATGCCAAAAAGCCAGATGCATCCTTGCCCATACCTCAAGTACAAGAAATGTTTACTTTGTGCAAATTCACCCATACCAATCACAACAGTCCACCACCCACTCTCTGCCCAATCCAGACACTACAAGCATGCCTCAAAGATCATTTTTGATAACACACACAAGCTAAAACTTCCAAGAACTCAGTATTGCAAAAAACACTCCCTCTTGCAAAAACTTTCGAATCCTTCAGCTCACTCACTCAAACTCAAATCCAATTCCACCATTCATCTCAAAATCACTCACTGAACACAAACCAACCATTGAAACATCCAAAAAAAACCATACACCAAACACGATTTCTG